>OZ010790.1:126974004-129474004 GCA_963932465.1 Maratus speciosus | reverse complement strand
ATTTAATGAAGGTTCATAATGTACAGTCGTGGAAAAAAAAGTAAACACCCCCTACTAACTCCTCAACAAATTATCGTAGAAGAAAGTTACTGGCACCGAACGATTGGAAATAAAGTCTACTTTTAAATGATATAGATAAAATTTGCTTAGGGAGCCATCTACATATTAAAACGAACCGTAACTTTGTTTTTTTCAATAGTAGTACACAATTTTGACAGCATAAATGAACTCTACATCCTTCAATTAGCCTAAAAACAAATTTTTATGCAATTCGTACCATAACTTTCTGAGAAATTAATTATTTTAAAACGAGCGTATTTTAAGGGTTGTATCCAAACTGAAGTTCGGAACTCGATTGTTAACCGAAAGAGCCCTCATCTTGATCAAGGCACCTTAAGAAGTCAATGAGACCTGGTAGATTATACGACAGCAGAAGAAATTTCAAAATATCTAGTCACTCCTATTATAAACGGGCCCTTAAACCATAATTTTGCCGTTTTTTAAGCATAATTTGAAAACTACGTGGAAGGAAAATGTGAAATTTTGGATTTCCATAAAGCAGGACTTAATAAATCCAATTCCCTCAAAAAAATGGTAGGTTGCAATTCATAATTTTTTCGAGTATTAATTTCATAAATCATAATTTATATCATAAAGTTATAAAAACTGCAAATTCAGCGTATTTGTGTTTGGGTATATTAGTATTATTGCTACACAAAAAATTAGCACATTAGGAGCATAATTTCTGGAGATATAAATAAAAATATGAAAATGTAATTTAACATTAGAAGAACTAAATTTTGAATGTTTATAATTCAAAAACTTATCATTCAAATGATTTGAAATTTGGTATCTAGACACAGTTTGAACCGAAGATTTGAAATATCTTCGGTTATATATTAAATCTTTATATATTAAAAATTGGGTATTGCCATTAAAAAAATGAAGTTTGGATTCGTTTTAATATGTAGATGGCCCCCTAAGCAAATTTTATATACATCATTTAAAAGTAGACTTTATTTCCAATCGTTTGGTACCGGTAACTTTCTTCTACGATAATTTGTTGAGGAGTTAGTAGGGGGTGTTTACTTTTTTTTTTTTTTTTCCACGACTGTACATGATTTATTTTATAATTTTAATTGTAAAATTGTTATAAAAAGGGGAAAAAGGGGGTTTTTCTTAAATTTGCTAAAAATATTAATAATGTAATTCCTAATATATGGATTAAGGATTTGGAATTTAATTTTGATAAAAATTACAGTGTTAAAAATGTTAAATCAGAGGTTTTCAAATTGAGGATTAATATACTTAAGAAAATTTAAAAATGTCTTGATGCTTTCAAATTTAAGAATTTACAATTTAAGGTTTTATTGTATGATTTAATTAATATTAAGTTATTGAATAGAGATGATGTTAACAAAGATGTAATTTATTTTAATATGAAATTTCAACAGAAATCGTTTGATAATTTGCATTTAAATAAAATATGCAAAAATATTTACGACCTTTTTCCTCTTAAAGATTGTATTATTTCAGTTGCATATAATTATCCTAAACCATTAAGTAATATGATTTTTAATTATAGACAAATAGTTTTTTTAGATGTGAATACATCTTTAACTTGTTCTTGTAATAATGTAGAATATAAAGATTTTATCGACAACCATCCTGGTGATATAATTACAGGTAATCTTGATATAATCAAGAATAAAAATGTGAAATATTTAATAAATTTTGGTGCAAAATTTAGAATTAATAGTAAAATTAATAACAGTAAAGCACTAAAGATTTTTAAGGATAATGTCAATAATTTTATAAAGAAACAAAGTTATAAGTTTAGTATGCCTTTGGAGGCATTTTTTGAAGGGAGATCTCAACTTTTGGGGCATTTCAGTAATTTTTTGAAAGATTATTTAAATTCAGATAAGTATGAATATAAAATTTTTAATGATGAAGATGTAGAATTTATTAAAAATTTACATAATAGTTTTGTTATTGTCCCCGTGGACAAAGCCGCCAACAATTATGCAATAATATGTAAGAAATTTTACATTGAAAAAACAGGAGGTGAATTAGGTAATGTAGATTTTTATGCAAAGGTTAATATTGATAAGAATCCTGTTGTTAAAAATTTTTTTGCATATAAAAAGAAAGTTAAAAATATGTTTTCTTACAATTTTGATGTTTCTAATCATCACTGTTTGCCATTTATTTTTTTTACACCCAAGTTTCATAAAAATCCGATTAAATTTAAGTTTATTTGCAGTACTTCTAAAAGTGTTAATAGAAATTTTAATATTGGTTTACAGAATTTATTAAAAAAGATATATGGTTTTTTAAAATGTAAATTTAGAAATATTGTCATTTTTGATCGATTGATAATAGTATCGAAATTATGAACAAACTGCCATTGACTCCTCTGAAAATACAGGTTTTCGACTTTGAAAATCTGTTCACCAATATACCTATTGATTGTCTTTATGTTTTAATGAATATTTTTGATTTATTTTGTTTAAATGAAGAATTAAATATTAATAGAGATTTATTTTTAAGTTTATGTCATTTTTGTTTTTATAATAATTATGTAACTTTAAACAATAATACTAATAATAATAATCAGATCTGTGGAATTGGAATGGGGACAAATTATTCTAGTACAGCAGCTAATTTATTTTTGTTTTATTACGAATTTAAGTATACAATGAAATATAATAAATCTTTAAAAGTCTTTAGGTATATTGATGATATTTTGATTTTAGTAATGAATATGACAACATATACCCAAATTGTTTAAAGTTGAATAGGGCAAACTGTGATGATTATAATGCAGAATTTTTTGGATATTTCTTTTAAAATTTTTGATAATAAGTTAACCTTGGATTTGTATGATAAAAGAAATAGTTTTCAATTTTTTACAAGAAGTATGCCACATTGGTTTTCTAATTTGCATAAGAAAATTTACATAAACATTATAATTAATCAGTTAATTCGTTTTAACAAAATTTGTGGCAATGATAGTAATTTTTATAAGCAGATTTTTAAGTTTTTGGCTAATCTTTTTTACAATAATAGTTGACCTATAAATTTTCTAAAGCATTATTTAAAATGAGTGGCAGCATTGTAGATTGGCGGGATGAGCAACTTATGGTAGCATCCTTCCAGAACATTCCATATGAAGTGTGGATTCTAAAGTCTTGTTTAAAGGACGAGTACACACAGACGTTTTGAATCAATGGAAGTATGCAGATTTGAATTTATAGATTTTGAAAATGGACTCGGAGGAAAAATTAACAGTTTGATATTATTGACAGGTGAAGGACATTGTACAGGTACTTCTGTTTCATGTTTTTCAAATTTTTCTTGTAGGTTTGGGAGGGTGCACGTTATCCTGCATTCATACATGTTAAGTTAATTTCATTTGTTTAAATTGCAATTTTAAAGTAATTTTCTAAAAGACCATTTTATTAAAGAAAAAAATTTTGTTTTTGTATTTTAATTATGCTTTGTTTACATTACTTTTTTGTTTAAATTTGGTTTATTTTAGCCATTTTGAATTTTGTTTCTAAAATGACAATAGTTTTTTTTTTCTGTATTCATTGCAGGATGGACATGTGTTTAGAAACCTGCAAGCTTTTAACAATGGGGGTGGAGTTAGGTCTGTCTGTCCTCCCACTGATGAAGAAGAGACAGTTTTTGCCTGTGTTTTGTTTTTTTACCTGTATTTTTAAAAATTTTGGGGATTTTTATAGTTATGCTAGGGGGCTCTGCCCCCTGCAAGCTACGTTCGCCAACCCCCATTCAGACACTTATAGAATCTAAAAGCACGCTAATCTGATCGGTTTTAAAAAGATTAGAGAAGATTGAATTATACTGAAAAAACCTGTAGCGATCTCCCTGTAAACGGGTTTCCATTCAATTCCCTTTGATTGTAAAAAATTAAGGTAGAATCAGTTGCTGTTAAGACATCCAATGGTTGTTTTCGTGTTTGGTTAAAGAAGATCGGTTAAACATTTGAAAAGAAGCTAAAATAAAATGAATTAAGTAAATAGAGTCTTTGTCTCTCGGTATTTTTCAACAGCGTTATAAAACGATTGACATAATACAATTACTAAAATTTGCTGCTTTAACCCTTTCAAGGGCGGTGGTTCATTTTTGGACCACTTAATTTTAATTCTTAAATGCCACATTAGCATCAGAATATTGGGATGAAAATTCCCCTTTTATTAAGTAAGTGAAGTTGACATTGTGCCTTTTATAGTAACTGTCCTTTGTCTGACATTTTTGTTGGCGGTGATTTTCTCTTGAGGTCTGAACATTATGGTGATCTTTCTTCAAGTTAGTTTATCTTATATAAAACTTTTATGAACTTTTTTCTTTCGAACACTGAACTCATTTGAACATTAGTGAACAGTGAACTTTTATGAACATTTACACTTCATAATCTTGAACAAGGATTTATAGTCTTAACTTTTGTTATACATTTAAGTCACTTCACTTTTGTTTTTATTTTTATTATTATGATGAAAGCAACATCAATTGTTTTGTAAATTTACGATTTACTATGTAAGTTCGTCAGAATATGTGCCTTTTTCCCTGTTATTTTGGGTGCTTTCCGATGTCCGGCATCGGTGATTGTTGTGGGGATTTTCCACCGGAGCGTTACATCCTATGCCATTCTTTGGTTGGTGCTCCGGTCGGGTGATCAAGTAAGTGAAGTTGATAGCGATTAAATATGCTATTAATTGGTTTTTGGATACCGATTACAAGAAAGTTTATATATATATCGACAATAAATCTTCAACTCTAGCTCTACAAAGAAATTTTCCAGCAAATTTGATAATTAAAGAGATTTATACTAATTTGATACAGCATCCTGACAAGATTGTGATTATTGGGTGGACCCGTGCACACGTCGGAACCCTTGGAAATGAACGAGCAGATACTCTTGCGAAAGAGGCTATTAATCGTGAAAATGCTAATATTACCGAGAATGTTCCTTTTCCTGTCACCTTAATTAAGAGAATTTGAAAAATCAATACGGTAAAGGATTGGCAAAGAGAGTGGAGGCATAGTGGTAAAGGTAGAGACACTTATACAGTATTAAATAGGGTGGATGAAAACTTTGTATGTTCAGGCCAGTTATTACAATATTTTATAACTGCTCATGGCAGCTTTCCCGAGTACCTGAAGAAAATCGGAAAGAGAAGTAGCGACCTCTGTGATTGTGGTTATAAAGGGAATGTTAGACACTATTTATTTGGAAGATGCCCCAAAATGCCTTATTTTTTCTATTTTAATAACTCACTTACAGTTCGCCAAAATATATCCAGAGTTCTTTTTTGTAAAGAAAACTATAGAAAGCTCTGTGCTAACTATAACGTCCTTAATGAATTGTACTCGTTCATAAGATACAAGTTTTAAACCTAATATAGGGTGGTTCTTTGGTCCTGATGCATGGATCGTCATCAGTTACTGCTGACTTGTTTTTAATAATACTCAGAATTCTTAAATATCATATATTGTGTCTGTAGTATGCTACAACCATTGTTTAATTTATCAGAATATACTATCCTATACAATTGTCAGATAGTGATTAGTATGTGGATGATGGTCTTTTAGCTGGGACTTCCTGTCTTCTACGGAAGATTGGGGGCCATTCATTTGATGATCTGAACGTTGGTCATTGTGGAAGTGATATATGCTTTTAAAAAGGTGCGACATTGGTGCTGCAGTGTTCCAGACTTTTGGAGATGGTAGAGGGTCATTGAAGTGGACCTTTTACTGAGTTTCATTTTTGTGATGTTACATGACTATGGATATTGAAGTGTAATGACTGAACTTTGAGGATCGTCTTCTCTGACTCTGTCTGTGAATGTGGTGCGTTAAGTTTGGGACTTTGTATAGACATTATGCATGAACTATTTATCAGTATAGACTTTGATACGCCACTGGTTGCATGTTACCCATAAACATGCGAATTATGTTATCTTAGTTTAATTTTGTTTTTGCCAGAGTTGCATGTAACCTCTAAACATGCGATTTTTGTTCATTCAGGTTAGTTAATCTTAGTTTTTATTTTATATTATATTTGCAAGGAACCTATAAACATGCGTTTTTGTTAACTTTTGTTGGCATAGCAGGAATCTATGCTGCACAGAATTGTGCTTTTGTTTTTCTATTTTATTTGATTAAATAATTGCCGTTGGTAAGCCTGTTCCGGCGGATGAGGTGGAGCTGGATTGGTGGAGAGGGTTTTCCCGCCAGGACATGCGGTCCATTAGCCTAACGGTTGGCGTCCTGGCTGGGTGTCCAAGTAAGTGAACAAAAGCATTTTTGTATTTCGAAATTTGTTTGTAAATTCTGGTGCCATTCACTGATTTCAAGATTTTACGAATAGAAGTGCCTTGTCCGTGGAAGGGTTAAACGCATATTAATGTATTTATTATTTTAAAGTTTCCTTTCTCTTTTAATATTTACGTGTAAATACAATTTTCAGGACATAATTTTCAATATTATTTTCCTGCCTTTAACACGTAATCATTTAATAGTAATTTTAAAGTTTTTTTTTTCTGTTTTTAATAGTCATGTGAAAATAAATTTTTAATCATTAGGAAATATTATTCTTTGCGCTGTTTTTAAAATTGAAAACAATCTCTATAATAATAGCCTAAGTCATGTGACTATCATCAACAGCTCCAGGCGGATCCCTTCGCTTTTTATATTCTAGGCGGCCATTTTGGTACTTTAATGTTAGCCAGCCACAGGTGTGATAAGTCGCCGAATATTATTCTATCCCTGTTATTTCGTTTATATTATAATAGTCCAAGTCATGTAACTGCTATAAACAACGGGCTGATTCCTTCGCTTTTCATAAGAAAGGTTTCCATTTTGATTAAAGAATCAAAATTATTTTTTCGATTAAAACTACATAAAAGTTGCCATGATCACAAAGAATTCCTGGTACTTTTATGTTAAAACTAAAACTAAACTCTGTGGCTATACAATCCAAGAAGGATCTGGGCCGACAGTGCCCATCTCTGTTTTCTTGACCCTGGGCCCCGAGGTGCTATGCAGCATGCGTCCCGGCCAGGTGGTCAACCTAACGCGAGACCCTCGGTGTTTAGTTCCCAAGCAAGCTTGGTATTCATTTTATCGACACCAAAGGGATGAAAGGCTGAGTGAACCTTGCCCAGTCGGGAATCGAACTCTCGACCTGCGGTGCGGCAGACAGGCGTGCTGACCACTACACCGCTTATGTTCTTCACTTTTATGTTAGCCGGGTGAAAATCTCGTCAATAGCTTTTTTTTTAACTCGCCAGTTAGCATTTTTTTTTTCGAGTGGTAAATTAAAACGGTGCTACTTGGTTATCCCATCGACCAAAAATCTGTCGCCAAACTATAAGATTAAATGATAATAATGGTTGATCGTAAATGTCACATTCTCTTGACTTTAAGGAAGTTACACATGTTCAGGCCATCAAGTGATTTTTATTTCGACGTTTTATTTGTATTTTTATTAATGTTATACTAATATATTTGTTCTTTTGTTATTTAAAGTAAAAAAATATGTCAATTTGTATAATTTGGCTATTTATATAATTTGGCGAAATTGGTCGACGGGAGAAGTAATAACATCAAAACGTTGCTTTGAAGTGGAAATTAAATCTCATGATTTGTTGGATTGTCACATACATTGGCGTGATTTTTTTTTACGACAATTTGGCGAAAACCTCGTTTTCAAATACCTGTTACATATGTATTTTTTAAATTATTTTCTGTTATTTTTAAAATGAAATAACAATAAATAAAAAAAATTAATTAATAACTATAGAAGAAAACAATTTATAACATTTTTTGTAAATAAAAAGAAAATAAATTCAAATAAACATTAGCCAATAGCCGGGATAAATACTACCGGGATAAACAGTAGCCAGGTTACCATGTCAGGCAAAATAACGCCATTTTGGCGCCAATTAGGTACCCCGTTGCGTATATGACATCTGTGTCTAATATTTTTTCTTTTCGTTTCTCTCTATTCTAAAAAAAGGTAACTACCGCTGTCACCGCCGCCGCCGCCGCCGCCGCCGCCGGTTTTGAATTTTTTGTGACCGGAGGTCTTTCTTCGTTAATATTAAGAAAAATAATGCATACAAAAATATGAAAATTAGTAGTATTATACAGAAATGTTTGATAAACACGCTGATGCAGACAGTTTTCAAATCGAAGAATTATTTTAAGAGATATTTAATGCTAAAGTTGGACAAAATCGTTCCACTAAAAAAGTTTTATAGGAGCAAGAACTATTCATAGGAATTTAATCATTTTTAGATCATTTTATACGTTTGAAGTTCCCGGTGTGCAGACTGTTTTTCTTTTTTTAATTTGACTAATTTTTTGAGGTTTTATTTCTATTTTAAATTCAAATTTTCAGCATTTCTAGCGATATTTTTTACAGATTTTAGAAAGTGATATTAATTTAAACTGTTGCCAACTGTATAAACAGTGGAAACAATAATGTTTGCTTCAAAAAAAAAAAAAATATTTATACTTCTAAATAAATTAAAAATTTATTTACACGTGACTATTATAAACAGAAAAAAACATTTGGAATTAGAATTAAATAATTAAATTAATTAGAATTAAATAATAAACGCATCCAATTTGAATGCGTAAGCATGGCCTTTCTTCGTTAATATTAAAAAAATCTGTTGCATACAAAAATATGAAAATCGGTAGTATTATAGAGAAATGTTTGACAAACACGCTGATGCAAACAGTTTTCAAATCGAAGAATTATTTTAAGAGACTAGGGGGCTCAGCCCCCTACGAGCTACGCTCGCCAACCCCCGTCCAGACACCGCAGACTCAAATGCACGCTAATTTGATCGGCTTTAAAAAGATTTCGATAGATTGAATTATAATTTAAAAAACAGTGGCGATCTCCCTATAAACGAATTTCTATTCATTTCTCTTTGATTGGGGAATTTTAACGGCAAATCCGCTGCGGTACTACTTGATTATCCTGTCGACCAATTTCGCCAAATTATATAAATCGCCAAACCACTCGCCAAATTATACAAATTGATATAATTTTTATTTTAAATAACGAAAGAACAAATAAATTCGTACAACATTAATAAAAACACAAATAAAACGTCGAAATAAAAATAACTTGATGACGTATACACGCGTAACAACATTTCAAAATAAGCTAATATAAAAGAAATTAAGTAAAGAGAGACTTTGTCTCCTGGTATTTTTTAACAAAGCGAAAAGAAAGTTCTTTTAAGTGAGACATTTTAAATTAATTCTCAAAATATCAAATAAATGTCTAGCGCAATTTCTAAATTTAAACTTTTTTGCAATATTATTTTGTGTTCATTTTATGTAATAACTATAATGTGACGTAAATATGACGTAATTTCTCCTAAGACTTCTAACGCATGTTAAGGAATTTATTATTTTACAATATCCTTTCTCTTTTAAAATTCACGTGTATACTTTTTATGACGTAATTTTTAATAAGTTCCTGCTTTTTATACGTAATTATTTAATTCTAATTTGAAAGTTTTTTTCCTGTTTATAATAGTCACGTGTAAATAAATTTTTAATTTGAAGCAAACATTATTGCCTGCGCTTTTTATACAGTTGGCAACAGTTTAAATTAGTACAATTTTCTGAAATCTGTAAAAAATATCTCTAGAAATGCTGAAAATATGAATTTAAAATAGAAATAAAACCTGAAAAAATGAGTCAAAATAAAAAAATTAATGCAATCTGCACTCCGGCAAATTCTAACGCATAAAATGATCTAAAAATGATTAAACAGCCATGTATAGTTTTTGCTGCTATAAAACTTTTTTAGTGGAACGATTTTGTCCAACTTTAGCATTAAATAACTCTTAAAATAATTCTTCGATTTGAAAACTGTCTGCATCAGCGTGTTTATCAAACATTTCTGCATAAAACCACCGATTTTCATATTTTTGTATGCATTGTTTTTCTTAATATAAACGAAGAAAGGCCTCCGGTCACAAAAAAATCAAAACCGGCGGCGGCGGCGGTGACAGCGGTAGTTACTTTTTTTTAGAATAGAGAGATATTTAATGCTAAAGTTGAACAAAATCGTCCCACTAAAAAAGTTTTATAGGAGCAAAAACTACACATCGGAATTTAATAATTTTTAGATCATTTTATACGTTATAATTTCCCGGTGTGCAGAATTAATTTATTTTTTTAATTTGACTCATTTTTCGAGGTTTTATTTCTATTTTAAATTCAAATTTTCAGCATTTCGAGAGATATTTTTTACGTATTTCAGAAAATTGTACTAATTTAACCTGTTGCCAACTGTATAAACAACGAAAACAATAATGTTTGCTTCAAATTAAAAATTTATTTACACGTGACTATTATAAACAGGAAAAAAACTTTCAAATTAGAATTAAATAATTACGTATAAAAAAGCAGGAACTTATTGAAAATTACTTCATCTATAATTACACGTGAATTTTAACAGAGAAAGGATATTGTAAAATAATAAATTTATTAACATGTGTTAGACGTCTTAAATAGGAGAAATTACATCACATTTACGTCACATTACAGTTATTACGTAAAATGAACACAAAATAATATTGCAAAACGGTTTGAATTTACAAATTGCGCGAGACATTTACTTGATATTTTGAGAGGATACTTTTCAACTATTTTTCTTAGGAAAGCGCAAATAATATTTTATTTCTAACACAAGTATTTTCGCGTGAATATTAAAAAGAGAAAGAATAGTTTGGTCGAAATTACGTCAGATTAAAAACGATTAATTTAAAATGTCTCATTTAAAAGAACTTTCTTTAGGCTTTGTTAAAAAATACCGGGAGACAAAGATTCTGTTTACTTAATTCCTTTTATATTAGCTTTTTTTGAAACGTTGTTACACGTGTCTACGTCATCAAGTTATTTTTATTTCGACGTTTTATTTGTATTTTTATTAATGTTGTACTAATTTATTTGTTCTTTCTTTATTTAAAATAAAAATTTTGTCAATTTGTATAATTTGGCGAGTGGTTTGGCGATTTATATAATTTGGCGAAATTAGTCGACGGGATAATCAAGTAATACCGCAGCGGATTTGGCGTTAAAATTTCCCCAATCAAAGAGAAATGAATAGAAATCAGTTTATAGGAAGATCGCCACTGTTTTTTAAATTATAATTCAATCTTTCGAAATCTTTTTAAAGCCGATCACATTAGCGCGCATTTAGAGTCTGCGGGGTCTGGACGGGGGTTGGCGAGCGTAGCTCGTAAGGGGCCGAGCCCCCTAGTCGTTTAAAAAAAAGAATGAAGTAAAAGCCATTTATTTTAAAGGTTTCAATTTTAAATGAAAGTTTTGTATTAAATAAAATGATAATGAAATACAAATTGAATTCTGAATAAAAGTAACATGATGCATGTCTTAGCATACATTTAAAGGAGGCCAATCTCGTCGCCAAATTAATTTAAAATAACCTTTTTTAAAATATGAAAAAAAAATATCTGTTATGATAAAAATTTGAGTTGCCATCATTAGACAAAAAGTATTTAAAATTAGAAAAAAATTAATATTTCGAAAACTAATTCTAATTTTAAAATTCTAATACCAGTTTTGAGATCTGTGAATCAATACGGATTTTTGGTGTTAATTTCATCGCAAAGTATTCCATATTTTAGGAAAAATCGCCGTGAAACGTAATCAGTTGTTTAATCAGTCGTTTCATAGAATCGTTACATAAATTCGTTTCAATTCGATTCATTAGGATTTTATATATATAGGGTAGATATTGCTGATATACACCTTCTTTCCGGAGTTATGGTGTTTTTGCATTTTTAAGCATTGATGAAATACATTTTGTTGCATTTGGTATGAGCTGCTATTAGCGCCAGTTATGCAATAATTTTTTCATTAATTATTTATAATGTATATATATATATATATATATATATATATACTAGAGAGCTCAGTCCCGAGCGAGCTATGCCCGCCAACACCCGTTCAGGATTTGCAGCTTCTAAAAACATAGTAATGTACCCTGTTTAAAAAATATTACCATATTACGGACGATTGAATGATATTATGACTGTAATGGCGGCTATCTTCTATTATCAGGTTGCCAAGCTTTTCCTTTTGAATGGAGACTTTTTCTGTTACAATGGCCTCATCCATCGTTATCATAACAACTGACGGCTGTTTTCGGGATTGATAAGTAAGATCAATTACACATTTGAAAATCAGCTTGCCTAAAATGGTTAGGTTAAAATGTTGATATCTTTTTGGATTTTATAATGACGCTATGGACAATATTCTTCTTTAGCTTCGCGGTTAAAAAACTCAGTCTGCTTGGGAATAGCTTTCAGAGCCACGATATTGGAAAGCATTCTGTTTTGAAATTTTACTCTTATATTTTATGTTTTGATTAAGTTTTAGATATTTTCATGAACAGGTGTAGCTTATTCATGATTATTTTCTCTATTTTAATACACCATCCTGCATATTTTCATGTTATTTTTACAATGCATACTGTTTATATTAATTAATAAGAATATACGAATTTTCTAATATGTATTTATCGAATAGTAATTCGTACAAAATAAATAGAAAGTATTTTGCTCATACATTTACCAATATTTATGCTGCATCAAGTGATATAATATATAAACAAATTTACTAGCCGCACTACTTTTATACCATGTGACATAACATAAAAATTCTCTGGAATGAAAACATTTCAAATGTATCGTTTTAATACATGACGTAATTTTCGCTGTTAAATGCATTTCTCATGTTATTACAAATTCATTTTAAAGTTTTTCCTAATTTAAGATACACGGGTGCATGTATTATTTAGTTTAAAGTGTTTTCAAATATTATTTGAGCTTTTTAAGTCTGACTTAATATTCACTTTTAAAAGTTTTCCCGCGTAATAATTTTAGGCACTTAATATGACGATATTTAATATTTGGGCATTTTACATTCGAAGCAATTATCAAATGCATTGTTAAAATGCATTTCGCATGTAACAATTTTATTACTTTAAAGTTTTCGTACTTTTTTAATATTTATTTGTAATATTTTGACGTAATTTTCAATATTTTCTACTTTTAACGCGTGGTCATTTAATTCTTAGTTTTAAAATTTCTTTCTGTTTTTAATTATTTCACTTTTCAATTTTAATTTGAAAATGGCGAAAAAGAAGAAATCTAATAATCCCTACCTTTATCCCTTTTCTCTCTTTTTTCTACAAAAATGGACTAACTTAGTTGCCATCATTAGAGAAATGTCATAAAAATTAGAAAAAAAAAATTATATCTCGAAAACTCATTCAGATTTTAAAATTCTAATACCACTTTTGACACTAAGTGGATCAAGATGGATAATCGGTGTTAAGTTCAAAGACAAATGTTCCATATTTTAGGAGAAATAGCTGTGAAACATAATCAGTCGTTTCATAAAATTGTTTCATAAAATCATTTAATAAATTCATTACATTAGGATTTTATATATACGAGGTGGAACCCGTCGAACATCGACGAAGGAAAATGTTTAAGAAGGAACTGTTTCATGGATTTTTAATAAACCTTTAAAATTAGTTAAACAGAAAATGCATCTTAAATTGGTTAGTCTAACTCTCAAGCAAATATTATTTTAACCTAAAATTAACAAAATACTATTTCTATAAAACTCAGTTGCTCAGGGGTCGTATTCTACAGGGAAAATTTTATTGTTCCTACCACTATTTTGAAAATAATATCTTCATAGTACCTTTCTATAGCATATTTTAAATAAAAAAATATGAAGATTATTGATTAATAGTTCTGGTAGGAACAATACAATTTCCCCTATGGAATGCGACCCTGAATTATTAAAATTAAACTTTAATCGCATATGTCATCAGTAAAGTATAATAAAAAAACAGTTATTATGATGAAGTGGACAGTTAAGTCTCTTATGCTTCGTTTTCCCGAATCAAAACGATAAAATTTTATTCTAGTTTGATACAATCAGATTTTTTTCCCTGTAAAATCTAAACTCGACATCATTTTCACCCTCTCATATTTTTCATATGTACTTCTTATATCCGTATTCACCATGCTTTAAAAAAGTGCTATTTTATTTTGATCATTTTATATTAATTTTAACTCAAAACTTGAAGTCACGATCGTCAACAACATATTTGTATGTGAACAGTCGCATTCTTAACCCTTTCCGGCGCGGTGTCCTTAAAAAAGGACACCTAATTTTAATTCAAAAAATGACAAACGGCACCAATAATATTTAACTAAAATTTTCCTATTATAATGTACATGAAAATAAGCAAATTCATATTTTCTAATAAATTCGTTTATAAATTGCGGTGAAAGTCTATTATTTCATCAGTTTATAAACAGAATTACTCAGCGCTGGTAAGGGTTAACTTGAGATACTAATCTCAATACCAAAGAGTAAAAATTGTCGTAATTTATGTCTTAGAGGCATTTGTGTTAAAATGTTTAGTATTATCTAAGAGATTGGTCGTTTTCTTTTAAATATGACGTCATTTTCACTTACTTAAGCCTTTTTCCTAGTGTCTCAAAATAAGTATCAACACTCAGGGAGAAGAAAAAAATATGGAAGCTTTATAAGAAAATATGCGTGTTTTCAAAAGCAGTACGTCATTTTCCATTGAAAATATTTTGGTGCAATATGTTTCTAATGGGATTTTGTGCCTATACAACGAAATTTAAATCATAGAAAAAAAGAAAAAACATATTTTTTTAATTTTTATCAAAAAACTGCATGAATAAAGATAAATAAATCTCATTATTCTTTCAATTCTGTAATAATGAAAGCTATCTAATTACGATCATTTTGAAGAAATTTCTTAAAATATTTTTAAAATGGGGATATTAAAAAACGACTAGTACGGGCACATATACAAATGAACAATTTCCAATTAAAAAAAATATTAGTAAAATTGGTTCAGTAGAAAGCTCAGGGCAGATGATTAAAAAACAGCCTTGTGTTTTAAATATACTGGCATAAAATATAGCCTATTCTCCAGCAGAGGCTGACACCATTAATTTTGAAATCGGTTCGGTAATTCCACAGATTATCGCTACAAGCAAACAAGCAGTTTCTTCTTTATAATATTAGTGTAGATTTTGCTTTGTTACTTTTACAAATTTTCCATTAAACATAATGTCTTTTTTTAACACTTTCAAGCATAACTTGTTAACACTTTCAAACATAGCTGAAAAGTGTTTAAGACTTCGGTTTGTCTCGCCTTCTGTTATCTGTGTATCTGTTCATGCTCTAACTCGCGTAAATATATTTGGGCTGCTATGCATTTGATATATTTATTAACGTTAACCGTGGCATATTAGGTATTTAAAATGAAGTGCATTTATAGTTCGTTTACAGGAACTATAAAAATATTCCGTTACATTATGGCCTATTGGGAAAATTCGTTTGCAATGTATTTTAATCATGTTGCGCTTTTTCAAAAATGTTGAAATTGATATAGAGCATTGTGATGTCAAATCACATATTAACTTCTTTATCTCTTAAATGCCCTAAGAAACATTTATTATTAAATTAGCAATTTTTAATTTGGCTCTCATTTTTCACAAAAAAGAATCCATTTTCTCTCATAAAACATTCTTCCTTTTAATACATTTTCGTTTCGAACCTAAATAACGTGCATCTAAAAGTATTGCAAATTATTGTATCTTACTATTTATTTCATCTTTGGCGCATATAATCACAAGCCATGTTGTTATTCTCTTTTAGCTCATAATAAATTCTTTCGAGATAATTTCGCAACATATCTATGTACTTAATGAAAATATTGTATAAATAAAATACTTTAACCTTTAATCCCCATCATAAAGTAAAAAATGTACTTTTTATTCTACACTTCAAAATAAAGAGAATTTTCAGGTTTGGTTGATTAACTCCAGAACTACTGAACAGATTTTAATGAAATTAGGTATGTGTACATAGGTTGATATAATGCAACAAAAATAAACATTCAGCAGTTATAATGCGCACTCATGATCTTGAGTAAGAATAATCAGCTTTGGAAGGTATAAAACAGAGCTTACAATATCCTTCTATATATAAAAAAAAGTTTTGATTTGGAAATGGACCAATGAAAATCTGCGTAGATATTCCCGGCAGATCGGCATCCAATTTGAATACTTAAGCATGGCCTTTCTTCGTTAATATTAAAAAAAACTGTTGCATACAAAAATGGGAAAATAGGTAGTATTATAGAGAAATGTTTGATAAACGCGCTGATGCAGACAGTTTTGAAATCGAAGAATTATTTTAAGAGATATTCAATGCCAAAGGTGGACAAAATCGTTCCCTTAAAAAAGTTTTATAGGAGCAAAAACTGTACATAGGAATTTAATCATTTTTAGACCATTTTATGCGTCAGAATTTCCCGGTGTGCAGACTGCATTTAGTTTTTTAATTTGACTCATTTTTTGAGGTTTTATTTCTATTTTAAATTCAAATTTTCAGCATTTCGAGAGATATTTTTTACATCTCTCTATTCTAAAAAAAAAAGTAACTACCGCTGTCACCGCCGCGCCGGTTTTGAATTTTTTTGTGACCGGAGGTCTTTCTTCGTTAATATTAACAAAAATAATGCATACTAAATTTGAAAATCGGTGGTTTTATACAGAAATGTTTGATAAACACGCTGATGCAGACAGTTTTCAAATCGAAGAATTATTTTAAGAGATATTTAATGCTAAAGTTGGACAAAATCGTTCCACTAAAAAAGTTTTATAGCAGCAAAAACTATACATGGCAGTGTAATTATTTTTAGATTATTTTATGCGTTAGAATTTGCCGGAGTGCAAATTGCATTAATTTTTTTTGACTTATTTTTTGGGGTTTTATTTCTATTTTAATTTCAAATTTTCAGCATTTCTAGAGATATTTTTTACATTACTAGGGGGCGCTGCCCCCTACGAGCTACGCTCGTCAACCCCCGTTCAGACACCGCAGACTCTAAAAGCACGCTAATTTGATCGGCTTAAAAAATATTTCGGAAGATTGAATTATAAATTTAAAAACAGTGGCGATCTCCCTATAAACGGGTTTCTATTAATTTCTCTTTGATTGGGGAATTTTAAAGGGAAATCAGCGGCTGTTTCAGTCTTTGATTAAATAAAATCAGTTGACATTTCAAAATAAGCTAATATAAAATGAATTAAATAAACAAAGTCTTTGCCTCCCGGTATTTTTTAGCAAAGCGAAAAGAAAGTTTTTTTTTAATTACACTTTAAATGTATCGTTTTTAATCTGACGTAATTTTCACTAAACTTTTCTTACTCATTTTACTATTCACGTGAAAATAATTTTGTTAGAAATAAAATATTATTTGCGCTATCCTAATAAAAATAGTTGAAAATATCATCTTAAAATATTACATAAATGTCTCGCGCAATTTTTAAATTTAAACTGTTTTGCGATATTATTTTTTGTTCATTTTACGTAATGTGTAATTTGACGTAAATGTGGCGTAATTCCTCCTATTTAAGACTTCTAACGCATGTTAATAAATTTATTATTTTACAACATTCTTTCACTTTTAAAATTCACGTGTAATATGGTTTTTATGATAATTTTCAATGAGTTCCTGCTTTTTATATTTTCTTGTTTATAATAGTCACATGTAAAATACATTTTTAATTTGAAGCAAATATTATTATTTGCGCTGTTTATACAATTGGCAACAGCTTAAATTAATACCATTTTCTAAAATGTGTAAAAAAATATCTCTCGAAACGCTGAAAATTTGAGTTTAAAATAGAAATAAAACCTCAAAAAATGAGTCAAATTAATGAACTGAGTGCAGTCTGCACACCGGGAAATTCTAACGCATAAAATGATCTAAAAGTGATTAAATTTCGATGTACAGTTTTTGCTCCTATAAAACTTTTTTAATGGAACAATTTTGTCCAACTTTACAATTAAATATCTCTTTAAATAATTCTTCGATTTGAAAACTGTCTGCATCAGCGTGTTTATCAAAGATTTCTCTATAATTCCACCGATTTTCATATTTTTGTATGCAATATTTTCCTTAATATTAACAAAGAAAGACCCCCGGTCACAAAAAATTCAAAACCGGTGGCGACGGCGGTGACAGCGGTACTTACTTTTTTTTAGAATAGAGAGATTTTAGAAAATGGTATTAATTTATACTGTCGCCAAATGTATAAACAGTGCAAACAATAATGTTTGCTTCAAATTAAAAATTTATTTACACGTGACTATTATAAACAGAAAAAATCATTTGAAATTAGAATTAAATAATCTCTCTATTCTAAAAAAAAAAGTAGCTACCGCTGTCACCGCCGCCGCCGGTTTTGAATTTTTTGTGAACGGAGGTCTTTCTTCGTTAATATTAAGCAAAATATTGCATACAAAAATATGAAAATCGGTGGAATTATAGAGAAATGTTTGATAAACACGCTGTTGCAGACAGTTTTCAAATCGAAGAAATATTTAAAGAGATATTTAATGCTAAAGTTGGACAAAATCGTTCCATTAAAAAAGTTTTATAGGAGCAAAAACTGTACATCGTAATATAATCATTTTTAGATCATTTTATGCGACAGAATTTCCCGGTGTGTAGACTGCACTCAGTTTATTAATTTGACTCATTTTTTGAGGTTTTATTTCTATTTTAAATTCAAATTTTCAGCATTTTGAGAGATATTTTTTTACACATTTTAGAAAATGGTATTAATTTAAACTGTTGCCAACTGTATAAACAGCGCAAATAATAATATTTGCTTCAAATTAAAAATTTATTTTACACGTGACTATTATAAACAAGAAAATATAAAAAGCAGGAACTCATTGAGAATTATCATAAAAACCATATTACACGTGAATTTTAAAAGTGAAAGAATGTTGTAAAATAATAAATTCGTTCACATGCGTTAGAAGTCTTAAATAGGAGAAATTACGTCACATTTACGTCACATTACACATTACGTAAAATGAACAAAAAATAATATTGCAAAACACTTTAAATTAAAAAATTGCGCGAGACATTTATGTAATATTTTAAGATGATATTTTCAACTATTTTTATTAGGATAGCACAAATAATATTTCATTTCTAACAAAATTATTTTCACGTGAATAGTAAAAGGAGAAAGAAAAGTTTAGTGAAAATTACGTCAGATTAAAAACGATACATTTAAAGTGTCATTAAAAAAAACTTTCTTTTCGCTTTGCTAAAAAATACCGGGAGGCAAAGACTCTGTTTATTTAATTCATTTTATTTTAGCTTATTTTGAAATGTCAACTGATTTTATTTAATCAAAGACGGAAACAGCCATTGTATCATTTAACAGCCGCTCATTTGGCTCTCGAAATTCCCCAATCAAAGAGAAATGAATAGAAAACCGTTTATAGGGAGATCGCCACTGTTTTTAAACTTATAATTCAATCTTCCGAAATATTTTTTAAGCCGATCAAATTAGCGTGCTTTTAGAGTCTGTGGTGTCTGAACGGGGGTTGACGAGCGTAGCTCGTAGGGGGCAGCGCCCCCTAGTTATGTACAAAAAGCAGGAACTTATTAAAAATTACGTCATAAAAAGTATACATGTGAATTTTAAAAGAGAAAGGATATTGTAAAATAATAATTTCATTAACATGCGTTAGAAGTCTTAAAAAGGAGAAATTACGCCATATTTACGTCACATTATAGTTATTACATAAAATGAACACAAAGTAATGTTGCAAAACAGTTTAAATTTAGAAATTGCGCTAGACATTTATTTGATATTTTGAGAGGATCTTTTCAACTATTTTTGTTAGGAAAGCGCAAATAATATTTCATTTCTAACAAAAGTATTTTCACGTAAATATTTAAAAGAGAAAGAATAGCTTGGTAAAAATTACGTCAGATTAAAAACGATTAATTTAAAATGTCTGATTTAAAAGAACTTTCGTTTCGCTTTGTTAAAAAATACCAGGAGACAAAGACTCTGTTTACTTAATTCCTTTTATATTAGCTTATTTTGAAATGTTGTTACACGTGTCTACGTCATTAAGTTATTTTTATTTCGACGTTTTATTTGTATTTTTTATTAATGTTGTACAAATTTATTCGTTTTTTCGTTATTTAAAATAAAAATTACATCAATTTGTATAATTTGGCGAGTGGTTTGGCGATTTATATAATTTGGCAAAATTGGTCGACGGGATAATCAAGTGGTACCGCAGCGGATTTGGCGTTAAAATTCCCCAATCAAAGAGAAATGAATAGAAATTCGTTTATAGGGAGATCGCCACTGTTTTTTAAATTATAATTCAATCTTTCGAAATCTTTTTAAAGCCGATAAAATTAGCGTACATTTAGAGTCTGCGGTGTCTGGACGTGGGTTGGCGAGCGTAGCTCGTAGGGGGCCGAGCCCCTAGTATTTTAGAAAATTGTATTAATTTAAACTGTTGCCAACTGTATAAAAAGCGCAAACAAAAATGTTTGTTTCAAATTAAAAAATTATTTTACACGTGACTATTATAAACAGAAAATATAAAAAGCAGGAACTCATTGAAAATTACGCCATAAAAACTATATTTACACGTCAGTTTTAAAAGAGAAAGAATATTGTAAAATAATAAATTCAGTAGCATGCGTTAGAAGTCTTAAATAGGAGAATTTACGCCACATTTACGTCACATTACACTTATTACGCAAAATGAACAAAAAATAATATTGCAAAACAGTTTAAATTTAAAAAATGCGCGAGACGTTTATTTGATGTTTTAAGATGATCATAATATTTCAGTTCTAAGAAAAGTATTTTTACGTGAATATTAAAAAGAGAAAGAAAAGTTTGGTGTAAATTACGTCAGATTATAATTGTCAGATTCAAATTGTAATTCAGTCTTCCGAATTCTTTTTAAAGCCGATCAAATTAGCGTGCTGTTAGAGTCTGCGGTGTGTGAACGGGGGTTGACGAGCGTAGCTCGTAGGGGGTAGAGCCCCTAGTAGAAGCAAAAAATGAGTTAATAGGTGTAATGGTGTTCAGTGGGATGGTTCGTTTAAATGCAAAAACTCCAACCATATTACAGGAACTATTTCTTTATTAAAAATCTTATAAAAGAAAGGTGGTTCAGGAGCCAAAATGGGAGAGAGAGACCCCACAATACATGGACGCCGAAGCGCCCCTCTCTTATTAGACAACTCTACATCTCGAGAGCTGAAACAGAAGTGACTTTTTTTGCACGAAATCAAGAAATCTTGGCGTGGCACAGCATCGCCAATTTACAACTTTTGGTGACCGCGCGAAAATGAACAAAGGCTTTTGGCGATAAACATTACCGCAAAAATGTGGTGACACAAACGGACGGGGAGGCCGGGATTGCAAGCAAGCGCTTCTAAATAGGATGAGAAAAGTAACAGACAAACCGAAATTGTTTATCTTGCAGATAGGCCTTTGCCCAACTAACTGTTACATGAAATTGCAGACAGCAGATTGTTCGATGAGAAGAATGCAGAAAAATCCAGGACATCTGGCTTTTAACTCGACCACAAAGCACGATAAATACATGCTTCCCATAAGATCTGTTCATTTTTACTTTTTACTGTTAATATATATATTCAAGGTTCACGTATTAGTAGCGATAAAAATTTCTTATCACTGCGGCGGGGAAAAATATCCAATGCAAGAACATGAAATGAGACTAGCAGCCGCGCTATTTAATTCTTATTTATTTCTTTGCACACGCAGCAAAAACGGATAGTTACAGCTTAAAATAAGAAAAGAAAAAAGGAAATAATTATTCTAGCGCTTTGAATTAAAGATAATTTTAGACAGATGAAAGAAATCGCTTTAGCAAACTCTGGATGGTTTTGAGAAATGAATTTAATCACATATTTCGTTATAGGAAAGAGGGGGGGGGGGAGGATAATATGATCTAAAAGTAAGAAAGTTATGTTTTAAATTAAATTTTGAATTAAAAAAAAAGGTATGGGACAGAAACGCTGTCACATAACTCACCCCCACAACAGAAGAAAGCTGAAACGTGTACGTTGCAGCTTTATATGTACCTAAAATCCTTTGTCCACTTTCGCACTTACAGAATATGCACCAAGACAAAATAAGTAAAATTAACTACTTAAGTTGATATCTACCAAGAAATCTATTTTAACTTGTCTGTGAAACTATTACCCTTTAGCTCCTGTAAAATATTTTATACAACTATAAGTAAGTAGAAAAAAAAATATTTGCTTGCTTTCAAAACAATTCACAAGAATTGTGTTATGTCCATGACTGAGCGCTCATAATATTCAAAATAATCTTTTTTTTTTATTAAATATTCCACAAAATAAAATGGCCACATTAGTTGATAACACAGGATCCTATATTTAATTTTTTTTTTTTTGTGGCATTGTATTGTGGCGCTGGTACCAGCATTTTAGTCATGTATCTATTCATATAGAGAAGCATTTACTGTATATACGACTTCTCAAAATTTGATCTTACATGAGATCATAATATTAAATAAATGCAAGCAAATAAAATCAAAGGACAAAAACACACCAGTAAAAAAAAATTGTTACTTTAAGGAAAGATGAATTCTTTCATAAAATTGAAGCTTATTTGTATTATCTTAGGTTGCTTCGTTACTGGCATAAGAAACTTACAAAAATTTGTGTATAACGCACAGGACTACCAGAGACAAAAATTGTGCAAGCTGCATGCACTCAAACAAGTGTAGCCCTACATATTGAAGTTTTGTGAATTCTAGTGGCATCAGCTTATGGCTTCTGCCCTAAATAATAAGGGGTAGTTTTTTTTAGATTCCTGCAATTTAACTAAGTCCCCGGTTTCCAAAAAAATCACAGTATGTTATAATTTAGCATTTTATGAATTTTTACACTGCCATCCTGACATTCCGTGTATTGATCAAAATTTAACCCCTGACAAACTTATAAAAAAAAATAATAATTAATTGTATGCAATTTTGTATAGTGTAACAAGATATCTTACTCGATCTGCCACCTCCAAGTAAGAAGTATCTAATGAAAGTGTAAAAAAATGTTATCTGTTAAAATTAACAACTTCGAAATGTATATGTAGTTTAATATGTCATGTGACGGATAACTCCTAGAAACATTAAAATCTTTGTATAGATACAAAGTGATGATGCCATTGATATGTTCTGACATTATGCAAACACAAAAAAAAACTGTTAAAAAGAAGTCTTTAATATTGAAACGTGGTGTAAAATTTAAAAGATAGGAAAGTAAAAGGAGAACTGTATGTGTGTGGAGGGAGGGGGAAAAACTCCCCAAACTCATGAACTACTTGTAATGCAACACATGAACAAAAGTGTACGCACGCATACACAACGTGTAAGTAAACACATGAACAAATTGTATAATATCACATGAACTATATGTATTAATGTCTCAATGAAGTAAAATTGTAATGTAATTGCCAACAAAATAAACAGACAGTATATGTGTAATAACCCAAGACACTTACAACGAGTGAGATTCAATTACATAATTAATGAGTTATCATCAAAATGCAATGAATACGGGTTAATAAAACAAATGAACTACTTGTAATGTGTGTGAAAACTCTGGTTAAACTCTAAACCAGCCAGTGTGTACAACTCAATGAACTACCTGTAAGAAAAAAGAAAGTGAAAGACAACTGTTGAATAAGTGGTTCACTAAGGGTTAAAAAGAAAATAAAACTGCATCTGCCAAAGTCATTACGGTCTTAAGTTAACAGAAGCGTGCATAAAATGTATAACTCACCGCTAAAAATTGTAGAAGTTATGTAAGCCAAACATGTTCGAAGAAAAGAATGAAAGGGAAAAAAAAAAACATATTGATAGCCAAAAATAACAAGCAATGTACCTTATGTGGTATGAATGTATGTATCCGTCACAAGACAACTGTGAGACTTGAACTCGCAAATTAAGAAATTTTAAATCTGAAGAAAAAAAATGCCAAAGATTTAGTTTAATGAGTATATGTGACTAGCCCTTTAAAAAAATAAAGTGTACCTAACAGCTCACATTATGCATGTGACTACTTTTTATAAAAAAAAACTCTTACCGATATCAAATATCATATCAGTTATAATTAAAAAAAATACCTTATGTTATAACTAAAATAGCAACGAGTCACCAGTCGCGCGTAAACAATGAAGTCCAACAGTACATTAGCTGCATGTGTAAAACTGTACACCCGGTTAATTATCCCTTGCACAAAAAAAAACTTTAAGATGACTGTGTAAACAATGTACAACAATTACATTATGTTATAATTTCTGCAAAACTTTTAAACACACGAACCAAAAAAAAAACTTGACATTAAAAGAAAGTTTAACTAAAAAAAACTACGAAGTTGTGAATGCAGTGAAAAAAAATTCAATTTTTAAGCTAAACACAAATGATGCCAAAAGAAACGTATACATGCACAGACGGCACTGAATGTCCTTAACCATGGTGAGTAGTAATTGAAATATAACAAAATTCAGCAAAACTGAACGAGTCAATGTGTGTGTGTGTGTGTGAAGTACCAGGCCAAACATGACATCCCAAACCATGTGCATGAGAGAGAAAAAAAAAACATGTGTGATTAATACCTAACAATGCTATCTGCCCATAGCAAGTTAGAAATAAAGTGTAAATTAGTGTAAAGGTGTTATCCATCATCAGCATTATGAAAACAATTACAGGTGAAATTTTAGCAATCTAAAAATAATTTTTAAAATGTAAACACTACTCTAATTGTAAAATTAATATTAGTGTAGCTCCATCAATCATGTTGGGAAACATATCCGATCCCTGATTAAGCTAGCGGCCAACTTGCTTAACCATAGATCGAAATACACACCTCAGACATTTTGCTATCCCATGGAAAATAGCGCAATGACTGAAGTATCCCACACAAACCATGACAGAAGTACAAGCAAACAAACTTACACTCAAAAAAACAAAAAAAAACAATGTATTAATGTGAATGCATGTCATTGAGAAACATAAAAACAAACAGTTTAAAACTGTACGTCAAACCTATGTTGTACATCTTATGTATTTTGCAAAAGCCAACGGGAAAAAAAAATATTTTGTAACCATGACATGATGACTCGAGCTATGTAATATGCCTAAATAAAATGTATGCCAGGCTAAACTAATCTAAGCTTACTAAATATTTTGCCAAAGTTCACACTCCAAGAAAATATTAATGTGAAAGATAAATAATCTAATATTTTTTTTAACTTATGATTGCGCCAACTGTATGTAAATTTCTAATCAAGTGCCCACATCTGAGAAAAAAATGTTATGCTGACCTCCTCTCTACTTATTTTAAATTGCCACGAATATGCAAATCCAACATATTTCACCTTACTTTTAATCAGTGCAAAAAAAATTTTAATAAAGCCATAACACATAAAACTTTCTGCATAGAAAAAAAAAATATATCTATATATTAACTCTAAAAAGAAATTTCAAAAGTGTGTCCCAGATCCACTAGTATAAAAAGGTATTTAAAAGTAAGACATTTACAATCTAAGATAAATATATCTATAGACTTTTTTTATCACAATCTTTAAGAAAGGCTGAATGACAACATCTTAACTAACAATAAAAAAAACATTTAAAAATCCCCAGAAAACGACTCATAACAGACACTATACTGAATAAGTTGCAATATGGCACAACATATTATTTAAATCATACTGTTAACAGACAGCATACGAGCCAGCGTATTTATGTGCAACAAATGATAAAACAACAGAGAAGCAACTTCAAGGCCTAGAGATAAAATAAAAAGAATATATTATCTCTGAAGTGCGTCAATGTGTCAATGCAAGATACTCAGGAAGTTTCTAATGTGAATCAAATGCAACAAACTTAAAAAAAATTGCTACACTTTTTTTTATCCCCTTAGAAATGGATCCCAATTATTCATAAATTTTACTTTACACCTCAACTGCCGATCTGTAAGTAACAACTTATATTTTTAAAAGCAGATGAAATATTACCTAACATATTAAATATTCATAAGAGATAAATACAAATACATCTCTTTTCAATCAAAATAGAAATTAAATTAAAAATAAACACACCTTTCGTTAAAAATATGTCATTCATAACTATAATTAAAAACAACAAAATGTGCACAGATAAATTAGATAAATTTTAAAAGGCTATTGTTTGTGCAATAGCGACAAGGAATGAAAGCGCAATATCTTTCACGATAAATGTTAAACCCAGAAAATCCTTGTCATGCATGAAAATAAAGTATATTTAAACATTCATAAAATAACTGAACTTAACTAGCACTTACCTTTTAAACATTAACATGCAAAGAGCAGCTTAGAATTATAGCTGCAAGTATAACGATTTAAAAAAAAAAAACACAATAATTTTTTTATAAAGTAGACATCTTCTTTCTTCCGGCTATTACCTTTTATAAGCAGCCTTATTAAAAACAAAATGGAATAGTATGTAGTAATAAAATTTTAACCACGTATGAATATAGGAACATTTATCATAGCCTGAAAAGAGATGAAACTGGAAAAAAATATAAAAAGGAAAATATTGTATTAAGTAAAATTAAGATTTTAAAAGGAGAAAAAAAATGTCCATGTTGAAATTTGTATTGAATTCTTAATTTTTTTTTTTTTACACAACCTAAAAATGCACTTTTTTAACTGTGGTAATTAACACAATAGTGTCACACTAAGTTCACTTTGAGATTTTATAAATCACAGTAAAGCACATACTTTTTAGATGGTGCGTCCCTGTTATTGTAAGTGAGAAACACTTTTTTTTTAGATTTCCTTGAGTAAAAGCACATTTCGACAAGAAAAGAAAATTCTATCACAAAGGCAATATTCGGAATGAAGCACGATGAATTTTGACCTTGTCAGGTGCACTTTTTTTGTAGGAATCACTAGATTTAACTTTTTTTCTTTTTTTGCAATTTCACAAACAAACAGAAAAAGAATTGTTATTTTTTTTGTTGACACACTTTTGAAGAAAACACAGATCACTTGCAAAAACTCGAATCACTGATAACACACATGTAGAAGACTCCAGGAGAGATTAAGCACAAAATTGGCATTGATGATAATATCAGGTGAGATGATAGGTAAGAAACGTCTTTATTCCAACGTCACTAGTGTAGTATCAGGATTGTGCATAGAATTAGTCCAGTTTTCACTTAAAATGTAAATAAAATTTTGAAGACATGTAGCAGCGGTGCTCCGGCACATACATCATCCGGATCATTCATCATGTACTGGTGTTTACAGAAACATCAGGAATGGGCAGAGAAGTTGAAGAATAAAATTGTCCTTTTAAGCTGCAGGAGTAGTACGTCGAAGGTGCGGCATAAGAACATTTTTTTAAAAAAAAGGGGGGTGGGGGGAATTTCTCTCTCTTAAATAAAAAGCATTTTTTTTTTTTTTTAGGTTGGAGAAACGACCGGCCGATGGGCAAAATTTTATGTAATGGTGTTCAGTGGGATGGTTCGTTTAAATGCAAAAACTCCAACCATATTACAGGAACTATTTCTTTATTAAAAATCTTATAAAAGAAAGGTGGTTCAGGAGCCAAAATGGGAGAGAGAGACCCCACAATACATGGACGCCGAAGCGCCCCTCTCTTATTAGACAACTCTACATCTCGAGAGCTGAAACAGAAGTGACTTTTTTTGCACGAAATCAAGAAATCTTGGCGTGGCACAGCATCGCCAATTTACAACTTTTGGTGACCGCGCGAAAATGAACAAAGGCTTTTGGCGATAAACATTACCGCAAAAATGTGGTGACACAAACGGACGGGGAGGCCGGGATTGCAAGCAAGCGCTTCTAAATAGGATGAGAAAAGTAACAGACAAACCGAAATTGTTTATCTTGCAGATAGGCCTTTGCCCAACTAACTGTTACATGAAATTGCAGACAGCAGATTGTTCGATGAGAAGAATGCAGAAAAATCCAGGACATCTGGCTTTTAACTCGACCACAAAGCACGATAAATACATGCTTCCCATAAGATCTGTTCATTTTTACTTTTTACTGTTAATATATATATTCAAGGTTCACGTATTAGTAGCGATAAAAATTTCTTATCACTGCGGCGGGGAAAAATATCCAATGCAAGAACATGAAATGAGACTAGCAGCCGCGCTATTTAATTCTTATTTATTTCTTTGCACACGCAGCAAAAACGGATAGTTACAGCTTAAAATAAGAAAAGAAAAAAGGAAATAATTATTCTAGCGCTTTGAATTAAAGATAATTTTAGACAGATGAAAGAAATCGCTTTAGCAAACTCTGGATGGTTTTGAGAAATGAATTTTAATCACATATTTCGTTATAGGAAAGAGGGGGGGGGGGGGGAGGATAATATGATCTAAAAGTAAGAAAGTTATTTTTTAAATTAAATTTTGAATTAAAAAAAAAGGTATGGGACAGAAACGCTGTCACAATAGGAGGTATGGTTCCCCTAACAGTAATACAGCTCTCACAACGTGAACTCATACTGGAAATCAGGCGATTTATGGGTTCCGGTGCCAGTTAGTCTCATTCCTCCAGCAACGTTGTTTTCAGGCCCTGAGTGGTTCTGGGAGGTGGAAAGCGAGTTCCAATTTTCCTCCCCAGAGCGTTCCAGACACGCTCTACATGGTTTAGGTCCCGAGATCTGTCTGGCCAATCCATCAAGCGAATAATATCCTCACTTTTCAGAAATTAGTCGACCAGGTGAGCTCTATCTGGGCGTGCTAGTCCGTTAAAATGAAATGAGGGCCAACTGCATCTCTGAAAAGGAGAACATAGGATACCAAAATATCGTCCCTACATCTTACAACAGTCATAGAGCCTTTGCCAAACACAGAGAGGAGTGTGCGCCCATCCAACAGAATGCCTGCCCAGACCATCAAACCTCCGCTGTCATAGTGGTCTTTTTCTCGGAAGTTGGAACGCAGGTAGCGGATCTCTGGTTTTCTCCAGATGAAAGTACGTAGAAATTCTTTATTTAGTCTGAACAGAGATTCATCAGTGAATAGGATGGTCCCCTATTGATTCCTGGTCCAAAGTCGATGATTTCTGCACTATGCTAAACGTGTTTTCTTGTGTCAGAAGTGATCGGGAAGCAAGAAGCAGGACTTATTGCAAACAGTCCTCTGTTATGTAGCCTTCTGCAAACACTAACCCTTGGAACTCGACTGCCTGTGAAATCATAAAAGTCACGAGAAAGCTGTGAAGTTGTTGCACTCTTGTTACCCCTCACTGTAGCGATCTTCGTTGGACGTCGTGACCCTTGGACGACCTTGCCCAGGCTTTTCTCTCTATGGATCCAGTGTCCGTAAGAACTGTTTGTTGGACACGACACTGGTCGTTACATTGAAGTCTCTAGGAATCTGCACTTGTGACTGCCCTGTTTCCAGTCTCACCGCGATTTGCCCCCTCATTCTATCATCCAAATGTTGGTGGTTCCTCGTTTTTACTGTTTTCTTCTGAATTTCACCGAATGTTGAAAAAAAATAAAAATAAAAATAAAAACCCAAGATATTCAGCAGGTGTGCGAACGAACAAACAGAAATTACCACGCTCGCTTATAACGCCTGTTCCTCTACCCACTCCACCCATACATATGTGTACGCTTACGTATTTTACAGTAAAGAGTTGTTTTACCTTTAGCATTAATTTTACGTTTCGTTCAGTACTTTTTATGAAATACGAAAAAATATGTAAATTCTCTCAATTTTGAGCGTGAGTGTAAAATAATTGCAAAAGTAAGTTTAAGAATATCAGTCCGTGAAATAGTATTTAATTTATACTAATAATATAAAGAAATAAAGTTTTTTTTTTATTTCTAGGGTTAATCTCTGAAACTATAAAACAGATTGCAAAAGTAATGGTATAAAAATGAGGGTGTTAGTCCATGTTTCAAGTTGGCTATATCTTATGTCGATGCCACTAACTCAAGGGGATGCAGGATAAAAAAACATTCTAAAAATACGATTATTGTGTTACTGAAGGGCCTAAAAACATGAAATTCAGCATGGTAGTTGCTTATAAGATATAAATGATCTCTAAGAACATCTCCTAAAAAATTCGAAATTTAAAAGTGGTAAAAGTGGTGAAAGCGCTCGAAAAGCATTCTAAAAATGTTCTAAATGGCGATTTCTCGATTTCAGGATGTATCAAACCGATTTTAAAAGTAATGGTTGGAAATAGATGGTGACAGCCCTTGGACTAAAATAGGCTTTATTTTCTGTCGGTGTCACTACACTGTTAAAAATTTTGCAGCATTCTAGCAGGTCATTCAACCGTTTTTTGAAAAAACGGTTTCATAACCATAATTTAACTATATTCTGACCATACGATGGCCAATAATATGGTCAGAATAGTGTTAAAATTACGGTGTGTAACCGTTTTCGAAAAAAACGGTCAAATGACCTGCCAGAATGCTGCAAATTTTTAACAGTGTACCACCTGGGGGTTGCAGTAGCAAAAAAACGTTCTAAATTACGATTTTTGTGATATTGTAGGGCAGGGCTGGCAAACCTATGGCACCCGTGCCATAATTGGCACGCGACAGAATATTCTCGGTACTACATTGATTGAGGTTATAAAACAAAATATAATGTAACTAAACAATTTATTTGACTTTAAACAAGACGGTATTAGTGTGTTGTTTATGACGGCCGATTATCTATAAAGGGGATATAGGCTTAAGGCGGAGTCCCTTCCCTTTTTTCTTTTTTTTTTTTTTTTTTTTTTTTAGGGAATCTAACCCCTATCTACGCAAGGTAAACTAAGTTTCGAAGAAAAACACGGAGAACTCCAAACGATTAGGCCGACAGGCGAGATTGGACTCGAACCCAGCACCTCCCTTCTGCCAGCTTTGAGAGCAGAACCTTTCGGTCATTAGTGGGGCTTAAGCAAGACGGAGTTTTATAATTATTATTTAATTTTTTTCTGATGTTGATTGGCAATTGATTAAATTCCAACCTATTTTAATGTGGACATTGCATATTTTTTTATACTTCATCAAATTTCGAGAAAATGTGAAAAAAAGCGAATTGCTATAAAATTTGTCATTTTTGATCATTTTTCTCTCTACTTACGCCTGCTAGGGTTTAATAAAATTTAAAAGTTTCTACCAGTTGTATACTCTGAATCTTTGAGAAATTGTATATGCTCATAATTGTATGTAACTTTAAATAATGAAATTGCGGTTTCAGATATCGGATATTATGTAAAGTGAGATTAAAATAAATATGTGACTTCTATAAATGATGTTGAGGTTCTTCAAATGAAATTTTACCAGAATATTTATAAAACTAACAAGTTTTAAAATTAAATTTACTTACCTTTGTGATTCTTTTATACACGCTTTTAAGAATCTTAGTTCATTAAAGGTAGACTGGTTTATTTTGTCTTCTTTCCGTGGAAGAATTCTTTTTATATCTTCATATAACTTTTCTTGCTTATCAGGATTTTTCGCAATTTGATATAGGAAAAATCCAATAGTATGGGAAGTCTACAATTTGAAAAGGAAAGATTGAATAAAGTATGCATTTTATACAAAAATTTAAATATATGAGAATCGTTTTAATTTTACACGTTGATTTCATGTCCGGAAAATGAATATTTTTTTACTTGAAAAGTATTTAGTGTTTTTACTTACAGTTATTACCACTTTTCATATATCTTATTTGCTCATTAAAAAATACATTACGTATGTTTAAGACTTTATTTGCTAAGCAAAAGCTAAGATTTAAAATTTCATCACCTATTTTTTGGGCTGTCCCAAGATGAAGTTTCCTTGAAAGATATTGTTTAATGAATACTAAACATTTTTTATATTGATGCACAAGCATTTTTCTTATATAACAGAACATACTATAATAATTAAAATATCACATAAATTAATTCTTTAAGTCTATGTTTTGTTATATTTTTTTATTAAAAAGTGGGTGTCCCAGGGTTTTGAAATATCTGTTATGTAACCTCTGTTACCGCATATAATTTATTTCTATTTATGTCAAAAAAGTGTGCCATACAACACAAATGATGTTTATATGTAAGCAAGTAGTGAAAATAATTATTTTGAATATTTGTTATGAATATCAGATATAGTGGACAACTTGTGTTTTTCTCGAGCGGCTGTTTTTCTGTATGTAACCTCTGTTACCAGATACACATGTTAATCTTCAAATTTAGCTATTCATTTAATTAAGAACACGTTTGGTTTAGTAAACTTAAAAGACAATTCCTAAGATTTCAGGATGGCAAAATCACTAAACTAAGTTGATTTTGGTAATTTAAATTTCGTTTAGGTAACAGAGGTTATCTTATGTAACCTCTGTTACTAAATGACATAGTTTATAGATGTTATTCTTCAAATTGAACGATTTATTTATTTAATTTTAAAAAATTTGTGAAATAAATTATAAACATCCTTCCTAACATATGAGGAAAATAAAATCATTAAATTAAGTTGGTGTTGATAACTTTTTTGTTACTTTTTGTGATTTCTGTTACCTCATGTTCAAGCAGTTCTGTTACAAGCAGTAATTAGTTTCTAAAATTTCTCTATTTTGATTATTTTGAAATCTATCAATAGATTTGTTTACTCAAGAAATGGCCACATAATCACTAAACACCCATTTAGATGTAGTGTAATTTTTAAAATAGTTTTGTAAACGTTTTAACTTTAAAATTTGTAATTTGGTAACAGAGGTTACATGGTCATTCTTTTATTAATTCTCTTTGAACAGATTTTAGGCAATATGCAGCATTATCCTTGCTAAGGAAACCTATTAAAAACAGTGGTAAAGAAAATTGTTTGGCTGCTTGTTCTTATAAGTATTATAATTGCATCTTTGTGTCCGGTAACAGAAATTACAAATTTGGCCACCTTGTCATCTTTCAACAGGTCTGCTATCTTAAATAAATAACATTAAACACGGCTTTCAGTTATTTGATACACTTTAATCCTTATACAACTACAAAATGCAATTACTGTGACCAAAATATAATGGAAAAAATATTACATCTGTGAAAATTAAAATCTGCATGTAAAATTGAAATGGCCCATGAATTACCAACAGTATAGCGGCGGTTCCCATTACAACACCAAAGTTTAAGCAACATCGTGTGACTCCTGTATACTCATAGGCTTACTCTTGGTACTATATCGATGCAACAGACCGGCACGTAAAATCACTCCTGTTTCTGGGACTTTGTTTAAGTGAGAGAATTAACCCAATTGCAATGGAAGAGTACCTTTTCACTTAGGATCAAAATTGTATGGACGTATTTTAAAAACCCAACTTCCCTTGAGGTTCTGGCATCTATCTTTCAAAAAAGTAATGATATTTTCCTGGACTCAGCAACAAATGTACAAATTTAGCAATGAATGACTGGAGTTGAACTGGGAGAAACATAAAAAAAAATATGCGTATTTCCAAAATTTCTAATGAATGAGCTCCTACAATAATATATTAGATAGGAATTATAATTTAAATAATTCCAATATAGGAAATTATAGGTTATTTAACACTATATATACTGATGTTAAAGGACACCTTTTAAAATTTTGATTTATATTTAAATTATTTGTAATTCTTAAATTACAACAATCAGAAATTCTTCTTAATATGTTGCATATTTGACTTGTGGCTGTTTTCATTTGAAATAACAAATAAAAGAACCATAAATTAATATCTTAAAGATGTCATTTGACACCGGTAGGAATAATGTTAAAGACTTGTTAAGTTATATAATTTATTGTGTTTGGCATAGTAACATAAGAAGTTGATGAAAGTAATACAGGAAATCTCTACTATAGCAAGTGTTGGAATTGAAAGTAAGGAAAAGTTCTCCCGATAAAAAAATTTGATTTTAACTTTTTAACCATTTGGAAGAATGGTCATCGACCTCGTCAGGGTAGGAAATCAAAAGCATATCTGAGGCTTTTTATTGGTTGAATCCGCATTTTATTCGTTTTCTGATTGGTCCATACAGTAATCTGTATTTCCCTTTACTTTCAACAGAGATGGATACTTCTGTTGCTACTATGACAAAAAAGTAATAAAAACTACAAAAAAAAATAATAACTCAGAAACAAATTGAGATACAGCTTTCAAACAAATTGCATTTAAAAGTACATTTTTTTTCTCTATACGACGGTGTAAAAAAGTAATATTGTGGGATGTTTAGAAGTTTAAGAATGAAATTTCATTTAAAATTGGTCGTGAAATCTGACGATAGAAAAGCCTTTTCCCGAACAGCCAATGAAATGCTTGGATAATACGTAAGTTTCAGGAAATCTAACGGGTCGCAGACGATTTTTGTCGCTTGCAATGCTTACGTGTAATAAGACTATTAATGTTTAATTCATGGCCTACGTAATGTATGACCAGCTCCGTATAAGTTTAAAAATTTACAGTACCGAAAATTGCAAAACTAAAATTTCTTTTAAAATTTGTTCATGATGGGTCCATGAATGTTAATGTTTAATGCATGGCGTACGTAATGTATGATCAACTCCGTGCGTTTTTTATGTCTTAAATTTTAGTCTTCGAAAAAATCATTTTCCAAATGGTCGTTGTAATTTTTTAAATTGCTTTTTTTTTTCTTTTTTTTGTGTTGATTTTTTAACTTTTAAAGTATCTATAATTCGTCCTAAAACTTCTCAACGCATATTTCTGGAAACAAGATCTTTAAAATCGGTGTGCGTTCTCATGCTTAAATCTTTCGACCTATCGACGCTTTGTTTTTTGAAAATTTCAAAGAGCTTTTTAAATGGAGAACAAAGTTTCAAACATTTAAATTGTTTAATAATTTCGATTTTTTTAAGTTTTAAAAAGGAAAAGTTTGTGTCAAAATCTTCAAACAACATCTATTTTGATTTGATTTATCTTAAAAATTGCAGGTTTGCCATTAAACTAATTTAATATATTTTAATATATGTCTGATACAAATTTATAGGCTAGTCATATTTTATTGAAAAATTAATTTCGAAAATATAATTTATTCAGATATATAGAGAAAGTTTGAGTATTATGGAATGGTCGGTCAATATGGAATACTTCAATATCTGGCACATACGGCGTTGCAACCAAGCGTAAATCTGCCATACGACGTTCTATTACTCTCATGAGACACTGTGCTCATTTCTGTTTGGATACCTGTTGTTGGAGCTACTCCGTGAAATAAAATCTTTTTCTTAATTTTTGCAGTGTTTTGAAGTTTTTTTTTTTTTTTTTATAAATTTCCTATTAATTATAAAATCTCATTGTCAGCGATCTTAACCAAGTTCAGTATAATGTTGAACAGTTATATTAACCATTTGGAAAAATGGTTATTGTTCTCGTCAGGGTAGGAAATCAAAAGCATATCTGAAGGTTTTTATTGGTTTAATCCACATTTTATTCGTTTTTTGATTGGTCTATACAGTAATCTGTATTTTCCTTTACTTCCAACAGAGATGGATACCTTCTGTTGCCACTATGACAAAAAAGTAATAAAAACTATAAAAAAAATTAATATCTCAGAAACAAAGTGAGATACAGCTTTCAAACAAATTGCATTTAAAAGTACATTTTTTTTTCTATCCGACGGTGTAAAAATTAATATTGTCGGATGTTTAGAAGTTTAAGAATGAAATTTCATTTAAAATTGGTAGTCAGATTTCTTGGAAATCTGACGATGGAAAAGCCTTTTCCCAAAGAGCCAATGAAATGCTTGGAAACTACGTAAGTTTCAGGTGGAAAATAACTAATGAAAATGAAAGAAAATTAATAACAATTTCTGCCAAAGAGTTAATTTTAATTTGTAAGATTTTCACGTGCAAAAGAAAAATGGAATAAGCCAATTAAAAAAAAAAAAAAAAAAAAAAAAAAAGAAAAAAGATAAATAGGACAGGAGTGAATACATATAAATATTTCACACCAAATACGAGTCGGAGGCGATTTTTGTCGCTTGGAATTTTTACGTGTAATAACACTATTAATGTTTAATTCATGGCGCACGTAATGTATGATCAACTCCGTGCAATTTTTTATGTCTTAAATTTCAGTCTTTGAAAAAATCATTTTCCAAATGACCGTTGTAATTTGTTAAATTGCTTTTTTTTTATTGCTGTTTTAGTCAGTTTTTCTGTATGCTAACTTGTTGACGAGTGAACAGATTATTTTTTCAAGATGATGTCTCCGGTAATATGGAAAATCAGCTGGACAACTGTTTCAACACGAGTCTAAAAATGAAAACATTTTTTCAAAGAATCTGATGACTTATGAAGGATGTACTGTGGTGATTATTGATTTACCTTATCAATTTCAGGTTTGCCATTAAAATAATTTAATATATTTTAAGAAACCGTGAGAATTTTATGTTTCAGATTGTTACTTAGGACAGGAATCACTTACACCGATTTACTGTGCAGGTGTTGTAAACTTCGGAGTAGTTTAGAACGATATATTTTAATTAATGTATTCCGATAACGTGACGTAAATAGAGAATATAATGCAATAACAACAAGGAATAGAGAATATAAGGAAAACAACAACAACAGCAACAAAGTAACAATTAAATTTGTATTGCTTCTGACAGTTGAATTTAAATCTCATGGATTACAACATTTCACTATGAATTTTGTCTGAACCTTCTTTGATATTCCATTTGAATGAAACCAAGGTGAAACTCAGAGCTGTCTTCGGCTTTTTGGATACCGGTATTTTAATACAGAAAATGTTGTTTTATGTAATTGGAACATTGTGCGGATTTAAAAGAAAAACATTTTCTTTAAGATAATTCTGGTGTACAAAAAAGCCGGAGACTTGGCAACTCTGGAAACTGTTAACGGATGTATAGAAACTTCACTTCAAATATCAGGTACGTACAGTTGTATACATTAGATCACACTGTTAAAAAAAAAAAAAAAAAAAAAAAAAAAAAAAAAACTAGAGAACAGGAATTCTGCTTTTTCAGAATTTAGTGTCGTCCCGGCATTTCCATTACTTCATTTTCTTCTGGTGGACTGGTGGATTCTATTATTATGAAACAGCCATTATAAATGAAGCGTTAAAAAAAAATTATGGCCATTCTTTTTTTTCCATTCTGACCAGAAAATCAGAGTTCTAACTTTTTACGGCAGCTCTTTCATCTTCACCTAACGCTTCATTTATAACGGCTGTTTCATAATAATAGAAGCCACCAGTCCATCAGAAGAAAATAACTCGGTTAAGCGTGACTCGGATAATCGGGACTCTACTGCAAAACATATTTCAGTTTTAAGACTTAAAGCACACGCTTTTATTTTATGTAAAATGACGTCATTTGCATTAATATAGAAACTTAAAATTAAATATAGTTTATAATAACTCCCTGTTTTATCATAAATCCTTCATTTATATTTTTCTCAAAGTAGCACGTATTTTAATTATTTTTTGTTTCAATTTAATTTTTTTTAATTATTTTTTTTCTCCATTTTATGAGAAAATGGCAACAAAAAGATATTATTGCTTATTTTTCAGCAATTTTTTCTTTACTTTCTACAGAAATGGAGTACTTGAGTTGCCAAAATTAAACAAATGGTCCCAAAAACTACAAAAAAAATAATATTTCAAAAATAAATGGAGATACATTTTTCAAACAATTGCATTTAAAAGTACTTTTTTTTCCCAATACGCCGGTATGAAAATTGAAAATGTGCGATGCTTATGAATTTTAAAAAATGCTATAGAGCATTTAATCGTACAACGAAACATCTGCTTTGTTTATAGCAGGCTTCCGTAAGGTAACGTTATTTTTTGGAGACACAAAATAAGCTGGGAGAAAGAAATAGCATACCATACCGGTGGCTAATAACAAAGCATAGCAGCTCTATGTGTTGGGCTATGCGTACCAAAATCTTATCAGCATCGACAAATGCCAAAATCTAACTGAATATGAAGTTTGGTGAAATTTTATCCCATAGATACAGAGATATCACGTGAAAAAAATCATGAAAAACACAGCCTATCAGCGCCACTTGTTGAGTGATATACACCTAAACGTAATCAGCACAGAGCATTTAATTGTACAATGATACATCTACTTTGTTTATTGCTAGCGTCTGTAAGCTAACGTTATTTTTTGGACACAAAATAAGCTGGGAGAAAGAAATAGCATACCGTACCGGAGCTAAAAAAATCAGAACCTGATACAGTCCATAGCGAAAACGTTTCCAAAAATGTAGTGTAAACTATTAATTCTCTCGAGTTACTGAATAAATCGGAATTGTTACGCTAATTTCTGTGTAATGAATCTGAAGCGAATAGATTGTAAAAAAAAAAAAAAAAAAAAAAAAAAAAAAAAAAAAAAAAAAAAATCAGTAAAGTTACAGTCCATAGAGGAAATGTTTCCGAAAATGTAGTGTAAATTCTCTTGAGTAACTTATTAAATCGCAAAGTTACTCTCATTTCCGTGTAATGTATTTGAGGCGAGTATTCGGATTTTCTGCACACGACGTTTGGTTTCTGATCATGACGGTTTATAAACGTCATGATCACGTGACTTTTATTGTTTTGCAGTTGAAAGTAACCAAGAAACGTAATTTATATTTTGAGGAAAGTAAGCATTTATGTTTTATAATTTTTTTATTTAAGGGGGTCCGGGACACAAAAATATCCAAATTTCCTAAAAAACTTTTATTGCATTAAAAAAATTTCAGTGTTTTTCCGCTTAAATTATGTTTCTATCCTTATTAGAACAGGAAATACTAAATTTTCGGTTTTGGTGTGTTTTCAAAATCTAGCTTTCAAGCAATGGTTGTCATGAAAACGATTTCTTTTGAAAATGCGTTTTTGTTTGTGATGGCTTTTTTCACCATTTCTTGTATTTAAATCGTTATAAGTCAAGAACCGCTAAAGATAAATGGTTCGGACTTGGAATATGTCTTTTTCAATTGTTTTAGTTTAATTTTGATTCAGCAAATTAGAAAAAAATATTTACTTTTGAAAATATGATTTTTTTTTTTTTTTTTTTTTTTTTTTTTTTTTTTTTTTTTTTTAAGTTACATTATTTTTTTTTTTAATTTTTACTTTAAGTATTTTTATTATTTTTTTAATTAATATTTTTAAAAATGCTGGATGTAAATTAAAACTTATATATTTCTGTTTATTTAAATGAAAATAAATTGAAAATCTACAAATAATACTTTGAGTTTTAACGATTTTAAATTACACCACTTTTTGAATGAATTTTAAATTTAAAAATTTTTTTAAAAATATATGAGAAGTTTTATCGTGAGATTTTATTTACAAATAACATGGTTAACCATCACAAAAAAATTCAAAATTTTAACTCAATAAATAAAAATTATTTTAAATTGTGTCCCGTACTCCCTTCAGAAAGTAATACGCTTTTTAAAAAGAATTAATATTATTCGATAGAATTTTATCGAATAATAATATTAGGGTTACTGTTTATAGTTTGTTAGTTTGTTGCTGATACAAATTTAAAGAACTCGTTCGAAATTTATACTCTTGTCCATGAATCTATTATATATATATAAGATACTAGATATTTCATTAACGAACAATAACAGGATTCCTACGCATCAAGCGATTAAGGGGAGTTTTTCGGTGTTTTCGTACCAGAAATTTCTTAAAGTACTGGATGGTATATCTGAAGATAGATTTTTTTTTCATTAAATATAATAATATTTCTTTACCAAAATTCTGGTAAAAGGTTCTTGAAAGTCCTTGAAGCGTACGAACCTTGAATAATGTTACTAGTGTTAGTGAAGTACAGATAGCACTGTTTATATGTTTTTATCATCTTTCCGTTTTGAACTTATGTTCCGATTCACAATGAAATATATCGTTTACGTGACTGAAGAAATTAATGATTTCACTTATACTATACGTTTTATCCTATTCGTTTATGAATCATACATTTGTAAAAAATATCTTATTGAAAATTTGATTTATAGATCTATAGAAAATTCTTTTTTAAAATGCGATCTCCTGAGTTCCATCCTGCAAATAGATATACTTTGAAAATTTTAATTTCTTTACGAAAATAGTTGAATTTTTTTATACTTTTTAATATTTTTTTTATCTTATAATAATAGAATACTATTTCACAATATTTCATATCTGTTGAGTAATTAATGTATTTTCTTGATTATATTACATATAATTAGATATATTTTTGAAAATGCTTTGTCTATTTGTAAATATATTTTTAATATATTGTTACCATGCTTCTAAATGTATTCCTTTAAAACTATTTATTTTATTTGTATAACTTGAGAAGTGCTGAGATAACCTGAAAGAAAAATATATATTTATAAGTATACAATTCATGAAAATAAAGTAATTAATCGCAGATATTAATTATTTTGAAGTAGTGTATCTTTTTATACGAATAAAAATAATTATTTAAAGGTATAAAAAAAAAAATCCATCTATTTTGTATGTAGTAAAATTAAACATTTTCATAAAGTATTTATTTACAGGATATAGTCATTATAAGTTACAATTTAATTATTTATCCGCTTTCTTTAGACAGTTTTACTACCGCTTAAATTCCTAGCTTTATTTTAGCGTCATTGGTACAGTACTGCAAGAAGATAAAAAAAAAAAAAAAGAGGAAAAACTCCGCAACCTCCCATATTAACTGTGCTGCAAATCACCCTATAAAAATGTGACTGGTACTAATCTATTAATAATAATGTTTAGTACTATTATAGTTATTATCAAAAATATTTTATGTGTAAGATTTAAAAAAGTATAAAAGTAAAAATTGTTTTAAAAAACACACACTTTTTTATAAGCATTGAAAGTTCGTCTTGAAAATCACGCCAAAGTTTTTGACTGCAATCCATGTTTCTTCCTGAAATTTTCTGTTACAATATATTAAATATGTGTGGACACAAAACCCAGTTATAAAAAATTCGTTGCTAATTATATGCTTGGTAGAAAGCGCAAGCAAGTGAATTGATTTAAAAATATATAACTTTTGCTTGGTTTCTTTTTTAAGATAAAGCAACAGGTAAAAAAATAGAACATTTTTAAAACTATCTTTTTACGATTTCTAAATTGATTTCTCAACATATAACCTTAAATTAATTAATATTAGGATATTAAATTGATTAAAGCGCATTTTTTGGTTAATATTACACTTTTTACGTGTTATTCATAACTTATTTTCTACTTTTTAGCCTTTAAGTGTTTCATTTTTGAAGTTTCAGATCGATTAGGCCTATTTTGCGAGCGTTTAGGCGCATAATTAAATTAATGGCTATTACAGTCGTATACAGGGAATATTTAACGATTTATCATATGTAATGGTCTAACCGAAAAATGTTTCAAAATTAATGCATTAATTTATAATTAAATTCTAAATATATTAAAATGCTGTGTTGTCATCTGAAACACACCTGTGGATACAATTTTTATAATTCTAGTCTATCAGAAAGTGGGTTTCAAACCTATTACGAAATTCAATCTTTACATACAAAAACGAGGTTGAATGTACACTCTCAAAAAAACTTTCTTCAATTCACGGAAATTCTACTGGCAACAGTACTGCCGGCATATTTCCGTGAATTTGGGAATATCCGTTTTTTCTTTTTCCGTTAAAGGAGGTAAAATATCCGTCAATTGAAGAAAGTTGGGAAAAAGCAAAGCGGACGGATCTGGATTCGAACCAGCCATTTCAGCATTACAAAACGAACGCGCTAGCACTGAACTGTAGTTGTACAGCAGCGAAATGCTTTGATGTAAATATGTTTACTTCAGATGGGTATGAATTGATCAATTTCTTTAAAGCTTTTAATTTTGAAGTTCATTTCAGGAAGATTTCGTCATTAATGAGATTGTGGCTGGGGTTTTTATACTTTAGTATTAATATAGTATGAAAATATGAATTTTAAATAGTTTTTCATAGACTGCTAGAGGTAAAATACGAATATTATATTTTTATTCGATAAGATTTTTTTTTTTTTTGAGTAATATAGATTTTTTTTTCCATTTAATTTTCTTAATTAAAATATTTTTTTAATGTGTTCATTTAAAGTATATCTTAAATGCGAATATTTATTTATAAACAACTTTATAGATACAACTTTATAAATTCAACTTTAAAAAATAAATTGTGAGTACTTTTGAATGAATGAGAAAAGTGATTGTTATTTATTTTGAGATTCGAAAACTTTTTTGTCTTTTTTAATTAAATTAGAAATGTTAATTTATAGAATTTTTGATTATTCATTTTTAAAATGAATTCGGATTCATCATTAATAGAACCAATAACGGAATTTCTCTCTCTTTTCTAGACGTTCAGGGAGAATTCACGGATAAAACATGTTTTGTAAGGGTACGGAAATTATTTGTAAAAAATGAGGAATAATTTAGTGTATATTGACGAGTTTTTCTGACAGTGTAATAATAGTGTTAAAAAAAAATCCTCTGTCAACATACCGTATCAATGCCAGCCATCATCATGTCCGACACCATGACCATTGCATCAGAAATATCCATTCCTTTTTCCATTATTAGCGACTGTAGCAAGGTCAAGTCTATATCTTCGTCTTTTTTACTTTTAAGTTCCTCCATGGATCGTTTAATGTGTTTAAAACTTATCCTTAATTAAAAAACAAACAAACATGACTTTTTAAAAATTAACACTGCATACACATTTCTTATTATATAAAATATTATGAAAATGATATTACAAAAAATTTATATAGACTATGAAATCTTAAAAAATAAAAATCCCTTCTTCTCTTTTATTTATTTTTTAATTTTATCTGTAGTTCAGTGCTTAAAGTTCGAGTTCGTTAAATTCATTCAGATATACTCCAGATCAATACAACTTAAGCTTTACCAAAACATCCATTCACAAAACATATACTTATGCGTAAATTTTCTGTAATTTTTTTTTAATGTTGTTTTCAATGTTAAAATTATAAGGGGTGTTAAATTAAAATGTGTTAAAATTATAAGGGGTGTAATTCACACAAGAAGTAATTTTGATAAAAAACACAGGCACTTATAACAAACACTTATAATTAAAAATTGTGATTTTATTATTGATTCATAAAGTATACAGTATAAGGTTATGTATGGCATAGCATACCGGGTAAATGACATCCACAGCTATGCTGGGGGTACCAAAATTCACGTAAGATTTCAATTTTGCGCCATTTGTGCCTAAATTGCATGATATCAATGTGGACGATATGTGGTTTCAACAAGACGGAGCAATATGCCATACAGCTCGATAAACAATTCTATTACTGCATTAGGCATTTCTTGATCGTGTTATTTTCCGTTTTGGTGAACAGAATTGGCCGCCCAAATCATCCGATTTGACGCCGTTGAACTTTTTTCTTTGAGGTTTTCTGAAGCCTAGGGATTATGCTAATAAGCTCACAACCACCCACGTTTTGAAGGAGAAAATTGAGCGCTCTATCAACGAGCGCTCTATCAACACATTTATGCAAAACGGTCATGGAAAAATTTTTACGAAATAGTGTCTACACTCTAAAAAATAAATGTGTAAATTAGTCACTTTTACACACGTATATGCGCAAATTTGTAAAATTACACCTTTGTCATAAAATTTACATGAAAATCGTTTAAATCTACTCTTGCTTATGTTTATTGGCTTAATGGAAGTGAGTATTTTTTTTATCCCTTCAAAAACTCAAACAAGTGTGTGAATGGGAGGAAAGTTTACGGATTTACCTGAATTGGTATGTTAAAGTAATTTAGAAATTTTTCAAATTACACAAATATCTGTGTATTTTGCATATAACACCGAAATATGTGTAAGAATATTAGACAAATATATGCGTAAGAACAGAATGTTACACAGAAGTATGCGTATGAATTTTACTCAGCTATATGTGCAAGAACAGAATATTACACAGGATTATGTGTAACAATATTACGCAGAAATATGTGGAAGAACAGAATATTACACAGAAATGTATGTACTTATGTGAACATAATAAATATCAATACCTGAAAACTTGGTTTGTGTAATAGTAGCTGAATAGTCAAGTTACTGGCTTAGAAAGTGCCAGATCGTGAGTTCAAATCCCGTTTCGGTAAGTATTTCTTGTTTACTACTAGATTGAATTAAATAATTTTTCCTCTTGAAATAGATGTATCTTTCAAAACATGTAACAGGAATTGATAGAAAAACAAAGTCCAACAATACAAAAATAGTGCTGGCGTCACGATTTCGTTTCGTACAAAATTTTATTTTACAGTGTATTTATTGAGATTCTATCCATAAATTATGACTATACTATTTTAGGGTTTCAAAGCAACGTTAACAGAGAATGTCATGCAGTAAATATAATTTCAGACGATTCTGTTTTTTGCAAATTAAGGTTACACTATTTTGTGATCTAAAAACAAATCTGCTGGGAAAAAACAAATCAAGCACATGTGTTTATTCTTCATGAAAATTTGTTTTGTGACCATAAAAATATTTAGTTCAAAATTTACATCCCAAACTATAAAGTTATGTACTATGTACACAAAAATCATTGTTGTTATATATTACACAGATATATGTGTGTACTCATGTGCAATTTACACTATAAACTCTGTATTTCTAAGTTATCTGATAAAATTTTTCACGTTTAAGCCGCTTAAAGTGCTATTAAAATACATAGGAAAATGTGTATTTTGAAATTGACATACCAGAGCATGTATTTGCAATTTACACGCCACTTTACACATATAGACAAATCTTTTTTGAATCATCCGTATACCTGTTTTAATGTGTAAATTTACTCATTTATTTTTTAGAGAGTAACGGTGTCCATTACTAGCACATGTATTCTAGTTGATTTTATCTTCTACTTTATTCTTGTTTAACAACTTATTTCGAGAGATTTTAAAGTTTCACTGTTGGTATGTTTTTAACCCTCTAGTGCATGCTTTTTTATTTTTCCTTTAAAAAAATATATTTGATTCCTTAACGGGCATACATTAAAGGAAAAATACTGAAAAAAGTTATCACTCTTATATTTTTCCATAATTTGGATTTTTTTTGAATGGTTGCCAAATGGCAACAGCATGCATTAAGCCTATCCTGAGCATATTCTACGATTCTTCTCTGGTCGTTTTTCTATTAATTGTCGGGTGGCATTTTGTAGTACGCGATTCTGTCTTTTCTTATTATTCCAAGGTACGAAATTACTTTTGATTTTAAAAGTATCATTAGCTTCACTGATGTTTAATAGTTATCGAAATACTGTTCATTATTTACAGGTTCAACAGCTGGATGAGTTAGTCTAGCGTTGACTCAAACGCTAACCTCCATGCCATGTCCACTTGGTGGACTAGTTGTATTTTTTTCGCAATAAATATGAAAATTCTACGCAAATCTTGATTTTCCTGCGAAAAATAACAATTTAAAACCACATTTATGCGAGTTTTCTTTAAATTATTTTGGCGGGATATACTGCTTCATGGTGATGAGCCTTTGCCGTGCTTATTTGCTCATAAACAGAGAGAGATTCTTAATTGGGAATGGATAAGAATTTCGACTATTGGTCTTAACTTAAATAATTTATCTTCCCCATTAGACAATGTTTTATCGTTCAGATGAGAAAATTGTCCTATACTTTCAAATGTAATCAAGATCATAGTGCGACTACCTGGTGGTACACCAATGACTGGTTTCCCAAACAATCTTATGATTTTAAAGTTTGCCATGCTACTTTAGGCACAAATTCTTAGATGCTTTTTTATATCTGTCGAGCATATAATTAGTGGCTTTTGAATATGTTTCAGAACACTATACAGGCTTGTTTTTTCAGAGATATTCTCGAAAAATACAGGGTGGAAAAATATAAAAAATATTTATATGGTGTTTTTAATTATAAAACAATTTCAGGCAGAAAAATATCACCAATAATCTTTATCCAAGTAGGATCTGACTGAAGAGTTTAAAGCTTTCACTTTTTTTTTCTGTTTACGTTTACCTGACTGCTTTTGTTTAGATGCAGATGGTATATTCACTATCCCAAAGTTTGCATCAACATTCTAGTCAATTTCATTAACTGATTTATCTATTTGTAAATCACAATAAGTCTCATCATAAGTGTCTTAACCGTTTTCGAACAGAAGGTTTGGATCAAGAGGTGGATCCTCATTGCTGTCATTGTAAGAAATGCCACTTTCACTTGACAGTGCAATCCATATTTCTTCTGTTTATAATTTTTTTTGTGTGTGTGTATTTGCTTTAAAATATATGTTGAACATGATGAGGCTTTATCATAACAATTTTTTTTATGAAAAAGTAGGACAAAAAGCAAGATGAAATAATCAACATATTCATTGAACAGAATACTAAAAATGTAAATGAAAGCAGAACTCAATTCATGGTGTTGACAATTGGCAACAAACGTGTATTCGCCTGCATATAACATTTGTTTCAAAAAACCTTACTGAAAATTATTTAAAATGACTTTTAAAAGCATATTCTTTTGAAAAAAAAAATTTCAAATGAAATTTTGCATTCTAAATATTTTTTTTTTTTTTTTTTGTTAGAAATCCATCTATGACTAGGAAAATGGAAGGCTTCAAAAGTTCCTTTTTATTTGTAATTGAAAAACAACTGTTATCCATCACCTATGGTATTTTTAATGAACTAAAAATAAGTATAGGGCCAAAATGAATACGTAAACCATAAAGTTATCAAAAGGCAGCGGTTAATAAGAGGACGGAAAGAAATTTTAATTTGTTGCCAATTGGCAACAGTATGCACTAAAGGGTTAAAATGCTTATGAGTTTAAAACATTTTCTTCACAATTTACATATTTTTTCAACATGTATAATAATGTTTTTTGATGCAATAAAACGTTTATACATTTGAACACGTCCGAAACTGTACATCAAATGTGACAAATGGTTCGTACTATAACTAGTTTTATAAATATTCAGATCTTGGTGCATAACAGCTGTTGCACTCTTATGCAAAAATGCATGAATGCAAAATTTATTATGATTATATATATTAAATTCAATAACATGGAAATGATATGGTTCAATCTTAAATAGTACGTAATCACCATGGCAACCTAGAATCATTACCTATCATGGGATATCATTAAATTAATTACGTATGATAGGATTCAATAGAAGGAAGAAAGCTTTTATTAATATCTTTTTAAGCTTTGATTTGATTTTCATAAAATTTTAAATGACTCGACAAAATTCTGCAACGATTATATATATTAAATTTCAAACCATTCGGTTCGGTAATTTTTGCGCTGTTACATGCGGACAGACGCATCAGATGATAAAGGTGGTGAGAGACACTATCATCATTTTGAGAAAGTGAGCTGTAAAATTCTAAATATCTACTTGCGTTTCTCATCAAATGTATCCTTTATCAATTAAAATCTCTGTATTGAGTTTTTTCAAATAGTAATTTAACAGATTGTACAGGACCATTGATTATCTTCAATCATATGATTGACTCTTTTTTTTACTTTCTTCTATCTTTACAAGAAGAAAGTATTGGATTCATGAAAATTTTCGAATTCCGGTTTTCGACGGATTTACACGTTTTAGGGGTCAGAGATTACAAAAAACATGTTTTTACAAAATGTCTGTCTGTGACTCTGTGAGTCTGTCTGTCTGTCTGTGTGTATGTGACACAAATTTTGTGGGCGCTCTATCTCAAGAACTAATGCACGGAATTTAATAAAAATTGATATTCAGTTAGTCCCTAATACAAATTGATGCTGATTAGTTTTTGGTGTAAATTGCTCAACAGGTGGCGCTGCTATGCTGCATTTTTCACGATTTTTGCAATAGCTCTATCTCAAGAACTAATGCACGGATTTCAATCAAACTTCAGATTTAGTTAGTCCTTGATATGAATTGATGATGATTACGTTTTGGTGTAAATCGCCCAACAGGTGGCGCTGTTATGATGAATTTTGCAGGATTTACACGATTTCCCCAATAGCTCTATCTTAAGAACTAACGCACGGATTTTCATCAAACTTCAGATTCAGTTAGTCCTTGATATGACTTGCTACTGATTATGTGTTGGTGTAAATCGCCCAACAGGTGGCGCTTCTCTGCTGCCTTTTTCACGATTGCCTCAATAGCTCTATCAATAGAACTAATGGACGAATTTTCATCTAACTTCAGATTTAGTTGTATGTTGACACAAGTTGTTGTTAATTAGGTTTTGGTGTTAATCACCCAATAGGTGGCGCTGCTATTCAGGAATTTTCACGATTTTCGTTATTGCTCTATCTCAAAAACTAATGTACGGATTTTCTCCAAACTTCAGATTCAGTCAGACGTTGACATAAATTGTTGCTGATTAGGATTTGGTATAAATCACCCAATAGGTGGCGCTGCTAGGCAGCATTTTTCTGAATTTAGACGATCTCAGCGATAGTCATATCTCAAGAACTAACGCACGGAATTTCATATCGTTCGAATCCTCATGAGATGCATAGATTGCCATTTAATTTTGGCAGTGTGATAGCGGATTTTGAAGTATTAACATGTATGAGATAGAAGAAAGTTTTGGGATTGGTACATCCGACTAGTTTTAATTTGTCACACACCAACATTATTATTCGAGCCCTTCCTCTGATATTTACCAAATAAGTCCTCACGACAAAAATAAATATTGTTCACTTATTTTTTTCAACAAATATACTATTTGAAACACTAATAATGTAATTAATCAAAGCCATAAAATAAAAACTTCCTTAATTATAACCATTCATATTACCACTTTGATGATTTTGCATATATTTTCGCATATTAATTTATAAAAATAGTTGTAAATTTTCAGTAAATTCTTAATATTTGAACCATTAAACTCGGAATACCACATAAATTATAGGTGAATATAATTTTAGGTAAATATAACTATAATTTTTGATAGAACATTTTTCGAACTGATTGTTCATGAAAATCATGTTTTTCAGGAAACTTATTTAAAGTTTTTATATCTGAAAATCTATTACAAATAGTTGTCTCGAGTCGTAAAATTCCCCTGATTATTATGGCATACCTTCTTTAATCTCAGTAAACTCCAAACATATATTTTTTTAGTGGTTTTAAACACAACTTGCAGTTACTTAAATTTCTATCTCTTATTTGAAAGCGGTACTGAAAAAAACAGCCATACTTTCATTTTCAATGATAATAAGACGAAAACGGCAAACCGCTTCGGATAGCTATCTACACTGCTAAAAAAAATTAGAGGAGCAAGCAAAAAAGTGACGAGAACAGTGTGAGACAACCATGCATGGACATAAAATGGAGAGTACGTGTATATCAATGAGCAATACAGAAAAAAAGACACAAAAAAATTGGAAGAGAGCTTTAACTCTTTGAAACGAAGTATTCAGGACAAAAGAGCATGTTGGCTATTCCATACGCTATATTGTTTTAGCTTTAAACATGTTCTCCACAAGACGAGCTGTATGCGATCTGGCATTATCATGAATGGAAAAAAGTAATCACCAGTTGCTTCAGCGGAAAGTACTACATGAAGTATCAGTATCTAGTCTGTGTAATTTTGGGTCGTCAAAGTGCCATTCCGAACGATATGCAGGTTCGTACATCCACCTATGCTGATTCCAGCTTATACCATCAACCCACCTCGTCTGTAATGTGATCTTTCACGAACGTATGTGGGATTAATGTGTCCCTTTTCTTCCATACCAAAACACGTCGGATGTCACATCCAGACTGAATCGGGACTCGTCTGTAAACAGCACTTGACCTTAACCACGTTGCCTCTAATCTCAATGTTCATTTGCACACCTTCTTTGGGACGCACAGTTGCTTGGTGAATAGAATACAGACCATTGGCTTACGTGCATAGAGACCACCCTGATTAAACCTTTTTCGAACTGTTTGACTGGACACCCTTCACCTTGTGACCACGAACAACTGTGTTTGCAGCTGAGTAGCATCGCCTATTCTGCCTCGACAAGCTTTTAACAGGAGATTTCGGCCACCAGTTTCTCTGGTAGCACATGACCGACCTTGCCCTGGTTAACATCTAACATTCCTTGTGTATTGGAATCGTATCCACAGCCTTGCATTGACACTTCTTGCGACTCCAACAGCGTGCGCTACACTTCGTTGTTTTTGCCCGGATTCACCTGTCTCGATAATACGCCAAGCCATGGGTTCTGGTAAATCACATTGTTGAGACATTTTCGTCACCTTTTCTCAAAACATAAGCTGAGCAATTGAATTTTACAACTGAGACAGTGAAACAGGCGTTTCTACAAAATACCGATTTCTGCACTGATCTCCTTTTTCTAGTTTTTGACGTCATAAACTATGAGTTGCATATGAAGTTTTATTCATATGTTTTCTACTACACTTGAAATTATAGCTGTTTTATTTTACGTTACTTACCGGTGTAAGTATTTGCGTAATTTTGTTAAAACCATGTGCGCCCCTAATTGTTTTGAGTAATCTATATAGATTTTCAAATACAACGATAAAAAATGCAATATTTGTACAAAATCAGATTTATTAAGTTAGTGGGACACCTTAAACTTCAATTGTTACTATACGTAGGTGTGAAATTATATCTTATTTAGACAGTTTGTGAATAAAATATACAGAGTTGAAGCCATTCACATCATTCTCGAAATTGATCTATGGATATGTTTAAAAATCAAGCTATTTTAAGTTAATTTTTACTTACTCAGTGAATGTATCGTTTGCTTGCACATATTTTTTCCAAGTTGGAGTTGGGAAAAGCTTCCATAGTTGTATTCGTCCAGAAAAGGCTTCTAATCTAAAAATGCATTCAAATGCTGTTTGTACGCAATTTATCATTTTCATTCCTTCTGAATCTGGGGCTAAGTTTACTTCAAGACAGCCGAGTCGTGTATCCAGACCAACCAAGGAGATGGCTGTATAGAAAAATATAAAGTAATAATAATTAACGTAAAAGGTTATTTAACTTCATACACATTTTTAAATGCTTACAATTGAGAACATTTTCCCTATTCCCCTGATCATAAATTTACAATCTTCCTTTTGAATTTCTTAATAATTTACTTTCGACAATAAATCTCCCCAAAATATTTACTTTTCCTAAGGAATATTTCTGTTCGAAATCTTGATATGACTGCGTCAGAAAAAATAGTAACTTTAGCAGATTCTTTAAAATCAACTGATATATATATATTTTTAAAACTAGAAGTTTTCTTATTTTAATCATAGCTTTCCAAATCTTGTAAAAGAGATGAAAAATATGCGAAAAAGTAAATACAAAACATTTAGTCTAGAGGGCTGTCAGCAATATGAAATGTCAAATGCATTTTCTAGCCATTCTTGCCAAACCCAGGTTAAAAAAAATATATATATACTTTGAACTAGAAAATTTACTTAATTAAACGTGTCTTGATTCAATGTGGTAGTCATTTGAAATCAAATTAGTTTCATTAATAAAAAAAAATCGGGTTTGAAGGTTTTTCTTTTTAAAAATAGACGTTGAAATGTATACTCTACCTTAAAAACTTTTTTTTTAGGAAAAAATGCATTACTTTTTTGTTTCGCGATGACAAACGCGAAGGAACTACATTTAAAAGATGCTTATGTAACATGCGTGATAAAAAATTAAAGTATCTTTAGACAAAATTATCTTGTTGTCGAACCTAATAACACTTTTAAACAACCAAAAAAGGTAAGTTTTTTGTTGTTGTTTTATTATTAGTGCTTACAGATGTTTTGTACGGAACTTTTTGACATTTTGAAAGATTGATAATGGCATTTCGAAAAGAAATGAACAATTGGTATCACCAATAAATATTCTACTAAGCACAAACTAAATGGCATTAAACTACGAATAAATGGATTACAAAATGAATAAAAAAAAAAAGACTAAATTGAAAGACCACCGTTACATTTTGAGCTGAAGTTTTAGCGTTCATTTGTATTCAAATATTCTCCAATGCTCAAAATAGTGAATTTGTTAGTTTGAAGAACACATATCCGATGCAACAGGAATAAATATCTTTATAAAAGAATTTTTAAGAGTTTCTCCTATATCAACTTTTAAATACTATCACCATAGACGCTGACTTCACAGGGAAGACGACGCCAACTTTCATCACTAATTTTGTAATATTATTTTGTCTTATTTAATAACAATGATTAAGTAAAGCGAAAGAAAACTTTCAAAATTAGTGGTGGAAGTATGTCTGATGTTCTCGTTCGTCCCCGTGAAATCCGCGCCTATAATTGTCGCATAAATTGTCGCACAGCTTATCGTGAGTGATCTCTGAGACAGCTTAATTGAAAGATGAATAAAAAGTTCTATTGACTTATAGGATTCTGTTTCTGTACCAGTATTTATGTATATGATTATTACATTTAAAATTTACCTAGAAGTCTCTAGTGATAGTAAGAACTCGAAACGAAACAAAATATCAATAGTATCTAATAGTTAAACAGAAAAAAGTTACAATTTAAACGGTGGTGATTAAAAAAAGCAGCGGTCTGTGACATCGCTATCAGTAGTTAAAGGGTATCACCGGAATGAATTTTCGAAAACGCCAAGAAGCCAGCCTGATCCGTACAGAATCAAACCTGGAACGAATCTTCCATACTCAGCAACTTATTACTGCCTCAAGTGCATAAACGCTTTCTTTACAGTCATATAAAATTCGTCGTTCAGATTTAAAATTTGCATTAAGAACCTCTATTGAGAAGTAGTAATTGCAGATACAATTATGGGTATCATTTTCAATATTCCTTTCATAACAGTAAAACACTTATAATAATTCGAATACTAGTTAAGCACTTCTTTATAATTGTACATGTACATGAGGAAATATTATACAAGTTATGAATAAAAAGAAATAAGGTACAGTTGATAAAAAAAAGAAAAGCACAGGGCTACCAAACTATTTTATCGACAGATAGCCGCCGAGAAAAACGAAAATAGCCATTGGATAAGAAATTGTCTTTAAATGTATGTTAAAAAAATTAGTTCAGGTGGAAGGGTGTCTTAATTCTGAAACTGAGACAACCATTACAATTTTCAATACAAACACCTAATTTTGACATCATAATTAGATTCTTCAAAAAATTTTACCTTGGGATACCAAACGGTAAAGCCTTTAGTGAAGAAGTTTCAGAATTATGCAGATATAAAGTTTTGAACGCCTAATGTTAAATTCATTTTTAATAGCTTCAAAACAAGCTGTAATACAGTTAATTATTTTAGGGTAACTTAAAAACTACTTAGCGGAATAAGCTGAAATTTTAGATTCCCATATTTTCAGCTTCTAGAAATCGATTTATGTTCAAAGTTTTATAGGTTACAATTACAACACATACATATTTTTTCGAATATTAAATTCACATTTATGTATTGCGAAATTAATATTCCAAAGAAATGTGTATTATAACCTATAAAACTTCAACCGAAATTGTTTCTAGAAGCTTAAAACATGCGAAAACCAAATTTCTGCTCATTCGGTCAATTACGTTTTAGTTATGCTTGAAATTAAATTCATTACACATTGTTTTGGCGATAAATGAGATCAATTTAAGATTAAGGGTTCAAAACTGCACATCTTTATACTTTCTAAACATTTTACAGAATGACTTTCTATTTTGTTGTAAAAAAAATTTACAACTGTCTTTATAAATAATTCAAATGTATTTCACTTGTTGTAACAATATTTACAGTTACTGGAATCTTTCTTTTATATGTTATATGTAAATAAGCGAAAATGAAAGTGTATCAATTACAATTTTATAACAAGTTTAATTATAAATTAGCCTTTTCCGTAAATACATTTTTTCAGAAATTAGAAATTTTATAACTTAATTTTGCTGATAAGTAATTGTTCCAAAAAGAGGCCCATAAAAATTATCTGGAATAACAGGCTAACACTATTATAGACTAGTGATGGGCGATTTCGATTTTTTTAATCGATTTAATCGATACTATGGCCAACTCAATTTAATCGATACTATGAATTTTTTAATCGATGTCTCTAAGACAAAATAAGGTACTATCATTTTCATTTTCCTTCAAAAATTGAAGATAAAGTAGTTGGATGTGTCAATCCCAAAACTTTCATCTGCCTCATAAACGTTAAAACTTCAAAATTCGCTATCACAGTGTCAAATTTAAATGATAACCTATGCGCATCATGTGGATTCAAAAAGGATAGATTCGTTGAAGTATGTGCATTTTAAAAGAAAATATAAGGTTTGCATTTTCCTAACAAATCATTGAATTTCGGCCCACACCCTCTTAGGCTAATGTCAGACGAACGCCTTTTTGCACTCTTTTTTCTTTTTTCGATCTTACGCCATCCCTACACTTTCGCTAGCATGTGTAGGGACGGTGTAAGAGCGAAAAAAAAGCGCGCCAAAAGACGTTCGTCTGATATTAGTCTAGATGCCCGCAACGGAAAATCCCAATTCAAAGAGCATAAAAGCGACAGCTGTTGGGCAGTATACACCCAAGATAAGGATCTATTTATCTGAAAGCGTAACAGAATATGAAGTTTGATTAAATTCCGTGCATTAGTTTTGAGATATGGCTATCACCAATATCATGCAAAAAAAAACAGTATAGCAGCACAGCCTGTTACATGATTAACACGAAAAACTCAGGAACAACTTATGTCAATGTCACATAATATTAAGTTTGATGAAATTCCGGTCATTTCTTCTTGAGATATTATCGCTAATATCGTGTAAATTCTGAAAAACAGTGTTAAATTCAGGGGCTGGTACGGGTGGACAACCCCTCCCCCCCCCGGAACATTGAAATGTCCCTCATGAAGATTTGAGATTTTATGCTTAATGGACAAAAGTCCAATTCCCCCCCCCCCCGAAAGTTTAGAATGTCCCGCTCCAGAACCATAGAAATCCCTCCCGGAGAAAAATGTCTGAATTCAACACTGCTAAAAAGAAGCAGCATGGCAGCACAACCTGTTATATCATTTACACGAAAACCTAATCATGAACAACTTATGACAGAACATTAAGTTTGATGAAATTCCGTTCATTAGTTTCTGAGATATGATCCCTAAAATCGTTTAAATCCAGAAAAATGTGTTGAATTCCGGGGGTAGCCCGGAGGAACATCCCCTCCCCCCGTGCAACATTCAAATGTCCCCCCAGAAGGTTTGAGATTTTATGCTTAATGTACAAAAGTCCAATCCCCTTCCCCTCTGAACTGTCCCTCTCTGGATCCGCAGAAATCCCTCCCGGAGAAAATTGCCTGAATTCAACACTGCTGATAAAATCACCGAAATCTAATATGCAACAATTTATGCCAACGTCTAACTGAATGTGAAGTTTGATGAAAATCCGTGCATTAGTTCTTGAGACAGAGCTATTGCGAAAATCGGGGAAAATGCAGCATAGCAGCGCCACCTGCCGGTAGATTTACATCAAAAAGTAATCAGCACCAATTTATATGAAAGTCTAATTGAATCTAAAGTTTCAACAGATTCCATGCATTAGTTCTTGAAATAGACCGCCCACAATTTTTTTGTCTGAGACAAACAAATAGACAGACTGACAGGCAATGTATAAAAATAGTCAAATCGTATTCCAGACAAGATCTTCTAAAACTATAAATCCTTCGAAAACCGGAAGTCGAAATTTTTCACGAATTCAACGCTTTCTTTTTCTAAAGACAAAAGAAAGCCAGAAAAAATTAACGCATCGATTCTGCCCGTAAATTAAGATCAGAAATGGCGAATCGATTCAGTTTAGATTCGATGCCGATGTCGATCTTTAGATGCGGGCAGAATCGCTATTTTTTTATTTACTTCAATTCTTTAGATTCGGGCGAATCGATTCAGTTCAGATTCGATGCCGATTTTTAGATGCAGGTGAAATTGTTATTTTTTGATTTACTTCAATTCAAATCGCATCGCGCATGATCCACGATTCGGGTTGAATAGATTCCTCCAATTTTACTGTTTTAGTGGCAGAATTGCTGTAAAATTTTGTATAAGAGCCTTTTTTTTTTCTTTCTAGGTTCAGTGTTGAATGGCGGGTTGATTTCTTGACTGCTCTGGTCGGGATGGGGGGGGGGGGGATTTTAGAGTTCCGTAAGGGGAGATGCACATTTGTCCATTAAAAAGCATAAAATCTCAAAACTTTCGGGAGGGACATTCCAATGTTCCTCCGGGTATCCACCCCTTGAATTCAATACCAGGTTAAATCGTTATACTTTTGTTTAGAAGCCTAGTTATTTGAGTTACTAGTTTATTATCTTGTATTTTTCAAGTTCGTCCCTTCTAATCTTTTTCGCTCCCCCCCCCCCCCTTTCCTCGCCAATCTTAATTTACAGGGCCGTTCAAAATATGCATGCTATTTTAAAAATGCCCAATTCTCGTTCTATTTTACTATAAATCCACATTTTGAAACCTTGACCAAAGATACATTTGAGGTCACCCCTCCCACCGTTTGAGACTTACCTGTCCCCCGGGGGGTATATTTATTGTTTCTTCCAAACCATCTCGTGTAACATATTGTTGGAAAGCTTTTAGTGGCCTCTTTTATTTTCTGTCCCTCCCCCCCCACACACACACACTAGTTACACGCTCTTGGCACTTTTTAGCTCACAGGCTATCAAAGTCTGAGATTTAATGTGCCGTCGGTTTTATATGTATGTATGTACGTACGTAACGCGATAACTCTTGATAGAAATATTCGATTTGCTTCAATTTTTTTTCTATGTTCATTCTGCTAAGGCGCTTCCCTGATTAGTTTTGGGGGTTCATTGGTTAAGTATAAAGGGGAAACGGGAGCTAATCCCCCCCCCCTTAGCTTAGATAAATGGGTTTTTCATGCAAAATTATCAGATTTTCTTCAAATTTTGGTATACCGGTTAATTTTGATAACGAGTTTCTCTGATTATATTTCAAGGTTCATTGTTATAGTCTAAAGGGGGGGGAAGGGGGGACGAGGGGATAATACCCTCCCTAACATAGATAGATGGGTTTTGCTATCCGATTTACTTCAAATTTGGTATACCAGTTTATTCTGATAAGGCGCTTCCCTAATTAGATTTGGAAGTTCATTGGTTAAATATAAAGGGGGGGGACAGGGGGCCCCCTTAATTTAGATAAATGGGTTTTTCTATCCGATTTGCTTCATTTTCGGTATACCGATTTATTTCAATAAGGCGCTTCCCTGATGACATTTGGAGGGTCATTGGTTAAGTATAAAGAGGGTAAACGGGGAGGGGCAATTCCCCCCGCCCCTTACTTTATTTTTCGAGGGGCATTATTCTTTGAAATAAGAGCATAATATACAGTTAGTGTGAATAGCCTGTGAGCTCAATGGCATCAGTTTAACTGGGCACTTTTCTTTTTAGCTCACAAGTTATCAAAGCCTGAGAGCTAATGTGCCGCAGTTTCTGTATGTATGTACGTACATACGTAACGCGATAACTCTCGATGGAAATATCCGATTTGCTTCAATTTTTTTTTCTAGGTTCATTCTCATAAGGTGCTTCCCTGATTAGTTTTGGAGGTTCATTGGTTAAAGCATAAAGGATGGGGGTACGGGGGGCTATTACTCCCCCCCCACCCTCACTTAGATAAATGGGTTTTTCATGCAGAATTATCAGATTTACTTCAATTTTGGTATACCGGTTAATTCTGATAAGACGCTTCCCTGATTAAATTTGGAGGTTCATTGTTTAAGTATAAAGGGAGGAACAGGGGCTAGCCCCCCTTAATTTAGATAGATGGGTGTTTCTATCTGATTTGCTTCAAATTTGGTAACCAGTTTATTCTGATAAAGCGCTTCGCTGATGATATTTGGAGGCTTATTGTTTAAGTATAGAGATATGGCGGGGGGGGGGGGGGTGATTCCCCCTTAATTTATTTTTCGAAATGCATTCTTTGAAGTAAGAGTATAAAATACAATTAGTATGAATAGACTGTGAGCTCAATGCTATCAGTTTAACTCGATATTTTTCTTTTTTATTTATTATTGTTTCAGTGAGTGCACTCTGCATGTCAGCGAATGAGTCAATAACTGTTTATAGTTTTTAGATTACTGCTGGGGAAAGAAAAGAAAAGAAAAAAAACGTATAATCAATGAATATACTTTTATTTATTTGTTAACCAGAGAAAAATATGTTATTTCATTGTTAATGGCTCTAGGATGAGAACATTTTTTTTTTCCTTAACAGCTGAAAATTTGGTAAACATTAAAAAGAAAGATATTTATAAACTGTAAATGAGATAAGGAGATATATATTTTAGAAAGGAAAGACATTTTAGTTAAATATATTATTAAAAGGAGAATTTTGATTATTAATTGGGGGATAATTAGTATGTGATGAATGGTTAATTACATTGATCACAGCTATTTTAAAAGAAGATTTGCAATATTTGCATTTCCCCCACGCTTATAGGAGACCCTAAAAAGACTGAAAAACCATTTAACTTTTTAAATAAATTTAGAGCCTTCAAAATTTCGCTCATCTGCGCATTTTTAAGAAGAATGACGTTTATAGGAAGTAAGTCCCCATCTGTTTGGTTGAAAGAAATAAGAGTTACAGTATAAAGTACATCTTTTCTGGATGAAAAAAAAATAATTTCTTTCTTTTTTTTTCATCTGGCCGAGCTCTTTTTTAAAGATAAATTTAAATATAATATAAATTATTATCAAAATTACATCTTAAAAATAATAATTTTAAAAGTTAAAAAACCTTATTATTTGACTCAAAGGTCTGTAGTAGCTTACATCTGGGCCGCTAACATTGTCTAGGGCCCCCATAAATGGAGGTGAGGGGTGAGAGATAGTCGTTACGTACGGCCCTGTTGATTCGCTACGTTTTGGAATTACTATTTTTCAGCTTATCTGTGTGAATCTGTGAACATCGAAATATCGATTCAAGTATCGATTCTAGAATTTGGGAATCGATTCTTATTGCGATCGATTCTGTTTTATACGATGTCAATTTTAATCGATTCTCAAATTTTCCAGAATCGCCCATCACTAATCTGTGAACATCGAAATATCGATTCAAGTATCGATTCTAGAATTTGGGAATCGATTCTGATGGTGGTCGATTCTATTTTATACGATGTCGATTTTAATCGATTCTCAAATTTTCCAGAATCGCCCATCACTATTCTAGACATTACATATTTTCATACATTTTATTAAAGCTTACATTTTTCTTTTCTCAAAATCACTTGTTATTTTTAAAGATAAACTTTATAATGTATTACCAATTTAGTAGCTAAGCTTAACAAAATATGTTATCCAGAGCTTTAGTCAATAGGTAATATCTATGAAATTTCTCAAAACGTTAGATAAGTAAAGCTCGAATAAATAAAGAAAAACGTAGGAAACGTATTCGTTTCTATATGCATTCATAATATATTATGGAAGTTCGATATTTTCCTTTTAGCATAAGCTGCATTTTTCTGATGCTGTTATTGTTCTAATAGTTGTCTATTTTTTCTTCTTTGTTTTACATGACTTTTGTTTGTGTGGTATTTTTTTAAAAGTACAATATTCATATTTTTGTGATTTTAAGGTTGACTATTTCAAAAGATTATAATGTTATAATATATTTAGCTACTCCTGAAGTCAATCTCTTGTTATCCTGATAATAGTCTATTTTTATAATCCTCATTAATTCATTTTTTCATGTTTCGTAAAATGAGATAGGCATATTATTCAGCCAAATAATTTACTTTATGGTGAACATTTTTTCCCCTATATTCTTCATGATGTACGTATTAGATTATTTCTTTATTTACGTGTGTGTGTGTTTCCCTGTAATGTATTTGAGAACATGTTTCAGTCACATGTCTGTCCTTATTACTTGCACGTAATTTAACTACATATCATTATATACACACACTGTATTTCACCTGAATTAAACAGTCTTATGCTTTAGATTATAAAAGTGAGATGTTCGTGGCAATATTTTAAAATTTGTTTCGTTAAAGTTTTGCTTGAAATTGCTATATACATTTAATTAACATTTTACCAAATAAATTGAAATAAATTTGCATTCAAAGTGTTAATTTGAAGAAAATGAATGGTTTGATTACAGCAAAAGTTTATCAGTGTATGAAATATAAACTAGTTAAAACTAACAAAAAGAATCAAAAGACTTTTCTTGTATTATCTTACGATATAAATGAAAATATGGTTAAAAATCATTAAAAATTTTAAATTCTATTTATTTCTGAGTATAAGACAATAGACACATAAGACAGATGTGATCAAAATTTTGTTGATTTAATTTATATATTTATAAAACGACTCCTAAATCAACAACTGTTTATGAATGCATTTTGCTTTGTCAGCATCATTCAATAAATAATTTATATATGTGTAAGAGCAACATTTTATCTAGAGCAGGGGTCCCCAAACCTTTAGACCGAAGTACCACTAAATAGAAGTTCATAATTCCGTGTACCACCAGGTGGCAAACTCCAAGCTAATACAGAAAAACCTGTGTAAACGGAATATGTCTGAAACGAAATATTTTTCCTGTATTTTGTGCTTCCGTCTGGGGAGATTTTACTAATTTACATGATTGCATTATTAAATTAGTGCTTATATTGACTTTAATATTTTTTAGTGTATATCAAGTGTATCATTTTTGGGTGACAAATAAAGATATATTTAAATAGAAAACTACTACATAGCTTAAGAACAAGGAAACATGGAAAAAATACACATTTGAAGTCATCTTGATCGCCAATTTCTTGTTATATGATACTATGTTTATATCAGTAGTAAAATGCACATAAGAAAATTTAATAAGTGAATAACCTACGTACGAAATTTACATACCTTCTGAAAGTAAACTACTTATTCGTTGAAATAAAAATCTTTTTTTTCGGGGTGTATGAAAGGTCAACTCAACATCTACCAAATAGTAGTTCTATTTATTTAAAAATTCTAATCCAAATTAGATCCAAAACGCTGTCAAAGCAGTAACAGAGATCAAACGCTACGGAGCCGGTGAACTGACACATCAAGAAAGAGGTGGAAGGGGGTGAGATTGAACTGCTTTTTGATTTCACATGCTGTAATTTTTATTTCATTTCACGTACCAGTATCAGAATTTCGCGTACCAGTGAACAAAGCTTCACGTACCAGTACTGGTACGCGTACCATAGTTTGAGAACCCCTGATCTAGAGTATCGACTTATATACCGGAATATAAGGTAAACGCACCAGTAGTGGGCATTTGAGGACATTTATCTAATTATTATTATAAAAGATATATATATTTTTTATCCTAATCCTAACCTTCATGTAAGAAACATTCAAAGTTTCCAAATATATTCTTTGGATAAAATGAAAAAAAAAAGTTACCTTCTTTTATGCTCCAGTAGTGGGCCTAGTAAATTTCTGATGCATTAATCTTTAAGTTTGCGGCTTATCCAATAAGTTATTTATAATATAATAGAGTATATCAACAGTAGTTCAATTTAAATGAAAACATAATATCAAAGTAACAATGTTTTAAATAAAAACTAATCTCTTAATGAAATCTTTAAGAATTTGCCAAAAAATCTGTTTTTGAAGACTCTCTAAAAAATAAACAAATGTACCAGCAAAAAATAACAAACAATAATTCCAAACAGTTTATGGAGAGTTGACATTTAAGGATGTTAGCCAATCCGATTTCTTTCAATCGTTTTCAAGCAATCATTTTGGGCTTGTTTTTAAACTTTAAAAATTAGTGGCCCACTGCCTGCACGTTGCCCACCATAGGTGCATTTACCTTACGGTATATCTTTAAAAAAAAATATTTAAAGAAATAATTTATAAGAAGTACATTCTAGAGACCACTTGTATAATTCTCCAAGAAAGTCTGGAACTTCCTTATTGGAATCTCTAACTTTATAAATTTTGTGCACGAGATCTCTGGCTACATCTTGCATCGGTTCCAAGAAAGCCTGAATAGCTCTTGGTTTCATTAAATGCTTTTGTGTTTTTCTTCTAAGATCGTGCCATTCTTTTCCATTTCTGCAAAGTGAAATTGAGACAATTTTATATTATACATACAAAATATCTAAAAATTCCTGCACAATATTAAATTTAACTTTTTATTATTGCTCATAAAATAAATGATATTTTATTCAGCATTTTCATATCCGAAGCAAATTATGATTAAGTTTCAACTCCTTTACATTGAGATGAAATTTACCCTTCATTTGGACTGCTGCTCATTATTCAATCTTTTAAAGGCAACCCGAATGATTTGCTAGTTTTCATTCGAACACAAAGGTTACGGATTCAAATCATGGAGGAAAGAGATAGATGGAGATGAAGTACGCCGTAAAAACGGTTTGCAATATGATGCGCGTTATCGCTCAAATTCAAATGCTCTCACACGGCTTAAACAAAACAAGCACCTGGAACAGGGACCGAATTCTTTGACATCCCCCATGCATTTTTTTCTGTAAATGAAAGTAATTTGCTTATTTTTAAGCATTCTGAAGCAGCATTCCATTGTATTATGAATTAAAAGCTGTATTATTGAGAGTTTTCTTCTTTTTTTTTTCGTGAAAGAACGTGCTTGCGTTTGGGCCGACTGTATCTGATTTTAGGGTTAATTTTTTGGCGTCACCGTCAGCCACCTTACTGCATCTCCATTTATCTCTTACTTCCATGGTTTCAAACAGTTTGTAAAATGTGTAGAATTTTTAAATCCTTCTATCCTTCTATATATAAAAAAAAGTTTTAATTTGGAAATGGACCAATGAAAATTTGCGTAGATATTTCCGGCTGATCGGCATCCAATTTGAATGCTTAATCATGGATTTTCTTCGTTAATATTAAAAAAACTGTTGCATACTAAAATATGAAAATCGGTAGTATTATAGAGAAATGTTTGATAAACACGCTGATGCAGACAATTTTCAAATCGAAGAATTATTTTAAGAGATATTTAATGCCAAAGTTGGACAAAATCGTTCCATTAAAAAAGTTTTATAAGAGCAAAAACCGTACATAGGAATTTAATCATTTTTAGATCATTTTATGCGTCAGAATTTCCCGGTGTGCAGACTACATTAATTTGACTAATTTTTTGAGATTTTATTTCTATTTTTAAATTCAAATTTTCAGCATTTTGAGAGATATTGTTTACAAAATTTAGAAAATTGCATTAATTTAAACTGTTGCAACTGTATAAACAGCGCAAACAATAATGTTTGCTTCAAATAAAAAATTTATTTTACACTATTATAAACAGAAAATATAAAAAGCAGGAATTCATTGAAAATTACGTCATAAAAACTATACTTACACGTGAATTTTAAAAGAGAAAGAATATTGTAAAATAATAAACTCGTTAACATGCATGCGTTAGAAGTCTTAAATAGGAGAAGTTACTTCACATTTACGTCACATTACACTTATTACGTAAAATGAACAAAAAATAATATTGCAAAACAGTTTAAATTTAAAAATTGCGCGAGACATTAATTTGATATTTTAAGATGATCATAATATTTCATTTCTAACAAAAGTATTTTTACGTGAATATTAAAAAGAGAAAGAAAAGTTTGGTGAAAATTACGTCAGATTATAATTGTCAGATTCAAATTATAATTTAATCTTCCGAAATCTTTTTAAAGCCGATCAAATTGGCGTGCTGTTAGAGTCTGCGGTGTCTGAACGGGGTTGACGAGCGTAGCTCGTAGGGGGCAGAGCCCCTAGTGTTAATTAAATTTTTAAATTTGTAAGTATTTCTGGATATCATTATCAGGTATCTTATTATCATCGATGAGCTTTAAAGTTCACCGATAGTCATAAATGTTGCTTACGTTGAAAAATAAATCATTAATCATTAATCATTTCAAAATTGTATTATTTTAGGCAATGACAGCATTATATATTTTTAAAATTTAGTTATTATTAAAAAATGAATGATGGAATGAGAATATTACAAAATACTGTAATAAGGTTAGTCTGACAAAAAAAAAAAAAAAAAAGAGAATTATTTCTTGGTACTTGTTTATTATCCCGTCGACCACTTTCCGTAAAAGAAAAAAAAAGATCGCCAAATTATGGTACCAAATACACAAATTCCAAGCTTTTATACGCATGGATATTAAGGAAATTAGAGTTTAAAATGTCACTGTAGAATAGGGTGCTTTTATATGAGAGTAGCGACATACCAGATACAAAAATTAATTTGTTCAGACGATTTTGGCCATAAAAGAATGCTTAGAATAATTGGCATTACATTATGAATGCTAAATTTTTGCTATTCAGTGTCTTACATTTATCAAATCTTTTTGAAATTTTTCATTAATTTCGTTGTCCTTTCGCAATTTTCTGTATATTATTTTATGGAATTTTGTGCATATGCTCAAAAAATATACCGGGTGTCCTAAAAAAGACTGACTGATTTTAAAATTCAATAACTTGCAAACGGTGACAGATATTTAAAAAATTCTTGTAGGAGGGTTATGCATGAGGTCAAAAGTTTTTTTTACAGTGATTTTCGATTTTAGTTCGAATTAGAAACAATAGATGGCGCTGCGATCAATAGACGCTAAATACAGGCTCGTTTTTTGGAACTTTGGGATCAACTCAATACATTTTTATCTCCTTTTTCTGCATGGAAGAAGAGAAATGCCAAAAAATCGAGCCTGTATTTAGCGCCTGCTGCTTACAGCGTCATCTATTTTTTGAAATTCCAACTAAAATCGAAAATCACTGTAAAAAAACTTTTGACCTTATGCATAACCCTCCTACAGGAATTTTTTAAATATCTGTCACCGTTTGCAAGTTATTGAATTTTAAAATCCTATAGTCCTTTTTATCACATCCGGTATAAGCTTTTCCTTTATCATTTTTACAATTTTGAAATAAAACGTATGTCTTTTTTATTAGCCCCCGGTATGCTGTCTCCAAAAAATAACGTTACGTTGTATAAGCCAGCCGTAAATCAAAGCAGATGTATCATTGTACGGAATAATCTCTACTGCAATTTTTTAAACTTCTAAGCATCGCACATTTTCAAATTTATACCGTCGTATTGGAAAAAAAAAAAAAAGTACTTTTAAATGAAATTTGTTTGAAAACTGCATCTCCATTTATTTTTGAGATATTATTTTTTTTTTGTAGTTTTTAATACCATTTGTTTAATTTTGGAAACGCAAGTACTCCATTTCTGTAGAAAATAAAGGGAAAATAGTTGAAAAATAGCAATTATATCTTTTTGTTGCCATTTTCTCATAAAAACTGAAAAAAAATTAATTAAAATACGTGCTATTTTGAAAAAATACAAATGAATGATTTATGATAAAACATGGAGCTATTATAAACTAAATAAAATTTTAAGTATCTATATTAAGATTACAAACAAATGAAGGCATATGAATCATGAGATTGCCGATTTTGTTTGTCCAGTTTCTTGACGACGAAATCTTATTTTGGATTTGTGTATTATTCAGCGATAGTCACGTCCTATGCATAATTTACTGTAGATGTTGTTTAAGACTGGATCGTAAATGAGTAATTCTTTAGCGGATGCGGATGACGTCATTTTATATAAAATAAAAGCGCGTGTTTGGAGTCTTAAAACTGAACTATCTATATTTATGTGCATATATATATATATTTTTTTCATCGGGGGCGACACTAAATTCTGAAAAAGTAGAATTCCTGTTTTCTATTCTTATTTTTTTATTTAACAGTTGCCTAGCAACTGAATTTTATAGGAAATCAGAAAGAGAAAATTAAACAAATCAGGCTAATTTGACATTAACAAGAGTTAGATTTTTTGAAAATTTAAGAAAACTTATATGCTTATTAGAACTTTACAAATAATCTAACATTATTAATTGCGGATTTCAAGGTGCCAGATATTATGTGAAGTGAGATAAAAAAATTCTTTATCGTTTCGGCTTGTGGATAAATGTTTGTGACGTCAGTTGTAATTGATGGATTCTGTGCATCGCAATGTTTTTTCCAGTGCTTTTTCTTCGTTATTATCATGACATCATCGTTTAATGACGTAATTGTTATTTTAATTAACGAAAAAACTAATAAATTAGTAAAAAAATCATTAAAAATACTGATAAACTACCGAATTAAAAATCCCTTGATGACATAACAACTCGCATCTAACGTCAATTGAATGTAACCCCACTATCATTTCTTTAATACACAACAGTGGTATGGTAATATCCTGGAATGTAATAAAATGAAATCTAAGTAGTGCGATTATGCTTATTCTATTGTGCATTATTTTGTACACTATGCATTATAAAATCTTGTTTTCTGTAACATTATGGAAAAATCAGTTTAAAATATTTCTGTTTCGCATAATACAAAGTAAATAATAACAACTAGAAAACATGAATTCTGCTTTTTCATAATTTCTTTCGCCCTCGATGAAATATGTCGTAGTCTAATTGAGAAATCCGGCTCTTTGCAAAGAGCCGGGCTAATTGGAGAATCCATCTCCCTTTTTCCAATTAGCCTGATATTTTTCAGGCTTATTGCAAAGAGCCTAGAAAGCGTTAGGCTAATTGAAAAATGACCACTTATTATCCGATCAGGGTGATATTTTTAGCTCACAGGCTATCAAAGCCTGAGAGCTTATGTGCCCGCCGATTCTGTATGTACGTGTGTACGTACGTCCGTACGTATGTACGTAACGCGATAACTCTTGATAGAAAAATCCGATTTGCTTCAATTTTTTTTTATAGGTTCATTCTGATAAGGTACTTCCCTGATTAGTTTTGGGGGCTCATTGGTTAAGGATAAAGGGGCAAAGGGGGGGCTAGTCCCCCCCCCCCTTAAATTATATAAATGGGTTTTTCATGCAGACATACTCGATTTGCTCCAAATTTGGTATACCGGTTTATTGAGTTAAGGAGCTTCCCTGATTAGATTTGGAAGCTCATTATTTAAGTATAAAGGGGGGAAAGGGGGACTACCCCCTTAATTTAGATAAATCGGTTTTTCATGATGAATTATTCGATTTGCTCCAAATTTGGTATACCGGTTTATTAAGTTAAGGAGCTGCCTTGATTAGATTTGTAGGTTCATTAGATTTGTAGGTTCATATAAAGGGAGGAAAGAGGGGCTATCCCCCCCCCCCGTAATTTAGATAAATGAGTTTTTCTTGCAGAAATATGCGATTTGCTATAAATTTGGTATACCGGTTAATTATGTTAAGCAGCTTCCCTGATTACATTTGGAAGATCATTATTATGTACAAAGGGGAGAAGGGGGCAATTGCCTCTCCCCTTAATTTAGATAAATGCGTTTTTCATGTAGAATTATTCGATTAGCTCAAATTTGGTATGCTGGTTTATTATGTTAAGAAGATGGCTTGATTAGATTTGGAGGTTCATAAGTTAAGTATAAAGGGAGGAAAGGGGGGGCCACCTCCCCCCCCTTAATTTAGATAAATGGGTTTTTCATGCAGAGTTATTCGATTTGCTCCAAATTTCGTATACCGGTTTATTATGTTAAGGAGCTTCCCTGATTAGATTTAGAGGTTCATTAGTTAAGTATAAAGGGAGGGAAGGGAGGCCACCCCCCCCCCTTAATTTAGATAAATGTGTTTTTCATGCAGAGTTATTCGATTTGCTCCAAATTTCGTATACCGGTTTATTATGTTAAGGAGCTTCCCTGATTAGATTTGGAGGTTCATTAGTTAAGTATAAAGGGAGGAAAGGGGGGCTAGACCCCCCCCCCCTTAATTTAGATAAATGGGTTTTTCTTGCAGAGTTATTCGATTTGCTCCAAATTTCGTATACCGGTTTATTATGTTAAGGAGCTGCCTTGATTAGATTTGGAGATTTATTGGTTAAGTATAAAGGAGGGACAGGGGCTAGTGTCCCCTTAATTTAGATAAATGGGTTTTTCATACAGAATTATTCGATTTGCTTCAAACTTGATATACCAGTTACGATATGGCTTCCTTCATTTGATTTGGAGGTTCATTGGTTAAGTATAAAAGAGGGGAATGGGGGCAATTGCACCTCCCCTTAATTTAGATAAATGGGTTTTCATGCAGAATTATCTAATTTAGTTTAATTTTTTTTCTAGGTTCATTCTAATAAGGAGCTTTTCTGATTAGATTTGAAAGTTTATTGGTTCAGCATAAAGTGAGAAATAGGGGAGCTAATACTCCTCCTTAATTTAGTGAAATGGTATTTTCATGCAGAATTATCTGATTTGCTTTAAATTTGGTATACCAGTTTATTGTGTTAAGTGGCTTCCCTGATTAGATTTGGAGGTTCTTTGTTTAAATCGAAAGGGGGGCAACGGGGACTAATCCCTTCATTTATTTTTCGAGGGGCATTATTCTTTGAAATAAGAGTATAATATACAATTAGTGTGAATAGCCTGTGAACTCAATGCCATCAGTTTAACTGGGCAATTTTCTTTTTATTAGGTTTATTAACGCATAACCCTACCCAAACCAGAAAAATAAATTACAACAGACCGTACCCCGATCCGAGCAAGACAAAATAGTTTAAGTCTACATGCAACCCGTCCCGAACCAAATTTTAACCGAAAAAATATTCCAAAGAACTATAACCCGATGCAAGCCAGACAAAATAATCTCCGTCCACCGGCAACCCGATCCGAACTTGAACGTTCTAATTGAACTCAATCCGAAACCTGGTTGTGGTCGGTTTTCGGGTTGACTTGAAACGGAACTTTCAAGTTCGGATCCGGTTGAAAAAAAATTAAACTAAATTAGATAATTCTGCATGAAAACCCATTTATCTAAATTAAGGGGAGGAGCAATTGCCCTCCCCCCTTTCCCCCCTTTCATACTTAACCAATGAACCTCCAAATCAAATGAAGGAAGCCATATCGTAATAAACTTGTATATCAAATTTGAAGCAAATCGAATAATTCTGTATGAAAAACCCATTTATCTAAATTAAGGGGACACTAGCCCCTGTCCCTCCTTTATACTTAACCAATAAATCTCCAAATTTAATCAAGGCAACTCCTTAACATAATAAACCGGCATACGAAATTTGGAGCAGATCGAATAACTCTGCATGAAAAACCGATTTATCTAAATTAAGGGGGGTAGCCTTCGTTTATACTTAAATAATGAGTTTCCAAATCTAATCAGGGAAGCTCCTTAACACAATAAACCGGTACACCAAATTTGACCGGTACACCAAATTTGGGGGACTAGTCCCCTTTCCCCCTTTATCCTTAACCAATGAACCCCAAAAACTAATGAAGGAAGCACCTCATCAGAATGAACGTAGAAAAAAAATTGAAGCAAATCGGATATTTCTATCAAGAGTTATCGCGTTACGTACATACGTACGTACACACGTACATACAGAATCGGCGGGAACGTAAGCTCTCAGGCTTTGATAGCCTGTGGCTGACAAGCAGAATATCACCCTGATCGGATAATAAGTGGTCATTTTTCAATTAGCCTAACGCTTTCTAGGCTCTTTGCAATAAGCCTGAACAATATCAGGCTAATTGGGAAAAGGGAGATGGATTCTCCAATTAGCCCGGCTCTTTGCAAACAGCCTAGGCTGTTTGCAAAGTGCCGGATTTCTCAATTAGCCTACGACATACATATATATATATATATATATATGTGTGTGTGTGTGTGTAAAAAATATAGATAGGACAAAACATATTTCAGTTTTAAGACTTAAAACACACGCTTTTATTTTATATAAAATGACGTCATTTGCATCCGCTGAAGAATTCTACATTTACGATCCAATATTAAACAACATCTACAGTAAAGTATGCTATCGTTAAATAATACACAAATCCAGCAAAAAGCGATGCCGTCATTTATGAAATTCGACCAAAACAAACGGCTATCTAATGATATGCCTTCATTTGTTTTTAACATTAATATGGATACTTAAAATTAAATATAGTTTATAATAGTTCCATGTTTTATCAGAAACCATTCATTTATATTTTTTCAAAATAGCACGTATTTTAATTACATTTTTTTTTCAGTTGTTATGGGAAAATGGCAACAAAAAGATATAATTACAGGTTTTCAACTGTTTTTCCTTTACTTTCTACAGATATGAAGAACTTCAGTTGCCAACATTAAACAAATGGCGCTAAAAACTGCAAAAAAATTAATATCTCAAAAATAAATTGAGATGCAGTTTTCAAACAAATTGCATTTAAGAATACTTTTCCTCCCAATAAGACGGTGTAAAAATTGAAAATGAGCGATGCTTAGAAGTTAAAAAAATTGCAGTAAAGATTATCTGTATTTTACCGTAAAATGATACATCTACTTTGTTTTACGGCTTGCTTATATAACGTAACTTTTCTTTAGACACGACACTTTAATTGCTGGCCGAAAGAAATAGCATATCGGGACAAATAACAATAATTAGAAAAAAATAACGAAAAAAAAGGGTTGTGCATTTGCTAAAGTTACCAAAATTCAAGTTACTTGTTAAGTAAATTTGTCTGGTTTTAAACAATTTTGTAATTTGAAGCATATTTTTATGAGAAATGATTGAGAAAGCCATTGGCTAACATTACGGTAAAACATCATATAACGACTACATCCTCATGTATTTTTTTAAGTAGGTTAAAAATGAAGTTATTCAATTTTAATATACAGTTTCATGTATTTCAAAACTTACTTACAAGATAGCAACGCCCCCTGATTTATACCATTCTTTACGTAATTCTCTATAGGCTTTTAGAGATTCAAGTGGACTTCTTACGGGATAAGCCCCTTCATGCTTGTACATGGTTTGTAGATCATCAGGATTAAAAGAAACAACTGCATCGTTTCTTCCAAATTTTTCCCGGTATATATCACCAAACATTTTTTGTTTATCCAGCATGGATTGAGTCATCCTTTTAATGTCATAACGACCTATGAAGAAATTAAGAACCAAATATCATTCTTAAGCTTAAAGGTAATCAGGCTTTTACACTTAAAATTGCTGAATTGTTTAGTGACTTTTGTAATTCTTTTATTCATCTATATAACTTAACTTTTAAAATAAGCATTTGAAGTAGTAGTATAAAATATGCAAAAAGTACGAAAAAGTTATATATTGATATATTCTTAAAAGCATTTCTCTAAATGGAAGTCAGTATTCAAAAATAGTAGTCTATGTTCTCTATTTCCTCATAGCACACCTGGTCGATGTAACGTCAAAAATCACAAGTGCCACAGTCACGATCAAAATGTGATACTTTAAAATTTTCACATTATAACTAACTTTCAGTTCGTGACCCTACTATGAAGGCACTGAGAAGTCACCGTTTTCACAATGAAATCAAGGCATGTACGAGTTATTTGGGTCGTCACAAAATGGAACATATTGACTTCGCAGTGACGCCAGAGTGATTTATTATCCATTCACGAGACGGTAATGTAGAAATTGAGAATAGCATTTGGGTCAAGGGCTTTCACATTTTGATCGATTTCGGATCACGTACTTAGCACGAAAGTTCAGGCTCATAAATTGCAGGAGCCCAAAATTTTTCTGGTCTTCAATAGTACTTTTACTGAAAAGTTCCTTAATCTCTCTATTCTAAAAAAAAGTAACTAACGCTGTCACCGTCGCAGTAAATGAATTTTTTGTGACCGGAGGTCTTTCTTTGCTAATATTAAGAAAACTACTGCATACAAAAATATGAAAATGAGTAGTAATATAGAGAAATGTTTGATAAACACGCTGAAAAAGACTGTTTTAAAATCGAAAAATTATTTTAAGATATATTTAATGTTAAAGTTGATCAAAATCGTTCCATTAAAAAAGTTTTATGGGAGCAAAAACCATACATAGGAATTTAATCGCTTATTCTAAGGATATACATTAGAAACACGTGGTGTACAGACTGCATTTATTTTTTTAATTAAAAGATTTTTGGAGGGTTTATTTCAACTTTAAATTCAGATTTTCAGCGTTTCCAGAGGTATTTAGAAAAGTTTATTATTCTAAATTGTTGCCAATTGTAAAAACAGCGTAAAGAATAATTAAAAAAAAAATACACGTGACTATTATAAACAGAAAAAAACCCTTGCAAATTAGAATTGAATGATTTTTGTGTTAAAAGCAGGAATAGTTTGATAATTTGTACTGCGATGAGATTTTTTGAAAAAACATCTTCTATTGCTAAGAGACTTGAGAGACTGTCCGAGTGTATTAATACTTCTTTATGAGGGGAGTTCCTAATCCACAGCACAGCCTCTTCTATGGCCAGGAGTTCTGCCTGAAAAACAGTATTTTCTTTACTTAACTTAGTTTGATCCTCGTGGATTAACTCTCCTCTCTGATACACACAGAAGGCATATGCCGTTTCATCTTCCATCTTGGAACCATCCGTATAAATGTTTATTTCTACATGTGGAGTATTTTTTGGATCTATTTGAAAGAAATATTCTTTAAATGGTTCAACTTGATCTGACTTCATTTTTGGTTGGTAAAATATTGGTTCTTGATTTCCTGTCGGGATTCCAAGACGTAAGACTCTTCCTGTTGTTGCTATATATTCAAGTTGAAGTGCCAAGGGCGGAATACCTGTTAAAACACAAAGGGCATCCGCCGAAGTTTTTCTGTAGGCACTTGAAACTAATAACAGGCATTGGTATTGTATTGATGAGATCAGACGAAGCCCATGGGCTTTGCTTATCCGATGAAACCAAGTTGCTGCAGCATACGTGATTTTCTTCTCCAAGATACTATTGTACCAAATCTTCAGAATTAATTTGTTTACCCCTCCGTAAGCTGAGGCAAACTTCAATAGGTCTTGCGAAAGTTGTGTAATTTCCTGCCTTTTCTTTCGTAAATGGGGAGAAACGACAACGTACTATCCAGAACGATACCTAAGTATTCTAAAGTTGGCTCACTTTTTAATGAATGATAGTCAATTTTGAGTGTTGGAGCTCTTTTCAAAAATTTTGGTCTTCTAAGGTGGAGAACTTTACATTTATTGTAAGATATTTTCATGTTGTGATTTGACATCCACCTACTAATATAATCTAAGATGTCCTTTCCTAATTTTTCTAATTCTCGCCTTGTTTTACCATTTAATATAATTAAAATGTCATCTGCATAAGCTATTATTATGTAACCTAACGATTTTAAATGGCGTAAAAGAGCGTTTAGGAAGATTCTCCATAGGAAGGGCCCAAAGCATGAACCTTGTGGGCACCCCTTCCTAAACCAATGAATTTCTTGTGCTAGCCAATTTGGTTTCGCTCCTCTGTGAGATAAAAAGGATTTTAGGATATTAACATATGGCTCCTCCAACCCCAAAAATTCCTGTTCTTGGATTGTTGCGTCCCAAGGTAAGTTGTCAAAAGCATTTTGGATGTCTAATGATATTAATGAAATGTAGTTGTTTTCTTGTTGAAGTAAGTCAATTGTTGAGAGAACTTCTTGTATCGCTGATTCAGCCGATTTACCCTCTAAGAATCCGTGTTGAGAACTCTAGAACTGTCGAATTTCGAAAATGATAATTTATTCGTTTTAATAATAATTTTTCAAAAATTTTCTCCAGAATTGGGAGTAGAGTTATTGGTCTGTATGACTGAGCAGATTGTGGGTCCTTACCTTTAGAAAAAAGCCTTTAGAAAAAAGACTAGTTCTCCAATTTTCCAACTTTTTGGGAAGTAATTTAAGTTTAATAGAGTATTGTAAAGATTCAGTAATAGAGATGAATGTGAGTGGTAAATATTTCGTACAATCAGATGGTCAACATTATCAGGACCTGGTGCTTTATTCCGATTCAACGAGAAGATGGCAGCTTTTAGTTCTTGGAGTATAAATGGATTAACTGGCTGGGTTGAGCGCGGATGAATTTGATGTGGTTGCAAGTCCGAAGGACCAAATATTGAATTGGCAATTTCTGCATAAAAAGATTGTCTTGAGTGGGTTGCTGTAGTGGAATCAGAAAGAGCGTAGACTTCCTGTCTGTAAAAATCTCTAAATGCCGTTTTTTTAGTTTCCCAAAGGGGTAGCAAAAAGAACTCCACGCTGTTTTCTTTGCTTCCAGAATTTTCTTTTTATAGAGTGCTCTATACTTTTTTAATTTGATCATGTCTTCCTCTGATGCAGACAAAAGTTTTGTTTTCCTATAAAGTGCTTTAACAAAGCTTCTCATTTTCCTAAGTTCCGCTGTCCACCAAGAAACTGTTGGTTTAAATGTGGAGTTTTTTTTTTCTTTAAAGTATGGTCACAGGTTTGTGTTATTATATTTATAAAGTTGTCGTACTCTTTTTCGAATGCCCCCGTCGTTTTTATATCCTGGGAAGTTATATTATTTTCTTGCAATGATTTAGATAATTTTCTATTGAATTTTTTCAATGAGACATTCTTTGTCTGATATCTACACTTTGGAAGCTTCGGGGTTTGGATATCCATATACAAGGTTATCAGCCTGTGGTCACCGTAGTGCATATCATCCTCAACAGTCCATAAGGAAACTTTTGGGAACAGTGGGAAGGATGCTAGTGATACATCTGGCCAACCTTTCAAATGCGTGGTTTCAAATGTTGGTTTTGAGAAAGGATCATTTAGGACTAATAAGTGCATCATATTGAGATGATTGATGAGGTGTTGTCCTTTTTCGTTATCATTCTCATACCCCCACAGGACACTATGAGCATTCAAATCACCCAGCAACAGAAGTTTTGAACTCATACCCGACGTGTTCGCCCAATCTTGTAGATCTTCTTTTAAATTAGCCGATGGTGCGGAATACTGACTGCCTATAGTTATTTGTCCTTCTGTTGAGGAGATATTCACGAAGACTGAGTTATCATTTTGTTGAACTCTTATATGTTGTAACGATGTATCTGTGATTATTATTTGGCAATTCTTTTTTTTGAAGAGTAGTAAGGAAGTCCTGAGGGAAGGCCATGTGGTCTTCCTTTGACTATATTGGAGTCCTGTATGCATGCTATTTTGTAGTCTTCTTGAATTAAGAATTGAAGGAGTGAAGCTGTTGCACTTTTATTCTTTTGAAGATTAATCTGTGCTATTTTAAAGGATGATGATATTTGATTAGTTGTTGAAGGTACTTGCATGTTTTGATGTTGTCCTTGCGGAGAAGAGTTTGAGTCCGAGAGATGAGAAATTTAAGTAGAATTTGGAATTGAAGGTGAGTTTGAGTCTTTGTTTGTATTTGATGAAACGATTTTTGTATTGTTTAGTTGGTTGAATGTGGAGCAGATACATTTATGAAGGTTTTCCTCGATTGAAATCGAAGTTTAAATAATGGACATTCATTTGAATCCGCTCTGTGTGGGAAATCATGTTTTGTGTTCAGACAATTGATGCAGCATATTTTCTTAGGATCTTCTTTATTTGGGCAAGTTGTTGTTGTGTGATTATACGCACAAATAGCACAGGCAGCTTCAAATCTACAGTTGTTACCTGTATGGCCATATCGTTGGCATTGCGAGCAGCGGATTATTGGGCGATAATCCGCAACTTTACAGGAATTAAATCCAATCAGGATACGGCCTTGCTTCTTCAGATGACGGGCGTAATTGATATCTAAATCCAGGACCAAATGGTAAATTTGTGATTTTTCTCGGTGAATTTTTTTATGTATCGCTATTGGGATTTCTCGATCATAATCTTTCAAGATTTTCTCTGTGACTTCTTCTGGTTGAGTAAATAAAGGGATTCCAAGAACAATTATCTTCTTAAAATTTATAGTTTTGTACGTTAATTCAGTGATATCTTTAAGTCTTTCAATTCCTTCTATTATTCGGAGGGTTTTTTCAGTATTTTCTTCACTGTTGGATCTTATAATTAAGGTATTTCGATCACGAGCTGTTTCACAGTAGATTTTAGGGAGGTCCGGAATGTTCTTTGTCTCCGTATTAAGAAGATTTATAATTGTGTGGAGTGAAGTTTTTGTTGCCTGTGTCTTCTTTAAAAGTATGGCGTATTCAGAGGTGGTTTTTGGATTTTTATAAACCGCACTGATTTTCTCTGAATACAGAGGTTTTGATGATAGTGAATGTTGTTGGCTGACCGTTGGGATTTTTTCTAATGGGCTTTGAAACGAATTTTTTAAAAATTCTGTATTTGCTTCAATTGAATGTAATTTTTGGTTGATATCTTGAAGTATAGATTCATCTATCACCATTTCTTTTATTGAAGGGAGTCCTCCTTGTGATCTTTTTTGGGACTAGGTATATAATTTTTCTTTTAACTCTTTAATTAGTTGATTCTTTTCTTCTATCGTTAGGTGGAGATTAGAAATTTCTTTCTCTTTTAAGTTCAAAATTCCTGCTTCATCCTTGTTGGACAATTCATTGTATGATTTCAGAGAATCTATCTCCCGAGTTAGTTCTTGAATTCTATTGTCTTTTTGTTGTATATAAACTTCAAATTGTTGCTTTCTGTCTTTTAATTCTTGTTCCAGGTCGATTGCCTTGTTGTACCACTCTTCCTTTTCGGTTGTTATTTGTTTTAGGTCTTGGGATTGTTGAGATGCGTTTCGTAGCTGATTTTCAATGATTTGGATGTTTTTTGAATTAATTGCCAATATTTGTCGACTTCTTTACTGGATCCTGTTTCGTGTGATTTTAGAAGACCATTGTGAATTTCAAGCAGCTCTGTTATTGAAAGTGTCTTCGCTACTTCTAGGTTAAACTTCATTACATTTTTATTTGTTGGGGTTGACTTTAGCGCTTGTGAAGATTGACTGGAGTTTTGTCGTGTACGCTTTAGAGTGGATTTATTTGACCACTTTGTCTCCTGATTTAATAGTGGAAGTTTGTCCGGTGTCGAATTCGATCTCGGTTTTGATGATTTTTTTAGTGAACTTTTAATTTCATACAAAGTTTCTGTTTTGGAAGAGTTATTCAAATACTTATCACTTTCTTCCATGTCCAGGCCGGTTACTAGAGCATACTTGTGACTATATATTATTTTGAGTTCGTTAAGTCACCACAATAAAACAATTCAAAATATGTAAACTTGTATCATAACATAGAATCATTCATTTTATATTATGTTAAAACATATAGCCCAAGTAATAAAGATAGTTGATATTATTTTAACGGATCGTTCTGTATAATAGATTATTGTAAAAGTAAACGATAGATTGAGGTATCACTAGGTCCCCACCGTATATCGTAGAAAGAAAGGAATATAGATAGGAAAAAGTAAAAACCAATAGCCTTGACTATCGTAAATGACTTAGTGAAAAGAAGGTGATACTTTTGCTGAACGACAATTTTGAATATTAAAATAAATAAAATAATATAAGTAATTGATAGTGATAGTCTATTATTTGCCAAATGAAGAAGGGGGAAAAAAGAGGATAGTTTCCTGTGCTTATTGAAGCTCATGTACATGTAGAATGAAGATATAAATATATATAAATATTAAACTAGTAGATTATAATATCTACACATGTATACCAGATAATTAAAAATTAGTTTGGAGCACAAACACAAAACTTTTATTCACTAATTACAAAATGATACACTTAGAGTACCGAACCATCTCCCATAGGCAGAAAATGAATGGCTGGTAGAAAAAAAAATGCGCACCATACAGAATGGTTCCCAAAACCCCTTAACCCAAATAAAATAATAGTTGTTATGTAATTATATAATTAATGAGCAGCGACCAGAACTGCAGTTAGAGCTTTAGTTGGTGGACAAGAACTTGAAACTTTATAGCATGTTATAACAAATATGAGATACTCCACCGTAAATTGATGTCCTGGCCGCACTTGAGCTAAAAACGCTATAAGAGACTGTTGTGGGAGCCCGGCACGAAAAGAGGGAGATCTTCTTTAAATGGGTCCGTGGACATGTGGATAATGTGGGGAATGAGCATGCAGATTCTTTGGCAAAAGAAGCAACCAAAGCCACATCACATGCCAAATACAAATTCTTTCCCAACCCTCCTTCTTACTTGAAGATGCTTCTAAAATCATCTCTACACGAACAATGGCAGACTCGCTGGGACTATGGTACCACAGGACGGTACACATACGCTTTAGCCCCAAAAGTCTCGGAAAAGAGAATCCTGCTGCATAGAAATCTTTTTCTGTTTGCCACTAACCACGGCCCATTTTCATCATATCTTTATAAATTTGACAGGGTTCCTTCTCCATTATGTGTATGCGGTCAGCGAGCTACATCATTGCATTATATCTTTAACTGTACCCTTACATCATATTACCATATAAGAAAATCTCCAAAAATTTCTTTGTCTCAGTGGTTCTCAGTGGTTTTGTCAAATCCATCATTTTGTCAAAAGATAATTGAATGTATGAAAGTTTTAGAAAACAACCATTATTTGTTTCAAAATGTTTTGCCATTTATAGATGATGATGAGAACGTATCTTAACAAATAGACAGATACCACCAATTCAAAATAAACTCTTAGCCACAAACAACACGATTGAACTATAATTGAACTGTTGCAAGAACAATAGGCTTTTGAACTTTTGTGTGTGTATATAATTATATAATATTCATCATAATTATTCACTATTTTACCTATTTTTTATATTCTACATTATTTTTAAAATTATGAATCTCTTTCTAATTTAGTATACATATACGTAGCTTTTATTGTATTTTTGCAGAACGCCCAGCTTTGCAGAGTAATTGAGCTTTTGCCGCTCCAACAAGTTTAAAAATCCTATTATCTATTATCTCATGATCTTATTAATTACAAATATCTAAATTTCTCTCGTAAACGCCCAGTAAAAATTGGGCTTTCCATCGTGTATATATTGTACTTATATTGTATTTAATCTTAATATTCTCAATTGGCTTTCCTGTAGGTCCCTTCGGGCCTTTTATTTATTATTATTATTGTTATTATTAATATTTTTATTTATTTTTGTGTGTGTGTGTGTGTGTGTGTGGTGACGGCGGTAGTAGATGGAAACCGCTGGGTGGGGCTTGTGAGTGCTTAAGCCATTTGGTAGGCCTCCCCACCTAGCTGACCCCCTGACCCTTGTTAAAAGCAGGAAAATATTGAAAATTATGTCATAAGAATGGTTTATACATGTGAATATTAAAAAAGAAAGAAAACTATAAAATAATGATTTATTATATTTACGCGTACACGAGATATTTATTTCATATTTCGAGATGATCTTTTTAACTATTGTCACCAATTCTAAGACATCACAAATAATAATATTTCCTTCTTAACAATAAAAATATTTTCATGTGAATCGTACAAAGATAAAGAAAAGTTTGGTGATAATTGCGTCAGATTTAAAACGTTACATTTAAAATGTCTTATTTAAAATCATTTTCTTACAGCGTTGCTAAAAAATACAACGACTGTTGATTTAGTTCATTTTATATTTGAAAATTTTCAAATGTTTAATTAATATTATTTATTTCAAATGAAAATCAAATTTTAAATTGTTTTTGCTTAAAAGGCGCAAAGACCAACTTAGTGAAAAGATTCCATGCCGGGAATCGAACCCGGGCCATCAGTATAGCGCACTGACGTTCTACCGCTAAACCACATGGAACGATACCCAGCCTGGAACTTCTCACTATTACAAGTTGGCAAGGCTACAAACGCAGCACAAGATGGAATATTTTCCGTGAGCCACCAACATGGGGCAAACACAGACACTTAATTAAATCCAGCATCGAATGAATCTATATTAATATTTGGAAATTTTTCCAGAGAGAAACATTCGCCTTGAATACAATATTTCAAATTGTTTTTGCTTAAAAGGCGCAAAGACCAGCTTAGTGAAAAAGATTCCATGCCGGGAATCGAACCCGGGCCATCAGTATAGAGGCTCACGGAAAATATTCCATCTTGTGCTGCGTTTGTAGCCTTGCCAACTTGTAATAGTGAGAAGTTCCAGGCTGGGTATCGTTCCATGTAAGGCTCCTATAATACGGGCTGACTCACGCCGCCATTTAATTGCCGGTATGAGGAAAACGATTGGCCACGCCGCGTGGGCAACAATCGCTCATTGGTCAAAGTGGGAAACAAAATGCTTGACGATTCAGCCTGTATTATAGGAGCCCTAGTTCCATGTGGTTTAGCGGTAGAACGTCAGTGCGCTATACTGATGGCCCGAGTTCGATTCCCGGCATGGAATCTTTTCACTAAGTTGGTCTTTGCGCCTTTTAAGCAAAAACAATTTGAAATTTGATTTTCATTTGAAATATTGTATTCAAGGCGAACGTTTCTCTCTGGAAAAATTTCCAAATATTAATATAATATTATTTAATCAAACACGAAAACAACAATTAACAAGAGATGATTAGACAATAAAATCTCTTAGTAAAAGGGAAATGAATGGAAACCCGTTTGCAAAAAGAACGCCACTGGTTTTTTAATTATAATTCAATCTTCCGTAATTTTTTTAAAACCGATCATATAAATGGATTTTTAGAGTCTGAACGGTAGTTGCCTAGCTTAGTTTGTAGGGGACAGAGCCGCCTAGTGTAATAAAAAAAATTAAAGACTGTTTGATTAATTAAACGATCTGTTTAATTACTTACACGATCTGTTTAAATTAAAATTGTCAGTCATATCCTAAGACCAATAACAAACCTTAAAAGAACAATTAAAGAACTAATTATTAAACAGTGGCAGTTCGAGTAGGATTACGGGGACACGGGCAGGACAACGCGTCAATTCTTTCCAAAAGTAAGTACAAACAGACTAAAGAGTTGTAAATTACTCAGCCAGATATACATGGGACATGGAGCGTTCTCAGAATACTTACACAGATTCAAGCGCAAAGATGAGCCAAACTGTGCATGCATGGAATTGGGAACCCCAAAACTCTAACAGCCTGCTCGCTAACACAACGACACCATCTGATTCAAATCACAGCAAACAACGAGCAACTTTGGCATAGTCAGCTAGCAGACAATAAACATGTACAAAACAAGGGCAAAGCAGTTATTAGATGGTTAATTGAAAGCATAGACACAATCTCTCAATAAAATATAAAAGAACAAAGCTAAACACATATCATCCTAGTTGGGAACCCCAAAACTCTAACAGCCTGCTCGCTAACACAACGACACCATCTGATTCAAATCACAGCAAACAACGAGCAACTTTGGCATAGTCAGCTAGCAAACAATAAACATTTACAAAACAAGGGCAAAGCAGTTATCAGATGGTTAATTGAAAGCATAGACACAATCTCTCAATAAAATATAAAAGAACAAAGCTAAACACATATCATCCTAGCGGACACTTCACCCCAAAGTAACTAACTGCCTTATTTTCAGGTTTAAAAAAAGCCCGAGTTTAACTATCAAGCTGGCCTCCGTTGCAGGTGAAGGAACCTTTTCCTTGAAAAAAAAATCGATATCTCGCGCTACTGAGAGGGGGAAGTCATTTATGATGAACTGATAGCTACGGCTCACTCACACAAACCCAACGAATCATCGGAACGTTATTAAATGGATAAGGAAAAGGTGTGTTCTAAATGAAACATAGAAGCCAACTACACACTAAAGCAAGCCAACTACAAAAAAGGAGAAATTACAGCGATACATCTTGTGAAAACAGTCATCATTAAAAAAAAAAAAAATGACGGACTAACGGCCATGGAACAAACCCCACTCCAGTAGTGCACAAGCCTTTTCAAATAGCTCGCAACAATGTTTCATAAATCGTGATATCAGTCATTAGGTTCCAATGGACTGATCGCCAAGTGCGCATTCACGTATCAAGATAACATACAAACAAATAAAAGAAAAATATGTATGTTAAGTGATCAAAGCCAATTCAAAGGATCACAAATTAAAGACCACAACAAATCAACCCACCAGCGGCAAGTTCACAAAGTGACAGAACCTCAAATTTAGACAATCATCATGAATAGAGCCATAAAAAAAAACAACCTACGACAGAAGTAAGGAAGAAAAAACAAGACCCACAAAAATATGTCAAAATAATAAAAAGACAACCACCACGACAGTGACTAAATACCAAGACCCAAGGAAACCTCCTCAGAAGAACAAGACCACTGGGTGAGATAAACATATTATACTAAACAAATATAGTTAATTATAAAATTAATTGTTAATTTATGTCAAGCCCAACCCCCATAGCTTATGTTTTAGTTACAACCTCAAGCAGCTAGCTCAATTCGAAATAAGTATATTAAAGTTAATCTCACTAGGTCAGCTAGTTAATCTCCTACCAATTCCCTCCTAGCTAAGTAATAGTATGCCAATTCATAATTAATTTGCCATGCGATTTAGAAAAAAAAATCATGACTCTAGAGTTAGAAATGGTTAAAATATAAATGCATTTTAAATAGCCAGGCATTATTTAAGTAATCTAAAGTAAATTATTCTAGTTAGTTTTATCTGACCTAGTGCCTAGGATAATATAAAAAAATATATAAAATATATGATAGTTAAGTAAATAGCTATACGTAAGTTTTAAGTGCAATAACATGTACAAGCTAACCCCTTTCCCTTTCAGGGTTTTTTTTTCTTGACTGCCGCTTCTTTATTAGTTGCACATGGGCTATAGCCTGCACAAGCTACCGGACTCTCTCCAGTGGACAGTCTATGGAGCCAGTTTTTACGCGATGGGGTACGGTAGAAAGGCGGAGTCTCATACCCCCTGCATCGTTGTGTTTGCCTAGTATTTCGGCCCAAAATTAACTTACGGTAAAACTTGCCTATCTACGACGCCCCATTTTTTGCTCCCTCCCCCCTCCAAAATCCATTTTCATATGACAAGTCCGCAACAACAATTCGGCTTCAAAGCTCCAGGTAAATCAGAGGTAGTTCGGGCAGCGGTGGCCCTGTTGGCAGAACATCGAACCCGGAGCTGAAGGCCGCTGGATCGAGGAGTGCTGCTAGCTCAAATCCGCCATGTACGCTAATGGCGCCTGGTCATGTAAAATCCGTCGTTGGTGCACAGTCCTCCAAGTTACCTGTGAATTATACCTCTGGAGGTGCCTTTGCCAGATGAAGGTCTCGTTACCTGTCCAAGGTTCCAAATTACGAGATCAACGTGAGTAGCAATGTGCAGATTCCAAACAACAGGATATAAATGTTAAGCAATCGACATAACACCGTTCACAACTAAGCAATAGGCACTGCCTATGTGATCTAGGCGCTCGTTAGGTTTATTGCTACTACGCGGCGATTAGACGGTCATCGCCCCGATACCAGATATCAAATTCGTTCAGCTGGGGCTTTCCGGCAGGTAGGGCCTGGTAATCGGTTAGAAAGAAAGAAAGCGTTTTTATATGAAAGTGTGTTACTTTGATATAAAAAGGACCAAAGAGATTTTTTGTCATTTGGAAAAAAAAAAAGGTCTATTAAGTAAAAAATAAAAACTATTAACTTATTTTTATGTTTTAAATATCTTTAAATTATTGAAAATATGAGTTGCTTGCAGAACAAATTAAAAGGGAGAATTTACATTTATTTTTATTATAGCCAATGACTCCTATACCTAATGTCTCTAGTGATACAAGACTTGCTTTTTGTTAACAAGATGCATCGTTCCACAATTGCAGAGGCATCTGGTTCCAACAACCTGTTATTTTTTTAACGTATAATTAATCGCTATATATGCTGCCCTTTAAACAAAATGTTTGAAATAATTATGGGAAGTATGTATAGACGCTGTTTTCTGTTGCGATGAATCCACACCATTGAAATCAGTTTATTTTTTGCACGACAAAAACTTACATTGTTATAACACTTTCAATTTCATGCATTTTTAGCGTTTTCTGGCACTAAAAACAGGTTTTTTGCATTTCTAGTGACTAAAATATGAAAATTTATAAAACTCTAAGTACCATAACTCAGTAAGTTTTGGTGGAAGAAATATTACATTTTTACTATTTTACTTGCTAGAAGATGGGAAACGTTTTCTAAATAAAACTTATAGAACCCAACCATTGTATAATTTCTTAAATATTTTAATGTAAATCGGTTTTTATATGTTGCAAAACAAAATTTCAAACATTTTTGAATTTGGAGATATACATCTAAAACTAACGATTAGAAATTACCTATTGGTAAACGATGGGATACCCAGTATAAAAATAAAAATAGTTTTAACAACATGATTTGTAACAGAAAATGAAATTTGATCCCCAACTTCATTGCGGTCATATCTATCTATGAACACATATCCAACGCAAATCTCAGAAGAGCATGGAAATATTATTTATACACATTCAATCAAATGCAATTCATTCAAACAAATTTTCAAAACGTTTTTCAAATCAATTACAATTATATTAAAATTAAGTACCTTCGCAAATTATACGATGCTAATTTCTTTCTTTTTTTCAGTAAAATAAAATCACAGAAATAGAAACATTTTCCAGTTCTTGTTTCCTAAAAACTCAGTAATGACAAAAATCGGATGTGCCAATCCCAAAATTTTCTTCTATCTTATACATGTTAATTCTTCAAAATTCGCTAGCACAGTGCCAAAATTAAATAGCAATTTATGCCCATCATGAGGATTCTAAAGATATGAAATTCCGTGTTCTTAAAATATCACTGTCGTTAAAACCGTGTAAATCACGCAAAATGTAGCATAGCAGCGTCGCCTGTTAGTGGTTTACACCAAAACCTAATCAGCAACAGCTTATATCAACGTCTAACGGAATCTGAAGTTTGTGGAAAATCCGTACATTAGTTTTTGAGGTACAGCTATTGCAAAAATCGTGAAAAATCCAGCATAGCGGCGCCACCTATTGGACAGTTAACACGAGAGCCTAATCAGCAACATTTTATATCAACGTCTAACTGAATCTGAATGTTGGTGAAAATTCTTGTATTAGTTCTTGAGATACAGCTATTGCGGAAATCGGAAAAATGCAGCATAGTAGTGCCACCTGTTGGGCGATTTACACCAAAACGTAATCAGCACCAATATTTATCAAGGTATACCTGAATTTGAAATTTGATGAAAATTCGTGCATTAGTTCTTGACATGGCGGAAATCATGAAAAATGCTGCATAGCAATGCCATCTGTTGGGCGATTTGCACCAAAACCTCACCAGTTTATATAAAGGTCTAACCGAATCTACAGTTTTGTGAAATTTCGTGTGTTATTTCATGAGATAGAGCGCCCATAAAATTTTTGCCCATACAGATAGACTCACAAACAGACATTTTCTAAAAACCATCAAATCGTATTCTGGACTTTCTAAAACGTATAAATCCATTGAAAACCGGAAGTCGATGTACGTATTTTTATCAAACTTCGGATTCATTTAGACGTCTGGATTAAGTTGTTGCTGATTAGGTTTTGGTGTAAGTCACCTAACAGGTAGCGTTCCTATACTGCATTTTTCAGGATTTACACGATTTAGGCTGTTATCCTATCTGAAGAACTAATGCACGGAATTTCATATCTTTAAAATCGTCATCATGAGCATAGATTGTCATTTAATTTTGGCCGTGTGATAACAACTTTTGCACTATTAATATGTATGAGATTGAAGAAAGTTTTTTGATTGGCACATCCGACTCCCAAAACTTTCTTCTATCTCATATTAATACGAAGTTCGCTGTCACAGTGGCAAAAATAAATGACAGTTTATGCCTATCATGAGGATTTAAAAGATATAGGTTCCTTCAATTGTGTGCAATTAAAAAGATGATACAAGAATCGCATCTTTCAACCAAATCATTGAATTTCCCCACCCACCTTCTTAGATGTCTGCAACCAAAATTCCCAACACCGAGAGCAAAAAGCGACACCTGTCGCGTTGTATATACCCAAGCCTAATAAGGATCTATTTATGTGAAATTGTAACATAATATGAAGCTATATTAAATTCCGTACATTAGTTTTTGAGATCCAGCTATCGCAAAAATCGTAAAAAAATACAGTATAGCAGCGCCACATGTTCGGCGATTAACAACAAAACCTAATAAGTAACAACTTATGTCAATACGTCTAAGTGAGTTTGAAATTTGATGAAAATCCGCGCATTAGTTTTTGAGATAGACCTATTGCGGTAATCATGGTAAACGTAGCATAGCAGCGCCACCTGTTGGGCGATTTACACGAAAACATATCCAGCACCTACTCATACGAAGGTATACCTGAATCTAAAGTTTGATGAAAATCCGTACAATAATTTGTTGAGATATAGCTAGTGCGGAAATCATAAAGAATGCAGCATAGTAGCTCTACCTGCTGGGCGATTTGCACCAAAAAATAATCAGCACTTGTTTAAGTTTTAGAAAGTCTAACTGAATCTAAAGTTTTGTGAAATTCCGTGCATTAGTTCTTGAGATAGAGCACCCACAAAATTTTGTCATATGCAGACAGACAGACTCGCAGAATGACAGACAGATCACAGACAGACATTTTCTAAAAACCATCAAATCGTGTTCAGGACTTTAAAAACGTATAAATCCATCGAAAACCAGTCAAAATTTTTCATGAATAAAGTACTTTCTTCTTGTAAAGATGGAAGAAAGTAAAAATAAAATAAAATTAAAACATTGGCCAAAAATAATTCTAGCGTCAGAATTAAAAAAAAAAAAAAAAAAAAAAAAAAAAATCTCATCAAATTCCATGGGTATATAGCACAGCAATGTAACCTTTTAAACATTCAAATTCAAAGAAACCGCCACCTGCCAACACGGTGGCCAAAGATGTCAGCTGCCCTCATTCTACTACAATACAATGAGATCGAAATTAAAAATAACTTTCCCATTTTACCCTCGCATGTCCATCTTTTTACTTTCCATTTCAAAAAACCCTACAGATTCAAGTGATCCCATGAAAACCGTAAGCATCCACACAGCAATTTTCAATTTTTTTAAGTTATTTCACTGTACAGTTAAAGATTTTTTTCTTTATACTGCACAAAAGCAGTTACATTATTAAAATAAACAATAATGATTATTTGCAATAAAACAACTGTCAAGTTATACAGTGTGATTCATAAACATCGAAACAATAGCCTATTTCCTTAAATATTGCCCCTAGACACATACTTCCAATTGCAAAGTTTCATAAGAAAAAAGGTGCAGAATTTGAGGAGGTAAGTTGCAACTCCATTTGGGGGGGGGGGGGGGTGTCTCTTTCAGAAAATACGAAAACTAAATTTTTATACGGTCCCCGTAGGGTAAAATTTCAAATTAGGAAAATTTTCCTTGTCCATTCCTGAATTAAACGCAAAAAATTTCACCTCGATAGCTGCAAAACTCACAGATATATTGCATTTTGAAGGCAAGATAGGGATCATCCACAAATTGTATGTATCTATCTATATTATAAAGGACAAACATATCTGCGCGTAACGCAGATATATATAACGCATTCTGCGAATGGCAACTCTATTAAATTTGAAATGAAATTTCAATTTTGCAATTTTCGCTACAGCAAATTTTTAAACGTCTAAACATTGCACATTTTCAATTTTTACACCGTCAGGGGGAAAAAAGTATTTCTAAATGCAATTTGTTTGAAAGCTGTATCTCAATTTATTTTGAGATAATAATTTTTTTATAGTTTTTAGTACCAATTTTGTAATTGTGCAAACTAAAGATTTTCTATTTTCTTTTCTAAGAGTCTATTTCTGTTAAAAGTAAAGGGAAATCAGTAGATTACTGAATCTTTTTGTTGCCATTTTCTCATACAAATTGAAATTAAAATACGTGCTGTGTCAAGAATATTGTCTGTTATAAAATCCGGTGATTTTGGTTTTATTTCGTTTTTATTCATCATTTAAATGTTTTTTTTAGTTTATTGCAAACTTACTTTACAAACGATACAACACTTTCTTTACAAAAAAGAAAAAAAAAACGTATTTTAAATATTATTTGTGTGACTATCATCCACATTTACTTAAATCATATCAGGAAGCTTAAAGAATGCAGTTTTACTTATCCGTGTGTAATAATGTTTTCCGAATTTTGAAAAAATATAAATGTATGATTCCTGATAAAACATGGAGCTATTATAAGCAAACAAATGAAGGCATGTGAATCATTAGATAGCTTCTTGAATGACGACGTTGCTCTTTTCTTGGTTTGTGTATTATTCCGTGATAATGACGTCATGTGCATAATTTTCTATAGATGTTGTTTAAGACTGGATCGTAAAAGTGGAATGCTTTAGCAGGTGCAAATGACGTCATTTTATTAAAAAAGCGTGTTAATTCTTAAAACTGAAATATGTTTTTAAAAAGCGCGTCATTTTACACCAGCTGCTTTGAAATTCTTCGCAAGTGAAAATACTTCACTTTTAAAAATAACATAATCGAAATCACAAGCTGATAAAGCGCAATATTTTACAAAAATTTAGAGTGTCTTTATAGAAGAGCACTGACATACAGTGTACTGCTATAAAAGCAGACTATACTATAACTATAATATCAGACTATACTCAGATGGGAAGTCTTTATCCAAAAAATAGTGACATATATTAAAGAACTTGATGATTCTCGCCTGGATGAATTCGCTTCGTCGAGTTAGTCAAGCAAACGATTGAGGATCTTGGCAATAATTTGAGGTTTAAAATAATATCAGGTTCCCCAAGTTTTTGTCCAAAATTCTTGACTAATGAAATTTTATTGCTATTCTTTAAGACATTGTTTTATAATTTTATCAAAATAACATAATTTACTTAATTTAATTTCTCATAATTTTATATAATCTATATATTTAAAACACAAGGCTGTTTTTTAGTTATCTGCCCTGAGCTTTCTGCTGAACCAATTTTACTAATAATTTTTTTTAACTGAAATCTGTTCATTTGTAGACGTGTCCACAATAGTTTTTTTTTTTTTTTTTTACATATCCCCATTTTTATATTTTAATTTTAAAAGTATTCAATGAAATGTCTACAAAATGGTGGTAGTTACATAGCTTTCCTTATTGCAGAAAAGAGAGAATATTGAGGTTTATTTATCTTTATTCATGCCATTTTCTGATAAAAATTCGAAAAACATTTTATTTTTATTTTTATGATTTAAATTTTGTTATACAAGGTTTAGTGGCGCAAAATCCCATTAGGAGCATACTGCTCCAAAATATTTTGAACGGAATATGACGTACTTTTGAAAACACGAATTTTTCCATATAAATTTACCGTATTTGTTTCTTTCTGAATGTGTACTGATACTAATTTTGAGACACGAAGGGAAATGCTTAAGTAAGTGATAATGACGTCATACTTAAAAGAAAACGATCATTTTTCATAGATAATACTAAACATTTTAACAGAAATGTGTCTAAAAAACATAAATTACTGCAATGTTTACTCTTCGGTACTGAGATTTTAGTATCTGAAGTTAAGAATGCGACTGTTTACATGCAAATATGTTGTTGACAATCGTGACTTCAAGTTTTGAGTTAAAATTATCAAATTAAAATACCATTTTTTTAAACATGGTGAATATGATATGAGAAGTGCGTATGTAAATTTTGCGAATGTGATAATGATGTCGAGTTTACATTTCTCGGGAAAAAATTCTATGATCGTGTCAAAGTGGAATAAATTTTGTTGTTTTCCTTCGGGAATACCAAGCATAAGAGCCTCAACTGACAATTTCCTCATAATAACTGATCTTTTTTTATATTTTAAGGATTACATATGCGATTAAAGTTTAATTTTAATAATTTGAAGAACTGAGTTTTATAGACATAATGTTTTGTTAATTTTAGGTTAAAATAATATTTTTTGACAGTTAGACTAACCAATATAAGATGCATGCTTTTATTATAGCTAATTTTGTAAGTTTATTGTAAAACAATGAAACTGTTTCTTCTTAAACATTTTTTTTTCGTCGAAATTCGACGGGTTCGACCTCGTGTTATTAAAAGTCGATTTAAGACGGTGCCTCTCCTTTGGACATAAAATAGCAGCGTATAGATTTTACATTAAACTTACTTTCAAAATATGCTGGAGGTCTGTACTAGAGGTTTTCACTGGTTGAAGTATCCAGGTCCGGGTCGACCCATAGAAAAAAACTTTCGGCCCAGCCAAATCAAAGTTAAAATCTCAGCCCGAGCCCGGCCCGGCCTGACTGAATTTCTACAAAACATAGTTTTTTGCGTCGATATGGTTAAAAATTGTTTCGTATGACGAGTTCTGATCAAAAATACTCATTTTAGCTTTTCTTTTTCATATTTATAATCTTCGTTTTTAAAGAAGCGCTCTAGGGTGATATATATATATATATATTTTTTTTTAAAGAATCACTATTTGTTTGTCAATATTTCACTTATTAATATCGTTAATCCATATTTCATGTATTGGAGACTTTGAAAAAGGCTATACATTAAAATCTCCTAAGACGGAATCACATATAGGAAAGAAAAAAAATGCGTTATAGACAAGGTATCTTCTTAGCAGGTCTAAATGTATTCTATTCTTTTCTCACAAATTATTATATTCATTTTGCAAGGATCAGCACATTTTTCCGTTTAAGACAGGATTCCGTAATAGACAAGTTCGTTTTCACTGGTTTCAGTGTATTTTAATTTTATTGCCTAAAAATCTATTATCCTTTAAAAAAATAAATTTGAAAGTTTAATTGTAAAATAATGGCGATTCAAAAAATGTACATTTTTTGCAAAAATGTTTGGGCTATGCCAAATTTTACTGATTTTTGCACCGATTAGGTCACTCAGAGACAATGATTTTAATAAGGTTGGGTCGAGACCGGGACTGAAGATTTCACCTCGTGCAGACCTAGGCAGAAGGAAGCCATCGATTCGGTATGGAAAAATACGTTAGCCCTTGCCCGGCCGAGCTTTCAGATAACAGTAAGGTCCGGTCTCGGTCCGGCCCGGCCCGAAAAGAGTGAAGACCAGGCCCGGCCCGAGTGCCTTGAAAAAAATAGGCCCCGGCCCTTGGACTGGGCCAGAAAAAGGAAATCAAACTTTCAAACGGGCCGGGCCTGCAGAAAACAGACTTTTTTAAACGGCCTCGCAGGGACGATATTAAACCTGAAATTGTGAGGGCTAAAATTACGCAAAAACTCGAAATCGGCATGTTAAAAAGCCTTGTTTTAAATCAACTGACGGACATTTAAATAGAACAGAAAGAAGGTGGAAAGGGCTAAAGTTAAACTTAATCGGAAGTTTAAGCTACATGAAGGAGTTACTCACCTGCAATTGTTTAAAAGGCATTTAAATATTTTATTAGGAGCGTTCGTAATTATATAAATACGTAGCACCTATAGTTGTCGTTCGGTCCGTCCGTCCGCATATGATAGAGAAAAATCTACCCAACCGAATTTTCTGAAATCTTAAATACATAATTGTTGCAAAATTTTCTCGAGTCATTTCAAATTTTATGAAAATCGGACGCATAGTTTAATTACAGGGACAGTCAAAAGTTTTCCGTTACATTACGGCCAACGGAAAAAATTATTTCAAGTGCATTTTAATGATGTTACAGCCTTTCGAACAGAATGAAATTGATATGCACTTATGAAATTCACTAAAATATACATTCAGTACAATATGCAGTGCGAAGAAATTTATAAAACTAGTTATAGTACGAACGCACCCCATTTGCTACGTTTGACGTGCAATTTCCAACTTGTTTCTTCAAAGAGCCAATCTTTGTTTAAAACTTAAATGCGTTTTTCTGCATGATGGGTTTTTTTTTCACCATTTCTAGTCTTTTAATCGTTATAAGTCAAGAATAGTTAAAGAACTGTGATGCAAATGTCTTTTTTGAGTATTTTACATTAATTTTGTTTCGGCAAATTAGAAAAATATTTACTTTTGAAAAAATGATTTTTTTAAAAATAAGTTACATGATTTTTTTTAATTTATATTTTCAATAATTTTAAAATAAATATTTAAGAAAATCCAGAAACAAAATTTAAATTATATTTTCCTCTTTAATTAAATGAAAAAAATTTGAAATTCTACAAATAATGTTTCGAGTTATAACGATTTTTAAATTACCCCACTTAAAACAAAATAATAAGCATTTAAAATTTTTTTTTTAACTTTATGAGAAATTTTAGGATGTTATTTTGTTTACAAATTATGTGGTTAAGCATCACATGCAACAATAAAAAACAAAAAAATAAAAATTCTAACTCAATAAATATATGTTTCGCATGCTTCCCGAACCCCTTAAAAAAACATTGTTTCTTGAATTATACGCATTTCAATTTGTGTCTAATCCCTTAAAACCTGACGAGTTATTTAAATGGACATATCTCTGTGAATTTTGCAGATATGAAGATGGATTTTTTTTTTTTTTTTTTTTTTTTTTTTTGTATTTAATTCAGGAATGGATAAGGAATTTATTTTTCTAATTGGGAATATGTGAAGGACGTATAAAAATTTAGTTTTCGTATTTTCTGAGTAGACCCCTCCTCCCAATGGAGTTCCAACTTATCTCATTAAATTTTCCACCAGTTTTTATGAAACTTTGCAATTGGAAGTATGTGTCTAGGAGCAATGTTGTTTAAGGAAATAGGCTTTTGTTTCTATGTTTATGAATCACACTGTATACGGTTAATAAGAACTATAGCGGTTACAAAGAAATAAATAATCAAAGAGATAAAAAAGCTGATGTTTCAAGCAAAAAGCGAAGCGCACTCTGATTGGTTACTCGCGAGATGACAATCTGAGCTTCTAAGGTCTAGTCTCTTCCTCACTTTCATGACAGATGATATCACTTTGAGCTATTTAATGACTTGAAATGATCGAGTTTTGACAGTGGCTTCGGTTGTTTTATTTTGTTTTCGTTGATCTTCATTTTCTCTTTGGCACTTTTATTAACCTTTAAAATAGGACTCTTTTTTTTTATTCGTGAGTACATTTTTCAAAGCTTTTTTTTTTATTATTAAAAAAATAAAATTAGAATTTTAGTTTAATTAGAATTTGAATATGTATTTCTAAAAAATCTTTTTTCTTTAAAATACTTTGCCGGTACCGATAATGTTAAAAGGAGAAATTCATGAGCATACGTAGGAGGATGGGGGATTTGAGTCTGGAAGAGAGCAGCACTTCTTTCAAAATACTACAAATAGCACGATATAAAGGAAATATTAAAAGAATGTACTATTTATTTTCCATTGCCTTGTTTCCACCTCCTAACAAAAATACCAAGAAAAAGTGGAACATTGACCCTTTTTCTACCAAGATATATTTTTCCGCACATTAGAAATTTCTTCATAGTAAATCCAAGTCATATCTCACTTTCTTTTATTTATATATGCCTTAAAATTTCAAATCAGAGCCTTCATTTTATAACTACCAGACATATGCAGTTAGTGTTTACTCTGCATATATTTTACTTAAAACATGAATTTTATAAATTTACATTTTAATACAAGTTTTACATAAGCATACATTTTATAAATATTCAAAAAGAAATAAAAAAATCATGCAGTAAAAGACTAAATATTAGGAAACTCTAATAAAATAAAATATACCTATAAGTGGTAAAAATACCCATGTGGTTCCAAGTATTGGTAATGACATGAAAGATGGAAGTTCTTCAAAAGGTTTAGCTGAGGCCAATTCAGTGTCATCGAATTCTACTGCTGCTGTTGCTGTCCATCTTTTGCTCATCAGACAATAAGCCAATGACTTTGCTTTTGTACCGCGAAAGAAGGGTGATACTACGTGGGATTTCATCATGATTCGTGTTATAAAACTGTATAAACTTAACCTAAAAATGTATAAAGATTTGTATAAAACATAATCAAAAGAAAACATCTTTAAAACACCATAAAAATGAGTAATAGCTAGGGAGTTTTATCTCTGCTTTCAAATCACGACCGTTTTACGCCTGATAACCGAACCCTTTCGAAAAAGGCAATTTTTTATAGTAGTGTTTTTAAAAAGTTCTATTTTTAGTATTGCATAAACTTAAGTCTGTACTGGATTTAACTAGATTTAAATAATATACAGTCGAATTTTAATTAAATGAACTCGATGTAAACAAATATCTTCGATTCTACTCTCTCTCTCTCTCTCTACCCACATACCCTTAGGTTGCGGGATTATTTTAATGCTTATAACAATCCAATTTCACAAATTCTTTAATTAAACAGAATAAAATTTTATAAAACAATGTACTCGTGTATAATGCGCATCCCTGTTTTTAATTGGGAAAAAGACTTAAATTTGTCTCATGTATAATGTCCACCGTACCATTTTAACGGTAGTAACTAAGAAAAAATATATTTTTTTTAAATCCTCATTTACAAAAGAAAAAAAAATCTCAAACGTAAATTTCATATTTTTTCTTTTGTATATTTTGTACGATTTGTACGATTACGATGAAGATGAGGACAAGTTACACCACCTAAATCATTGCATTTTCCTTTCTTTTTCGAATAAAACGCAAAAGTGGGTAATTAACTATATATTTATTCTAATAACTAGCTGAAATACTTGGCGTTGCCTGGGGTTTTATGCATGTTTGATTAGAAAAATCAATTCTAAAATTAAATACTGTACGGACTATGAATCTCGTGCAAATATGCTTTATTTAAATATATTGAAAGCCTTGAAAAATTTTGCTTTTATACCAGTATTTAAAAAAAAAAATGCTTCCTAAGCCTACATAAATATAGTCTTGATTCTTAATTTAAAAAAAAAAAATTGAAATGAAATGTAAATTTATGAAAAGCTCTTCATGATATCGCTTTCTTTTGTAAAAGCCATGCATTAACCCTATATTCCTGTTAAATATGAGGTCATACGTGAATTAACCTATATTATTCACGAAAAAAGAAATGGCGCATCTAGCATTTGTTTAAATACAAAACATGCACTCGTGACATCATAATTCACTTTTATATTTAAACAGAATATTAAGGCTACTATAATTTGTGACTCGTGCTATAGCCAGTATACACGTCAGGACACATTCCCGTTATCATTATCTTTTTACGCGTGAAGGTTTCGCTACGACACTCCATTGTGAAATTTGGTAATTTTTGTAATTCAATATATGAATAAACAATTAAATTTAAAAAAAAATCAAAAAACCCATTAATTATTTCTCATCAATCTGAAACTATTTTTTTTCAATTCCTACTATAGGCTCACACTCTCGCTATATATATTTTGTTCAAATTTTCAATCGTTAATAAAATACTTATTATTCATCCAATCAAGCTCAAATATTTTTTTTAAACTTGTAGTGGATGACACTTGATGTTAATCCCGTTTTTTTTCAAATATTAATTCATTAATTAAATTAAATTAATTAATTTTCAATAATCGAGAGAGCCCTTTTCTTGATCAAGGTATTTTAAGACCGAGAGTGCCCTCTTCTTAATCAAGGCATTTTTAACGCCACTCAAGAGGAAAGAAGAATGGGAGAAAAAAAATTCTCTTATTGACCTAAGTAGGAATTGACTTAAAATATTTTTTTCATTACTTGTTTATATTACTTACCAATTTTTTTATTTACTTGTATTGATGACTTTTAAGTTGTGTTTAATTGTTAGTTCCTATCTATAAACACGGTTTTGATGAGGTCTATAGATGTCTATGATGGTTAGAGTTGCAGTAAAGCTAGAGATCCTACACACACAACTTCCAGGTTGTGTAATATTTTAACGGAGCTTCTAACTGTAAAATAGTCAATGAAACATCGTCTTCATTTTGAAAGACCTATCCAATGATATGCCACTCAGTAGGGTGCGTAAAATTTTTTTTCGTCGCTACCACCATTTTGTATTTTACGGCCGCCATTTTGAAATTATAAAAATAAAACCTAGCCTATAACCATCGGGCCGTTGAAACGAATCGATAGACACCTCATTCATTAAAATCCATCCACCCGTTGGGATGTTTCAAGGGTATAAAGAAATCCACATACACAGATACGCGTGAAACACATAACCCTTCTTTTCAGTAGGGTAAAACAAAATAATCATTAGATTATATCAAGAAAAAATACAATTTTTTACCTTTCTAACACAGTTTGATAACAATTTTCTGACAAGAACTTTTAGAGCTATTAATTTTTTCAGTAACTTCAAATGTTTCATTTTCCGAGATTAATTTGTGGCAACAATTAGCGAAAAATCCAGTCATCAGTAGCGCGTAGCTTTCTATTAAAGAGGATAAATAAGAAATTTACTTTGTCTACTCAAATGTAAAAGCAAAACAATTATTTGCTATCCAACGTACATTTTCTTCAAGATTCTTTCAGTTTAGATATGACTTCGAGAATGTAACATGCAGATAGATTTCTTGCCGTTTTGTATTTTAAAGAGAAACCGAAACTTTGACTATAATTTTTATCTTTGTGATTTTAATTTGTACACCTGTTTTTAAAATCTCGGAATAAATAAATCTCGGAACATGCGTTAATTGTGTTCTACACATTCGTGTGCAGTTTTGGATGTATCGCTCAAAACAAATAAAAAGGCACACTTTTGGTTGTATGTCAGAATTTGTTACCAATACTTACAGATTGGCGAACATTATTTAACCATATGTAAGATGTTTGGCGAAAACAAATTGGATAGACAAAACAATCATGGAGTTTTACATTGAGTTAAAAATTATGCTATGGCGGGCTCTTTAGGGTTACACTAAATAACATTCCAGCGGTAAGCAGGGAGGCTTAAAGAAATAGGAACACGTGATTTTATATGCACGTTACAGATATAACGACAGCTGCAAATTAGTCAGCAAAGGGGCATATGGTTTGTATCCAACAACGTACAAGGGTGAGAATTGAATACTAATGCAAGCCCAGAGGCTGGGAAAATATGCATTACTTATCGTCGGCTGCGAAGCGAACAAGGCATTCACTTGTATTTTATTCTTTTATTTTATATCGATGGAAAATAGCTGCGGTTAAGATCTTTTTCTATCCGTGTGAATTTGAAAGAGAGAAAAAGGAACCGAGATAACTGATGTCTGCATTTAAAAAGAACTTTAAAAAGTAAAAGTGAAACTTACAGTGGCATGAGGGGGGGGGGGGGATGACTAAATCCATATGAAATTAACTATAAAATGTCAAATTTAAACTAAATATTTTATTTGGAGGGGGGGGGGAGAATAATGACAATTTATAATGAACCAGTACGGTTAAAAGTTGATTTTTAAGGGGAGACGAGGAATAATGCATATATAACGGGAAAGCCGTTATAGGCATGGATGTTATTTCTAGGCCTCATATGCTTAATGAAGCGAAAAGTTTACAAAAAACTAACTTTAAAAGAGTAAATAGGATGAAAAATCATAAAAATAAACTTGAAACTTAAAAATTTGAATTCAGGTCATTTGTAACATGTGTTCAAATAATCTGATAAATAAAAATGCGTTGTGTTTATTTCAAATCGAATCAATTCAACAATTTCAATCGAATTTTTAAATCGAATTTTAAAGATTTAAAACGGAAAAAAATTCACGATTAAGACAATTCCCATTTGCCATATACTAGAGTTTTAGGATGCAGAGACTAGCTAAGAAGGTTTTTCTTTTCTTACATTTTGAATATTTAAAAGATATTTTAATATGAGATAAAAATTTAACATCAATTTTTCTGGTCAACGGAATAAGACATGAGTACTAATCATTATAACAACAAAAGCAATAATAATGCAGGACTATTACTAGAAACTATATAAAAAATTTGCCTCTTACTTTACCGTTTTTTCAAAGCAAAAGTGCATATTTAAGTAGTGTTTTCGAAATTTTCAATTTTTAACATTTCATTTTCAGAAATCTTTACTGACTCACAAGTTTGTGTTTTATAATATAGATATTTGTTTCAAATTTCGAGTGGAATTTATCGATTATTGGAGATTTTTTTTTTTTATTTATCATATTTGATAAGAGAAACTTTTGCTTTGAATCGACAAAATTTAGGTTTCGTGTACTGACATTTTAGCAACATTGGGAAAGAATTTGGATAAAATTTTAAACAACTTATTCTAGTTATCTTAGCAGAGTAATTTCAATTTCAATCTGGGAGCACGGCAGTGCGTCCGCCAAGTTCGCACAAGCCGTAAGCTACCTTTTCCTGAACCATTTCGGCATACTTTTCACCCCCTCATAACGTCGTTTTAGGGAGAGATATAGAAATTTTTCTTTTATACACATGTTCGTATGGTCAAACTGAACTAAGGTTCCACGATTTCATGTTTGTATATTTAGTAATTTTCGAAATATTAAATTCTGAAAAAGCGCTTTTTTGTCACTGACTCACTTCGCATCATCAAATAACTAAGGTACTTCTAAAAGTCGTAGAATCATGAAATTTCACAAGTAAGTCAGGTTTGTAGCACAATTAACCAGAAAAATCTGAAAACACAGAATTTCCGCCTCTAAACCCTTCAAACAGGGGGTGTTGATTTGGCCGTAAACAGTTCCTTAACACATTCAATTGTGCCAATGTTGGTCGCCAAAACTCGATTACAGAGTTTTGAAGGGAGTCACGTGATTTCAAGCAGAATAACATTTTATATATATGCTTTTCCAAAGATGTTTGTTAAATAGAAAAAATGAACATACCTAAAAATTTTAATCAGTATAGGTTATGATATATTTACGATATTAAAACAACAAAACATTTAACAAAATATAACCGCAATTCGGTACGTTTCCGATATAGTAGCCTTGGCGAAATACAGAAAATAGCCTTGACGAGAAAAGAAATTTGATAATAACGTATTTTATGGCAACCTATTTACTGTGTCATATAAACAAGCAATTTTTTCAATATGTATACAATTTTTTTAATGTAAGGAACCCATTTATTTATTTTTAAATACCAACATAAATAATTTGTATATAAAAAATAATATTTTATACATGTATAAATAAAATGTTTATATGTATATAAATACGGGGTACTTCTTAGTTATCACGTCGACCAAATTACTGTCGCCAAATTGTAAGATTAAATGCCAATAATGGTTTGCCATTAATTAATTAATTGTAAGATTAAATGCCAACAATGGCCAATAAAACCATTAATTCGACGTTTTATTCGTATTTTTATTAATGTTTTACTAATTTATTTGTTCTTTCGTTATTTAAAATAAAAATTATGTCAATGTGTATAATTTGGCGAGTGGTTTGGCGATTTATATAATTTGGCGAAATTGGTCGACGGGATAACTAAGAAGTACCAAATACATATATCTACCCTATCTATATTATAAAGGACAAACATATCTGTGCGTAACGCATACGTCATTTTGCGAATGGCAACACTTTGAAATTTGAAATAAAATTTTGGTTTTGCATTTTCTCTACTGCAAATTTTTAAACTTCTATGCATCACACATTTTAACTTTTTACACCGTCATATAAGGAAAAAAAATTCTCTTTTAAATACTATTTGTTTGAAAGCTGTATCTCAATTTGTTTTTGAGATATTAATTTTTTTGTAGTTTTTAATACAAATTTTGTAATTGTGGCAACTGAAGTACTCCATTTATATTGAAAGTAAAGGGAAAATATTCATGGTTTATTATTTTTATTCATTATATCCTTATTGATGCCATTTTCACATTACAAATAAAAGTAACTTTTTTATAATCTTGAACAGAAAATGATGTCAGACATTAAATAAAACACGCATTCTTCTTCATAAATCAGCTACATTTTTAATATTTTTACATTACGCTGATAAATGAGTTTGCGGCGCTCGGCAAAATGATTCATTGAGTAAAAATGATATATTTAAAACAAAACGATCATTTTTTTGATAAAACTATATATTTGACAAATAAATGGCGGATACTATGACAACTAAAGTCAAATTTCTGAATTTTTTTTTCGCGGGTACTAAGATTAGAACTTAAGGTTTGTGCGAATGTTCACATGAAAAGTTGTATCGGACAAACGTGACTTTAACTTTGGAAATGCATTCATTAATAATCTATTCTTTTGCGCGTTAAAATACTTTCAAATTGTGAATTTGAGTGGTGCGTATGTAAATTACGAGAATGTGAAAATAACGTACAGTTTAGATTTTATGGGGGGAAAATTTTATGATGTGACAAAGTGAAATACTTTTTACTAATTTTTCATCCCGTATAAAAACAAACATAAGAGCTCCATCGATAACTTCAACATAATTACTCATCTTGATTACGTAATCTAATACAGTTTAATTTTTCAATAATTTAAGCAGTTGAAGTTTGTAGAACTAATATTTTGGCAATTTTGGGTTTAAAATATTATCTGTTTTAAGTTTTTAAGAGTTAGACAACCAATGTAAGATGATTTTTTTGTTGTAATTATTTTTGTAGGTTTATTATAATTTCGATCTGACAGTTCCTTTCAAACATTTTACTACGTCGAATTTCGACGGGTTGCAACTCGTCTATATTATAAAGGACAAACATATCTGTGCGTAACGCATACGTCATTTTGAGAATGGCAACACTTTGAAATTTGAAATGAAATTTCGGTTTTGCAATTATCGCAACTGCAAATTTTTAAACTTTTAAACATCTCACATTTTCAATTTTTAAACCTTCGTACAAGAAAAAAAATGTGCTTTTAAATGCAATTTGTTTGAAAGCTGTATCTCAATTTATTTTTGAGATATTAATTTTTTTGTAGTTTTTAATACAAATTTTGTATGCGTGGCAACTGAAGTACTACATTCATATTGAAAGAAAAGGGAAAATAGTCATGGTTTATTATTTTTATTGATTATATCCTTATTGATGCCATTTTTACATTACAAATAAAAGTAACTTTTTTATAAATTTTTAACAGAAAATGACGTCAGACATTAAATAAAACACGCATTCTTCTTCATAATTCAGTTACATTTTATTATTTTTACATTACGCTGATACCGAGTTTGAGACACTAGGCAAAATGATTCAGTGAGTAAAAATGATGTCATATTTAAAACAAAACGATCATTTTTTTTCTTTTTTGATAAAACTAAATATTTGACCAATACTAAATGGCCAATACTATGACAACTAAAGGCAAATTTCTGAAATTCTTTTTCGCGGGTACTGAGATTAGAACTTAAAGTTTGTGCGAATGTTCCCATGAAAAGTTGTATAGGACAAACGTGACTTTAAGTTTGGAAATACATTCATTCATAATCTATTGCGGGTTAAAATACTTTCAATTTGTGAACTCGAGTGGTTTATGAGAATGTGAAAATAACGTGCAGTTTAGATTTTATGGGAGGAAATTTTATGATGTGACAAAGCGAAATATTTTTTACTCATTTTTCATCCCGTAAAAACAAACATATGAGCCTCAATCGATAACTTCATCATAATTACTTATCTTGATTACGTATTCTAATACAGTTTAATTTTTGAATAATTTAAGCAAGTTGAAGTTTGTGGAAATAAAATTTTGGTAATATTAGGTTAAAAATATTATTTGTTTTAAGAGTTAGACAACAAATGTACGACGAATTTTTTATTGTAATTATTTTTGTAGGTTTATTATAAATTCGATCTTACAGTTCCTTTCTAACATTTTAGTTCGTCGAATTTCGACGGGTTCCAACTCGTATATATAAAATCCTAATGAAACGAATTTATGAAACGAATATATGAAACGCCTGAAATGTAACGATTCTTTGAATCGACTGATTAAACAACTGATTACGTTTCACGGTGATTTCTCCTAAAAAAAAGGAATACTTTGCGATGAAATTAACACCAAAAATCAATATTGATCCGCAGATTTCAAAACTGGTATTAGAATTTTTAAATTCGAATTAGTTTTCGAAATATTAATTTTTTTCTAATTTTATATACATTTTTCTAATGATGGCAACTCAAATTTTAATCAAACAGATATATATTTTTTCAGATTTTAGAAAAGGTTACTATTTTAAACTAATTTGGTGAGAAGTCTGGCCTCCCTTAAATGGATGCTAAGAAATGTGTCATGTTACTTTTATTCATAATTCAATTTGTATTTCATTATCATTTTATTTAATACAAGCAGAAACATTTAAAACAAATGGCTTTCACTTCTTTATTTTTTTTAAACGAAATGAAAATAAAAATATTAGGCACAGATGTCATATACGCACCGGCGTACATAATTGGCGCCAAAATGGCATTATTTTGGTTGACATGGTAACCCGTCTATTGTTGTTTATTTAATAATAAGAGTTTATTTACTTTATTTACTTTTTTTAAATTATATAAATTGTTTTGTGTTATAGTTTATTATTTTTTTTGTTATTTTCCTTTAAAAATAAAACAATTATAGAAAATAATAAAAAAAATACGGTACTACTTAGTTATTCCATCGACCCATTTCGCCAAATTATATAAATCGCCAAATTATACAAATTGACATAATTTTTATTTTAAATAACGAAAGAACAAAGAAAATATTATAACATTAATAAATATACAAATGAAACGTCGAAATAAAAATCACTTGATGACGTAAAGACGTGTAACTTGCTTAAAGTCAAGTGAATGTGACATTTATCAACTATTATTGACATTTAATCTTATAGTTTGGTGATAGATTTTTGTTCGACGGGATAACTAAGTAGTTCCAAAAATACATATGTAACTGGTATTCGAAAACGAGGATTTCGCCAAATTTTCGTAAAAAAAATCACGCCAAACCGGGTGCGTATAGGGCATCTGGCCAAATATTAAATTATGTAACAAACGATGACATTTAATTCCAACTTCAAAGCAATGTTATAATTTACCACTCGAAAAAAAAAAATGCTAACTAGCGAGATGAAAAATAGTTATTGGCGAGATTTGCACCCGGCTAGCGTAACAGTACCAAGAATTCTTTGCGACAATGCTTTTATGTAGTATTATTTGAAAAAAAAAATTGATTTTTTTAATCGAAATGGAAAACTTTCGGCACAGATGCCACATACAGTCCCATATTGGCGCTATTTTTTCTGACGCCAATGTCATATACGCAACGGGTACTTAACTGGCGCCATAGTATCGTTATTTTGCTTGATTTGATAAGCCGGATGTTGTTGTGTATGCTGTTGATCTTTTCCCCGAATTAGCGCCGGAAAAAAATCGCGCCAATATGGGGCCGTATATGATATCTGGGCCAAACTTTCATATGAAAAGCGAAGGGATCAGAGCGTATTTATTTATGGCAGTTACATGACTTGGACTATTATAATATAGATGAAATGATGGCGATAGAATAATATTTGGCGACTTATCACCTGTACCTGAATAACATTAAAGTACCAAAATGGCACCAGGAATATAAAAAGCGAAGTGATTCGCCCGGAACTCTTGATGATAGTCACATGACTTAGGCTATTGTTATAGAAATTGTTTTAAAATACCGGGAGACAAAGACTCTGTACACTTAATTCCTTTGATTTTTAGCTTCTTTTCAAACGTTTAAATGATCCTCTTTAATCAAACACGAAAACAACATTGGATGTCTTAACAGCAACTGATTCGGCCTTAAATTTTTGAAATCAAAGGAAATTGAATGGAAATCCGTTTACAGGGAGATCTGCACAGCTTTTTTCCGTATAATTCAATCTTCTATCATATTTTTTAAACCGATCAGATTAGCGTGTTTTTAGATTCTGCGGTGTCTGAACGGGGGTTCGTGAGCGTAGCTTGCAGAGGGCAGAGCCCCCTAGTAAATAACATAAAAGTTCATCAGGTTTGTTTTCATAGTTTTTTATATCATTTGGCAACATATCTCAGTTTCTGAAGTCCGAATTGCGCCATGATTTTAAAAAAATGCCAAGGTCCCTATAGTGGAAAATATCCTAATTTCATATGCATATTTACTGTTAATTTATTGTTAATTTTAAATCTGTAAAAGAAATAGTATAGGGTACTTTTCGGTTAGCCGGGCGCCAGTGTTATATATACATATATATATACATATATATACACATATATTTACATATATATATATACATATGAATGTATATATATATATATATATATATATATATATATATATATGTGTGTGTACATATATATATGTAAATATATGTGCATATATATGTATATATAACACTGGCGCCCAGCTAACCGAAAAGTACCTATTATAGTTACTAGGAGATCGTACCCGGGCTTCCGGATTAAAGAATATAGGTGAAAACATTTTTTTTTTAATTGAAAACTAATAATTTTTTTATATGCAATATTTTTTTTAGATTGACCAATTACATTAAAAAAGCATGTTTCATATGGAAAATACGAATTAAACAATCAACTAATTTTTTTTTAATTTATCAAAAGCGATATTTTTCTTATTAGCCGCATGTTAAGAGTTATTTGCGAAGATTTTGCTACATATGGCATCATTTTATATTCTGATAATTTCAGAGCTCATACATGTCTGGTAAATTTGTGTTTTATTTATATTATTTTATATATTTATTATTAGGGAATTATTTTTAAATGATATTAGCCGTAAGAAAATGAATAACTCTTTATTTTGTTTTAAGGGTAAACGGATTAATCTTTCGTAATCGAGCTTCGCGCGATACAGATAAATTAAAAAGTATTTTATGCTTAACATTGTTTTTAAAACCATAGACAATCAGCAAACTGAGATGATGTTTGCAAACAAATTCCATTTGAAAAAAAAAAAAATCCTATTTAGTGATCTAAAGGTTTAAATTGTACGATTACAAATATGTTAGATTTGTGTTTTTTCAATATTATTATTTTATTTGTTTATAAAAGAAGTATTAATTTCGTTAATTTGTCTTTCACAAATATGTTAGATTGGGGGTTTTTTAATATTATTCTTTTATTTGTTTATAAAGAAAGTATTAATTTCGTTATGCAAAATTAGTCAGAAACAAATGCTGAAAAATGTTTGTTGCTTTATGTGCAAAATGCTTATTATTATTATGTATTGAAACCGGCACGTGATTAGATAAACTTAAAAAAAAAATTTAAGACCGAAATTTGATCGTGAAGTGTTGCCATTCGCAAAATGACGTCAGCGTTACGCACAGATACGTTTGTTCTTTATAATGCAGATACTTAATCAGCAAAATATAATAAAGATCAGTTATTAGGATGTGGTTACCAATTGAGGTTCATATGCTTGGATTTCCGGAATGAAAACAGCAATTTTCACCTTCTCAAAATTTGCATACGAACTTCTCATATCCATATTCATAATTTAAAAAAAATTTGTATAACAGACGCACTCTTTACTTGAGATTCTAATCTCAATTCCTCAGAGTAAAAATTTCCGTAATTTATATTTTTTAGACGCATTTGTATTAAAATGTTTAGTTTTATCTAAGAAAATGATCGTTTTCTTTTAAATATGACTTCATTTCCACTTAAATAAGCATTTCGCCTAGTGTCTGAAAGTTAGTATCAGTACACATGCAGAAGGAAAAACAATATAGAAAATTTATCAGGAAAAATGCGCATTTTCAAAAGCAGTATGTCATTTTCCCTTATTATGCCCCTAATAAAATGTTCTGCTCCTAATGGGATTTTGCGCTACTAAACTCTATACAAAAATTTTCATCAACAATTTTGAATTTTTATCAGAAAGTAGCATGAATAAAGTTAAAAATACCTCATTATTTCTCTCTTGTCTGCAATAATGAAAGCTATCTAATTTTCCTCATTTTGAAGAAATTTCATAAAATGCTTTTAAAATTAAAATATAAAAGCGGGGATATTTAAAAAAAAAACACATAGCGCGATCACATCTACAAACGAAGAGCTTTCAGCGAAAAAAATATGTTAGTAAAATTGGTTCAGCAGAAAGATCAAGGCAGATGACTAAAAAACACACTTGTGTTTTAAATATGTAGATTATATAAAAATAGGAAAAATTAAATTAAGCAAATTATGTTATTTTGATAAAATTATAGTAGAATGTCCTAAAGAATAGCATTAAAATTTTATTATTCGAGAGAATTTTTGACAAAAACTTCAGGAACACGATATTATTTTAAACCACGAATTATTTGTTTGCTTGTCTAACTCGGCGAAGCAAATCCATCCAGGCGAGAATCATCAATTTCTGTAATATAAATTGCTATTATTTGCATGTCACCTCTCTTTTATGAAGACACTCTAAATTTTTTGTAAAACATTGTGTTTTATCAGTGTGTGATTTCGATTACATTATTTTCAAAAGTGAAGCAATTTCACCTGTGAAGAATTTCAAAGCAGCTATGCTGTGAAAATGACGCACTTTTACAAAACATAATTCAGGTTTAAGAATTAAAATACACGCTTTTTTAAAAAGGACGTCATTTGCATCCGCTAAAGTAATCCACTTTTACAATCCACTTTTAAACTTCGCCTATAGAAAAGTCTGCATATGACGTCATTATCACAATAACAGAATATTCTTGACATAGCCCCATATTTTAATTTCAACTTTATTTTTCAGGTTTTATGAGAAAATGGCAACAAAAAGATACAGTATCTCCTATTTTCGACTATTTGCAGCTTACTTTCAATGACTTTCAATAGAAATGAAGTACTTTTGTTGCCACGATAAGAAAAATTGTATTAAAAACTACAAAAAAATGAATATCTCAAAAATAAATTGAGATACAGCTTTCAAACAAATTGCATTTAAAAGAGCATTTTTTTCCTTATACGACGATGTAAAAATTTTAAATGTGCGATGTTTAAAAGTTTAAAAATTTGCAGTAGAGAAAATTGTAAACCAAAATTTTATTTCAAATTTGAAAGTGTTGCCATTCGCAAAATGACGTATGCGTTACGCACAGATGTGTTTGTCCTTTATAATATAGATAGATAGATAAGATATGTTGGTCGCCAAAACCCGATTACAGAAAATTAGCCTGAGTTATAAAGGTGTTACATGATTTCAAGCTGAATGAATTTTTATATGCTTTTACAAAAATCTTAATGAGGCAAATCTTTCAGTTTATCTGTCCATCTTTCTACCTTTTATTTCTTTAAAACAAATTTTATTAAAGACCGGGAGGCGTCTATAATATAGATTGAATACCTGGTTCTAAAATGCACGGAAAAATTGATTAAAAAAAAACTCCAACTATTAATTTACTGGAACAACTATTTATTTAAACCATTTTAGAGGTGGTTCAGTTAGAAAAATGAGAGAGAGACACCCAATTACAAAATGGGGCGCCAAAGCGCCTTTACTTTTAGAACCTTCACATATTGAAGGCTAGAACAGAAGTGACAGTTTTCGCTAGAAGTCTAGAAATCTTGGCGTTGCACAGAATCGCCAATTTACAAACTTTTGGGGACTGCATGAAAGTGAACAAAGGTTTTGGCGATAAACATTACAGAAACTCTGTCACATAACTCACGAAATTTGTCGTTTTTTTTTTTTTTTTTTTTTTTTTTAAATATTATTATTATTATTATTATTTTCACCAATTTCTGGTGTATGAATAAAAATATTTTCACTGACAGCACTTCCTTGAATGCAAGTAAGCTGAGAATTTTGTGCAGAAGCATACACAGATACTCTGACACTGCATATTCACAAACATTTTGGAGATTTCAGATACGCAAAGCTTCTATTTCACTCTGTCGCAACGTGCACTTCAAAAGGAAACTTAAAGCATACGCGTAAACATTGAAACACAGGTCACAACACTGGGTAACAAAACTTTCAGCACACCGCCGAAGCCGCAAACACATGTCTATGACCTATGATGCAGGCTATCACGGCACACCAGGGAAGGCACACACTCACGAATCACAAAATACTGGCGAAAGGGAAGAAAGACACACACGCGATATGGGCCGTTGAAGTCGCTGATGTTTCTATCGCCGCACTCACGTTTTTTTTTTTTTACAATAAGTGATGATACAAGATCACATCAGAGAGGCGCCGAATGATTCTGATCATCTGGGGGAGGTGATGATGCTAGCCCCAGCAGGAATGAAGAACGAGCAGGGGCGATATCCGATTGGGAAAGGGTGGCATCCAGGCACACCGCAGCGTCGATAAACACCCGTCATGGAATAAGGAGAAACACGTCACATAGATGAGAACAGTCCAGGAATTTTCTAAGTCCATAACGTGTCTGATATTAAGAGAGGGGGGGGGGGGATGAATTTCTCTGTCTAACGTGCATTTTTTTTAAAAACTAAGTTGTAGAAAAATATAGGCGATGCGCCAAGTTGTATAATATAGATTGAAGACCGGGTTCTAAAATGCACGGAAAAATTGATTAAAAAAACTCTAACTATTTACTGGAACAACTATTTATTTAAACCATTTTAGAGGTGGTTCAGTTAGAAAAATGAGAGAGAGGCCCCAATTACAAAATGGGGCACCAAAGCGCCTTTACTTTTAGAACCTTCACATATTAAAGGCTAGAACAGAAGTGACAGTTTTCGCTAGAAGTCTAGAAATCTTGGCGTTGCACAGAATCGCCAATTTACAAACTTTTGGGGACTGCATGAAAGTGAACAAAGGTTTTGGCGATAAACATTACAGCCAATAATCTGGTGTCCCTACCGGATAGGTGACGCCTAGGTTGCAAGTAAGTGCTTCTAATTACGATGAGAAAGGCATCAGAAAAACCGAAAATTGTTTATATTACAGATAGGCCTTTGCCCAACTAACTGTTTCATAAAATTGCAGAGTGCAGACTGCTGGATGAGGAAAATGCCGAGAATCCAGGACATCTGGTTTTTAACTCGACCACAAATCACGATAATGTACTTGCTTCTCATAAAATCCGTTCTGTTTACTTTTATTGTTAATACATTTTCAACGTTCAAGTATTATTAGAGATAAAAATTGCTTCTCACTGCGGCGGGCGAACAATCCGATGAAATTAAATGAAGACATTGATAGCAGCAGCTGCGCTTTTTAATTTTTATTTATTTTTTTGCACTGGGAGCGGTAACCGACAGATGACTGATTGAATGAGAAAGGGAAAAAGTAATTGAATCCTTGAGCGCACAGAATTAAAGATGTTTTTAGAAAGATAAAAACACTTTAATAAAAAACTGTATGGTTTTGAGAAATGAATTTAATTACGTATTTCAGTATAAAAAAAGGGGGGGGGGAAGGATAGCATGTTATAAAAGTAATAAAGTTATGTTTTAAATTAATTTTGAATAAAGAGAGAGATATGCGACAGCAACTCTGTCACAGCGCCTGCACAGATCATCATCTCATCGAGTTGACAGCTGAAATTTTAGGATTAGTTAAATATCGATTAGCGTATTGAAATGTAACTGGTCTGCCAAGTCATATCTTTGTGGAAAGCACCTACAGACCCCATTTCACGGGTTAATTGATGGATTTTTTGTTGTGTTTTCCTGCACTCATTCCTCCATGTTTCCAAACTTTTGGATGCAGGAAAATACAATAGTAAACCTATCAGTTAACCACTAAAATTAGGTCTTCAGGTGGTTTCTACCAAGATATGACTTAACAGACTAGTTGCATTTAAATATGCTAATCTAGTTTTAACTAATCCTAAAATTTCAGCTGTAAGCTCGATGAGGTGATGGTGTGTGCAGACGCCTCCCGGTATATTATAAATGTCGGAATTCTAATTTCAATAGCACTCTGGTCAATCTGGCAATTATCCCTACTATTTATGGAACACTATTCCTTTAAGTGCGTTTTAGTGATGTTAATGAACTTATGCATATGCATCATACATATTATACATATGCATATAATGCGTAATACATTTGCATCACACATATTATACCTATGCATATAATACGTAATACATTTGCATGATACATATTTTAGGTATGTGTATAATACATAATACATATGCATCATTTTGACGTCTGAATAAACAAAACATTTTTTGTCGCCATATTTGAGAATTGACATGATATATTACCGAATTTGGCGAAACTTTGCTAAATGTTGCCAAGCTTGGCGAATATTTGACGCTAGTGACTATTTTTCAATGAGTTAATTATTAATGCGAGCCATCTATTTTTATTTTTTCGCATATCATCTGGATAGTTAAATGATATAACGTACTAATATTTTCAAAGTACTAATAGTTACGTCACTGCCCAAAACCTCTGCTATTGTTATTATATTGTACTGTTATTATACTTACTGTGACTATATTGTTAATCTTTACACCGCTAAAACTTCTGTATTACATAAAGAGAATTTGCGGAAACTATTAAAGCATTGAAACTGCCAGTTCTCCTTATTATAATTATAATTCTATAATATGTAACCTGTTAATCGATATGTACGTTAGAATGAATCTTCTATAATCCGGTTCCTCGCATTTTAGTTTTCAGGTTTCGAATAAAATTAGCTAAAATCTTAAAATCATGGCACATTGACTAATTCTTCAACACGATCAGATGAGAAGAATGATAGATTTTCAAATGGATCATGGCAGTGAGCCGGTAGACCTTCTATTCTTCCGTAATCGAGTCTATTGAAAAGGTTAACGTGAAACAAAAAGATATTAGCATCAATATGGTTTAATGCAAATGCAAATATTGTCAAAGGATTTCATAAGAACCATTTGACTTGTACCCAGTCGTATCATTTAAAATACAACAATTGGCAGTGAGTACAATTAAAAAAGATTACTTAATAGGATTAAAAATTTCCGCATTAGAGAACGAATCGTAACTGCTAAGGAAACATGCATAAGTGAGTTAAGAGATATTTCTCACGAAAGATGAAATACATAACAACACAAAATATATGATGTGCTTCCATGATCGTAAAGAGTTCTTGATTTCTCTATCAAAAGCATCCGACTTGGCAAAAAAATGGGCAAGTAAATTAAATTATGAATAACAGTAACATGATGCAACGTTTAACATGGAATTAATACGGTAAATATTGCTTTCTAGAGGCGGCTAGTACTTTAATATAAAAAGAAATAAAGTATAAATTTGTAAAGCTCAATAAAATAAATTTAGGTATTTTTATGTTAGCCGGGCGCAAGTGGCAAATCGCCAAATACTGTTCCAAACTCCATTGTTCATATTGCATTCATTTCATTTAAGGATATATATTTTTCAGGCAACTCATTTAAAATAGATACATTTTTCTCATTTTATTTAATAGAATATTTAACATAGAAATAATTAAATAAATAAATAAGAAATAATAACATAAACCAAAATATTTTATTTGAAAATCAAAGCATTGTTTCTAATTTACACATGTGAAAAATGAAAACTGCTATTGGCGAAAAAACAAAAGGCTAATGAGGAGATTTGCTCCCGGCTAAAATAAAAGTACCGAAATTTAACTTTTTTCATATTAATATAGTTTAGAATAACAAATTTGAAAAACATACAAAAAGTAGTGATATCTCAACAAAAAGTTTTCGGTAAAAAAAAAAAAAGTGCCAAGCTCTCCTTAATGTATCGGCCAGAAAAAATAGTGATATCTGAAGTTCGCACAAGTTAAAAGCCAAACATCCCAAATCTTTCATTGAAAATGGTTTCCTGCGACTTGGCCGTTAATGCCTCCGAAACAGTTTTTCAAATTTTAAAATATGTACAAATGAGCTACATGTCAACTACATTTTTGATTATTTTAGGCATTTTGTGGCACAGAGTACAGAAATAAAATACACATTTGAAAAAAAGCATTTAAACAACTTCAGTCTATTTAAATGCTTAGAAGTTAAAAATAACAAAATACTTGTATTCAGGAGATAATATCCCTAATTGCTAAAACATAATTAGTATCAGCTTTTAACAGTTTATAAATCGAATACCTCTTAATGTATGCAAACAAACTATTATAAATGTTCAAACGAAAAAAATATCTTTCGTCAATACACAAGATTTCAATATTATGCAATAAAATATAATGTAACATATTGTGAGATTTGAAGTAAGTAAATTTTGTTTTATTTCTTGGGTTTTACATTAATGACTTTAGCTTTAGACCGTACAAAATGGAATTTAAACCACAAGTGGACTAAATGATCTGTAATCAAAACTAATGTTTGTTGAAACTGAATGGTAGTTATCAGGAATCTTTTACTTGTAATGTTTTTATGTAAATGTGCCTCTTTGCATTCTATTATTACTTTTAATATTTAAATAATTCATAATTTCCAATCATTAATTTTGAAATGCTGTAGAAGGCATTAACGGCCAAGTCGCAGGAAGCCATTTTCAATGAAAGATTTGGGACGTTTGGCTTTTAACTTGTGCGAACTTCAGATATCTCTACTTTTTTTTTTTTTTTTTTTTTTTTTTTTTTTTTACCGAAAATTTTTTGTTGAGATTTTTATATTCTTTCAACTTTACATATGTTAATTTCAGCACACGTAGAATCAAAATTGAGTAAAATTTGTCCTTATTTTTTCCTTGTATTCTAAGTAAATGCTTTGTATGATGGATAAAAATGCACATTTTCTTACTAAACACAACATCAGATTGGCCAAGGAAGCTTTATTCATATTAAGACCGTAAGTTAATATTTAAAAACATTTCTTTTTGACTATAAATATTTACAAATTTATGAGCTAAATAAATATTAAGCATTATATCAAGTGAAAATTATATTATATTAAAATATATATAATTTTTATTACAGCTTTAGATTTTTATAAATTATGATGAATTGGTTTCGCCACAATTTGAAAGGAAAGAGTTCGAAAAGAAAAAATACGCATTATATTAAGTATTCTGAGACTTAGAGGAAACGACTTATTTTCGTGCAGTCATAAGTAAAATGCTTCAGATTCATGTAAGAAAATGCCTATTGTCTCTTCTTTCTATTAAAAACGACGCAAGTTCAACGACAGATTTTGGCATTTAGTCCGTTTAATTCTTTCGCATCTTTTTTTTCCCGTGGATATTAAATCACTTTATCTTTGAATATAGGACTTTAATTTTACTCTAAACTGAAAATAAAAATGAAAAATGATTCGCCCTTAAATAATCATTGTAATATGTTTTACTTTTAAGGATGGAATTGCCGATATACTTCTATATATGTAATACTTATCGATCGAAGTCATTGTATCTTTTTATGTTTAAGGTACATGAGTATTGTTTTTTTCATTCTATAGTAAATAAATAAATAAAACACGAATTTAAAAGATAAGTAATCGAACTATGCGCTTAAACACTGAAATAATCAGAATCCCAAAGGAACAATGAAATGTTTCGCTAATATGAAAATGCCGTTGATACGAAAGTACCAGAAATTCATTTTCAGTGTAGTTGGTGGGCAATCTAAGAAAATATATTAAATGTAAAAAATCTGTTGGAGTTTTTAATTAAAAACGACTTTAACCTGCATTCTGTACACCGAGTAGTATATCTTGTATATTTAACCGGAGTAGCCTTGGTTGGATTGCTAGTTATTATTAAAAGAAAATAAAATTTCATTATTAAGTTTATTATAAAATATTAAACCAATTCTGTCTCTACATGATGCTAATAATTTAGTTAAAACTGTACATCAGTAAATTGACCTTGAACTTTTCTATAAAGTTAATTTGTCTTTTACGATGTTTTTTTTTTTTAACCTTCAGTATTATTTTAGACTGTTTTCATTCTATATGTATCTAATATTATAATTTAAATTTTTAAGCATTTAGATTATTTTACTCCCATTTCATTCTCCTTGTATAAAATTCCTTGTAAAACATTTGTACAATTGCGATTGCTTTAACTGCTTGTGCACAGGGGCACCATTTCAGAAATTACTTGGGGGGGGGGGGGGGGCAAAGATTTTTTGAGGGAAGCTATATAGCTAAGTGTAGGATCCGGGCGTCTACCCCCTCCCCCGAACGAGAAACGTAACCTGAATCATGCTTACAAAAACAGTAAAAACTTTCAATACGGAAACTCAAGAACCAAAGAAATATTTCGTTTTAAACAGGTTTCCGTCTTAGCAGGTAAAATTTTAAAGTATTGAATGTGCAAAAGATTTCTTTTTAGACAGGATCCTATTATAGGTTCCATTTTTACAGATATCCTTTAAGACTGTTACACCATCCCACTCTGTAGTATAGCTCTGAAAAGAGATGCATTACAGTAAAACTTGTGAATATGAAGGCTGTCTATAACAAAACTCTTTCTCGAAGGGAAAAAAAATTAAATTTCGATGAAAAAAATCATACAATTATATATGCTAAGACAGAGACATGTCTCAAATGGAACTTTTTTCTAGTCCCTTTCGACTTCTTTTTTTCAGGTTTTACTACAGGGACGCCATTTCAAGTTTCCTGTCGGAAGGACAAGGAAAAATTTTCTTTGTGGAACAGGGAACGTTCAGAATTGCACAACGTGCAGAACTGCAGAAATCTCACAGAAAATGGGAAAATTCCGCACAATGAAAAGGTCTGCGTGATTTTCTCCTTAACTTCTGTCACGGCCATGTGATTATACTGTGAATTTTTTTTAATTTTCGTGAAAGACACGATTTTTTTTTCTTTTGGATTGTGGAAAATCAATTTGTAAATGGATAACAGAAAAAATCATAAATTTTGAAAATTTTGAAAAAATAAAATAAAATAAAAATCCGAAAAAAAAACCCGCTCATTTCTCCGAACGACCATGGTAAACATTGCTAATTTTACCAGAGATCACGAAAAGAAATGCAGATTTTGTCAAATGATTGTACAAACTAAAATCTCGAATTTTGTAAAAGGATTGCAAAAAAAAAAAAATCGCGAATTTCGTCAAAAGATTGCACAAAAAAATCACGAAAATTTAGTCAAACAATCGAGGAGAATTTTGCACTAGACCGGCAGCAATAAATCTGCCAAAAATAAACATACCGACATTTAAAGGGGCTCCAAACACGTTTTTGGAATTCAAGAACAGTTTTAAAAGTGCAGTTGATACCAATGAAAAGGATCATTTCGGATAAGCATAGCGAAATGGCCCCCACGGCCGATGTTTGAAATAACATGTGTGGTAATAAGGCTCACCATGAGAATACAATATAAAGTGTTTTTAGCTCCTGACCTTGAACTGTCCTTGAGATAATCGGCGGAGTATGCGCGAACACTACTATTTTTCAAATACGTTTTTCTCAAAAAGTACAAAGGTTAAAAAAAATGAAACCAACGCCAATTATTGAAGAATATATTAGATCACATTATATATTTTTTTTCACATTTTTCACAAATTTTAACATAGAAAAATAAACAAAAATATTTTTTTAAAAAATTATTAATATAGTAATTTTATATTTGCACCAACCAAAAAAATTAGAGAATAATGCTCAAAGTATATACCGAGTGTCCTAAAAAGGACTGACTGATTTTAAAATTCAATAACTTGCAAACGGTGACAGATATTTAAAAAATTCTTGCAGGAGGGTTATGAATGAGGTTAAAAGTTTTTTTACAGTGATTTTCGATTTTAGTTCGAATTACAAACAATATATGTCGCTGCGATCAATAGACGCTAAATTCAGGCTCGATTTTTGGTACTTCGGGACCCACTCAATACATTTTAACCTCCTTTTTCCGCATGGAAGAAGAGAAATGCCAAAAAATCGAGCCTGTATTTAGCGCCTATTGCTTATAGCGCCATCTATTTTTTTGTAATACGAACTAAAATTGAAAATCACTGTAAAAAAACTTTTGACCTTATGCATAACCCTCCTGCAAGAATTTTTTAAATATCTGTCACCGTTTGCAAGTCCTTTTCCCCCTCCGGGTGTCCTCACCCGGTACTTTTAAGAAAAAAAATTTCGTTAAAATCGAAGATACGCTTATTGAGTTATAACAAAAATAATGCTAGCAACTTGCTAAAATATTCGTAACTTTCCCTGTTTGCATTTCAAGAAAACGCTACTATCAATGAATTGGTCGATTCATGACATTTCCACTCGGGCAGGATGCGCAGTACGCCAAAATAAGATAATGTTTCCCATTTATACTACTTCCCTATAGGTTTGTTTCGTGTTTGTAAATATTCTGTTATTTTGACGTACTCCGCATCCTTCTCGCGTAATAATGTCAAGAATTGAAAAATAAAATGATAACATTTACCTACTATGATTTTCATATTGAAGAAGGCTATGGGGCTTTACACGTACCGTGTATATGTATATAACGTACCACTTTAGGGGATAGTGTGTGTGGGGGGGAGGGGGTCCTGGCACTTGACATCGGAAGATATCTGTATGGAAAGGGGGTTGTCATTTGATATCGTTATCATTTTTGAAAAAACCAAAATATACTTTATTCGTATCTTTTACTTTACATCTGTTATCTTAATTATTTTAAGTCTGTTTTCTTCTTTTTATGAAAATACAAAGTTATTATTAAAACCATTGAAGGTTTATAAAGCATTTCATTCCAAAATATGGAATAACCCAACGTTCACCATTAATATTCTCCTGCCATATGCGTATATAATTCGTTGTTAGAGAAACCAGATTCCAAATGATATTTGTTACTTTCCCTAGTAAAAGATGGGGAAGAATGTTGGCCACCTGTTTTGTTTAAAAGAAGTTCTGTTTAGCCCCGGCAAGGGGCGAAGTGCAAGAAGACAATATTACTGTTCAATGCATTGTGTAACAAAGAGCAATTATTAAAAACTTTTAAATAATAAGTATTTCTTTAAAATGTTATTTGATATAAAGTTATTTCTTATATAATAGTGATATTTTATGAATTTCTTCTCGTCATTTAAATCAGTAAAATATGCAAATAAAAAATGTACAACCAATATCTGTATATCATTGAAACGCATAAAAAGAAAAATATAGAAAAAAATTGTAAAAATAAAAAGAATTTTTACACACTGATAACAATATTATTAGGGGGAGGGGGTTCGAGTAGTGATAACGTATGATATTGGAAGGTTGGGAGGGGGGTTTTGAAATTGCCAAAAAGTTGATAAACTTATATATTTACAGCCCCTATTCAACTTCACCTGCACAATCGTCTTGATACCTATTATTACGCGAGAAGGATGCGTAGTACGCAAAAATAACAGAATTGTTTCGTGTTTACAAACATGAAACAAACCTATAGGGAAGTGGTAGGTATGGAAACATTCTCTTATTTTGGCGTACAGCGTGTTCTGCCCGAGTGGAAATCTCAGCAATCGACCAATTTATTGATAGTAGCGTATTTCTGCACATGCAAACAAGGGAAGTTATTTTAGCAAGTTTCTAGCATTATTTTTGTTATAACTAAAAAGGGGCATCTTCGATTTTAACGAAATTATAAAAATACATACTTTGAACATTATTCTCTAATTATTTGGTTGATGTAAACATAAAATTACTACAATAACAAATTTTTTTAAATGTTTTTGTTTATTTTTCTATGTTAAAATTTGTGTAAAAATGTGAAAAAAATATATAAGATCAACTAATATATTCTTCAATAATTGGTGTTGGTTTCACTTTTTTAACTTTTACATTGTTTGAGAAAAACGTATTTGAAAAATAGTAGCACCGGCGCATAATTCGCCGATTATCTCAAGGACAATTCAAGGTCAAGCGCTAAAAACACTCTATATTGTATTCTCATGGTAAGCCTTATTACCACACATGTTATTTCAAATATCGGCCGTGGGGGCCATTCCGCTATGCTTATCCGGCTAGCCCCTTTATCCAAGATAGATAAATTTATTTATTTAAAATCCTTTTTGGCAGTTGAAGCACAAAAATCGATTTCCGGTCTAGCCTTAACTGAAGCAAATTGCCAGCAGTCACTCGAACTACTGCGAAACAGATACGGGAAAGCCGAAATTTTGATTAGCGGGTTTATAAACAAATTACTTGAATTAGAACCTGTAAAATCCACCTCGAACATAAAATTATTGCGGTAGCTCTATGATGAATGCGAGGTGAGCATTCGAAACTTGCAATCTATCGGGGTGGCTTCGGATAATTTTGTGTATTTATTGATACCAATAATCTTAAAACAGATACCTCATAATTTGGTAGTAGAATTTCAGAGAAAAAATAATGCGGAAAAAGCTGGTGACGTCAATGAATTAATGAATTTCATAAAGTTTGAAATAGAGTCGCGCGAAGCAGGTAATGCAGTGTCAGGGATTTCCTTAAAAAATCAGGAAGTAACACGATGGGAAAAAAGGGATCTTAGAATAAAACCTAATGTTCCCACATGAGTCGCGCTTGACACGGTTGTAAAAAATGTTTGCATTTTTTGTAACTCGAATCATTTAAGTTTAAAATGTAACGAGATTACCGATGAACAGAAAAGGTATAAGTGAAAAAAAGATGGAAGACGTTATCATTGCTTCCTAAAGTCCCACTTAATATCCTTGTGTAAGGTAAAAATACCTCCCTGTGAATTGTGTAAAAGTTATCAACATAACTATTTATTTTGCTCCACTAAAAAACGGCAAAAACGAGTCCCGATGAAGGCTCAGTGAAAACCAATGCTTCTAAAAATGACGAAAGTCAAGCCGTGTTTTCATATGTCATTAAAACTAGTAATTCACCCGAAAAGTATGCAACATTGTTGCAAACCGCCTGTGTACAAGTGCAGAACAGGTGACAAACTAAACACAAGAATTCTATATGATTCTGCATCCTCTAGAACACTTATTACTAAAAGTTTAGCTGCTGCATTAAAATTAAAGCCCGTTACTAAAGAAACACTTTTGGTTTATACATTTGCGAACCGCGACGACATAAAAAAGGAATTTAATGTGGTAAGTTTAACTATTATTAGTTGTCATTCTCCTTATGAAAAAATAAATGTAAAATCGCTGGAGCATACACGGTTGCAGAAGCCATGAAACTAACAACAACTGCAGTTTCTATATTTAAAGATGCTAACATGACCTTAAGAAAATTCGTTACTAATTCAACAGAATTAAAAGAATCGTGGAATGGTAACACGGTTATAGAAATTAATGAAAACTGTGCAGAATCAAAAGTGTTGTGGCTAAAGTGGAATATTGAAGAGGATTTTCTAGCGATAGATTTTGCATCATTAGTGTCAATTGGTGATAGCTTGGAATTCACCAAAAAGCATGTTCTCCAAACTGCAGCCAAAATATTTGATCCTATTGGATTTATGTCACCTCTTTTGATTAGAATTAAGATCCTTTTACAAGAATTATGGCAGGGTGGGCAAGACTGGGACAGCGAATTTAACGATAAATTTAAAATTAAATACAGAACATGGTATCATGGTATTCTGCATCTTCTAGAACATTTATTACTAAAAGTTTAGCGGCTGCATTAAAATCAAAGCCCGTTACTAAAGAAACACTTTTGGTTGATACATTTGCGAACCGCGACGTCATAAAAAAGGAATTTAATGTGGTAAGTTTAAATAATTATTAGTTGTCATCCTCCTTACGAAAAAATAAATGTAAAAGCGCTGGATTCTGAAATTATTAGCGGTACTAAGATAATGAATTCTCTTGATTATCAGTTAATAGAAAACTATGTTTAGAGAAACATGAATTGGCTGACACGTTTATTCATTCGAAACTTTATTTATTCTTCAGAAAATGATCTTAGAAATTTATGGCATATCAAATTCTTTTTAATCGATTATAATGATCAAAAGAACGATGAGACTTATGAAGATATTAATCAATTCCAGAAAGAAATCATTTTCAAAAATGACAAGTATATGACTCCCTTGTTATGGTGTAATGAATTAGATAAACAAAATTTGTTTAATAATTACGAGATTGCGAAAAAGCGTTTTGCGGGTTTGGAGAAAAGATTAAAGAGTGGTAAACTTCTATTCTTGAGATATAATGAAATTATGAAAGAACAATTAAATCAAGGAATTATTGAAAAATGTAATGATAATTGCTCTATTAATTTTGTAATGCCTCATACAGCCGTTTTTAGCCCAAGCTCTTTTAGCACAAAAACAAGAATAGTTTTGGACGCGAGCAGCTGAGAAAAAAAAAAGGGGGGGGGTCTAAATCAATGTCTCTTTGCGGGGGGGCGGGGGGAATTTAAAACTTAATCTCATTGATGTGATATTAAATTTTAGGTAGTTTAAAATTGCTTTCACTTGGGATATTGCTAGGGCCTTCCTACAAATACAGGTACCAGAAAATGATAGAAATTATTTATGTTTAGGTATTTCGATGATTGCGACATAGATAATATATCATTTCAATCGTCACTGTTTCGTCGTCACCAGCTCCCCTTATGTTTTAGCTTCTGCAATTAAAAAAACATATTGACAATTATAAGGAAACAGAACCCGTCACTTATGAAATGATTAATAAATATTTATACGTGGATGACTTAATTTATGGAGCATCCACAGTTGCAGAAGCCATGAAACTAACTACAACTGCAGTTTCTATATTTAAAGATGCTAACATGACTTTAAGAAAATTCGTTACTAATTCAACAGAATTAAAAGAATCGTGGAATGGTAACACGGTTATAGAAATGAATGAAAACTGTGCAGAATCAAAAGTGTTGGGGCTAAACTGGAATATTGAAGAGGTTTTTCTGGCCATAGATTTGGCATCTTTAGTGTCAATTGGTGATAGCTTGGAATTCACCAAAAGGCATGTTCTCCAAACTGCCGCCAAAATATTTGATCCTATTGGATTTATGTCGCCTTTTTTGATTAGAATTAAGATCCTTTTACAAGAATTATGGCAGAGGGGGCAAGACTGGGACGACGAATTTAACAAACAATTTAAAATTAAATACACAACATGGTATCAGGAAATAGAATTACTGGAACAATTAAAAATACCCAGGTATTATTTTAACTCGAGTGAGGTACAGAACAATGTTCAGCTTCACATTTTTGCTGACGCTTCCTTAAAATCCTATGAAACGGTAGCCTACTTCCGGTTTAAAACATTCTAAGGTCCTTTTAAGACTTGTTTTGTTATGTCTAAGGGCCGAGTGGCCCCCCTGAAAAAAGAAACTTTGCCTAGACTCGAACTTTTAGGTGCTCTAATAGCTGCTAGGATAGCTAATCACCTTAAAGGTATTTTCACTAATCTCGAAAAAATAATGTTGTGATCAGATTCCACAATTGTATTACATTGGATCCAAGGATCGGCATCCAAATGGAAGCCGTTTGTTGCAAGAGAGTAACAGAATTTAGGGGATGGGCGACCCTAGTTCTTGGAGGCATGTAATTAACAGGAATAATCCTGTAGGTACTTACTAGGGGGCTATCATCAAAAGAGTTAACGAATTCTAACCAGTGCACGGTGGGCGATTTATCTATTATAGCTGGCCAACAGTCGATTTTTAAAAGTTTATCCTAACGTAATTTATTTTTTGCCTGTTATAGCTCAATAGTTAGGGCGTCGTACAGTGCTATTGGTTTTGATATAAATATAACTATATGGTCCATGGACCAGCGCAAAGTTGGTGTTTCTTAGTTGGGAATGAATCAGTGAAGTTTAGTATAGTTCTTTAATCTGTTACTTGAAGTGAAATAATATATACCGCTCGATTATGGACGCTTCCAAACAAAATATGGACTTTATTTTATCGGATTTATGTGCATAAAGTTTGTACATATCAGCTGTTATTTCATATTTAATGTCGCAAAAAAATCTGTATTTTTTTTATTTTTTTTTTTTTTACTATTTTTCAATTTTAATATAGGAAAAGATATATGATAAAGTACGATTAAGCTAATTTTTTTATATGATTAAATAGTTTAGATTATTACCGTTTTGTTCCAATTTAATTTGTCTGCCCTTAGGTGCCTCCCCAGTTTTTAGATTTGTTTTTAGCTTATTAAGTCCGAATATATATATATTTTTTAATTTTAGTTCAAGTAGAGGAAAAGGTCCAAATACCGGCTACCACTTTTGTTTTCAATCTAGATCATACAATTTTCAAAATTAATAAAATAAAAAGTGACAGCAGGGTACCTTGACACGTCTTGCACCTGTTTAAAGAAAAAAAAATCAGTTTAAAAGGCGTTTTCTGTTTATAAGAAGCAAAATTCCGAAAGTCTTCAAATTTTGAGTTTTTAAAATGGTGTCTAACCTAATTTTTTTTTTCAAAAGATCACACAAATAGAGCTAATGACAATTATTAAGCAATAAGAATATTATTTTAATGAATTGTATTGATTAATAACATTTTTACGTACAGAAAAATACGCAATTTTTAATAAATAAGTATTTTTGTCAAATTTCTAAAATTCTTTACGTCTACCTCTCACAGTCTTCTTCCCATTATGTTTCTAATTTTGTTTTTTAACGTGTAAAACAAAAAAAAAAGCTTGCTGATTGAAATGAGAATTATTTTACCTGAAAAAATCAAAAACATAACATCACTCTCTGCGTCGGTATAGCCTTTATCAGCCCGCATATCGCATTCTTAACATTGAACCCAGAATCCCCTCCCCCATTCTTGTCCACAGAGAAAGCACCCATGCAGAGGACACAAATTTATCATATTCCTCTGTTGGATATTTTCCTTTTTCACTTTTTTAGCCCTCTCTCTGCGTAATTGTTTTATCAAAATAGCTTCAAAAATTGCGTATTTAACCCCTTCGTGACGAGCATCTTTTAAGAATTTTTATTCTTTTGTCACCGGTTTTTCAAAACAAAAGTTTTTGTCTAATTTAACCGGGAAAATGCTCCGATTAAATAAGGCATAATTTACAATAAAAAATAACTGTTGGGAATAATCAAGGCGGGTTAATTAGACGGAAAAAATGCATCCCCGAGGAAATCCCGGGTTGCGCAAATTTTGCTTCTTTTACGATGCCCGTGGAAATCTCGGGTTGAGCAGAGAGAGGGTTAAAATAAAATTTCTGCCTTTTTCGCCTGGTTTACTCCGTCACTTTTTTTTTAATCTTCACATTTATTACAGGCAATTTTGTACTATCCAACAGCTATTTTTTGGAAAGTGATCCGGTAACCAGTGTCGGTTCTGAAGAATTACGGCCATGGTTGCTTTTTTCATATTGCGAAATGGGACGGGGATTATTTCTGAACCATTTAAATTAATTTATTAATTATGGAACTATTTAAATTAATTTATTTTCCTCCCCTTCAAGCAGAGCAACCGAGAGAGGTGCAAATACCGGCTAGCCGGTATTTAGACCACTCTAGGTAGCCGGTATTCGGACCACTGCTATGTTTAAGTTAAAACCGGTATTACTCATTCATATAATAAAATACCAATACTGTGCGCGTGGCAATTGAGAGCTAAATATGTCTAGAAAATAACTTAATCAACAATTCAAGCCAATATACGATCAGTATATTTTAAAAAAATGAGAAACACATATCTGAAAAACTTTTGATGTACCAGATTACGTCGATTCGACACTTTTGCATTTACCATTTGTAAATGACACAGACTTTAGTGACGTACTTTTCGTAACTTTCTTCTCTCAATTAAAGTTACAAACTCTGCCTATCACCGCTAGGCTGCGTTGCACTCAGTTCTCAGAACACCTAGTAGCCGGTATTTGGACTTTCTCGTCTACCATTTATTTTCTATCAAAGACAACAGAATTTAAGTTAGTCGCATAAATAAACTTTTCCACTATTATGCAATGGCAACAAGATTTAAAATTTAACGAAAATGGGAATTTGTTTGAAAATATTTTGTTTATAGAGGAAAATTACAATAAAGAGCACATGAAGTTTTGCAAGAGCAAAATGTTTAAGTTTATGACCAAATTTGGACAAAAATTGCCACTTATATGTATATATCTCAGGGACAAAATTATTTAAAATATATTAATTGGCTGCAAATTTTGAGTGGTTACAAAATTGATCCAGGCAAATTCTCCAAATTCAGATTTGATACAATGAGAAACACAATGTAGGCATTTTCTCATGATAATTCATGATTCCCATTCTTTACATAAGGTTCCTCTATGCAGAGCTAAATGTAAATATACAACACAGCAATTTTCATTAAAGCTGTCGAATGTTTGCCCCGTATCTTACATTTTAGAAAAAGAAATTTTAGGATTTGTTCTAATAATATAAAAATAGTTTTATCACTTTAGCTTCCATACCGTTAAGAAAGTACCATTAAAATTATAAAGAAGAACGTAAAATCGTGCGCCAATCAGATTATGAAAAATAATTCTACGCAATCGGACTACTATAATAAAACTTCATGGCTTAATAAAGGGAAAGACGATGTGTAAGTAATAATTTTTGAGGAGGGGAATGAAGTTGGGAAATCATTTTTTTTTTTTTATTGCGCGTTGAATGTTTTAGAAGGACATGTATGTTAATGTTACATATGGATGCGGCTAGAGCTATTTATTTATTTATTTTCCTTTTTGACATTACTATGAAAGCTGCAAAATTTTTTTATCTGAATTAAATTTAATAAAGAAAAAAGATGCATGTCTTATAGAGACATTTGTAAAATTTTAAAACTGCTGTAATCAATTTCAAAAAAGAAATATATATGTGTTTAACGGCGCTCTTCATTTTCAATATTTATGAGACGTTTAGACAAACAGCAAGTTTGATTAGATCACTTTCCTCGAATCGAGAAGCTTAACGTCTTGTATATTAAGTGTGCCTCCAAATGGCTTTTTGGTATGTGAGTACAAATTTTCTCTATTTCTCTGGGGGAGGGGGGGGGGAGGGTGTTTGTTTTTCTTCTGTGTTAAACTTTCAATACATTATATCGGCAGTGTAGACTATTCTTGGCAAATTTGCCGGTCTATTGTATGAAATAATGCATTTGTTTGAGACATACGGTGTCCTGCCGACTGACGATTAGACATCCACTTGTCGCTTTGGTTTCTTAAATTTCTATCGTCATTTGATTATTGGATTGGTTAATCATTAAATATTTTTTTTATTTTTATTATAATAGGATTTAATAATGGGTTTAATATAAATTAATGTTTTGAAATTTTAATGAGACAATTCTGTGGATTATTATTTGCTATATCTAAATTTGGAGTTTCGGTCACTTTGTTGTTCGAGTATGTTAGTTTTTATCTTCATATTAGATGTTCTATATATAAATTAAACATATGCTATCCTAACACTAGAGATTTTTGTCAGGTTTTATTAAATATCTTGTTAGCTGTCTTTTGATTTTCAAAGGTATTATATATATAGTACACATATTGATAAATTTTTCTTCATTAAATTCAAAACACGGTAAAAACAAATAACAGAACCACAACTAATAAAATACGAAACAAACAAAATCATGAATAGCTTAGAAAAACAAAATTGGAGACAGGTGCCATGGCTAACGACATGAGTTTTGTGTGCACAACGGTTTTGTGTTGACTCCCCTTCACCTGTGGAGACCAAATAAATGAAAACGCAAAACAAACTTGAGACCTACTAATGTAAACTATGAATGTCCATACTGCAGAACTATTTTCAACTGATATCAAATATCGATATATCATTTGTATCGAATAATTTAATTGATTCATTTCGACAGCTTTTTTTCTTGATAAAGTAAGTCATTTGAAAAATGTATTCGGTCTTTTGGCGTTAATGTAAAATAGAAAAATTTCACCAACCATTTCATTAATATTTGAACTCAATTTCACTATACTCTTCAAACCGCTTAAGTATATATTTCCGAATACTGATATATGCAAGTAACTATTAAACTTTAAAATTTTTATTGTTTCAAAATCAAAATATTTTCTCTTATCATTAAACACCAGTGACTAAGCTTCCGTTTATAATTTCCAATTTAATATCTAAGTTATTGACTTTGCTGTGATTTTCAGATGTACTTTTTAAACTTAGAATATCTGTATACCATTTAAAATCAGAAACATCTTCATTGTTTTTCAATTTAACTACTAAACTGTGATCTATATATCTACAGATTATCAAGTCTTTATTCAATAAAAATCCTGTCTCATATGTACAAAGATAAATATCCGCCAGGATGGAGCTGCAACTGCCCCCCCCCCCCCCCGCCATTGAAATAACTCTCGCTTGTTTACATAATATTTTCCCCTTCTAGATAATTATCACGAACAACAAACTTAAAAAAATCTGTGAACAGTTCAGTACTGATATGCTTTTCTTTAGAGTTCTGAAACAATCCATGATTTTATACTTTAAATTTTCTAAATTTATACTATTATATAGATCCTCAAAGTCATATGTATGCAATCCCGTAATGATTTTCAATTTCTTTAGTCTTTTATAAGTTCATAACTGTTTTTTATAATAATCGACGAATATTCATTTATAACTTGATCGAAAATTTATTTTAATATATTCAATAATTTTTTATTTACATTTTCCAGGTAAGTGCCAAATCCACAGGTTGCGTATCTGAAAGTTACTGGGATTTTATGGAATTTTGAAATAATCAGATATGGAAATTCTGTACTTGTTTTATTAGATGACATTTTTTTATAAAACGCCTTCACTGTGTTTCCAATAATCTGTTTAGTAGATTTCATTTGGTGATAATTCCTTTCATTATTGTAGGTTTCTTTTAGAATGCCACCATATAATTTTTTACATATTATGGTAATGTTTGTGTTTGCTTCATATGTAAGGATAAAACTATCTTGAAGATTTTTGACCGATTTAATCAAATTTTTGTAAAATTCTCCCAAGACGCCTTCATAATCTCTATGGCATGAGCGCTGAATTTCTTTTAAAATGTAATATCTCCGTTCCAGTCGATTTTTGGTAGATAATATTTTCGTATTAATTTTTTAACGATCATTATTATTATTATTATTATACCGCAGACCAGGCCCCTACCTACTGGGCAATGCTTAGCTTAACGAGTTTTGTACCTGGCCGCGGGGCATAAGTCGCCTGATCGTCTCATGCGGAGTTCTACCTGACAGTACTTTGACTTTCGATAATGTATCGCTATTTATTTTATCACTTTTGTTACTGTGTTGGCCGGTTCTAGATTGCTATTATTTATGCTGTTTCGATTTGTTCGTACGTTGTAGAAAATGGAAGAAAAAAAGAAAACATGGAAGGGGAGGGGGAGGAGCTCACACTTCGATACATAATTCATACGAGCCGCCTATAAAGGTTTCCATCGCTACTCGAGTTTGATCCCGTAATTTAGAACCTTGATCAGGTGACGAGATCTTCACCTGACAAGGCACCTCCATAGGTATGATTTATATAGGGAACTTGAAAGACTTTGCAATCTATATGGAAAAACATTTTATAGCCAAAACTCTACTAACAACTCTTCTCAATCTGTATTTTGTACCATACCGCAATGTAATTCTTAAGCTTTTTGTCTGTCGCTACATTTGGATCTCCGGTTAGAATATGTCCATAATTCGAGTTCATGTAGTTTTTATATTCCACTTTATGACAATGACAAATAGTGCTACTGTCTATACAGTTCTGTAAATCCTTTGAAAATCTGTTATAATTAAATATAACTCTGCCTACGGTTTATCATACGTATACGCTTTAAAAAATGTTATATTTTTATCCGAAAAGTATTCATTATACTTATTTAAAATCGCCTTAAAATTAGCACCCCTGAAATAGTGTCCCATATAATCCACTACAAAATACAGCTTATTTGCGGCATTAACTTGATTGTTTCTGAACTCGAAATAACCTTTTAGGTTCTGTTTGCATATTCTGAACCTCAATAAATCAATCTCCATATCTATATTACCATTTCCTGTATGCTCGTACATAAGTTTTTTAACCCGGGAGAACTCGCTAGTGAGAATGCCCAATTGCTTTTCTTTTACTTTACATTCATATAATATAAACTTTTTTTGGTTGGCTTAGTACTTTTATTCACAAAATAGGTAAAATAATTGAAAAACATGTTGAAATTTTAATTAAAATGAAAAATGATTTAAATAAGAGTCTTAAAAAAGTACGACTGTGAGAGAAAATCTCATGCAGTGAGTTCTCCCGGGTTAATAAGTCCAGTTTTAAATTCCTTTTCACATTGAACATGATATATTTAATTGTTTTGACTATATTTCCTGAGTCAATATCGACTACAGTCCTTTCAATTTCCTTATTAGAATTTAGTTCATTAACTTTTATTATTTTTTGCTATTATGTACCATATTCTCATTACTCAACTCGTGTTTAATTTTTCATAGACTCTGTCTTCCAATAATTTATTTCTGAAATTCTTTAAAACGTTAAACAAAAGATTTAAGCCATAAGGATATACTGTAACATATGTAAACATCATATTCCTCTCATATATCTCATTTTTATACATACGAGATTACATTATTAGATATAGGGGAGATGGGGGTACATGTGAACAGGGGGCATATGTGAACATCGCAATTTTTCAATAGTTATTGTAAGTTTTTTTATTTGAAAAAAATTACTAAAGATGACAGCACCTGTAGACATATGATAATTTTTTTTAAGCTTTTAGACATTTTGTTTGTCCTCTGTAGCCAAAACACTGTTTTTAGATCTCAAAAGTAAAATCTTTGTAACAAGTTGATAAGTGTATAACTTTATTTATTCATTCATTTATTTGAATTTGAGTGTTTTTGCATATACTATGAATACCAATAAATATTTTTTATAAAGTCCTTTTTCTTCTAAAATTGAGAAATGTTAATGATTTATCAATTTAACAAAAGCAGCAATGTAGGGCACTTGTGAACAGACAAGTTGGGGGCAGATATGAACAGTACATAAGTGCCCCAATAATCATGCTGCGATTCTGTTCCTTTCAGTTAATGATAAATAATGTCAGTTTCATTATATATAATTTTCCTGAAATAGAAGATATTTTCCTCACACACAGTTGATTTTGCATTGAAACTTCATCAAACACATCTTTCAGCAAATACATAAAGAGCAACAAGCTCGTTTACGTTCAATTGTACTTTAAATAAATTTAATGTTTTCTAAAATGCAATAAGTGTTATACATTATTTTACTAAGCAGGTTGCAACTATATTTTTTATGCATTGTTAATGATTGTATTACCTTGTATTACCTTGAACAACTTTGCAAATTTTTCTTTTACATTTGTTCTAAACTTGCAATGGTGGCTTACTTCCATATCTAAAACAGTTATGTATATGATGCTTTGAATGGAGATAGATATGAGTAATATTTTAAGAAAGTAAAATTTTTAAACTGATAACTACCGTAAAATCCCTATTGAAACACCTTCCCTCTTTCAAAAGCAAAAGAAGTTAGGAGGGGGGGGGGGTGTTATAGTCGAGCTTTTTTTTAATCATTAAAAAACCCTTTTTTATCTATAATTTACAAGTAAATAAGGCAAATACAGCAGTGGAAATCTTTCGTATTTCGACAGATTTGAGATAAATAGTATGTAAACGCCCCCTACCTAAAATTTTCCCCAAACAAAACCCCCTAAACAAAGTTTAAAAGTTTTAATTTTTTTTAATTGCTTCTTTATTTATTTTTTATTTTATTTCAGCAATACTTAATGAATCATCTAAGCCTCCACCCCCAAAATCTACTTATTTTCATTTTATAATCTTTTGCTTCAACATATCACCCAGAAACTAGAGAAATATATATATATATATATATATATATATATATATAATATCTGTATGGTGAATTTCACAGGTAATTAACTAATGATTACGATGACAAATGAATAACAGAATAAAAAGTATGTCAAAGGATATTTTTTCCTTGTGTTCACATGTGCCCCACGTGTGTTCACAACTACCCCGTTGATGGGGCACATGTGAACAATTTTTCGAATTTATATAACTATTAAAAAATGTAAGAACTATACAGGTGATTTTTAAAAAAATACCATGTATAAAAGAAAGTTCTATTTACTATATTGATTAGGTTTTGTTTATAGAAATTAATCCAGTCATGAGAAAAAGCTATATTTATGCGAACTGTTCACATGTGCCCCCATCTCCCCTACATTAATTTTGTGTAAACACTATTGTCAGATATGAAAGCGACTATTTTTTAAAACTGTTTGTGCATACAATTTTTATAGGGGAATACTTTATTTACTAAATTTTGCCTTAAATTTAATTATGTCTGAAAGATTTCATTAAATTATTTTAAATAAATTATCTTTCTATATTCCATAATGATAATGAAAACGTTCTGTTAACAGGCTACATTAAAATATACAATTGCTGCACCATTGTTCGTTACACATATGAGAAAGTGAAGTTTTTTAGAAAGAACGAAAAACACTTTCAAGTGTGAAAAAACAAACAAACTAAAAAAGAGGTTTGGGAATACGTTGAGTAAAACATTTATTTTAAAATGAACAATATAGTTAACAGAATATTTGTAAACAGTGGAAATATTTAATGTCGTAAGTAAAAAAATAATAAAATTACTCTAATTTCGTCGTTTATATTATACATTTTTTTTTTAAGTTTTGCATTTTGCAAGTAAGTGTGGTATATCTATCAAATGGTATAATTATCAGAAAGCTGAATTTATAATAGTGGTAAATTTATTTGAATATGTAAATTTCCACCCTAAAACTTTGAGAGTTTGTTCTAGAGATTGTATGACATTTGAATAAGGGACATTTTAAATCACCAGATAATTTTGAACGCTATAAACTATAAAAATATATATATATATATTTTGTGCTTTTCCCTCATCTACAGGTGCTTTGAGGTGTAGGTTGTAGTATGTTTCTTAATTCAGCTCGAAGCGAGAAATAACATGGAGTGCGGTAATATAAGGATGGTAGGATGCTGTAGTAATAAAAGAAAGATCATGCTGAATATAGAATCTAATATAATTATCTTTTTTAAGAAAGTTAAGCACTGTTTAATGTTTTCTTATCTCCACTACTGAAGTTCAAAAGTTTGTTTTAATCATTCGCAAATATTAACTCTACATTTTTAATCTGAGCTTAGTTTCTGTGTCAGATATCAATATTTTAAAAAAGATAAAAGAGGCAAAATGTTACCCAAAACTCCACAAAATGCTCTTCGAATACAAATATTTATGCAAAATTAGAAAAATTCTCTACATTCAAAAAAAGTCTTCAAAAATCAAAAAGAGAAAAAAAAAATGGCAGATTCCCAGAACAGCCGAGATACTCCATTTGGCGACTTTTCTGACAAGCGCCAAATACCCCACATACGCCAATCTAAAATGCGGCAACCTGAAAACTAACGTGATTGGTCCACTTTCCTGAATGCTTCCAGACTGTTTTTTACTACGTCATCACCCTGGAATCATGGGAAATACAACATTTATAAATAACGACGTATTAGAAAACACAGGAAAGCTGATTTTTATGAGATTCAAAATAAAACAAACGATTTAAACATAATTTGTTGAAAAAATGTGAAAATTTTAAAGTACCTTTCCAAATCAGAGTAACGGTTTAATGATTAAAATTTTCATTTCTTAACAACTTTCAGAAAAAATCATGGCGTCATTTAATATTTTAAATTACGTGCCTATATCAGAGTAAACATTGAACAAATCATTTCTAATTTACGGAACTTTGAACGTTTCACGTTCATAAAAATATATATATATCACTGAATACAGCAATTCTTGCTCTGTAGCAATCTCAAAATGTACAAAACTCGTTAAAACGGCAATCAGTAATCGTGTATGAATGCTTACGCGTTCATTAACCGAAAAAAAAAAATCACTGGATTTAGCAGTCTCAAAATACAGCAATTCTCGCTCTGTTGCAATCTCAAAATGTACAAAACTCGTTAAAGCGGCAATCAGTAATCGTGTATGAACGCTTATGCGTTCATTAACCGAAAAAAACATCAGTGGATTCAGCAGTCTCAAAATACAGCAATTCTCGCTCTGTAGCAATCTCAAAATGTACAAAACTCGTAAGGGCAACATACATGAGAAATATACAATAAACGGCTAATATAAAACGCTACAACAAAATGCATAAAATTATTAACATACCTTAACAGACATCTCCTTTCTTGAAAACAAACTCTAAAAAATGTTGAATTGCCATAATTTCGTAAATTTCCAGTCAAATTCCATTTAATTTTCCAGCAAAAAAAAAATGAACAAATACTCACAATTTCAAATTAAATTACACAGGTGCTTTAACTTTCAAATTTTACAACTAAAACAGCAAAAAAACAGCAAAAAAAAAAAAAAAAAAAAAAAAAAAAAATTCACAATAACAAACTTTCGACATGTCGGTCGACATTCTATTTTTACAAATGCGGAGTTGAGTTGTCAAAACACCGCTGAGCTAACTGTGAATAAAAGTTTTCAGGTAGGCGTAACCATCCAATACACAACAAATCAACCAATCCCAATTCAAGATCAGACCACTGTAGGCGTGGAAAGAATTTGCGAAACGAATTGGTAACAAGAAAAATCCATTTATCGCCTCGCGAAATTGAACGATGACAAAAGTCTCGGCTGTTTTGGGATTCAGCCAAAAAAAATATTTAAAATGCAAATTTCAACAAATTTCTAGGCTCTGGTAATGAGTTACAAAATTATTAGGTTATTGTAACCTGTAACCAAACTTGTGGTGTAATCTTTTAACTGAAATATGTTAATTAAAAGAAACTGTTTTTTTTCCCATCCCTAAAGTCTAAGCAGCCTATTTGGCTCTGTGCCATTTACCGAATGCACCATATTGTATTTTGATTGTGCTGTTCAATTTTTCGAGTTATGTCGTGTTGTACTTTTTTCGGAGACAGGCATCACTTTTTTATCGCTTGTGTGTTTAAATCGAATGATTTTAACTGAGAACTTTTATTAGCATTGTATATTGCAGAAACAGATATATTTAAAAAAACAAACAAATGAAAGTTCAATGATGGAATCTTTTGTTTGAAGGGGACTCGAAACATCAAAGATTTCGAAATTCATTAAAAAAGTTCTTTTTGAGACATTTTAGATTAAAATAATCCTAAAGTACATTTCTAAAAAGAATCCCACATCTACTTTTGCTAGAAAACAAACTACAGCTGTTGTTATAAACATCTGTCACCTGTGGTGAACAAAATATTTAAATAATTTACCTCAATTTTTATTTAACTCAATTCTGATTATTTTAAATATGCTATGGTCTTGTGAAACTGCTAAGGGTTTTGTGAAATATTTACGATATTGTTTATTTATTTATTTTTTTAATTGAACAATATATACCATTTAGAGGCTTTCCAGACTCAATTCCCAGATTTTTATTTGTAAAAATAGACACTATTGTTTACATTTTTATCTAAACTATCTAATTTTCGTGGAAATTATGTTCTGGAATGTTGTTTTCTTCAAATCTGTTCACAAATTCAAATTGTCATTTAATTATCACGGATATTTTCTTTAAAAAATGCATGTAAATTTCTTTTTAATAAAAATTACAAGATTTTTTTGTATGAAAACTAGTTATTGTTAAAAAGAACTAAGTTCAAAATTTAGAGCAACATATGTATATTGTAACTATGTCATCGGATGTTTTTAAACAAAAATAATAGCTAGGTATCAACAGTTAACTAATAAAAAAAGAAGAAAAATAGTAAAATTTGTTATTTGATAGACCTAAAAATGTTATTTTTTTAATCCTCCAAAAATTTCAAAACTAGATCATAGTTCTTTTCAACAATCACAATTCAATTCCATTTTATACTATAGTATCGGTATTAGCTTCTAAGAAAATTTATTCAAAAAAATTTGAAAGCATAAACTGTTAAATTTATTTGAATCCATAAAAAACATAGCTTAATTTCGATTAAATCTGCACATCAATAAATCGTAAAGTGTTTTTCGATCAAAGAATGAGAACGTTTGATTTTGTTTCAAATCGCAGTGGGGTTTTTATGGCGATTTTATTCAAAGACAAATAGTTTTAATTACAATAATGAAAAGCTTAAGTTTGAAATAAACAATATTCTTCACGCAATACCGTGTGATAGTACAAGATGAGAATCGAAGTTAAAATTTGACCAATTTCAATAAGATCGCATGTACTATTTCGCTATTCTATAAAAGAAACATCTGTTTACACTTTTTGAAATTAATTAGAAACATATAGATATAATATTCTTTTTCACTGGATATAATACCGTGTGAATAGTACAAGATGAGAATCGGAGTTAAAATTTGACCAATTTCAATAAGATCGCATGTACTATTTCGCTATTCTATAAAAGAAACATCTGTTTGCACTTCTTGAAATTAATTAGAAACATATAGATATAATATTCTTTTTCACTGGATATAATACCGTGTGAACAGTACAAGATGAGAATCGGAGTTAAAATTTGACCAATTTCAATAAGATAGCATGTACTATTTCGCTATTCTATAAAAGAAACATCTGTTTGCACTTTTTGAAATTAATTAGAAACATATAGATATAATATTCTTTTTCACTGGATGTAATACTGAAATAAAACAAGCTATCTATAATTTAAAAAAATAATAATAGGGGTTATTTTTTTTTTTTTACTTTTCAAACATGAAATTAACTACTTTGATAGGTTTTCTCTTAAAAAAAAAAAAAAAAAAAAAAAAATATAAACCGACATATTAAAATTAAGGATCGACCGAAACATGTTTTTAAGACCGATACCGAAACAGAATTTCGGTAATCTTCCAATTTTCGGCCAAAAACGAAAACGAAAATGTGCAATTTTTTAAAGTAATTAACACACATATTAATATACAGTCGGACCTCGTTATCCCGACACCCGGTTTTTACGTCACCCCGCTTGTCACGTCAGTTTTTCAAAGTCTCGATTTTCTGTATATGACTTTAATGTAAATAAACTCCGGATTTTACGTCGTTGTATAATTTTCAACTCCGGATATCCCGACGGTTTAGGAAAATTGTCCATTTTTCATAATCCATCTTATAAGCACGGAAATTAAGCGGTAAGAAATGTCTTAGCCAAACTTTTCACAAAAGTGTCTAAAATACCCATTGAGATAAATGAGAAATTTTATTTCAATCCTTTACCTGAATAAATAAACCCACACACTATTAATGACCCATTTAAGCTCCAGATAGACGTATCAGTCTACTCGCGGTTTTTTTGTCCTGGTCATGTGGCGCTTTCTTTTTGTTAAGAGGCATTTTTCATCCGACTAAAACCGAAGCATTGCATGGCATTGAAACATTCAGAAATTATCTAACATCCATTTCTGAAACAACGAATATTGGTTACAATTCATTGTATAATATTGGAAAAAGAATTGTATGAAGCACAACTGGGGATAAGCAAACCTTAATTCATTAATATTTCATGTAACAATAAAAAAATATGTCACCATAAATCTGATTTTTATTCTTTTCAATTTTGTTTTTGCGTTTATTTTGTTTAATAATAATGTTTTATTGCTTAAAACTGCAAGAACAGTTATGAATTTGAAATTGTCTTAAATTACTTAAAAATACAGCTTTTTATAAACATTATTCTACAACTCCGGTTACCGCGACACCCCGCTTATGACGAAACTTTGTTCTGGTCCTTAGAGTGTCGGGATAACGAGGTTCTTCTGTACATAATTATTAATTAATTAAATGTGTTTTTTACATATACATAATTATCAATTAATTATACGTGGATATTAAATGTACATAATTGTTAATTAATTATACGTGTTTATTTAATATACATAATTATTAATTTATTATACGTGTGGTCTCTTTATACCTCTGACCAAAACTTTTTATTTTCATATAAAATAAAATGTAAGTAATTCATCAACGACACAAAATGATTTTCTAATTATACAAATTTCATCCAATTAAAAATGTTTTAGGTATACATACCTCGATTTATCTTTTATAATGATTTTTGTAAATGATCATCTGCTATGCTAGAACCATCAAGAGTATTCAAAACACTTCTGTGGTTTCAAACTAAAAATTTTCTATTACTATTAAGCTTGCAGCTTTTAACCACTTCACCGGCTACAGGTATAGGGAAACAGTGCTTTTACCCCCGACTTATCTCGGGGCAAACGCTGAAGTGGTGAGCTCACGAAATACGTCTTCAAATTTAGTCATCTATGCATTGCTTTATAATTTGCTCTCACGTCTTGAGTCAGTCAGGACTTATAATTAGAAACAGTGAAAAACATAATAATAAATATAGTCTCACTTGAGTCGATACAGCTCAAATCAGTGAGTAATGTTGAAAATTTCTGAAGGAAGATTCGAGATTTTTGGAATACAGATAGTTTCAGTCCGGCCGAATTTTCGGCAGCATTTTCGCCAAAAACGAATTTTCGGAGAAACTCTTAGTTTGGGCCGAAAACGAAAACGAAGCCGAAATTCCGGTCGATCTTCAATTAAAATAATAAATGTGAGAATAATTATGCACAAATAATAGAGAATTCTTACGCTGTTTGTACAGAATGCTGACTTGTCAAATATTCACATTAAATCTATAAAATAAAAAACAGCAAATAAGCGGGCACTTTTTTCTTCCTAAAAGATAGCACACAGTAACACTTCCTTGTAAGCGATAAAATGAGCGTTCGTAAGAGGAAATTAATCGCCAAGGCTTTTTTTGATCGAAGAAAAATTGCGGCATAGGGACGCAGATGAAAGGTCGCGTCTTTTTTTTTGCGCAAATACAAGGTCAACTGTTTTGTTTTGAAAATCACAATTCCTCTGGAGTTCTTATTTACCGTTAGTTAAAGAGCAGTTCTATTTGACTTGAATAATACAATGTTCTCATTTATCATACGAGAGTGCCTTGGTGTGATTTTAGTTAATATAGCTTTAACATTTTATTGTTGCAAATTTATTACAATCAAAAGAGTAATATATAAGAACTAGTTGGATGTGTCAATCCCAAAACTTTCTTGTATCTTATACATCTTAATGTTTCAAAAACTAGTTACACATGTTAATACTTCAATATTATTAGTTCAATACTATACCAACTTTGATTTTCATCTTGAATTTCTGCTAAAGTCAATTAAACGGACTAAAAACGAGTTAATCTATATCATGATATTTGTTAAAATTAATAGTTTTCCCTTATTCTGTCGTTATTAGATGTTTGCGAATAGCGGGCGTAGCAGGAAGCGAGTTCCCATCGCTGCACGAGCCGCCGATGGACAATAGAACTGCGAAAAATCAAGAAAAATATACAAAAATCGCTATCACAGAGCCCCTTTACCACGCGATATTTCCAAATTCAAGGAGGACCTGTTGGCAAAAGCCAAAAACATGCACAAAAAATGTGGATCAATTGTATGCATAATTTTACACGCTTTTCGATTTTACAATAAAGAAAATGGCACAAACATCGCTATTACAGCGCCCCCTTCCGGCAGATTTTTTTTCAAATTCAGGGAGGGCTTGTTTGCCATAGCCAGAAACGTACACAAAAAATTTGGTTCAATTCTATGCATAAATTCATACACTTTTCGATGGTACAATAATGAAAATTGGCCCCCTTTTGGCGGAATTTTTTTCAAGTTCAGTGAAGACTTGCTTGTCATAGCCAGAAACATACACAAAAAATTTGGTTCAATTATATACATAACTTCATACACTTTTCGATGGTACAATAATGGAAAGGGTACATCCATCGCAATTATAGCGCCCCCTTCCGGCGGATTTTTTTCCAAATTCAGGAAGGACCTTCGTGCCATGACCATAAACAAACACAAAAAATTTAGCTCAATTCTATGCATAAATTCATACACTTTTCGATGGTACAATATTCAAAATGGCACAAAAATCGCTATTACAGCGCCCCCTACCGGCGATTTTTATCCAAATTAAGAAAGGACCTGCTTGCCATAGCCAAGAACTTAAAATAAAAATTTGGTTTAATTCTATGCATAACTTCATACACTTTTGGATGTTACAATATTCAAAATCGCACTAAAATCGCTATTACAGCGGCCCCTACCGGCGAATGCTTTCCAAATTCAGAGAGGATCTGCTTGCCATAGACAAAAACTTAAAATAAAAATTTGGTTCAATTCTATGCATAACTTCATACACTTTTGGATGGTACATTATTCAAAACTGCACAAAAATCGCTATTACAGCGCCCCCTACCGGCGATTTTTTTCCAAATTCAGGTAGGATCTGCTTGTCATAGCCAAAAACTTAAAACAACAATTTGGTTCAATTCTATGCATAACTTCACACACTTTTTGATGGTACAATGGCGACAGGCACACGGACAGACGGACAGACAGACATTTTCTATAAACATGTTTTGGGGGATCTCTGACCCTTAAAACGTGTAAATCCGTCGAAAACCAGAAGTCGAAAAAAATTTCGATTACAATACTTTCTTCTATTGAAGATGGAAGAAAGTAAAAATGCTTGGTAGATATTTCTTAAGCTCCATTCTGGCTAAAATTAATAAATACATTTTACTTTCTTCTATCTTCAATACAAGAAAGTATTGTAATCGAAATTTTTTTCAACTTCCAGTTTTTGACGGATTTACATGTTTTAGCGGTCAGAGATCCAAAAAACATGTTTATAGAAAATGTCTGTCTGTCCGTGTGACTGTCGCCATTGTACCATCAAAAAGTGTATGAAGTTATGCATAGAATAGAAACAAATTTTTATTTTAAGTTTTTGGCTATGGCAAGCAGGTCCTCCCCGAATTTCTAAAAACTTCGCCTGTAGGGGCGCTGTAATAGCGATCTTTGTGCGATTTTGACTATTGTACCATCGAAAAGTGTATGAAGTTATGCATAGAATTGAACCAAAAAAATCTTTTAAGTTTTTGGCTATGGAAAGCAGGTCCTTCATTAATTTGGAAAAAATTCGCCGATAGGGGGCGCTGTAATAGCGATTTTTGTGCCATTTTAAATATTGTACCATCAAAAAGTGTATGAAGTTATCCATAGAATTGAACCAAATTTTTTGTGTATATTTCTGGCTATGGCAAGCAAGTCCTGCTTGAACTTGAAAAAATTCCGCCTGAAGTGTGCGCTATAATTGCGATCTCTGTGCCATTTTCATTATTGTACCATCGAAAAGTGTATGAAGTTATTCATAGAATTGAACCAATTTTTTTGTGTGTGCTTCTGGCTATGGCAAGCAAATCCTCCCTGAACTTGAAAAAATTCCGCCAGAAGGGGGCGCTATAATTGCGATCTCTGTGCCAGTTTCATTATTGTATCATCGAAAAGTGTATGAAGTTATGCATAGAATTGAACTAAATTTTTGTATATGTTTCTGGCTATGGCAAGCAAATCCTCCCTGAATTTGAAAAAAATCTGCCGGAAGGGAGAGGCACTGTAATAGCGATGTTTGTGCCATTTTCTTTATTGTACCATCGAAAAGTGTATAAAATTATGCATACAATTAAGCCAAACTTTTTGTGCATGTTTTTGGCTTTGGCCAACAGGTCCTCCTTGAGTTTTCAAATATTGCGCGGTAAAGGGGCTCTGTGATAGCGGTTTTTGTATACTTTTCTTGATTTTTTGTAGTTCTATTGTCCATCGACGGCTCGTGCAGCGGCAGGAACTCGCTTCCTGCTAAGCCGGCTGTTCGCAAACAGCTGATAACAACAGAATAAGGAAAAACAATTAATTTTAACAAATATCAGGATATAGATTTACTCGTTTTTAGTCCGTTTAATTGACTGAAGCAGAAATTTAAGATGAAAATCAAAGTTGGTATAGTATTGAACTAATAATATTGAAGTATTAACCTGTGTAACTAGCAGGGTTGGCAAGGTTTTGGACATAACGGTAAAAACCACGGTAAAATCCATGGTTTAAACCGTACTGTCCAAAACCCTTCTGTCTAAAACTGTCTTAAACTGTCCAAAACTATATTTTGTAGTAAAATTGTATTTATCAGAACAATGCTAAAAGTTTAAAAAATTGGCAAAAAGATTACAATACAAAAATATCAATTTAGTATTAACAACCTAATTACCCTACGTTATACTACCTAACAATTTAGTAGCAACAACCTAATTGCCCTACATAACAAAGTAATTACATTAAGAAAATATTAAATTTAATTATGTATCATAATTTTAATGTTATTCATTTAAATAATAGTAGTTAATAGAAGTACTAATGATTTTTATGAAGAATACATTCTGATTCTGTTACTGAAAGTCCCGAGAGTTGTTACTGGAAATAATTGATAAATGGAGTTCAGGTTCAGCATACTGATTAAACCAGCTTACGGCTGGCAACTATGTATATGTGTATATTAAGAAAAAATAAAAATAAAAATAATTGATTTTGTTTGATTATGAGATATTTAGATATTGACTATTATTATAACACTATATTATATGACTATTATTATAACAACACTATTTAACTCTTAAGAAATAAAATGTTCACTAGAATTAGATTAAATTCATAATAAAAATACATAATTTAAAAAATAACTTCTAGATTTTAAATTAAATATTTGTGTTTTCTTTCATTATCCTATAATCTAGAAAAGATAATTTACAATGAAATATTATTTAAAAGAAATTTCTTTGTAACATTTTCTTGCACAAAAATTGAAACAAAAGCACTAGTGTTAAGCAAATCTCCCCTCCCTATACTACATGTGTGGTATTATAAAGAATTTCTTATTATTATAACTCAATTTTAACAGAAACAGAACTTTTTATGTTACACAGATATAAGAAAAATTTGAACTTTTTTTCATTTACCAAAGAATTAAATGGAATGTTAGTAAAATATATTGTGAGATATTTATATTTATTCATATGTTTAATAAGTGTGCAGTGCTTACATGTGGAATGTTGCTTTTTTTAAGGTTTTGGACACTTTAGTACAGTTTTGGACGCTTTAGTACAGTTTTAGACACTTTAGTACAGTTTTGGACAGTAAAACCCACATGTCCTGTCCAAAACTAGTTTTGGGCGTCCAAAACCCCAACCCTGGTAACTAGTGTTTGAATTATTAAGATGTATAAGATAGAAGAAAGTTTTGGGATTGGCACATCCAACTAGTTTGATTTTTATTTTTAAAGGTGCACTTTGCTTCTCTTGCTAGTATATTCAGTCGAACCCGTTTAACCCTTTAAAGGGCAAGCAATTGCATTTATGTAATTTATGCATTTTTACGCTGAACTGCATTTAGTTTACTAAGAAATGGTAGTAGAATATAGATAAAAGGATATGTCACGCAAAGAATTGGATATACATGACCGTCTATAGATGATAAACTCTGGAAACGTGATTTCAGTAGTTTTAAGATGATTCTTTGATTGTACAGGGGAGGACAACATGCATTTTCCTCTCGTAGGTAGAAGCTGAGAGAGAGTTTTGTGGCCGTTTTGGATGAAGTTTCGTGGGTAGAGGCTGGAGGTTGGAGCCGTGGATTTGACAGTGAAAGTGTTCCTGGAAAAAGACTCCTGAGGGAGAAACGTGTATACGAAGGGAGACACCTGAGTGGTTCTCCGATAAGCCTTGCTGAGTTTGATCAAGTGAGAAGGAAATAGCGGGTAGTTTATTAATACTACCCAGTACATAGACATTATTTCAAAGTATAAGTTAGTGTTAGGCAGGATGGGCTATATATGAGCCTATAATTGTAAATAATGTTTTTTATATAAATAATCTGTAAATAAATGATTTTTAATATTAATAGAAAAAGTTAGTATTTAATTATTATCCTTCTCGCAATGTGTCCTATATCGCGCATATATCGGTGGTGCAACCTATCAACAAAACAGCGGTTATTTGAAGTCTGTACGAGTGGTTGATTGGAGTTCGCGTGTTAAGGCTCCTGTCTCTGCAGGCGAAGACACTCGCGAGCTAATTTTAAACCTATGGAGAGTTATTTTCTAATATCGCGTTTGCATTTGGACATTTTTATTTTTATTATTATTTTTTTTTTTTTTTTTTTTTTTTTTTTTTTTTGCATTGGATAGCTGAGATCCATCTCTACATCGCTCCTTTTTTACTTTATCAATTTTGGTTGACACTTTCATTTTCGGAACCTTTTTCGAAAGTGAAAGCAACTTTATCGAAAATATCTGCAACCAAAATCGAAAGAGTAAAAAAGGAGCGATGTAGAGATGGACCTCATATATCCAATGCAAAAAAAATTATTTAAAAATGTCGAAATGTAAACGAAATATCATAAAATAATCTCCCTATATGTTTAGCATTAGCTCGCGAGTGTCTTCGCCTGCAGGGACAGGAGCCTTAATTACTATCGTATATACAACGAAAAAGCGTAACAATTTTTATGTATGCTTTTTATGGAATTTAAAGTCCTGTGTGAGGAAATTTTGGTGGTGATATGAATCTTGTTTAAAAAATTATATGTAGATGACAATTTATGGCTAAGTAAACCCATATAGTTAGAAATGAGCATGACATAAGCACTTAACGAATTTTAGGATAAATGCAATGGATATTATTCTTTTATACATAATTATTAGGCTTCATAATTTGAAAATAAATCTAGAACACTAGAACACTTTTTTCATTCAAGTTTTTGGCAACATAGTTGAATGTGGTTCTGGCCCTCATGCGTAGGTGGCGACATTCGTGGTTTCTTCAGTCGAACTTTTAATTTATTTGGACTCATTTCATTAATACGTAGGGGAGATGGGGGCACATGTGAACAGTTCGCATAAATATAGCTTTTTCTCATGACTGGATTAATTTCTATAAACAAAACCTACTCAATATAGTAAATAGAATTTTCTTTTATACATGGTATTTTTTTTTAAATCACCTGTATAGTTCTTCTTACATTTTTTAATAGTTTTATAAATTCGAAAAATTGTTCACATGTGCCCCATCAACGGGGTAGTTGTGAACACACGTGGGGCACATGTGAACACAAGGAAAAAATATCCTTTGACATACTTTTTATTCTGTTATTCATTTGTCATCGTAATCATTATTTAATTACCTGTGAAATTCAAATTCACCATAAAGATATTATATATATATATATATATATATATATATATATATATATATAACCATTAATTAAACATAACCTACCACCACCAAAAACCGTAATAATATGAATTAAAGCTGTAAGTATAAAAAAAGTGCCAAATAATTTATTATAAGAATTATTATGGAAGAAAAAATAAGAAAGTGGATTCTCTAGTTTCTGGGTGATATGTTGAAGCAAAAGATTATAAAATGAAAATAAGTAGATTTTGGGTGTGGAGGCTTAGATGATTCATTAAGTATTGCTGAAATAAAATAAAAAATAAATAAAGAAGCAATTAAAAAAAAAAAATAAAACTTTTAAACTTTGTTTAGGGGGTTTTGTTTGGGGAAAATTTTAGGTAGGGGGCGTTTACATACTGTTTATCTCAAATCTGTCGAAATACGAAAGATTTCCACTGCTGTATTTGCCTTATTTACTTGTAAATTATAGATAAAAAAGGGTTTTTTAATGATTTAAAAAAATTTCGACTATAACCCCCCCCCCCCCCTAACTTCTTTTGCTTTTGAAAGAGGGAAGGTGTTTCAATAGGGATTTTACGGTAGTTATCAGTTTAAAAATTTTACTTTCTTAAAATATTACTCATATCTATCTCCATTCAAAGCATCATATACATAACTGTTTTAGATATGGAAGTAAGCCACCATTGAAAGTTTCGAACAAATGTAAAAGAAAAATTTGCAAAGTTGTTCAAGGTAATACAAGGTAATACAATCATTAACAATGCATAAAAAATATAGTTACAACCTGCTTAGTAAAATAATATATAACACTTATTGCATTTTAGAAAACATTAAATTTATTTAAAGTACAATTGAATGTAAACGAGCTTGTTGCTCTTTATGTATTTGCTGAAAGATGTGTTTGATGAAGTTTCAATGCAAAATCAACTTTGTGTGAGGAAATTATCTTCTATTTCAGGAAAATTATATATAATGGAACTGACATTATTTATCATTAAGTTAACTGAAAGGAACAGAATCACAGCATGATTATTGGGGCACTTATGTACTGTTCATATCTGCCCCCAACTTGTCTGTTCACAAGTGCCCCACATTGCTGCTTTTGTTAAATTGATAAATCATTAACATTTCTCAATTTTAGAAGAAAAAGGACTTTATAAAAAATATTTATTAGTATTCATAGTATATGCAAAAACACTCAAATTCAAATAAATGAATGAATAAATAATGTTATACGCTTATCAACTTGTAACAAAGATTTTACTTTTGAGATCTAAAAACAGTGTTTTGGCTACAGAGGACAAACAAAATGTCTAAAAGCTTCAAAAAATTTTTATCATATGTCTACAGGTGCTGTCATCTTTAGTAATTTTTTTCAAATAAAAAAACTTACAATAACTATTGAAAAATTGCGATGTTCACATCTGCCCCCTGTTCACATGTGCCCTTATCTCCCCTATTTATTTTCACTGCATGGCGCCACTACATTTTTGTTGTCATATCTTTAGTCAATGTTCGACACATTGTCTATTGCACAGGAAGGCTTCATTTCTGAGCTTTTAGCCATTTAACCATCCTATTTCCTGAAGACGGCTGTAGAAACAGCTTGAAACGTAGAATTTATCTTTTAGCTTATTAAAGTTCGTGTTTTGTGTACCATTAAGCAAGGTTGTGTGTCTTTATTTATTATATTTTATGGTGCAATGGTCCAGTATATGTTATTATTCAAATTATTAATTTTAATTCAACATATTTTATTAACATATTGTCCGGAGTTTGACTTTTCAAAACATAATTAAATTTTCCAATAAATCTGATAATCTTTTTCAGAAATAAAAATTCTTCCGCACAAGCCGAAAATACTTTTTTAACACTTTCCAACAAAGTTAAAAAGTGTTTATGAATTCGATCTGTCTGTCTGCCCACGCTCTGACTCATGTAAATAGATTCGGATTTTCATGCAATTGATATATGTTAATGATGCTTACTATGGCATGTCCGGTATTGTATATGAAGTGTGCAGCATTAATAATTCATTTACAGAGACATTCAAAAGAATTTAGTTACGTTATGGTCATTAGGGAAAAATCGTTTGCAAAGTATTTTAGTGGTACAGCGAAACCCCGATTTAACGTAACCCGTATTTAACAATTTCCCGCATATAACGTCATTTTTAGCTAGTCCCAATTAATTTCCTATACTTATAATGTTAAAAAATCCCGGATTTAACGTTATCATTTTGAATTATTTCCCGCATTTAACATTTTTTTGAGCGATAAAATCTCAATGAAATTTTTCTAAATTAGTCAGAATTTGTGATTAAAAAAAAACTTTTTTATCAAAACATTCAAAAATCATTCAAAAACCCACCTCTTTTTCAACCGCACCTTTTTATTTTATTCGATTGTGCTTTCTGTACTACAACACAAGGTTACCTACAACGGAGCTGACAGAATTCGTTAGAGATTTTTCATAGCTTTAGATTGTATGGCGTCAAAAAGAAAGCGTTTTTCTTTAATTGAAAAATTGGAAATTATCACGAAAGCCATAAACTACAATTAATATGTTTAATTTAAATTTCGTATTCAAATTTGTAAACAAATTTACACTAAGTAGATTTAATGGAGCAAAATTGTAAAAAATGGAAAAACAGGATAAAAAAGAAAAAACGTGAAATCGTCACCGTTTAAGGAATTTGAAAATTGGAAGCCATTAGAACTTTCATAACACTGAAAGCATTCTTTTGAAATACTGAAGACCAAGAGAAAAACTTACACAAACTCTCATACCTTGAAAAACGATTCGTTATGTAGCTGCTAAAAACAGGACGCAAAGTGAAATAAAATAATTTATTTAAATCATAACTTAGAAACCTGATGTCTAAATCATTGTAAATCAAAAAATGAAACGTATCTTACGTAAATTTGTCTTGATTTTATGGTCAGTGTTCTGTTTTCATCTTACCCCGATTTAACGTTTTCCCGCATTTAGCGTTATTTCTTTATGGTCCCTTGAATAACGTTAAATCGGGGTTTCACTGTATTGCGTTATTTCAAATGTATTGAAACTGATATAAATGTCTGAATTTCACTACAAGATGATTACGATAGAATAGGGCATTCACAGCACTTGTCGTTCATTTACAGGGACACACAAAAGAAACCGATTACAGTACTGTCTTTGAGCTATAATTACTGGAAGTGCGTTTTCAATTTCGGTATGCGCTTTTAAATTTCACAATTTTTTTGCATGTTACTCGTTGTATATATATTCTATACCTCGTATGCAGGTCTGCGCAAAAGAATTCACCATTCTCTTTAATAGTGGAATTGGCTAAAGGCGAATTTTCAACTGAGGTATGTATTTCCTAACTGAACTAAATTTTTGCATGCATGTAGTTAATAGATACTTAATATATATATATCATATACAAGGCTGCTCAAAGAATTCGGATAATTTTCGGATTGTAGATGGGAATTGATGAAATTTGGTTTTCAAATGTGTTATGCGTTTCCATATGGTTGAATTAAGCATCATATTTCAACTTATTAAACGATGCAGTTTTTTTTTACATTATTCTGAATATATTGAAAAACGTTCCATAATGTATGCTTGACGCATGATTTTTTCTTTCTTGCTTTTAATTTAAAGAGTAGAACCAAAATCTACTATACATGAAAAATGCAAATGGGAACTTCGTCCCGGCTGCTTATAATTTGAGGTCTGCTGAATGGATTTTGATGAGACACTGTAATTTTTCAGAGGAGGTTTTAGTGTAAGATATATCGTTCTTTTTAGTTATGGGGGAAAGTTATATAATCAGATGAACTCGATTATGAAAGATTAACCTTTTTTAACAGTATTCTGCTGAATGGATTTCGATGTAGCATACACTGTTAGTTAGATAATTTTTCAGGGATGATTTTACTTTATAACATATACTTCTACGTTGCTTAATTATAGGATTATGGGGGGAAAGTTCTATAATCAGGTGAAACCGATTATAAAGGATTAGCCTCTTTAAAAATTTCTACTGTATGGATTTTGATGAGAATTACAGTCCTAGTTAGACAATTTTTCAGGAATGGTTTTAGTACATTACGTATCATTCTATGTTGCTCAGTTACCGAGATATGGGAGAAAACCCTACAATTAAGTCAACCCCATAAGAAAGATAATTTCATTTCGAAAGCTTATAACGCACGTTCTGCTTAGCGGATTTTATACATTGTCAATTAGGTAATTTTCGAGAAAAGGTTTTAGTATGTAAAACATCGTTTACGTCATTTAGTTAGCAGAGCTTTTTTTAAGCTTTCTCTGCACCCGTAAACACCTTGTTGTCTCATTAATTTTACGTTACCTATTTTGAATTTTTAGACTATTTCTAGTTTCTAGTATATCTACGGGTGAGATTTACATGTCGACTTTATTAGCATCACCTTGTACAAGCGAGTTTATCCTATCTTAATAGCGATGTTTACTTACTTGCCAACCACAATACATCTTAATCTATTGCAGAATTTGGATAAAATCTTGTGTATAAATCTATAAATTTATCTATAAATTTCCATACCCGTCAGATAGTATATTAAAATATATTTCCTTTTGAAAACACACAACACAACTGAAAACGCTTGTTCAGAAATTATCATCCGCAGAAGCTAATATATCTATATATTTTTGCACAGCCTTGTGTACAAATTTACTTATGTAGTACTCAGGTGGTGCAGTAGTAAAAAACAACAACAACAACATAACAGAGGGTATACGCTATAGGTAGAGGTATACGATAGATAATATACGGTATAGCTTTATTTGAAAAACAGAGGGTATACGTTCCTTTAAAAAAAATCCAAAAGGTATATGACGTGTACCCCCGTATCCCCTCCACCACATCCCTGCTATTCACACCATTTATTACAGTTGTTTTTAGTTTAGTAAAAAAACGCACGGATGTAGTTGAAAACACATTTTTAACAATTATTACTCTTGGACAGTAAATGAAACATAAATGCTATACACATCATTAACTATTAAAAGTGAGCTTTGGGGTGTAAGTTCCTACAAAATGAATTATTTGTTTGTACTTTGTTAAACTAGTAATAATTTCAAGTACAATTATACATAAATTTTACAAGGTATATGCAGCGTTGTAGTTATAACAGAACCAGAGAGTCAGTGTTGAATTCAGACGTTTTTCTCCGGAAGGAATTTCTGCGGCTGCGGAATGATATGTTAGAGATTCGGTGGCGAAATTGACCTTTGTCCATTAAAAAGCTAAAAATATCAAAACTTCCGGGAAGGGACATTTCAATGTTCCGGGGAGAATGCCTCCCGGGCCACGCTACGCTATAGCTTTATTGGAGAAACAGAGGGTATACAGAGCTTCTTTAAAAGATCTAGAAGGTGTACGGCGTATAACTCCGTATACCTTCCAATACATCCTTGAGTATATGGTAATCCTACTGTCATTTTATTTTGTTAATTTCTTTATTTATTATAATTTTTCTTTTGCGTAAAGACAACTGACATAATTTTAAAACAAACGATATTAATTTTAATCAGTTTTACAATCCCATGTTGTCTCATTTAATTTTAACACAATAAAGCAGCAAAACAAAAATATATAGCAAGCTTAGACCAATTCAAATATGACCATAATAAATTTAGAAACGAAAGAGGCGCATGATAAAATATTAGAATAACACAAAAGATAAACATTTTCAAATAATAAAAAAGTTTTTCGTAAGACTTTTTAAAAGTTAATAGTTTTCAATTTTACACAATCAACGTAACATAAGTTTCGGTTTCAGATATTTTTTTTTCAATTGGGTACGATATTAAAGCAATAATGACTTGTGAATATTACATGCAACGAATATCCTTGAGTACAAACATGCTAATAGAAGTTCAAAACGCTTACCCTGCTTCTAAACAAAACAAGCCTGTTGTTATGAGCTGACATGAAGTTTAAAAAATAAAACAGAATTAAGACAAATTCTTTTTTCTTGCCGCTGAGATTCGCACACAGTAACACTACCTTCTTTCAATAAGATAAAGTGAACTTTCATGACAGGAAATCAATCGTCAAGGCTTTTGAGTGTAGAAAAATGGCAAGTAGACAAGACTGGAATAAGACGCAGTGGTTTTTACAAAAATATCAAGGTCAGTTTCTCTGCTGTCATAGAATTGACGCTTTCACAACGGTATCCAGCAAGCAGTGTCTTATTAACTGCACGGCACATGGGAACGTTTTCCTGTCCAAAACTTTTAGAGGCCCAAACAATTTAGATTCTGTAGTAAGAGATAGGCCACAGCAATTTAGATTTTGCAGTAGAGATGAGGGCTCTTTTTTCGAAGTCAGGGAACGCCCGTGTCCGACGATTTTAAATCCGAGTAGAGGGCTGCGCGGGCCAAAATTTCCAGGCTCCGGTCCGGCCCGGTATAAAAATTAAAAGTTCTGCCCAATCCTGGCTCAGCCCGTACAAAAAAAAAAAAACATTGGGCCGGCCCAGCCAGCCCAGCCCAGCCCGTACAAAAAAATATTTGCCCGGCCCGGTATAAAAGTAAAAGTTCGGCCCGGTGCGTAGAAAAAAAATATTGTATCGGCCCTGTCCGGTATAACAGTTAAAAGTTCGACCCGGCCCGACCGAGTGAATTTCTACAAAAGATTGATTTTTACGTCGATTTTATTAAAAATTTGTCTCCTACGAGGAGTTCTGACCAAAAATATTTATCTTACCTTTTTTTTCATGTTTATAATCTTTATTTTTATTGAAGTGCCGTAAGCTGCGATATTTATTTTTTTAATGAATCCCTATTTGTTGTATGTAAATGTTTCAGTTATCATTAATATTTTTAATCCATATTGCACGTATTGGAGACATAAAAATCTGAAAAATGCTATATAGTAAAATATTCTAAGACGGAATTGCATAGGAAAGGAAAAAAAAAAAGTTATAGACAAGTTCTCTTCTTAGCAGGTGTAAATGTATTATATATTCTTTTTTTATGTATTAGTACATTCAGTTTGCACGGATCAACATATTTTTCAGTTTAAGACAGGATTCCGTCATAGACTGGTTTTTTTTTTTTTCACCCGTTTTACTACATTTTAATTTAGTTATATTTTAATAAGCTTAGAAATCTACTATTCTTTAAAAAGAATAAATTTTAATGTTTAATTGTAGAATAATGGCGATTTAAAAATGTATACTTTTTTTGCCAGGCCAAATTTTACTGATCTTTGAACGGACCAGGCTACGTCGAGAATATAAATTTTACAGGGTCAAAACCAAGTCTGAAAATTTTGACCCGTGAAGACTGGGAAGAATGAAACAAGTCCCGGATCGGTACGGAAAAAATAAGTTAGGCTCGGCCAGGCCCGATCCTTCAGTAAAAATGTAAGATCCGAGCCAGACCCGGAACGAAAATAGTAGTGACTAGACCCGGACCGAGCCTTTAGAAAAAAGTAAGACTCGGCCCAAGTGCCGTGAATAAAAATAGGCCCGAACCCGGCCGGTGCAGATCTCTGAACCCGACCCGGCAGAGACCGAAACTTTTTGTGTTATCAGAGCATGAGCCCGCCCGAGCACAATATCAAAATACAATATGAAAAATTTGCATATTATTTAAAAATTGTTTCAAAAGTAATATATTATTTTTAAAAACTTCTTACATAGAAATAAATGTTACGTGAAAATTTAAATTCAATATTATCAAAAGAGTAGTTTGGTATAAAAAAAATACGTCATACCTAAAAGGATTATGATAATTTTTCTCCCTTAACAAGCAAATCTTTTGGACACGTTAACGAAATGTGTTTAATGAATAAATGCATGAAATTTTCAGTAATTACTATTTATATGCCGGAGAATCGAAATCGAACAACGTTTTTCAATCTTCTATAAAAGGTGTACATCTTTAACTATAATCGATCTCTTCCTCATAACAATCTTTCGTGATTTGCGTGACCCTGAAATAAGCTTAATTAAAAATTTGAAAGCTCCGATGCTTTTATAGGATAGAGGAAACACTGCTCGATTGCTTTCTATCGGAATAACATGGAAATTATATTTACTTACGATTGAAAGTGACTTCGTAAATGCGCAGAATACAGCTCCAGCATTAGCAGAATTCATAATAGATTTAGTAATCACTAAAATTATTTTCATATGAAGAGCAATTATGACTTGTGTACAATAAAAGACTAAAATATTCAAAAACCTCAAGCTAATTGTGGTTGACTAAAAATGGATGAAAATATTCTCTTCGCATAGATCTCTAAATAATAAAATAAAGTAAACGATCCAATTAAAAGATAGCCTCTGCCACCAACGAAAATTGAACTAAAAACAAATTCATTATTTGCGCCTCTTTCGTTGTCGCCATATCAACAGGTCGTCGCCAGCAATACCAGACACAAATCTGCAAATATGACAAAATTTTCCTGTTTTTCAACAATTTCTAATCAAAATAGCAATACAATGACTTTGAAAGGAATAAGTAATTTTTAAGGGTGAAAAATGTTCTTTTAATTTTTTTCTATTCATCAATAAATAAAATTTCCTGTTTTCAGAAAGAATGGGTTCGAGCCCGAAAATTAGAATAAAATTATAGCCCGTGGTTGTCGGACTCGGGCTGAGCCCGTATCATCTCTATTCTGCAGTTGTGACTAAAGTAGTTATTCAATAAAAGGATTGTTAAGGCTGTTCTGAAATTTCCAGCTCGAGACAACCCGAAACTTTCTGACACATTTCAAAATGTAGATTCATAAAACTGGCTGGCCTGACTATTGAAGCGATTTGAAATCGAATATCATTTTCCATTTTCTTTATAAATAAATTACTTATCGAGTTAGAAGCGATTTTGTGACGATAGGTTTTCTCCTTTCCCTCTCTGTCACATCCGGAAATTCGGTTCAAAGCACCAACTTTGACAGAAAGTAGCGGCTTTGAGTTTGAGAACAGCCTTAACCCCTTTGGCCCTGGCGTCCTACTATTAGAACACATATTTACATTGCTCTAAATTATCCGTTTTTAAGAATTTTAAGTTAAAAACCCAGTGTACTACTAGTAATATATTGGAGATTATCAATTTAATCTCATTTATGATCACACATGGCAGCACATGCCTCAGTAAGCAGTAAAATGGAGTCTTCTACCAGTTTACGGGCAAAACGTAAGCACACATTTTTAACCTTCTCAATAATAATACTAATAATAATTTAGTGACATTTTGTTAATTATATTTTATGAATTAAAGCCTTTTCTACCTAAATTAGTCATCTAACTTAGAAAATAATGATAAATCACATTATATCTAAGAATAAAACATTTGTTCTAGTATTAGGACATGAGGCCTTAGAACTAACAAAGTGTGTATAAAAAGTACCCAGAATTGCTATATAAAACACACAAAAAATATCTTTTCATCAAAATTTACTTTGCCATCTTCAAAGTAGACCCTACTGAGTTCAACACATACAATAGATGGCAGCACAGTTCCCAAACTTCCGTACTTTTGGATAGGTACATTGGGGTATGTACTTTAGCTCCTTCTGCGAATTTTCTCTTATGGCTTCAATTGGCTCAAAACATTTTCCTGCAGGGTCGTACTGGCATAACTGATTGGGCGGTGGCAAAATGGATAAAAAGGGCGCCGATTGCCTTACAAAAGGGCGCAAATGCTTATATATATATACATACACATACACAAGCACATACTATATAAATTATGTATAAAAAATCACTTTAAAAATACATACGAGTATATTGCTATAGCGAAAACTTTATTCCTAAAATAATTATGTCACCCAAATTAGTATTTTACACTATAGAAATGTACTATGCACAAAAATAGTTTCCCGCAAGACATTGCACTTAAAAAAAAATCTGATGTTAGACCAGTGTTGCCAATTTAGAGGTATTTTTTTCCACCACATTTTTCTAAGAAAGCTATCTCTATTTTCGAATTTCGCTCACCTTATCTAATGAGTTAATTCAAACTTTACCCCGAATATTTGAATAACAATCTCCATACAATTATCTCCAAATGGAAAATAAAATATTAAAATAAAACAAACAAAAACAATTTCGTTGGGTCAAAACTCAAAAGTGCAAAACATTATTTAATACAATTCAATAATATTTTATATAATACAATCTCTAGAATACAAATACTAATTATGGTGTATAAAATTTCAGGAAAGTTATTTTTGTTTAGTTCAAGAGTGACGTCTATTTTACGTGAATTATTTTAAAAATATGTTTTATTTCTTTATTTTTTCAACATTCAAAAGATATCATAGATTTTTTTTTTAATTATGGCCATTTTTAACCCATTCTGATCAGAAACAAAATTATGGCCATTTTTTTTTTTTCATCCTGACCAGAAAAAAAAAATTATGACCATTTTTTCCCCCTTTTCTGACAGAAAATCAGAGTTCTAACTTTTTACGACAGCTCTTTCATCTTCACCTAACACTTCATTTATAACGGTTGTTTCATAATAATGGATGGCACCAGTCCATCAGAAGAAAATGATCCATTCCAAAGTTATAAGTTTGATTGAAAAAAACTATTTCATACTTCGAACAGAAAGAAGAGGCTTCGCCTGCATTTTTTATGACACTAATAGAATCCCCTAGCTGCCAATGTGTAGGGTTTAGTTACCTCTAAAATTTAACACAAACTTTTGCCATATTTAATCTTTGACAATTGTTAGACTTTTTAAACTGAAATTCCGGAAGTGACAGCCAATTGTTCCCTTGCGACGACATTTCTGTGGCTTCAACTCGTAAAACTTGGCTAAAAGTGCTATCTTTGACAACATTTTCTGAATGAATCTTTGCCTTTATAAAAAAATGGGAAACTCTAATTTCCTGGTATCTGAACAAAATCGGCAAATTTTATATTTTTACGAATATTAATGCAAATTTTTTGTTTGTAAATGAGCAGAAATTTTCGCATTATTGAACGTTAAAAAAAATTTTTTTTTGAGAACCGCTTTAAGGATTTACACGTAATCATAACTTATAAATTTCGGAAAATCGAGTTTTTATTTTAGCGGCTTTATCAACGGAATTGAGACTTCATTATGTGGCCAGAATATGGAATCGACAATTATATGTAAGTAAAAAAAATAAAAAAATACAATAAGCATTCTATTATAATTATAACATAAAATTGAAACTAGTTTTTTTTCTCAAAATTGCATTTTTTAATAGATGACCACGGCACGATTACTTTACTAAATTAACATACAAGATGGGACACTTCCATAGATCGTAATGGTAATGCGATTGCGATCGTAGCGCCTTTAGTGACAATGGGGAAGAAACCCCCCACCCCTGTAGTATTGTATTATTGAGTATCTACCTCATTGGGATCTTTCTTTTTTTAATGTTGCATGTTTACGTTTTCAATTGAATATTACACCTATACATGAATATAGAATAGATATTCTATTTTTTATATCTAATATCTGTTCTATGTTCATGTACTGGTATACGCATTTTTTTTATTTTATTTAACGTGATGCGTGAACAATTTAAGTGCAACGAAAAACAAAGTAAACATTTAATCCTGAATGCTATATATCAAAAGCAATGGTGTAATATAAGACTATACGAAATATTGCACTCTACAAGTCCCAGAAAATTTCATAAATATTCCCATTTAATAGGAAAATTTTTATAGCCGATGTTTTATTAATTTATGAAGTTTAACGTATTAATCGTTACAATCTTTTAAAATTCACGCATTTTCACTTTCTTACAGATAAAGTAAAAATATTGCTTTTAATGTAAATAACGTTCAACCAATTGAATAATATTTATAATATTAACATATAAGAAATAATAATAAAATTACAGATTTTGAAAAATTTCTTTCGACAAATTTTTAGAATTATATAAATCTAAAAGTTAAAAATAAATAGAGGTACCGACATTACACTCAGTAAAATTTTATTCGATATGAATAAATTAACACAATGCCTGAATTTGATTTTTTTTTTACAATTTAATCTCATAAACTTACACATTTCCGTTCTTAACAGAATTTTCTAGGGTTTTTCTTTTATATCATTACTCTAATTATCGTTTTGTAAATTAAAAGTAACAACGATACAAGCACGATAAAAAAAAAGCAGCTAAATAAATAAAGCGTAAATACAATATCATCTGCCTCTTCTTCGTTTGGAAAGAATAGGTATTCAAAACATAAAGCTTAAACATATTTCTTCAACATATGTAAATTTCGGTCCGTAGTAACGCTAGTACTGTTGTCATTACAGATTTCGCCATAAATGTTCCATCTCGTATGTTAATCTATGAGCTATAGTAAAGTACGCATATGACGTCACTATCGCTGAATAATACACAAATCTCGAAAAAAGAGATGTCATTCAAGAAACTTGACAAAAAAAAAAAAAAAAAAAAAATCAGCTATCTAATGATTCATATGCCTTCATCTGTTTGTAATATTAATATAGATACTTAAAATTAAATTATGTTTATAATAGCTCGATGTTTTATCAGAAATCCTTCATCTATAGTTTTTCAAAATAGTGCGTATTTTAATTACATTTTTAAAAGTTGTTATGAGAAAATGGCAACAAAAATATATAATTACTATTTTCCAACTATTTTTCCTTTACTTTCAACATAAATGGAGTATTTGAGCTGCCAAGATTAAACAAATGCGCTAAAAACTACAAAAGAATTAATATTTTAAAAATAAATTGAGATGCAGTTTACAAACAAATTGCGTTTAAAAGTACTTTTTTTCCCAATACGACGGTATAAAAATTGAAAATATGCGATGCTTAGAAGTTAAAAAAATTGCAGTAGAGTATTTAACCATACAATGATACATCTGCTTTGTTTTACGTCTGGCTTATACAACAGAAGTTATTTTTTTGAGACGACACTTAAATAGCTGGGAGAAAGAAAAAGCATACCGGGGGCTAAAAAGTAATTTTCGAAAATTGCTGCACTTTTTAAATGTGTTTAAAATTTAAAATGTGTTCATATTTGAACCAGACCACGTTATATAAAGCACTTCCCTAATCGATTATTTTAACTATTATTGTCTGAATAGAACTGGTAAATTTTATGCATTTACAAACAAAAAATGTAACTTTGATAACGTGTCATAAAACAGCCAGTTTGGAATTGTGGACGAAGAAAAATCGTAAGATATAAAAATTGATATTATACCGATATGACCCTTCCCTACAAAAAGAGGCACATGACACACAGACTCCACCTCATCTACAAGGAAAGATGGATCCACCCGTGGTGCAAATCACAAATGCATAGACGCAACTTTAATAAACTATATTACTAAATAAAAGTTATACCATCTTTTTCGGTTTCAGTGTAATTAACAGTTTCAACAGTTTCATAAATGTGTTCTGATTAATTAAAATATTTATTTTTTAATTTTGTGCAATTTAATTCAGCATTTGAAATAGAACTAGTTGGATGTGCCAATCCCAAAACTTTCTTCTATCTTATACATCTTAATATTTCAAAAGCTAGTTACACATGTTAATACTTCAATATTATTAGTTCAATACTATACCAACTTTGATTTTCATCTTAAATTTCTGCTCAAGTCAATTAAACGGACTAAAAACGAGTTAATCTATATCATGATATTTGTTAAAATTATTAATTTTTCCTTATTCTGTTGTTATCAGCTGTTTGCGAATAGCCGGCTTAGCAGGAAGCGAGTTCCCGCCGCTGCATGAGCCGCCGATGCACAATAGAACTACGAAAAATCATAAAAGTATACAAAAATCGCTAACACGGACCCCCTTTACCGCGCAATATTTCCAAATTCAACGAGGACCTGTTGGCCAAAGCCAAAAACAAGCACAAACATTTTGGTTCAATTGTATGCATAATTTTATACGCTGTTCGATGGTACAATAATGAAAATGGCACAGAGATCGGAATTATAGCGCCCCCTTCTTTCGGAATTTTTTCAAGTTCAGGGAGGACTTGTTTGCCATAGCCAGAAACATGCACAAAAAATTTGGTTCAATTATATGGATAACTTCATACACTTTTCGATGGTACAATAATGAAAATTGTACAGACATCGCAATTATAGTGCTCCCTACCGGCAGAATTTTTCCAAATTCAGGAAGAACCTTCGTGACATGACCAAAAATAAACACATAAAATTTGGTTCAATTCTATGCATAACTTCATACACTTTTCGACGGTACAATATTCAAAATGGCACAAAAATTGTACAAAAATCGCTATTACAGCGCCCTCTACGAGCGATTTTTTTACAAATTAAGGGAGGACCTCCTTGCCATAACCAAGATCTTAATTTTTTTTTTTTTTTTTTGGGGGGGGGGGGGGGTTCAATTCTATGCATAACTTCATACACTTTTCGATGGTGCAATATTCAAAATCGCACAAAAATCGCTATTACAGCGCCCCCTCACGGCGAATTTTTTGCAAATTCAGGGAGGACCTGCTTGCCATATCCACAAACTTAAAATAAAAATTTGGTTTAATTCTATGCATAACTTCATACGCTTTTGGACGGTACAATATTCAAAATCGCACAAAAATCGCTATTACAGCGCCCCCTCACGGCGAATTTTTTCCAAATTCAGGGAGGACCTGCTTGCCATAGCCAAAAACTTAAAATAAAAATTTCGTTCAATTCTATGCATAATTTCATGCACTTTTCGATGGTACAATATTCAAAATCGCACAAAAATCGCATTTACAGCGCCCCCTACCGGCGAATTTTTTCCAAATTCAGGGAGGACCTGCTTGTCATATCCAAAAACTTAAAATAAAAATTTGGTTCAATTCTATGCATAACTCCATGCACTTTTGGATGGTACAATATTCAAAATCGCACAAAAATCGTTATACCAGCGCCCCCTACCGGCGAATTTTTTCCAAATTCCGGGAGGACCTGCTTGCCATAGCCAAAAACTTATAATAAAATTTTGGTTTAATTCTATACATAACTTCATACACTTTTTGATGGTACAATGGCGACAGACAGACGGACAGACGGACGGACGGACAGACGGACAGACGGACAGACGGACAGACGGACACACAGACAGACAGACATTTTCTATAAACATGTTTTTTGGAATCTCTGACCCCTAAAACATGCAAATCCGTCGAAAACCGGAAGTCGAAAAAAATTTCGATTACAATACTTTCTTCTATTGAAGATAGAAGAAAGTAAAAATGTAAGATCTGTTACTACATTCCCATTTAATAAAATAAATAAGTTTTGCGCTTCTTAGTACTAATAACATCTGTTACTTCAATCTTAGTTTTAAACATCGTACTATAGATAAGATTTTCTTTCAAATTTTTGAAAATGGTACATATTGTTTACATAAATAATTAATTTATTTTTTTGTACACAGTTATTCAAAATGAAAAAGAAATTCATTAAACGTAATTTATGTTACAACGATTTTACATTTTTTATTCCAAATACAACTTTAACTAGAATAAAAATCATGCGCCATGCATAGAATATGAAATATTTTCTAATACTATCAAAAATATTTTATTATAATTATTTTTTTCATACAAGGAACAGCGATGCGTTAATAGACATTTTAGAAAATACTTAACAAAGTTAAAAGCCTTATCTCAGTAATTACTGCCTAGACGAAGTAGTCCCTAAAGACATTAAGGGACTACTTCACTCACGGGAACTGAATTCGCTTACTAATGTTAATCCTATGGGAGAAGTTTTTAAAAAGGTATATCGTTTGCATGTCAAAATTTTTAAATGATTTTTTTTTTTTTTTTTTGCATTAGATAGCCAAGGTCGATTTTCATAATGCCCGTTTTTTAGTTTTTCGATTTTGTTCGCAGTCATTTTTTATGAGGATAGGTCGACTTTCGAAACCGGTTCCGAAAGTAAAATTATCTAAATTGGAAAAAAAAAATACAAACAAAATCGGAAAAAAAAAAAAAAAAAAAAAAAGAAAAAAGATTCGGCCTTTGTAGAGATTGGCCTCAGCTATTCAATGAAAAAAAAAATCTTTTACAAATATTAAAAGTCAAACAAGAAAAAAAAAAATCTTCCATATGATTAACATTAGAAAGCGGGTGTGAAGAATTTGCGAGTGTTAAGGGTGTATTCGAAAAAATATTTTTTCACCCTCAACAGCTCGAAATTTTCTGAGACATTTTCAGACTAATTTTTAAAAGTAAAAACATGAAACTTGCTGGGGTGATTTCTGAAGACCTGTTTAACATGCCGTGTGATTTCATTTTCAGCTCAATTAATTAGAATTTGATTTTTAAACAATTATTTTCTCAGTATGACCATTTTTTTCATCCCCAGATCGCCCGCTTCGAAAAATTCGGTTCAAAACGCCAACTTTGACAGCGTTTTTTACAATATTTTCTGCATTTATCAATAAATTAAGAAGCACGGCACATTATATAGTTTCTAAATAAGAGAATTTCCCAGTATTGAATTGATGTATATTATGTATATTTGATGCGTTTGAGAACAAAAATGAATTTTAAAATGAATCAGAAAATAAGCAGTTTGGATCGAAATACACCCTTTTAACATGCAAAATCTTCAGTAATATAATCCCTGCATTTTATGCATACCACACAGTAAAACTAAAAGTTTAATTAAATAGAACAACGCTTTTCACTAAGAAAAGGGTTTTTACCGTTCATTGACGACAATATTTGTGTATCCATGTCTTTTGTGCAGTCCTATGTATGAATTTATTTATATTATATTCACACAGTAAGACTTAGTTGTGCTAAAAAACAAATAACACTCTTGAAAATGCATTTTCATCAAATCCCGCCCACACAATTTAAATATTTTGAATTGTTGCACTGCATATAATTTGTAGAATTCATTCCACAGAATTTAATAAAAATTAGTTGAGATTGAAAAAGCACATCTTACAATGTTGCTTATACACTGTTAAAGAAAATTGATATGATATATTCCCTATGCTTTCTGTGGATGACGTTATCTCCCTCCTCAATAACGTATATAAATTTCAAAAAACGCTTTTCAAACAATTACTGTCATTAGTGAGTTCAGAAGGTGGCCCGGAGGGGACATTCCCCCGGAAGATTTGAGATTTCGTGTTTTGAATGGTCAAAAAGTGCAATCCCCCTCGGAACTCTATAATGTCACCCTCAGAGCCACAGAAATCCCCCCCCCCCCCCGAGGAAAGTGTCTGAATTCAACACTGATTATTGTAAACCGAGATTAATACAATGTAATTTATTTCTATATCCCTGTAAATAAACGAAAGAAGCTACACGATACGTATTTTATATTAAGCGTGTTGTGCCCTTCAGTGATGTATATCAATTTCTTTATGTTTGAAGTAGTGTAACATCATTAAAATACAAAATATAGAATTTTCTTTCCATAGGACATAATTTAACGGAATATTTTTTTATGTATACCTGCAAACGAACTATAAGTGCTAAACACTTCATTTTCATTAAAGAATCTTTGTAGTAAATAGTAAATCATAATAATGTATATAAATAGAGTGGCAATCCAAGTTTATTTACGGGCAATCGGAATGACGAACCAAAGTCATAAACTTTTCAACTATGTTAGAAAGTGTTAAAATGTTGTAGTTTAATTTTGTATTGTTTATGCTACTGCAAATTTTATTGAGATTGCAGACATTTTCAAACAATATTGCCGTTATTAAATAAAATCTATACTTTATTTTAAAACAAAGTATTTTAGAAATATAACAAATAAAACGCATATTAAAAACTCCTAAATTAAACTTCTATCAGCTTTTTTTTACAAAAGGAACTAGTGAAACATATTACTATTTTTTTTCTGCACACCTGATATATTTTAATCGGTGGTGAAAAAAAATATACAAACACAAAAGAAAAACAGAACTAAAAATAGTCTTTTACGGGGGCTTCAGGAGGACAGGCCCTCTCCCTGATGAATAATTCTCGGTATCCTTTCTTTTACTATTCAATTACTTTAAATCCTATGCGAAGAACAAGCTTTGTTATTTTTTAAAATTTTTCGAGAGAGAAAGAAAATTTAGTTAATTAAATTTGAAAATATAAAGAGGGGCAATTCTGCTCAACTACCATTTCTGGCACCCATGTTTCCTTTCCATCCCATTGTACAAAAGATATAATTTTATACAAAAACATATTGATATTTGGAAAATATGAAACCCTTATCAAAGACTGATGGTATAACATAGCATATAATTAAAAATATTATTGATCAAAACTCAAAATATGCTTACGATTCTCTTGCATCGGACTTTTGATCTTCAATTGTGCTCGATAATTTCGTATCTATCATCACGGCATTGTTATACTATCATCGACGACCAACGTTTCGAAGAAATTATAAAACTTTCCAATTTTGGCTGCCTATATCGTTTCATTGTTATTTTTTCCTTCAAAAATTGAAATTTTGATGCAAAATACTTATGGCTAGAATTTAAAAAACAGATACTTCAGAGATATTCGCTGGAATTCAAAATAATCCAATGCTTGTAGTTCATTCCTGTCTAAAGAAGTAATCTCTGAATAGTAAACCAAGAAATAATTGTCAATGTGAATGATACAGGAAGATAGGAGAAAGGGGGATAATGATTTTGTGGGATTCTTGGCACTGCAATATATCAGGAGTTGTCGGTCTGCATTGGTATCCCTTTTGTTGATTTATTCTGTATTCGATTGCAGACACCATACCAGTCATCTGAGGACCCCTACTAACCAACAGTACGTGACAGATATGACAATTACCCGGAACGTCTTTAAATACCTTATTTACTGACTAATGGAAACATGCTGTTGTTAATTACCATGTGAAAAAAACATGACCAGTCTTTCAAAACTGAAACATCTGGATATTTTTTAAACGGAGACTACGGTGTATAAAGATCTTTTTCAAAGAGCTTTTGTGGTCTTTCTCTTTATGTTAGGAAAAAGGAGGAGGATAATAGTTTTCGATTAGAAAATTCCAAGTAAAACTAATGTATGCATCTGAAGGAACTAATGTTAGCGCGGTATTTCAGGTGTTTCACTACTGTTAATTATGGTGAAACGGCAAGTAAATATCCCTTTCTCCCCAATTCCTTTCAGTTTGTTTTCTGAATACTCAAAAAAAAAAAAAAAAAAAAACCTCAAATAGTTTTAAAAATCAATTCTTTACTTCATAAAATTCTTAATTTATTAATGTGCTTTTTATTTTAAACATTTAATAAATCAGGAAGATCTGCGTCCCCTCGCTCCCTTAGCGTTCCCCTTGAAAAAAAAAGTAAGGGGACGCTTGAAATAAAATAAAAAAGTGGGGGGACGCCGTCCCCCTGCGTCCCCCCTCGACTACACCACGGAACTATACATGAAAATTTAATCATTTTTAGATCATTTTATACGTTATAAGTTCCCGGTGTGCAGATTGCATTTATATTTTTTATTTGACTCATTTTTTGAGATATTATTTCTATTTTAAATTCAAATTTTCAGCTTTTCGAGAGATATTTTTTATATATTTTAGAAAATGTTATTAATTTAAACTGTTTCCAATTGTATAAACAGCGAAACAATAATGTTTACTTCAAATTAAAAATTTATTTACACGTGACTATTGTAAACAGAAATAAAAACTTTAAAATTAGAATTAAATGATCACATGTTAAAAGCAGGAAAATTACGTCATAAGAACCATATTCACACTTGAATTTTAAAAGAGAAACAAAATGTTAAAATAAAAAAAATATTATGCGATAAAACTTGTAAAGGGAAGAAATTACATCATATTTAAAATGGCCAAAAAATATAGTAAAACAATTTAAATTAAAAAATATATTTGCGCGAGATATTTTGAGATAATCTTTTCAACTATTATCGTGAATTCGAAGACAGCGCAAATAATATTTCCTTCTAACAACTAAAGTATTTTCACCTCAATATTAATAAGAGAAATAAAACTTTGGTGTAAATTACGTCAGATTTAAAACGATACATTTAAAATGAATTATTTAAAAGAACTATCTTATAGCGCTGTTAAAAAATACCGGGATACAAGGACACTGTTTACTTAATTCATTTTACATTAGCTTATTTTCAAATGTTTAATTAATTTTTTAATTAAATACGTAAACAGCCATTGAATCTCTTAACAGCAGCAGATTTGGTCTTAAAAATCTCCAATCCAAGGAAAACGAATGGAAACTCGTTTACAGAAAAATCACTACCTTTTTTTTTTTTTTTTTTTTTAATTCAATATTTTTAAAGCCGATCAAATTAGCGTGCTTTTTGGATTTTGCTGTGCCTGAACGGGGGTTAGCGAGCGTAGCTCGTAGGGGGCAGAGCCCCCTAGTTTCTTATATAATTATGCAGTGCATTAAGGATTTTTTTTTTTTTTTTTTTTTTTTTTTGTCAGTCATCAAAAATCAGCATTTTTCAACGATAAAAGTTGAATACATTCTTCAAATAATCAGCATAAAAAAAAAGAGAGAGAGAGAGAGAGAGAGCTTTTCATAATTTCCACCCTTTGTCTCGTCTAGTCACTGAAATAAGTCATATTTAATTAAAAATTACTGTTTATTTTAATTTCAGATAAGCCAAATTTAAACTACAATGGTCGTCGCAACTGACACGCACACACACACACAAAAAAAAACCTCCAACAACGTCTTGTCGCGCATGTGTCGTGTGTTAATTAGTATTTCATGGGAAAATACCTCCACATCCACCAATTTCTATTTCCTCCAGAAAGATAGAGAGCTCCAGAATACGGTATAATAATTTAAAAAAAAGTATCACATATGGTATTACTACAGAAACCACTGGGTATCTATAGAACCGATTTGAAACCCCGCCGAAATGGTAATTTGTCTTCTTAGTAACTCCCACGTTACTGACTAACAGCATTGAAAACTGAACCCAAATACATCATCCGCACTTCTCTTTACTTATATTTATCCATTCTTTTGTAAAAGGACTTTTACAATTTTAGTGGTTTATCTATTTATTTTAATTACACATGTATTTTTCAATTCATATATCGGGGTAGTGTTTGAAGTTTAAAGAGGTTAAGCAGATCCGGTTAAAAAAAAAAAAAGTTTTTACATACAGGATTTTTCGGATGCTAAAAATATTATCGAATTTTTAAATAGATATGAAAAATTAACATTTTCTTCTTTCAAAAGCAAAATTTGCATAAGTTTCCATTGCAAAATCTTGTGAAGAATTAGTCTTGGCGCCCTTGGCGGTCTAACACTTATATTATCATTAAGAAATTATGGAATGCTCCACTTTAGTAGAACTAAGGGCATCAATTTATGTGTGTATTTGTGGGGAGTGTGCGCGTGTGTGTGGGGGGGGGGGAAGGGGGAGTGTTGCTATTACAAAAACACGATACAATTTTTTTCAAGTTATTTTTTCAGAGGCGCTGAAAAAAATCTGGCCAAGTGACCAAGGGCGCCATGATTACAAAAACACGGTATTAGTTTTTTTAAACTTATTTTTACAGAGGCGCTAAAAAAATCTGTCCAAGGGCGCCATGATTACAAAAACACGATGATAGTTTTTTGAAAGGGATTTTTACAGAGGCGCTGAAAAATATCTGACCAAGGGCGCCATGATTACAAAAACACGATATTAGTTTTTTAAAACTTATTTTTGCAGAGGCGCTGAAAAAAATCTGACTAAGGGCGCCGTAATTAAAAAACACGATATTAAGTTTTTGAAATTTATTTTTACAGATGCGCTGAAAAAATCTCTCTAAGGACGCCATGAATAAAAAAACACGCTAATAGTTTTTCAAAATTATTTCTACAGAGGCGCTGAAAAAATCTGACCAAGGCCGCCATGATTACAAAACCATGATATTAGTTTTCTGAAAGTTATTTTTACATGGCGCTGAAAAAAATCTCACCAAGAGCGCATTCATTACGAAAACACGACATTAGTTTTTTGAAAGTTATTTTTACAGAGAGGCGCCGAAAATAAATCTGACCAAGGGCACCATGATTACTAAATTACGATATTAGTTTTTTGAAAGTTATTTTTACAGAGAGGCGCTGAAAAAAAAAATCTGCCCAAGGGCGCCATGAGTACAAAAACGCGATAATAGCTTTTTGAAAGGCATTTTTACAGAGGCGCTGAAAAATATCTGACCAAGGGCGCCATGATTACAAAAACACGATATTAGTTTTTTAAAACTTATTTTTACAGAGGCGCTGAAAAAATCTGACCAAGGGCGCCATGATTACAAAAACACGATATTAGTTTTTTGAAATTTATTTTTACAGAAGCGCTGAAAAAATCTGACCAAGGGCGCCATTATTGCGTAAACACGATATTAGTTTTTTTTAAACTTATTTTTACAGAATCGCTAAAAAAATCTGTCCAAGGGCACCATGATTAGAGAAACATGATGATAGTTTTTTGAAAGGGATTTTTACAAAGGCGCTGAAAAAAAAATTGACCAAGGGCGCCATGATTACAAAAACACGATATTAGTTTTTTAAAACTTATTTTTACAGAGGCGCTGAAAAAATCTGACCAAGGGCGCCATGATTACAAAAGCATGATATTAGTTTCCTGAAAGTTATTTTTACAGGGCGCTGAAAAAATCTCACCAAGAGCGAATTGATTACGAAAACACGACATTAGTTTTTTGAAAGTTATTTTTACAGAGGCGCTGGAAATAAATCTGACCAAGGGCGCCATGATTACAAAATTACGATATTAGTTTTTTGAAAGTTATTTTTACAGCGAGGCGCTGAAAAAAAATCTGTCCAAGGGCGCCATGATTACAAAAACACGATGTAGTTTTTGAAATTTATTTTTACAGAGGCGCTGAAAAAATCCCCCCAAGGACGCCGTGATTACAAAAACACGATATTAGTTTTTTGAAATTTAATTTTACAGAGGCGTTGAAAAAATCTGACCAAGGGCGCCATTATTAAGAAAACACGATATTGGTTTTTTTAAACTTATTTTTACAGAAGCCTTAAAAAAATCTGTCCAAGGGCGCCATGATTAGAGAAACACGATGATAGTTTTTTGAAAGGGATTTTTACAGAGGCGCTGAAAAAAAAATCTGACTAAGGGCGCCGTGATTAAAAAATATGATATTAAGTTTTTGAAATTTATTTTTACAGAGGCGCTGAAAAAAATATCTCCAAGGGCGCCATGATTAGAAAAACACGATAATAGTTTTTTGAAAAGCATTTTTACAGAGGCACTGAAAAAAAATCTGACCAAGGGCGCCATGATTACAAAAACACGATATTAGTTTTTTGAAATTTATTTTTACAGAGGCGTTGAAAAAATCTGACCAAGGGCGCCATTATTACGAAAACACAATATTATTTTTTTAACTTATTTTTACAGAGGCGCTAAAAAAATTGTCCAAGGGCGCCATGATTACCAAAGCCGCCTCTGACAAAGGGACCAAATGAAATTAAAATGAAAATCTCCTGTCTTAAATTGGCATTTTTTTTGTTTTGTTTTTTGTACTTTCACAAAAAACAGAAATACCAAACTACCGGGCAGCCACCCAGGGCGCCGAATATTTGACAGAAAATATACTAAATACATCATTAATACCAATATTAATTTATGTAGAAGTTACTATTCTTCGGGGTACTGAATAAAATCTGGACCAGGGCGCCATGACTATCAAAGTCTCTGTGAATGAATCCATTTAAAATGAGAATATATTTCTTATACAGTGTTTTGTCGTTTATACTTGCACAAAAGGCAGAAATACAAAAATACCTCACAACACCAGGGGCGCTAAATACTTAGACGCAGAAAATGTGCAAACGTATTAGACGCAGACTTATTAGACACTTATTAGAAGCATTCCTAGGAAATTATTTAGGCGTATATCTAAATAAGTGAGTACTTAATATTATTTTTCTTAGAATTTATCATTAGTACAGGCTTTGAAACAAAGTCTGGTCCTGGATACCATGTGTAACAATGGCATATCTGATTGTCGATAACTTATGTTATCTCGAAATTTGTTTATCTAATTGTCTTTGATCACACATAGTTTGCTTATGCTATACTTTAAAAAATAAAAAGCATTACTTTTTAATTTTCCAAATGAAAATCTTTGAAAATTTTATGCCTTTCAAAATGCGTGCTTAAAAAAAATAAAAAATAAATAAAAAAAGAAAAGAAAAAAAAAGAAAAAAGTGACGATGGGCGCACCGGGCATTTGCCTCGTTGCCCGGTGGGCCAGTACGACCCTGTTTTCCTGGAAAGGATAATTTTAGCTTTGTGAACAGAAAAGTGTCACACGAGGCCATACCAGGCGTCTTCGATCCTTGGTTGATGACATTAGTCGCGTTTTTGGCCAAAAACTCTTGCAGAACAATAAGAGAAAATTGAGCTCTTTCGAAATCAGCCGTGTGGCAATGCGTTTCAAGTGCAAAATATTGGTCACATCTTTATGAACGGAACGGACATAAAAGATATGTTGAGCCAACTCTCTTTAAGACACATACGATGCTTTTCAAGTACCACACTGTAAAAAAGAAAGGACTAAAATACGGAAATCTTCCCCCGTAAATTACACAAAAATTTCCGTTTTGCTTGAATTTGCGGGGGAAATTTTCCGTTAAAATATGGAAATAGTACTGGCATCCCGATTGCCAGTACAATTTTCAGTAACAATATTTTAGTCCGTTCTTTTTTTTTTTTTTACAGTGCAGCGTCTTGATTTTATTGCTGCCGGCTTTGTACGCAGAAATAGGCTGACAAACTGACCATTAAACAGTGATGCCGAATTAAAAAAATATGGACGCGGTACTTGTGATACTTGTGCCAGCAAATATGGTAAAATCGTTGTTGTAAATTGGTATGACAATAAAGTTGTGACACTGGCATCTACATTTCCAGACCTGCCAACCTTTGAAAATGAGAAATCGTAGCATACAAAATTTAAATTAATCTGGAGGTTGGTTGGTTGGTTTTTGTGTTACACAGCCATCTTTTGACATTCGTTGCGTTGAATAAGGTTTCAGTCTTTCAACTCAATTCAGTAAATTTTTTCCTCCGAAAATTTTTATATGATTTTTAGAGTTTGTTTTGGTTTGCAGCGTTTATTTTAAAATTGGTAAAAGGAGCCTGGCTGCAATTTTTTAGCCCTGTGTAGCAAATTTTGACGAAATTTGCGATTTTTTTTCCCGCAATCATTTCAGGATATTCATAATTTTTTTTCCCAAATCGTAATTCACGATTCAATTTTTCTATCACGATTCTTTGTTGAAATCCGCACTTTTTACAGTGAACTTTTGACAAAGTTCGCATTTTTTACCACGATCTTCTGACGAATGTTGCGTTTTTTACCACGATCATTTGACGAAATTAGTGTTTTCTTTCTGCGATCTTTCGGTAAAATTTGCGTTTTCTTACTGATCTTTCGATGAAATTTGCATTTTCTTACTGATCTTTTGAAGAAATTTCGCGTTTTTTTCTGCGGTATTTTGATAAAATTCACGTTTTTACCACGATCCTTTGACGAAATTTATTTTCTTCTGGGACCAATTGACGAAATTGATTTTTTACACGGTCATTTGTCGAAATTCGCGATAGTTTATCGCAAATCGTGCGATTTTGCACACTATTTCAAACCTTGCACCCTCAAAGACCCGCCCCCTTTCCAGAAATTCTTAAAATGGCACCCTTGTTTCTAAGGAAGGGAATTCCTGTTATAAATGTTTACAGAAACACGATTCATTCGAGGTTAATATACATAAAGAGAGTTTTATGTTAAGAAGTTTGTTTTGCAGCCCAGAATTTTTTTTTTCCATGAGCATTTTTTAATGTCGAATTTTCGGACTAATGGCAATTTTTTAAAACTTTCGGAAATTAATACTCTGAAATTTCACTCCTGAAAAATATGCTGCGCGGGGTAAAAATCGCAACTAGAAACAAAAAATTCGTTTGTGTTTTTTGCAAAAAATCGTAGTTTAAGACCGATTTTCGTAGCATCGTAATTTATAGGTCCAAATCGTAGCAACTACGATTTTTTCGTAGCAGTTGGCAGGTCTGACATTTCTGTCAGATAATGCAAAGGATATTGTTAAAAGATGGAGCAAGAAATATGCCACTTTTAGACCAGAATGTATATAGACCAGAAATTGTGAAGTTCTACAGTAAAAGATTGGGGGGAGTCGACAAACATGGCTTCTTACCGTCATTCTATTCAACTGCTATAAAGTGTAAAAAATTGACACTTCGAGTAATATCTCGTTATTTTAGTATACCCATTATGAATTCTTGATTAGAGTATAAAAATGGTGCAAAATGTTTGGAAGTTCCTTTGCAAGATCAAATGGATTTATTGGATTTCACATTTGAAATAGCAGAAGCTCTATCAGTGAAAGACCAGTCCCTAATCCGTATCAAACATGGAAGGTCGTCATCAAGAAGCTCTGTTTTGCCAAAAAACAAAATGAATACTGCCTTCTAAAGATATTTAGATTTAATGAATGAACCATGATTGAAAGGAGTGAAAAGCAACAGAGATGCAAAATGGGAGGTTGTACATACAAAAGTGAATGTTTTTGTGAAAAATATTAAGTATTTTTATGTTTTCACGCCCAGAGAAATTGTTTTAAAGGATTTCATATGAAATAAACTCATTTTATTTATTCTCATGTCCTTTATATCTTACATAATTGTAAATGTGCACAGAAAATAAAACTGCTCATTTTGCGTAATTTAAGCCCTGGTGTCCTATTATTAGAACAATTTTTAATTACTTTACTAATTATCTAAATGATATAATAATTCCTATTATAGTTATTTATGTTTATTCAAGCTTATTTAACTTGCAATTTATTTTTTATCTGTTTCCAAATTAAATCAGGGCCGAAGGGGTTAAGATTAAACACATCGTAGGCTTTAACTCAACTGAATCCATCAATAGCAGCGATCAAAATTATTACTTTTACCATTTTATGCTATAACTAAATTATTTGGTGAGAAATGTGTATTATTTTGATATTTGGGCATCTAATCTAATTAATTCCAGTTTTCATTTCAAGCAGTCAGCATTGATTTTTTAATGTAATCAAGCCAAATATTTGATCAGCCTTTTTCTACGCAATCAAATTTACTTTCATTGCGGTTTATATTTAAAAATTTTATAAGTAGCATTATAATGATAAATCGTTAAAATCTCTACTAAAAGAAAAAAAAAAGTGTGTAATGTGGTATTAAGGGCCGAAAATTGGGTCAGGCTCTTCATCAGTCAGGCTGAAAATTCCCCTCTATAATGCTAAACCTATGGGCTTGGAATGCATCCGTATTTTTTAAAATTCTCCTCCGAAAATTAAAATATTTTTCTGTTGTTTTTTGTATGCTCTTCTTGAAGAATGTTTTCTTCTTTTTTATTGGACAAATATTTTTAAAATACATTGTTAGTTTATTTAAAGTGTTGAAATCTTACTTGCAACTCGCCTGCTTCACTTAGATTTCAACACTTAAAATATAAAGCTAAATATATATTTTAGAAGCATTTTGGAATGTAAAAAATAAAGAAACATTCTTCAAGAAGAGCATACAGAAAACAGAAGGTACAAATTTAAATTTTCCGAGGAGAAATTTGAAAAATACGGATGCATTCCAAGCCCAAAAGGTTTAGCATTAAAGAGGGGAATTTGCGTCCTGACTGATAACAAGCTCTAAGGCTCCTGTCCCTGCCGGCGAAGACACACGAGCTAATGCTAATCCTATAGGGAGGGAATTATCTAATATCTCGTTTGCATTTTGACATTTTATTTTATTTTTTTTTTTTTATTTATTTATTTTTTTTTTTTTTGCATTGGATAGCCGAGATCCGTATCGACATCGCGCCTTTTTTACTTTTTCGATTTTGGTTGCAGATTTTTTTTATAAAGTTACTTTCACTTTTAAAACCTGTTCTGAAAATGAAACTGACATTCTAAAAAATATCTGCAACCAAAATTGAAAAAGTAAAAAAGGTGCGATGTAGAGACGGATCTCGGCTATGCATTAAAAAAATATATATATATATATATATTTAAAAATGTCGGAATGCAAACGAGATAGTAGAAAAATCCCTCCTCATAGGATTAGCATTAGCTCGTGAGTGCCTTCGCTGGCAGGGATAGATGCCTTAAGTCACTCGAGGGCTCTACGTCTGGGTTTAGATGTTTTCTGTGACCCTTTACATTTTTATTTACATTAGTGTACTTAATACTTCTCTATTAAAGCTGTTCTTAAATCCAAACTCGCTAATTTCTGATACACGCCTATTTATGTGATTATTAATCGAATAGCCTTTTTTTTTTACAAATGCACCATAACCCGAGATATAATTGATTGCTCTCCGATGACAGCTTTTCTCGCATTGTTGTGTTTCAGGAAATCGGCATAAAACATCAACTTTGGCGATATTTCATATCTATATATGAAAAAAAAAAAAAAAAAATCCTTTCTTTTGTAGAAAAAACAAGTTGGAAATTGCACGTCAAACGTGGCAAATGAGGTGCGTTCGTACTATAACTTGTTTTATAAATATTTTTTGCATCACATATCGTACTGAATGCATATTTTAGTGCGCTTCATAAGTGCATATCAATTTCATTCTGTTCGAAAGGCTGTAACCTCGTTAAAATGTACATGAAATAAATTTTTCCCATTGGCCGTAATGTAATGGAAAACTTTTGACTGTCCTTGTAATTAAACTGTACATCCGATTTTCATAAAATTTGAAATGACTCGAAAAAATATTGCACCAATTATATATACTATTTAAAATTTCAGACCATTCGGTTGGGTGGTTTTTGCTCTGTTATATGCGAACGGACGGACAGACAGACGGACCGAACGACGATTATAGGTGATACGTATTTATATTATTACGAACGCACCTAAAAATTACTTTGGGAATTTGAATTTGTCAAAAAGTGGCGAGTTGTGAATTTAACATTAATTTTATTTGAAATATTTTAATTCTAATGATGATTCAAATTTCTCAATTAGAGATCATTTTTTTTTTGTTTAACCCTTTCTCGACGAGCATCCGGCACACAATATATAACCTTTTAATACAGGTATTTCCTAATAGAAATCTTTGCCTAATTTAATCGCAGAAATTCTGTGCTTAATAAGAAGAAAATATTTATTAAAAACTTAATTTTAGGGCATTTTTCAGTACCTGTTTAGGTACACCTTAATTGTATAACACCTTTGTTAAGTTTGTAAACACCTTTATTTGTCACCTTTTAAATAAACGGTGACCTTTATAAAATTCATATTATGTAGTTTAATGCTTTTTTTCTTTCCTGTCACCAAGTCTTAAAATGAAACAGAGACAAAGTTATATATGTTTTGTAATAAATTCACCAGCTCGCGCTTTCTATAATATCTATCTATAGCGCTTTCTATAATTTCATAAATAAATGCAGTGAATTTTCTATAGTCGAGTTCGGTGTTCACACCAAAATTAACGTTTGCAACTTAAATCCTTCAAGGGCGGTGATGCCGTTATGGCATCACATAATTTTAATCCCTATTTGCCACATTGACTCCCGAATTTTTTAATGAAAATTTCTCTTTTATTAAGTACTCAAAAATATACTTTTACTTATTTACAAATTTTTTTTTTTTTTTTTTTTGTAAATACTGGTGTCATTCAATTATTTCAACATTTTACGAATACAAGTACCTTGCCCCTGAAAGGGTTAAAGGTTTTGGAAAAATGGTGAATTCCAACTATAAAATTGGAATTTATTTTCAGGATAAACATTAAATGCCTATATAAAACAACAGCAAATATTTTTCCTTTATATCTATTTATTAATTACTTTACTTATTTGATATACATGCATACATTTAATATACCGGGTGTCCTAAAAAGGACTGACTGATTTTTAAAGTCAATAACTTGCAAACGGGGACAGATATTTAAAAAATTCTTGCAGGAGGGTTATGCATGAGGTCAAAAGTTTTTTTTACAGTGATTTTCGATTTTAGTTCTAATTACAAACAATAGATGGCGCTGCGATCATTAGACGTTAAATTCAGGCTAGATTTTTGGTACTTCGAGACCCATTCAATACATTTTCATCTCCTTTTTCCCTATGGAAGAAGAGAAATGCCAAAAAAATCGAGCCTGTATTTAGCGCCTATTGCTTACAGCGTAATAACGTACTATTGTTTGTAATTCGAACTAAAATCGAAAATCACTGTAAAAAAACTTTTGACCTTATGCATAACCCTCCTGCAAGAATTTTTTAAATATCTGTCACCGTTTGCAAGTTATTGAATTTTAAAATCAGTCAGTCCTTTTTAGGACACCCGGTACATGCTGGTTATGAAAAGAAAAAAAAAACTTTCTCTTTTTGGAGGCATCGTTATGTAAAGCTTATGAACGGAATGAAACCACATTTTATTATTAGACTTTTCAGGGAAATAGGAAATGGCGGGGTAAAAATCAAAAGCCAAGTATTATACTCTAAGCTAGATGCATATTGAGCATAATTCGCCAATCACTCGAATGAATTATTCACTTGAATATTCCGAATACCCTTAAAATGTAAATTAGTGACACCACATCCACGTATGCAGAAATAATAATAATAACAATCATAATCATAAAAACAATAAAAATAAAAAGCAATTTAACAAATTACAACGACCGTTTGGAAAATGATTTTTTTCAAAGACTAAAATTTAAGACATATAAAATCGCACGCAGTTGATCATACATTACGTACGCCATGGATTAAACATTAACATTCCTGGACCCATCATGAACAAATTTTAAAAGAAATTTCAATTTTACATTTTTCGTCCTGTAAATTTTTAAACTTCTACGGAGCCTGGTCATATATTACGTACGCCATGGATTAAACATTAATATTCCTGGACCAATTTTAAATGAAATTTCATTTTAAACTTCTAAACATCCGACAATATTACTTTTTACGCCGTCGTATAGAGAAAAAAATGTACTTTCAAATGCAATTTATTTGAAATCTGTATCTCAATTTCTTTCTGAGTTATTAAATTTTCTTTTGTAGTTTTTATTACTTTTTTGTCATAGTGGCAACAGAAGTATTCATCTCTCTTGAAAGTAAAGGGAAAATACAGATTACTGTATAGACCAACCAATCAGAACACTAATAAAATACGGAATTCAACTAATAAAGCGCTTCAGATATGTTTTTGATTTCCTACCCTGACCAAGGACAATAACCATTTTCCCAAATGGTTAATAATAATAATAATAATAATAATAATAATAATAATAATAAATACTGATAATAATTATAATCCATTTTACAGGAGATTAATGAAAAAAATGTGACCGTTTTTTCCCCCGACAATGCCAGTTTTTTGCCAATTGGCAATCTTTGTACCAACTGAGCCCAAATTATTTGAAAATCCTCATGTTTGACAGAACATATCATGGTCACTGAATTAAACAAGTACCTGTTATGTAAATAGACTTGTAGATGGCAGCACCAGAAAAAGTTCTAAAACATTCTGTATTATTAAAATTGTGTGTTCTAAATTCTAATACAGAGTCATATGAATATGTAATTTTTACAAAAATTAATTTTACAGCTTAGGCGAAAATGAAAATAGCAAATATAAGTATGCATCTGAATACTTCAGTAAGAAATATTTCTTAAGGGGAAAATTATACCCTTCGATTGACTATTTTTTTATAATTAAATTGCTGAATCAAACAATATTTGAGTGTGTTGCTAAAAAGTTATTAATTAAAGATATAATTATAGTTCATTAAACTGCTTCAACGTATAGTGAAATATTTGTATTAAAAGTAATGCGAGTAACTTCAACAAATTATAATAGAATAATTAAGACATTATATGAAAATGAAAATAAAACTTATATCTGAAGCATATTGTTACGTTTAAACTATTTAATTTCGTTATAATAGAAAACAATGCAATATGTTAAATTTATAGTCTGTATTTTAATTCTATAAAAAATAAAAAAGTTATATTTAAAATGCCGTTAATGTCTCACACAAGAATTGCTTATGCTGATTTAACTGTATAAATGCTATCTTTATTTTATTTAATGGACCATATTCTCCCTTTTGGTTTGAGGCTACAAACGTTCGTCTGCTTGAGAATAACGTTCATAACCGCGCCATTGAAAAGCATTGTGTTTAGAAAATGTATGCTTATATTTTATTTTCATATGAAGTTTTAGACTTTTTCAGGGACAGATATGAGTTATACATGAACTCTTTTCTCTATTTTAAAGCACTTGCATGCACATTTTTCATTTTATTTATAAAATAAAAAAAATTTAATTTTAATTAATAAGTATATATGGATTTTAATTAGTATGTATATAAGTATTTATCTAAAATAATTCATACAGAATAAATCTGCAGTATTTTACGCATGCGTTTATCCGTATTTATGCTGCATAAAATGACGCAATAGCGAAACTAACGCGCTAGCCGCTATTTTTGCACCATGTGATTCCCACTCTGACGTCAGGAGAATACTGTTCAAAAAGCATTTGAAATATTTTTCAATAACTTTAATTTTTTTATAAACAACTATAACGCAATCTTTGCAATAACTAATAGCCAAAGCGCAAATTCCTACATCGAAATAGCATCTCTTAAATCTACTTCCCAAAAATTTCCTTAGATGGCAGCACTAGCGTTTAGTCTTCCATACTTTTTGCTCTTGTTATCCGAGCAAAGAGCTCCAAAAGGGTCTAGCCCAGGGTCGGCGAACCTATGGCACGCGTGCCACTTTCGGCACGCAAAAGAATAATTTTTGCACGGCGTGGCGTTGATTATGTCTCTAAATGAGGATACAGCGATTTTACTCAAAATACACGAACTTAGATGATCTGATTCGATTCTAAATTCGATTAATTGCAAATTGAAGAATTTTAATCTAATTCAATATGGTTTCGAAAATGTATCAGAGAAAATATTTGAAAACTATCGAAAAGGAAAGATTATTACCGATAGTACCTAAATTATGGCAACTTGGAAATTAATTTGAGAACTATTTAAATAAACTGCCTTTTTTTAATTTTTTCTACTATTTATATCTCTGAGTCATCATTTTCGCAAACTTATAATATAAAAAATCAAATAGATTGCCATATAAATTATGGCTCAATAGTTGCCATATAAATTCATTTAGTTTGCATTCTGTTGAAATTAACTGAACATGAACATATTAATTTTCATCCATGATACAACAATTAATCACATTATGTTTTTAATTAATTTCTAAAATATAATTGTTTAATTATTGCAGTGTAATAGTTAAACGTATGTTACTCATTTTAGAAAATATCTTAATAAGTAATTTTCAAGTAATTTTGATTCATTGTACTTCAATCCACTAAATTTATTTTTTAGTTGGCACGCCAATGTCAAGTAAAATATATTTTGATAAAAATTGGCACGCGACTATAAAAAGGTTCGCCAACCTTGGTCTAGCCGGATAGCGAAATTCTAAAATGGAGGGCCAAAATCACAGTCAGGTGAAATACAGCCACCCTATTGGTTGTGTGGTGGCGTGGTTTTAAGAGAGATAAGGGTGAGGATCACCAACTTGTTTCTCCATATGAATTTTGAAAGGAGTGAGGGGAAAAGTAATTTTGAAGCAATTGTTACCTTATTTTCATTTATGCATTATTTACCTTATTATTTTGTTCGCTTTTATTCATAATAAACAATCAAAATTAAGTCAACTAAGATATTTTGATAGCATTTTATACAACAAAAGTGAATAATTTAGATTATAAGTTGTAACAATTTTTAAATGATATGACATGACAAATATACTTTAAGGTATATTACTGCTTAACTGCTCTCCTCAACAAGCGTAAAACGTTTTGACACATTTACAAATTCATTTTTTAATGGAAACCCGGGCCATGGAAGCGATTTGAAATCGAACTGTGTTTTCCACTTTTTGATCAATAAATTACCTATTGAGTTATATGCGATTTTGATCACGTGATACAGCATTATTCTCCCCTTACTGACTGGATTTTTTTCTTTCGTTTGGAAATTCGGTTCAAAATGCCAATTTTGACAGAATTTTCTGAAAGATCTATTGTGTTTACAAGAAAACGAAAAAAAAAAAAAAAAAAAAAAAAAAAAACAGTCCGATGACATAGTTTCTGAAAAACAACACCTTCTAGTTTCATGTGTTTCCGAACAAAAATGAATTAAAACTCATGTCAGAAAGTTGACCCTTTGGATTTGAGTACAGCCTTAATAAAAATTTAGATTTCATTGAAAAATACTTGTAATATCACTTAAAAATTGTCTATAAATTTCGTATGGTAAAAATCTCAATAAATTTTCTCTTCTAACCCCCCCCCCCCCCCCCCCCCCCACCATTTAAATCCATAAAATCACAAAAAAAATAATATTAACATAGAAAAAGTCAACAACTATAAATAAAAGACCTTTTTCTAGACTTTAAATCGGAAACTTTAAATTAACAAAATTATATTAAAAAAATTACACAAATAATTTAAAAAATACAGAATTTAAAGCTTTAGTCTTAAATGAAAAAGAAAAACCTTAAAAATAAATCCAAAAAGTTTTTTTTAAGTCCCTTCAGGTTCTCTGCCTATAAAATAAATATGAATGTAAAAAAGTTTTTCTGTTTTTAACCCTTTATGCCCGACCATGCCACAAGTGCCATTAAAATAACTTGTTATAAAACTAATTTAATACATCGATTAGTAGTTATACTGTTTATAATAAATTATAGATATTTTACTTTGTCTTGCTTCAAAAACATTATTGGTTGCACAAAAGAAACAAAACAAAAAACACTATAATTTATTTGCCTTTGCATCTTTTTTAGCTTTCTTGACGTTGACAGATTGGGCGGAAGTTTCTGCTCGGAAATATTTCTATTGTAAGAAATTATGTTTGTACATTTCCTAATTCTACAAAATACTAAAAAAAAAAAAAAAAAGATTTTAAATAAAAGATTTGAGGGGAGTTACAAATATTGCACAAAATCTCTATAAATTCAATTTAATTAATTAATTTTGGCAAAATCCTTCTAAAATTTATTAAACTAGGGGGCTCGGCCCCCTACGAGCTACGCTCGCCAACCCCCGTCCAGACACCGCAGACTCTAAATGCACGCTAATTTGATCGGCTTTAAAAAGACTTCGAAAGATTGAATTATAATTTAAAAAACAGTGGCGATCTCCCTATAAACGAATTTCTATTCATATCTCTTTGATTGGGGAATTTTAACGCCAAATCCGCTGCGGTACTACTTGATTATCCTGTCGACCAATTTCGCCAAATTATATAAATCGCCAAACCACTCGCCAAATTATACAAATTGATATAATTTTTATTTTAAATAACGAAAGAACAAATAAATTCGTACAACATTAATAAAAACACAAATAAAACGTCGAAATAAAAATAACTGGATGACGTATACACGTGTAACAACATTTCAAAATAAGCTAATATAAAAGGAATTAAGTAAAGAGAGTCTTTGTCTCCTGGTATTTTTTAACAAAGCGAAAAGAAAGTTCTTTTAAAGGAGACATTTTAAATTAATTCTCAAAATATCAAATAAATGTCTAGCGCAATTTCTAAATTTAAACTTTTTTGCAATATTATTTTGTGTTCATTTTATGTAATAACTATAATGTGACGTAAATATGACGTAATTTCTCCTAAGACTTCTAACGCATGTTAATGAATTTATTATTTTACAATATCCTTTCTCTTTTAAAATTCACGTGTATACGTTTTATGACGTAATTTTTAATAAGTTCCTGCTTTTTATACGTAATTATTTAATTCTAATTTGAAAGTTTTTTTCCTGTTTATAATAGTCACGTGTAAATAAATTTTTAATTTGAAGCAAACATTATTGCTTGCGCTTTTTATACAGTTGGCAACAGTTTAAATTAGTACAATTTTCTGAAATCTCTAAAAAATATCTCTAGAAATGCTGAAAATTTGAATTTAAAATAGAAATAAAACCTGAAAAAATGAGTCAAAATAAAAAAATTAATGCAATTTGCACTCCGGCAAATTCTAACGCATAAAATGATCTAAAAATGATTAAACTGCCATGTATAGTTTTTGCTGCTATAAAACTTTTTTAGTGGAACGATTTTGTCCAACTTTAGCATTAAATAACTCTTAAAATAATTCTTCGATTTGAAAACTGTCTGCACCAGCGTGTTTATCAAACATTTCTGCATAAAACCACCGATTTTCATATTTTTGTATGCATTATTTTTGTTAATATTAACGAAGAAAGGCCTCCGGTCACAAAAAAATCAAAACCGGCGGCGGTGACAGCGGTAGTTACTTTTTTTTAGAATAGAGAGATGATTGCGTAAATCTTCTAATGTAGTTTCAAAAATTCACAAAATATGCTTTAGAAGATGAAATTTTCATAAATTCATAATTTGGGACATAAAAGGTAAACATTCTTTTATAGACACTAGGGGGCTCGGCCCCCTACGAGCTACGCTCGCCAACCCCCGATCAGACACTGCAGTCTCTAAAAGCACGCTAATTTGATCGGCTTTAATTGAATTTTTTTGGAAGATTGAATTATAATTAAAAAAACAAAGGCGATCTCCCTATAAACGGGTTTCTATTCATTTCTCTTTGATTGGGGAATTTTACGGAAAAATCAGCTGCTGTTAAAAGATACAATGGCATTTCAAAATCATCTAATATAAAAGGAATTAAGTAAACAGAGTCTTTGTCTCCCGGTATTTTTTAACAAAGCGAAAAGAAAGTCCTTTTAAATAAAACATTTTAAATATATCGTTTTAATCTGACGTAATTTTCACCAAACTTTTCTTTCCCTTTTTAATATTCACGTGAAAATGCTTTTATTAGAAATGAAATATTATTTGCGCTGTCCAAAAAAAAAAAATAGTTGAAAAGTTCATCTCAAAATATCAAGTAAATGTCTCGCGCTATTTTTAAATTTAAACTACTATTTTGCAATATTATTTTTTGTTCATTTTACGTAATAAGTGTAATGTGACGTAAATGTGATGTAATTTCTCCTATTTAAGACTTCTAACGCATGTTAATGAATTTATTACTTTACAATATCCTTTCTCTGTTAAAATTCACGTGTAATTATAGATGAAGTAATTTTCAATAAGTTCCTGCTTTTTATACGTAATTATTTAATTCTAATTTGAAAGTTTTTCTTTTCTGTTTATAATAGTCACGTGTAAATAAACTTTTAATTTGAAGCAAACATTATTGTTTCCGTTGTTTATACAGTTTGGCAACAGGTTAAATTAGTACAATTTTCTGAAATAAGTAAAAAAATATCTCTCGAAATGCTGAAAATTGGAATTTAAAATAGAAATGAAACCTCGAAAAATGAGTCAAATTAAAAAAATAAATTAATTCTGCACACCGGGAAATTATAACGTATAAAATGATCTAAAAAGTATTAAATTCCGATGTATAGTTTTTGCTCCTATAAAACTTTTTTAATGGAACGATTTTGTCCAACTTTAGCATCAAATATCTCTTAAAACAATTCTTCGATTTGAAAACTGTCTACATCAGCGTGTTTATCAAACATTTCTGTATAATACTACCAATTTTAATATTTTTGTATGCATTATTTTTCTTAATATTAACGAAGAAAGACCTCCGGTCACAAAAAATTCAAAACCGGCGGTGGCGGCGGCGGCGGCGGTGACAGCGGGAGTTACTTTTTTTTAGAATAGAGAGATTCAATGCTTATCTTAAAAACCAAGCCTAGTTTCATGACTGCTATTCAAGTCCGCTACAATGTGTTAATTTGGCATGGACCTCGATTATGGAAATTTCCTTCATTTAATTTACGATTAGAAAAGCATGAACTTGTGCATTTATTTATAAAATCACAATTTTCTCTCTCTCTCTTTTTTTTTTTTTTTTTTTTTTTTTTTTTTTTTTTTTTTTTTTAAACACATGCAAAAGGGAAAAAAAGCATAGTTTAAACCTTTCAATATTTCTAAATTGTTTTTTGAAACATAAAATCATAAATAAATAAATAAATAAATAAATTAATGATAAAAGTGCATTTAAAAATATATATTACATTCTTTATATTTTATTTTTTACATTTTAATATTTAAAATATTTCATTGTTGCAGTTTCACAGCTAATTGGCATATTTTAGCGTGCATGATTTGGCACATAATTAATTGCACTCTTCTTGTAACTCTTATACAATTATAACCATAAACAATATTTAGCAATTTATCACCTGTACCCTCCTTAGGGAAACATATTATTAATTTATAATTAAATTCTCAAAATATTAAAATGTTATATTGTCATCGAAATCACACCTGCTTTCATAATTTTTATAACCTTAGCTTACCAGGAAGTGAATACATGAACCAAGAAACAAAATAACTTATTGTACATACTATTACAAAATTGTTCATGTAATATTTTTTGTTCTGTTTATTCTTAATGATTAAAATCGGTTTAAAAACTGACATTATTTTTTTAAAAATATTTTCCATTAGGCAAAAATTTTTGAAAATTTTTAGCATTCTAAGTTAGTTATTAAATTTTTCTATAGAGAAGTGCGAATATTAGTTTTATTTTGGATTTTAAAAGTAACATAAGGGGGGAAAAATGCAAGTTTAATTTTTAATTTTCATTAATTAAAACAGTACTTGCCCCCATATTATTTAAAAACTTTTACAGCTTAAAATCGAAATCTTTCATTCACATTTTATAAAAAGACATCAATATATCTTGAGTTAATTTCGATGGCTTATTTTAAATGAAACAGGAAAAATTTGCTTCAATACATGATTTTTTCTCGGAAAAGGGAGTATTGCACGTTTCCCCTAGCCCTAGAGATTGCTCTCTGAAAAGGAAGCGACTCAATGACCAATGAGGTGCTCGAATTCCACCTGACTGTGATTTTGGGCCTCCATTTTAGAATTTCGCAGCCGGCGAAGCATAGCGAAATGACCCCCATGGCCGATGTTTGAAATAACATGTGTGGTAATAAGGCTCACCATGAGACTACAAAATAGAGTGTTTTTAGCTTCTGATCTTTAACTGTCCTTGAGATAATCGGTCAAGTATGCGCCGGCGCTACTATTTTTCAAATACGATTTTCTCAAAAAGTACAAACGTTAAAAAAATAAAATCGATGCCAATTATTGAAGGATATATTAGTTCACATTATATATTTTTTTTACATTTTTACACAAATTTTAGCTTAGAAAAATAATAAAAAATATTTAAAAAAAATTATTAATGTAGTAATTTTATACTTACACCAATCAAAAAATTACAGAATAATGCTCTAAGTATGTACTTTTAAGACAAAAAATTTCGTTAAAATCGAAGATGCGCTTTTCGAGTTATAAAAAAATAATTCCAGCAACTTGCTAAAGTATTTGGAACTCTCCCTGTTTGCATTTGCAGAAATACGTTACTATCAATGCATTGGTCGATTTGTGACATTTTCACTCGGGCACGATGCGCAGTGAGCCAAAATAAGAAAATGTTTCCATACATACCATTTCTCTATAGGTTTGCTTCGTGTTTGTAAAAATTCTGTTATTTTGGTGTACTGCGCATCCTTCTCGCGTAATCAAGTCGATGGTCTAGTCAGTGCTAGTCGATTGTGCAGGTGAAGCTGAATAGGGTCTGTAAGTATATAAGGTTATCAACTTTTTGACAACTTCGGACACCCCCTCCCAAACTCCCGATATCATACATTATCATTCCTCGAATCCTCTCCCCATAATAATATCAGTGTCTAAAAATTCTTTTTATTTTTACATTTTTTCCCTTTTATTTTTCTTTTTATACGTTTGCAATGATATACAGATATAGTTGTACATTTTTTATTCTCATATTTTACTGATTTAAATGAAGAGAAGAAGTTCATAAAATATCACTGCTATGTAAGAAATAACTTTATATCAAATAACATTTTAAAGAAATATTTATTATTTTAAAGTTTTTAATAATAGCTCTTTGTTACATAATGCATTGAACAGTGATATTGTCTTCTTGCACTCCGCCTTTGTACGGGGCTAAACAGAACTTTATGTAAGCAAAACAGGTGGACAACATTATTCCCTTTTTTTTACTAGCAAAAGTATCAAGTATCATTCCGAATCTGGTTTCTCTAACAACGAATTATATACGCATATGGCAGGAGAATATAAATGGCGAACGTTGGGTTATTCCATATTTTGGAATGAAGGTTTTTATAATCATTCAAGGGTTTTAATAACAACTTTGTATTTCCATAAAAAGAAGAAAATAGACTTAAAAAATTAAGATAACAGATGTAAAGAAAAAGATATCCCAACAAAAAGTTTTCTGTAAAAAAAAAGCGCCAAGTTCTCCTTAATGTTTCGGCCAGAAAAAGTAGTGATATCTGAAGTTCTCACAAGTTAAAAGCCAAACATTCCAAATCTTTCATTGAAAATGGCTTCCTGCGACTTGGCCGTTAATGCCTTCTACAACATTTCAAAATTAATGATTGGAAATTACGCATTTATGAATTATTTAAATATTAAAAGTAATATTAGAATGCAAAGAGGCAAATTCACATAAAGACATAAGTAAAAGTTTTCTGATAACTACCATTCAGTTTCAACAAACATTAGTTTTGATTACAGATCATTTAGTCCACTTGTGGTTTAATTGCCATTTTGTACGGTCTAAAGCTAAAGTCATTAACGTAAAACCCAAGAAATAAAACAAAATTTACTTACTTCAAATCTCACAATATGTTACATTATATTTTATTGTATAATATTGAAATCTTGTGTATTGACGAAAGAGAATTTTTTCGTTTGAACATTTATTATAGTTTGTTTGCATACATTATGAGGTATTCGATTTATAAACTGTTAAAAGATGATACTAATTATGTTTTAGCAATTAGGGATATTATCTCCTGAATACAAGTATTTTGTTATTTTTAACTTCTAATTCTAAGCATTTAAATAGACTGAAGTTGTTTAAATGCTTTTTTCAAATGTGTATTTTTTTCTGTACTCTGTGCCACAAAATGCCTAAAATAATCAAAAAATGTAGTTGGCATGTAGCTCATTTGTAAATATTTTAAAATTTGAAAAACTCTCTCGAAGGCATTAACGGCCAAGTCGCAGGAAGCCATTTTCAATGAAAGATTTGGGATGTTTGGCTTTTAACTTGTGCGAACTTCAGATATCACTACTTTTTCTGGCCGAAACATTAAGGAGAACTTGGCGCTTTTTTTTTACAGAAAACTTTTTGTTGGGATATCACTACTTTTTGTAAGTTTTTTCAAGTTTGTTATTCTAAACTATATTAATATAAAAAAACTTAAATTTCGGTACTTTTATGTTACCCGGGAGCAAATCTCCTCATTAGACTTGTTTTTTCGCCAATAGCAGTTTTCATTTTTTACATGCGTAAATTAGAAACAATGCTTTGATTTTCAAATAAAATATTTTGGTTTATGCTATTATTTCTTATTTATTTATTTATTTATTTCTATGTTAAATATTCTATTAAATAAAATGAGGGAAGTGCGTCTATTTTAAATGAGATGACTGAAAAGTATATATCTTTAAATAAAATGAATGCAATATGAACAATGGAGTTGGGAATAGTATTTGGCGATTTGCCACTTTCGCCCGGCTAATATAAAAACACCTAAATTTATTTTATTGAGCTTTACAAATTTATACTTTATTTCTTTTTATATTAAAGTACTAGCCGCCTCTAGCAAGCAGTATTTAACGTATTAATTCCATGTTAAACGTTGCATCATGTTACTTTTATTCATAATTTAATTTACTTGCCCATTCTTTCGCCAAGTCGGAAGCTTTTGATTGAGAAATCAAAAACTCTTTACGATCATGGTAGCACATCATATATTTTGTGTTGTTATGTATTCCATCTTTCGTGACAAATATCTCTTAACTCACTTATGCATGTTTCCTTAGCAGTTACGATTCGTTCTCTAATGCGGAAATTTTTAATCCTATTAAGTAATCTTTTCTAATTGGTCTCACTACCAATTGTTGTATTTTAACTGATACGACTGGGTACAAGTGAAATGGTTCTTATGAAATCCTTTGACAATATCTGCATTTGCATTAAACCATATTGATGCTAATATCTTTTTTTTCACGTTAACCTTTTCAATAGACACGATTACGGAAGAATAGAAGGTCTACCGGATCACTGCCATGACCCATTTGAAAATCTATCATTTTTCTCATCTGATCGTGTTGAAGAATTAGTCAATGTGCCATGGTTTTAAGATTTTAGTTAATTTTATTCGAAACCTGAAAACTAAAATGCGAGGAACCAGATTATAGAAGATTCATTCTAACTTATACATATATCGATTAACAGGTTACATATTATAGAATTATAATGATCATAAGGAGAACTGGCAGTTTCAATGCTTTAATAGTTTCCGTAAATTCTCTTTATATAATACAGAAGTTTTAGCGGTGTAATGATTAGCAACATAGTCACAGTAAGTATAATAACAGTACAATATAATAACAATAGCAGAGGTTTTGGGCAGTGACGAAACTATTTGCACTTTGGAAATATTAGTACGTTATATCATTTAACTATTCAGATGATATGCGGAAAAATAAAAATAGAATAAAAATAAAAATAATCGCATTAATAATTAACTCATTGAAAAATAGCCACTAGCGCCAAATATTCGCCAAGCTTGAGGACATTTAGCAAAGTTTCGCCGAATTTGGTAATATATCATGTCAATTCTCAAATTTGGCGACAAATATTTTTTTGTTTATTCTGACGTCATAATGATACATATGTATTATGTATTATACACATACCTATAATATATATGATGCAAATGTATAACGTATTATGTGCATATGTATAATATGTATGATGCATATGCATAAGTACACTAACATCACTAAAACGCACTTAAAGGAATAGTGTTCCATAAATAGTAGTGATAATTGCCAGATTGACCAGAGTGCTATTGAGATTAGATTTCCGAAATTTATAATGGACCGGGAGGCATCTGCACTCACCATCACCTCATCGAGTTTACAGCTGAAATTTTAGGATTAGTTAAAACTAGATTAGCATATTTAAATGCAACTGGTCTGTTAAGTCATATCTTGGTAGAAACCATCTGAAGACCTAATTTTAGTGGTTAACTGATAGGTTTTCTATTGTATTTTCCTGCATCCAAAAGTTTGAAAATTTGGAGGAATGGGTGCAGGAAAACACAATGGAAAATCCACCAATTAACCCGTAAAATCAGGTCTGTAGGTGGTTTCCATAAAGATATGACTTGGCAGACCAGTTACATTTCAATACGCTAATCGATATTTAACTAATCCTAAAATTTCAGCCTTCAATTCGATGAGGTGATGATCTGTGCAGACGCCTCCCGGTCTTTAATAAAATTTGTTTTAAGGAAGTAAAAGATGGACAGATAAACTGAAAGATTTGCCTTATTAAGATTTTTGTAAAAGCATATAAAAATTCATTCAGCTTGAACTCATGTAACACTTTTATAACTCAGGCTAATTTGCTGTAATCTGGTTTTGGCGACCAACATATCTTATCTATAACTATAATCTTTCTTTTACAGATTTAAAATTAACAATAAATTAACAGTAAGTTGGCTAATAATACAATATAATAACATTAGCAGCGGACTTCGGACGCCGCATCTGTCGCATATCGTTAAAGACAGTTTATTAGTTACACATTTCATTTAATTAAAAGGAGATTTTTAAAAACTTTCATATGGAATTAGGATATTTTTCCACTATAGGGACCTTGGCACTTTTTTTAAATCTTGGCGCAATTCGGACTTCAGAAACTGAGATATGCTGCCATAAACAACTATGAAAACAAACCTGATGAACTTTTATGTTATTTATATTATGTATTTATATACATATAAACATTTTATTTATACATGTATAAACTTTTTTACATTATGTATTATTTTTTATATACAAATTATTTATGTTGGTATATAAAAATAAATAAACGGGTTCCTTACATTAAATAAATTATATACACATGGAAAAAATTGCTTGTGTATATGACACAGTAAATAGGTTGCCAGAAAATACGTTATCAATTTTTTTTTCTCGTCAAGGCTATTTTCTGTATTTCGCCAAGGTTACTATATCGGAAACATACCGAATTGCGGTTATATTTTGTTAAATGTTTTATTGTTTTAATATCGTAAATATATCATAACCTATACTGATTAAAATTTTTAGGTATATTCATATTTTTTCTATTTAACAAACATCTTTGGAAAAGCATATATATAAAGTTTTATTCTGTTTGAAATTGCGTGACCCTTTCAAAACTCTGTAATTGAGTATTGGCGACCAACATTGGCGCAATTAAATGTGAAGGAACTGTTTACGGCCAAATCAACACCCCCTGTTTTAAGGGTTTAGAGGCGGAAATTCTGTGTTTTCAGATTTTTCTGGTTAATTGTGCTACAAACCCGACTTACTTGTGAAATTTCATGATTCTACGACTTTTAGAAGTACCTTAGTTATTTGATGATGCGAAGTGAGTCAGTGACAAAAAAGCGCTTTTTCGGAATTTAATATTTCGAAAACTACTAAATATAGAAACATGAAATCGTGGAACCTTAGTTCAGTTTGACCATACGAACATGCGTATAAAAGAAAAATTTCTACATCTCTCCCTAAAACGATGTTATGAGGGGGTGAAAAGTATGCCGAAATGGTTCAGGAAAAGGTAGCTTACGGCTTGTGCGAACTTGGCGGACGCACTGCCGTGCTCCACAGATGTAAAGAAAAAGATATAAAAAAAAATAAATTTTTGTTTATCAAAAATGATAACCATATTAAATGACAACTCCGTCCCGCTAGAAATATCTTCTGATGTCAAGTGCGAGACAAACACCCCCCCCCCCCCACACACACACTCCCCCTAAAATGATACGTTATATATGTACGCTGTACAATTCCATTGCCTTCTCTGTGAAAATCATCCTAGGCAACTGCTACCATTTTGCTTGCTAGTTCTTGATATTATTACGCGAGAAGGATGCGCAGTACACAAAATAACAGAATATTTACAAACACGAAAGAAACCTATAGGGAAATGGTATGTATGGAAACATTTTCTTATTTTGGCTCACTGCGCATCCTGCCCGAGTGGAAATGTCACAAATCGACCAATGCATTGATAGTAACGTATTTCTGCAAATGCAAACAGGGAGATTTCCGAATATTTTAACAAGTTGCTGGAATTATTTTTTTTTATAACTCGAAAAGCGCATCTTCGATTTTAACGAATTTCTTTTTTTTCTTCTTAAAAGTACATACTTAGAGCATTATTCTGTAATTTTTTGGTTGGTGTAAGTATAAAATTACTACATTAATAATTTTTTTTAAAAATATTTTTGATTATTTTTCTATGTTAAAATTTCTGTAAAAATGTTTAAAAAAAAAAATATATATATATATATAATGTGAACTAATATATCCTTCAATAATTGGCATCGGTTTTATTTTTTTTAACGTTTGTACTTTTTGAGAAAAACATATTTGAAAAATAGTAGTGCCGGCGCATACTTGCCCGATTATCTCTAGGACAGTTCAAGGTCAGAAGCTAAAAACACTCTTTTTGTATTCTCATGGTGAGACTTATTACCACACATATTATTTCAAACATCGGCCATTTCGCTATGCTTATCCGGCTAGACCCTTTGCCACAACGAAACTTCCATAAAATATTCCATAGAAACATACATTAATACTGAAACTGGAATGGAATACATTTGACATTCCTTCTACCAAAATAAATAAATAGATAAATAAAATGAAACCTGAAAACAGTAGTGAACATCAGAATCAGAAAATGGTACTTATTAGAAAGGAATGAAATCACCTTCGCTTTTCTAGCAACAGAATTTTAAACCAGAAAAAGTCAGGAAAACGCTGTCCTCAAATGGCAGAAAATCCAAAATTTCAACTTTCGAAAAACACGATTAATTTTGTAAAATATGGAGTTGATTGATTGAAAATTTGCGGAGCTTCCACGAATTTTTAAAATACTGTTCTGATTTTTTTTTTCTAGTCCCCAGTACGGTTTGCTATTTCTTTCTCCCAGCTTATTTTGTGTCCCAAAAATAACGTTACCTTACAGAAGCCAGCCGTAAAACAAAGCAGTACGATTAAATACTCTATAGCAATTTTTTAAACTTCTAAGCATCGCACATTTTCAATTTTTATATCGTCATATCCGGAAAAAAGTACTTTTTAATGCGATTTGTTTGAAAACTGCTTCTCCATTTATTTTTGAGATATTATTATTTTTTTTGTAGTTTTTAGAGCCATTTGCTTAATATTGGCAACAGAAGAACTCCATTTCTGTAGAAAGTGAAAGAAAAATAGCAATTATATCTTTTTGTTTCCATTTTCCCATAAAAACTGAAAAAAGAAGAATGTAATTAAAATACGTGCTATTTTTAAAAAATATAAATGAATTATTTTTCATAAATGGAGCTATTGAACTAAATTTAATTTTGAATATCTATATTAATAATACAAACAAATGAAGGCCTGTGAATCTTTAGATAGCTGATTTTTTTGTCGAGTTTTTTGAATGACGAAATCTCTCTCTCTCTTTTTTTTTTCTTTTTGGATTTGTGTATTATTCCGCGATAGTGACGTCCTAAGCGTACTTTACTGTAGATGTTGTTTAACACTGGATCGCACATGATGAATTCTTCAGCGGATATGGATGACGTCACTTTATGTAAAATAAAATTGCGTGTCTTAAAACTGAACTACAGTAGATTCCCGATTATCGGAGTTTCCGTTTTCACCGAGTTATTTTCTTCTGATAGACTGATGGCTTCCATATTATGAAACAGTCATTATAAATGAACTGTTCGGTGAAGATGAAAGAGCAGCCGTAAAAAGTTAGAACTCTGATTTTCTGGTCAGAATGGAGGGAAAAAATTTTTTTTGAAAAAAAGAAAATTATAGCCTTTTTTGGGTGTAAAGTTGGGTTGTTCAGTTTTTGTATTTTTTTTACAAACTACAATAACTTAAACAAAAATTTCCTAATTGTATGCAGTTCAAAATTTGTATTCGACTATTTTTAAAAATACATTAAAAATATGGAGGTGCTCAATAATTTTGGACAAGACTGTATAATCGCGAATTAATCCATTTAATATGCGTTTAACAAATTTATTTAGGTCAAATTTAAATATTTTTACAAGAAATTGAAAAATGCGACTCTTAAAAAGGCTTCAATCCTTTCTATGAAACTTTTCTAATAATACGCCTAGCTGGCTACATTTCCAAATATGTGCTCTGTAACGTTACACACATAAATTATTCCTTATATCATAAAACTGTTCCTTGAATAAAGTGGCCGATTTCATGCTCTCCTAAGTATGGCGTCACAACACAGTTTTACGATTGCAAGTGTAAGCGAGGGTTTATTGAACATTCAATACAGCTCTGGGGAGAAATAACGATATCATCTCTTTTAGATTTGATTAAAATAACTCGATGAGAGAGAAAATGAAGTAAGTGGTAAGCATAGAAACGTTTGCTTTGATTGTAAAATTAATATGCATAAAAAATAAATCATCATGTAGAATTAATTTATTCTTAGAAGAGAAATTGAGCAGTAGGAACCATCACTATATTTTGCATCATGAAAATAGAATGGAATCCCAAGCAGAATCTCTAGTCGTGAGTTCTGTGATTTCTTTTGACGAAATGAAGTAAGTAAAAATTGAAAAATTTGGTTTGTTTGTAAAAGAAGTATGCATAAAAAATAAATCATTATGTGGAATAAATATATTCTTAAAGAGAAATTGTTCAGTAGAGACCATCACTATATGTTTTTTGCATCATGAAAAGAGAAAAGAATCCCGAGCAAAATTTCCAATCGTGAATTCTGTGATTTCTTTTGACGAAATCTCGGTACGGCAAGATTGCTCTCACGATTGTGTGAATAAAATTTTTCCTAATACAGTAAAACCAGCAAAAATTTAAAAAAAAATCTTACAATGAAAACGTTCATTAAAAAACTCAAAGAGAGAGAAAATAAAGTAAGTAAGCATTGAAACATTTGGTTTGATTGTAAAAGAAGTATGCATAAAAAATAAACCATTATGCAGAAAAAAATTATTCTTAGAAGAGAAATTGGGTAGTAGGGAGCATCACTAGTTATGTATTTTGCATCACGAAAAGAAAATAGAATCCCGAGCAGAATTTTATGTCATGAATTCTGAGATTTCTTTTGACGAAATGAAGTAAGCATTGAAACGTTTGTTTTGATTCTAAAATTAATATGCACAAAAAATAAATCATCCTGTATTATAAATTTATTCTTAGAAGAAAATTGGGCAGTAGGAACCATCACTATATTTTGCATCATGAAAAGAAAATGGAATCCCGAGTAGAATTTCCTGTCGTGAATTCTGAGATTTCTTTTGACGAAATGAAGTAAGTAGTATTGAAAGATTTGATTTGATTGTAAAATAAGTATGCATAAAGAATAAATCATTATGTGGAATAAATTTATTCTTAGAAGAGAAATTGTGCAGTAGAGGCCATCATTATATGTATTTTGCATCATGAAAAGAGAATAGAGTCCCGATCAGAATTTTCATTCGTGAATTCTGTGATTTCTTGTAGAAATCCCTGTATCGCGAGATTGCTCTCACTATTGTGCGATTAAAAATTTTCATAATACAGTAAAACCAGTAAAAAAAAGGAAACTTACAAATGAAAACCTTTATTAAAAAACTCGATGAGAGAGAAAAGGAAGTAAGTAGTAAGCATAGAAACGTTTGCTTTGATTGTATATATTTAATATGCATAAAAAACAAATCATCAATCATAATAAATTTGTTCTTAGAATGGAAATTAGACAGTAGGGATTCACCATTAGCTTTGAATTTTGCATCATGAAAAGAGAATAGAATCCAGAGTAGAATTCCCAGTCGTGAATTCTGTGATTTCTTTTGACGAAATCTCGGTATCGCGAGATTGCTCTCACGATTGTGCGAATAAAATTTTTTCTAATACAGCACCATAAAAAAAAGAATCTTACAATGAAAATCTTCATTAAAAAACTGAAAGAGAGAGAAAAGGAAGTAAGTGGTAAGCATAGAAACATTTTCTTTGATTGTAAAATTAATGTGTATAAAAAATAAATCATTATGTAGAATAAATTTATTCTTAGAAGAGAAATTGGACAGTAGGGACCATTACTAGTTATGTATTTTGCATCATGAAAAGAAAATAGAATCCCGAGCAGGATTTCCAGTCGTGAATTGTGTGATTTATTTTGACGAAATCCCGGTATCGCGAGATTGCTCTCACGATTGTGCGAATAAAAATTTTCCTAATACAGTAAAACCAGTATAAAAAGAATCTTGCAATGAAAACCTTAATTGAAAAACTCGATCAGAGAGAAAAGGAAGTAAGTGATAACTATAGAAAGGTTTGCTTTGATTGTATATTAATTATGCATAAAAAATAAATCATCGTATAGAATAAATTTATCTTTAGAAGAGAAATTAGACAGTAGTGATCCATCACTACATGTATTTTGCATCATGAAAAGAGAATAGAGTCCCGAGCAGAATTTCGAGCCGCGAATTCTGTGATTTCTTTTGACGATCACTATTTTGATGAAAAAATAATTTTTTAGTTATCCTTAAAAAAATTATATAATACTAGCTGATGGAATGGTGTAGAAGTTGAAAAACTGAGCAATTCAGTAAATCATAATTTGATATATTTTTAAATATAAACAATCATAATTCTTTTCCCTTGTACACGGTAAACTTTGTATAAAAATTCAGTTGCACTTATAATAACAGCAATGGTATGCTTTTGAAAATTTTATTAGTATGAACATTCTATATAAGTAGGAAATTGCAACTTGAAGAGAATACATAATATCGATTGTTTCTCAAATTATAATTTACTACAAAAATACTATGTGTATTGAAGCTAATTGACGGGTGTAATTTTTTTCTTTATTTGCGTATTAAATTTCAGGGTTAATATTTGAAAAATTAAACTTTGTATCAAGCACCACTTTAGTACTATGTAAAAGTTAAGATTATTTCCAGTCAATCGATTTTTAGACTACTAATTGTAGCGAAATTAGTAGGGTGTGTTTATTTATTTTTTTTTTATATAATAGATTAGTTTTTAACACAATTATACAATTGGTAAATAACTCATAACAGTTGTAAATTTCCAAGTGGGTGAGAAAAGTTCGGGCCAGGATTCGAACCAGGTATGTATTTTTGAACCAGGCACGAATTTTTTAACTGCAGTAAACGCTGCATAAGTAATTATAATATTATTTCGATTTATTCTTTTGAGCTGATTCAGATATCAGACCAGATGCTGTGATCGTTAAAAGTTAGTTGGGTGAATTAGTCCTTCAGATTCGTCCGAAATGGCTCAGTTGTTAGAGCATTGGTGGCTTCAGCCCAGACATCCCTGGTTTTTAGGGTGTATTCGAGAAAATATTTTTCCACACACAACAGCTCAAAATTTTCTGAGACATTTTCAGACTCATTTCTAAGAGTAAACACATGAAACTTGCTGAGATGATTTTTGAAGAGATGTATAAGAGGTCGTGTGATTACATTTTTTGCTCAATTTATTAGAATTTGATTTTAAAATAATTATTTTCTCAGTATGACTATTTTTTTCATTCACACATCTCAGGCTTTGGAAAATTCGGCTGAAAACGCCAACTTTGACAGCATTATTTACAATATTTTCTGCATTTATCAAAAAATCGATAAGTACGGCATATTATGTAGTTTCTAAATAAGAGAATTCGCCAGTTTGATGCGTTTGAGAGCAAAAATGAATTTGAAAATTAATCAGAAAATAAGCAGTTTGGAATTTAATACACCTTAATCCTGGCCCGGACTTCTTTCACCCACTTGGAAATTTACAACTGTTATTAATTTTTTTCAATTTTTCCAACACTGTGCCTTATTTACCTCAAGTAACTGAGTAATTTAAAGAATACTATGTAACGTGTCCAAATAAGGACTAAAATATACTGGTTAGTTTATTAGACCAGTAAAAGTATGAATAAGGTTTTAGGAAAATAATAAATAATTAAATTAAAAAATTTCAACTTTCTGAAACAAGACTATTTAAAATGTACACCACTTTCCCCTGTACATTCCAACTCAATCTGTGTTACAGGCCAAAGAGTTAGATTTTATTTCATCAAATCCAGGACTTAAGAAATGAAAAGGTATTTTTCGACTGGAAAAGAAGGGTGAACAGTTACGAGGGGGAAAGGGTAACTCACGCGAACAGCCAGAAGACCATGACGGATCCTCTTTCACGCAAATGGATATCGGTTCCGAAGGATCGAGTAGCGGATAGATCAGATCCGCTTTGGTTCGCTTGGGAATTGGGAGTTAGAATCCTTTCTCGTATATGCCATAGTGATGGCTCGAAAAGATGAATTTATTCTGATACTGTACTGTAGGCATAACCATTTAGGTGTTATGGGGATAATTTTAGAGGGATCCCCGTTTTTTTTTTTTAAAGTTACGTAGTGTAATTGAGCCGTTGAAGCTGAATATATAGGGGATAAATTGATGTTGGAGTAGATGGGAGATTAAACATCGATAAATTTTTCAAATGATGGATTACAGCGAGTGGTAATTTAAATGAGAATTCGTAGTCGTGAAATGTATGATCCAGCTAAGAGTGTTTTGTGAAAGCAGCAAAATTGTGGAATTTCTGAATTACCACAATTTATTTAAAAAATGTATTACATGTACAAGCATTATTAACTCAATATAGTGAGTCTGACTAAATACTGATTCAGTGCTAAATTTTAAACAGCGATTCAATATGTGTTACATATGAATGAATCAGTTGAGAATATATCGGAAAAACCCTTAAATTACTGACACTTGTGTATTTCGAAATCCATCACAATGTGTAATCAGGGCTGGTCAGACAAGAACTAAAAATTATGGGTCCAGCATAGATTATGAAACACTTTCCAGCACATTCAGAGTACTGTAACAAAACTTCACAGCTTATTAAGGTGAAAGATTGTCTAAATAAGCGATTTGGAAAACGTATAACGTATTTGAAACCCGATTTCTGGAATTTCCATAAATAGTTGGAAAAATATTCATTTTTTGTGCAGCCCTGTATATGATCTATAGATATGTATGCCTACTACATAGTATGCTAAAAGTTTGTTCAGTTAAACGTATAGCTTCCGAGAAAAATACCACTATGGCAGCAGAGGTTTTGTGGTCTGGGCAGGCATCAGGTTGGATGGGCACACACCCTCCCTGTGTTTGGCTAAGGCTCTATGACTGGTGTGACGTGTAGGATGATATTTTGGTACCCTATGTTCGTCTTTTCAGAGATGCAGTTGGCCCTGATTTCATTTTAATGGACTACAACGCGCGCCCAGTGAGAGCTCATCTGGTCTACGAATTTATGGAAAGTGAGGATATTCGCTTGATGAATAGGCCAGCCATATCTCTAGACCTAAACCTTATAGAGCATGTTTGGCACGTTCTGAGGAGAAAAATTGGAAATCTCTTTTCAGCTCCCAGAACCACCCAGGGCCTGAAAACAGTGTTGCTGGAAAAGTGAGACTAATTGCCACAGGGACCCATAAACTGCCTGATTTCCAGTATGAGTTCATGTTGTAAGAGCTGTATAGCTGTAAGAGGAAATCAAAACCCCTATTAACCCATTTTTTGATCAATATTGTAAACTCTGTTTCATACCTTCTGACGCAGATGATTCTTACGCATGATCATGCGTGCGCATTATAAATGCTGAATGTTTATTTTTGTTCTCTATATCAACCTTTGTACATGCCTATTGTCATTAAAATCTTTCCTGTAATTCTGGAGATAATTGACCAAATATGAAAATTCTCTTAATTTTGTTCATGGGTGTATTTAAAGTTTTGTAAGTTTTGTTATTTGTATTAAATTACAATAATATATTTAAACAAATAAGCAAAAAATAACTTCTAATAACACAACTTGGTGGGAAAAAGTTTAGGACCAGTATATTTAATATTTATAATAAATACTATAAAAATAAGAAGAATGAAATGGTTAGGCCATCTAATCAGAATGAGAGATGAGAGAAGCACAAAGAAGATTTATAGTGGTAATCTAATTGGGAAAAGAAGTATTGGTAGACCCAGGAAGAGATGGATAGAAGAGGTAGAGAAAGATCTTACACAAAACCAAATTATAAAGTAAAGGCCAGAGATCGGAAGTTCTGTCGAGGTATATTGAGGGAGGTCAAAATCCTACATTGATTGTAGTACCATTGTGTATGTATGTATGTATATTTAATATTTAAATTACACATGTTAAAGCTTTGTTAAATATCTTTCACTACCTTGTTTGCTTCCCCTTAACATTTATGACTTCCAAAAAACACTTTGTGGAGGATTTGGCCAGTTTTTGCATGTGAAAATAGATATCTGGCCCATGTTTCCAAAATGGTAGCTTTTAATTCAAAAATTGAATCAAGCTGCTTTCCGTTGGTATAAATTTGACGAAAAAGATTTCCCACAAATTTTCTATGTGGTTTAGGGGAAGACTTTTACCTGGAAAGCACAAAGTTTTAATGTTCTTGCGGATAACCAACCTGAAGTTGACACAGAGTTTTGAATAGAAGCGTTATCTTGAAACAGCACCAAATTCTTATCCATAAGCTCATCTTAAAGTGGAACAAAATTATTACCAAGACTATCTTCATAGTCACAGGAGTTCATCTTTGTATTGGTGAAAACCAAACTTGTTTTTCCTTTTGCATAAAACCTACCCAAATCATCAGTCGATCACCACCTTGAACATGTCTTGAAAGCAGGTACAGCTCACCTCTTAAATCAGGCTAGTAATTTCTTAAACTATCTCGTCCATCGAGGTTGAATTTTGCTTTCATCAGTAAAAACCAATTATTGTCATAGATTGTATTTTAAGTGGATGATGCTAATTAGAATCATCCATCAACATGATGTTTTTGTAGTTTAGGCTTGGCTTTGAAATTAACATACTTCAAGCATTCGGAACTTTAAAAAAAAATCTAATAGTTCTATACGTTAGTGAGAGTTCAACGGCAGTTTTTATAGTAGAAGAACAATCTTCAACCGCGATTTTAATAATATTCTGTTTACACCGGGTTTTGATAGTCTTCTGCTTTTTTTTTTTTTTTTTTAATTTCTTCTATAGTCCATTGGATCAAAAAGAAAATTATGCACAACAGTTTTAGATTTATTTATTTTTAGGGCAATTTGCCTTTCACTCAGCCCGCAATCCGAAAAAGCCGTGATTTTACACTTTTCTTCTTTAGTCAATGATTTCCCGACGCCCACACTCAAAGCAGCAGCTACATACCCCGAAAATTCAAATCTAATGACTACTAACCTATAAGCACCATCGCAGACGAGTCCCGCATAAAATACTAGACAAGGCGTCATCTCATTGTGCTAAATTAAAACAAGTTGGAAATTGCTCGTCAAACGTGGCAAATGAGGTGCGCTCGTACTATAACTAGTTTTATAATTATTTTTTGCACCCCATATTGTACTGAATGTATAATTTTTTGCACTTCATAAAGTGCATAGTCCGTAACATCATAAAAATGCACTTCCAATAATTTTTTCCCTATTCCCCGTAATGTAACGGAACACTTTTGACTGTCCTGTAATTAAACTATACATCCGATTTTCCTAAAATTTGAAATGGCTCAACAAAATTTTGCAACAATTATATCTTTAAAATTTCAGACCATTCGGAAGGCTGTAACATCATTAAAATGCACTTGTAATAATTTTTCCCATTGGCCGTAATGTAAAGAAAAACTTTTGACTGTCCCTGTAATTAAACTATACATCCGATTTTCATAAAATTTGAAATGGCTCGACAAAATTTTGCAACAATCATATATTAAAAATTTCAGACCATTCGGTAGGGTAGTTTTTGCTCTGTTATATGCGGACAGACAGACGGACGGACTGAACGACGACTATAGGTGCTACGTATTTATGTAATTACGAACGCACCTAAAAAGAAACTAACTGGTCCTATACTTATTTCTATTTGTTAATATTACTAGATTTTAACACTTGTAGATACATACATACACAATGGTACTACAATCCATGTAGGATTTTGACCTCCCTCAATATATCTCGACAAACCTTCCGATCTCTGGCCTTTAATTTGTAATTTATAATTTGGTTTTGTGCTAGATCTTTTTCCACCTCTTCTATCCATCTCTTCCTGGGTCTACCAATACTTCTTTTTCCTATTAATTTACCATTATATACCTTCTTTGTGCTTCTCCCATCCCTCATTCTGTTTAGATGGCCTAACTATTGCATTCTTCTTATTTTTATAGTATTTATTATATCTTTTTCGTTATATAACTGTTCAATCTCCATATTTGACCTGATGCACCATGTATTGTCTTCCTTAATAGGTCCAAAAATTTGTCTTACGATCTTCCTTTCCCAAGTAATAAGTAACTTTTCATCTTTTTGTGTAGTGATCTAGGTCTCACTACCATAAATTACTATTGGTTTTATAACACTTTCATAAATTTTAAGTTTAGTTGTTCGGGATATTAGAGATGGTTTTAGAATGTTTCGAAGAGAAAAATAGCACCTATTTCCTGCTGTAAGTCAAGTTTTAATCTCTTCTTCTACCATATTATCACAGGTGATCATAGATCCTAAATATTTAAAATATGTTACTTCATTAAATTGTAATTCATTATTTACTGTTAACGTTGCTGTTGACTGTGATTTCATTCGGTCCTTTTTCATGTATTTTGTTTTTTTTATTATTAACCTCGAGGCCTAGTTTTTTTTTTTCCATCAGTGTCTAGTTTATTGTATCTTTCAATCAAGACTTAACACTTGTAGATAAAAATACCTTTTTACATGTGCAATTCAATTAACTGAACATTTATATCAGATATATGTATCTAAATTCAATATATATAACCCTTTTCGGAATTTTATTTTTTTGGACAACAAAATTACCTTGTGGTCTTAAGCTTTTTTCCACCACTGTATAAGCAGTTATAGCGTCAATAAATGCTTTTAAAAGCGTAAAATAAAATTTTTTAAACATATTTTTCTTGATTCCGTCCTTCATTTATCATTTTAAATAGAAAGATTGACAATTTACCAAAGCTATGTACTTCTTAAATTCGCTTTTAACAAGAGGAAATTGCCATTTTCCGTCAGGATCAGATGTGTCTCCGGATTCCATTAGCCGATTCATGTCGCATCCGACCACTATACTGACCGAAGTCTTAACTCTTTTACTGGACTCCGGTTTTCAAGCATAGAAAAGAGGTATATTCTTCTCAACTTCCGTCTACTTAGTTTCGATTGTTCGATTGATTGCTTGTTTCCGACCAAAGAGGGTTGTTCTCTGACGTAATTGGTGGGACAAAAGCAAACATTTTAGAAGCACACATTTATCAAATACAATGAAAGTGAATAGATAGAAAATAAATATTTATTTCTGTTGAAAGGAACTTTATATTCGCCTTTATTTCTTATTCGCGATATATCACGTAAAAATAATTATGTTCTAAATTATTATTCAAAATAGGGCTAAGAAAATATGCATTCCGCGTTGCATATAGGACAAAATTGAAAAAAAGTCTTTTCATATTAAATAGAAAACGTATGAAATCAATAGAGTTTGTATAAGCCTAATTTTGAATAGGGAATAGCATAAGTATTCCATTTATTGTTTTTAAATTTTCTGTGCAAAATTCCGTTGGAAAAGATTATAAAAATTTTTCAATTTCCTTCATAACAATCCTGTATTTTCTGAATATCGTTTTTTGCCCTACAAACTAATGTTCTTTGGAAAACCAATGAACTGGAGTTATGAGACCAAAATAAAGTTGCATTTTATTTATTCCCAGACATCTTCGGGACCCCCCCCCCCCTTAAACATATTACACTAATAAATACACATTCACAAGGGGAGTTGGGGAGTTATGAGCCAAAATAAGTTTCTTTTTATTTTCTCCTACAGATCTTCCAGAAAAACCCAAACATTAGACTAAAGACATTCGCATGGCAATTCCTCGACGTTCACATAGAGAGTTGAGAAAGTATGAGTAAAAAAAGGTTACATTTTATTTACTCTCAGACATACTCGGGAAAAACCAAACATATTAGACTAAAGAATACACCTTCACATGGGGAGTTAAATGTTTATGAGCAAAATAAGTTGCATTTTATTTTCGCCCGGGCATCTTCGGGGGAAAAAAAACCCCAGACATATTAGACTAAAGAATACACATTCACATGGGGAGTCGAATTCGAATAAAATATGTAGCAATTATGGAAATAATTTTTCATTATTTTATGTTATCTGTTATGCTGAAATTTTCATCAAATCGTCTCTAAAATGTAACGTCTTTACGATTTGTGGTTAAATATCCACCATCACTACTAATTCATCAAAATTTTGAGTAAACTTTTTTTGTTCGTTAGTTGTTGAAATTAATGGAAAACCTATTGATATTATTTATGAACATATAAATATACCATACATGGACTTACGAATCACAGATTGCGGGCTGAAATTCGCAGACTTCGTGTATGAGTTTTGAGTTCGATTCGAAATCTTCTGCACAAAAAATGATAATGTTCGGATTTATCAATTCTAAATAAGCTTTTTTGGAAAACTAAAATATGACAATATGAATAATATTAATATAAAAGCTTCTAAATGTTTATTTAAAATACAAACATCATATGTTTGACAATGCAGAGTAGACTGGGGCTTGTTGGCCCATTTTTCTTTAATATTTTTTATTTTATTAAAAATTTTAATTGTTTTTCAGTTTGTACAATCAGCGTATCTTAAAGCTTAACCACGCATGAGAAAATTTGAAAAATATTAATTAATAGTTTCCATATGAAGCTCAGAAAGACAAAAAGAATCTCAGAAACATGTGTCACTGGGCCAACCTGCCCCATCGAACGGAGTAAGTTGGCCCTCTAAATTGATTTGATTTTCGAATTACTAACAGAAATGAAAAAACACATAAAATTTTAAATGTAATTTTAATTTGGTTTATAAAAAATTCAAATGATAAGAAAAGATATTTTGGTCAACTTAACTACTGCATTCATCAAAATCTTTCTCATCATCATCATCACAAGGAATGCAAATATAGCATATCCTGTCCCCAGTGACACATGAATGGTGTGCCCAACGTTGCACCTGGTATATTGAATCCACTCTTGTCTTATTTACCCTTTAGTTAATACTGAGCTGCCTAGCAACACACATATATCTGCACTTTTATTGACTTCTGTAGGTTTATGAATGTTGAAAACAAACTCTTGGAATGCGCGGTAACATGCCGCAGTTTAAGCGGACCAACTTGTCCCATATCGCCATTTTGTTTTTTGATTGTCCTATCAAAATATTCGGTTAATATTTTTTAAAATCAGTAGGTAGAAAATAAGCTCTGAACAACGGTCTTTTAATTGCTACTCACCAAAGTGAAACTTTAATTTGGGAAAGAATTTGAAGTGGAATTCGTTTAATTGCTTTTTCATTGCTGACGTTGTCATTGGTGAAAGAAGACATGATAAGGCTTTTTCAAAAGTATTGGATGGGCTCAAAATTTTTTGAGTAAAATAACACATATAATTCCCCCCCCCCCTCCCCCATGGTGCGTATGTGTGATGTGTGTGGAGGAGCGAGTGACTAAAGATGATAATTCGAAATTAAATTATTTTTTTCTAAGAAAATTTTTAAATTATTATAATTTAACTTTACAAATAATTGTATTAAATTATATTCTTATAATTTCTCCTTTATAAATACATTAATATTTCTTTTAAATAACATTGGAATTGTTAACCATTGAAAGTGCGAAAAACTAAATGTCAAGAAAAGCATTCATTTTAGCCACCTATGCTTTATCAATTCAAGACATCAAAGCAGACAGCAAAAAATGCAGGAAATTTGTTTTCGTGAGAAATTTAACTATATATCCACTGACGGAGTTTTCAGTGCTCCCGTAAATCTAATTAATGTCTTTACTATTTTTCAAACAAAATTTTTGAGAAAGTTAATAAAACCAAATTTTATTTCAGAAATTAAATAATTAAAACAATAAATTCAAATTAAATCAATTGAAATCGGGTAGGCGGAAATATCAAATTATTGGGTGGGTTCACGGCCCATAGTCCCACATATAAGTTGGTGCCACTGAAGACACACGTCGCTCAGCTAGTAACGCGATTTACCGGATGGTTTAAAAATATCGCGGATGGGACAATCTGCCCTTATGGTCAACATGCTCCACTTTACCTCATTTTTTCCCCTGTGTTAATTGATAATCCACTAAATTTACCCTAGATGATAATTTAACCCAAATAATATATGGGGCATTCTCACAATCTTTTGACTTTCATGTCCTTGAATAATAATTTTTATTTTAATACACTTTTTTGTGTTTTTTTTTAATTTCATATACTGGGGAACATCCCATTGCATGATTTCACAACAATATTAACGAGCTAAATAAGTTTTGGACGATGTTGGGGGTCCAAACACCTGAAATTTTCCTATACCATCCCCTGTCCCTGATGCTGATGTTTAAGATTGGAGTTGTCTGGATAAAATTGTTTCAATAAAAATAATTCGATGTAATTTTTTTTCGGAAACTGGAACTATTGTTTTATATAAATATGTAGCTAAAAATTAACCTGCACACATTTTTAGGGTTGTTATTGTTTTTTAAACTTTGTCCCTGGGGTTTAGATTCCTTACCATCCCTCTTCTAAAATTATACAGAAAATCATTTCAGATGCAGCCACAGAATGTTTTTCAAGCTTTTTCTCATTCAGAAGTATGCTAGAGAAATAATGTCTAAAATTCTTTGGCAGGAAATTTACTGTAGAATTTAAATCAGCATTTAAATATCAATTTCAAGCATCGTGGCTTTATTGGTAGTCAGCACCATTCCCAAGGTTTAAACCTGCTCTTTTCGAGGTAAATTAAAAAAAAATATATATTTAATCCAATGTTAACAACTGTTTCTAAAAATCAATGAACATTGTGGCTATCACTTAGTCTTAACATGATTTTCCTAAAAATAGGTGGTAATTTTCCTTACCGTTCCATCCTTACCATCCCTTTTTTTACCATTTCGTCCCTTTTTTCCAATACCGTCCCCTTTTTTTCCCTTACCGTCCCTTCTTTAATACCCCTTTAAGACAATGTTATACAAAAATTCTGTATTACAAGTACTACATTATTATTATTTCTTATTTGAATGTCCTGTGGGTACTATGCAAATTCATTATAAGTAAAAATTTAGAAGAAAATAAAAAGTTATAGGGGTAAAATGGTAAGGAAAATTAAACTCGCAAGTTTAACTTAAACCTCAGTTAAATGAAAAAATTTTCGCTGTTGACCATTTTTTCTTTATTTTGAATCACATTAAAATGTTATTTTAGCAAGTTTATTTTTGTCAGATTTTTTCCCCCAAAAGTCAAAAGATTGTGAGAATGCCCCATATACCGAATGTATTCTAAAAATTTGAAATCTTTCTAAGATGTTTATAGATCTGAAAATGAATTAATTCGTTCTAAATTAAGTAGTAAAATGACCGAAAATTTTTAGGAATATAACATAATTTCCATTAAATATTTAGCATATTATTATTATTAGTATTAGTATTAGTATTAGTATTCAGTATAATTTAGTAGTATCACTAGAGTAATGGGATTTTATTATTAAACTCTTCTTATTATGGTTTTCTCTTTATAAGTCGTTTATTTGAATTTAGTTTAAATCTAAAATACATTTAAGAAGACTGATATTTTGAGAAAAGAAATTGATTTTCACTGCTTTTAAGTGATTAATTACTCTAAGAAGCAAATCATGACGAATCCTTAAGATAAGCCACCATTATTTTAAGACACAAATTGCTCCAAAGCTTAAAATGTCTGCTTAAGTAACTACTTCGAACTTCGGATTTGAACAATGGGTTTGATTGCTTTGAAGTTTGTGTAAAATATGGAAAGATGGCCTCTAAGACCTTCATGCATAATTTAAAAATTTTTGAATTTTCAGAAACATGTCATGATGTATTTAGTACAGGAGAAATGTATTTCTATCAACATATAGGTAGGCACTCGACTTAAAAAATGGCACATTTTTTAATGGAAAATGTTAAATATATAAGCTTGTCTATAATATAAGCTTGGAAATTTGATATCACACCATTTTTTAGCCACAACTTTAATCTTTTTTTACCCGACTGCCAAGGAGGGTTATGTGTTTCACGCGTTTCTGGGTATGTGGATTCCTTTATACCCTCGAAACATTCCAATGGCTGGATGGATTTTAATGAATGAGGTCTCTATCGATTTGTCTTAACCGTCCAATTGTTATAGGCTAGGTTTTGTTTTTATAGATTCAAATGGCGGTAAAGACGAAAAAATGTTTGCGAACCCTATTGAGTTGCATATCACTGGATACGTCTTTCAAAATGAAGACGATGTTCCATTGACTATTTTACAGTCAGAAGTTCTGTTTAAATATTACACAACCTGAAAGTTGCGTAGGTAGGATCTGTAGCTTTACTTTAACTCTAACCTGCATAGACAACTATATGCCTCATCAAAACAATGTTTATAGATAGGAACTAACAATTAAACACAACTTTAAAGTTATCAATACAAGTAAATAAAGAAAATAGGTAAGTAATATAAAAAATAGTTTCACATTGATGAGAAATAATTAATTAGTTCCCAGTCGGGTTTTTTTTATTTTTTAAATTTAATTTTTACTTGTTAGCTTGGCTTTTTTTACTTTTGAAAAGTTGTTTTTCTGATAGATCTAAAATACGTATTAATATTCTATACTATAGCAATATGTTCTTCCTATTCATTAAATAGTAACCCAGTTCGATCATTCAATAGTCTTACCTTCAATGTATTGAATAATGGATACGAACAGTTAATACATACATCTTTTAATTGTATATTTACGATATTACATATATATTAAAAAATAATTGAATTTTTATTATTTTGTAAGATAAAATAATGGTTTAAAATGTTGACAACGGGCAAAAAATATGAAATAGGTTTCAAAAAGGGAAATGGTTCATCAATTTAATTTTTTATATTTGTACTAAATGACAAAACGCCATTTAAAAATGACAAAAAACATGATGTATTGATATTGAAATCATTCTTTTACATTTATTTCTTAATATAGCTGTTTTAAAATATGATAAATCGTTTTTTAAATTGAAAGTTTCATTTAACTTCACGTAAACTTCAACAAATGCGTGATACATCCCTTATCCTGATAACACAAACCATAAAATAGAGCTTCTAGTTCCTTCCTACCACACCAGTTATTTTTCTGCATAAAACATTGACATATCGTGACTCTTAATCACACTCTATACATAAACGAACGGAGTATCCATAACAGCAACTTCATAATCCCACTTAAAGCTCGCCCAGTGAGTCAGTTTACTTTCCCGGCGATCCCATGGGGCCCGTGTTTCTAAGGGCCCCTAGCACGTGGGGGTCCTTGTCTGACAAGGAGACCCCTGCCGTGATTTGTAACAAATGAAGTACCCGTTGCATTAATGTTTCTCTAATGGAGCTGTGGCAGTCCCGCAAGGGAAAGCAGAATGTCATAAAATGCATTAATGTCGATGTTTAAAGCTGCTTTTATCATTTTCATAAATGAATGGGGCGTGATGCGCGCAGTATTTAATAGAGGGATGAGGTTTTAAAATGTGTTTAACAAAACAAGCTTAATGGAGCAATGACATTTATGCACGGCTTATAAAATAAGGGATTGATTATCCGTTATTATTATGAATTTTCAGCCATTATCTTGTCCTTGTATGTCATGTATTCCTAGTAACAAGATAGTATTGAATCAATATTGTTTTTATTGGTTATATCTTGGTCGACAATTACTAAACCCTGGCCAATATCGGCATGTCATCTAAGCATTGAGATGGATACATTTTTGCGCACATTGTACCAATATTGGCAAGGAATATTTCAATAGTCCATAGCCAATATTTCGGATGCAAAGCATCATTTCCTTATACATTTGTCAATTAACGCAAGGGTAATATTTAACCAATATTGGTATTCCATAACAAGTATTTTAGATGAATGCAAAATTGACTCAATATTAGGCCCCGATATAACCAATATGACCAATAATGGTTTGCCATTATTTATATATAAAGCTGTAATTTTGTTTATTGTTTGTTATATTTTTGAATTGATACAATAACTATTAAAGCGTTAACATTTATTAAAAAAAATAAATAAATAAACTATTAAGTTTATTTTACACTTAGTAAGATATACTAGTACCTAGTAGTATTACCACTTAGTAAGATATACTATACCTAGTAAGATATACTATTAAGTATATCTTATTAGTGGGCTCAGTCCCATGAGAGCTACGCCCGCCAACCCCCGTTCAGACTTCGCAACCTCTGAAAATATAGTAATATGCCCTGTTTATTATCAGGTTACGGAAGATTGAATGATATTATCACCATAGTGGCGGCTATCTTCTGTAATCGGGTTGCCATGCTTCTCCGTTTGAATGAGGCATTTTTCTGTTACACTGGCCTGATCCATCATTGTCGTAACACTATTATTTAGTATATCGATGGCCCAAAAATTGTGTAGATTAAACCTTTAAGCATAAAAGTACTTATAGCAAAATTAAAATAGCAATCTGTTGTTATTTAATCAACTGGCAAATTGTTCGTGTGCAGAAATTGTAAATTCTTTTGACACAGAGGAAATTTATTGTATGCAATTGAATTTAACTTGTTATCGTTAAACTATAAATATAATTGTAATTTTTTTTCCCGATTGGTACCCTAAAATTGTTTGCAACTTTACAGAACTACTGATTATGATGTCCCTTGTCGGACTATTAGCAGCCTGGCTTCGGCCTCAGTTTGTAATTAATTTTAACTTGAATAATTTTTTTTTTTTTTAATGATTAGTAAAAGATAGGTGCCTTCCCTTCTGGGTTTCTGCCTGCGAGCCCCTGCGTATCGCGGAGACCCCGGGTGGAGCGTAACTAACTCTTAAGTTGGATCTCTGATCAGGCGATCTTTCTCAACTCAGGCCGTCAAACTGATACTGTTGTACTAATAAGTAAGATCAATCACACATTTGAAAATCAGTTTGTATAAAATGGTACGTTAAGAATGTCGCTATCTTTCTGACTTTTATAAAGACGCTGTAAACAATATTCTTCCTTTCGGTTCGGTGTTAAAAAACTCCCTCTGCTTGGGAATAGCTTTCAGAACCACGTATTGAAAACATTTGTGTTTGCATTGGTGTTATATGTTTTGATCGAGTTTTGGATATTTTCAGGAACAGGTATAGCTTATTCATGAATTTTTTTCTCTATTTTGATAAATCATCATGCATATTTTTATGTTATTTTTACATTGCATATTATTGATATTAATCAATAGGAATATCCGAATTTTCAAATATGTATTTATCGAATTTTAATTAAAAAAATTTTGTGCATACATTTACCTGTATTTATGCTGTATCAAGTGATGTAATATACAAATAAATTTACTAGCTCACTACTTTTATAGAATATGACGTCACATTAAAATTCTCCAGAATAAAAATCGTTTTAATGTATCATTTTAAAATATGATGTAATTTACACTATTAAATGCATTTCTCATGCAATGATTGATTTATTTTTTATTTTTTTTCTCTTTTATGATTGACGGGTACATACATTACTTAATTTAAAAGTGTGCAGCCTCCATGAACTTGTACAAACTCGTTATTATTTTTATTGAAATTTAATTCCTCTTGTTGTTATGGGAACACACACACATACAAAAGAAAAAAAAATTCTTTGGAATTGAAGTCTCGCATAGATATTTTTTTATTTTTAGCTGTTCGTCAATATTATCATTTGTCGATTACGACGTAATAACTCCCATTTCTACTTTTAACGCATATTAATGAATTTACGATTTTAAAGTTTTCTTTCTCTTTTTAATATTCACGTGAAAATTTTTGTTGTTGTTAGAAAGGAAGTTTTATTATTTGCGCTGCCTTAGAATTGACGACAAAAGTTAAAAAATGCATCTCGAAATATGAAATAAAAGTCTCGTAAATATATTTTAAAATATAAACTGTTTGGCAGAATTATTACTTGGTTATTTTAAATGACATAATTTTCAATATTTTCCTGCTTTTATAATGTAATCATTTAATTCTGAAGTTTTTTCTGTTTTAAATAGTCACGTATAAATAAGTTTTTAATCGTAAGGAAATATTATTCTTTGAACTGTTTCTACGACTAGCAACAATTTGAAATAAAATCCTTTCTAAAATATGCAAAAATATCTCTTGAAATGAGGAAAATTTAATTAAACTAAAAAAAATTATTATTTATTTAATATTAATATTATTATTAACATTTAGTGAATTATTTTTTCAGATTTTTTTGAAAAACATATTTAATCACAATATTGATGGAAATAAAAGATAATTTCAATTTAATTTGAAAATGGCGAAATTGAAGAAATCAAATAATCCCTTTTCTCACTTTTTCCTCAAAAATGGAGTAATTTGGTTGCCATCATTAAATAAATTTAATTCAAATTAGAAAAAAAAAATATTTCGAAAACTGATTCACATTTTAAATTCTAATACCAGTTTTGAGATCTGCGGATCAATACGGATTTTTGGTGTTAATTTCACCGCCAAACATTCAATATTTTAGGAAAAATAGTTGTAAGACTAAATCAGTTAATCATAAATACATAGTTAAATCAGTTCATAAAATCGTTTCATAAAGTCGTTTCATAAATTCTTTTCATTAGGATTTTATATATATAGGGTATATAGGGAAGATATATGGCTATTTATGCATAAAAATTGTAACAAAGATGAAAAAACTACATTCCATATTAGTGTCACTATTTAAGCAAAAAAAGTCCTTCCGGCCAGTGCCGGGAGGAAGAGGTAGCTTTCATAATCCTTATTTAAAAAAAGCCAAATTATATCATTCAAACACACGAAGCTCAATTTAGTGGAAACCGAATATAGGAGATTCAATACTAATTTTTATCAATATAATGAATGAGAATTTCGCGAAATTAGTCAGCTTTATCCAAGCTGCTTTTCTTTGAAGTAACATATATTTGGCTGCCAAATTCGGCAATTTCTTAAAGTGCCTGTCATTTTAAGACAACATGGTGGATGAGGCTAAGCAGTGAACTCGGTCGAGACCTTAGTAATTGCTGTGCACATGCTCACTCACATCGGAATCGGTTAATATATAGGAGTGCTGTCGCATGCAAAAAATCAGATTTTTCAAAATGTCACCCACAATAGAAATTGAAACTGCTATATCTGAGCCATTTTTTAAGGTAAAGACAAACAAAAAATGCTCCTGAATCCTTATATCAAGGTCAAATACTTAAGAAAGAAACCCTTTTCAATTTCTAATTTTTTTGCACCTCACTTTAAATATATATATATATATTTTAATTTAATGGTCGCCATTTTGAAACAAGATGGCTGATGAATCTGGCCAGCGAACTTGGTCGAGGTGTTGATGTATACTATCCACATGCCTTCTTACATCGAAATAGGCGAATACGTGTGTTATCGCTTGACAAATACAAGATCGTTTCAAAATGTTAGCCATGCTAGAAATTCAAAGTGCTATAAATCAACCATTTTTTAAGATATAAACAAAAGAACAAATTTTCAGAAACAAAAACTGCTCCGGAATCTTTGTATCAAGGTCAAACACATAAAAAAATCTTTTTCATTTTCCAATTGTTTAATACCTCATTTTGAATTTTAAATTTAATTTTTTTTAAATGGCAACCCTTTTGAAACAAGATGGCGAATGAAGCTGGCCAACGAACTCGGTCGAGACATTGGTATGTACTATGTACAGACCAAGTTACATCCAAATAGGTTCATAATTACGCCTGTTGTCGCGTGACAAAAATCAGGTCGTTTTAAAATGTCAGCCACAAGATAAATTCAAAATGCTATTACTCAGCCATTTTTATTAGATATAGACGAAAGAAAAACTGTTCCGGAATCTTTGTATTAAGGTAAAACACATACAAAAAAAATCTTTTTCACTTTCCAATTTTTTTGGTATCTCATTTAAATTTTTTAATTTTTTAATTTTTTTAATGGCCGCCATTTTGAAACAAGATGGCGGATTAAGCCGGCCGACGAACTCGGTCGAGATATTTGTATGTACTATGTACACACCAAGGTACATCCAAGTCGGTTCATAAATACGCCTGTTATTACGTGAGAAAAATCAGGACGTTTCAAAATGTCAGCCACGCTAGAAATTCAAAATGCTATAACTCAGCCATTTCTTAAGATATAGACGAAACAAAAACTGCTCCCGAATCTTTTTATCAAGGTCAAACACATAAAAAGAAAATATTTTTTCAATTTTTAATTTTTCGGTACCACATTTCAAATTTAAATTTTTCTTAAAAATTTAAATGGCCACCATTTTTAAACAAGATGGCAGATGAAGCTGACCAACGAACCCGGTCGAGATATTGGTATGTACTATGTATAAACGAAGTTACATCCAAATCGGTTCATAAATACGCCTTTTATCGCGTGACAAAATTCAGGACGTTTCAAAATGTCAGCCACGCTAGAAATTCAAAATGCTATAACTCAGCCATTTTTTAAGATATAGACGAAACAAAAACTGCTCCGAAATCTTTGTATAAAGGTCAAATACATAAGAAAAAATATTTTTCCATTTTCAATTTTTTGGTACCACATTTCAATTTTTAAATTTAAAAAAAAATTTAAATGGCCGCCATTTTGAAACAAAATGGCGGATGAAGCTGGCCAACGAACTCGGTCGAGAGATTGGTATGTACTATGTACACACTGAATTACATCCAAATCGGTTCATAAATACGCCTTTTATCGCGTGACAAAATTCAGGACGTTTCAAAATGTCAGCCACGATAGAAATTCAAAATGCTATAACTCAGCCATTTTTAAAGATATAGACGAAACAAAAACTGCTTCGGAATCTTTGTATAAAGGTCAAATACATAAGAAAAAAATATTTTTCCATTTTTAATTTTTTGGTACCACATTTCAAGTTTTAAAATTTTTTAAAAATTTTAAATGGCCGCCATTTTGAAACAAAATGGCGGATGAAGCTGGCCAACGAACTCGGTCGAGACATTGGTATGTACTATGTACACACCAAATTTCATCGAAATCGGTTCATAATTACGGGAGTTACAGTGTGACATAGGTCAGATATATATATATATATATATATATATATATATCAATTTTGAACGGAGGGTGGTTTCGGGGTCTGGGGGTCATGATCGATGAAAATATACCAAAATTTTTTGAAATCGCTTTCCTCCGAACGGCTGCAATAGGTAGCTTTTTTGTAAAGAAAGCTACCTAAAAATTTCAGCAAAGAATGTTATAAATCTGAACTCACTAACGTTCTGATAGTCACAAAATCATTTTTATTCTTAAACGAGAAAGACAGGCTACCGCGGTGCATTCCACGTATGTTTTTTTACAGACCGCTGGAGTCACGTGATGCTCGAATGCACCAATTAAAGTGTGCGAAAATAACATCACGTCACTCTAGTGGTCTGTAAAATAAGACACGTGAGATGCACCGCTATAGCCTGTCTTTTTTATTAGCCTCGAAACTATTCCATTCTCTTAAAGTTCATTATTATTAAAAATGTTTTCAAAGCATGTGTTTCACCTTCATGCTAAAATTTAATGTTTAGTTGAAAAAACAGTCACTCTTGAAACATTAAGCACTCAAACTGGTTTATTTAAGTGTATCCCGGTTTATTTAATTATTTCTGCGAAAGTTTTATACAACCAACCAACAGAAAGCAAGAGGAAAGAAAGAAACTTATTTTTGATGATCGATGATTTATGAACCAACCAACCGAAAGTAATCTGAGGGAAAAAAGGAGTACTTTTGATGAGAGTGATGTTCGAATATTAATTAATTACTCAGCTAATAATTAGAATATTAAAATTCTGAGGATATGCTGCATTAGGAGAGGGCCTTGGACTCTTTTCACAAAAATTTTGAACCTCGTACGTGCCGTATATTTTGCTAGCCATCGCACACAGACACACAGACAGACAGACAGAGCGATTTGTTCTTTTATTAGTATAGATACATAAAATTTTTAGGTATTCTTATTTAGATGCAAATGGATAGAACAGCATTTCAAACTCTCCTAGAAAAATTCCTATCATTTATAAAAGTTTGCCAAAGTAGTCATTTTAAGCCAATTTTAATGGCACGACAGTCAATGAAACATCGTCACCAGGGAGCAAAGATTAATAAATTTAGATAAAAATGAAAAGCGTTATTGATATTAATGAACTTCAATGTTTGTGCTAAAGAAACGTAATAAAGACTCCGCGTATTAAAAAGTTTATCGTTGTAAAGATTTTTTTTTTTTTTTTTTTAACAACCTTAACCGCTTAAACGTTCCTTTTTAACACAATAAACTAAAAAATACGAGCATAACACCACTTTGTTTTCTAACTAAAATATTCATGTTATGTAATCGAAAAATTTCTGCCATTAACTGAAACGAAGATTACAATAAAAAATTTTGGTATTCAAAATTTTCGAGTAAGGGTGAGAGTCGAGTAGTGCGCCCCTACGGTGCACGGGCAAACCTATTAGAGGTAAAATAACCTGTTAGACGTAAAGCATAAATGTCTTCCTCTTAAATGCAGATGCATTTGAAATGTTTATGTTGGTTTTTAAGATATCTGCAACATTTAAACTAGCGGGAATGAATACACATTTTGTTTTCTAATTTTCGTAAAAAAAATTCTTTTCTCTTTTATTTTCTTTCTTTTTTTTTCCCCTTTCACTTTTATATTTAAGTTTACTAATACCATAAAATTTCATCAAAATGTATAGAATATCACTTGAAAATTTTGATAAAAGAAAAAAAAATCAGAAGTCAAACGATTTAAAAGTATGAGCTGTTATAAATATCAAAAGAATAAATAAGAATTTAAGCATACAAGGCCTTAATATAACTGATATCTCTTAAACTTTTGACAAAACATACAAAATAAATATAGTATTTAAAAATAAGCCTTAATTAATAATTTTATGCAATTTCTTTTTTAGTCTACGTTATTATACTACATTAGAAAGCACAGTTATTTATTTACATTTTTAAAAAATCATATATATATTCTTATATGCAACATTACTTGAGAACTGTGATCACACAGATGTAAGCGAAATATAATATTACACAATTTATCTTGCAAAATGCCTTTAGAGAACCGCCTCTACCTACCGCCTTCTAGAGAACCTACATAAAATTAATTTTTAATGGCATTTTCCTCTTAATGTTTGACTTATTTATTAATCCAAGCACATTTTAAGTAAATTACTCTACTCCCGAGAGTCAGAATTTCTTCACTTGGAATAAATAGATCATATATAGTATTTGGAGTGAAACGTGCTTTTTGATAAAAGATTATCAATTATATTTCACTAGCATTAAATTATTTATTTGATCATAAGCATTTTGAAATCCCCATCATGATTTTTGAGAATTTGCATGTACGTGTATAAAGGTTATTTAAAATATTTCACCAAAAAGCCTAAAGTCGTTTTACGGTTTCTCACCTACTGAATTCCAAAATTTTATTTACTTATTCATTTTTTCATGATTTTCAAAGATATGTTAAAATTAGTGTTGTGCAAAATCAACCCCCAAATAGGAACTAATTATAAAACTCGAAGTAACCTTTTGAAAAATGTGTTACATTCGTCCTCAAATAAATATTTTTAAATGAATCAGCTCAATTTATACTCGTTTTTTTTTTTTTTTTTTTTTTTAAAAAGAGCAAAACCCACTAAGGATTCCTTTAAAAAAAATAAACAAAAAGAAAAAGAAAATCATGAGACAAAAGGGAAAAAAACTATTTTGCTTAATTTTATAAACTTATTATTATAGTAATGTCAAAAGTTCTTTTATTAATTTAGTACTGGAATAAAACTTAAAATACTCCGCTGCAATTATCAATCAGTGATGTTAAATTCTTAAATTACCTGGGTGGTTTTTAGTGTTGAATTCTCAGGTTAACACTCTTTGCAAATAATATATATATATTAGAATAAAAATGGATATATGATTTATTAAATAAACCGGAAGAAAAGCTCGAATGACCATAGGATCTTACCTTTCTTTATGTTTGTTTTAACTTCTTCTTCTTCCTTTTTTTTTTTTCTTTTATGTAGAGCTTATTTATGGTTCTGAACACAAGTACGTATTTTTCCATTTATTTCTTATCAAATTCCGATAACGCGGCTGTCAATGTGTTAAAGAAAATTTCTTTTCAAAATGTTTTAAAAACCCTACTATTTAGTTACACAGAAGTCACAAGCAGGTTTGTTAAAAAACGAAAACAAAAACAGGATGCCTGGTTTGATGCTCAAAGAAGTGGGGGTGGAGATAGGTCAATTACTGAAGACATTCACTGTGAGACACTATAAACGCATCGCCACACAGAAAAATTTACAAGTTTTCTCAGAATATTCTGGAGTTCCGCTAGTTTGTGCGATTTTTAATGGTTTGAAATTTTCAGCAAGTGTGAAAAACATTGAAAGACACGAGTTCAAAATTTGATTCAAACATGCGGATTTTTATAATCTAATTCTAATCATGCTCGCTTTTCAAAAAGTGAATCAAACTCAAAAGTAAGCAAAACCCACAAGTTTCAGCTCAGCTCAATGAGTTTGTTCCTGGAAGATACTGTAATTTTTAAGATTATGATTGAGCACAAAAATACTTTTATTTATTATACGCATAAACTTATAATATAACACAAACACTTCTCAAAAAATATTGATCACTTCCTTTTCCTTTCGCTTATGAAATAATAAAGTGATCAAAAATTCTATGCAAGTTTTTAAAAAAGAAAAGAAAGAAAAATACAGTAAACTCTCTGTAAGGCGGACTCTCTGTAAGCCGGAAATCTAAATCTGTCTAACTCGGAAAGATTTTCAAGTCCTTGTGAATCCATAGACAAAGAGTAAAATTTGTGTAAGGCGGAATATTGTCTACTGCGGAAAATTTTCTCGCTTCCGATTGATTTACTGTAGTTTAACAGATGCTATTTTCCAATATAGTGCTGCCATCTATATTCAATATTAAATAACAGAAAGGAAATCTTGTATCTAGACCATGATTCGACAGGATACGGAATATGACGTACGCAACGTAAGTACATACTATTTTGATAATTTCCGACAATGACATACGCAGCGTACGTCATGATATCTAGTAGATTTTTTAATTAGACATTCGAATTTTCACTAGAAAGTTTTATTTTTGCTTTAGAAGATGATTAATTTTCCATAAATAAAGTAAAAGAAAATTACCAATTAAATTTTTGTTATGTAAATTCAAAATTTCAAAAAAAAAAAAAAAAAAAAAAAAATCTGTCAGATGCGGAACACTGGTGGCTAGTGACATCATACATCTGCTAACAGCTCTAGGGCGCAAGCGGTTAATCTTAAATGACAGGATTAATCTAATACCTGCCAAAATAACCTTTTTATTTTGCTATTTTTACTTCTTACTAATTATAGCTTAAAAAGCTCCCTCTTAATGTAATCAAGTGCATTATTCATTTCAATCAAGTGTAAATGGCTCACTTATTATTATTATTTTTTCAAAATAATTTAACTCGCATTTTCAAACATTTTTTAATTAGTTATTGGTACTTTATGTTAGCAGATTTAATAAGATTATTTTATTAATGCAAAATAACACATTTAAATGTGAAAAATTGCAGTATTGGGGTTTTATTTTATTTTCTTTTGTTTTTCCTCTTTGGATACGCTTTCTTTCCTTTTTACACTGTTAAATCCGTTAACATCGGATTTTACAAAATCCGATTAACAATGAACTGTTTCATTTATCATGTTTCCTTTTTAAATTCAGCAGCAGTATTTTAAATATTTCACTCACGTGCTCTGAATATATATCATCTGTGTTTTATCACACAGTCACACCAGTCTATATCTAATACCCCTCCCCCCTCCCTTCCCCACTTTCTTCATTTATTTTCTGGCATTTCTTTATTGATCTTGCTCTTCGTGTAATAATATTGGTCATTTAAGAGTTAGTATAGTTTTGCGTGTTGGCTTGTTGATATACAGAACCTTTTTACTTCATTATTTATTTTGTGAAGATATAACTTAATAAGACGTCTGAAGATGCTGATTTATTTTTACTTTTTCATAATTTTCACACATATATTATTTTTAGCACCCGGTATGCTATTTCTTTCTCCCAGCTTATTTTGTTTCCAATACATAACGTTACCTTGTATAAGTCAGCCGTAAAACATGTTTCATTGTGCGATTAAATACTCTACAGCATTTTTAAAAACTTCTAACCATCGAATGTTTGTACCGTCGTATTGGGAAAAAAAGTACTTTTTAATTCAATTTGTTTGAAAACTGCATCTCTATTTATTTTTGAAATATTAAATTTTTTGTAGTTTTTAGCGACATTTGTTTCATTTTGGCAACTCAAATACTCCATTTATGTAGAAAGTAGAGAAAAAACAGTTGAAAAATAGCAATTATATCTTCTTGTTGCCATTTTCCCATAAAAACTGAAAAAATGTAATTAAAATACGTGCTATTTTGAGAAAATATAAATGAATGATTTATGGTAAAACATGGAGCTATTACAAACTATATTTAATTTTAAGTATCTATATTAATGCAAATGACGTCATTTTACATAAAATAAAAGCGTGTGCTTTAAGTCTTAAAATTGAAATATGTTTTACACTACTTTAGAGCCCCGACTATCCGAGTCCCGCTTAACCAAGTTGGTTTCGTCTGGCGGACTGGTGGTTTCTATTACTATGAAACAGCCATTATAAATAAAACGTTTAAGTGAAGATGAGAGAGCAGCAACTAACGACTGCTCTTTCATCAACGCTTCATTTATAATGGCTGTTTTATAATAATAGAAACCATCAATCCACCAGAAGAAAATGAACTAATAGAAATGTCGGGGGCGATACTAATTCTGGAAAAGCAGAATTCCTGTTCTCTAGTTTATTTCTTGAACCCTGTTTATATTCTTTACTCGACCGAGAGTAAACGGGTTCTATTAGAATTTATTTATGTATTACTTTAGCTGTATATAAGTATGTACAGGGTGTTGCCAAATTCGATCGACAAATTCAGAGGAGTGATAGTAGGCATCAAGAGGATGAAAAATTACCATAGAATAGAACATGGGGTCACAAATCAGTTATAAAGTCACAAATAGTGGGTGCTTCACCCTAACTGAACAGATTGACGGTAATAATTTTAATAAAAATAAAAATACCGCAATGAAAATGTAGCGATATGTACCTTGTTTTGTATGAAATGTGATAATATTACACTGCAAATCTCCAAAACATATTTTACACACAATACAACGCATTCACGTACGCCTGAGATGTCAAGAAGTGTTTCCAATCTGTTTAATGCGATCCCAGGTGTTTGAGAATGTGTGAAAAAATGCGTTTGCCGAATATCAGCAGGAACTTTGATAAAGATTGAATGGCAAACGAAACACATACTTATAACAGAACACAATAAAAACGTATTTCAGTTAACGCTATGTTCAGTGTTAAATTTAGATATTTTTGTCCGGGAAGAGGACTTTCTGCAGCTCCGGGTGGAAATTGCACTTTCTGAAATTAATTAATAAAAAATTTTAAAACTTCCGGGTGGGGATTTCTTTTAGACATCTCTCCGTGCTGGAGTATATGTGTGTGGAAATGAGGAGGGGGGGGGGGGCTGTGACTCTGCTTACAGACCCCCCAGAAAACATTACGAGAACATTATGACGAGTATTGCATTCCATGGGCGCTGGTAAGGGGAAGGCCTTTTCATCTTGCTGGATTTTTACATTTAATTAACAGAAAAATTCCTTTTCTCTATAGATTTTGGAAAAAAAGAGACAAATATATTCTTCTCAAGTGATTAACCACGAAGAACAAAATAAATTAAGGTTTTTCATTAGGAGAGCCCCCCCCCCCTCCTTTCTTAACCTCACCTTAACAACTCATTATTAGTTTCTGTTTTTCTTTTTCTTTTCATATTTTAAAACGTTATCTGAAACGGATGTGCATGTGTGTGTGTGTGTGGGGGGGGGGGGGGGGTGCTTTTATTTCATTTAAAAGAGTAAACTATATTTCGAATATTACTTCGGGGAATGGGATATTTTTTGATATCTTGTCGCCCTCGGTAGGCCATTTAATTTACTTGCCCCAAAAAAGTACGTAAATTGCTACTTTTTTACGGTAGACCAAATGTTGTTGCATAAAAAAAAAATACAGCATACGGATTAATAGTGTTGAATTCTGACACTTTTCTCCGGAAGGGATTCCTGTGTCTCCGGGGGGGGGACATTATAGAGTTCCGGGGGAAATTGCACTTTTTGACCATTGAAAATACAAAATCTCAAATCTTCCGCGGGGGGGGGGAGGGGAATGTCCCCCAGGCCACCCCCTGAATTCAACTCTATAAATATCCACCGTCTAATAATTGCCAGCTCAAAAACCGAGTTTGGCCGGCACAGCACGGCTCTCAAAGAACGTACAGGAGTTCAATTTATTTGCCGCTCTCTCCCCCAAAAAGGATAAAAAGTTTACGCTTGCGCAGTAAAAAATTCATTGCTAGCGAGAGAAAGTAAACAGACGCCATTTTATGGCGCGCGCAAGTAGAAAGTTTGAATTTGAAACTTCGATGGCGTTTCAAGACATAGCCGTTTTGCGACATTGAAGTGGAAACATTAAAGGAAACGGTACGGTAAGTCTTTATTTCTTTATAACTATTGTTTTAAAATTAAATTGTAGTTTCCAAACGTGATTCAGATTATCAACTGATCTAAACTGAATTCAGTTGATATGTACTATACAAACTGAAGTCTATTAGACTGATAGCTGGAGTATTCTCATTTTCTATTTGGTTAGAAATCTGTTAAGTTTAGATTAATAAAATTGCAATAACTTTATTACAAAGTACAAATGCAAATAGGGCTGCTATGACATGTATTGTTTGTTGTTTGTGTTATTAACTAATGAAATTATTTGTTTTCAGTTTTTATACTTTCTCAGATTACAAGTATTCCGTAGTACGATCTAATTGCAGGTTTAATTGCTTTCGAAACTTGCTATTTTTGGCAGCCATTCATTCATTAAGACAGAAAAAAAAATCATGAAAATCATATTTTAATATAAATCTGTTTAAAATTGTAATTTAACATATTTAAAAAAATCATGGTGTGTTTTGTATTTAATTTCATAGTGTGGGCAATAAATTAAACTAGCTTTTTAGACTGTTGGATTTTCATTAGCACCGTTTAACGTTCGCTCGATGCACATGAAATATGATTTGGATTTATAAATCTACAAATAAAAGAAAATCTGCTGCCAGGAATAATTTTTAGTTGCCAATAACTCTTTTGCCTCACTCACACACACATCTTATGTAATTATAATTTTTGTTAAAGAGCGCATATAAGTTACGGTGTTTTTTTTAAAAAAAAATGAATATTTTTAGAAATTCAAAATTCATTTGTTGTCAATTTTTTTTTAAATTTAAATTTTGATTTTTTTTGTTGGGTTACAATGCTGAATAGCTACGCAGAATTTTATATTTCCAAACCAATTAAACCTCTAATTGTAACATATATTTTTTTATACTTTAATTAATAAAATTATAACTAGTAATTACAGAAATTATAAAAACTGCAAATTAGCGTATCATTTATAAATGAAATGCTTTATATCCCGTACATAAACAAGTATTGGGGCCTTTTTCATGCCTATTCACAGACTCAACAAGCAATTACTTCAATATTTATAGAATTTATTTAACATAAACAAGCCATTTGTTTACTTTTATGCAAACATAAGTAAATTGTATATATAAAAAAATAATAACATATAGGGTAGATGTGTCAGTAATGGGCTGGGCACCCTTCAATGTTTTTGGTTTATAAAAAAGTAACGAATAAAAATTTAACTTTTATTATTTTTTTACAATTCCCTCTTGTATATTTTATAATCTTGCATTATTGTTGACACTCGTAATCAAACCAATCAGGAAGCAGAAAATAATGTTTCAAAGTTCCATGTTTTTCAGTGAAAATCTTAGTGAACATGCTAAGAGCTGACTTCATTTAATAAATTTATATATATTTTCTTTCCAAATTTGCAACTTTTTGTTTTGGTAGTAATAGAAAACTTTAAATTTTATGTACTAATAGGTATTTATAAAATTTCATTTATTTTTAATGTTTTAAGAGGGGTGTCTATTACTGGGATGTTTAATTACCATATATACTCGTGTTTAAGTCGAAGAATTTAAGTCCTACAATACAAAGTAGTACTACTATATTTTAGCAGTCTTAAGAAGTTGTTTACCCTTGTCAGGAATAAATTAAGGCTTGTATAGATTTTTGAAAGAAATTTTGGTACTTATTAGTTATCCCGTCGACCAATTTCGCCAAATTATACAAATTGACACAATTTTTATTTTAAATAACGAAAGAACAAATAAATTAGTAAAACATTAATAAAAATACAAAACGTCGAATTAATGGTTTTATTGGCCATTATTGGCATTTAATCTCACAATTAATTAATGGCAACTATTATTGGCATTTAATTTTATAATTTGGCGACAGTAATTTGGTCGATGGGATAACTAACAAGTACCGAAATTTTTCTTTTTTAAGTATCATTAAATTGATGTGAATAGGTTTCAAAATAGTTTAAGCTTCTTCGGTTTTACATATTATACAGTTTTAAAACATTGAATTAAAAAAAAGTTTGATTAGAAACGTGAAAGAAAATTTACTATTTTAATGAAAATTTATTATTATTATTTTTTTTTATCTTCGATTACAAATCACTTTTCAACATACTACCAGAAATGTGGTTCGACTTATACACGGAAATTAATTTTTTTTTTCAAAATTTTGCATAAGAATTGGAGGGGTCGACTTATAAATACACTTGAGTATATATACGGTAGTCATTTTCCATTAATGGACACACCATGTAGACATTGCTAAAAATGCAATTTCAGTAATGTTTATAGTGCATAAAATATTTTGACTTGAATGAAAACCTAAATAATCAAATTTAATTTTTAAATTACACTTACCAAAATGTAATAACACCAAAACTTTTATAAATAGCTGCTTTTTAAGTTATTTTATGTGGTTAATAAAATTTCAATATATATATTTTCTTATGTATCTCTGCCTTGCATATTTTATAATCTGGCAATCAAACCAATCAGGAAGCAGAAAATATTGTTTCAGAGTACAGTCAAAGAGGGGTTCATAGGGCTTAATCCCTCCCCATTCAATAAAAGCAATTAAGTTGCAAAAGTTGTTAAAAATTTATTTTCTGTCTTAAATGTTTGTGCTTATTCATCTGTGACAAAAAGATATATTATTTTAGTATTCAGGGGTGAGGAAATACACCATTTTACTTGCCACTGGCGAGTGAATTTTTAGGTAGTCTTCAAAATCTGGAAACTGTGAAGATAATATTATGAAACTGCACTGAAGATTGAAGTAACAGTAATAAATTATTTTTGAAGTTGTATAAAGTTTATCATAACAATTTTCAACTGTATGTTTTGTTTTGCTGGCTGGTAAGATTTTCAGAAATTCTCCACCCATTGTAATATGAATGAAAGTTATAGTAATCATGAAACTAGTAAATCTGCAGATCAGTGACCCCAAACATCAGTTCTACAGTTTTATTTTGAAATTATTTTATTTAGTATTTAAAATATCTAACTCAACTCCCAGTATCATTTCTTTCATATTTGTAATATTAATTATTACTAATATATTAAGTAGCCTCTGGAAGTTTAATTGTAAAAAAATTGTGAGACAAAACTAAAACGATACACTAATACTCCATTTTTTTTTTTTTTTTTTAATCATTATTACCTTTTTAAATCCCCCACTGTCTGAATAATTTGATAGCTGTAATTGCCTGATATTTAGTATTTTAAACTATCCATCTGTATAGCACAAAATTAGCACTCGGCAATCGTTGAGTAACAGTTAAAATGTGGCGATTAACTTTATTGTCCTCATTCGCCAAACTTAATGGGCACTCCTTGCCAAATGTGATTGTTGAAAGGTGTATCGATGGAGGAAAGGGGTGAAATTCGTACGGAATTTATGGCATCCAGATCGGTGATTCTCCCGAACACAAGATAAGAAAGTAGCAGGTCTGATTCTGTTCCGAATTTTCTGAAAATTAAAAAAAATTGGTCATCAGTCCGAAAATTCGGCCATTAGTACTAGAATAAAGGGTGTCTATAACTGACATTTTAGGAGTTTTGATATATTTTTGTTATTTACAATTAAATTTTGATTCATATTGGGAAATGAGACTATGAGAATGGTTAAATATTGTTGATAGATTAATATAATATTGAAAAAACTGGAATGTAATAATTATAACTATTAATTAAAAAACATTAAAGAAATTCATTAAGGGTGTCTATTACTGGCACATCTATCCTAAATAAAATGTTTTTAGATATTTAAATACTAACAACAGTTATGTCATTGTAATTGGTAATTTTATGTAGAATGCATGTGTTTCATGTTTTGGAAATAGATTTGCAGAAATTGTCTTACAACATAAAAATGAAATTAAATTTTAACCGTGAATCGGCTGGGGTCAGATACAGGAGAGTTTTCGTTTATGCACTATGGAAAGTTTTTTATGCAAATTCATTAAAGATGGAGACACAATTTTGATGTAAGTTTGGCATAAGGAATTTGATTGGGGGGGGGGGGGGATACCATCTCAATGTTAATTCAGGTCTCACAAGAGCAAATATTTTCAGGGAAATGAAAAAAAGAATGAAAGCTTTATTAAATCAGTGCTATTTCAGATTGTGGGGGGAGGGGGGGGGGAGAATATTTAATTTTGATTTTACATTAATTTCCTGCAGACCTGAAAAATAGAAGGTGCTTTTTTTACAATTTAAGCATTGTTTGGTGTTTTCAAAAATTGTGTGGAAATGAATGCAAAATAAAAGCGAAAATTTTATTATTTCATTATTTTGTTCTCACAAATCTGATAAAAAAAAATTTAAAAGTTCTGTATTATCTGCATTATTAATTTTGCAATTTTGTATCCTGTAGACCCAAAAAATACAATTATCACAAACTAAAGAACAGATCAAAACTGAAATTTTACTACTGTAGATGTAGAAGACCACTAATCTGCATAGTTGGGTTCCAAATGTTTTGCAGATTGCAGGTCATGTATATTTTCTTTCTTTGTTTCTTTACTCTTTTTTTTTTATTCATAGTATTTTGACATTGTAGATTGTGAATGCTCAAAATTAATTGCACACTTAAACATATGAATTAAGTAAAATTTATTTAAAAAATATATTTGTTTGGAACAGATGTCATATTCGCCCCATATTGGCGCGATTTTTTTCTGTCGCCAATATCATATAGGCAACAGGTAGGGTAGATGCTCCAGTTTTGGCCACTGTACCAGTTTTGGCCACATTGGATCAATTTGTCCAATATTTAGCCTGTGAATTGATGCCAACAAATAATATGCATTCTTACACTTTAAGCAAACTCTCTTTTATCATTTACAATATCATTTGTTTATTTTTTAATAAAATTTGACTTGCAAAAAAAAAATAAATGTATGAAACTGTAGTGTGTGCTTACATGTATTAAGATTTTTGCTTAGCTGACAAGTTTTCAGAATCTTTCAACATTAGGCACTTATAGGGTTCTATTTGTTCTGAAACAAATTTCTATTAGGTTTTATGAGGTAAGCTTTCTCTCTACTGCAATTTTACATTTAAATTAATTATTTTAACAGTTTAATGGGGGGTGGCCAAAACTGGTGCATTAAATTTGCTATATGTACCAGTTATGGCCATGGGGGTGGCCAATAAGGGTACAACATATGTTCCACTTTTGGCCACATCATTCATTATCATTATAGAGGGAATTTCAGCCATTTAATAAATTTAAGAACATCTGGATAAATCTAAATCAATTTAGTTTTTTTTTTTTTTTTTTTTTTTTTATAGTAATGGCTTCAATAATAATTTTAAAAAAAAGCAAGGCTAATGACAGTTCTATAAAAGAGATTTTATTATTCTGTACCCAATAGATAATTCACTTTAGAAAAAAGGACATTGTGCTAGTCACTAAAGAAAATATAGTATTGTGTTTATTTTTGATAAAACAAAAGGGGAGGTGATATGTAATGTTTAGATATGATAAATAAACTAAAACATAAATTTTGAAAGATTTTACAACTTATAAATTAAAACGTTCAATAAAATTATAGCATGATTTAATTGCTTATATTTTTCCTAACGAAATGAAGACGTTCCATAATTTTTGCAATATTTCAGGCACACGGATTTAGAAATACTAAATATTGCGAAAATCTTTACTAGAGATATCTAAATACAAGTAAGAATGTATTTCACATTATTTAAAAAGAACAGGATTCATTTTACCAAGTTTAAAAGAGATTCTGTGCTCTTAAAAAATGGCCTAGAGGGAACACTGCTCTAAGATAGGAAGTAAAATTAAGGCCATTCAAAATGTAATGTCAGCACTACAAGCTAGTTGGATAAGTTAAAGTTTTGGAGTAACCCGTTCTTGCCTTACATCAGAAGTTTGTAGGACGGACACCACTTTTATCTAATAATGTTGAATCTCAAGTAGTAGATCTAGATACTAGGAATTGAAGTTAAAAATCAGTTAGAAAGGCAGATTTTAGATATTGTCAGAATACCATTTCCTATAAAAATGGAACAACTTTTAAAATTCTGTCCAGAAAATTGTAGCCGGCAAGATAGAAACTCCATTTCAAGATGGAAGACCAGGCATGAAATGGTATGATTCTCTTCTGAAATCACACCCTAAAATAACTTGCAAAGAAACGGGGTACATAAATAAAGCACAAGCTAATATAAATCAAAAGATGATTTCAAGAAGTATATTTTGATGAAACTAATCTTTAACTTTTGATAACTTTACTTTTTGATGAAAATCAAACCAAAATCAGAAAATGCTTTCTAGAAATATACCTCTTTGATGAAGATTGAAGTGTTCTAAACAAGCCACAATCCATGAATTAATTATAAAACTGATTAAATGTTAATCTTTATGTCCTATAGGCACTGTTGTCCCTTTTATGAATCAAATTTAAATATATTTTTTGTTTTTTAATTGAAATTTTCAGTTAAAATCAACATAAGTATATTTTATTTGATGTTTTTATGAATTCATAAAGAAATTTGCAAAATTCTCTTAATACAGCAAACAAATATATGTGTGGTAAAATAGATGTTGCATAAAAATGCTTTATTTTTACTTATTATCAATTAAAATGTTTGTTTAACTACATTATATTGGAGTGGCCAAAACTGGTGCATTGAGATGGCCAAAACTGGTGTAGGGGTGGCCAAAACTGGTACAAATTGGAATAAATTACTTGATGAGTTATTACTCACAATCTAAAATATTCTGTAGAAAGTCATTATAGCTAACAGAAAGACAATTAAATTTACTAAAGAATGATGTTATTATGATTTAATATGCTTCAATCGGTCAAGAACTGTAAAATTTCTATTTCAAATTTTCTCTAAAAGTGGCCAAAACTGGTGCATCTACCCTAGTTAACTTGCGCCAAAGTGTCGTTATTTTGCTTGATGTGGTAACCCGGATTATGTTGTTTATGCTGTTGATGTTTTCGCCAAATTGGCAACCGAAAAAAATCGCGCCAATATGGGGCGAATATGACATCTGTACCATTTGTTTTTATATTTGTTAAATATATCACCAATAGTTGTTTGTATTTTAATATGTGTTTTATGTTTCTTTATTGATGTCTTGCAAGCAGGGTTGCCGGCTTTAAGCCAGGCCAAAAAAAAGCCGGCCAGCTTTTACTTAAAAAGTTAGTTTACAGCTAATTCATATTAAATTTGGATTAATTTATTTTTAATACGCTTATAAATATTTGCTACTAAAAAAATTATAACAATTTCTAATAAATTTGTTATATAAATAAGTCTATAACTGATAGATGGCAACTGTGAAGGCATTATGTCTGAAAAAAAAAAAATTTATTAATATCGAAAAGAATATAAATTATACCTACTCCAAAGTGGTGCTTGGAAATTCTATATTTTACATAACTCTGCATATACCACACATTTTAAAAATTAAATCTAATTAAACAATGACTAAATGTAACACATCAAAATTGAAACATGTTCATATGGAAAGATTAAGTCATAGAATGAACAATGTTAAAAGAGAAATTAGGAAGGAAAGGATATAATATTTAAGGAGAGTTTAGTATATAAAATACAGAAAGCAAATAAACAAAGAAAATATAAATAACATAAATAAATAAAGAATGTTCAAATAAAATTTGTTGAGTTAACATTTTGAAAAGCTTGTTTCTATTTAAAAGAGTGCATATTCATGCATATGCTATTCATAATACTGTTTTTAATAAATAGTGAGAAATGGTGTTTTTATTTTATTACACGTGCTTTTAAATGTTTATAAGAAATAAAATAAGACTTGTATATTAATAGCTCTTAAAATTAGTTAAGTAATAAAACATTAACTAAGTACAGTAGGCTCTCTCAAATCTGCACAGCTTGGGACCAGATGTTGTGCGGATTTTCAGGGGCGTAGCCACAGATATTTTTTCGGGGGGGAGAATTTGAAAATTTCCCAACTTGAAACAAATTGCTCCAATTTTCGACCAAAATGATATGCACAACGTGTGTAATAATTATAATGATACTTTTGCATAAAAAATTCCTTTCCAAAGAAAAATTCTGAAACTGAAAACATAAAAATTCTAATTATGGATTTGTTTACTAAAAAAATAAATACGTTTTTTACCTTCTTCTATCTTTACACGAAGAAAGTATTGGATTCGCGAAAAATTCGACTTCTGGTTTTAGACTGATTTATACGTTTTAGTATGTCCTGAACACGATTCGACTGTTTTTAGAAAATATCTGTCTGTCTATATGTGATACAAACTTTGTGGGCGCTCTAACACAAGAACTAATGCACAAAATTTAATAAAACTTTAGAGATTCACTTATACAGTCGAACTTCGTTAACGCGAACACTCAAGGGGAAACTGTTTTTGTTCGTATTAAAAGTAGTTCCTGTTATCGGAACTTAACTACATCACATACAACTGGACGAGGCAATCGGAAACAGTTCGTGTTAACGAGATTTGACTGTACCTTGATTAAAATTGGTGCTGATTTGTTTTTGGTGTAAATCGTCCAATAGGTGGCACTGCTATGCGGCATTTTTCACGATTTACATGGTTTTAGCGATAATTATATTTCAAAAACTATTGCACGGAATTTGATCAAACGTCATATTCTGTTAAACCTTGACATAATTTGATGCAGATTAGCTTTTTATGTATATCATATAGCAGGTGGCGCTGCTATGCAGCATTTTTCACGATTTTGCGATAGCTGTATCTCAAAAACTAATGCACGGAATTTAGTCAAACTTCATATTCCACATAAATAGATCCTTATTAGGCTTGGTTCTATACTGTCCAAAGCTATCGCTTTTGTGCACTTTGAGTAAGGAATTTTGGTTGCAGACATCCAAGAGGCTGGGTGCCAAAATTTAATGATTTGTTTGAAAAATGCTATGCTTATATTTCCTTTTTAAATGCACACAATTCAACAAATCTATACCTTTAGAGTTTGTTATTATAGGCAAAGAATTGTCATTTAATTTGTCACTGTGATTGCAAATTTTGAGGCATTAACAAATATGAAGTAGAAGAAAATTTTGGGATTGGCACATCCGACTAGTTTTTACTCAATATTAATTCTTGTGGTCTTCAAAGAAGCCCACCTGTTAATAACATCGCTTAGTTTAATAAAATTCCCTATTTCACTTTCATACTTTAAAAGCATTAGGCTGTCAAGTCTGTCATCCCTCATTGTAGCTTGTAATATATATTTTTTAAATTTTTATTTGACTAAAGATTCTTTCATTAGATGCAACGCCATAAAGATAAGCTGCTGTGAATGTTAAGGCACGAGTATATAGTTTGACGGCGTGACCCAAATAGTCTTTGAATTTCATGGCATGAGTAAACGCTTTGTTAAGTGAGTTGGGATTTGGTTTATTTCTATTTGACTCTGCAAGTCATGTACATTCGGTTTCTCATATCCAGGTGGAAACATTATTTACTTTTCCCTTGCGCAATTGTGATTTAAATATAGAATGCATTGTTGCGATATTCTCTTGATATAGGGAACATTGTCATTTAAGCCCATTACTAAATTCCCGAAATTTTCTTGCATTTCTTATAATTATTTACTGTAAAACTTATGTGTATCAATGTCCATTGCTGTGCTATTATTTTTATCTATTGCCTTTGGTGAAACCGTTTTTCTACGGTGCTTTCGGAACTCAGCTTCTCCAGTCACATCCTAATATTCATAATTGTTTGTGAGCTTGTATGTAAGGAAATCTTTATTTCTTCAAAATTTTATTCAAGTGTAACGTGTCAGTGTTACAGTGCATGTATATTTTTTCTTCAGTTGATGGACTGCTTTCATGGTCATATTTCTGTTCCAAATTAAAATCGTCCATTTTTTACCCTTTTCATCCTCGAATGGATTTTTAGATGCTCCAAAATCTTGCACGAAAACTTTTTTCCTATTATGAAGAATTTCTTCGTGCTGAGATTTATAGTAACTTTTTAGAACAGCTTTAAGCACAGAACACTGGACTTTTGGTTCAAAATTTTATAAACACATATGACACATAAACGATCAGGACTGATATATATTTACGCAAACAAATAAAAGTAAAATGTGGCAAATTTATCTAAACTAACGACTTCTTATATCCGCATTTGCTCATATATCGCTTTTTACTTGAAAGCGAAGGGTTAACTAATTTTTGCGGCAAAAAAGGGTAAAATATTGTTCAAAAATCGCAAAATTAGTCCAAAAAGTTGTGAAAACTCATCAAATTTTCTTGCCCATAGCTGTGATTCAAGTAGATTACTACATTCCTTTCTGTTGTGCTACAAATCATCTCCAATTTTCAAAAGAAGCTGCAATCCCTTTGGATTAAAATAGCTGGATTCTTTTTTGGGAGGAGAAGGGGAGGTAGGGTAAAATTTTTGAGAAAGGAACAAAGTTTTGGAGGAAATAAAGGAACTGGTTAGTCAGTTATTGATGGACAGGAGTAGAGAAATTTAGGTCTGGTAGATGTACAATATTTTTGTAGAACTGAAAAATACAATGATAGATTGAGTGTGGCTGATTTCTTTTGATAATTTAACTTGTTTACTGTTGCAATACTCAAAATAATCACCAAAACAATAAAAATTTCGTAATTTTTTTACTATTACTTTTTAAAAAGAAAATGCCTCAAAAATCTAGAATTTCCCAACTCTAAGCTCAAATTTCCCAACTTCACATATATTGGGGGGGGAGGCTCCCCCCCCATACCCCCCCATGGCGACGCCCCTGCGGATTTTAGAATTTTGCAGATTTCTGATCATTGCTTTGTTTACATTTTTTAAACAGTAATTTGAATGTAATAATGTAATCAAAATTTTAATAAATGCAATATAGTATATTATTTTTATTATTATTTTAATATATAGTAAATATGAAAATAACAGTAAAGTAATAAACTAAAATGATAAAAAGTTAGATGATTTTAAAAATGATTAAATTATTAAAAGTAAAGGTCCAGTGAATAATTAATCATGTATAATTAAATATGCATAATAAAGATGAGATACATTTTCCTTGTTATTCAATGAAACTTTCCTCATAAAGGTACCCTATTAATTCACGTAAAAATAATAAATTAAGGAAGTTTTATTTCAAGTTAAGCCAGTCTTAATAATAAAAAAAGCTTGATTAATACATAAATATATTTTGTAAAAATATTGATATTACCAGTAGTATCAGCAATATTTTGATTTTTTTTTTTTTTTTTTTTTTTTTTTTTTTTCAGAAATAAATTTATACTTCCTTCATAAAAAACCATGATTTCAGTCATATTATCAAGAATTACATATAGAATGATATAAAACGAAAGAATTTTGTAATTTTTTGCCTACATCTGAATTGACAGTTTCTTTGTTTACATCAGCGATGGTGTGCAGATTTGAGGGAGTCTACTGTAACTCTTGTTCTCTTTAATTTTATAAAGCAGTAAAAATGGAAAAAAAAAAGGTGGGATTAATATTAATGTCTTCATTATTGAGAAATTGGTTTATTTATTAAATTCTAAGTAAATTAAATGTCATTAAAACTAAATAAAAAGCACTTAAAAATGTGTAGATTGTAATTAAATACTGCACTGTATAAAAGCCAATTATGGCCAAAAAAAGCTGGTTAAAACCAATAAAAGCCACTTGCGTGGCTTTTTTAAATTTTAACCAGTTTTTTTTTTTTGCAACCCTGCTTGCAAGTCTTCTGTACTTACGTATTTACTCCACCGCAGCAATAATAATAATAAGTATATATATATATATATATAGATGAAATAACACATCTTCACTACGAATTTATCAACAAGCACCTCTGATGATTCTGTGGGTTGTTCATAGTTTTATTTTACATACTGGTTTCCTATGTTCATATTTTGTTCATCTATTAGAATTTTACCATTTGTTCATATATTTGTGATTTCATATTTATTATATATATATATAAGCTGCGGTGGCGTTAATACGTAAGAACCAACTCTTCTATAAATTGCCATAGTTGGCTACTAAACCATGAAATTTTGTTTTTAATGCTTTCCAACAAAGTTGAAAAATGTTTATGCATTCAGTTTGTTTGTCCGTCTGTCCACACTCTAACTGACATAAATATACTCGGATTTTCATGCAATGGATAAAGGTTATTTATGGTCACCAAAGCATATTTGGTATTGTATAAGAAGTATGTACGATAAATAATTCATTTACTGGGGCACTCAAAAATATTCCATTATTATTATGGTATATGGGAAAAATCATTTGTAGAGTATTTTAATGACATTACATTATTTCAAATGTATTGAAACTAATATGAATCACTGAATTTCACTATGATCACATTAGATGAGGGCATTCATAGCATTTTTATTCATTTACAGGGACACACAAAAGCAATCGGTTACAGTACTGTCTTTCAGTAATAATTGCTGGAGTGTACGGTTTAAAATTTGGTGTGTGCTTTTAAATTTAGCTGAGTGACTTGTTTTTAGCGACCAACTCAAACTCTTTTGTCCCAAGATGGGCCTGACTCAGATTCCAGATCCCAAGTGTTTGAAGAAAGAGAGGAGGGAAACAGATAATTTAGGAGTAAGATAATTATATATTGTTACTACAGAGCAGTAAGTACATCAGATTATTATTATTAATAAAGAGTTTCAACGGTTCTTAATTTTTTTTTCATATGCTGCAAGTGAGAACCAAAGAAGTAACCTAAATTGATTTATTTAAATAAAAAGTTTTAAAGATTCTAAACTGTATATATTGGTGAAGGGAATAAAAAAATGAGCAGTGGAAATTATGAATGAGGGTAGTTTAGATTTAGTTGTTGGAGTTTGATTGTTTCTTTCAATATTCAAGAAGTTCTAAGAAGATCAAAATAAGGTAGAAATTAAGATTATGTTGGCAAAATATTCCTGACAATTTTTTTTCAAAAAGTTCCACATTTAAAATATTTGTATGGTTCCTGGTCATGTTATATTTAGAAGCATCTTCTCCATGCTCTGACTATTAAAACAGTAAAAATTCCATTCTTCTCTTCTGCAACCAAAACATACAGAACAAGTACAGAGTTGTGATATTCTGAAAATTATTGAAATTTTGGAGCTTTTCTACACAAAAACAGAAAAGCGAGTTTTGAATTCTGGAAAGAATATTCTGAAATTTATAAAATTCGAAGTATCATAACTTGGTAAGTTTTGGTTGTAGAAGTCTGGAATTTTTATTGATTGATTTGTCAGAGAATGGAGAATTTTTTTCTAAATACAACTTAATAGGATTGATGTACAAAATAAAAATTTAAGTAGTGTAAGCTTTTGAAAATTCCTATCTTATTTTAAAAGCTTCTGCAATTTACATTGCCTAAATATCTCCAACAGGTAAAAAATTAAAAAGTGTTTCAATCTTTTCATAGAAATTCTGTTAGTGTCAAGATTATTAATTGGTTGATTAAAATCTGTTTTTATAATCATAAATTTTCTTAATTTTTTTAAATATGAGAATTTACTAAATCCAAGATGATACTCTTGTTTCTAAAAATGTTTTGCCTAATTAAATAAATTAAAGGAGCTTTAAATACCGTATTTTTCGGCCTATTATCCGCGAATTATGTGCTAAAAAAGTCATAAATTTTTTTCTGCATATTATAGGCTGGTGCGGATAATCTAACGTTTTTCCTTGAGTTGCTAATCGGAATAATCGTGAAAAGAGCTAATGTTCCTCATATACAACAACAGATGGCGCCAGCAGATTTCAACAAATGTACTTCGGGAAAATATATCCAAAATTATAGTCCTTAATTAAGCAACGACTCCTTTCCCAACTCAAAGCTGCATGCCATAGAGCAGTAACGGAGCATAAACTTGTGACATGGCGGGAAACATTTGTGATATCTTAACCTCGAACGCAAGAGGAGATTAGGGTCAATTTATAATCAATCTCTTTTTATGTTTGCGTAAAAGTATTCTGTAGTGTGCTTTATATTTACTGACTATTTTACTATATTACTATTTGTTTCTATTATACTGAAGAATTTTTCAGGTAAGTGAAATTTTAAATTATTTTAAAGTATTCTAAGCACATTTTCTGAATTATTGTCAATTTAAATGAAGAAATAATAAATGAAAGGTAAAAACTTAAAAATATGACTGTGGTATTACCAGAAATATAAAAATTTAATGCGAAATGTTTTTTTCTTTTCTTTTTTAATTATTTCACAATGTTTGTTTTCTTTAAAAAAAATTCCTGAGGATTTGCATATCTACTAAAAATTTTCCATTTCTGTTTATAAATTTATCATTGTTTTATGCATTTGATGAAGTAAAAAAATATCACTTTTACAAGCAGTTTATTGGCGACTAGTACCATCTATTGACCAGATTTGAAATTTCCATTTCCAGTGCGGATTATAGGGCGGTGCGGATAATACGGCAACATTTATTTTAATTGGCGAAAAAATATGCTTGTAGATAATAGGCTGAAAAATACGGTAATTCTTTTACTAGCTCCATTCCCAATCTTGAAAACAATAAAATATACTAAATTTGTAATTAGTAAGTTTTTATCAGGCATAGAAAGTATTTAATTTAAAATTGTATTATAATTCCTAATGGCATAATATTTTTGGTTGTTTTTTTTTCTTTTTTTTTTTATAATGAAAGATATGTTGCCAAGTTATGCTGTAAAGTCTTGTCAAATGATTTGCAATTTAAAAAAAAATATATATATATAATTGCATGTTGTTTTTCTTAAATTGCCTGCATTTATTTTTATAAATATGGAAACAGTCTGATTTATCTTGTATTGAGGTGGATGCAATATGAGATTTTTTTAAGCAAGATCTTTTATGCAACTAACAACTATGCAAAAATGATCATGATATGATACTTTGTTACTAATGATGAAACTATATGGTGGTGCAACATAAAAAGCTGTAAGAAGAAAAAAAAAGCTTCTGTGTTGGAATTCTGTTTAGATCTTCAGGAGTGCCATTGGGCAGAGAAATTAACATCCATGAAATGATAAAAGAAACAACTAAATATGGAGGAAAATGCGACAGTTGGGGGGGGGGGGGATTATTAAAAAAAAAATTAGAAATCTGATTTTTCTTTTAAATACCCTACACCAGACATGACCAACCTTTCAGTAAGCAGGGACGCACCTCAGCTCGTGGCACTCAATGGAGGGCGCCATTATTCACATGACTGAAAACATGCAGTAATATTATCGCACAGTATTAGTATACACGTACATCTTAACACAATATAAATGAATCTTACAGCGGTAGACAAAAGGCCCCTACAGTTCTAGAGTTACATGTATTAAATTTCAAATTATACATTTTTCTGTGAGAGGTATGTTTGAAGGGTAAGGTGGCAGAAACTTTAATTGTGCCTATAATAACAACAATAACAAAAAAATAAACATGGAAATCAGAGATATTGCTAGGTTTCTTTTATGATGTGAAAATACGCTTTGACTTATTTTGATGGTGCAAATTTAGCTTTATAAAAAGTACAAAGACATGATAGTGACCAGTCCATATGGGTGGTTCAAGAGAGACAAGTCTGGAAGTGCTTTCATAGATGAGATCGTTCTGCACTTTTTTATTAATTTTTCTAAGCAAATTGAAAAAAAAAAAAAGAAAAAAACGTAAAATTTCAAAAGCCAAGAAGAAAGAATTATGCCCCTTTATCCCTTGTATAAAATATAGTCAATGTGCCAGTGTGACAACAGCAAAAAGAAAAAAATCTGAACTTTCATGCATGTCTTCGAAAGGTGAAAAATGTTTATTTTTCTGTTACTTCTTAAGTATCAAAAAGAGCTATTTCCAATTATTGCCAAATTTAACCATAATAATTACACTTTATAAACAATAACTACAAATCGTGAAAATATGCATGATAAATTTTCAAAGTATGTTTCTGGTTTTTAATGTGTTTTCACAGGTTTTAAAAATATCTTTGATGCAAATATTAATGAATTTAAAGAACGCATTCTTTGCAATAGAATTTTACTTCTAAATAGTCTATTAACAGAAACCTTCAAAAAGGGCGCCAAGAAAATTTTCAAAGGGCACAAGCTCTGCCCTACATCTTATATTTGACATTATTATATAATGTTTTAAAAATTTTGTATAACTAAAATTAGTAATTTCAAGTTACAAGATCAGTGAAAAAATAAAACTACCCACACATTGATAAAATTTACATATTGAATATGCAAGAAGAGATTGTCTTTGATATAGAAACTAAAGAATTAAATATTGCAGGTTAAATTTTATTTTATTGAAAATATATTATTTCATTTTTATGTGACTAATCTGATTCAATGTGTTATTTGTAATTTAACCCATTCGGGACCATGAGTGCATATATGCACTTTCAGAAAGTGCATACAGAATTTACTTTTGGTACCAGTATTAAAGGAAAGTAAAATTTGCTTTATTTAATTAGAGCATTTTCTTCTAAATTTAAGAAAATTAACTTTTTAAATATAAGTGGTGCAAACTGAATAAATTTTATGTAAGAGACTTCGGTCCCGAAGGGGTTAAGAGCCAAAATAGTATTTGTTAATTCCCATTTCTGTAGAGTAATTTGTCAATTAACTGTTATTTAATATTTTTCCTTTTAGCTAGCAGTGACATAATTTATGAAAACATACAAGGAACCTTCTCTTAAAATTTGAATTTGGAATGCATAACATTTGTTTGTATATTTTTTAAATAGTAATACATATTTATATGACTAAGTCATATTGTACAATATTCGATTTAATAAACATTTTATTTAAGTAAACAGATTTTTTTTGTTGTTGTATATTGATATTGTTTTTGTCATTTCTCGATTTTCTATTTTATAAACATTTTTCTTTAGTTCATACCTCAATTTATGAGGGTGTAAGTGTTTAAAAATTTTCGTTAGTCTCAAATTTTATACCTATATTCAGGTAGGTTTTTAACTTTTAAATGCAAAAAAAAAAAAAAAAAAAAAAAAAAAAAAAAAAAAAATCCGATAAAAATACTGCTATTTATTGTTAATTAATATTTCATTTTTTTTTACATTTATTTTTAAATTTTTAATACCAAATGTAAAAAATAATAAATGTTTAACTGAAATTTCGGTGAGGAATTACTTACTATTTTAATTCCCTCCAAGAAATCTAAATGTATATAATTTTCCTCTTACTGGTTGCAAATTAAAGATTAACTGCTTAGTTTAAAAATATATTTATTTTAGTTAAAAACTTTATAAATATGGATTGTACTTTTATACTTTACAAATTTTCATTACAAATAATTATTTAAAAAAACAAACAAACAAAAAAAAACTAGTTTTGTATTTGTAGATTTTTATAAATGACTTTTTTTTGCTGGATTTTCAATTGAAAAGTATTGTAGATTAGTATTTAAACAATAATGCAGAAGTATCATTTCACTCAGTTGGAGCAGTTATTAGTTGTGTGATTTCTTTAACAATCAGATGATTCTATTAAAAATAATTAAAGTAAAATAATGTTTTACAGAAAAGCATTGCAATGATTTGGTATAATTTTCCTTTTTATTTTATTGAAAATTTTTTAGAAAGAAAAATGCATTTAAAAATTAATGTAATGTTCTGTTTTTGATACGTAATATGTAGTTTTTAATTCTTTAACTATGTGGCAACTATGGTCTTAAACTGTGTGTAATTCTTAAACTTAAATCTATGTGGTATTTATGACTTTCATAATATTTTTTAATTTTACATACTTTTTTTCTGGTGAAGTACTTTAAACATGCCATTAGTTATAAAAAATGAATATTGTTTTAAGGTTTAACCTTAACATCAAAAGTGTCAAATGAGATTTTGAAAGAAGCAAATTTTTATTCTTTTTCTTTGCTTAAAACTGAATATCAAAAGCATTGTAGAAAATTCCATTGTTCTAAAGTGAAACTTTTCATATTGTAATTACGAAATTACTGTAGCTTTTGAAATTAACATGCAATCTTTGTCAATGAAAACAGTTATCATTTTATTGCATTTACTAGTCAGTGGTAGTCTTGAACATTGTTTTCAATTTCATTGGGAGTGTAATGTAATTTAAAGAGCATGAATACATTAATCTTGCACAAAATACAATTGAATCCAAAAATTAAAGTACAGATTCTCATACAGTTAAATATCTGCACTTTTATAAGATTTTATTGTAATTAATTATTATTTTGTAAAAATATTGTTTTTAGAAGGAGAACTACTAAAGAGAGGAATTTTAATACAAATCTGTCATACAGAGATCTGTTTTCTTGCTTTTAATTTCAAAGAATAAAAAATGATTGGATTAAGAAGATTTAGAAACTGTAAGCCTCCTTTTTTTTTCTGAATTACTCAGTTCTGTTTTAAACAGGGTTGTAATAATCTTTCTACTGATGAATAATTAAGCACGGCCATTCAGCAGGAATATTATTAAATTTACAAATTCAAAATCAATATTTTCTCATTTTTTATTACTTCTCACTAAATATAATAATGTATTTATTTTGTTATTTAAATATGAAATGTATATTTTTCTATGAAATATTATTACATAAGACAAAAATATGCCATCTGTATTAAATAATTATTAAATATAGTAAACTAACTTTAACCTGAGCAGTTGTCAATTATTTTTTTAAAACTGTATAAAAGTTGTCAAAACTAGCTTTAACCACCCAAAAATGGTCAAAACTCTAAGTAAATAACTTTAGCGTCATAAATTGCAATTATTATCATATTATATAACATGAACATATAATTAATATTTTAATAATTATTAAAAATATAGATGGAATATTTTTGTCTTATGTAATAATCTTTCATAGAAATATACATTTCACAAAAATTCTTTAAGTGTAACAAATACATTACAATATTTGCTGGAGAGTAATAAAAATAAGAAAATATTGATTTTGGGTTTGTTAATTTCACAGTGACCCTGATGAATGGTTCTGCTAACTCATTATCAATAGAAAGATTATTTTCCATCTATGATCTTGTCCAGAATAAATTATGAAACAGTCTTGCATAATACAATGATACTTGTAATAATTCTTTGATCTCTTAATACAAATTTAATAATGTTTCTTTCATTTAATGGGATTTAATTTCCTTCTCTTTTTATATTAAACTAAAGTATATTGTTAAGTAAAATATTTGCAAACACTTCCAAATATTTTACTAAATTTACCATTAAAAAAAAATTTAATTTATTTTCCTAGTCAGCGAGTTTTCACAACTGCTGGTAAAAACATATTTTGACCAGGATGATTAAAATCAATGTAAGCCTGGTTTTTAAAGTAGAAGGCAGATTTCGGAAGTGGGGTGTATTAAATTCACTTTCAAATGTTTGATAAAATAAATTCCTTTATGGAAGCTTTTTGTGTTTTCAGCGTTGAAAGAAATATCACATATCAGTGTTTCTTTGAATTTATTATAGTATTAGATTCTCTTTTCAATCCTTTGAGGTGTGTGTGATATTTTTTCTTTTTAATTAAATAGCAAATTTTTCTCGCTAACATGAAATAATAAAAAGGTGCCTACAGAACAAATGAATAGCACAATTTCTGCTGTATGTAAATTTCATTGAATATTCATCAATGTAGATATATATAAAGTACAAATTAGAATGCACAAGTCTGAAAGGATTAATTGCAAAATCTATTGTAAATGGAAAAATTTCCCATCAAATTGTTACTTAAGTGTGCCTTTTTTAAAATATGAGCTAAAATTTATGTGTGCTATGAATTGAAACCTGCTCACCACTAATCGGGAGCAAGTATCCTTAGATTGCACTTTGTATTTCTCTCTTTACAAATTTTTCAGTTCCAATTATAATTCCTACCATCAATCTATAAAAAGATATTTTTATGTTTCCAGACAGTAATGTGTTAAGAAGCAAAAAATCAGTTACATATATCAACTGGAATAGAAAGAAATTTGAAAAAGCTTTTCTGCCATTTTCATTTTAAGAATATGTCTAATAAGTGGCATAGCAAAAAATTTTTAAGTTTCTTCTAAGTTCAACTTATACACCTTATAAGAAAAGAGTTTAAAATAAGCTAAACACAACTAGTCCATTGTGTCAAATGGATGAGATCTTAAAATTATTGTTAAAAACAATTTCTCAAAATAATTGATTATTGTTAAGTTAAAAATGAGGTCTTAATTTTTAAATGTTCTTTTGTTGTTTATTTTTGTGATATTATACAGTATGGGTGATGAATAAGAAAAACTGAACATTTATTTTAATAATTACAGTCGCATTATTTTCAAAGTAAATATCTCTCTATTCTAAAAAAAAAGTAACTACCGCTGTCACCGCCGCCGCCGGTTTTGAATTTTTTGTGACCGGAGGTCTTTCTTCGTTAATATTAAGAAAAATAATGCATACAAAAATATGAAAATCGGTAGTATTATAGAGAAATGTTTGATAAACACGCTGATGCAGACAGTTTTCAAATCGAAGAATTATTTTAAGAGATATTTAATGCCAAAGTTGGACAAAATCGTTCCATTAAAAAAGTTTTATAGGAGCAAAAACTGTACATAGGAATTTAATCATTTTTAGATAATTTTATGCGTCAGAATTTCCCGGTGTGCAGATTGCAGTTAGTTTTTTAATTTGAATAATTTTTCGAGGTTTTATTTCTATTTTAAATTCAAATTTTCAGCATTTCGAGAGACATTTTTTACAAATTTTAGAAAATTGTATTAATTTAAACTGTTGCCAACAGTATAAACAGCGCAAACACTAATGTTTGCTTCAAATTAAAAATTTATTTTACACGTGACTATTATAAACAAAAAATAAAAAAAGCAAGAACTCATTGACAATTACGTCATAAAAACTATAGTTACACGTGAATTTTAAATGAGAAAGAATATTGTAAAATAATAAATTCAGCAACATGCGTTAGAAGTCCTAAATAGGAGAATTTACGTCATATTACACTTATTACGTAAAATGAACAAAAAATAATATTGCAAAACAGTTTTAATTTAAAAATTGCGCGAGACATTTACTTGACATTTTAAGATGATCATAATATTTCATTTCTAACAAAAGTATTTTGACGTGAATATTAAAAAGAGAAAGAAAAGTTTGGTGAAAATTACGTCAGATTATAATTGTCAGATTCAAATTATAATTCAATCTTCCGAAATCTTTTTAAAGGCGAACAAATTAGCGTGCTGTTAGAGTCTGCGGTGTCTGAACGGGGGTTGACGAGCGTAGCTCGTAGGGGGCAGAGCCCCCTAGTTTTAAATACAAAATTAGTTATTTTATTTAGTTTTTAGAAAGTATCGCTGATTTTTTTCCATACAGCTTACATTATTTTCTATAAAGCATGAATACTGAAAGTTTATCAGGTAAGTATAAAAAATATTTTACATTTCGAACATTTAAGTCTAAAGTGTATTTGCTTTTCCAATCTTTTTTTCTTTCTAATAACTGATATTGGTTAGGAGGCATATTGATTTATGTTATTTATTTTGATAACGGTTTTTGGAATACAGTTCCAGCTTTGATATTTTTATTTTATTTTTCTCTTGCTTTTTGGTTCTATCAGGCTGAGTTGCTACCATTTGAATGCCACAATGAATGTATACTGCAGTTGCAGGCATATCCATTTTCTATAGAGCCTCCTTTTTTCGATGTTTGCCCCATTTCTCCCAGTTGTTTTTCCAGTTGCTCCTCCCCATATAGATTTTCTCTTTCACATCTCACTCTTCTTTTCTCCCCCTTCTATTTTCTGCATTACCACAACCCTGATAGGTTGCCCCTTAATTCCTTCTAGACCCCTCCCTACTCTTATTTATATTTTGAGTATTCCAAACTAGTATAAGAAAGTCATTGTCTTTAAATGTGCCTTTATTTTTTATCGATAGGGCATAGTTTTAGAGAGATTAAGACCTTTACCCCTCTTTCCATTTCTATATTGTTTTTCTATTCTGTTTTTTTATTTTATTAGGCTCCTGACCTTATGCCTTATCTTTCCTAAATTTCTATTTCATTCAAACAATTTCTCTAAGCTTTAGCAGATTTTTGCCCCACCACCATGTGTCGTTTTTGTCACTATACATGTAGTATTTCTTGGGGGGTTTTTTAGTGCAAGAAAAAAAGAGAGCACCCTCTAGCAGAGAAGATGATAATTAAAATATAGATGTTGGGAAATTATTATACATGGTTATTGATATAAAATATCTATGTACAACTAGCAAGAATAGGTCAGATACTGTTAGTATATTAAAAAGGGAAGAAAGAGCGCCCCATACTGGAGAAGATGGGAACTAAAACGAAGTGGTGGTGAAAAAGATTACAAATACAAAGTTGAAAGTTGCATAAAAATGGCATGATAAAACAAGAAAACTAAGAAATACTGTGTGCATAGTAACAGAAGCGTCTCATGGTGGTGGGGACAAAAATCTGTTAAAACTTAGAAAAATTGTTCGAATGATACGAATTTAGGGAAGGATAGGGCATAGGCCCAGGAACCTAAAAAGGTAAGAACCCGGAGAAAAACAATATAAAAATGGAAAGATGGGTAAATTTGAAAATTTTAGGCAAAAACCCTTAATATTCAGAATCCCTGCAAAAAATATGCTCCCCTGACTCATACGTATCATGTTATTTGCTACAAATTAGGGATGCACCGAATAGTGATTTTGGCCGAATACCAAATATTCAGCTAGCCGAATAGTAATTGCTAGACCGAATATTCGGCCTGACAAATAGTAACTTTCTGGCCGAATATTCGGCTTGTCGAATACTTTTATATTTAAAAGTTTAAAGGCATTAAAATGTAAAATTTTAAAACAATTTTACCTAATATTTAAAACAAACTTTTATTCTAATAATCAAGAGCTTTTTTCAAGTAAACTTTATGCTGAAAAAAATCTGCTTAGAGTTATTTAAGAAGGGGATAGTTATAAATTTTTTTAATTAATAAAATTTTAAATTTCATGGCTTCTGAGAATTAAAACAAATGAATAAATTTTTCTGAAATTCTAAAACATTTTAAAATCAAAGAGAAATTGTGAAAACAATTGTACAGGATCATCTCTTTTATTTAAATATGATTCTGTTTCTAATTATTCTGAATATCTTTATAAGTTGACTGTTAAGAGGCTACTTCAGTCAAATGAAAAGGCGCATTTGCTAATGCTAATCCTATGGGAGAAATTTATAAAGATATCTCGGTCGCATTTCAATATTTTTTAATGATTTCTTTTGCATTGAATAGTTGAGATCGATCTGTATGGAGGCTGTTTTTACCTTTCCGATTTTGATTGCAGATATTTTTTATGGGGATGCTCTTACTTTCGAAACCGGTTCCGAAAATGAAAATGTCCTCATAAGAAATACCTGTAAACAAAATCGAAAAAGTAAACAACGATCTTTGTACAGATCGATCTCAACTATTCACTGCAAAAGAAATCATTTAAAAATATTGAAATGCGACCGAGATATCTTTATAAATTTCTTCCATAGGATTAGCATTGGCGAACAGGCCCTTTAGTTTGACTGAAGTGGTCTCTTAAACGTAGAGGTTGTATAAGGTTTTAACAAATGTTTTAAAAGTTTTTTTAAGTATTCGGTTTGGCCGAAAATTTCGATATTCGGCCAAACCGAATATTCTGTAACTTGACCTAATACCGAATATTTGGCATGCCGAAAAGTTTGCTATTCGGCCAAACCGAATATTCGGTAACATGACCGAATACCGAATATTCGGCATGCCGAATAGTTTGCTATTCGGCCAAACCGAATATTCGGTAATATGGTCGAATACCGAATATTCGGTGCATCCCTACTCAAAATGCAATACAAAATGTATAACGTGATGTTTAAAAGGTGTAAATAAACGTGTGTCTTGAATGTGTTTAAAAAAGCGATGCGTGTGAAATGCGTTTCAAAAAACGGCACACGAACACTTTATTAAACACTTGCAGCTGAACGCATTTTACTATGCTAGAAGCACCGTAAAACACATTATGAACGCCTTTTTGGCGTTCAAAAGTAGGACCTTTTTCGTGTTGGTTTTGCGTTTTGTATTGTGTTGTGGGGATTTGCAGTGTACGAAAAGTTCTGGAAAAACAGGGTGCTCACACCATTGATGATTCTATATGAAATGGTAATCGCAGTGCAAATTGTGAAGCGTCAAGTGCATACTGCGTATAATGGAAGCTTCTTCCACTTTTTTGATGTTATCACATTTGCAACAAACGTAAGCATGTCCATTAAAATTTCATTATAATATACTTGAGTATTCTGAAAGTTATTATCGGCAACCCAAGTTATGTTAGGTAGAAGACCCTGTATTTTTAATTAAATAGGTGGTTTGCGACACCATGTGCCATCGCAATTTTTGTTCCTCTTTTGTTCCTCTATCACCCCTCTGAATTTGTCGATGGAATTCGGCATCACCAATCTATGAAAAATCGTAAAGTTAGTATTCTACATTCTTGTATAACAACAAATGGGAGCATGATAATTTTATTACAGGGTAATAAAGCATGTTTTATATGAAAAGAATTAGAATGTAGTGAAAATAACTGTAAAACTTATTAGATAAAATATAGGTCTAAGGAGGGTCTGTATAAATATAGGTCTGTGTATAAGAATCATACACAGTGTATCAAAGTTCATGTAGTGAAACAGGGAATGTTTTATAAAACTGTCTCTGTTTGTACCGCTTGATCTCAGAATGGTGAGTGAACTTTACAATGTTCGACGTTCGTTAATTTCAAGAGTGGGAAGGTACACAATGAAACTATATTTTTGATAGAGTGAAACACAGAAAGTTACTCATTAAACGACGTTACAGATCATAAATATTCCGTTTGATTGTATGTATAGTATTTAAGTCTGAATCTTACACATATACTGTACTATTTTTCAAACTCACGCGAAAACACCCGCTCGCTAATATTGATTCTATGGGATTTTTTTTTTTTTATATCTCGTTTGCATTTCAATATTTCTAATTTTAATTTTAATCAATTTTTTTTTTCTTCATTGGATCACTACAAAAGCCGTGTTTAACTTTTTCGATTTTGTTTACAGGTTTTTTTCTGTATTAATATTAGGATACTTTCACCTTCGGAACCGGTTTCGAAAGTGAAAGTATCCTAATAATAAAAAAAACACACACAAACCTGCAAGCAAAATCGAAAAAGCAAAAAACGGTCTTTGTAGAGATAGATTTCATCAATCCAATGCAAACATTTTTTTTAAATATTGAAATGCAGACGAGATATTTTTTTTTTCTCCCGTATGATTAACGTTATCGAGCGGGCGTTTTCGCGTGAGGAAGTAACCTCTTAAGCGAAATAAAGGACAAGGAAAAGGTATATAAACATTTTTTTTTTCAACAAATCGAACTGGATGAGAGACTATGAGACATGTAGCGTTGGCAGACAGTGAAACAGTGTAAAACTATGCAAGATTACATTTATATTATCCTGAAATAAATAATAGGTATTATATGCTTATTTAATAAGCTTTTATGTCTTTGAGACATGGACGCCTATAAACAGACGGCTCATTTCGCACCTTGTCATCCACATAGTAGTTACCAGGGGCGCGCCGACCCAGTGTGCAAAGTGTGCACCGCACACAGGCGCCAGAATACTAAATGCGCCAAATAGTTTAGCCGAAGCTGAAATATTTGAAAATTTTTATTTAATTTAAATTTACTGAACTCGAAAGTGGGTTATTTCTGATACATTTATGAATTCATTTTTATTTTTAAAATATTTCAAATTTGCAGATGTTTTTCAGCGGCGTAGCTTTAGGAGGGGTGGGGGAAGGAGTCTCAAGCCGAAAGGCGCCATGGTGTCGAAAGATAAGTCGAAAGGTCACGTTTGAGGGGCGCCTTCAACCGACTGAAATACATTAAAAAAAAAAGCTACAAACTTTAAAAATTCGGAAAGGAAACCGCGAATGCCGTGTTTGGCATCCTTGCTCTAGATCAGGCCTTTCCAACCTTTCCGAAAACAGGGTTCGCGCTGCAGCTGGTGGCAAATATTAATGGACTCCATTATTCAAATGATTGAAAATATGTAACACTTGTATCTTACTGTAGTATTGGTAGCGATACACATACTGACGATCAGGGCTTAATTTCTAACAAAAAAGTACCAGAGCCCTAGTATTTTAAATTTAAAGCATTTTTTTTGCTTTAGCAAAATAAAAAAATTAAATATATCTATCAGCATATGCTTAGATGTCAACTATTCCACTTTCTAGTTATCACTCTTTCTGAATAGTAATCTTTGTCTAATTTTAATGTTAATTAATTGCAGAATTCTTCGATTAAATATGATAAGGATTATGATTCGGAAATAGTGTTAACACAAAAAATAATAGTTTTCAGATACGCATTTTTAAGAAAAAAATTAAATGAAATTTACAGAAATTAATATTTATATGCTGAAGAATGGACTAATGTTTTTCAATATCCTATAAAAGGCGCATATCTTAAACTATAATCGATTCCTTCCACATAACAATCTTTTGTGGTGAGTCCTGAAAGTCAGATTAAATTAAAAATTTGACACAGTTATCGGAAAGATTAGGCGCTTTTATACAAAAGGAGGAAACACTGCTCGATTGCTTTCTATCAGAATAACAATACATGACAATTATATTTACTTACAAATGAAAGTGACTTCGTAAATGTGCAGAGCAGAGCCTTAGCATGGGCAGTGTTCATGATACAAAATAAATAGAAAAATCACTAACGTGACTTTTATACTCGTACGCAATAGAAGTAAAAAAACCTCAAACTGATGCTAGTTGGCTAAAAACAGAAAATATTCTTTTCAGGTCTAAATTGGACGTCTAAATATTAAAAAAAAACTACCAATTAAAAATTATCCTACTGTCACAAAAGAAAATCGAACTGAAAGCAAATTCATCGTTCAGTCTCTTGAGTGGCGCCGTATCAACACGTCGTCGGCGACATAAATATGAATATAATAAATTTGAAATAGAAAAACATGATTTCTGTTTTCCCTTCATTCTGCTCAAAATAGCATTGAGATGATTTGAAATAGAATATAACATGTAATTTTGAAGGAGGAAAAGTTTATTTTTACCTATACATGAATAACTATTGAGCTTGAGTCAGAGAAGCCCAAATACTAATATAAAAACTGAGCCTTTTTCCTCGCCATCTCCTACTTGTATTGTGCAACACATTACGTTATAGTCCAGTAGAAATAGCCCAAAAAAGGGCTTTGCCTTGCAAAAATTCGGGTAACTCTGATTTTCGGGTATTGTGTATAAGGTGACCCTCTAATGAAAAAACCAAGTTTTCGACCTTCTAGACCTTGTGCGTTTTTTACTATATCGAAAAAAAACAAAATTTTTCGTCACTTTTTTAGATTTTTCTTGATTAACTCGGTTTCAGGGCATTTTACAAAAAAACTTGTTACAGTTTTGTAGAGAACAAAATTCTCTACAACATGTACTATTCATGTTTGTAAATTGACCAAATAGGAGGCGAGATACGGAGCCGGGAAAATGGGGTACAATTTACAAAAAGCGGAAAAAAATACAAATGACGTTAGTTTTTCCTCAGTAACCCATTTTTATTTTTTCTTTTTCCGTTTTAGAGGCAAAAGTGTCGTAATAAACTTTGTAAAGTATGAAATATCCTACAAGTTTCATTCATTAGAACATTAATTATCTCTAACAGACTCTAAAATCAGAACAACACGATTTATGGTTAAAACAGGAAAATACCGCCTTGCAGGTCACTAATTTAAAAACGATCTTTAATTTTTGATACTGAATAAACGAAGCAATTAATTGATTATAGTACGTACAATAAAAAGTAATTGGAGAATAGTTGGGGAAGGGAGGGGGTGAAGTTAACCAAAAAACCTAGTCGGTAGATATATACGCCGCCTAGAGCCTGGGCTAAGAATCGAAAGACGGGAGTAAAATTAAGTGCTTGGAATAATATAAAAAAATACTGCAAAGATAAATAAAATATAATTTAGAAATTTTAAAAAGGAAAAGGATTATACAGGGCCTAAACTAGAGGGGGAAGGGCATATGCTTCATTCGCCAGAATGGAAGGCAAAGAGGGCGAAAAATGAAGATTTGGTTTGTCGTATTCGTATTAATTTGTCACACAAATTTTTGTTTGTTAGTCAAAATCTACATTAATGGAAAATCTATCTCACATTGAGAATATTATTCCCAACATAAAGAGGACCAACAATTATGCTTATGCATACTAAGGCGGAAACCTGTATAAAGCGGAATTGATTTCGGGGTTTTTTGAATTCAATTTTAAATTTTAAAATAAAGCAATAGATATTACAAACTTATAAAATTCTGTATATAAATTCACTTTACGCAGCAGGGGGCAAAATCCATGTTTGCCCCAGAATAAAAATAAAAGCTAGTTTCGGCCTGGAAGTATCGAATAAGAATAACTGTTAGAAATGAATTCGGAAAACCCAAAATGCATGATTTTATACGTTAAAAGTAACGAGGTGGAACCCGCCGAATTTCGACGAAAGAAAATATTTACAAAGGAACTGTTGCATCAAATTTATAATACATCAACAACAATAATTAGAATAAAAAATCCATCTTACACTTGTTAATTTAACTCTCCAAAGACATATTTTAACCTAAGATTAACAAAATACTTTTTTCATTAACTTCAACTGTTAAAATTATTGAAAAATTAAACTTAATTCATATACGTCATCAGTAAAATATAATCAAGATAAGTAATTTTGATTAAGTTATTAATTGATGCTTGGTATTACGGAATGAAAAATCCGCAAAAATTATTTCACCTTGACATAATCATAGAATTTTTCTATTTTTACATCTAAACCAAATCAAGTCATTTCCCACGTTTCACTTCCATATTAACCATTTAAAAACATTTTAATGCACAATAGGTTATTAATAAATATATTTTCAAGCTTGAAGTCACGTTTGTCAATTATTACAACTTTTCATGTTAAAATTCCCACTCGTGATTTGAGGTCTTAGTATAATCTCTGTACCTGCGCGTAAAAATTCCAGAAATTTATAACTTTTAGACGTATTCAAGGGGAAATATCTCGTTTTATCAAATAAAATTATCGTTTACTTTTAAATATGACGTCATTTTCAGTCGCTGAAATATTTTGCCTCTTGACTCAAACTCAATATCAGCGAAATGAAAAAATAGTGAAATACAACAGCATCATCAGGGAAATTGTGTCTTTTTTAAAGCGTAACGTCATTTTCTGTTCAAATTTTTAAAAATATATTTTTATTTGTAATGAAAAAATGGCATCAGTAAGAATATAATCAATAAAGATAACTAATCCACTTTTAATAGAAATGAAGTACTTCAGTTGCCACGATTAGAAAATTGGTATTAAAAACTATAAAAAAATTAATATCTCAAAAATAAATTGAGATACAGCTTTCAAACAAATTGCATTTAAAAGTGCATTTTTTTCTGCATACGACGGTGTAAACATTTAAAATGTGGGATGTTTAGAAATTTAAAAATTTGCAGTAGCGAAAATTGCAAAAGCGAAATTTCATTTCAAATTTCAAAGTGTTGCCATTCGCAGAATGACGTATGCGTTACGCACAGATATGTTTGTCCTTTATAATATAGATAGCGGAAGAAATATTGACAATTAATCAAGTATATGAATATTATTATACTATGTGGCAACGCTCCTGATGTTATACTGGACCTTGAAGTCTTTGACGACCTAGAACAAACAATCGAGTCAAGTACAAGAGACGGGATACCAGGGCCAAACAGAAAAAGGAAACATATATAAAGTGACTATACTTACTATATATTTATTGATTAGTATCTTGTACATGATATAATTAATTAATTCGAGTTTTCAATATATAAAAATAAAAGCTCTTTTTAAAAATTACTAAATTGACAGGCAGTATTTTCCTGTTTTTAAACAAAATCTCGTTGCTGTGATTTTCAAAGTATATTACAAAAAATAATTGCCTAATTAATGAAACTATGGTCTACTTCATGCTCTAAAAAGTTTATTATGACTATTTTGATTCTGAAATGCTGTAAAAGTGAGCTATAAAGCAAAAAATACCATCATTTGTGGACTTCTGTAATTTTTGCAAATTTTACCCTATTTTCCCGGCTCTGTATCTGGCCTCCTATTTGATCAAATTACAAACATAAATAGTGCATGTTGTAAAGAATTTTATTCTCTACAAAAATGCAAAATATTAATATTAATTAAATGTAGTAATTAGTAAATTAAATGTAAACTACAAAAAGTATTAATTTTTTTTTATGATGAAAACAGTGCTTTATTTTTCTTTTCTGACATGTCTCTCTTAGAAAAGTGTTTTTTACTGTAATTTCCTGCGTATAAGCCGCGGCTATGTTAACCCGGGCGAACTCGCTAGTGAGAATTTCTCTCACGGTGCCCAATTGCTTTTCTTTTACTTTACATTCGCTTAATATAATTTTTTTTTGCTTGGCTTAGTACTTTTACTCATAAATAGGTAAAATAATTGAAATAACATTTTTAAATTTTAATTAAAATGTAAAATGGTTTAAATAAGAGTCTTAAAAAAAGTACGACGGTGAGAGAAAATCTCATGCAGTGAGTTCTCCCGGGTTAAGTCTGTTTCAAACCAGAAATTGTTTTTCAAAAGTGAAGTTAAGTAAATGCTAAGCAGAAATAAGTCGGAATGTATTTAAAAAAAAAAAATCTGGTAGAAAACAGAGTTATCTAAGCCGTGGCTTATACGGGGAAATTAGGGTAATAATATTCATATATTTGATTAATGGTCAATGTTGCTTCTGCTATTACTTTTAACGTATAGAATCATGCATTTTGGGCTTTCCGAACTCATTTTTAACAATTATTGTTATTCGATAGTTCTAGGCCGAAACTACCTTTTTTTTTTCTCCATTCTAGGACAATCATGGATTTTGCCCCCTCCCACACAAACACACTATCCCCCTCCTACGAAAAGTGAGTTTACATACATAATTTTATAAGTTTATAATATCCATTGCTTTAAAAAACTCCAAAACAATTTCGCTTTATACAAGTTTCCGTCTTAGTATGCATAAGCATAATTGAACCACCAATTGGAAGAAGGGGATAAACGCCACTTTTTGACACATTCATTTTTCTACATTTTTACATTCTTTAGACGTGTAGCGCTTAGTTGTGAGTTCGAAGAAAATAACAAAAAACATTCGCTTCGTATGTTTTTTTTTATTTTCTTCGAACTCACAACTAAGCGCTACGTCTAAAGAATGTAAAAGTGTAGAAAAATGAATGTGTCAAAAAGTGGCGTTTATTCCATTCTTCCAATTGGTGGTTCAATTGTAGGTCCTCTCTATATTGGAAATAATATTTTAAATGTGAGATAGATTTATTATTAATGTAAACTTTGACTAACTACATTTGTGTGACAAATTAATACAAATGCAACAAACCAAATCTCCATTTTACGCCCTCTTTGCCTTCCATTCTGGCGAATGAAGCATATGCCTCCACCCCCCTCTAGTTTCGGACCTGTATAATCCTTTTACCTTTTTAAAATTTCTAAATTATATTTTATTTAGTTTTGCAGTATTTTTTATATTATTCCCAGCACTTAACTTTCCTTTCGACTTCCGATTCTTAGCCGAAACTCTGGCGCGTGTAGGGACCGACTAGGCTTTAGGCGTGTCTACCGGCTAGGTTTTTTGGTTAACTTCCTCCCCCCCCCCCCCCCCCCGCCAACTATTCTCCAATTACTTTTTATTGTACATACTATAATCAATTAATTGCTTCGTTTATTCAGTATCAAAAATTAAAGATCGTTTTTAAATTAATGACTTGCCAGGCGGTATTTTCCTGTTTTAACCATAAATCGTGTTGTTCTGATTTTAGAGTCTGTTAGAGATAATTAATGTTCTAATGAATGAAACTCGTAGGATATTTCATACTTTACAAAGTTCATTACGATACTTTTGTCCCTAAAACGGAAAAATAAAAAATAAAAATAGGTTATTGAAGAAAAACTAACGTCATTTGCAGTTTTTCCCACTTTTAGCAAATTGTACCCCATTTTCTCGGCTCCGTATCTCGCCTCCTATTTGGTCAATTTACAAACATGAATAGTGCATGTTGTAGAGAATTTTGTCCTCTACAAAATTATAAGTATAAGTGTTTTTGTAAAATGCACTGAAACTGAGTTAATCAGGAAAAATCGAAAAAAGTGACGAAATATTTTGGTTTTTTCGATATAGTAAAAAACGCACAAGGTCTAGAAGGTCGAAAACTTGGTTTTTTCATTAGAGGGTCAACCCATACATAATACCCGAAAATCAGAATTACCCGAATTTTTGCAAGGCAAAATGCTATTTCTACTGGACTATTATGTATAAGTGTTTTTATAAAAAAGAATGCAAAAGTTTGGAGATGAAAAGCAAAGGAAATGGTAATTTAGGCTTCGGTTTTTCGGGAGCGCTATAGCACTGGGCTCTGGAGCCCTTTACTTATGAGCTCTGGGGAATTCCGACCAATATTTAAATATTTACTAAAAACAGAGAAGTTTCGGAGTTGGGCTCCGGTGTACATTAACCCCTTCTAACGATATATAAGCGGGTAGTATATTATATTGCACAATGATAAAGCAACATAAGCCTCAGGTTATGCACGGTTCCCCTGTAATTTGGCAAAAAAAGCACAAATTAATCGGCTACATATAACTGAAACAATAAATAAGTAAAACAGGATATAATTTAAAATGCAATGCTTAAAAACAATGAAAAGCGCCATTCGATTCCAAACCAATTTAATAGTCATCCCTATCATTTTATGCTTTTATGCATAAAAACTAGCCCATGATTATGTAAGAAAGTTTCATGTTGTTCAGGAGGTAAAAATATCTATGAGAACAACCTCAAACTGAATTACGTTTCATGGAAATTTCAATTGTATTTATTAGATTTGCTTTGAACAAAGAATAACCGGTCAAGTGCGAGTTTCACTCGCGTACAAAAACTTCCGTACAATAAATTTAAGCGTTGACTTTGTAAAAAACTTGGAATTGTTCTATTAAATATTTTTCAATAATTGAATTCAGTTGGAATGAAAAAGGGTGACTATTTATCATTATGATTCACCTTACCTAAAACAAAGACCTTGTACAAAGTTTAAAGATGACATTGTGACAAGTGCGCTTTGAAAGGATGTCGCAAAGTTGCATCGCCGCCTTGATCTGTGCTGCATTTATCTAGAAAGGTTTTTAATTAATATCTCGGCTAATTATCCAAAATCCTTTTTAAAAATTATTATCAACAATCCTTGGATGATTTCGTGTCGATGACTATCTCGAACTCCCCCCAGTTTCCTCACTGAGCGCCCGCAAAGTAAAGCTTATGTATAACGGAAAAGTGAGAAACTATATGACCTAGGATAATGCTGCTTACTTGCTTAATGACAAAAATGTTTTGCGTTTTCGTATTCGGGATAGAACATAATATTAATTTTCAGCAACAAAAAAAATATTTTTTATAATTGAAATACAAAAGATAAAAAAATCCGAAAAAAAATGGGAAGGGTTAAGCATGTGACAAGGTAAAGATACGTTTTGACAATATAGCCAGCATGGCGGTTCTATATTTTCTAATATAAAACCAATCGTTCTTGGACTGAGGGAACATTTAAAAATGCACCCCGCAATTATGATCTATATGTGGTAATTGTTTAAATCGCGTCTTAGAATAAAAAAATTATAACGCGCTCCGTAATTTGAGAAAATATTTTTCTACCTTTATATATATTTACTAGTGATGGGTGATTCTCGAGAATTCGACAATCGAGAAAAATCGTCATCGTAAAAAATCACAATCGATACAGCCATCGATTAATTCATAGAATCTACAATCGAGATGTTTTACAATCGATTATAACGAGAAAAGCTAAAAACAGTTATTGGAAAACTTAGCTATTATTCTGGCCGACAATTTCATAGTAGTGATAGGGCTTAGTGATGGGCGATTCTCGAAAATTTACCAATCGAAAAAAATCGTTATCGTAAAATACACAATCGATACAGTCATCGATTACTTTCGAGAATCTACAAAGGAGATGTTCTAGAATCGATTATTGAAATCATTGTTTTTACATATATATAAGGCAGATTTTATTAAATATAGGGTAACTAAAAACAGGTGGAATAAAAAAACAACAAACCAAAGGGAAACTATAAAGGAGCCATAAGACTGGAAAAGTTTTGTAAGGGTGCCCTCAGGTTGAAAAAAGCTGAAAAAACGCGAGTAGCTATGAAGCGGTAAGGGGAGTTTAAGTATCAAAAATAAGAATTTTTCGGCAATTAGCACCAAAATGGGCAAAGAAATAAGAATCAAAAGCACCCCCTAGTGGCAGAAATATGAACTAAAGGATGATAAAAGGGATCAAAATTTTTTATTGATTTTTCTACGCCATTTGAGATTGGATCTTTAATTTCCCCATTTTTATAAAGTCTTCGACTGGAATACATTAAACGAACTCCCGCGGGGAGCAAAGTAGGAGGGAGGGGGCAAGGAAAGTGCATAATATGAATAAGTGGTCACAGGACATTCCAACGATATGGCACATGAGGGGTGTCGGCTAAATTTAGTAAAGTGCCCCCGCTCGGGGGCAAAGTAAGGGGAGGGGCGCGGGCGATATATAAAATGAAATAGTAGTCACAGAGCTTTCCAATGATATATCACATGAGGAGTGTCAGCAAAAGATAGAAAAGAGTCCCAACTCCCAGGATTCCAATTATCGTGCCCCCCCCCCCCCCCGAAATATACCCTGCCCATCCTTCTCTTTGAAATTTTCATATATTAAAAATTATTTATCGGAGGGCTCCGTAAAAAAAAATGCGATCTAAAATGTTTAAAAACGCTACGATTTCAAAAAAGTTCGAAAAGTGCCTCTCTCGGGGCGCCAAACTAAGGAAGGAAGAAGAAAGGTTCATAATATGAAAGAGTAACTTTGCGATGATAACCGAAAACTTTCCGATGATAGATCAAATGACTGGTCCAAAAAAAGTTTGAAATCTACCCCTCCCACGTGGGTTCCCTCTTTTATCCTAGAATATACCTGGAAATCACGCAGCCCCACTTTTAAAATTTTATATTTAATAAATAATATTTATCGGAGAGCTCTATTAAAAAACCTCATTTAATGATATTTATTGTAGAAATCTCTACAATTAAAAAAAAAGTCACCCCCGCACCGCTCCCCCCCCCCCCCCGAACCCCTTCCGGAATTCAACTCTGGGAGGAGAAAGGTTCATAATATGAAAGAGTGGTGAAAGGACTTTCCGATGATATGTCAAGGAGAGGTTTGGTAAAAGTTTGAAAATTACCCGCCCCCCCACCCTCCCTTTGTGCACTCTCGCGCACCCCAGAATTCACTCCCCTTCCTCTTTGAACTTTTTATATTTAATAAATAGTATTTATCTGAGTCTCCAGGTATGGGGCAGCTTGGCAGAGCTAAAATAAGAGAAACATTGAAAATTCGGGGCAAAATGAAACTAAATTTAACAGTAAAGTTTGAAACTAGGATTATACAGAACTGAATACATAAACCACTATGCTTCATAACCCACATCGGTTAATAGCAATAAAATGCCAGTTAAACTGATGGCATTGAGCTCACAGGTTATTAACACTAACTGTATATTATACTCTTATTTCAAAGAATAATGTCCCTCAAAAAATAAATGAAGGGAAATATCCCTCGTTTGCCCCTTTTATACTTAACCAATGAACCTCCAAATCTAATCAGGGAAACTCCTTAACTATAATAAATCAGTATATCAAATTTGAAGCAAATCAGATAATTCTGCATGAAAAAAAGAAACATATCGCTAAATTAAGGGTGGTCTAACCCCTTTAACCCTTTTATACTTAACTAACGAACCTTCAAATCTAATCAGGAAAGCTCCTTATAAGAACAAACATAGAAAAAAAATTAAAGTAAATTGAATAATTCTCCATGAAAATCCATTTATCTAAATTAAGGGGAGGGGACTTGCCCCCTTTTCGCCCTTGTATACTTAACCAATGAACCTCCAAATCTAATGAAGTAAGCGCCATATCGGAATAAATCGGTATATTAAATTTGAAGCAAATCCAATAATTCTGCATGAAAAAACCTTTTATCTAAATTAAGGGGAGACTAGCCCCTTCCCTTTATACTTAACCCATAAACCTCCAAATCTAATCAAGGCAGCTTCTTAACATAGTAAACCGGTATCCCAAATTTGGAGCAAATCGAATATTTCTGCATGAAAAACCCATTTATCTAAATTAAGGAGGGGGTCTACCCCCCTTTCCCCACTTTATACTTAACTAATGAACCTCCAAGTTTAATCAGGGAAGCTCCTTAACATAATAAACCGGTATACCAAATTTGGAACAAATCGAGCAATTCTGCATGAAAAACCCATTTATCTAAATTAAGTGGGGGACCAGCCCCCCTTCTCCCCCTTTATCCTTAACCAATGAACTTCCAAGTTTAATCAGGGAAGCTCCTTAACATAATAAACCGGTATACCAAATTTGGAGCAAATCAAATAATTCTGCATGAAAAGCCCATTTATCTAAATTAAGGGGGGGGGGGGTCTAGCCCCCTTCTCCCCCTTTATACTTAACCCGTAAACCTCCAAATCTAATCAAGGCAACTTCTTAACGTAATAAATCGGTATACCAAATTTGGAACAAATCGAATAATTCTGCATGAAAAACCCATTTATCTAAATTAGGGGGGGGGGGGGGCGGACCAGCCCCACCTTCTCCCCCTTTATCCTTAACCAATGAACTTCCAAGTTTAATCAGGGAAGCTCCTTAACATAATAAACCGGTATACCAAATTATGAGCAAATCAAATAATTCTGCATGAAAAGCCCATTTATCTAAATTAAGGGGGGGGGTCTAGCCCCCTTCTCCCCCTTTATACTTAACCCGTAAACCTCCAAATCTAATCAAGGCAACTTCTTAACATAATGAACCGGTATACCCAATTTGGAGCAAATCGAATAATTCTGCATGAAAAACCCATTTATCTAAATTAAGGAAAGGGTCTACCCCCCTTTCCCCCCTTCATACTTAACTAATGAACCTCCAAGTTTAATCAGGGAAGCTCCTTAACATAATAAACCGGTATACGAAATTTGGAGCAAATCGAAGAATTCTGCATGAAAGACCTATTTATCTAAATTAAGGAGGGGGGACCAGCCCCCCTTCTCTCCCTTTATCCTTAACCAATGAACCGTCAAAACTAAACAGCGGAACGCCTTATCAGAATGAACATAAAAAAAATTGAAGCAAATCGTACATTTTAAGCAAGAGTTATCGCGTTACGTACATACATACGTACGTACAGTACATGCATACACACAGAACCGACGGGTACATTAGCTCTCAGGCTTAGATAGCCTGTGAGCTAAAAAGAGATTGGATAAGCAGATGGACTCCTTTGAGAAATTATGACTTAAACCAGAAATGCGGTAAGTTTGACTCTGAAAGCTTCATTTCCATCTCGCATTTCGGCAAATCTCATCTCGATGATTTTTCCAGCCATTTCGACGCTTCCAGATGGGAATCTGCTCGATGGTTGGTTCTCTCGCGGTTTTAAACCTTTCGGGATGGGAAGTCTCTCGAGAGTTTCCTCTCGCCCTTTTCAACCTTTCCCGATGGGAAGCCTCTCGCTTGTTACTCTCGTCCTTTTCGAAATCTCCCAATGAAAAGCCTTTCGAGGATTTCTCTCGCGCTTTTCAACATTTCGCTATGAGAAGCTTTTCGAGGATTTCTCTCGTCCTCGGCAGAGAAGAAAAGTAAGAAAATTTATCGAGAGTACCAAGGGACGAGATAGAGAAAAAGGCATGACAATGAGCTGTGAAATGAAGCCCTAATTTTCAAAGTTTCTCTTATTTTAGCCCTACCAAGATGTCACATACCTGGAACCCCCCGATAAAAATTATTTATTAAATATAAAATTTTCAAAGAGGAAGGTGGGTCGGGTGATTTCGAGGGAGGAGGACGTGAGAGTGGACTCATGGGGTGCAATTTTAAAAATTTTACCGAATCCTTCCTGTGGCATATAATCGAAAAGCCCTTTGACCACTCTTTCATACTATGAACCTTTCTTCGCCCAAAGGGGGGTGGGAAGGGGCGAACAAATTTTTAAAACCGTAGCCGATTTCTATAATAAATTTAAATATCACTTTAAATATGGGTTTTTTATGCAGTCTTCCGGTAAATATTATTTATTGAACATAAAAATTTTAAAGTGGCGGCTGTGTGAATTCCGGGGTGAAAGAGTGGGCCCACGGGGGGAGAGAGGGGGAGCAATTTTCAAACTTTTTTTAGACCAGTCATGTGATATGTCATCGGTAAGCTCTCGGATGACTCTTTCATATTATGAGACTTTCTTCCTCCCCTCCCCAATTTGGCCCCCACTGCGAGGGTAGTTTTTTCCGCTTTTATCATTTTAGATCGTATTTTTTTATGGAGCCCTCCGCTAAATATTATTTATAACATATGAAATTTCGGGGCACTTTTCCAAATTTAGCCAAGACCCCTCATGTGACATATCGTTAGAAAGGTTTGTGACTACTTATTAGTGCTATGCACTTCCGGTGGCCGCCCCCCCCACTTTGCCCCCCCGGAGGACACTTTTCCAAATTTAGTCAGTACCCCTCTTATGAGATATCGTTGAAAAGGTCTGTGACTACTTATTGATGTTATGCACTTCCGGTGACAGTCCCCCCCGATCTTTGCCCCCCCCCCCTTGGGGACACTTTTTCAAATTTAGTCAAGAACCCTCGTGTGAGATATCGTTGGAAAGGTCTGTGACTACTTATTGATGTTATGTACCTACGGTGTCCCCACCACCACTTTGCCCCCCCCCCCGGGGCACTTTTCCCAAATTTAGCCAAGACCCCTCATGTGAGATATCGTTGGAAAGGTCTGTGACTATTTATTGATGTTATGCACCTCCGGTGACAGTCTCCCCCAATTTGCCCCTCCCGGGGGACACTTTTTCAAATTTAGCCAAGACCCTCATGTGAGATACCGTTGGAAAGATCTGTGACTACTTATTGATGTTATGCTCCTCCGGTGTCCATCCCCCCCATTTTGAACACCCCCCCCCGGGGGACACTTTTCCAAATTTAGCCAAGACCCCACATGTGAGATATCGTTGGAAAGGTCTGTGACTACTTATTGATGTAATGCACCTCCGGTGACCGCCCCCCCCACTTTTCCCCCACGCGGGTGTTTTTCTAAATTTAGCCGAGACCCCTCATGTGACATATTGTTGGAAAGGCTTTTGACCACTTACTCATGTTATCCACCTCCCGCACCCCTCCCCCCCCCTTTCCCCCCACGGGGAGGGCATTTTTATAAATTCAGATCCAGACTTCTCATGTGACATATGGTTGGAAAGGCCTAAAGACCTGTGACGACTTAATCATATTATGCAGCTGCTGTGCCCCTCCGCTCGCTTTGACCCCTCTTCCAAGAGATCTGGTCCGACGTTCATTCGTTTCGATATTATATTTTTTACAAGATTTTGTAGTGCGTGCACACCACACCCGCCTTCTATCATATATCAGTGCCGTATATAGCGGGTAACCTGTTCGTGATTTCATATTACAAGATTACGTATAAATTAGGGGCCCGCTAGCGGTCGAAGTCACCTAGTCTTTATTAACATCGACTCATTCTAGTTCACCCGCAGACTATTCTTGATAAATGTATGACGTATATAATACATAATATATGATTTATAAAAGAAATTTGCAAACTGTAGTCATCGAGAAAAAAATTATACAATCGAAAAATATCGAGATGTCCATACAATCGTGAAAATCGAGAAAAACATCTCGTTATCGCCCATCACTAATATTTACCGTATTACGAGCACCCCTTTCTTTGTGTCATGGTGCTACCATTGATTATTTAAACACATTTATATTTCTAAATTAAAGTTTATTTGAACTGTTTTAAGTAGAAATATAACTAAAGACGAACGCTTAAAAATTCGGGGAGCGATGGTAAAAGCTAATTTCTTAGGAGGTATGCCATTGTGGTGGGAGGTAGCAAGCAGCTGAAGAACCCATTTTTTAGGGATGTCCGTTATTTACATAGCTGCCAACATTCCTTATTTTTAAAGTTAAACAAAAATATTTTGAATAAGAAATTTAATTTAATAAATGAAATAGAAAAGAACCCTATAGAAACAAGACACATTTCATTAAATAAGATTTCAGGTTCAAAATTTGTTTATTTGACCTGGAGAAAACCCCGGAAGGTTAGGTATGCATTAGGTATGCTTGGCAGGTATGCATTTATAGTTATTTAAAAAAATTATAAAGTTTTTTGTTGTTTTTTTTTTTTTTTGAGGGGGAGGGAGGAGGGGTTTATAGATATGGAGCGCCAAATGAAGTTCTGCACACAGGCGCCGGATACTGCTGGCGCGCCCCTGGTAGTTACCAACACCAATTCCTAAAGTTATCAATTTTTGGGCTTCTTTAAAACATTCTACAGTGCGACTATTGAATCATGGGTGCTCAGAAATTCCTCCACAATCATGTCATTATGCAAGATTGCTAAATGCGTCGGCGTAACACTTAAAAATCAGCACTGTCTCACTATGTACTAGTATTGTACGCAAGAGACGAATTCTAATGATATATTTTAATGATATTTTTCTATTCACATTTGTTAATAAATTATATATGCATGGCGCTCCCAATAAGCAGATATATATGTATAGCCCAGTGGTTAGGGGGTTGAATTCGGAATTAATTAGGGGAAAGCTGGAAATTGATTTTAATCCCTTCAGTTTAGGTCTAGAATGAATACGCTATGTTTTCCCCCTCGTACTAGGTGAGCGTTAGGAAATATGTATAGAATTATAGTCAAAAAACATGTTTTTTGCATACCATAACACTATCTCAGAACAGCTAACTCTGTGAAAAACATTACCAATACAAACGTTGTAGAGCTTAAAAGTCTGAGTAAAATGAGTACCTACACTCGATACTTATGTTGAATACCAAGGTCACAATTCTACTTCAAAGTTTTAGACCCATCATCAGGAGGGGATGACCTCATAATTAATTAGGAGAAAACTGGAAATTGTTTTAATCTTTTCAGTTTAGGTCTAAAATGAACGTACTATGTTTTCTTTCTCGTACTTGGGTGAATGTTAGAAAATATGTACATATTTATTTTCGAAAAACACGTTTTTTTTTTTAGTTTCCTTAACAATATCTCAAAACAGCTAACTCTATAAAAAACATAGTCAATACAAATGTTGTAGAGCTTAAAATTCTGAATAAAATGAGTACCATCATTAATATTTTTGTTTAAAATTAAGGCTGCAATTCTATTTCAAAATTTTTCAAATCAAGAGCTTGAAGCCAGGAGAGACCAAGTTAACTTAACAATATCTCAAATTGCGGCCTTAATATTGAACAAAAATATTAAGTGCAGGTACTCATTTTACTCAGAATTTTAGGCTCTATAACTTTTGTACTAACAATGTTTTTGATAGAGTTAAATATTTTGAGATATTGTTAAGTTAACTTGGTCTCTCCTGGCTTCAAGCTTTTGATTTGACAAATTTTGAAATAGAATTGCGACCTTAATGCTGAACAAAAATATTAATGATGGTACTCATTTTATTCAGAATTTTAAGCTCTACAACATTTGTATTGACTATGTTTTTTATAGAGTTAGCTGTTTTGAGATATTGTTAAGGAAACTAAAAAAAAACGTGTTTTTCGAAAATAAATATGTACATATTTTCTAACATTGACCCAACATAGTATGTTCATTTTAGATGTAAACTGAAGAGATTAAAACAATTTCCAGTTTTCTCCTAATTAATTATGAGGTCATCCCCATGATGATGGGTCTAAAACTTTGAAGTAGAATTGTGACCTTAATATTCAACATAAGTATTAAGTGTAGGTACTCATTTTACTCAAAATTTTAAGCTCTACAACATTTGTATTGACAATGTTTTTGACAGAGTTAGCTGTTTTGAGATATTGTTATGGTATGCAAATAAACGTGTTTTTTGACTATAATTCTATACATATTTCTAACGCTCACCTAGTACGAGGGGGAAAACATAGCATATTCATTCTAGACCTAAACAGAAGAAATTAAAACAGTCTTCAGCTTTCCTCTAATTAATTCCGAATTCGGCCTTTTTTTGCTCCCCTACCACTGGGCTAGTAAGATATATGGATTATATCTATAATTTCTTCAGTCAATTATATCTAGCTGTTAATTAACATTTCTGTAATTTAAAAAAAATCAATCTCACTGTGTATATCCGCTATATGGATATGTATATAAATCATGAAATAAAATGCTAATATAAACTTTCGTATATTACTCCTTTAAAATAGGGAAAATCGAAGAACAAAACAAGACAAAAAACCATAAATATTGTAAAAAAAAAAAAAAAAAAAAAAAAAAAAAAAGGAATTAAAAAACGCTGTTTAAAGAAGTATTACTTTTAAATGTTCGTCAGGCCTCGTCAACAGGGAGGCAATTAAAGATAGATATAAAACAGGCTTATTTCTGCAAGTAACATGGTACAAAACCAGGCCATGTATTTTACTTCTATCCGAAACATGTCTTATATGTATAGGCATGGCATATCGTCGCCAAATACAGTATTTCGATACTTTTTTTTTTAAATTATTGTTTCTAAATTATTTCCTTTTCTATTTGTGTATAAGGCATATACGTTCTATTTCTATTTGTATATACGTTACATGAATATACAGGGCATCCAGCGTTCCTAAATTTTTTTAAATTTCCTTACCACTGTTTCAAATCAAAAGTCTTCGTGGTAGATTCCTTTAACATGTACAATAGAAGTCTATAACAAAGATTATCGTTTTAAAATAGTGGTAGCAAAGTGTGAAAATTTTAAGAACGCTGTGAGCCGTGAATATGTGTACAAAATCAATATATTTTCAGTATACCCTTTGAATAAAGGTTTTTTAATGAATTATTCGATACTCTATTACTAATATAAAATCTTCCTGTTGAATGATTGTGTGTCATAATATGAAAAATGATTTTTGTATTGTGATTTCACCACATAATTAATTTAATTCAATCTATTATTGTGAGCTTAGCCAGAACGAAACGTTAAAAAAAAAATAAATAAATGCAAATTCATTGTTTTCTACCGGAGATATACATTAATAATAGCTAATAATAGCTATTCTGACAGCTTAGCTAGTAGTAATGGTAAATCTTATCATTTGGTAAACAAAAGGACAAAATCATGAATTGTTCAGTGATGTGAGATTTTTGCAAGGTAATAAATTTTAATATAATTCTATTTTAATTTTTTGTACTACAAACGATAGTAATCTTTATTACCCATGTGAAATAGTAGGAGGCCATGTAAAACAGTATGGTGCCACATAACGTGTACTGATAATGCATTCAGATTACCTTAATAAGTTTTGCTTGAGTGATGATGCTCTTTTGAAAATAAATAACTTAATTTATGATTAAGGAAGTTCGTTTAAAGTGCTACATTTAAAGTTCAATGCTATATTCAAATTTTTTATCCCGTCTGCCAATTTTCTGAGCAAAATTTTATCTACTTCACATCGGCATTGTTTATGCAGAACATTAAGAAAATCAGGTAGCAAATCTTAAATTGTATAATGCATAGAAATGATAAACATTTGTCTACCACAAACATAAAATTAGTTAAACGATGCGGCAGAAAAAATTATGCATATATAACAGTGTTTTAACATTTGCTGAATAAATTAGAATATATAAATGTAACTAAGAATTGTAAAAAAATTCTTTGATAGTTTTACACATGTAAACCTACAAAATCATCCGTATTTTTATGCATGTAAATTTAGATATTATTGGATGTTTCTATAGATGTAAACTTATTCGGGTACTTTTAGAGTTGTAAATTTACAGTTTACTGGAAATTTAATGAGTAGTTCGCTTTTCTTTCTTTTTTTTTAAAACATGATTTCAGTTTTTAACTGCATGCAAATTTATATAACACTAGCTGGCTATGCCCGCTGCGCTGGTCAGTATTTCCAAATAAACATTGAATTAAGCGAAATGGTGAATTCGAACTTGTATATATTTTTTAATGGACCTTTAGCTTGAATGTCCTTCCGCGTTGCTGAAAAGATGAGAACGTCATTGTGATATTATATTACCTTATGCGTTGGACAAAATTTAGCTATTAAGAAGCAGTTCTTTTAGTTGATTATTCACAGTGCACTTTTGGTACAGAAATGAGGCCGTTATGACAATAGGAATTAAAATGTTCTCATATCTGACAATATTAAATTAGAGATGCATTACAATGATTGCAGAGATTTACCATTGAACTTGAATTATGCTCGGGTGGTGTATTTTCGTTTGTTTGTCCTTGATCTCCTGGCCTCTCAGCTCGCGCAATATGTGATTCTGGTAGCTGAAATACAATCTCACTGGATGTTAGTTATATTTCTTAATAAATACCCTCTTGTGCTACTACCCTTTTCCCTCTTTGGATTCTAGCAGGGTAAATGCTGTCAAAAAAGTAATAAATTATTTGCAGAGAAAGAAGATTGTTTAACTTTCATATTTAAAAGAAAAGTGAAACATAAAAATGTGTGTTTTTAAAGCTGAATTGCCTGAATAAATCTAAAATGACGTCATTTTCACTGTCTTTTCATTTTGTAGGCCAGTTGAAATCATGTAACCGTTAACCCGGCAAAAAACTCAATGACTTAATCTTGTAGAAAAATAAACCTCATGCATCCAATAAAATCTTTATAATCATCCGTAATCGACGTTATTGTGAGGGTTCACGTCAAACATTAAAACTGATGCAACAATATTGTTGCACATGTACCAGGGTTAAGAACTGACAATGATAAATAAAGTTAGTTATACAAAAATTTTAGCAATATGCATTTTGGTGAATACCTGAACCGAAGATTTATTTAGCCTTTTTCTAAAGAGCATAATAACACGGACAAACAAATAGGCCTGCTATTTTCTTTATATTTAAGAGTAAATTAATCTTCCGTCTGTTGTGAAAATAACCCAGATTATGAAAATAACTCTTAATTTGTTGCTGTGTTTAGCTGCTAGAGCGTGCGTCAGGACAATTCGCTTTATATTGATCGAAATTCCAGGTAATTTAATCCTATCTAGGCTGAAATGATAAGTCCATGGGCATTATTCCATTTGCCACCATTGGAACCATAAAGTTTTTTCCCCTACATTGAAAGTATTTTTTTTTTTTTTATGAGAGTAAAATAATTTGAGGTAATAAATAAATAATAATAAATCTTCTTTTGTTTGTTTGCTTCATTATGTAAAACCATAATTTAGTAATCGCTAATTTCAAAATCTGTCTAATCTTTTGAATTTTGATACGCCATGCAACATGCTCGTTGGCAGGTGACACGATTCCGTAAGATTAGTCCAATATGTTGAATAAAACATTTTTTAAACAATGGTTAAGCAAAAGAAAGTTATGCAGAAAAAGCTAAAAAGAAATGACATATTAGCAAGCAATATTTATTGCAAAATGTTTATTTTATTTATTTATTTATTAACCATTTGGAAAAATGGTGATTGTCCTCGGTCAGGGTAGGAAATCAAAAGCATATCTGAAGCGTTTTATTAGTTGAATCCCGCATTTTATTTGTTTTCTGATTGGTCTATACAGTAATCTGTATTTTCCCTTTACTTTCAACAGAGATGGATACTTCTGCAAAAAAAAAAAAAAAAAAAAAAAAAAAAAAAAATAATAATAATAATAACCCAGAAACAAATTGAGATACAGCTTTAAAAAAAAATTGCATTTAAAAGTACATTTTTTTCTCTATACGACTGTGTAAAAAGTAATATTGTGGGATGTTTAGAAGTTTAAGAAGGAAATTTCATTTAGAATTGGTCTATAAAAATTAATCTTTAATCCATGGCTTACGTAATGTATGACCAGCTCCGTAGAAGTTTAAAAATGTACAGTACCGGAAAATGTAATCCATGGCGTACGTAATGTATGATCAACTCCGTGCGACTGTTTATGTCTTAAATTTTAGTCTTTGAAAAAATCATTTTTCAAATGGTCGTCGTAATTTGTTAAATTGCATTTTTTTAATAGTAATAACGTATAATTACAGAAATCTTCTTAACAATATTCTTATATCCTAACTTTTAAAGCAGTGAATATTCCTATAAGTGAAATCGACAGTATGTTCGGCATGTTAAAAAAAATAACATAATACACAATATTAAGTTAAAAAGTAATGATCAGAGTTCGAGGATATAAAAATCACATGCTTGAGGAAAACAAAACGCATGTTTCCATAGTAATGGTATTCCATAGTATGGTAAAAAATATTTTAAATCTTTGAAAGTAAATTATTTTAGAATATGTGTGTATATGGAAGACATTTACACTAAAATTTAAATGATTGACTACATAATTATAATTTTAACTGCTTTTTATATAATTTACGGTTGAATATAAAAATGTACTCCGAAATGCTCTTCTCTCGTCTTATTTCACATTTTTGTCTTATCTGGCTTAAAATTGCATTGTTTGGCGACGAAGGTAATAAATAAATAGCATGTAACTCAATACAGCCATTTTTACAAATACTTCTAGTTTTTCCTGTAAATCATATGATGGGAGAATTATATAAAATTAATTATTAAATTGACAAAAAAAAAGAAAAAAAAACAAAAAGACTAATAAAGAATGTAACCTAGATTTTATTTCATCAAGTTTTCAGACACGTTTTTATTAACCCGGCGCATGCGATAAAAGAGCTAAAAAAAAAAAAAAATTCCATTCAAAATTGTCAAATCAAATTTTCAGATTCATTTTTTTAACCTATCGCAAGCGATAATTCGCCAAATATTGTACTAATTGTAAAATTTCACAATAATTTATACTTTAAGCATTACAAATATTTATTCCATGTTAAAATTAAATATTTTCGTTTTATAATATTATGTCTTATTAAAACTTTTTTGTTGCTGTTTTTTAAATTAAATATCAGTATTTTTTTCATTTATTCGCGAGGTGTTTGTATTATTTTCTAACAGATCTTAATTCTTTAATCAACAAACCTTTCGCCAAAAGATAATCACTGGCAACCTTTTCTTTCAAAATAGCAGTAAAATACGAAATTTATGATCAAAAATCATAGCTATCCCTGTATATTTTCTCATAAACCACCCCGGGAATATTTCCTATCGAATAATACAATTTGGAAAAAAATCCACCGGGTAGTTTTTGAAAACACTCGAGCGGAACTTTTTGAGCTTACTGCTTTATAATATACTAGCAAACACCGCGACTTTACTCGCGTAATATTTTAAATATGCCAAGTGATATTTATATGTCGAATTTTTTATTAAAAGAAATTATACTTTTAGAAATAATTCAAAAATTGCTATTTAAAATACAGTTTGACTAAACTTCATTATTACACTGCATTAGGCAGAAATGAGACTTAAATTAATAAAAAGAACTAAAACTAAATAAATGATAATTTAGAAAATATTTTGAAACTTTTATGCTCCATTAATACGCTCATTTCAGTATTCATTTGAAGTTTTGAATTATTTAGAAACCATCTTCTTACATCTTAAAATTAACCATCATGTCAAATTCCAACTCCTACCACCTCTCTCAACATAAAAGGCTATGTTGAAATAGGAACTGTCATTATTAATATGTCAACATTAATTTTTAAATCGGTTTGTTATTTCCTAATATTCCACATAAACGTAATTTAGAAAGCTTTTAAAGGCCTTTTTTAGAACGTTTGTTGTTCCTGTGAACCCCAGGTGGTAGAATCATTGGCATAAATTATAGCCTGTGTAGGATCAGAGAGTGTTACCACTGATTCGCAACTATTACTTTTATAATTGGTTTATATTCCCTAAAATTGCATAGAAATCGTAATTTAGGACTTTTTTAGAACGCTTTTCATTCCTCCTCTTCGCTTTACCCCTTTTTAGTTCGAATTTATTTTCGACAGTCCTTCGAGGGCATTTATATCTTATAAGTAACTACCATGCCATATTTAAAGTTTCTTCTTTGTTAGCCTCTTCAGTATCACATCGCAACTTAGAAAGTTTTTTGCTCCTGCAACTCTCTAGTGGTAGTGGCACAGACATAAAATATAGCTTATGTTTGAGCAGGCTCTATCACGAACAATTCGTCACCATTATTTTTTAAATCGGTTTAGTATTTGATAAGATTGCACAAAAATTGTAATTTAGAACGTTTTTAGAACGCTTTTCGCTCACTTAATCCTTTTAAATTTGGAATTTTCTTTAGACTGGTCTTAGAAAGCAGTTGCATCTTATAAGTAAATACTATGCACATTTCAAAATGTTTGACCCCTCAGTTGTGCAAAAACGCAAATTAGAACATGTTTTGCTCTTGCAACCCCCAGATGGTAGTGACAGCAACATAAAATATAGCCTTTGTTGGAGCAGGGACTGACACCATCAATTTGCAACCATTACTTTTGAAATAGGTTTGGTATTTCCACAGATTGAGTAGAAATCGCAATTTAGAAAGTTTTAGAAAGCTTTTCGGCCACTTTCACCCCTTTTAAATTTCCAATTGTTTCAAACTGTTCTTAAAGATAATTTATATCTAATAAATATGTACCTTGCGAATTTAAAGTTGCTAGCCCCTACCGATCACAAAAATCGAAATTTAAAATGTTGTTTGCTTCTGCAACCTCCAGATGATAGTGACCGACATGAAATAGCGTCTATGTTAGAGCAGAGGCTGTCAGCATCAATTTCCTGCCATTACTTTTGAAATCCGTTTGATTCTTCTTGAGATGGCTCACAAATCGGCATTTAGAACGTTTTTCCCGCATTTTCACCCCTTTTAAATTTCAAATTTTTAAAGAAATGTTCTTAGAGATCATATATGTCTAATAAATATATACCATGCAAAATTTCATGAATCTAGGTCCTCCCATAATTCAAAAATCGCATTTTTAGAACGTTTTTTGGTCCTGCATTTCCTCTGGGGTGTTGGAAATAGACAAAAATATAGCATATCTTGGAGCAAGAGCTGTCACCATCATTTTTATACCATTATATTTGAAATCGGTTCAGTACTTTCTGAGATTACATAGAAATCGAAAGTTTTTTACAATGCTTTTCGCGCATTTTCACCCTTTTTAAATTTCGATTTTTTTTTAGGAATTGTTCTTAGAGATCATTAATATCTCATAAGTAACAACCATTCCAAATTTCATGATTCTAAGCCAGGGACGTCGAACTTATGGCACGCGTGCCAAAAGTGGCACGCGAAAGAATAATTTTGCACGGTTTTGCTTGTGGTTCTAATTCAGTTTACGGTAATATTGCATAAAAGACACGAACTTATGATGAAAATATGATTACTAAACAAAATCTGATCTTTTTCTAAATTCGATTAATTAGAAATTAAAGAATTTTAATTACTGCTTTTTAAAATACCGTAAATAACCGCATATAGATAGTCAAAATACCAATAGTAAAATTGCAGCAATTTGGAAATTAATTTCTAAGCTATTCAAAGAAAATGGCGTTTGCCCTCTTAATATTTTTTTCTTATATTTATGTCCACAAGGTCATTGTTTTCGCAAATCAATTATACGAATAAACCAATAAAAAAAGCATCTGTCAGATAAATCCAGTTCAGTTTGCATTCTGTTGAAATTAACTAATAAGTATAAATCTGATATTAATTATTTTTCATCTAAGATGCAATAACAAAACTAATTACATAATTTTTTAAATTAATTTCTAAAATATATTTGTTTTTACGATCACTACAGTGTAATACCTACATGTATGTTGCAAATGTTTTAAAAATCTTAATGTGTAATTTTTATTCATGATTTTTCAATCCACTAAACTTTTTCATCAGTTGGCACGTCAAGTTCATATATATATATATATATATATATATTTTTTTTGGGGGGGGGGTGGGGGGGTGGAATGGCACACGGTTATAAAAAGGTTCGTCAACTCTATTCTAGGCACTTCAGTAACGCAAAAATCGCATTTTTTGATTGTTTTTTGCTCCTGCACCTTCGTTGGGGTAGTGGCATCGACATAAAATATAGCCTATCTTGGAGCAAGGGTTGTCACCATCATTTTGACACCATTATTTTTTAAATCGGTTTGGTATTTCCTGAGATTGTGTAGAAATCCTCATTTAGAACGTTTTTTAGAACGCTTTTCGCGCATTTTCACCCCATTTAAATTTCGAATTTTTTAAGAACTGTTCTTAGAAATCCTTTATATCTAATACGTAACTAATATTTCAAATTTCATATTTTTAGGCCCTTCGGAACGTATAAATCGCATTTTTAGAACGTTTTTTGCTCCTGCATCCCCTTTGGGGTTGTGGCACTGACATAAAATATAGCCTATCGTGGAGCAACGGTTGTTAACATCATTCTGACACCATTATTTTTTAAATCGGTTTGGTATTTCCTGAGATTGCGCAGAAACCACCATTTAGAACGTGTTTTAGAACGCTTTTCGCGCATTTTCACCCCTTTTAAATTTCGAATTTTTTAAGAACTGTTCTTAGAAATCCTTTATATCTAATACGTATATTTCAAATTTCATATTTCTAGGACCTTCGGAACGTATAAATCGCATTTTTAGAATGTTTTTTGCTCCTGCACCTCCTTTGGGGTAGTGGCACCGACATAAAACATAACCTATGTTAGAGCAAGGGTTGTTACCATTATTTTGACACCATTATTTTTTAAATCGGTTTGGTATTTCCTGAGATTGTGCAGAAACCACCATTTAGAACGTTTTTTAGAACGCTTTTCGTGCATTTTCACCCCTTTTAAATTTCGAAATTTTTAAGAACTGTTCTTAGAAATCCTTTATATCTAATAAGTAACTAATATTCCAAATTTCATTATTCTAGGCCCTTCAGTAACGCAAAAATCGTATTTTTGGAGCGTTTTTTGCTCCTGCACCCTCTTTTGGCCAGTGGCACGGACATAAGATATAGCCTATGTTCTAAGTTGGACTAACACCATCAGTTTGATACCATTACTTTTGGAATCGGTTCGGTAGTTCCAGAGCTTACCTCCGACAAATAAACAATTTTTTCCTCTTTATAATAGGAGTATAGACTAGCAGACCCGACCGGCGTTGCTTGGGATTTGTAAATAATAACCTTAAACAAAACTCAAGTTATGATTTTATATCTTTTGAAATACTTTCAAATGAACCTAATTTTGGAGTCCGCATTGCCTTCTGCAGCGTCTAGTGTGTTCCAAACAAACTTCTTTCCGATCGAACCTGTAACCTGATTCCTCGGTACGTATGGCAGCATTTAACGGAAGTTCTTTGCACGTGCCGGAGACAATCGAAAACCAAGTTGAGTGAGCGAAACCTCGTAGTAATCAAGTCAATAGAATCCAAAAAAAGAATGCACCATTAATCATTAATGTTAGAAAATGTTGGCAACTGAAGTCTAAGGAAAAAATTTCATAATACAGAAAGTAGCTGAATTGTAATTTAAGTTGAATGAACCAAATCCCGTTGAAATTGGCTCCTTAGAACCCCAGTAAAGAATGCGCCCTCAAGCGGTGAAAGATCCCACCGCCCCTTGTAAATATCACGAATTATTTTAAAATTAACACGATATTTAATAAACGGATGAAATCCCTTACCTAAAGTTACCTTTAAAGTAACGCGACTTTTAATTTACGGCTCTGGTGAGTAGACGTAAGTTGATGTTGAAAAAGGAGATTAATGTTCGAAAAATGTGGTAGCTGAGGTATAAAGAAAGATATAATTAGAATAATATTTTAAAGAAATGCGCAAAAAATGGGGTAAATGCTTAAAAAGTGCCCTAGGGGACCAATAAAAATATGCGGGTGTTGGTCTAGGTAGAAAAGTTCGAGATTCCATTTTAACATTATGCAATCAGAAGGTGATAAAATTAGGGGGTGAGAAATACATGGCACACAAAAAGTTCAAGAGGCCTCGGATCGGGCCAAACGGGACTCTGGGTTGCTCTAAGATTTTAACTGGAATATAGAAACGGTAGAATAACTAAATGGAAAAAATGAAGCAGCCAAAAAGGAAGATTAAGAGGGGCAATTTATTGACAATTTATACTGAAAAATCATCAAGGGGCCCCCGCATGTACTTTGGTAAAAAGGTACTTTTTAGTAATTTTTAAAGTAATCAGAAGACGCTAAAACTATGTTAAAGAAAGTTGCAATCAATTCGGTTCATTTTTAAAGAAGCTGCACCAGGGGCCCAAGAAGGCGATTAATATTCAAAATTGGTGGTAGCTGAAGATTTAAAATTTTTTGTCGTTCATGTAGTAGTTGGAAGAACCTAAGAAGTTAAAAAAAAAAGGTTGGGAATCGGAGCATTTTTAAGGTGGCTATAATAGAGAGCCGCCAACTGATAGTTAAAAGCAGGCCCATAACATGGAAACATGTTAAAATGTCTCCGTACTTAACGCTTTAGATCTATAGATAGTCAAAATTAAGCATAGAGTATTAATTTTTCGTTAGAATAATATTTTAATTAAATGCGTAAAAAAATGAGTAAATGCTTTTAAAAAAGGCTCAAAGGCCCCAATAAAAATATGAGTGTGTAGGTCCTGGAAGAAGAGTCCAAGACTCAACTTTAAAATTATGCACTGAAAGGTGAGAAAATTAGTTGGTGCAATATGCATGGCGCACAAAAAGTTCAAGAGCCCTGGACCGTGCCCTCGGGCCCTACGGGACCATTGGGGCCCCAGGGTCTTAACTGGAATGTATAGACGTGAACTAAACTAAATGGAAAAAGGGTTCCAAAAATGAAGATTCCTTGAATCAAACGAAATTTTGAATTTAACCTTCTATTTTAAAGCAGTAAAGACCATCACCTGGAATGACCTTCCGCATTGTTGAAAGGAATGCGAATGCCATTGAGATATTATACACTCTTATGCCTTAGACAAAATTTGGGCAATTAAGAAACAACTCTTTTAGTTGATCATTTAAAAAAGAGTTTGGTACTGAAATTATACAGTTATGACAACAGGAATTAAACTTTCTCTAATCATAACTCTATTAAATTAGAGAGCATAACAATGATCGCAGAGATTGATTATTGAACTTTAAAAATATTCGGACCGTTCATTTTCATTTGTTTGTTGTTGAACTCCCAGCCTCTCAACTTGCGCTATATGTGGTTCTGGTAGCTTAAATTCAATCTCATTACATGTTACATTACATTTTTTTAAAAATTATTTATTAAATCCATTATTAATACCATTATTTTTTAAATCGGTTTAGTATTTGATAAGATTGCACAAAAATTGTAATTTAGAACGTTTTTAGAACGCTTTTCGCTCACTTCATACTTTTAAATTTGGAATTTTCTTTCGACTGGTCTTAGAAAGCAGTTGCATCTTATAAGTAAATACTATGCCATATTTCAAAATGTTTGACTCCTCAGTTGTGCAAAAAACGCAAATTAGAACATGTTTTGCTCTTGCAACCCCCAGATGGTAGTGACAGCAACATAAAATATAGCCTTTGTTGGAGCAGGGACTGACACCATCAATTTGCAACCATTACTTTTGAAATAGGTTTGGTATTTCCACAGATTGAGTAGAAATCGCAATTTAGAAAGTTTTAGAACGCTTTTCGGCCATTTTCACCCCTTTTAAATTTCCAATTGTTTCAAACTGTTCATAAAGATAATTTATATCTAATAAATATGTACCTTGCTAATTTCAAGTTGCTAGCCCCTACCGACCACAAAAATCGAAATTTAGAATGTTTTTTGCTCCTGCAACCTGCAGGTGATAGTGACACCGACATGAAATAGCGTCTATGTTAGAGCAGAGGCTGTCAGCATCAATTTCCTACCATTACTTTTGAAATCCGTTTGATTCTTCCTGAGATGGCTCACAAATCGGCATTTAGAAAGTTTTTCGTGCATTTTCACCCCTTTTAAATTTCAAATTTTAAAAGAAATGTTCTTAGAGATCATATATGTCTAATAAATATATACCATGCAAAATTTCATGAATCTAGGTCCTCCCATAATTCAAAAATCGCATTTTTAGAACGTTTTTTGGTCCTGCATTTCCTCTGGGGTGGTGGAAATAGACAAAAATATAGCCTATCTTGGAGCAAGAGATGTCACCATCATTTTTATACCATTGTATGGGAATACTGTGTGTAACTTTTAGATTGAAGACAAATAGTTTCCTTTTTCACATTTTTATATCACACAGCACACAAATGTTACAAACAATCACAAACACTGAAAAACATATAGAATGATGAGGTGACTTTGGGGTAATAACCTGCTGTTAGAACAAGTGACGTTCGTAAAACATATTTTGGGGAATACTCCCGCTATAAGCAACAGAATAATTGGGGATAAGACCCGCTATAACATAACGTGCCACAATGGCAGCTCAAGAACTACTCTATACTTGGGGATAAGACCCGCTCGAATACACAACGTGCCGCAATAGCAGCTAAAGCACAACTGAACTGGGTCACATGACCGCAAAGCCGCGGAGCTCGTTTGGCATACGCACAAGGTCCGAACATGCCGCCCCCGCGTTGCAATGTGCGTAGCACATTCAAAATATTAAAAATACACTATAAATACAAGAACTAAGTAAAATACCAATACCATAAAATAATATTACAATACAAATACAATAATAATAAGTAGCAACAATAAGGACTATACAATACAATAAAATTAAATTCTTTGTTACAAAATTTAAGCTATTTTCTAAAAATAGTTCTATATTGTTCTTAAGAAAAGTTGAATGTAAAATAACATGTAAATCTTAGGTGCACCTTAAAATACGTAAACAATGAGAAATAAGTATATACATTACATTTCATTAATGGGCAAGACACACAATCTAGATATGGATCTAAGAAAGATATTTGAGGCTGTTTTAACCTTTGCAACCCTAACATTACCATCCTTTCCTGGTATAACCTCTAAGATTCGTCCTAGCATCCACTTACAGGGAGGTAAACATTTAATTTTACTGGAAGGGGGAACCCTTGATTACCGTTTTAAACCCTTAATCTCTTCCTAAAATTCTGCATTTTGTACTAATCTAATTAGAGAAACTTCTGAAATTTTTATTTCTGGGGTTGTGAGGCTGCCTCTGCGCCGGTCTGCTAACTTACATTTGCAATTGTGAAAAAACCTATAAACATATGCCAGTATGCGAAGAATACTATAGTATTTACCACTTATGTTGAGAAAAAAATTTACTTCTTCAGGATTCCTGAAAAGAGAAAGAGAAATATTAGAATTGAAGTCATTACAGTTATTTTTATATTTTGATTTAGTCTCTGGAATGTAATCTGTTTCTGGCACAGAAATATTTTCTTGCTCAGTCACTAAGTCATCAGCTGCTAGGAAGTTTGGTCCCCTAAACCACATTGGATTCTCTACAAGGGAATTAACACTCGCACCTCTGGTCAAGAGATCGGCAGGGTTGTCCTTGCTGGAGCAGTGATACCAAGAGTTCGAATCTGAAAGTGCATTAATCTCTATGACACGGTTTGCCACAAACTGTTTCCATCGCTTTGATGATCCTTTGATCCAGAATAAGGTTATTTTGGAATCCGTCCAATAGTACACTCTCGATGCGATTTTTTGATCTAGGATGGGTTTTACTTTATTGGTCAGTCTTGCACTTAGTAAGGCTCCGAGAAGTTCCAGCCTCGGCAGAGTTATCTCCTTTATCGGTGCAACACGACTCTTTGAAGTCACGAGATTGACTTCCACACCACTCTCTCTTTTTATTTTCAGATAAATTGCAGAGCCATACGCTATTTTACTAGCATCAGAAAAGGCATGTATTTCTACAGCTATTACTTGATTCTAGCAACCAAGAATTTTCCTCGGAATTTTTAATTCTGCTAAATTTGGAAGTTCTTCGAACCCCTTCAACCACCTTTCGTGCACATTAGTTGGCAACTGTTCATCCCATGCTGTCTTCTTTAGCCATAGTTCTTGGAACAGGCATTTGATTCTAATGGTGAATGGCGTGAGCATGCCTAACGGATCGAATATTTTACCAACTGCTTGCAATAGTAGACGTTTTGAGATTTTTTTGCGATGACAAGAATTCTATTAAACTTTTGACTTCGAATGTCAGACAATCTTCTTCTGTTTTTCAGGACATTCCTAATACCTTGCTTAGATTGCTTCCTAGGCTTATTGCAGCATGTTCTCCTTGAATATTTAAACCTTCCTTTTGCCAGCACTTCAGTAACGCTTCATCATTGGTTATCCATTTTCGAAGAATCATTCCTGCTTCAGACATTATTTTGTTAGCATTCAGGGAAACATCAAGAGCGTCTTTAAGCTTATCTTCGCCAGATATAAAATCATCCACATAAATATATTTATCGAGTAGGTGAACAGTTCTTGGGTGTAGGTTCGTAAACCGCTTGATGTGCTCCTTTATGGTAGCTGATAGGAGGAATGGGGAGGCATTGACTCCAAAAATAACACGTTTAAATCTGAAGACCTTGAATGATTTTAAATCATCATCATACCACAGAAAACGGACAGAATCCCGATCTTTTTCAGCGAGTGAGATTTGAAGGAACGCCTTCTCGATATCAGAAGAAAAGGCAATTTCGTATAATCTGAAATGGATTTAAGTTGGTGCCGGGCCATAAACAATCATTAAGGGACAAATCATTGTTATCATGAGAGCTGGCATCGAAGACGATTCGGACCTTTGTAGTAAGTTTATCTTCTTTACAGACCGCATGATGGGGCAAATAATAAACTGCCCTGTCTAAAACAGGTTCATTTTCTTGCACCTGCTCTATAATTCCTTGTTTTAAATATTCCGTGATTATTTCAGAATACTGTCGAAAAAGCTCTGGGTTTCGATAAAATTTTCTTTTTAGACCTTCCAAACGCTGTTTCGCAACATTAAAATTATCGTTTAAATCCTTCTAGTCTTTTTTCCACGGTAACTGAACTTCATAACGATCGCCTACAAATTTGACAGTTTTATCGAATATTTGTTGTGCTTGATCAGTTTCCGATATTTTCGGATCATCATGTTTAATGCCTATAGACTCGAGCTCCCTAAATTGTTTTAAATTATCATTTATTTCATCGAAATCTCTAGCGAAATTGCACATAGCAATATTGTTTGTTTGCGTGTTCTCCTCTAGCGCCCCAGTTGGGATCCATCCAAAAACAGTGTCTTGCAGAAAAAGTTTATCGTTTATCTTAACTGAATTATGCTTTAAAATTCCATAAAATAATTCAGCCCCAACCAATGCGTGAATTTTCCCCGGTTTGAAAAATGTGGGGTCTGCCAATTCCACAATATTCGGTAAATTAATGTCCGATACATTTAATTGCTTTGATGGAATTACATGCGTGATTTTGGGAATAATTAAGAAATCTATATTCTCCCTGAAAGAGCCATCTTCGTTTGTAATTACACTCGAAATTTTATTTTTTACATTATAAGTATAACCGTTTAATCCTGTAACGGGTACATTAATTATCCTTTTTTTTTAAATTTCAGCATGTCAGCGCAATCCTTAGTTAAAATATTGACATTGCTAGCATTATCCAATATTACTCTAAACTTTCGTTTATTTCCGAAATTATCTTCAATATAAATAAAGCATGTACTCAATAAAATTGATTTTTTTTCTTTACTTATATTATTCAAGGTCTTTAAAGATTCGTCATTATTTACCGAAATGTTTCTCGTTTCACTATTTACCGCACCTGCAAGAGGGGAGGAAATTTGGGGGGAAGCCAATTCAATTTTGGATTTGTTATGAAGCGATGAGCTGTGTCGCAATCCACAGGTATTACAGTTATATTTTGAAATGCAAGAATTTACAAAATGAGAGTTTTTTAAACAATTGGTACACAGCTTATTTTTCTTCACAAAATCGTATCGTTGCGAAACATTCATTTTTAGAAACTGGGAACATTTGTTCCAATTATGAAAAGCCAATTTGCATAGAATACAAGTTTTTTTTCCATTTGATTTATCATTCGAATTTAGCATGAAATTTTTTTGTTTGTTCGAAAGAGGAATGTTTTTATTTAAGGGTTTTGAAGCAGAGTATCTATTTACGCTTTCTAACGTAGAACTTCGGTTTTCCAAAAATGACATTAATTCATTACAGGGTCTTAACTGGAATGTATAGACGTGAGCTAAACTAATTGGAAAAAGGGCTCCAAAAATGAAGATTCCTTGAATCAAACGAAATTTTGAATTTAACCTTCTATTTTAAAGCAGTAAAGACCATCATATGGAATGACCTTCCGCATTGTTGAAAGCAATGCGAATGCCATTGAGATATTATACACTCTTATGCCTTGGACAAAATTTGGGCAATTAAGAAACAACTCTTTTAGTTGATCATTTAAAAAAGAGTTTGGTACTGAAATTATAGTTATGACAACAGGAATTAAACTCTCTCTAGTCATAACAGTATTAAATTAGAGAGCATTACAATGATTGCAGAGATTGATTATTGAACTTTAAAAACATTCGGAACGTTCATTTTCATTTGTTTGTTGTTGAACTTTCAGCCTCTCAACTTGCGCTATATGTGGTTCTGGTAGCTTAAATTCAATCTCATTACATGTTACATTACATTTTTTTAATAAACGTCCTTTTCTGGCAGGTCTGCTACTGATTTCCATCTGTCTTTTCCAGCAGATGAAATAGAATCAAAAACATAGGACAACAAACCGACGTATTTTTACAGTAAAGCATATTGAAAAAATATTTTAAATGTCTGAAATTAAATGATTTAATCATATGTGCGAGAGGCGGTGGGGGGGAGGCACACATTTAGCCTAAAATTTAATTATTTTACTTAACAATCATAATGTTAACCGCTTTTTATATAATTTACATTTGAATATAAAACTTTACTTCCAAATGTGCTCATATACTTTAAAAACACTATTATTGCGAGCGTTGTTCGGGCCTATGTCACTCTTCTGCCTTTTTGGCTTAAAATCGCAAAAATTTGTTTGGCGACCAAGGTAATAAACGAATAGAATGCAGCTCACAAGTATATCCATTTTTACAATTACTGCTGCCAGTTTCTCTTGTAAGACACACACACACACACACACATATATAAAACATTTTATTTACATATTATTATTATTATTATTATTATTATTATTATTATTATTATTATTATAAACAAATTAGGTACTACTTGATTATCCCAACGACCAATTTCGCCAAATCATTAGCCAAATTATGGAAAGGATATAATTTTTATTTTAAATAATGTAAGAAAAAATGAATTAGTAAAACATTAATAAAAATAAAACGTCGAATTAAAAATCATTTGATGACGTAACAAACACGTGTAAAGTGTTTAATGTCAAGTAAGTTTGACATTTACGATCACCCATTATTGGCATTTAATTTTATAGTTTGGAGATACTTTTTAGGTCGACGGCAAGTAGTACCAAATCAAGTAGTACCAAAAATTATTTCTGTTTGAATTTCAATGTAGATAAATAGCTCTTCTTTATATTAAATAAATATCATAAATATTGAAAATAATGCTTACATGTATATGAAAAATTAATAGGTTGCCAGTAAATATACAAAAAAATCCCTTCTCTCGCTAAAGCTGTTTTCGCTATCTCGCCAACGCCCATATAATAAAAATATACCAAATACTCTTCAATCTGTTGTCTGATACTAAGTAATCACAATAATGTAACTGCTAGGCACAGATATAATATACATACCAGGTTTGGCGCGCTTCTTTTTCACGCCAATTTGGCGAAAATATCATTTTCGAATACCAGTTACATATGCATGTTTAAAATATTTTCCATTATTTTAAAAGGAAAAAACAATAAATAAATAAAAGTGTAATTAATAACTATAGAACAAAACAATTTATATAATTGTAAAAAAGACAATAAAAGAAAATAAACAATTTATTAATAAATAAACAACAATAGCCGGGTTACCATGTCAGGCAAAATAACGCCATTTTGGAGCCCATTAGGTACCATGGAGCGTATATGACATCTGTGCCAACAAAACTCCCAATAATATAGTAAATATGTCATTTGGCGGTGACTTGATTATCGAAGATTATAAAATAATCAATAATAATAAAAATAATAACAGTTAGTAAATAATAATAATAATAATAATAATAATAATATAGAATTGAAATTCAGACGTTAATTTATGTGCTTTTACGTACCTAAGATTAGTCCAATATCTTTTAAAATATTACCTAACAGGGGGAAAAATGTGAAGAAATAACAAATTTAAAAAGATTTGTAACTTTTTTATCAGCAAGCAATTATTTTTTCAAAATGTTGAATTTTTTTTTATAGTAATAACACATAAACTTCCTTAAGAATAATTATCAGCAAGCAATTATTATTTCAAAATGTTGAATTTTTTTTATAGTAATAACACATAAACTTTCTTAAGAATAATTTTTAGTTCCTAAATTTTGAAATTGTGAATTTTCCGTACTACTTAGTTATCCCGTCGTCCAATTTCGCCAAATTATATAAATCACCAAACCACTCGCCAAGTTATACAAATTTACGTAATTTTTTTTTTTTAATAATGAAAGAAGAAATAAATTGGTGTAACATTAATAAAAATACAAATAAAACGTCGAAATAAAAATCACTTGATGACGTAAACGCGTGTAACTTGCTTAAAGTCAAATGATTGTGACATTTACGATCAACCATTATTGGCATTTAATCTTATAGTTTGGCGATAGATGTTTGGTCGACGGGATAACCAAGCAGTACCGAATTTTCCTATACGTGAAACTGTCGTTATCAAAAAAATAAACAATAATATTTTCTAAAAAAAGAAAAAAAAAGAAACGAAAATAAGGGATAATATTCGTTGATCTGAGTTGGAATGTATAAAAATCACATGCTTCCTTAATTACGGCGAAAATTTTTGTAAAAAGTATGAAATTATTTTACAGTATGTATGTGTGGCAGAAATTCACACTAAAATTAAGACATTTGATTCCATTTTTTAAATATTAACTGATATCTATATAACTTATAATTGAATAGATAAATGTACTCCAAAAATGCCAAAAATGATCTCGGTCAATTGAGAAAAACACTATTATTGCGAAAATCCTCAAGCTAATGTCACAATTAAAAATATTTATTTCATGTTTAAATTAAATATTTTCGTTTTATAAGATTGTGTCTCCTTAAAACTTATTTTTTTGTCTTTTTTAATTAAATATCAGTATTTTTTTCCCATTTATTTGCGAGGTATTTGTATTATTTTCTAACGAATATAGCCATTTCAATTGTCTAATCAAGAAACGTTTCGCCAAAATATAATCAGTGGCAACCCTTTCCTTCAAAATAACAATAAAATACGAAATTTATTACCAAAAATCATAGTTATCCCTGTATATTTGACTCACAAACCACCGGAAGAATATTTTCCATCGAATGACACAATTTGCAAAAAAATCCACCGGGTAGTTTTTGAAAACACTCGAGCGGAACTTTTAAAGCTTACTGCTTTATAATATATATGATATGACTAGCTGGCTATGCCCGCTGCGCTGGTCAGTATTTCCAAATAAACCTTGAATTAAGCGAAATGGATAATTCGAACTTATATATATTTTTTAAAGGACATTTAGCTTAAATGTCCTTCCGCGTTGCTGAAAAGATGCGAACGTCATTGCGATATTATATTAGCTTATACGTTGGACAAAATTTAGCTATTAAGAAGCAGTTCTTTTAGTTGATTATTCACAGTGCACTTTTGGTACAGAAATGAGGCCGTTATGACAATAGGAATTAAAATGTTCTCATATCTGACAATATTAAATTAGAGATGCATTACAATGATTGCAGAGATTTACCATTGAACTTGAATTATGCTCGGGTGGTGTATTTTCGTTTGTTTTTCCTTGATCTCCTGGCCTCTCAGTTCGCGCAATATGTGATTCTGGTAGCTGAAATACAATCTCACTGGATGTTAGTTATATTTCTAAATAAATACCCTCTTGTGCTACTACTCTTTTCCCTCTTTGGATTCTAGCAGGGTAAATGCTGTCAAAAAACTAATAAATTATTTGCAGACAAAGAAGATTGTTTAACTTTCATATTTAAAAGAAAAGTGAAACATAAAAATGTGTGTTTTTAAAGCTGAATTGCCTGAATAAATCTAAAATGACGTCATTTTCACTGTATTTTCATTTTGTAGACCAGTTGAAATCATGTAACCGTTAAACCGGGAAAAAACTCGATGACTTAATATTGTGGAAAAATAAACCTCATGCATCCAATAAAATCTTTATAATCATCAGTAATCGACGTTATTGTGAGGGTTCACGTCAAACATTAAAACTGATGCAACAATATTGTTGCCTATCCTAACTTTTAAAGCAGTGAAAATTCCTATAAGTGAAATCGACAATATTACGCTGTAACAATATGTTCGGCATGTAAAAAAAATAACATAATACACAATATTCAATTAATAAGTAATGATCTGAGTGCCAGGATATAAAAATCACATGCTTGAGGAAAACAAAACGCATGTTTCCATAGTAATGATATTCCATAGTATGGTAAAAAATATTTTAAATCTTTGAAAGTAAATTATTTTAGAATATGTGTGTATATGGAAGACATTTACACTAAAATTTAAATGATTGACTACATAATTATAATTTTAACTGCTTTTTATATAATTTACGGTTGAATATAAAATTATACTCCGAAATGAGCTTCTCTCGTCTTATTTCGCACTTTTGTCTTATTTGGCTTAAAATTGCATTGTTTGGCGACGAAGGTAATAAATAAATAGCATGTAACTCAATACAGCCATTTTTACAAATACTTCTTGTTTTTCCTGTAAATCATATGATGGGAGAATTATATAAAAATACTTATTAAATTGACAAAAAAAAAAAAAAAAAAAAAAAAAAAAAGAAAAAGACTAATAAAGAATGTAACCTAGATTTTATTTCGTCAAGTTTTCAGACACGTTTTTATTAACCTGGCGCATGCGATAAAAGAGCTAAAAAGAAAAAAAAAAATTCCATTCAGAATTGTCAAATCAAATTTTCAAATTCATTTTTATAACCTATCGCAAGCGATAATTCACCAAATATTGTACTAATTGTAAAATTTCACAATAATTTATACTTTAAGCATTACAAATATTTATTCCATGTTAAAATTAAATATTTTCGTTTTATAATATTATGCTTTATTAAAACTTTTTTTGTTGTTGTTTTTTAAATTAAATATCAGTATTTTTTTCATTTATTTGCGAGGTGTTTGTATTATTTTCTAACAGATATAGCCATCTTATTTCTTTAATCAACAAACCTTTCGCCAAAAAATAATCACTGGCAACCTTTTCTTTCAAAATAGCAGTAAAATACGAAATTTATTATCAAAAATCATAGCTATCCCTGTATATTTTCTCATAAACCACCCCGGGAATATTTCCTATTGAATGATACAATTTGGAAAAAAATCCACCGGGTAGTTTTTGAAAACACTCGAGCGGAGCTTTCAGAGCTTACTGCTTTATAATATATATGATATGATATGATATATGATAAGGGATTATCAGTAAATTTTCAGTAGTTTTACATTTTTTAACAGTGCATTTTCTATTGTGTTTATTTTTTTTTTTAAATAAAATAATATACAACTGTCTAGAATTTGAAAGGCGGCTAATTCAACACAGTTGTGACCAACATTTAATGCTACAATATCAAAGCGATATAAGTAAGTGTACAATGTCAATACTGGAATCTGGAGTATATTAACACATCTGCGCCATCTAGTGGACGGAGTGAATAATGTAAATACGCGGGTTTTCAGTATGAAGTCATATATGACAGAATATCTACTATCTGCGCAGCGCATGTCTTGCCCATATTTTCTGATTCTTTACTCACGTATGGAAGATGAATCTTGTTTCCCAGTTTTATTGCAAAATATTTTTATTACAGTTTGTTTTGATAAAATTATGCACATTTAAAAAAATATATATATAATCGCAATATCATTTTAATTTCAGGAGAAAAGCACTAATGCTACGAAAGCATTACTGCCTTTAGCCCTTAAACTAAAATGACATTGCGACTTTTTTTAAAATACACATATTTTTATCAAAGCAAGCTGTAACAAAAATATTTTGCAATATATCTGGCAAACAACATTCATCTTCTGTGAGTAAGTAACAATCTGAAATTCGTAATAGAATTTTTAACAGGGATTCTCTAAATAGCTTTGTCTGCTTCGAGGGAAAAAAAAAATCTAATCTGGCGATTTTAGGAAAATTTTTGCAGTTATTGTCTGGACTCGCAAAATATTTAAGCAAATACTAAATTAACAATAATTGCTCGTTTAATAGTACAACATTTAATGCATGCATTTTAAATTAAAGTGATTCTGAATATAAAATAAAGTGAATTTTAAATTAAATAAATGAGCTATTTGTAATTTAAATAACATGAATACAATACGATCAAAAGAATATAGGAATAAGTTTTCAATGCATCGTCTGCGCTTTATAAACGAAGAAAAGGACTTAAAATTGAATATTTTATTTATTATTAAATTCTATACATATTCTAAACCTTGATAAACATTCTATTTTCATCTGGAATAGAACCGTGTATATCATTTTTTATAACTTTAGCACATCAAGAATTGAGTAAAAAATAAGACTACAATATTCAATCTTTACACATTAACTACTTTCTAATTTTTATGCGCCATTTTTCATTTCATTAAAAGAAAATAATTAAAATCGAGCGTATTTAAATCAAAAACATTTTATAATATATATCAAATATATATATTTTTTTATAAATTAAAGTTAAAATACATAACTAACTTGTTTTGCTCTTTGGAAAAGGACACAAGAAAAAGAATTTTCTTACAATTTCGAAAACTAGAGTTATTCGATTGCCAACATTTTGCCATTTTAACAAATAATATTAGCTCTAAAAAAGAACTGTTTTTTATTTAAATAATTAACTATAATAAATAAGTCAAAAAACACGAATAAAAATTAATAGAACATTATATTACTGTCAGAATATAAATGCTACAAACAAATGAAAACACGATGTTGGCGCTTGCGCAGTTATTTCAGAGATGTGCAATTAATACATTATCCATAAAGAAGAAAACAGTTAGGCATCTTTCTGTTGTTCACTCCGTCCGCTACGTGGCGTGCGACCTTGATTGATGAGACCTCGTCTTTAATCTTGCGGTTACCTCTCCCATTTAAGATAAGACGCTTACGTATATCGCTTTGCTACAATATAAGCTAGGGGGTCACAAACTTTTGTGCTGTTACGGCAGTACTTGAATTTTTTTAATATCTTCGTGGGCACGAAAACACGCATACATATTTACTGTTTGTGAATAATGTGCGCAGTGCATAAACATTCATAATCCATATGCATATGGACATAAATTCATATTTAAGTGCAAAGGGTAACAAAGCTTCTTCATCGAAGCTACAAAAAATGAAATTATGGCCAACAGTATTTTTTTTATAAAAAGGAATCTTTTAATATACCGTTCATAGAAGATAAAATAAAAAAGCAGAGATTAAAACATTTTTCCCTTCTTTCATTAAAAATAAATACTTACTATCCACAAATGTAGATGCAAAACATATATTTGTACCTATAAAATTATGCAGGTTTCGTAATAGCGATGAAAGAGGTTGATATACGCATTTGCTGGTGCACAGTTGGTGATAATTCATATAAATAGTGGAACTGATCCTTCAACGCGTGTATAATCAGAGTTCATATGAGAGATCTTCTATGAAAGTGAAATACATAATTTACACTTGTACTGCTTAGTGAAACATATATATTTTTAAAATATCAAACATAGCTATCAGTCTCATTCTCATGCCGATCATGTTAGATAATCTTATAGCATTTGTACAAAAACTACTATTGAGAAATCTAAAATATTTTATAGTCTGTTGCTAAGTAATTTGTTATCTGCACCATTTGCTATTATATTAATTTTGTCGAGATAACTACAAACAACAAACGATCGTCAATCTTAATAAAGATTTTCTATCACTTTTTATAGCATTTTTAACTTTACAAACAACAATCTAGAATTTATTTCTAGAGTGCTGAGACCTATGTGGCAGGCCCGAAATTAAGGAGGGGGGGGGGGGGGCGGTGCAGAGGCGGTATGTGCCCCGGGCGCCAGAACGAAGGGGCGCCAAATGAAGGATTATACCTTTAGAATGGACCATTTTCTTCTGATGGACTGATGACTTCCATTATTATGAAACAGCCATTATAAATGAAGTGTTAGGTGAAGATGAAAGAGCAGCCGTACAATGTTAGAACTCTGATTTTCTGGTCAGAATCGGAAAAAATGGCCATATTTTTTTTTTTTTTTTCAAAAAAAAAAAAAAAAAAAAAAGGCCTCTTTTAAGACTTTTTTTAAGAGTTCTAACTTTTTATGGCTGCTCTTTCATCTTTACCTAACACTTCATTTATAACGGCTGTTTCATAATAATTGAAGTCATCAGTCCATCAGAAGAAAATAACCCAGGTTAAAGCGGAAACTCAGTTAAGCGGGACTGGAATAATCGGGACTCTGCTGTATATTTCATTTTAAAAATGATCTTTAGAATATTTTTGCTGGTGTTCAGAGGGGAGTCATGAACCCCGTGACCCCCCCCCCCCCCATTGGATCCGCCATTGTAGATTACGTAGTTCAGTATTACATATTTTATAATTACATATTTTAAAGTTTAAAATAAGTCGGCTATTAGAAAATTAGTAAAATTCTCTTTGTAAATATTGTGCGAGGATCCTAAGAATGCAGTAGCGGTGAGCAAGGGCTTTACTTCGAAGGCATAACAACCAATATTCATTTAGACTAAAACAAATGGTTTTATTTTACTAAGACAAATAAAATATCTCTTGACTAAATATTTGGTGGTTATATACAGCACAACAATATTATAAATGTTGAAACGATTTTATGCAAAGTCAATAAAAGTTTATGAGAACGTGGCAGCTTGTTGCATAAGTCTTTTTAGCAAAAATAAACTGGATATTTTCTCACTGCAACTTACAGGTTAGTTGATTAGTGTCTTTTTAGGTGCATTCGTAATTATATAAATACATAGCACCTATAGTCGTCGTTCAGTCCGTCTGTCTGTCTGTCCGCATGTAACAGAGCAAAAACTACCCACCGAATGGTCTGAAATTATAAATATATGATTGCTGCATAATTTTGTCGAGTCATTTAAAATTTTATGAAAATCGGATGTATAGTTTAATTACAGGGGCAGTCAAAAGTTTTCTTTACATTACGGCCAATGGAAAAAATTATTGCAAGTGCATTTTAATGATGTTACAGTCTTCCGAATGGTCTGAAATTTTAAATATATAATTGTTGTAAAATTTTATCGAGCCATTTCAAATTTTATGAAAATCGGATGTATAGTTTAATTACAGGGGCAGTCAAAATTTTTCCGTTACATTACGGCCAATGGGAAAAAAAAATTGCAAGTGCATTTTAATGATGTTACAGCCTTCCGAATGGTCTGAAATTTTATGTATATAATTGTTGCAAAATTTTGTCGAGCCATTTCAAATTTTATGAAAATCAGTGTATAGTTTAATTACAGAGACAGTCAAAAGTTTTGCGTTACATTACGGGGAATGGGAAAAAATTATTGCAAGTGCATTTTAATGATGTTACAGACTATGCACTTATGAAGTGGAAAAAAATGTACATTCATTATAATATGGGGTGCAAAAAATAATTATAAAACTAGTTATAGTACGAACGCACCTCATTTGCCACGTTTGACGAGCAATTTCCAACTTGTTGGGTTTATTAATGATCAGTGGACAATTTGTCCTTTTCAGAGATAAAGATCTCTTCACTGCTATGGCTCCTGTGCCAACGCCGCAGTTACCTTATATAGGCCACCGGCCTGGATGGCCTTATCCTAGCCGTTTTGGCTGTTATTGCTCCTCAGGTCGATCCCCGTGAACTTTTCACTGGCCCCGGAGAGAGATGTTCTCTCCCGCTTCAGGTTGTCCCTGAAAATCACACTCTCGAGTCCAGCAAATTACTAACTTTTTTATCGTCCTCGTCTCCTATATATTTAAATTATATCTCTTTCTAAAACAATAGTGAGTTTCTCAGCCACTCATCGGTTCCTCCATTCAAGAACCTGTCAAGGATCTTTGACAGCTGTTTTCTGAGTAGTTGTTCAGGTGTCATCCTATTTTTGCACACGGATTCCACGAGCATATGTTTTCCCGTGAGAAAATATGTGTACTATTTACCACGCTGCAGATCAAAATTGCTCCCGGTGGGTTAGTGTTGCATTAGCGAACTGTCGCATCCTGTCAAGCGTCGTAGATCGATGGTGGTTGACCAGTTTACTTTATCTTGCCGACCAGATTAGCGACCTTTGCTATATTTTTGCTCTGTTATAGAAACACATTAAGTTTTCTTATATGGCGAATCTGTGCCACTGAGGGTTTTTCTGTGGGGAATATAGTGATATAGTTCAAATCTGTACAATATACTTTGCGGAAGGGGGGGGGGGACGCCAAAATCCATGTTTGCCTCGCGTGCAAGGCTGGTTTCGGCCCTGCTATGTGGTTAATATTATAATGGAGTACCGAACTAATCTTTCAACGATGGGGGAGTATAAATAGAATTAAAACGAGAGATGTAATATGAGGACTGAAAGAATTTTGACGTACTGTTAACTATTTTTTCAAATGAGTGACGATATAACGACAGTCCATTATACCGACTCTCCAATTTCATCCACCAATCCAAAAAGTCACAAATATTTACACATTTACGCAATGATAGTTTTTACATCCAATATAACGACCGATTGAAACGAACATTCCTGTATAACGATCCTTTGCAGTTTTTACTTCAAGTTGCTGAGTGAAACAAAAACCTGACGATGTTTATATTTATATATTTTGATGGGAATTTTGTGATAGAATTATTATAACAGGCATTTGGTATCTAAATATGTTTGTGTGGATTGAAATCACTGATAAATAAATGATTGGCTACTTAGTAAATGATTGTTTTGTAAAAATCTAAGAGCTGCATTTTGATTGACCAATCAGTATCCATATGCATCTTTTTTTTCTTTCAATTTTACTCCTTTGCTAGGTAATTATATTTTTCAGACATAAAAAAAAAAAAAAAATGAACACGTATTTTTAATTAGGTCCGTAGAAAACAAATATTGTCTAACTATGATATCCACCCCCCCCCCCCCCAAATTTAATTTTCATTATTGAATAAATGTCATAGATATTAAAATTTCAGAGATTTAAATTTATTTTATACACAAGATAATTCCTTTATTACATTTCGCTTCAAATGACTTGACGTCATCCACTCGTTGTAACCTCGCAAGAGGAAATACTTCAACAATCCAGCTACCTACCAGTCTCAGATTTACGCATACACAAAATATACATTGCATAACAATAATACAGAAATTTTTCGTAATTCTAGCATACAGTAGATATGCAAATAAACTTATGAAATATATACAAAAAACACGTGCAGAAACAATAACTACAATGTAAATGTGTTTACAATAAAATTAAGGACTGATGAACCATGATATCTACAGCCATGAATGTGGGGTGTCTCGGCATAATAAACTGGTATGCCGATCCTTGCACGCCTCCTATCGACAACTTACGGAATTCACCTTTCTACCTCGAAAACGGTACAAAATGCTGAAAAAAGTCACAGTGTCCTTTATTTAGTATGAAAGGATGCCTTACGTGTAATAACTTTATTAGAAGCGCTGAAATACACATATATCTACATATAATATATATCATCAACAGCAACCGTTTTCAATCCACTGCTTGATGTAGGTCTTCCCCAGATTTTTCCAATGTTTCTTGTCTAGTTCTTTAGTAATCCAATTAACACCGGCCACTTTTCCGATTTCCTCACTCCATCTTACTTGAGGTTGTCTTCTGGGCCGTTTTACATCTCTGGGATACCACTGTAGGGTGTTTGCTCTTCATCTATTGTGTTGTCTTCTTGGAATGTGCCCAGCCAATTTCCATTTTAGACTTTTAATTCGTTCAATGATGTCAAAAACTATTGTCTGACTTCTTATCCAGGTTATTCTCTTCCTGTCTCTTCTAGTTATACCTAGCATATATCTTTCCATACTCCTGTGTGGTTTGTAATCTTTGTACCATCCATTTTCTTAGAGTCCATGTCTGTGCTTCATAAGTTAGCCCAGGCAAAACACATTGGTTAAACATATTTCTTTTCAAACAAAGAGGCATGTCACTCTTCAGAATAATATTGTTCTTCCCAAAAGCACTCCATCCATTTTTTATTCTTCTATTGATTTCATTCATGATACTATTATCCGATGATACTTTCTGTCCAAGATACACATAACTTTGCATTTCTTTAATCTCAGTGTTGTTGTAGACGATTTTCTTTTTTAATGCAAATGAATTGAACATCTCTTAGTCTTTTCCAAATTTATTTTTAGTCCCAGATTTAATCCCACTTCTGCCAAATCTTGTAGCATATTTTCCAGTTCTTCAGGGCTGTTACTGAAAATTAAAATGTCGCCAGCGAATCGGAGATGACTTAAATATTCCCCATGTGATGTCTTCACTGATGTCTTCGCAATTCAATATCTCAACGGAACAATTTTAATAAAACAACGCTATTTACATAGGTACACGGAAAATAACATTACAGATTTCTTCACTGGAGTTTATAAGCCACATTCCAGACTTATTTTTAAAATCACCATCACCACGTTCTTAAAACAATAACATAAACATTCGGCTCACACAAAGCTTCTTAGCTAACGACATCTCTCGTCGCTATCCCCGCCGTCTCTCACTTCATTTCTCTTCCTTTCCTATCTCTCCGCCGGCACATGAGACCTCCTACCGGGAATCCGATGAATCTCGTTTTCCCCGTCGACATTCGATGAAAGAAAAAACTGCTACTTCGCCGGACGATGAATTCGATCAACTCGCTTTTTCCTCTCGACATTCGATGAAAGAAAGAACTTTTACTTCGCCGGACGCTATTACACTCATTTATTATAATGCCTTTGTTTTCCCAATCCAGCTTTTTGAAAATATCTTCTAAGACAGCGGTAAAAAGCTTTGGAGAAATGATGTCTCCTTGTCTTACCTCTCTGCCAAGCTTTATCTTCACTTTTCCTTTGTCCAAACGGATGGTTGCTGTTGCTTTCTTCTAAATGTTCTTTATGATATTGATGTGAGGTTTGTCTATACCAATGTCCTCCAGAGATTCTAGTACTGTTGATGTGTAGACCGAATCAAATGCTTTTTAATAATCAATAAAGGCAAGGCAGAGAGCTCAATTATATTCCTTATGTTCTTCTATGAGTTTCCTTACCTTTTGGATATGATCTATTGTGCTGAATCCACTTCTGAATCTTGTTTGTTCTCTAGGTTGAGCTGAGTCCAGAGCTGATTCAAGTCTTGTCGTTAAAACTTTGGGGAACAATTTATAAATCACTAATAATAAGCTGATCGGACGATAGTTTTTAATGTTTTCCTTCTCTTCTTTCTTGTAAAGTAGCACCGTCACAGCCTTATTCCAATCTTCTGGTACATCTGACTTCTCGAGACATAAGGAAAACAGTAGGGATAGCATTTTTGTAAAGTCTTCTCCTGCTTCTTTGATAAGGTCAATTGTAATACCATCTTCGCCAGGGCATTTACCTTTTCCCACAAATCTAATGGTTTGTAAAACTTCATCTGTCATCACTGGGATTATCTCTCTAGTTTCTGTTAAGTTTTCTTGTGGATCATGTAGGTTGATTTCTTTTTGATCCTCACATTTATATAGATCGTTATAGAATTTTTCGACAACATATACTATTTCGTTATTGATTTTGCTGATTGTTCCATCTGCTCTATTTAGTCCAAAAATACCTTTTCTTCCAACACATAGTTTTAGCATTACCTGCGTTTAAACTTTTGTTATCTTCTAGAACTTTCTTGACAAGATCAAAGTTAAATTTTCTGATATTTTCTGTAAAACATTTTCTTATCGTTTTACATAATTCAGCATATTCAACTCTTGATTGAGGATCGTTTTTCTTCATTTTAAATTTTCTGTGTTTCTTCCCCAATCTTCCAGTTTCTTCTGTTATTTTCTTTCTCTGCTTTACTTGTGCATCGCCGGCTATCTTCTTTGCAATATCTTGTAGGGTATTGGTTAGTTTCTTGATCACTACTGTAACATTTCGCTCTTCTACTAAAGTTGATTGAAATACTTGGAAACGGTTTTTAATTTCCAAATGAAATTCTTCTTTGTGTTTCTGGAGATTTATAATATCGATTGATTTCTTTGAGTGTTGCAAAAGCTTCATTCTTTCCACTTTAGTATTTAACAGCAGTTTGCATCTAACCAACCTGTGATAGCTTCTTGTATTGAGAACGCTGCAATCCTGAATAAGATGCTTTTTAATATTAAAGCACATAAATTAACGTCTGAATTCCATTTTTAATTATTAAAGGTACACATATATTAAGACAGACTTTAAATACAATTAAATACAATAAACCCAACTGGAGTGAAAAATTAGCCGAGGCCAGGAATCGAACCTGGATCGACAGCATAACGTGCTGTTGCTCTACCGTTAAGCTACCCCTGGCCGATGTCCTAGCCTGGCAATTTCTCACTAATAAACCAAGTTGGGGAACGTCACCGTCCATCTATCAGATAGCACTGGATGACGTGGCAACGATGAATAAATTCCTGAATGGATAAATAACCTTAATGTTGAACAAAAATATTAATGATGCTACTCATTTTATTCAGAATTTTAAGCTCTACAACATTTGTATTGACAATGTTTTTTATAAAGTTAGATGTTTTGAGATATTGTTAAGGTAATTAAAAAAAACGTGCTTTTCGAAAATAGATATGTACATATTTTCTAACATTCACCCAAGTACGATGAAGAAAACATAGTACGTTCATTTTAGACCTAAACTGAAGGGATTGAAACAATTTCCAGTTTACTCCTAATTAATTCCGAGTTCAATCCCTTGACCGTGGGTCTAAAATTTTAAACTGGAATTGTGACCTTAATGTTCAACAAAAATATTAAGTGTAGGTACTCATTTTACTCAGAATTTTAAGCTCTACAACGTTTGTATTGATAATGTTTTTGACAGAGTTAGCTGTTTTGAGATATTGTTATGGTATGCAAAAAAAAACGTGTTTTTTGACTATAAATCTATACATATTTCCTAACGCTCACCTAATACGAGGGGGGGAAAACATAACATATTCATTCTAGACCTAAACTGAAGGGATTAAAACAATTTCCAGCTTTCCCCTAATTAATTCTGAATTCGGCCTTTTTTTTGCTCCCCTACCACTGGTCTAATCGTATTCACCATGTTTAAAAAAAATGGTATTTTAATTTGATCATTTTAAAATTATTTTAACTCAAAACTTGAAGTCACGATTGTCAACAACATATTTGCATGTAAACATTCGCACTGCTAACTTCAAATACTATAATCTGAGTACCGAAGAGTAAGCATTGCCGTAATTTATGTTTCTTAGGCACATTTGTGTTAAAATGATTAGTATTATCTAAGAAAATTATCGTTTTCTTTTAAATATGAAGTCATTATAACTTACTTAAACATTTCGCCTATAGTGTCTCAAAATTAGTACACATTCAGAAGGGGAAAAATATGCAAACATAAGGAAACATTTGTGTTTTTAAAAGCACTACGACATTTTCCGTTCAAAATATTTTGGCGCAGCATGCCCTAATGGAATTTTGTGCCACTAAATCCTATGCAACAAAATTTAAAAAGAAATGTTTTTTTTCGAATTTTTATCAGAAAATGGCATGAATAAAGATAAATAAACCCCAATATTCCTCTTTTCTGCAATAATGAAAGCTATCTGGTTACCACCATTTTAAAGACATTTCATAAGATATTTTTAAAATTAAAATATAAAAATGGGGATATTATAAAAACAGCTAGTGCGGACACATCTACAAATAAACAGCTTCCAGTTTAAATATATATATATATATATATATCAGTAAAATTGGTTGAGTAGCTCAAGGCACATGAATAAAAAACAGCGTGTATAAAAATATGTGTAAAATAAACGGTCAAGTGCGAGCATTACTCGTGCACAGAGGGTTCCGTAGAATATATATATGAATTTGTAATTGTATTAAAAAAAAAGTTGTTAAAAGAATGCTAAGACTTTTTAAAAAACTATATAACGTAGGTTTGGGTATAACTGTATATGTTAGAAAAGTATAATCGGGTATACCATGAAAGTTCAAAGAGATATATGGAACAATGTCAAATATAGCTATTCGTATAACTCTTTTTTTAATATTATCCTAATCTGTTTATGATGAACTTAATTCGGTACTGACAATAAAGGCAGTGCATAGTTAAACTTCATTTGGCATTTCATGAAACTAAATTCAGCGTAGTAATAACCTTTATTTCTACAGTGTATCTAAAACAAAACCTTTGTTCAAAGTTTAAATTTGGCATTGTGCTAAACGCGCTTCGAATTGAGGTCTTAAAATTTGCAACGCCGCATTGGTCAGTGCCGCGTTTTTCTAGATAGGTGTTTAATTAACTTTTAAAGTCACTCGAGGCGTATTGAGAGATACAATCAATGCAAACTATCGCGAATCTCACAGTATTTATGCGATTCATTCTAATTAAATATTTCGAGGGCGATGCCCTTAAAAAACGGACACCTAATCTTAATTCCAAAACAGACAAGTGGCACCAAGAATATTTAATTAAAATTTTCTTTTTACCATGTACGTGAAAATAAACAAGTTCGCATTTTCTAATAAATTCGTTTATAAATTTTGGTGTCAGTTCATTATTTCATAAGTTTATAAATAGAATTACTCCGTGCCGGAAAGGATTAAGTGGTCGCAGGAATTTAAGAAATTTGAATTTTTTTTTAGATGTTAAACTCCTATCTTTTCTGAATATTTTGATATAATTGTTTCCTTGAAATTCCCATTAGAACAGAAATTTTGCCTTTTAGAATTATACCCGCTCAATAGCTGAAGCGGCGTTTCCGAAACTTTAAAGTCATTATTTTCCAAATGGCGTTTTTGGGTGTAACGCGCAGGATACCTCAAAAACTTCGGAATATTTTTTCATGAAATTTTCAAAACATATATTCCATGTTATTCTGTATAAACTGAACCTAAAATTTCCTTTTTATTGTTCAAAAAAATATTTTTTAGGTGATTTTACTGTTGAAATTTTCAAAATTTTGTACTAGCTAAATGCAGCATTGCATTAAAAATATAAAAATGCTTTAAATACAAATGTATTTAAGTTCAGGGAAATTATTACAATCTGAAGTACAAGTAAGCACCAAAATTTTCATTCTAGTTGCAATATTTATTTTGTAATCCTGCGCGTAAACTGTTATACCAATTTTATGTTCGACAAATGTCTAACAGTTTCGAGCCTCCTATAAATACTAATTCTGTATCTTGCAATTTTTAAATACATGAAACGAAAGAACATACTTATATCTTTCATTACAATTAAAATTGTGTTTTAAAATCATATACATTTTAAGACATTAAATGTTGAAAATGGTCTTTTTTTCATTTTTTCCACTTTTTAGAGTCCCGAGACCCCTTAAATTAGTATGTTTTTAACAATTTGACGTTTATTGCTTTTATACTGTTACTGGACATTACATTACACATATATATCACTAAAAGTCGTTAACTAGGCATAGAGTACGCCGCCCTGTCCTTGTGTATGTCCAAACTGACCGTACCTTTAAGGGTTAATATCTCAGCTAATTACCGATGATTTTTTTCGAAAATCATTATCAACAATGCTTTTATTCTTCTGCAACGATAGGTATATTCAGCGATGCTCAACAATTTTTCTGAATGCCCGTAAATCGAAATTTGTGTATAACAGAAAAATGCTGATACTCAAAAACTATGTGACCTAGGGTAATCGCTATAATTTTCCGGCAAGGTTTATATTAACGTCTACTACCTCTAATTTTTTCATAATTTTAGTTTCAGTAGATTCGGAATTAGATGGGGAGGGGGACATATTTTTGCGCTACATTTTCAACAATATCTTTGAAAATATAATACCTAAAATTAAAAGGAATGTATTTTTGTGTTCAGCGTTACAAAAGTTTTCACCGGATACCCCACATGACATACAAAGAAAAGATTTTTTTTTTCAAGTAGCATAATTAGCCCCTCTACTTTTTTACTTAATATATTTATGATTGTTTATTAATCCGAAAATATGTGGGTCAATGGTCTTTATTACTTCCCCGAATTTGAACTTTCCACGTTCCATAGTTTACGATTAAAATTGCTGTGACAGACAGACAGACGGACAGACACAGGAGTGATCTTATAATGGTTCCGTTTTTACTTTTTAAGTACGGAACCCTAAAAAAGAACAGAATAGGTTATGTAAAATTGTAAAAAATAAATTAACCAAATTTTGTTAGTTTGATAAAATTATAGTAGAAGTCTTAAAGAATAGCAATAAAATTTTATTAGTCAAGTGAATTATGGAGAAAAACTTGGGGAACCTGATATTATTTAACCTCAAATTACTGCGAAGATTCTCATTATTTGCTTGTCTAACTCGACGAAGAAAATTTATCCAGGCGAGAATCATAAAGTTATTTAATATCACTAATTTTGAGACAATCTGAGCATGCACACTGTATGTAACTACTCTTCTATAAAGACACTCTAAATTTTTGTAAAGCATTGCGCTTTATCAGCCTCTCATTTCTATTATTTTATTTTTAAAAATTAAGTATTTTCACATGGGAAGAATTTCAAAGCAGCTGGGGTGAAATGACGCACATCTACAAAACATATTTCAGTTTTAAGAATTAAAAAAACACGCATTTTAATAAAATGACGTCATTTACAACCTCTAAAGAATTCCACTTTTACGATCCAGTCTTAAACAACATCTATAGAAAAGTATGCATATGACGCCATTATCGCGGAATAATGCACAAACCCAGTGAAACATAATATCGTCATTCAAGAAGCTCGGCAATATAAATCGGGTGATTCATAAGATTTCACTTGTTTGTTTTTAATAGTTCCTTGTTTTATTAGAAATCATAAATTTGCATTTTTTCAAAATTCGGAAATTACATACGGATAAATAAAATTGCACTCTTTAAGCTTTCTGGTATGAATTAAGTAAATGTTACGGAAAATCACACGAATGTTATTTAAAAGGCATTTTTCTAAAGAAAAAGTGTTGTGTCTTTTGTAAAATAAGTTTGCAATAAACTAAAAAAACATTTAAATTATGAATGAAAACGAAATAAAATCAAAATTCAACGAATTTTTTAACAGACGATATTTTTCTCTTAGGACGTATTCGCTTTTCAATTTGTATGAGAAAATGGCAAAAAAAGGATTCAGTAATCTACTGATTTGACTGATTTCCCTTTACTTTTAACCTCGCTTTTAACAGAAATAGAGTATTTCAGTTGCCACGATTAAAAAATTGGTACTAAAAACTATAAAAAAAATAATAATATCTCAAAAATAAATTAAGATACAGCTTTCAAACAAATTGCATTTAAAACTATATTTTTTTCTCTATACGACGGTGTAAAAATTGAAAATGTGCGATATTTAGAAGTTTAAAAATTTGCTGTAGCGTAAATTGCAAAACCGAAATTTCATTTCAAATTTCAAGATGTTGCCATTCGCAGAATAACGTATGCGTTACGCACAGGGATGTTTGTCCTTTATAATATAAACTAGGGGATCGAACCCGAGCTCCTAGGGTTACAGAATAAAGGTGAAAAACATTTTTTTAACTCTAATTATTTTTTTACATGTAATATATATTTTAGATTGCCCACTAACATCAAAAAGAATTTTTATATGAAAAATATCAATTATGCAATCAAATAAAGTTTTGAAATTTACTAAAAGCTATACTTTCACATGTCACCGCATGCCAGGAGTTATTAATCCAAGATTTTGCGACTTACGTTAGTCTTTCCGATTATTTCAGGGCATAAGCGCGTGGTTCAATCACATGTCTGTTAAATTTGTTTCTTATTTGCATTAATTTATTTATTTTTCTATAGAAGAAGTTTTAATTTTGTTATGGAACATTAGACGGAAACAACTGCTGAACTTTTTACATTGTTTTAAGGGCAAGCGGATTAACCTTTCGTAATCGAGCTACACTTGATAGGGATAAATTTAAAAATAATTTAAACTTGAAAATCTATATATATATTACGCTATCGTACATTGCTCAGAAATCGCGATTATTTGTTAATTGTTTAATGGCAACGCCCGAATAAAACGTATCTCATTAGTTATTGTGTAATATTTTTAAAAAGGGAATAACAATAAATAAATAAAAAGTTTAATTGATAACTATAGAATAAAACAATTTATATAATTTTAAAAAATAAAATAAAAGTAAATAAACAATTTATTAATAAATAAACAACAACATCCGGGCTACCCTATCGAGCAAAATAACGACACTTTGGCGCCAGTTAAGTACCCCGGTACGTGTATGATATTGGCGTCAGAAAAAAGTCGCGCCAACGTAGTGCGTATATGACACCTGTGCCGTTTTTTATTCCTCTAATTTAAAATACAATAAATAAATAAATAAATGAAGGTACTTTTCCAGTATAGGTACTTGGCGAGATAGAGAAAAGGTCCATGGCGAGAAAAGAAATTCTTTCTGGCAACCGATTTAATCAAAATATTTTTTTCAAATAAAGCTACATAGAAGTTGCCATGATCGCAAAGAGTTCGTACTTTTATGTTAGTTGGGCGCAATTCTCGCCAGCAGCATTTTTTATTTTTCGAGGAGTAAATTAAAACAATGCTTTGATCTTGAAATTAAATGGTTTGTGGTATTATTTATTCTTTTTCTTTTCTTTTTCTTTTTTTAAAGATTTTTTTTTTTTTTTAAGTGAAAGTCATGAATTTTAAAGGTTTCATTTTTAAATTAAAGTTATCCATTCTAAATAAAATGAGTAAAAGGATTATATTTTAATCTGAATTAACGAAATCTGAAAAAAAAATGCGACGGGTACAATGTTTGGAGATTTATCAGCTGTGCCCGACTAACATAAAAGTAGGGAGTTCTCGATTTCTCTATCAGAATTCTCCAATTTGGCGAAGGATTGAGCAAGTAAATTAAATTATGAATAAAAGTAACATGATACAATGCCTAGCATACATTTAAGGGAGACCAAACTGGTCGTCACGGGCGGCTGGTTATTTTAAATGCCATAATAACTAAGTCAATTAAGATACAATTTTCAAACAAATTGCATTTCAAAGTAGATTTTTTCCTCTATTTGACGGTTTAAAAATTGAAAATGTGCGATATTTAGAAATTTAAAAAATCGCTGACGTAGCACGTATCTTAATTTCAAAAAATTTTTCAGTTTTTATGAGAAAAGGGCAACAAAAAGGTACAGTAATATATTATATTCTTTCCTCCGCGATTATTTTCCCTTTACTTTCACCCCTCCACGACTTTCAACAGAAACGGAGTTCTTCAGTTGCCACAATTACAAAAAATGTATTAAAAACTACAAAAAAATTAATATCTCAAAATAAAATTGAGTTACAGATTTCAAACAAATTGCATTTAAAAGAGCATTTTTTTCCTTATACGACGGTGTAAAAATTTAAAATGTGCGATGTTTAGAAGTTTAAAAATTTGCAGCAGAGAAAATTGCAAAACCAAAATTGTATTTTAAATTTCAAAGTGTTGCCATTCGCAGAATGACGTATGCGTTACGCACTGATATGTTTGTCCTTTATAATATAGATAGATAGATAGAATTTAGAAATGATGATATATAGATATGATATTGAGCTGAATGGTCTAAAAATTTAAATAAAAATTAAACTAGGATCAATATCTAATATATAAAAATGAAAATTTGTCAGTCTGCCTGTAATGCTATACAAATCGTTTTATTGGGTTTTTTATTCCAAATTTAAATTTGAAAAAAAAAATTACCTTTTTGCACTTTTTTTATTTTTTATTTTTTATTTTTGAAAATTGCTTATTTTTTCTCAGTTTTCACGAATTGTAAATCATATTAAAAGCAGAATTTTGACATAGAACTCTCTTTTGGAGGCATTTTTTAAACAAATGTGTGAATTCTAAACGAACTGTTGCTTCTGTAGAATTTTTATTGCAGGATATGTTAATATTAAAGTCATTTTACAATAAATATAATAGATATTAAAAAAAAAATAATTTATCTCAAAAGAAAAAAAAAAATTCTAAAGCTTTCATACTTTGCAAGTCTTCATCTAGCGTTTCTAGTGGTTTTGTTCTGTAGTAACAAGAAAGAAAAATCGTGGGTCAAGCATAGATTATGAAACGCTTTCCAATATTTCCAGAATACTTTAACTAAACTTCGTCGGAAAGAAAGGTAAAGAAGATACATAAGTAAACATTTTAGAAAATGTAATAACACATTTGAAAACCAGATTTCAACAATTACCGCTCATAGCTGTAAAGGTACTCCAATTGTTTTGTGCAGCTCTGTATATGATCTATAGAGTTATACAGATTCTACATAGTATGATTACATTTAGTTTTGTTAGAAAACGCATAACACATTTGAAAATTCATTTTCAGCAGTTTCTACCAATAGACGGAAACGTACTTGAATTCTTTTGTAAAGCCCTGTATTTATATTACATGCAGATTTTTATGTACCACACTAGGGGGCTCTGCCCCCTACGAGCTACGCTCGCCAGCCCCCGTTCAGGCACACCAAAAAGCACGCTAATTTGATTGGCTATAAAAATATTGAATTAAAATTTAAAAAAAAAAAACAAAAACAAAAAAAAAACAGTAGCGATCTCTCTGTAAACGGGTTTCCATTCGTTTTCCTTGGATTGGGGATTTTTAAGACCAAATCTGCTGCTGTTAAGAGATACAATGGCTGTTTTCGTATTTAATTAAAAAATTAGTCAAACATTTGAAAATAAGCTAATGTAAAATGAATTAAGTAAACAGTGTCATTGTCTCCCGGTATTTTTTATTAGCGCTATAAGATAGTCCTTTTAAATAATTCATTTTAAATGTATCGTTTTAAATCTGGCATAATTTACACCAAAGTTTTATTTCTATTATTAATATTCAGGTGAAAATACTTTTGTTGTTAGAAGGAAATAATATTTGCGCTGTCTTCGAATTCACGATAATAGTTGAAAAGATTATCTCAAAATATCTCGTGAAAATATATTTTTTAATTTAAATTGTTTTGCCATATTTTTTGGCCATTTTAAATATGACGTAATTTCCTCCATTTACAAGTTTTAACGCATAATAAATTTTATTTTAACATTTTGTTTCTCTTTTAAAATCCAAGTGGGTTCAATATGGTTCTTATGACGTAATTTTCCTGCTTTTAACATGTAATCATTTAATTCTAATTTTAAAGGTTTTTTTTTCTGTTTATAATAGTCACGTGTAAATAAATTTTTAATTTGAAGTAAACATTATTGTTTGCGCTGTTTATACAATTGGCAACAGTTTAAATTAATAACATTTTCTAAAATATCTAAAAAATATCTCTCGAAATGCTGAAAATTTTAATTTACAATAGAAATAAAACCTCAAAAAATGAGTCAAATAAAAAAAAATAATTGCAATCTGCACACCGGGAACTTATAACGTAAAAAAAAGTTTTATAAAAATGATTAAATTCTCATGTATAGTTTTTGCTCCAATAAAACTTTTTTAATGGAACGATTTTGTCCAACTTTAGCATTAAATATTTCATAAAATAATTCTTCGATTTGAAAACTGTTTGCATCAGCTTGTTTATCAAACATTTCTCTATAATGCCACCTATTTTCATATTTTTGTATGCAACAGTTTTTTTAATATTAACGAAGAAAGGCCATGCTTAAGCATTCAAATTGGATGCCGATCTACCGGGAATATCTACGCAGATTTTCTTTGGTCCATTTCCAAATCAAAACTTTTTTTTATATATAGAAGGATATTTAGCTGAAATTTAATTTAGGCAAAAACATGCTTAAAACTACTGAAATCAAACTTCCAGGAATTCCAATCCATAGGTGGTTATGTATCCAGTTTTTTTGTATATCCCTGCATATGATTTTATTTACGCTCCAAAATCTGTTAGTGTACTGAATGTAGTTGAGCTTGTAAATGCACAACTCAAATTTAAAAAAAAAAACATCGTTAAGCAATTTACTCTCATTCTCAGAACGAATTCTTTCGTGTAGCCCTGTAAGTGGTCAATATAGTTAATACACATCAAGTAGTAGGTAAAACTTTAGTTTAGTTTAAAAACGCATAACATAACCGAAAACACATTTTCAGCTCATTCTGAATAATGCTTATACGAATTCTTTTGTGTAGTCCTGTGTGTGGTCAATAGAATTTATGTGCACTACGTAGTATGTAAAAATGTAGTTAAACTTAAAAACGAGTACCTTAACCGAAAACCAGCTTTCAGAAATCATCACTAATAGACAACACTTCGGATACAGTATTGTTTCAGAAACCTTTTCTGTGTCTCCGTATAAATGAACTATAAATGCAATGTACTGCACATCATATTCTACTGCAAGCATCTTGTCGTAAACCTCAGCAATGTATATCAATTTCATCATGTTTGAAATACTGCAACGTAACTGAAATATGCTCCGAAGAGTTTTTTAGCCCCCCCCCCCCCACCCCGTACGATATGCTATTTCTTTCTACCAGCTTATTTTATGTCGTCTCCGTAAAATAAAGTTACCTTACAGAAGCCAGCCGTAAAACAAAGCAGTACGATTAACTACTCTATAGCAATTTTTTAAATTTCTAGTCATCGCACATTTTCAATTTTTATACCGTCGTATTCGAAAAAAAAAGTACTTTTAAATGCAATTTGTTTGAATACTGCATCATTTATTTTTGAAATATTAATTTTTTGTAGCTTTGGGAGCCATTTGCTTAATATTGGCAACATAAGTACTCCATTTCTGTAGAAAGTAAAGGAAAAATAGTTTTAAAATATAAATTATATATTTTTGTTGGAATTTTTTCATAACAACAGAAAGAAAATGTTATTAAAATACGTACTAGTTTGAAAATATATAAACGAATGATTACTGTTAAAACATGGAGCTATTATAAGCTATGTTTAATTTTAAGTGTCTATATTAATGTTACAAACAAATAAAGGCCTATGAATCATTAGACAACCCTTTTTTTTTTCGAGTTTCTTTAATGACGGCATCTTTTCTGCTGCATTTGTGTATTATTTCGCGATAGTGACGTCCTATGCCTACTTTACTGTAGATTTTAAGAGTGGATCGTAAATGTGAAATTCTTAAGTGGATTCGAATGACGTAATTTTACATAAAATAAAAGAGTGTGCTGTAAGTCTTAAAATTGAAATATGTTTTATACTATTTATATATACATATATATTTTTTTTGATCGGGGGCGACACTAAATTCTGAAAAAGCAAAATTCCTGTTTTCTAGTTTTTTTTTTTTTTTTTTTTTTTCCCGTAGACCGTTATAATAACCGAACTCCTTTGTGTGACCCTGTAAATGAATGATGATCTGTATTCTACAAAAAGTTAATTTGTAGGTAGCTTTAACTATTTTTTTCCTCCACAAAATGGACTTGTCCCACTTTCAAAATCAACGGTTCATGTGTTTAAGACAGTAATTTGAAAACTATCAACATACAAACATAGGCGTAGATTTGAATGGACTCGTCCCAGCTCAAACCCTTCCTGTAATTTCCACGATTTTCTTTCGTCATTTCAGATTTTCCTTGGAAGGGGCACATTTTTTTCATTCGATATAGAAAACTATATTTTCTGCTCTACAGTGATTTTTTAACCATTTGGAAAAATGGTTATTGTCCTCTGTCAGGGTAGGAAATCAAAAACATATCTGAAGCGTTTTATTGGTTGAATCCGCATTTTATTCGTTTTCTGATTGGTCTATACAGTAATCTGCATTTTCCCTTTACTTTCAACAGAGATGGATATTTCTGTTGCCACTATGACAAAAAAGTAATAAAAACTACAAAAAAGAAAAAATAATAATAACACAGAAACAAATTGAGATACAGCATTTAAAAGTACATTTTTTTCTATATACGACGGTGTAAAAAGTAATATTATGCGATGTTTAGAAGCTTAAGAATGAAATTTCATTTAAAATTGGTCCAGGAATATTAATGTTTAATCCATGGCGTACGTAATGTATGTCCAGCTCCGTAGAAGTTTAAAAATTTACAGTACCGAAAAATGTAATCCATGGCGTACGTAATGTATGATCAACTCCGTGCGATTTTTTATGTCTTAAATTTTAGTCTTTGAAAAAATCATTTTCCAAATGGTCGTTGTAATTTGTTAAATTGCATTTTTTTTATTAATTTCTGATACACATTTTCAAAGGAATATTTTTACTGTTATAATTTATTTACATACAATTAAGGTATCAGAACACCTTTAAAACGTAATTTTCAATCAAAATATCGATTATTAATTTTTGCAGTAATATTAAAATTGAATCTTTTATCTATTGAAAACAGCTTAAATTTTATCTGTATCAAAAATAGAACTCAAGTTACAGCCTTTTTAAGTTATAGCTATTACAGCTTCTGAATTGTGTTTAAAAATTATTTTTAGTTTTTTCTCAAAATGAAGTTTTTCAGATTTTTACTATACGCAAAACATCCTAAAACAAAAAATTATGCATGAAATGCCACGAAATTTTCTGTACTTCTTTTACAAATGTATTTTGAGGGAATAGACTACATTCATGATAATATATTTAATAGTTTTATCTTTACACTGGTATAAATGACTAACTTAAAACAAATTTTGCGAATTTTTCATTACATTCACATTTAACTCCCATATCATCTGAGATAGAAATGCGATTATAATGTGCGTAGTCTAAGTCCTGGAGAAAGTTGTTCTGTTTATTATGCAATTTACAAAAATATGCAATACATTGTTTCATTTTTGAGTTATCACGTTTTGCGGAAATGTAAATTTTTGGCAAATTTGGCATAATTTTGACTATTTTCCTCTTTAAAAAAATTACTTCTGGGTAATAGCAAAAATGTTTATATTTTTTCACAAGTTTTAAAGTAAATGTTATTATAAAAAAATGGATAACAAGAGAAAATTTCAAAATTTTCAAAAAATTACTCCCGAAGGTGTGCGGATACCTTAATTATTAATATATTGGTAAAAACAAATGAAGACATTCTAATTAAACGGAGAACGTAAAATAACAACAAACAGAAAACAGATGACATTATAAGAAATTTCGAAACTCATAATTGGCCATTTTTCCCACTCTACCCTCCTTTAAATAATGCGTCTGAGTTGATTTCTTTAGTAATTAACATATTGCAATCACGTCCTTTATGTATCGTTGCTATCTATATACAATGCAAAACTTATCATCATGATACGATCCTAATTACTAAGACAATTCGAGCCAAATTTAAACAGTGTATTGATTTCGCAAGTATCTTATAGAGGAATTCGTTATCAAGTATGTATTCGTTGCAGTTCAATAGGGACACCTAAAGAATTCCGTTGCGTTACTGTCTGTGGGAAAAAAATCGTTTGCGGTGATTTTAATGATGTTATGTTATACAAATTTGATTCCTTCAGTTTTTTTTTTTTTTTTTTTTTTTTTTTTTTTAAGGGAAATTATCTTGGATGAGTTCGTAGATCTAGAAGATCGGTAATTCGTTCAAAGCTAACGGCTCTTTGAAAATCCGAATAACATTACGGTCAATGGGGCTGTTTTTTTTCTGTTTTTAATTCGTGTTATATTATTAATACATGTTAAATTTCGGCGAATTCAATAAGCGGTAGTAAGACCACCTTGTTTAATCTGTATTAAACCTGATATACAGAATCTAGCGTTTCTTAAAAAAAGATAAAAAAAAGAAGAAAGAAAGAAATCCTCTTACTTTTCCAACAGAACCGGAACGATTATTATTTTTATTTTTGTTTTTAATTGATATAAGAAAAGTCTCAGATGTTTAAAAAATAGATTAAAAAGATTTAAATCCATTGTTCCAGCAAATAACTGGTTTAACTCCAAAATTTGTTATTTTTTTTGTCTCTTCTTTCAACAAGAAAAATGTTTTGGAACAAATTATTATCACCGTCCCTTCTAAGAATAAACTTTTTAGTTTTATGTGTAGTATATATTTGATCATTAACATTTTTAGACGATCTTCACATTTTATTTCAGTAAATAGCCCGTTCAATTGTGAAATAATATTTTTAAAACTTCTTGGTTTGTTAAAATTATAGAAAAATTCAAATAAATGTACCATCATTTACTTAAAGGTGCATACAATACAATATAAAAACATTTAAAATACATTAAAGTCCTTTTTATATTGTATTGTACGCACCTTTAAGTAATGACGATACATTTATTTGTAATTACTAATCAAAGTGCACTGAGCACTGAAATTTTAAATTTTTATATTGGATTGTATTTAATTTCAGTTAAAGAGGATTTAAGAGTGACATTAAACACAGGTAATAGATCTAATTTTATATTACACACATATCATGCGTTTAAAGAGACTTGTTTTTGTATTTGAAGCCTTCCAATAATTTTGAAAACTCTAGGGCTGTGGATACAATGATTATTTATTTCTTTCATTTTTTCATTTTTCTAAGGGCTTCTGTGCTGAAACACTTCAATGCTTAGTACTAAACAACTTTAGCGAGAGTTTCTGGCTCTTTATTTGTCAACACACTTTACCAATAAAACTCCAAAAATTATTTGTCGACGTTGAGAGAGAAAACATTAACGCACGTCCCTTCGATACCACGAAGTTGAAACTGTTTGTTAGTAAAGTAAGACTTGTTTACAAAATACTTGCAAAGTGGTGTTGGCACTTAGGGATATAGCATTACCCTAATCTCCAAGATGCCCAGCACTTTCTTGAAGAACACACGGGGCGATAAGGCTTGGGGTTAAGGGATGGGGAACCTAAACACATTTATGGACCGTAAACTGAGATAGTAGACAAGAGAATCCTGCGAGGATGCTGTCGATGATCTCTGGGCTCCAAGCAGTTCAGGTAAACAGACTACGCGGCGACGAGTCGTGTAGGGATGCGTCTGGGCCGGAGTTCTTATCACTCGCGATGTTGTCTCTTTGGTGAGTGGTTCTTACGAAAAGAAGTTTAGGTTAAACTTGTTAACGCATGATATTCAAGATAGTATAAATCAGGTGTCTCCCATGCAGGCGCCACCAGCATCTAGGAGATGCTTGAGAAGAACTTAAATATGCCAACATAATATTTCATGTAAGCCCATTAACTGACGACAACACACCATCAGCTGCTTACAAATGCTTTATCTCAAAACACCCCCACTGTTTTAGTAATATAGTTTGTTCTTACTGAAAACTTTTGAGATGCTGCAAATTTATGTACTTTAATCTTTACAAGTGCAAGTGAAACATACGATAGGAATATTTTCTTAAAGAATAAATTCTTGCGGATCTAAGAAGGGAAAAACATTTGTTTTTATTCTCCATACAAAAGTTACGTACGACTGTAGTTTAGAGAACAATTAATTAATAGTTCTACTAATTAATTATTGAACTATGGTACATTTGTAAGATTATTTACTGCTGAAAACACAGTTGCTTACAAATGCTTTATTTTAAAACACTCTCTCCCAACGTTTTAGTAGTTTGTTTCTAATGAAAGTCTTTGAAATTCTGCAAATTTTATGTACTCTAATCTTCACAAGTACATGCAAAATAGGAGATAGAAATACTTTTTAAATAATTAATTCCTGCAGATTTAACAAGTGCAAAAAGCTTTCCTTATATTCATACAAAATATACACAATAACAGTTTAGAAAACAATTAACAGGTCTATCCATTAATTATTCAATGAAACTATTATAATAATTGTATAGGGATCAAAATAAGGTTATTTTTTGTGTTAAAATTTTTCAATCTCACGTTTTTCTGTATTATCCTATAATTTACCTTCGCAGCTAATTTAATTTCAGCGAAGAATCTACCCTTATTTGCCGAAAGGTCACTTGCTCTTTTTGCTATAAGAACCTCTTTTACTCATCAGTATGCACGTGCATATACGTGAATATATATTCACAACTGTTCACATACATATAGAACATGATTTTATTGAATGAGTTTTTAAAATAATGAGTTTATGGCGTCGATAGTGTTATAAAACGTCTAAATAGATTAAACATTTTTAAATTTTCAAAGCAAGCGATGTTATAAAATTAAAAGTGAAAAGTTAATATTACTTTGATAGGATTGTATTTATTTTTATTGTCATTATACGCTACTATTTAAAAACGATTATAGGTAGATTGATGTTAATTAAAAAGATTTTACATCTGTCTGGGTAATTTTCATTAATTTTTTAGACCCTACTGGGCTTTATATGATTTTTTTTAAAATACCTATGGATGTTCTTTAGAGATATAAAATATATCTGAGCTTTAAAAGTATCTTCACAGACAATTTTTTAAAATGAATTCTAACATATTTTTCAACCTTTAAAGGTTTTATTTAGAGATTATGACTAAATAATGATTTATTGACTTTTAAATTCATATGGTTCTGTTAAATTTCATTTTATTGAATTGTACTGTTGAATAACGTTTACTAATTATTATATGTTTACAAAATATAATATTAGATTTATAATCATAACATTTAATAACGAAAATGCTGTGGCGTATAAACTTCTAGAATTTATTTTGAAAGTATAATAAGATAAATATTTTTTTTATTCCAAAGATAAATCTGTTCCATCATTGTTACTTTTATTTTCTGCTGTCAAATTAAGAATCCTATTTTTATTCTTTTAAGGTACACCTAACAAAAAACATTAAACCTTTAATATGTTCAATTTTTATTATTGAATTGAATCCAGTTTAATTCTAGAATTAATTTTTTTGCGCTCTTCTGTTTAAACTAGTTGTACGTGTCAATACAAAAACTTCATCCTATCTCATACGTCTTAATATTTCCAAAGGTAATTACAAATGTTAATACTTCAGTATTATTAGTTTAATATTATATGAACTTTCAATCAATTAATAGCAGCAAAAACGAGTTATTGCGTCAGCTGTTTGGGAATAGCCGGCTTAGTAGGATACAAAGTTCCAGTTTCTTCAAGAGCTGCCAATGTACAACACAACTACGAAAAATAGAGAATATTACACAAAATTCACAATGACAATGCCCCCTTCCGGCAGAATATTTCTAAATTCAAGGAGGACCTGCTTGATATAGCCAAAAACATATATCTGAAATTTGTTTCAATTCTATGCATAACTTCATACATTTCTCGATTGTACAATGGCGACACACGGACATCGGGCACGGAGACGAGGACACAAGGATACTTCAGGTCGCATGCATTTTGTATAAACAACCGGGGTCTCCGATCCCTAAAACATGTAAATCCATCGTAAACCGGAAGTGAAAAAAAATCGATTATACAATACTTTCTTCTATTATAGATAGAGGAAAGCAAACAGTTAAAAAAGCATTTGCATAAGTTTCCTTTGACTCAAAAGTTCTACACCAAATTACTTGCCCAATATTTAACTTTTCCATATTTATGTTCACATTTTAATATTAAATATTAAATAAAAGTTTTTAGTTTAATTTTACACATAATTACATTTTTAAATTATAATAGTTTCATATCCTTTTCATTTAGGCGTTCAGAAGTTATTTTATGCGCATTACCATAATTTGTTTTCCAACATATAAAATATTAAAACTGTTCAATTAATAAAAGTAAATGTATTGAAATAAATTGAAGTGAATTACTGAAAAGGATTAATGAATGTCTTCATTCTTGTTTGATTTTTCCGAAACAAAACAAAGCAGAACCATAAATTGTGTAGAGAATTTTTTTTTTAACCATTTGGTAAAATGGTTATTGTTCTCTGTCAGGGTAGGAAATCAAAAACATGTCTGAGGCGTTTTATTGGTTGAATCCGCATTTTATTCGTGTTCTGATTGGCCTATACAGTAATCTATTTTCCCTTTACTTTCAACAGAGATGGATACTTCTGTTGCCACTATGACAAAAAAGTAATAAAAACTACAAAAAAAAAAAAAATTAATAACTCAGAAACAAATTGAGATGCAGCTTTCAAACAAACTGCATTTTAAAGTACATTTTTTTCTCTATACGACTGTGTAAAAAGTAATATTGTGGGATGTTTAGAAATTTAAGAATGAAATTTCATTTAAAATTGGTCATCAGATTTCTTGGACGATGGAAAAGCTTTTTCCCGAACAGCCAATGAAATGCTTGGATAATACTTAAGTTTCAGGTGGATAATACGTAAGTTTCTGAGGAGTCGCAGGCGATTTTGTCGCTTGCAATTTTTACGTGTAATAACACTATTAATGTTTAATTCATGGCGTACGTAATGCATGATCAACTCCGTGCGATTTTTTATGTCTTAAATTTTAGTCTTTGAAAAAATCATTTTCCAAATGGTCGTTGTAATTTGTTAAATTGCTTTTTTTTTTTAATTGTAAAATGCTTTTATTTATTATAAAAAATAAAAACCCCTCTTCGAATGCATTTTAGCACATATTTTCGCATTTTTTGCTGATAACAGCCTTTTGTAGTCAAGGTTTAGAAAACCCCTTACACATTGCTTTTATCATAAAAGATTCGAACAAATAGTAAGTATTATCTTTTGAAAATAGTTATTTCCCTCTTATTTAATTTCATGTTTGTTTAGGCTATCTTAAGCTTAAGCCTGTTCTCAACTGCTCTGCTCAACAAGCGCAAAACGTTTTGACACATTTACAAATTCATTTTTTAACGGAAAGATATAGAATTGGAAAGCCTGGCCATGGAAGCGATTTGGAATCGAATTGTGTTTCCCATTTTTTTTTATCAATGAATTACCTATTCAGTTATAAGCGATTTTGATCACGTGACACGGCATTTTTCTCCCCTTACTGACTGGATTTTCTTTTTTTGTTTGGAAGTTCGGTTCAAAATGTCAACTTTGACAGTATTTTCTGAAAGATCTATTGCTTTTACAAGAAAGACGGAAAAAACAGTTCCATGACACAGTTTCTGAATAACAACACCTTCTAGTTTCATGCGTTTCCGAACAAAACTGATTTAAAACTTATGTCAGAAAGTTGGCCCTTTGTATTTGAGAACAGCTTTAAAAATTAATTGAAAGATTAAGGTGAAATTGAAAGCTAAATCAATTTTAAATTATCATAAACGGTTCATCATTTGCATCAGTAAAACTTGGCTAAAATTATACTTTAGACATGAATGCTGTTAATTAGTAAGCTAACTGGAATACGATAAAGTAGTTTTAATATCTACTATAGCTCGTGTAGCAATCTGGTGTGTTACATTTGCGTTGCATGGGATCTTTCGGAAAGATATCGAATTTAATGTAGTATTTAGGAAAGACTTATAATATTGTTTTTGAAAAATTTCCTATTATCAGCAAGAAATCATCTTTACAATGTTAATATACAAAAAATATGAAACTAATTGTTTAAAATATACATTTTCAAAAATATATATCATATATATCGTTATGTTTCATTTATATATTTTCTATTATTTAACTTACACCACTGTTGCATTTTTGCAGCCAGTTTATATAATTCGGAAGTGTTTATTGGCATTAAATAAATTGTTCTTGGAACTCATATATGATTGTAACCAGGGCTGCGGAGTTGGAGTTGGAGCCGGGCCCATTTTTGAGAGAAAGAGTCATAGTCGACTCTGTTAAAATTTCCAGAGTCAGAGTCGGAGTCGTCCATTTTACAAGCAGGTCTGCGTTGTCGGAGTCGCCCATTTTTCCCACCGACTCCGCAGCCCTGATTGTAACCACAAAGAATATTTGGCGGTTTGTCATTTGTGTCGGGCTAAATGGAAAATTCCTTAAAATTAATTTATAATTTAGTTCTGAAAATATTAAATGTTGCATTGTCATCCAAAACACACCTTTGTACCTATTTTTTTTTTTTTTTTTTTTTTTTTTTTTATAACTTTAGCTTCTTTCGGCGAAGAGGCATAGTTACGTCTCACCTAACGTTTCCAAGATAACCATAGACAAATTTCAACGTCCCGCTACAGCCCTCTATTTATGCGGTTTCAGCAGCAGTCCAGAGGGCGCTACTCAACCCACGGATATGTGGTGACTCTGAAATTAGAATCATTTGCATGACACACTATACTTTGCATTCTCTAAAATTTTCAGGTCAATCGCGTCATTCCTTTATGGCGTTGCAATTTACACAAACATTTATATAACAGTTGTTTCTGATAAATTTATTTTTCTTATTGTGAGTTGTTTTAGTATGTTTGATGTTTTGACATATGTAAATTGAATTTTAAAATGTTCGACTTTACATGTACAGGGCTGCCACTGGCGCTTGCTTTTTTTTTTTTTAATTCTATCTCACACCACAAAAGATAAACTTTTCGTATAGGGGAGAGTAGCCGAATTTGGACCACTTCACTATTTTCAGTTGTAACTCACTTAATTTTTTGTAATATCTGCAAAAGATCATTACACAGGGTCAATCTATTCATCTACTAACTAAATAAATATTTAGATTAATTTCTTTTTGAAAATCTTAAATTTTATTTTAATTTGTAAAATTTGTCAAAAGTGGTCCAAATTCAGCAACTGATCACCTAAGTTGGACCCCCAGCTTCCTAAAGTGGACCAAATAATATCAGGCTGTTTTAATGACAAGGGAATATAACTAATTTTATTAAAAGCAAAGTTTGCGATTAATGAAACAATCAAACATAATAACAGCAATGAAATATAATGAAATCAAATATCTGAAAATAAGAGTAATTGTTTTAAATCAAATGTACTCAAATATAAATCAAAGTTATCAGTAATTAAGAATAGAAATTATGGAACTAATTGTCAGTTACTTGAATATCATGTAAGGAGTGATGCAAAGCTCATACATGAATTTTGTTTATTGTTTTGTTTTCCAGCGCACATAACATGGGACCGTATATGGCAATCTGAACACTGAATCCTTATTGCTATTTTATTTTTCTTACAAATTAGGCAAAATCAATCATCATTGCCTAGATTTTTCTTTTTAAATTCCGAATTATCAGCCTTTTTTTCTTGCAACAGAAGTTTTCTTTACATTATGTTTGTAGTTCTTCTCTTCCATCATTTTTTTGCTAATTGCATTACGCCTATTTTTTAAAACTTGATGTTTCCATTGCTTTTGTGCTGTGAAAGCTTCCTTTTGTTTTTCATTTCAAGGTTTAGTTTACATGGCGATGATGTTAACACAACTTTTTTTGGCTTCCTCTGTACTTTGATTTAACAACTGAATTTAGCAAGGGAAATAACATTTCTAAGAATTTTTTTTTGCTTTAAGGGAGGATTTGTAACTGCAGCCTTGTTGCAGGTCAATTTCTTCACAAATGTCTGCTTTTTGTTTCCTATATCTTTAACAGCTTTTGCTGTCTGGGGTGTTTTTCTTCCAGACAGTTGGTCTATGTCTTTTTCAACATTTTCATGAAGGTTTGAGATTTTATGCGTTTTAATGGCAAAAAAGTATAATTCCACCCTCCAGAACTGTAAAAAGTCTTCCATCACAAATATCCTGCAGATGGAAAATGTTTGAATTCAACTCTGTAAATCAAATATGCCATAGGAATGAAGAATTCAAACAAAATAAATACAATTACATACAAGATAAAAGACATTGCAAACAAAATTTATTCCATAGACATGTAAAAATATTTTTATGTTTATATAGGCCTAAACTGTATAAAAAATTAATCCAGATATACAAAAAAAAAAAAAAAAAAAAGAAAAAAAAACTTGCATAGAGATAGTAATCCGTTATAAAATATAAAAAAAATGTGTACAAAGTGTACCGTCCTCGAAATCCATTACGTACTTTTCAAATTTATGATCGCATATCTGGTCCAATTTAAGCAACTTAAATTGGCCCAATTACGGCAACTGCCATTTTTTTAAATAGTTAATTTCAAGACTAAGAACAAAAACGAAATCAAACAAATCCGCGTGAAAAATATGCGCAATAAACAGATGAATTCATGTATGTATATTAAAACATAACAACTTACCTTAGTTTTAAAATATTCACTTACGTTTAGTAGGAAAAAAATAGATCAAAACAACTAGCTTTCGGTTTTTTTTAAATTGTCTGAAAACAGCACGTGGTAGGCGACTGCTTCTTCTAATCATGAGTGACGTCATTCTGATAAATAGGATTTCAACGGTAGATGGAGTTTCTTCCTGTAATTAACAGCAGGATGGTAACGGTCCAATTAAAGCGGCGGTCCAAATATGGCTACTCTCCCCTATATTTTGACAACATGTGCAAGCGAAATAAACTACAAAATTTATTATTTTTTAAATATTGGTGCGAATAGTATAAAAAATATTCACCATTTGAAGACCTGCTTTTAGAATACGAGTATTAGTCATTTTATTATTTGTATTTTATTATTAGTTATTTTATTATTATGAGTATTAAAACCGGTTACAAAATTCCACATTTACATACCCAAGTTGAGTTAAATAAAAGTGTGTAAAAAGACATTAAATGGCTGATAAGTTAGCAGGGATTCTCTAAAAACATCCTGCAGATATACATCTACATAGAACCAAAACAAACTGCGCACGCTGTAAAAAGTAAATACAGTGAAAAAACAGAAAAGGTATTGACAGCAGAGTTGCCATAACTTTTCCGTTATTTCAAAGAAATTCAGTTTTATGATTTTTCCGTTTTGCAAACTGAAATGTTCCTTTTTGGAAATGAAATGATCCGTTTTGGAAACTGAAAATTTCCCTTTTGGAAACTGAAATGTTCTGTATTTATGCATAAATTAAACAGCAGATCATGAAACTGACCAGTTGTTTATGAAACTTTAATTAGGGAAAGTCAATCTTTTTAATTAAAGTGGATGTTTGAATTTTGAATAATGCAGAAAGTAGTAAGTTTGAAATAGTGCTATTACAAATGGTGTTATTGCCATGATTGTCAATGTCAGATCAGTATCGACTTTAAAACGGAAGTCAGTATGAAATAATGTATCATTTTGTACTTCCTAACCCATTTCGAGTTTTACTTCTAGCTGCAAAATTGAACTTTCCCTTTCAATATATATATTTCTAACTAATAAAATATTATTTTAATGTGTATAATGAGTAATGGCCCAAACTAAAAAAAAATAAATTACATATAGAGAAAGTCCGGGTATTATTTAATACCATTTATATTTTGATTTATAAGATATCATAGAATTTTGAGCTGCATTAAATGTTATATAGTACAAACTTTGAGTATTTCTTAACACATTTTTTAAATCACTTAACGTGGAAGAAAAAAAAAATACATGTGAATATTTAGATTTTAAACAAGAATTACACTTGGTATGAACCAGTCAGGTAATGTGGAATAGAATTATATAAGGAATATTAAAATTGCAAGAAAACCATGATTTACAAGAATAACTAAGATTATTAAGGGGTCTCAGGATTGCTAAAATTGGAAAAAATGAAAAAAAAAAAAAAAAAAAAAAACAGACCATTTTCAACATATAATATCTTAAAATGTGTATGATTTTTAAACACAATTTTTATTGAAATGAAAGATATAAGTATGGTCTTTCATTTCATGTATTTATAAAAAAATGCGAGATGCAGAATTAGCATTTTTAGCATTTATAGTAGCTCCAAACTGTCAGGCATTTGACTAGCAGAAAGTTGGTACAACAGCTTACGCGCAGGATTAGAAAATAAATTTTGCAACTAGAATAAAAATTTTGGTGTCTACTAATACTACAGATTTTAATAATTACCTTGAACTTAAATAAATTTGTATTTGAAATATTCGTATATTTTTAGTACAAAGTTGTATTTAGCTAATGCAAAATTTTGAAAATTTCAACAGTATAATCACCTAAAATACTATTTCTTTGAACAATAAAAAGAAAATTTTACTTTCAGTTTATACAGACTCACATAAAACATATGTTTCGAAAATTTCATGAAAAAATATTCAGAAGTTTTTGAAGATATCGTGCGCGTTATGTCCAAAAACGTCATTTGGAGAAAAATGACTTCTAAGTTTCGGAAACGCCGATTCAGCTATTGAGCGGGAATAATTAAAAAAACCATAACTTCTGTTCTAATGGGAATTTCATACACTTAACAATATACTGAACAATAAAAAGAAAATTTTACTTTCAGTTTATACAGACTCACATAAAACATATGTTTCGAAAATTTCATGAAAAAATATTCAGAAGTTTTTGAAGATATTGTGCGCGTTATATCCAAAAACGTCATTTGGAGAAAAATGACTTCTAAGTTTCGGAAACGCCGATTCAGCTATTGAGCGGGAATAATTCAAAAAACCATAACTTCTGTTCTAATGGGAATTTCATACACTATAAAAAAAATTCGGTAAAGTTACTAAAGTTTTTCTAGCACTGTAAATTAAAATGTCTGAAATTCAGACACTTAAGTGTCTGAAATGGAGTGTTCAATTTTCAGACATTTTAAAATGTCTGAATTTTTTCAGACACTTTTTGCGTCTGAATTTCAGACACTTCAAACGTCTGAGTCGCATCCATTTTTTTTGTAAGCATCATACGTAGCCATGTTTGACCACGTTGAATCCTGGAAAAATATTTGGCTGTGGTCCTGCCCCTCCCCCCCCCTCCCAATACAGCCTGATTTTTTTGGTGCTCTCAGTTTTGGTATACAATTTTCGTTACGCTGATAATTTAAATCTTTTACGACATTGTACTGATTACAATCGATATCTTGAACTTCAGGAGTAGAACAAGATTAAAAAACAAAAAATATTTATCTAAATATTAGATTTTTTTCATTTATTTTGTTTTTAACCTTATTTTACTTTAAAAGTTCAAAATATTGATTATAATCAGTACAATTTCGAAACAGATTTAAAATATAAGCTTTACAAATATTGCACATCAAATATGGGGGCACTACAGTCGTAGGGGGACGGGGCACTTCCCAGTTTGCCCATCCTTTAATCAAGAAGTATTTTTGCAAAAAACGCAACCCTGCATTATAGTTGTCTAAATTGAGATGTCCGGTATTCGGGAGTATCCGTTGTGGAGGTTAATGGACATTCTCGAATAGCGAACACCTCTATTCAACGAATACTTTTTTAATCAGCAGACATACATATTTGTATATTTTTACCTCATAAATGTAGACATCTCCAATTATCGGACAAATTCCGCGGTCCTGAAGTGTTCGCTATTAAGGGCTTTTAAGGTACATAGATAAATATATATATATATATTTTATTATCTTGTCCTACTCTAAAAGTTCAAAATATTTATTATACTCGGTTGAATGTGGAAAAAGATTTAAAATATCAGATGTACGAAAATTTCAAAAATCCCCCCCCCCCCCCCAAAAAAAAAAAAAAAAATGAAAACTCATAATTTAAAAATTAGATTTTAAAAAAATATATTGCCACATAGTCAAGTTTACATATACATCACTTGATAATCACAACAGCCATTTAACTATGAATAATGAAAATAAATAAATAAATATTCTACTTTAATAACATTGGGGAAAAAATAACTTTGGTATTTTGTTAAATATATTTGCGTTTTTAAACTTGTCCTACTCTAAAAGTTCAAAACTTTCATTATAATCAGTGCAAGATTTAAGATATCAGCTTTACGAAAATTTCATGCAAAATCCGCCCCCCCCCCCCAAAAAAAAAAAAATAAATGAAAATACTTATTTAAAATTATGTTTTTAAAAAATTTACATTTCCACAGGGGCAAGTTTTTATGTAGATCAGAGGGTAATCACAAAAGCTATTCAACTATCAGTAAAAACAAATAAGTACATATTCTATATTAAAAACATGAGGAAAAAATAACTTATGGTTTCCAAACTTCTTTCGTCTTAAATATATAGAGTAACATCTGTCATTTTTGTATTTTTCGTATAAGTGCATATAAATAAAGTTACCACAATTTTAAATACGAAATCTAGTTATAGGTTTTTACTTTTTCCCATTATAAATTTCAAATTACTTTTTTATTAACAATAAAAAAATCAGTATTAGAGTTGATTGCAAATCAAATACATATGTATATTTTTACAGGCAGCTTCATATAATAGACGAGTCTCATTTACTTTATCTTTTTTTAATCTGCGGTTTTATGCCAGGAAGTAAGAAAGCATTAGGTCATCTTTCAAAGTTTTTTTTTTCTTTACTTCCTTGTGGCCGTCGTTTACTGTGAGATAAGAATTATCAGTTGAAACTAAGAACTGACACTGAATATATAATTCGTAATAAAAAACAACGTCATAAGTTTATAGAATTAGTGGTTTTTTTTGCGAACAGATTCAAAACTAATTAAATTTCATGCAAGATTTTGTTTAGTACAATAAATAAAATCATAAAATAGACTAATTTTAGTACTATAAAGAAACTTACTTCAGTTGCTGCAAGAGGTAAGAAAAATTCCTCGATTTGAAATTTCAAAAACTACCCCAGTGAAGGAGAAGGGCTTGCATCATTTTAGTATGAAATTCCATAATATATCAGACTAGCCATATTTAAAGAATGAAATGTTTCATCCTCAAAATAGGACCCGCCAGACAAAAGTTTCGTTTTTTCTGATAGCTTCGACAGGACGAAGATGAATAACACAATATTATTGATATAAATTAATACGAATTAACACTAAGTCCATTGCACACGCTTTGTAGAATTTCCGGGTGTAATCTTCAAGCGTCGTCTACTTCTGTTCTGTGTCTATCCCGCCCTTATATGGACGACAGCTTCTAAGAGACATTTGATGTCAAGCACACACGTCAGATGTATGTATTCAATAAATAAATAATCCAAGTGAATACGAATTTAAATCACAGAACTTCACATTCCGCGAAAAACGAATTAAAATACATGCGTACATAAAAACAAACTTCGTTTGAATTACAACGTATACCAACTTTGAACGAAGACATCTAAAACGCATGCGCGACTGGCAGTGCCCCAGTGCCCCCTGGTGGTTATTGCGTCGGAAGAATCAAAACGTCTTAAATTAAGACACGTTTAAAGCAATGAAGTGTCTTAAAATAAGACGTTTGCGGAAATTTTTGACATTATTCTCAGTTCGTTTACACCATGGTCATAGTAAGACGCTTATGTATCTTAAAATTAAGACATCTATAGTGTCTTAATTTTCAGATTAAGACACTTAAGTGTCTAAAAATTCTTTTTCAGTCACATATGTGTCTAAATTTTAAGACGCTTCTATTTGCAGTGAGGAAACTTGGATTCCTAGAACTTTTTATGTATCGGCAACAACAAAAATTTATGTAACAGACACACTTTTGCGCCGAAAATCAAAAGATGTGTAAAGTTACTAAGAAATTTTTAGGAAACTGGGATGCCTAGAACTTTTCATGTAACTGCAACTAGGGTTATAGATAAAATTTTAGTAAGAATACTGTAATTTTAGCAGATTCATTTGTAAAGTTACAGATTTCTGTAGCTTTACAAAAACTAGTTTTGTAGATTTGCAGCTTTTTTTGTACAGTTGCAGATCAAAGTTTAGTAAGTATGCAACTTTATATCTGTAGAGCTACATATTTTTTTTTTTTTTTTTTTACAGTGTGGAAACAATTATATCAAAATCTTCAGAAAAGATAGCAGTTTAACATCTAAAAATAAATAAAAAAAATCGAAAATTTTGAAGCTTTAAGTGTCCTGAGACCCCTTAAATGAGTAAACAACAGTACATCATCTACAAAACATCAGATTCTTTGAAAAATTGTTTTAATTTTTACAAAAATCACAAATTTAGTCTGTTGGTTCACGCTCATTACAGTCCACATGGGCCCCCATCACACACATCAGGTATTTTATCCACTCCTTCCCTCTTCCATCTTCTGAATATTTCCCATTGCAAAACAGGCACATTGAGTCTTCCTCATCTGGCGTATAGGCTGGAAAAAAACCCCTATCATATGATGCATTGGAGTGGAATGATGGTTTCATCTTCACTAGACATGTCTTGAAAGAATTGTCTAGAATTTATTTCATATTACCCGACACGCTACTTGAAAAAAAAAAAAAAAAAAAAAAAAAAAAAAAAAAAACTTTTTACTCGTCAATAAGTTAGCATAGAGGTTAAACTGATTAACATTAGCAATAAATATAACTGTTAAACTTAATATTGAACTTGATTAACGTCACTGAAGGAGAGGTCTTATAATTAATAAGAAGCTTATAAAATTTACCTGCAAAAACCTACAATAATTGAGAATAAGATTTGATTTCAGTCACTCCAACAACAGGTGTCCAAGCAGAACTCACCGCAGTTGCATCATGGAGGTTGTAGAATATCGTTTGGTAGTTTCAAGTTTGGCTGCAGCATCATGCGTATGTTGCCCGACCATTCCATAATACCCGAAATTCCCTTGTATATATTTTGAATCGGGTAAATTGGTGTAGCATAAACACTTCTTCAAAGAAAATTATGAAGCTACAGTTTGTTGAACATATATATTAAATAACTTCTCGCTTTTTATGGCATAGGAAATGGGACTTATGGGGATTATGTCATTATACTAATTTATTAAACTTAAAAGAATATGAGTTTTCTATTCACACTATAAGGTTAAAATAATTATTTAGTTTAGCTTTTATTGTTTCCTCAGGAAAATTTTGCTACATAAAACATCTCTAAAATAATAATAATAATAAAATACATAAGACCAAATAAATTGTATACTTTCCCATTTAATGTCCAGAGCCAAGGCATCGTGTCCCATGCCATAATCAGATCCTGAACATAAAGATATCTTTTTCGAAGAATTTGGGTGCTAAGAGAACATTTAAGAACTTAATTAATGTCCTTAACATAAATATGAACCTAGTTGGAGTTATGAAAAACATTGGAAAAAGTTTTATAAACAACAATTGGTCAAATCATTCATATTTGCAAAGAAATCCATGGTGGTATGCAATATACTGAAATTTCCTTCCCTGAATTAAGATTGTGCCGCACGGTTTTATACGGTGGTAATTACATCCTCATTGATTTACATAAATTGAACATACCGAAGGGAAGAACATTATTCTTCAGAAAGCAACGCGTATTCCAAATGGTTTTACAATCGTTAATAACAGGGTGTAAACGTTTTTTTAACAACCCTATACATATTTATCGACAGCTACCACACCTTGCAAAACAAGAAGAAAGTGTTTGATATCAGCACATCCACCAAATATGAGATTAGATTTAAAATGATAAGAACAAATACAAACGCTCTTGAATAGAAAATGGTATATTAAGTCGAGCCTCTGTAGTAAGCATTGTTCATATTAATACTTGCATTCACTTCTTGGAATATTTATTGTGTATTTATTGCTGATAAATGTTCTAAGAGATCAAAACCTACATTTGTCTGTGACAGCTATATGTGCACGTGAAATATGATATCTACTAGCTTATAATTAGGATTTATGAAACTTCCTTGAACGTTGACGAAATAGTATGATCTTGAAAGAAGAAGATGTGTTTAATAGAATTCAGTGTAAGATTGACGCATGTAAAGAGTTGTTTGTTTTTGTGCAAGCTGTATTATAATGTCTGATCGTGGTTCAGCGAACTCACGAAGTAAGTAATGTATTCGTTAATTTATATTACTAGGGGGCTCTGCCTCTACGAGCTGCGCTCGCCCACTCCCGTTCAGACTCTAAAAACATGCTAATTTGATCGGCTTTTAAGAGATTACAGAAGATTGAAGTATAATTAAGAAGTAAGAAAAAATCATGCGTCAAGCATAGATTATGAAACACTTTCCAACACATTCAGAATAATGTAACAAAACTGCACTGTTTAAAAAATTAAAATATTACGTCTAATTCAACCATATGGAAACGCATAATACATTTCAGAACCCAATTTCAGCTGTTCCCATCCACAATCGGAAAATTATGCGAATTGCAGCCCTGTATATGATTTATAGATTTGAATCTATTAGCTACATGCAAGCCAAAATTTTGTTCACTTAAGAGCTACATATACTTCAGTTGAAAATTTACCTTCAGCAATTTCCTCTAATAAGGAGAACGGTACGTGAATACTTTTGTGCAGCCCTGTATTTGAGGTATAGAATTTATATATAACGGGTAAGATGCAAAAAATCAATTAAATTTAAAAGCGCATACCGAACTTTAAACCGTGCACTCCAGCAATTATTACTCAAAGAGAGTACTGTACTGTAACCGATTTCTTTTGTGTGTCCCTGTAAATGAATAAAAAATGCTATGAATGTCCGGTTCTAACGTGATCGTAGTGAAATTCAGTTATTTATACCAGTTTCAATACATTTGAAATAGCATAATGCCATTAAAATTCTCTGCAAACTATTTTTTTCCCATATACCATAATGTAATGGAATACTTTTGAGTGCCCTTGTAAATGAACGATTAATCCTACAAACTTTATATACAACACCAAACATGCTTTGGTGACCCTAAATAACCTTTATCAATTTCATGAAAATCCGAGTATATTTATGGGAGTTAGAGCGTGGACAGACGGATAGCCGGTCAGACGGCCAGACGGACTGACGGACAGACAAACCGAATGCATAAACACTTTTCAACTTTATTGGAAAGTGTTAAAAAACCAGTGTCGATCTCCATGTAAGCGGGGTTCCATTCATTTTGCTTTTATTGAGGGATTTTAAGGCCTAATCATCTGCTGTTAATAGCTGTTTTCGTATACCATTAAATAAGATTAGTTAAACATGGGAAAATCAGCTAAAATAAATTGAATCTTTACCTCCCTGTATTTTTTAACAACGCTATAAGAAAATTGCTTTAAATAAGACATTTTAAATGTATCGTTTTAAATCTGACGTAATCTTCCCTAAAGTTTGCGTTCTCCTATTAATATTCGGCCCCACCAGTGGCTGAGAGGTTCTGCTCTCGAAGCTGGTAGACGGGAGGTGCTGGGTTCGAACCCAATCGCGCCCGTCGGCCTAATCGTTCGGAGTTTTCGTGGTTTTCTTCGAACCGTGGATTTCCATGCGTTAATACGGATTAGGTTCCCTTAGAAAGACCTCCACGGAAGGCACTCCCCCTCGGGCCTATATCCCTCGTGTAGATAATTGGCCGTCAAAAATCAACCCAACCCAACCCAACCCTTTTAATATTCACATGAACATACTTTTATTGCTAGAAAAGAAATATTATCATTTGCGCTGCCTTAGAATTGGCAACAATAGTTAAAAAAAACATCTCGAAATATGAAATAAATGTCTCTTGTAAATCTATTTTTTAACTTAAACTGTTTGGCAATGTTGTTATTTGGCCATTTTAAATAGGATATGTAATCTCCCCCATTTATTGCTTTTAACACATATTAATGAATTCATTAGTTTTCAGTTTTCTTTCTTTTTTTTTAATATTCCCGTGTAAATAAATTTTTATTTAAAGAAAACATATTTCTTTATACTGTTTTTACAATTGGTAACAATTTAAAGTAATAACCTTTTCTAAAATATGCAAAAAAATCTCTCGAAATGCTGAAAACTTGAATAAAAAAAAAAAACCCTCAAAAAATGAGTCAAATTAAAAAATATATATGTAGTCTTCATACTGCGAGCTTCTAATGTATGCACTATATGGTCAAAGGTGACCGGCCACTTTCGATTTTTGACGTTTTGTTAAATATCTAGAAAAATACATGAGGAATTATCCTGAAACTCCAGATGTGTAGACAGAATAGTACAGGTCATATATTTCCGAGAAGATTTTTTCCCGACACCTCATAGGGGACCGCCAACAAATTGAAAAAGAACGAATATCTTTTGGACAACTCTGTAAAAATTAATGTAGCAAAAGCGTTCAAACTGTAGATTATGATTAAGTGCCTTATTGTAATAAATGTTGTTCATTTTTATGATAATAGCATGTATATTCGAAGAGAAATTAAAGTTTTTTGAAAAAGAGTTCCAAATTTTGCAAGTTTCTTGCCTATAATTTGCAGAGTTCTTAATATATAAAAAAAGTTCTTAACAGAAAAATATGACAAAAAACATTGTACACAATACCCTGCAATTAGAATGAAAAAATAATAAAAATTGCATGAAAAATGAGCAGTTTTACTAAATAATGATTCACTGAGCATGCCCGAATGTAAACAAAATATAATTTGCATAATGTGTTAGCTAAATGTATAGAGCAACTTTTGTGAAAATCTCAAAAATATAATTTGAAAAGTCTGAAAATTATCGTTTATAGAATGAGCTCAAAATCCGTTATTCCAAAAAGGAAACAAAAAGATGAGGGGCTGTATCAAAATACAGTAATACGTGCAATACTGTATATGCTATACTAGCACTAATCAGTGGATGTATGGATACAGCACCTCATCTTTTTGCTTCATTTTGGAAACAATGGTTTTTGAGCTTATTCTATCAACGATAATTTTCAAAATTTTCAAGCTATGTTTTTGAGACTTTTACAAAAGTCGCTATATACATTTATCTAACACATTATATTTTGTTTACATTCGGGCATGCGCAGTGAATCATTATTTAGTAAAACTGCTAATTTTTCATTAAAAAAAAATTTTTTTTTCATTCTGATTGCAGGGTATTGTGTACAATGTTATTTGTCATATTTTCTGAAAAGAACTTTTTTTTTATATTAAGAACTCTACAAATTATAAGCAAAAAACTTAGCAAAATTTGGGACTCTTTATATAAAAAACTTTAATTTCTCTACGAATATGCATGCTATTCTCATAAAAATGAATACAGTTTATTACAATAAGGCACTTAATCATAAACTACAGTTTGAATGCTTTTGCTACATTAGTTTTTATAGGCTTGTCCAAAAGATATTCGTTCCTTTTCAATTTGTTGACGGTCACCTATGGGGTTTCAAGAGAAAATCTTCACAGAAATATATGACCTATACTATACTGCTTACACACCTGGAATTTCAGGAGAATTTCTCAGTAATTTTTCTAGATATTTAAGAAAATGTCTAAAATCGCAAGTGGCCAGTCACCTTTGGCCATATGGTGTATATACACTCATGCCCAAATTTATCCTTACATAAACAAAAATAATGATATTTCATGAAATATCCAATCGATGTAAGCCATTTTTGTAGGGAATGTGTGAAATACAAGCCTAATTAGCATTATTCAATCAGAAGTTATCAAACGGTTTCTGATATACAAATGAGGGAGTTACGTCACGCGACGGTGAAGGAAGCGCGTTGCTCAAAGTGAATATCAGAGTGAATTTCTGCAATATAGCGTTTAATTTGAGTATGTAAGAACTGAAAACGGCTTGTTATGACTTCGCAGTATCATTTGAAAGAATCTATGAGGTGTCGAATTATCAACCGTTTAGAAGCAGGCCAGACAATCCCAGAAGTAGCGAGATGTGTGAATATTTCAAGGCAGACAGTCTATACGTTATGGAAACGATTTCAAAACTCTGGCACCGATGTCAGGCGGCTTGGACAAGGTCGTAAACGAAAAACAACTGCTTCGAAAGACCAATATTTGGCAATACCTGCCGTGTAACAGATAGTCTACTGCTTGGCAGTTAAGTTCAGACCTTGTAGACAGGACTGGAACAGTCGTATCCCGGCAAACTGTGTACAGAAGGCTTAATGAAAAAGGCCTTTATGCCAGAAAGCCAAGGATATGTGTGTCATTGTCTGCACAGCACAATAGGGATCGCTTGAATTGATGCAAACAACATCAGAACTGGAGTGAACGCCAATGGAGACATGTTCTTTTTACTGATGAATCGAGATTGAGTTTAATATCGGATTCTAAATGTGTTTACATCTGGAGGTCGTCAGGAACACGAAATCGTCCTTTGAACATGATTGAACGGGACCGTTTCAGCAGTGCAGGTATGATGATATGTGGCTGAATAATGATCCATGGACGTACGCCCCTACTTATTTTCAACAGCGGATCTGTGATTGGCCAGAGATATCAGGATAAGGTCTTAGAACCTTATGCCCGACATTTTAGAGGTGCTTATGGATCTGACTTTTTATTTATGGACGATAACGCTTGTCCGCATCAAGCACACTTCATTGATGATTATCTTGAAAGTGGAGCGATTGAGCGAATACAGTGAACAGCAAAATCTCTTGATCTCAGCACGATAAAGAACTTATTACACGGAGCACACAGCAATTACACGGAAACATCCTCCTCCTAGAGACGAAAATGAACTGACGCATTGCTGGAAGAGTGGAATTTAATTCCCCAAACTGTGATTACCAATGTTATTGCCAGCATGACAAAACGTTGTGATATGTGTGTTTACGTTACAGGAGATCACATTCCGTATTGAAATCATAAGCCTCCATTTTTTCCTGGGTTATTCCTGATTTTCTGCACTCTCCTTGTCATCCATTTTTGTCATTTTGATTGTTACAAGCAACACTTTTATATCATAAGCAGTGATATTACATTTTTCCTCTGTATTCATGTGTTATGATATTATGTATAATTCCACAGAAATTCATAAAATTATATTTCAGAATTTCTGCGGAATCCGTGATTCTATGCATATAAAGATAATTTTAGACATGAGTGTAATATATGTTCATATATTTAATTTTTCATCTTTGTTATATATATATATATATATATATATATATATATATATATTGAAAGATAACTATGGCTTTAAAATATAATATTTCTGATTTAGTTAATATTAACACAAAGCATTTTTTCCAACACATTAATAAATTACAAAAATACTATGTTATTACATATGTAGACAAATCTCCTAATAATTATGCAATCATATGTAAATCTTATTATCACCAACTTCTTACTAACTCTATTTCTTCTAATAAATCTTTTCAAAAAACTAATGAAAATGTAATTGTAAATAATCGTAAAATTCAAAGTTATTATAAACTATTAAATATTCTCTCTACTAACTTTAATTATCCTTATTTAGTGCTTATTCCCAAATTTCATAAGACTCCAATTAAATTTAGGACTGTAACTATTGGGTGTAATACATATTATATAAAAAGCCAATAAACTACTATTAAAAATTCTTAATCAATTATATATACTGACTACAAACAATGATAATACACATTGTATAAAAAACAGCTATCAACTGGTGAATATTATGAAAAATATTAATTGTGTACATAATATAACGACATATGACTTCAAAGATCTTTTTAATAATATAGACTTATTAGATTTACATAATATTACAAATGGATTATTTAAACAGTATCATCAAAAACTTGATTTACCATCTAATATTGATATAGCTTATTTTAAATCTTTAACTAACTTCATTATCTATAATAATTATATCTTGCAAGATAACACATTATATTTACAACACATCGGTATACCACAAGGTGGCTGTACATCCAGTTTATTATCAAACTTATATCTATATCCCTATGAACGTATTTTTACTAATAATAATCTACATTTATATCGTTATATTGATGACATAATTTTAATTGCCACTGATCAAACTAAAATTTCTCAATTTCCAGTAGATTATCCCACTAATTTGGAATTAACGGAAAACCTCTTATCTAATAATACAATTAACTTCTTAGATCTTAAAATTACAATAAAAGACAACAAAACAATAACAGATCTATATGACAAACGTAAAGAATTTAAATTCAAAGTTAATACATTTACAAATTTTAAATCTTGTCTTTATAATTCTGTATATCGAAATGTAATACTTAACCATTTATGTAGAATAAAATGTTTATGTTCTTCTCATCTAATTAATAATAATATTAAAAAATTAATTTATGATGCATTAAATCAAGGTTTTCCAAAGAAATTCATATATTCTTCAATATACAATTAGTACTTACATGATCTTTTTAAAAAAACAAATTAACACATGAGTAAACAAAATTACAAAAAAAACCCTTATAAAATAAGAAAATATTTATAAAAAAATAAAAAAAATTAAAATAATAAAAAATTATTAAAGGACGGATGGGTGGGTAGATGTTAGAGTATGGAGGAGGGTGTTGTTGTCTGGATAATACGCAATGGTTAATTTATTTAAAAAAATGATGGGGCATTTTAATTATAACTACATTGCTAATACACTTTTTATATGGAGGTTGATTCGATATTTTATATATATATGGTGACGTTAAATTTTTATCTCAATTCATATGGAATTTATTTAACTTAATTAATTTTTAATCAAGTTAACAATTAACTTGTTTTTAATTTTTGTCTTCTTGGGACAATATCATATTAATTTCTAATAGTATACCATCTTTATGGTGAATAATATTCATAATAAGTTTATTTGATATAACTAATGATATTACAGTTTGTATTAAAATTGGGTTATTAGTATTTTATTATTCCTATATACTTTTTAATAATGTTTAATTTTGAACTTAGTATTAAAGGATTAATTAACGGTTTTATGTGAATGTTAATCCCATATTCATATTCTTTAGTTTTTTTTTATGGTTAATATGAAAATATACTACACAATTTATTTGTTATCATTAGGCAATTGGGAAATGAAGATTCTGACATAATTATATCAGCATCCATTTATTTTCTATTTTTTATTTTTTTTTATTTTTTTTCTTCCTGTTCATTTTATTAATTAATTTTTTTTATATTTAAAAGTATTTCTTATATTTTATATTTTTATTATATATAATTTTTTATATATAATTTATTTAGTTTTATAGCATAATGCTATATTATATTATAATTGATCAAAATTATTTAAATTTTCCGTATTGTTTAATTGGGTATGGTAGTAGAATATATTGTAATCATTCTATTAACATTTGTATTTATTTAATATTTATATGAATAATGAAATATAATACGGTATTTTTATATTAGTATTTGCTGGGATATAGCAGTTGGTATATTATGAATGAATTAACTTATAATAGCCTAAGCTTTGACATTTTGTTCATAGTACTTTCAAGTTAATATCATAGATGGCAGCACTAAAATTTAAATTGGATTCTGTCTGATGCTTTGAATAGAGATTTTTAACACTAGGTGGAGCTTAATGTTGGCTATTTGCGATTTTGTAAACTTATAGTTTTGGTAATTTTTACTTTAGTTAAGATATTTAAAAAAAAAATTAAAAGTGTTAAGAGGTAATTCACTTATTATGTAATTATTTTCTATTTATATTATTTTAATTGCATTTATCACGGTATTTCAAAATAGATTAACTGTTTACATTAGGTTTTAAAATCTGTGCTAACTGTAAAAATAACTTTAAACTTATCGTGTTTTGGATACCATGTGCTGATGTGTACTTGGATAAAATAATTGGGATTTTATTAGGTATTTAGTGTAATATTACTATTTTTTTTTTGCTATTAATTAATTATTTAACCCTTTCGTGGTCACGCACGCGTATCCGCGGTCGCACTTTGGTACTTGTAAGTGGTCGTGAACGCATATAGGCGGTCAGACTTTTGTACTTGTAGATGGTCACAAGCGCGTATAGGCGGTCAAAATATTCTACTTCTAGATGGTTATGAACGCGTTTGCGCGTTTGTGCTTCCCCCCACTTCTCGAGACTGGGAGTTAAAGAAGGCGTTTATCAATCACCCCCTCTTTCCAAGCACACAATAGGCGTTAGGCAGACTATTTGTCAACTGGATTACCGTATTTTAAGTCGAATGCCTTAGGGGATTTCGTTTTCTGTTAATGCTTAAGAATGGCATTGTATTTCGAACCATATACTAGGCAATTTTATAGAATATCATCGTTTACTTATTTTACTTTATTATTTCTGTCCATAAGATTCTAATTCATTACTATAATAATTATTATTTTATATCATTTGCCATATAATATTTATTTATTTTGCATGTTCATTATTTATTATGTAATATTTATTTATTTTGCTCTTTTAATGAATATACACGTTCTTTTCTTTCCTTTTTACTTCCAAATGTATGTCATTTTTTTCATTTAACTATAATACTAAATAACTAAACTGTTTTTTTTTCTTTACTTACAGCACTTTCGTTGTGTAATAATAATAAAAATCTCAAATATCCAATTTAACATTACACTTCAAAAATAATATTTTTATTTATTATTGTTGCGCAAATTTTATTCAAATTCTAGCATAATTTAAAACTAGCACCGTGAAACCTGTCTATAATGACGCTGAATGGGCCAGAAAAAGCATCGATGTAGATAGGTTTTAAATTTCATTATAGGTAGATTGGTAAACGGAAAAAAGGTGACCGGAAAAAACGGGACCGGAAAAAACGTGACAAGGAAAAAAGGTGACCGGAAAAAACGTGACAAGGAAGTGTTAAATATTGAATTTGGAAACAATGAACCAGGAAAAAAAATTAAAGCAAATCGGATGTTTCTGTCAAGAGTTATCGCGTTACGTACATACAGACGTAAGTGCATACATACATACATACAGAACCTGCGTGCACATTAATCCTTGGGCTTTGATAGCCTGCGAGCAAAAAGCAGGATAATGAAAAAATTCCTCTAAAGAAAATGCCTCCTCTCTTCGTCTTTATTTTGTTCCCTTTACAGGCTGTGTATGCAATTTTTTCCCTCCCCCTCCGCCTTATAAAACATCTTTACTCATATATAAACTATCAATAGCGAATTGAAAGAATCAATAAATTGTATTTCCTTAATACCCCCCCCCCCCCCTCCGTGGATAGCACTAACTTGTCTTTTGTAGAAGTCATAATAAACTTCTCTTAATGAAATGTTAAAATTGTATTTTCTTGGACCAAATCTTAGAGTTGTCAAACTCACCCATTAACTCTGCCCCCCCCTACGCTGTAAGAAACTGACAGTGGAAAAACTTTACTTTAGTTTTTAGCATTTATTTATCGACAAGTTCAATATTTAACACTTCCTTGTCACGTTTTTTCCGGTCACCTTTTTTTCCTTGTCACGTTTTTTCCGGTCTCGTTTTTTCCTTATCCCGTTTTTTCCGCTCTTGTTTTTTCTGTCACGTTTTTTCCGGTCACCTTTTTTCCTAGATTCAATATTATTCCTAAGGGAGAATTTTTTAAAGATAGCGTGCTTGCATTTCAGTATTTTTAAACGATTTTCTTTGATTTGAGTAGCTGAGGTCGATCTGTACAAAGGACTTTTTTACTCCTTCTATTTTATTTGCAAGGTGTTTTAATGGGGATACTTTTACTTTCGAAACCGGTTCCGAAAGTAAATGTATCCTAAATAAATTAAAAAAAAAATCTTTAAACAAAATCGAAAAAGAAAAAAACGGTCTTTCTATAGATCGATCTTAGGTAGCCAATGCAAAAGATTCGTTTAAAAAAATGGAAATAAAAACGAGGTATCTTAAAAAATTCTTCCACCAAATAAACATTAGCGAGCGGGTGCTTTCGCGTGAGTGAAGTAGCCTATTAATTGTTGGAAGTAGATCAAAAACTCCACGCAATTAAACATCATAGACGGCTTTATTAAGTGCAATTGCTCGCAGTAATCTGCAATGCTTTTTTAATATTTTAGAGCAAAAGTAAAGTAATTTTATTTTTCAATTTGAAACTTTTCCTTTATCATATGAGACAAAGTTAATGATAATTCTACCGTGAAGGCTGTATTTCAAAATCTCTACAAACGTATCATTTTTTTTTTTTTCCTGTTCTTATCTCGATTTTCCTTTTGTTTATATGGCAGTTTACATACAAAGAGATTTGCCATGAAAGAATTATTTCAATCAATAAAATGATATTTACACAGTACTTCTCAGGTTGGGAGATATAACCTATCATCTCACCAATATGATTAAGCAAAGTAAACAATAATAATCATTTTAAGATAGGTAATGCATTCATATGCATTAAAGACAGATAATCTTAACAAAAGTTAAGCTTCCTTGTTTTTACTTGCATTAAAAAATAAATAAAGGTGTATTTTTACACATATTTATATGTGTGGTTTTCATTATATTCGACCTACTTATATTTTTGAATAACTGGATACTTGATTTCTTTTGAAAGTTGAGGGGGGGGGGGGAGAATCCAAATACCATTCTTATGTTTATATCACTGGCTGTGTCCGCTTGGAAAATTAAAAACATTGTGTATTATTTGTGCTTTCTTTATATAACGAGTCCCAATATAGCGACTCTTACATTAAAACTGCCATATTAAAAAGCCCTAAATCTTATTTATTCTCACAGTTGTGTTTCACAGAGAAGAACCAGAGGTGTAGCCAGAAAAATGCTTATGAGACTACACTTCCCTGAACGATATCTACAATTATCATTATTTTTTACCTAATCATTCTACTAAATACAACAGAGTTGACCAAATATTCCAGTGTAATTAATTTCAATGATACTTTAAAAGTTTCTATGAGTTTTCTTTGAAGTAAGGTTTGAAAGAGAGTAAATATCTCCCATTGTTATCTAATCCAAACTCTTGCAACCCATGAATGACATCGAAATACTACCTGTAAGTGACGCTTTGAGCTTTGAGAAAACTATGATTGACAGCCCCACCCCTTCCCTTGTAAAGATGATTTCTAAAGAAAACAGTTCACGGGAACAGTAAAATTCCAAATAGTGGTAGCTTGCTACATATTTTTTTCATTGTCGCTTATTTAATAAAAGGATTATGAAATGTTTATGTTTTAAACTAGTTCTTTTAAAATTAGTATTAATCAAAAATTATTAAATCATGAATATTGCACAATGTAACATAAAAGATTGTTGATATAAAAATAAAGTAGGGCATCATTAAAAAAAAAAAAATCTTTTCTGACATCACAGAAGAAATCTTAGAATAACTCCCCCCCCCTCCCCAACGGAAAATAAAAACTGATAGCCGAAGAGTTATATTTATTGTAGCCTAAGAATTATTATTAAACTTATGGTTATTTTTAATAATAAAAACTTTGTTGCACATTTTCTGTATGTTATCAAATTCTGCCCCATTCCGCAAGCGTGTTTATAGAAGAATTTAGTAATTTAGTTATTCTACCTAAATACTTTTAAATTGTCACTTACAGGTAGTATTTCGATGTCATTCATGGGTTGCAAGAGTTTGGATTAGATAACAATGGGAGATATTTACTCTCTTTCAAACCTTACTTCAAAGAAAACTCATAGAAACTTTTAAAGTATCATTGAAATTAATTACACTGGAATATTTGGTCAACTCTGTTGTATTTAATAGAATGATTAGGTAAAAAATAATGATAATTGTAGATATCGTTCAGGGAAGTGTAGTCTCATAAGCATTTTTCTGGCTACACCTCTGGTTCTTCTCTGTGAATACTTTAAATTGTAAAGTAGACTTTCAATGGTCTACTTTAAAAAAAAATCAAATTCGTGATATTTAATATGCGCATGTTACCTCCGATATTGTAAAATCAAGAAAATTTTTCTCCGATTAAGTCACACACTAATGACAATTTGTAATTCTAAATTATGAGGAATTTATTTATTTTACATTTTCCAACATAGTTGAAAAGAGTTTATGACTTCAGTTTGTCTGTCAGTGCTCTATCTTGCGCAAATATAATACGATTTCCCTGAAATTTTGTGTGTTATTGACATTTACTATCGCACGATCACCATTGAAAATGAAATATGTAGCATGTACAGTTCCCTTACAGGGGCATTCAAAAGTATGCCGTTAAATTACGACCAATGGGAAAAAATCGTTTCAAGTGCAGCACTAAAACATCCTTTCTGTAGAATATGAAATGCAAAGAATTTATTATTCATTTCCAGAGTCGCACAAAAGAATTCCGTTACATAATGATCTACGCGGGAAAATCGTTTGCAGTATATTTTAATGTAGATACTCTATTTCAAATGAATTTAGGTAAAAAGGTCAACGGTGAAAAGGTCTCAGCAAAAAAAAATCAGTGGTAAAAATAATAATTATTATATATACTTAGATGAACCTAAAATTCAGATCTATTAGTTATTAAAGTTACATATATTTTCAGTTATAGAAAACTAATTCTAAGCTTCAACTAAAGCCCGTGGTAAGTCCGCATATCTATTATTGATATCAAAAAAGTATATTATACATAGCGTTACACTTAAAGGACACTAACAAATAGGTGCTGTGTATTGAAAAAATATATTCTGCTGGAGACGCCGGCTGTTCATTAGTAAGCCCCTAGAAAGGGCGGGGTGGTAAACAGAAAATACAATCTATAGATTCTCTCAATTTAGTACATGGATAGCTTATGTATAAGGCTATTAACTTTTATATATTTATGGGAACTTTGACCAAAGACAGCCTTTTGGTGAAGAGAAAGGGGGAGGACATGGAATTAAAAGAAACAAATTTTTACATACATTTAAAGGGGTCAAAACATAAACAAAAGTACTTTTTTCAAAAGTGAAGGTTTTTCATTATCTTGATTTTTATAATGTAAGAGGGGAGCAGAGTTAAGAGCGGGGTGTACGTGTGTGTGTGTGTGTGTGTATGGAGGGGGGTAACAATAAGTGGGAGTCAAAATTTTGAAGTTTCAACAAAGAAAACGAAATTTAAGGAATGCACAGCAGAAATGAAAATATTTTCTCGAAAATAATTTAAATAATACTTAGGATCTAAATTTATTGAGTATGGCGTAGAGTCCTGCATCGGGTCGGGAAACCTTTCTTTTTTTGTCGGGGGTTGGATTAACTTCTACAATTTTGCTGCAAATCGGGTTGATATCCATTGTTTCGGGTTAGGTTTTGTCTCTTGCGGGTCCGGTTCGGCGTGACCCGATTTTTCAAAGAATTTCTAAAATATTTTTTCTGTTGAAAAATCTGCATACAATAACAGTTTTTAAAGAAATGGAAAAATTGAATACACAAGGAAAATTGTAAAATCTAAATAATTTAGAAACTAGTTTTATTAAGCTTGTCTTAATACAATTTAACAGACATATTACAAAAATGGGATCTGTAGGTCGAAGGGAAAATTTATGATAGTCATAGACCGTTTATTCAGAGCTATATTTCAATTTACATTTGTGAATATACGATCTTCAGCTGTGTATCGACCTATCTTTAACTACATTGTCAAAGGACTATTTCATCTTATTTCTCTATCTAAGATAAGCAAACGATATTACGTCGTTCAAGCCATTAAATAAAACTGTCATACAAAATTTCCCACAATTGGACTATTATCGTTCTTCCTCTTAATCATTTGATTTTCCTCTAATTTTTTACGCGCACGCAAAAAAAAAAAAAAAAAAAAAAAAAAAAAAAAGAACTGGAAAGTAAAAACTTTTTTTTTCTTCACCATTTGAAAAATTAAGAAAGATATAATGAAAGTAATGTTTTATTAAATTTTGAACTCGAGTGTGAAAACCAAATTTCAAAATAAGACAGTTTTCTTTATAGATATTAAAATTATTTTAATTTCAGCAATCCACCCTTTACTAAAAAATATTTTAAATATTCACAAAAGTGCCCTTTTTCAACCGTCCTTTTTTAGTGCACTGTTCTTCGGTTGTCTTGGAATTCCTCTGTTAATGATCAGTAAACACTACGCGCATTATTATTACTATTAATTTTTATGGGAAACAGACTGCAGTGCACATTAGCAATGTGTATCAATTATTACGGTTGGAATAATATACTACTATAAAAAAAGTACTACAAGCAGATATCGATCTAGACCGTAATTCGAGTTTATTCGAATTATTTTATACATCCATGTAAACAAACAATAAAGGCCACACTCACTATTTCCAATAGTGAACAGGCCTCCATATCATATATCGATTTCATGGCAATGCAAGTAATATTTACAAAGGTCAGATGGAAAAGCAGTACTAGACTTTTTCCGCGATGGCACACCAAGCTCACAATTAGCCTAAAATATTCAAGTGTAACTATATATTGTTTAAAAAGATACCAATGAACAGTACAAGTATAGAATTATTCAAAAATATCAATAGAATGGATGCAATTAAAGCAGTAGATATGATTAAGTGTAAGTATATGTCTTTAAAAACAGGGAAGAATCATTATCTAAAAGATTCTTACAATAATGCAAATGAAAGCATTATCTTTTTTAATTTATTGTTATTATTATTATTATTACTTTACTTTGTACAATCATGTTTGTTAAATGACAAATTAAATCATGGCAATCTATTTTTTTATAAATATATCTCATATAGACTAATACTATATGATCAGAATTAATGCTAATACTATATGACAAGTATGATTAAAACAATCATAATGAAATGAATGTATTGAAACTGGAAAAAAAAAGAAGTTAAACTAGATTTTGATGATTGAACTTCTCATTTCGTTACCATGAGAATTAAACTAAGAAAACATTTATTTTAATGCATTAAACTACACTAATACTGTATAATGCACATTTATTTTAACGTATTTAAATATCCATTTTTAATTATAGATTACTTAGAGATCACAAATATATTTTACAATTAATGTTGATTTCTTTCCTGCTCATGCTGACTGATAATTGTTACATCATATAAATCCAACTTATTGCAATTGCTTCAAGGTCTATGACACTAAATTTGGGGTGCTCTGGGCGAATGCCCCGTACAAAAACTGCATAATCTTCAAAATTGATTTTTTTTTTTTGTGACACATTCCTGAATTCAGTTTTGTTCATAAACACATGGAATTGGCAGGTACTCTTATTCAGAAACTATAAAGTCGAACAATTTTTTTCAATTTTCGATAAACATAGGAAGGAAGTCTTTTAGAAAATGCTGTTAAAGTTGGCGTTTTGAAAAAAAAAATTCTGCACACGGAAGCCCGATAAAGGTTACAATGGGAAAACGCTTGTATTTCTCATGTAATTTATTTGTCGAAAAGTGAAAAAAAGAAAAACTGAAAGAAAAAAAAACATTTGCTCTCAAATCATTTACATAGTCATACCTGCATTTATCAAGCTTTTACACTTATATATTAATTCGTTAATTTGTCAAAGTTTTTATTGTTAAACGAGCAATTTTTTTTCATCTAAATAATATTTACAAAAGTTAGCGGTAGGGCAGGCGGAAGAGCATTAATTAACCACCATATACAGGGCAGGGTCCGACTTAGGCTATGGGGGGAAAGGTAAGAATCATTCTGCCCCCCCCCTCTATCTATCTATCTATAGATTTTTTTGTGAATAATGTGGAAGTAGCTAGTAATAAACTTCATACTATTGTATTATATGGATAAGTTTTATATCCGGTACTGCTTACATCTGTATACAGAGTGTCACAAAAAGATAATCAAAACTTTAAGAAAAAAATACTTGTAGGAAAATAGTAGAAAAAAAATGATAGATTGTTTGATACGAGTATTTCTTTGCAAACATTTACTTTGCTTATCTACGTACGTTATAAGATGTCTAAAAGAAAACGTCCCAAATTGGTTATAAGTATTGGTTTTAACTTGCCACGTTAAGAGAAAAACGTTAATAAAGAATTGCTTTTGAAAACTATAGAATACTAAATTGTCATAATAAAATATTAATCATTAGTTTTCTAATGATATTTGCGTAGGTGGAGAGGTTACTGAAAGCGGAGGGGGGAAGGGGACCGCACTTCCTTCTTAAAAGTTCGAAAATGTATGAATTTTGGTCACTTTTATTTAATTTTAAACATTTGACACCATTTAAATAAAAATCCTGACTACTCTCATGGGAGTCCCCTAAAAAGGGGGACCCGGGGAAGCTTCCCCGCATGCACCTACATAAGTCGGGCCCTGACAATATATGTGTAATATACATATATATATATGTATTTAATGGACCACCATAACCAATAATTTTATATATTAAACTTTATTTTCAAAGATCTTTGTAAAACATTTTTATTTATGCAATGTATTGCCTAAATTGTGTTTCCTTGCGCTAAATACTGAATTTTTTACTCATACTTTGTTACCCCCCGACCCCTTTAACTCTGCCCTCTCCTACATTGTAAAGATCAAGATGATAAAATTTCCGTTTGTTAGTCAACATGATTATTTCAACCCCTTTAAAATAACTGTATGTAAAGTTTTTTTATGTTCCCTCACTCTCTTCCTTCTCACCCCAAAGACTATCCTTGGTCAAAGATTCCATAAATATATAAAACTCGCTGTTCTTATACTAATCTAAGCTATCAAAGTAGCGCGTTGAAAGAACAGATACACCTGCTTTACTTGAAACGCAGAAAAAAAAAATATATAAGTATTACTGACTATGGAAGTTGCTTAGAGAATAGTTTTAATTGTGTGATGCATTTTCTCGCTGAACTATATTTGCATGCCAATAGAAGTTTGTGGAACATAAAAAAATTTATACAGGGATACGCAAACCAACAAGATACATGGCCGTTTGGGTGCGTAATTGATTATTTTTTTTTAAATTATTATAGAAGGTAATTGATAAAACTGGATTTCTAAATGTGTTATATGTTTACCATACTGTTTACTCACATATCTTCCTGCCACATATCTTGCGCCTTATTTACCGGTAAAATTTCAGTACAGTTTTATAGATAGATAAATGTGTTGGAAAGTATTTCACAATCTATTCTTGAAATCTATTCTCACAATCTATTCTTCGTTCTTATTTTTATGAGCTTTTATTTTTTATGCTGGAGAAAGTTTTCAAAGTTTCCATACATACAAATACGCAGAGATAATAATTACTACTATTTGTTTATTAATATTATTTGTTTAAAAATTAAATGAAAAAAATAAAAATATCTTGAGAAGGAAAATTAAAACTGGTTTCATCCAAATCCTAAAACTTAAAAAAAGGATAAATCTTAAAAAGTGATAAAAAGTGTCATTTGATTTTTTTTTAACTCTTTCCAGTATAGTTGAAAAGGGTTTATAAATTCGGTTTGTCTGTCTTTCCTTCTGTCCGTGCTCTAATTCACATAAATTTAGTCCAATTGCCATAAAATTGATATATGTTATTTTTGTTTAATTTGGCATGTTCATTATTGAAAATGAAATGTGTAGCATGTAAGATTCGTTTACAGGGACACGCCAAAGAATGCCGTCACATTACGGTGAATTAGAAAAATCGTGTATGGTGTAGTTTAATGATATTACACTATTTTAAACATATTGGAATTTTTATATTTCACTAAGGAGTTGTACACTACAAGGCGAATACTGTAGAATATGATGTGCATAGAATTTATATTTCATTTTCAGGGACACACAAAAAAATTTGGCCTATGACCAATAATTGCTATAAGTTCGTTATCAGTTGCGGTATACGTTTTTAAATTTGACTGTTGTTATTATTATTTTTTTTTTATATTATGTGGTGCTTATAAATTCAATAGGTCATATACTGGGAATCACTATCGCAAGTACAATTCCGTTTATTGACAGAAATTGCTGAATGGGAATTTTCCTGCGGAACTAAATTTTTGCATACATACATACAAAGTTATAGAGCATATACAGGGCTGCACAAAAAATAGATATTTTTCCAACTAACTGACAGCAATTGCAGAAATTGGGTTTTCAAATGCGTTATGTGTTTTCTAATTTATTTATTTAGACACCACCTTTCTCCGTAATAAGCTGTAAAGTTTTGTTTCAATATTCTGAATGTATTGGAAAGTGTTTCATAATTTATGCTAGACACATGATTTTTAGCTCATGTTTCTTTTTACAAATATTCTTTTTCAATTTCTCCAAAGAATTTTTGAAAAAATACGGAGTCTTACTGTACTAAATATAAGAAAAAATACATGAATGCATTTCGAAATTATTAAAAATAGTGCTTAGTTTCCATCTGGTCTAAGAATGTTCAACTTGTGTCCCGCGGAGTTGCGAACCTATTGTTGTAAAGTTTAAATCCTTTTTATCTCTTTATGGCCGATGGACGCTGGAAGTTTTATGGGAGATAAAGTGAGGGGGGGGGGGGGAGGGAGGTATTACTCTTCACAGATATTTGAAATGGATTGTATTTTTCTCATTTTCAATAGGAGAATATATTAGGTACCTAAAATAATTCCTGTTATTGGAAAATTTTAAATGTAATTATTTTTCCTAGGTGGTGAGAAGGAGAAAAATGACACCCGAAAAAAAAGGGCACTTTTATTACAATGGAACTTACAAAAAGCACATTTATTTTGTATATTACTATGCAGACTCTCCATTGACCTATTTATACATAGTAATACCTGTACTAAGCGGAATCTTGCCTTAAAAAAATCCAAAGTTCTTTGGAAAATTTCTAATTCAAAATTATTATATTGCCCCTTATCATTTCGTTTTAAAGGGTTTCATTGTTAAAATTAAAACTTGCATTTAATCAGTAATACAGTCGTTCCCGTTTAAACGATTATTTTTGGTTCCAGAAATAATATTCGATTAAGCGGGGAATCATAACTGTAATATGCGTAATAAAAAGGGAAAATACCCATCTACGGTATGTTTAATTAACAAAATAATAAATCGTTAATAGAATAACATAAACTAAAATAAATACGAATGCTAATATAAAGTAAATACTTATTAATTTAACGTCAGTATATTCATTTATATGGTTTACATCACACTTAATGCAGCTCGTTTGAGTTTGGTCAAAACTTTGCTACTTCTAATTTATGTTACTTATACTGCCTTTAAAAAATCGTTTAAAGTTGTTTGTTTAAGTGAAATTTTAAAGGAGTAAATATAGAGTTATTTTTCGAATGAGTGCAATATATCACAACGACCATCTCGAGTCTCGAAGTGACGACGCATTGCCATTAAAGCCTGATTAACAGCAAGAAGCGATGGTGGTGAGATCAAGGTGGGGAAATCATTTGACCTGTCCATTATATACCTGCCGACCAAAATCATTGCAGGAAGAACTGAAAATTTGTTTTCAGCGTAAAGGAACCGGAAATGACAAAAGGTGGAAGGAAATTCTAGCTGAAACGGGCTTTCTGCGCCTATTTTCAAACATCGGTCACACAGTTCTTATTCGATTAAGCGGGGAGGTTCGTAAAAGTTATTTGGTTTAAGCGGGGGAAAATAACATAGAACCAATAGGAATAAATTCGGTTCCGGAGAATTCTATTCGAATAAGCGGGGTATTCGATTATCCGTGACCCGATTAAGTGGGGAGGATGCACAAGTATTACACCTATAATTCGTTAATGATGCAATACTATGATCACTAATTAATTACAGTAAAACCTGTAAAAATGAAATCCATGTATAACATAATCCTGCCTTAAACGGAGAATTTTATATTCCCAAATACAAAATATTACACAATTACACCTAGTAAAACCTGTCTAAAACAGAATTTGTTTTCGTACTTAGTGATCTCGTATTAACCGGTTTTATTGTAATATACAGTGGTACTGTGCAGTGTTACTGATTAATTAATTCTGTAAAACTTAAATAATATATCTTTACTATCTCTAAACATGATTTAAGTATAAGAAATAGTGTACTTTATAAAAAAGAAACGCCTTAACATGTTTGGTTTTACTGTACTAAAACAATTGCCTGCCGAGACGAAAGGAAAGGTTGAAATAATTACTGCCACTTTGATTACATCAATAAATGTTTTTCTTTTAATGTTCTACATTTATCAGTAAAATAATAGGAATTAATAAAAATTCAAATTTGTTATCTGGAAGCTAAATTATAAGATCCAAAAATCCGCCTGTTTTTTTATGTATGGCTGGAAAAAAGGTTGTCAGTTTGTATTTTTTTCTTCTTTTTTTAAACAGGAATTTGCACATTTTGAAAATCTTATTAAAATTTGTTTTAATTCTTTTATTGCTCACAAAAAAAAAAAAATAAGTTAGAAGAATTATCATTTAGAAGAAGTTTTTTCCATTTATTTTGAGTGCGCATTTGAAATACTTTATAATAAATCACTTTTTTTTTTTGGTGTGGGGGGGGGGTGGTGTTAGAATATTTTAATGTATTTTCAACTGGTATATTCATCAGGATAATGTACAATATATCAGCTATCTCAGATTTATATCATAGAAAATCAAAGAAGGCAGATGTTACACTAATTTGCATAATGAGAAATTATTATTATTATTATTATTATTATTTATAAAAGAAAAAAATAATGTTAGCATTAATTGAAATTGAGATACGATGAATAACCCTATCTAAAAGTGTAACTAAAGTGTACTAAACGTTTAATTGAGATTCGTTGTATAGTGAGATCTATCGCTATGCGTGCGTTTTATAAAATGTAAATTTATTTAAAAAATCGATTACTTCCAGTTTAATTTTGTAATTAAATCATTACAAATTAATAAAATTTACAAGTTTATGTAACAGAAACTGTTTAGAAAAAAAGAATGCATTTAGAGGAAATGAAACATGCTTGTTATTACGAAGATATAAATTCTTTTCAAATTTAGATAAAATTTAATAGCATATAAAGCAAATTATACTACATTAACAGTTTGCAAACATTATTCTAAGCAACACGGAACACACACCTGTATTCCTGAAAACTGCTATTTCGTTACATACTTTCAGATGTTGCCTGGGATTATCTAGACAATCGTTTTCGAAAGCTATTAGTCAACTAGTGTTAAACGCCCATCTACGCCTCATAAAAGACAGTGGACAGACGTTTCAATCATTCAGTGTCAGAAAGAAGGGGAAAGAACTAAATCCCTTAGCACTTTTCAACTACAAAATCACATAACCCCTTCTACCTTTTTGAACAAGTTTTTTTTCCTATTCAAGGCCTTTTTAAGGTACATTTTTATAATCTAGTGAAACGCTCAATGGGTTAAAAGGTTGTATTTCTTTTTCCATTTCATAGCATTTAATTTTATTCTGTTTTCAGTTTGAAACTATTCTTTTGGTTACATTGATCGTTTGAGTACAGGAGAAATTTTTTTTTCAGCTTTTAGCTTTTTTTTTCGTCACAGAAAATGACTGATTTTGCTTATATAGTTGAATTCTGTACTCTTGGTAACGTAATTCAATATATAAGTTTTTCAATTATTTTTATCGAAATTCATATTCTTCTTCTTTTTAAATTATTATTAATTCTTGTTATATAGTACAAGGGACTTTATTTTATACTTAGTAGCTTGTTTATTATGTTTTTGATATCCATTCAGTGTGTTTGGGGACACTGTATTGTTGTAAATTCATTCATACTATCACAATTATTGATGGTGGTCAGTAATGTTTAATTAATGGTTATATATATATCTTATATATATATATATATATATATATATAGATATCCAATATATATATATATATATAGAGAGAGAGAGAGATATATCTAATATATATATATATATATATATATATATACTAGGGGGCTCTGCCCCCTGCGAGCTCAGCTCGTTAACCTCCGTTCAGACACCGCAGACTCTAACAGCACGCTAATTTGATCGGCTTTAAAAAGATTTCGGAAGACTGAATTATAATTTGAATCTGACAATTATAATCTGACGTAATTTACACCAAACTTTTCTTTCTCTTTTTAATATTCACGTACAAATGCTTTTGTTAGAAATGAAATATTATGATCATCTTAAAATATCAAATAAATGTCTCGCGCAATTTTTAAATTTAAACTATTTTGAAATATTATTTTTTGTTCATTTTTCGTAATAAGTGTAATGTGACGTAAATTCTCCTATTTAAGACTTCTAACGCATGTTAATGAATTTATTATTTTACAGTATTCTTTCTATTTTAAAATTCACGTGTAAATACAGTTTTTATGACGTAATTTTCAATGAGTTCCTGCTTTTTATATTTTCTGTTTATAATAGTCACGTGTAAAATAAATTTTTAATTTGAAGCAAACATTATTGTTTGCGCTATTTATACAGTTGGCAACAGTTTTAATCAATACAATTTTCTAAAATATGTAAAAAATATCTCTCGAAATGCTGAAAATTTGAATTTAAAATAGAAATAAAACCTCAAAAAATGAGTCAAATTAAAAAACTAAATGCAGTCTGCACACCGGGAAATTCTGACACATAAAATGATCTAAAAATTATTAAATTCCTATGTACAGTTTTTGCTCCTATAAAACTTCTTTAGTGGAACGATTTTGTCCAACTTTGGCATTAAATATCTCTTAAAATAATTCTTCGATTTGAAAACTGTCTGCATCAGCGTGTTTATCAAACATTTCTCTATAATACTACCGATTTTCATATTTTTGTATGCAATAGTTTTTTTTTTATTATTAACGAAGAAAGGCCATGCTTAAGCATTCAAATTGGATGCCGATCTGCCGGGAATATCTACGCAGATTTTCATTGGTCCATTTCCAAATCAAAACTTTTTTTATATATATAGAAGGATATATATATATAATCGTCATGTGTATATACTATATAGGTGTTTATTTGCCATTATATTTTAAACTTGTATATTAAGTAGTTAGTGTTGCTCAGAGTTATTTTTACAAAATTCGTGGTCCGCACAACTAAAAAGGTTGGGAACCGCTGCTTTAAGACAATGTTATACCAAAATTGTGTACTAAAAATACTACATTGGTATTATTTCTTATTTGAATGTCCTGTTGGTACTATGCAAAATTCATTTTAAGTAAAAATGTAGAGAAAAATAAAAAGTTAGAGAGGTAAAATGATAAGGAATATTAAACTCGCAAATTTAACTTAAACCTCAGTTAAATAAAAAATGTTTCACTGCTGACCGTTTTTTCCTTATTTTGAATCATTAAGGCATTTGTCTATAAGTTTAAAATGTTATTTTAGTAAGTTTAATTTCACCAGATTTTTTTTATTCCTGAAAGTAAAAAAAAATGTGAGAATGCCTCATATATTCATATAATTGAAAAAAAAAATATTCAGTTCGATAAGAAAAAATTTATTGTTTTACATAGAAATGTTTGCACTAAAACGAATTATTGCAGTAGACAGGTTTGTTATAGAAACACATCAATTCTCATAGGAAATCTGCCGGGACAATGGGAATTATTACTATAGACGGTATTGTTACATACAAGTTCTATTGCATTGCGCTCCGATTAGTGAGACATTTGAAATCATCTCGTAACACTAGAAAATATTAGGCATAATATTTTATGTTCTACAGCAAGGAAGATATTAATGTCTTTCATGCGTCAAGTATAACTTTATGAACACTGTTTAAAAATGTATTTGTGTGTTATTCTTTTTTGAAGATTGTTTCCGAGATAGCAAAGATAAAAAATTACCTGTTCACTCATCTTTGAAACTTTATGTTTCCTCTATACAAGAAATCATATTATGTTCCAGTCAGTGAAATAAATCGGCAAACACATTAAAGACACGAATCATAAATTATACTTATTTTATATAGGTTGACAGAAAAAGGAAATTGTGTTGTCTTCTTCTTTTACATTTTCGATGCTTTAGTGAATTTTATATGTATTGGCTGTGATAAATTTAGAAGAAGCGTATTCAACTCGCATTTAGTTTTTTAAAATGAGACTTTTTCTCTTTTTTTTTTCTTTTCGCATTGGCAAATTAAAGTGATTTGACCTTCAAATTGATCCACTCGGTAATACTTACAAAGAGTTTTATTTATTTATAAATTTATTTTAAGCAACAGAATTATTTAAAAAAAATTTACTTTTGCGTATATAACGCTTCTTGATGAAAAATAATTTAAATAAATTTAAATAAAATTTATTTTTATGTTTTACCGCATGACAGCCGTACTGAAATTAAACATAGCTTGGACAAATTCAAAATAACTTTATGTTTAAAGTGCCCTCTGGCGTGTGGTAGTGTAACTAAATTTAAATAAAAGTGATTCATATATACATATTTAATCTTCAGAATAAGCTTCTGTCACACTCAAATGTTATTTTGATAAATATTTTACATCACATATTTTTTCAATGCTGGTAGCGCCTCTGGTGGTAAATTGCATAATTAAAACTTAATATTTTTTTTTTAATCTTTTCTCATATGCCAACGATATTTCAAGTTAATATTAGATAAGATTCATCTCAACTTTCTTTTACTACGATAGCACTATTTAAGAGAAATAAAGTGACCAAACTTGAATTAAATTGTTTTTAACACTTTCCAACAAAGTTGAAAAGTGTTTATGCATTCGGTTTGTCTGGCCGTCTGTATGCGCTCTAACTCCCGTAAATGTACTCGGATCGTTCTGAAATTTTTGGATGTTAGTGACCTCTACCATAGCACGAACCCTATTTCAAATGAAGTTTGTAGCATGTTTAGAACATGTACAGGGACAGTCAAAAGTTTTCCGTTACATTACGGCCTATGGGTAAAATCGTTTAAAATGATTTTTAATGATGTTACATGCTTTCAAACATAATAAAATTGATATGCATTTATCAAGTGCACTAAAATATGCATCCCGTAGAATATGCGGTGCAAAGAATAATTATTATTCCTTTACAGGGCCACACAAAAGAATTCCGTTACATAATGATACAGGGGTGGAGGGAATTTTTTCCAGCGTATTTTAATTATGTTAAATTATTTCATGTATAATCAAATTGATATACGTCGCTGAGGTTTACTATAACTTTTTTCATGTATAATACGAAGTGCATAGGTGCATTTACAGGGACACACAAAAGATTTCAGATACTATATTGTATCCGAAGTACTGTACGGTAGCGATGATTGCTGGAAATGCATTTTTAATTATGTTATGTGCTTTTATGTTTCACTATATTTATGCATTGTATATGGTGTGCATAAATTCTGTTATTCATATACAGGGCTACACAAAAGAATTCGTATTGCTTACTGGGCATGATTGCAAATTGCTTAAAGGTGGTTTTAAATGAATTATGCATTTTTACGCTAAACTGCATTTAGTTTACTAAGAAATGTTTGTAGGACATAGATAAAATGATATACAGGGTCACGCAAAGAATTGGATACATGACCGTCTATAAATGATAAATTCTGGAAATGTGATTCCAGTAGTTTTAAGAGTGTTTTACTTTGAATTAAACTTTAGCTAAATAGTGCGTGTAATAAAGGTGCTAGGTTAACTACAGGGTTGTACAAAAGTATACAAGTATGTTTCCATCTATTAGTATAAATTGCTGAAAGAGAAATTTCAACCTGTTATTTCTTTTCTTGCTAAACTAAATTTTCCCATTGTATAGTATATATATCAACCTACAGATCAAATACAGAGTTGTTAAAAAAAAAACTGGAATATGCATTTGTTATGGACGGTAATTGCTGAAATCAGTTTTTCAAATGTTTTATGCGTTTCCTAAAATATTTACTTAGTTCACTTATATACCTTATTTCCCTAAATAACGAAGTTTCGTTAAAGCATTCAGGAAGTGTTGGAAAGTGTTTCATAATCTATGCTTAACGCATGATTTTTCTTACTTTTTTTTTTTTTTTTTTTTTTTTTTTTTTTTTTTTTTTTTTTACATTTTACTATAAAATGTCTATCTCATGTTAAAAATAGGTGGGACAAATTGAAGATAATTTTGTTTTTTAATTGCTCTCTTTCGGAAAAAAGTAACCAAAATGAAATTATATTGATTTTTTAAAATAAATCTTCAAAATGAGCTTCAGTCACAGTCAAATTTATGTTTTAATAAAAACTTTCACATGATTGGTTTTATTTTTTTTTTCACCTGTAGTGCCCGAAATATTTTTTCGATTAGGAAAAATTCAAATGTGAACTTGGCCCCTTTCTTCAAGCTAATGTTCTTCATCAGATTTATTTACTAGATTGCACAATAAAATTCGTACACCATAGCTGCCAACTTTTATGCTTTTTTGTTACCACTAATTTTAAAGTATATAATTTGCCTTATTATATTGAGTAAATCTACGATTAAGTACGCCAAATTTTTTCTTTAAAAAATAGCGGTAAAAAAGCGTAAAAGTCAGTAGTTATTGTACACGTTAGTGTCCATGGGTGGCAATTGATTGAAATTACATTTTATTGGCATTATATTACTTCAAAATCAACGAAGTTCGTGTATCGCATTGATCTATACCACGATACGATTGAAAATATTTAGCTTGCAATTGAAAATGTTGTACCAGTTCTTTTACAAAACCATAATGACAATATTATTATTTATGTACAATTATTCTTAGAAGTGCATTTGAACAATTTGAAAACACATTAAAATTTTAGCTCCTTTCTGGGAAAATACAGTAGACTCCAATATGATTTAACGTACGTCTGCCATTCGTGATTTTCTTCGAGTAACGCCAAAAATCACCCAATGATTGCTTATCTCGGTAAAATCTAATAAAACTTTGCCAAATTTCACGCTGACAATACATCATAAAAATAGTTCTAACTTAGCGTTAATATATTAATTTCACGAAAATGCAATTCAAACATTGACTACGCATTAAAATTTAACTTTTTTGTTCACTTTCTAAAATCTTCTTTAAGTGAGAAAATTTGAAGGAGAAAATTTTAATGCTTGATTCGAAAATACACAAGACAATATCTCAAGCATAATATGAAAAAATAGATCTTGTTTTCAAAATTCGTATTGCATTCGCCACCTAGTTTACAAAATGAAATTCTACTATTGATGTTTCTTGTGCAACTAAGAATCTCTGGATAAAGGAAAGCAAAAAATTGTTAATTTTAAAAGTTATCTAATAAACTTAAATTTACACTATGTGCAAAACTACTTAAAAGATGACAATATTCAAAAAGATGCTAAATTACTTTAATACCTTAGTACTTTCAACCATAAAAACATGGTCTTTGTCAGAGGAATATAAGAAATACTATTGTTATTAACGTCTAATTTTCAAAATCCACGTAGATGGTGAGGAAAGGAGTGAAAGTGGAAGTCAATTTTTTTAAATCCGGGAAACAATGAGAAAATAAAACATGGATATAGGAAAGTGAATTATTACTCGTTTTACTCGTTATCTAATAACTTTTGATGTTGTTGTCTCTAATGCCTTGGCCTACTGAGTCAACAAATTGGCCCCATAGGTACCAGGCAAGGGCGTTACAGCATACATCTAATGGACACCACATTGGTGAAAACATGTGGCCTCGAAGTTCTTCCCCCTCTCCCTCCCCCACAATTTCAATTATTACTGGGATTGGAATATTTGGTACATATCTCTCATTTACCAACCTCCCAATGGGAGGACTCTCCACGCCACTGATTTTATATGCAGTTATGTGACGTTCACACGGAACCAACAATTGCGCAAGAACATAACCTCCAAAGTACCGCGGCCATGCCCGATGCCGTTTCATTCCGATGCTTGTTTGTAGCTAATTTCAGTAATGTTATCGCTATATCTGAAATTACAAGCTTTCAATTAAAACTGAGTTCACGAAAAACTCTTTTTATGTCTCTATTTATTAAAAGAAAAATGAAAAAAGATAAATATGTGTTCAAGAAACAGTTTGAACAACTTTTACTTTTATACAAGTCTGAGGTGTGCAAATTCAAGATTTCAATATAATCCATCATCTTAAATATGTACTTATGTTTTAATCATTCTTTTCAAATTCATTCCCTTAAAGCATCCTTATACTTTAACTTGCAAAGGAGGCATTTTACAGGAATGACATTGCACTTTTAAATACGAAAATTATGATTGATTGAATTCTAACAATGTCTAGCCTATGATTATAGAGACGAATCGAGTGATGAAAAAAGTTATCAATGCACGCAACACATAGCATAAAACAATCGCTTAGTATTACAAAGACTTTTAAAAGCCGATCGTTCAAATCTTTGATCTTTAGAAGGGTTCTCTAATAATATACTTGAGAATAAGAAGAATGCTTTCTAACTAAGCCCCTGTACTTACGTAACATCTAGATTTATGTTAAGAATCTTGTTAGGGCTTTAACTGTTTGAGGATTTCATGCATCTGATTTTATGATTTTAACAAGATTAAAAATCAAATGAGTTGACCACCCACGAATGCGGACAGGCATTAGGCTAATGTCTGACGAACGTCTTTTTGCACGCTTTTTTCCCAACATATCATCCATACACAATGCTCTGACATTAGCCTTATAGTATGAAAAGTTCGTGCATGAATCTCAGCAAAATTGAAGCTTGCTTCTTATAGAGATCAAAAGGCATGGATTTTGTGTGTATTGGTAAAGGGTAGGTAAAAGTAAGTTCGAATATTAAAGGAACTGTTTCCTTTTAACGCTTCACAAAACCCATTTTTAAGGTTCCGTACTTAAAAAGCAAAAACAGAACCATTACAAGATCACTCGTGTGTTTGTCTGTCTGTCTGTCACAGCCGTTTTTCTCGAAAACCCTGATACGTGGAAAAGAAGGTAAAAAATGGGAGAGTTGTAAAGGCTATATTGACCAACATATTTCAAGATCACTAGTGATTCATAAATATTTTTGTGAAAAAATTAGAGGAAAGGGGGCCAATTAAGTTACTTGAAAAAAAAATTCTTTGTATGTCGTGTAGGGAATCGTTTGAAATTTCACGTAACACCGAAATAAAAAAAAATATATTAATATATTTCTTTTAATTTCAGTTATTACATTTTCAGCGATATCGTCAATAATATACTGCAAAATTATCCCCCCCCCCCTAATTTCCGAATCTACAGAAACTAAAATTATGAACAAATTAGGGATAGTAGGAATTCATTTAAAGCTTGCCGGAGAACAATATTAGCAATTATCCTAGTTTACATAGTTTATGAGAAAATAACATTTTCCGTTACATACAAACTTTATTTTGCGGGCGTCCAGCACAGTAGTTGAGGGATGCTCGAGGTACCTATGGACATCCAACCGTCCAAGGATTGCTGATAATGATTTTTCTAAAATTTTGTTGGTAATTTGCCGAGATATTAATGAGAAACCTATCTAGAAAAACGTTTTAACTTTGCTAACTCCTTTCGAAGCGCGCTTGGCACAATGCCGTTTAAAGTTGTAGTACGGAACCCTTTGTGCGCGAGTATAACTCGCACTTGACAGATTATTTTATTTTTAATAAGGTGTTCGGGTCTAGAAAATTTATTTTTTCAATTTATGAATATTTTTCCTCAATTTTCGCACCTTAAAATACATATTTATTTTTATATTTCTTTTCAAATGAAAATTCCATTAAAAGAAATTTAAATTTTATGTTTATAAATATAAAAATTCAACATTTAGAGATATTTAAAATCTTATGTAAATGCACACATACAAAATGGCTCTATAATCCGTCAAGAATTTTGGCCCCGCTTTAAATCTAATATATGTATCTTTTGAAAAAATAACATTTTTGAATTTATTTATTTACAGAAAAGAATAAATATTAATTTATCTTAGGCTTTTACAGAAATATTGTTTTTCAAGGCAAAAAAGTTCTTTTTATGAATATATACTGTTTTCAAAATTTTCTCCCAAAACAAAAAAAATCTGAAGACAATTTAGTCAATATATAACTGAAAATAACTGCTTAAAGTATCATAATTTTACCTTTTATAAAATTTTAAATATTTTTTTTTTAATTATGGCCATTTTTTTCCCATTCTGACCAGAAAATCAGAGTTCTAACTTTTTACGACTGCTCTTTCATCTTCAACTAACACTTCATTTATAATAGCTGTTTCATACTAATTGAAGCCATCAGTCCATCAGAAGAAAATGATCCATTCCAAAGGTATAAGTTCGGGACTCTACTTTATCTATATTTATATACATACATATATATATATATTTTTTTTTTCATCGGGCGCGACACTAAATTCTGAAAAAGCAAAATTCCTATTCTCTAGCATATATAAATACTTTTTGGTGCTGTTAATAGGTAATCTAAAAACTTATATATTAAATGTAAAAAATCTATTAGAAAAAATAGTTTTCACCTATGTTGTGTAATCCGGAGAGCGCAAATTACAGAAGGGATAAATTTATCTGAGAGTCTAATATTTAAAAGAATTCGTTTGGATTTAGTCTTTCCTTTGGAATAAACCATCTAAAACAACGCAGGGGAAATAATTCATTTGAATGTTCGATCACTGAAGAATTTATCTGAATCCCGTGTTTGATTCCACACTTATTAGTGAGGTGATTTAACGGAAAAAAAAGACCATTTTCAACGTTTAATATCTTAAAATGTACATGATTTAAAAACTTTTTTTTATTTTATTTATTTATTTTTTTTTTTTTTTGCCGTGAAAGATACAAGTATGTTCTTTCATTTCATGTATTTAAAAAATTGCAAGATGCAGAATTATTATCTACAGGGGCTTCAAACTATCAGACATTTGTCGAGAAGAAAATTGTTATAACAGCTTACGCGCAGGATTAAAAATAAATTTTGCAACTAGAATGACATATTTTGTGCCTAATTATACTTCAGATTTTAATAATTACTCTGAACCTAAATAAACTGGTATTTAAAGCATTTTCCTATTTTTAATACAAAGTTGTATTTAACTAATGCTAAATTTTGAAATTTTCAACAATAATCACCTAAAAAAATATTTTTTTAAACAATGAAAATAAAATTTTAGGTTCAGTTTATATAGACTAACATGAAACATATATTTCAAATATTTCATGAAAAAATATTCAAAGTTTTTGAGATATGCTGCGCGTTATGCCCCAAAAAGTCATTTGGAGAAAAACGACTCCAAAGTTTCGGAAACGCCACTTCAATTATTGAGACGGGGGTAATTTCAAGGAAATAATTATATCAAAATGCTTAGAAAAGATAGGACTTTAACATCTAAAAAAATTAAATTTTCAAAAATTTTGAAGCTTTAAGAATCCTGAGGCCCCTTAAATCAACATACAGTAAATTCTGTCTAAGGCGGACTCTGTATAAGCCGGAAATTTGTCTACCGCGGAAATTTTTTCAAGTCCCAGCGAACCCATAGAAAATTACATTAATTCATGCTGCATAAGGCGGAATCTGTCTGACGCGGAAACGGAAAGGATTTTAAGGTCCCACCAAAACCAAAATTTTGCATAAGGCGGAAAAAGGATAATTTAAAAATGAAAAGCGTTTTGTTTATTAAACTTTAAAACTGATAAGTCAAATAACTCAATATCGAGCATGTTAGCTAAAATTCCGTAAGCTTTTTAAAAAGTTAATTCAAAAGAACAGAAACTTTAAATTTTAAGGAATTTATGCTTATGCCATTTTTTCATATGCAAAATTGCATCTAAAAGTTAATATTTCTAGTAAAATGAACATTTATGAAAATGATTACGTATTTTCGAAAGTACAATATATTATACTTTAGGATTGTACTCAAATTCAAAATTATAGCGTTCTTTCTTATTCTCGAAGTTTTTCTTTCTTTTTTTTTTTTTTTTTTGTGTGTGTGTGTGTGTATAAACTTCCAATATGAATGTATTACAGCAGTACTAAGAAATTGAATAAAGTTTCTCATTTATCTTTAAAAAGACAAAGGATCTTTCAGAATTTCAGTTTTCAACCGATTTTCTAGTCAGGAGAATCAATAAAAAATCGTCCTCTTCCAGGGATTTTTTTTTTTTTTTTTTGGGGGGGGGGGGGGAGCTTTTTTGCATAAGCCGGAATATTGTCTACCACGGAAATTTTTCTCAGTCCCGACCGATTCCGCCTTAAAGTTTACTGTATTTTTTTTTAAGCATTTGCATCTTAAATACCTTTGATTTTTCATCGAACAATCTATCACTATTTAGTCTACATTTGTTCTGGCGAGACTTTAACTAGAAGTCACCAACTGGAGAGGCTGGGCATAACGAAACCACTCATCTAAAGCCTTGACGACTTGGAAAGGTATCAATTTACAACTAACGTCACGAATGTCACATTATATGCGCTATTGTGAAGGATCAAATCTGGGAAAAGACTTGATAGGACCGTGGAGATGACAACCCGTAATTTATCGCTAACTAATGCTGTTCTAATTGCGCGCCCTCTTGACAAACGAGAAAGCGATCTTCATTGAAATCGCAAGGGATATTATCAGGGATATTATTAAGTAATTGCTTAAAACGAGGATTCCAATAGTATTTTCATGCATAGGTTTATGATTTCCATGCAAGATCATACTGACAGAGAATGCTTCGAGATTATAAACAATAGGCTGAAGATACCTTATAAGCTTTGCATGCAGCGTTCTCGCTGAGATAAGTGTGATTTAATATTTACAGTTGAAAAAATATTTGACACTGTACATGTAACTCTGATGGACAGATTATTTTTATCTTTTGTCTTGTTTGTCTGTCAGTTTAGTCAAACTACATGCTTTTAAATAAAATTAAATTTCTGCAACAATTAATTTCTGCGTCATTTGCGAATTCTGAAGTTTAGATATAGCTTAAAGGACTTCATTTTTAAAGAAAAAGATATTGTTAACTAAATTATTACCCCCCCCCCCCTCGATTTTTACTTTTTGTAATAAAGAAGATAATTTAAAAGTCCATAAAGACAGAGTTTTTTCGAATTATCGTAATGTTATAAGATCATAAGCAGTATTTGTCGAAGATTATTGTATAGCCATTATTTAACAAAAATAATGACAATATTAATAACAAATATAAATAAACAATAAATGGAATCCACACAATTGTCACAATCAAAATACATGATTGAACAAGTACAAATTAAATTTATAAAATCAAAAAACCCGACTGCGTAAAAAGCGAACTAATTGAATATTTCTCATCAATGTGAAACTATTTTTTATATTACTTACCTATTTTTTTATTATTTACTTGTATTGATGACTTTTAAGTTGTGTTTAATTGTTAGTTCCTATCTATATACATTGTTTTGATGAGGCCTATAGATGTCTATTCTATGAAGGTTAGAGTTGCAGTAAAGCTAGAGATCCTACCTACACAACTTCCAGGTTGCGTAAAATTTAAACGGAGCTTCTGACTGTAAATAGTTAATGAAACATCGTCTTCATTTTGAAAGACCTATCCAATGATATGCCACTCAATAGGTGCGTAAAAAGTTTTTTCCGTCTCTGCCGCCGTTTTTAATTTATAAAAACAAAACCTAGCCTATAACCATTGGACGGTTAAGACGAATCGATAGAGACTCATTCATTAAAATCCATCTAGTCTTTGGGATGTTTCGGGGGTATAAAGAAATCCACAAACCCGGTAACGCGTAAAACACATAACCCTTCTTGGCAGCCGGGTAAAAACAGCTTAATGAAAATTAAAAATATTCAAAGCTTAACTATAATTAACGTTTCTAGGAATAATCACCATTTTTAAAAAGATGGGAGCTTACAGAGTCAAACTGCTAGCAATCAATCTCCCTGTCTTTTTATGCATTTTGAAATATGAATATCTTAAGATTTCATTGAAAGTCTGTAACTTAAGGTGACTTTTTTTTTCTTTTTTTTTTATGTGCTGCCAGTCTATCATCAAAGCACCCTTTTAATGATGTTGAAATAATTAAAATACATTGATTTATTAAACAGAAAAGTTTTCATTATGTATAAAATCATTTATCCTTACGAAAATCTCATTTTAAAAGTTTTCATTATGCATAAAATCATCTATCTATACGAAAATCTCATTTTAAAAGGTTTCATTATGCATAAAATCATCTATCCATGCGAAAATATCATTTTAAAAGAGTTTTAATAATGCTGTTCTCAACTGCTCTGCTCAACAAGCACAAAACATTTTGACACATTTACAAATTAATTTTTTTAACGGAAAGATATAAAATTGAAAAGCCTGACCGTGTAAGCAATTTGGAATCGAACTGTGTTTTCCATTTTTGATCAATAAATTACCTATTGAGTTATAAGCGATTTTGATCAGTGACAAACACGTTTTTCTTGAGTGGTTATTCTACTTTCGTGCGGAAATTCGGTTCATAACGCCAATTTTGACACTATTTTCTGAAGGATCTATTGCGTTTGAAGGGAAAAAAAAAAAAAAAAAAAAAAAAAAAGGAAAAACATCTCGATTTTATAGTTTCTGAACAACAACACTTGCTAGTTTCATGCATTTCCGAACAAAAATAAATTAAAACTTACTATGTCATAAAGTTGCCCTCTTGGATTTGAGATCAGCCTTAAAAGTCTCATTTTAAAAGTCATTTAAAAGTAAAGATGTAGTCATTTAACAAACAATAAATGGAATCGAAATAATTGTCAAAATAAAAAAAATCCCTGCCGGCCCGGACTACAGGCGGAGGCAGATTTCGAAGTTAAGTATACTAATTTCACCAAAAAAAACTAAATCATGATTGGAGATAAACCAACTTTAACAATTTTATCTGGCCGCTTTTGAAGAGTTTTATTTCATTTTTATATAAGAGTTGGTTTTCTCAGAATCATGTTAAGGCGGTATTAAAAAAAAAAAAAAAAAATACTCGACAACTAGAAATTTTCTGGCACATTTTCAGATTCGTTTTTAATAGAAAAAATATGAAACTTGCTGACGTGATTTTTGAAGAGATTTATAAATGACCCGTGTTTTTATTTTTCGTTCAATTAATTAAAACTTGATTTATAAGCAATTATTTTCTCAGTAGGAGAATATTTTTCATTTCTAACACAACAGCTACTACTTTGACATAATTTTTTGAAATATATTCTGCTTCTATAAAAAAATTGATCGTTACGGTACATTGGTTTCTGAATAAGAGAATCTACCAATTGGATGAGTTTGAGAGCAAAATAAATGAAAAATTAGTCAGAAAATAAGCAGTTTGGTTTTGAATACACTCTTAATACGATGATTTTTTTTTCTTCAACCACTGTGTATTTTTAATTTGTTTTTGCTGTAAGAATTGGTCCTATCAAAAACTTGTCAATACAAATGTTCTAGACAATATTAAGAAAATATACAATTACTTCATTCGGATTTTATATCTTATGAATTGACAAAGTTATGGATTTTTTCTTCTTAAATTCCCCCTTTTTGTTTTCGTTTTTAATTTTTTTTTGTGGTATGAATTAGTCCTATCAAAAACTTGTTAATATAAAAGTTGTAGATAATATTAAGAAGCTTTATACTAAATTTAATTGGATTTGATGTCTTGAGAATTGGCAAAGTTATGAATTTTTTCTCCCTAAAACCCTATTTTTGGAGCCCCTTGAGCCCATTTTTAATTTTATCAAAAATCTGTGATACATAAATTTTTAGCCCAGTTTTTAGAAGTAATAAAAACTTTAAACTGATTTCTTATGTACAAAAATCAAGAAGTTATGGGGTTTTTTCGGTTTTCACAAAACTTCTCCCTATTTCCACCCCCTTGATCCGATTTTGCCCATTAACAAACTTGACCAAGATTTTATGTATCAGTTTGGAAGAAATTTGTGCAGAATTATGTAAATTATCGTGTCCAGGTTATATATATATATATATAATTACTCTAAAAAAAGCAGCAGACAGAGTGCAAATTAAATTTTGGTGCTGCCATCTAGTATAATAGCTTAAAACTATTATGATCAAAATGTCATAAGATTAACCTATTAGAAGCTAATTCTTTCAAAATATACCAACTGCCCACTACCCCACAAATCCTAATATTAAAATATCATATTATATATCATTATTCATATAAATAGTAAATAAATGCAAATGTCAATAGAATGCTTAAAATATATTCTACTAAATACCCAATTAATCTATACGGAAAATTTAAATAATTTTATAACCTTGATAATATTATATAGCAATATGCTATAACACAAAATAAATTATATATAATAAATTATATATAATAAAAATATAAAAAACTAAAAGAAATACTTTTAAATATAGAAAATAATTAATAAATAAAATGAACAGGAAAAAAAATGGATGTTTATAGAATTTTGTCAGAATCTTCAGAATTTTCAGTTTCCAATTGCCTAATGATCACAAATAAAGTGTGTGGTTTATTTTCATATTAGACATAAAAAAGAACTAAAGAATATGAATTTGTGATTAACATACACATAAAACCGATAATTAATCATTGAACACTAAGTTCAAAATTAAACAGTATTAAAAAGTATAGAGGAATAATAAAAAACTAATAACCCAATTTTAATACAAACTGCAATAACATTAGTTATATCAAATAAACTTATTATGCATATTATTCTCTATAAAGATGGTATACTATTAGAAATTAATATGATATTGTCCCGAATAGACTAAAAATTAAAAACAAGTTAATTGTTAACTAGATTAAATAATAATTAAGCTAAATAAATTTAATATTTAATGAAATATAAATATAACGTCACCATATACATATAAAATATCGAATCAACATCCATATAAAATGTGTATTAGACATGCAGTTATAATTCAAATGCCCCATCATTAAAAAAAAAATTAATTAACCATTGCGTTTTATCCAGACAACACTACCCTCCTCCGTACTCTAACATCTACCCACCCAACCGTCCTATAATAATTTTTTATTATTATTTTACAATTTTTAATTTTTTTTATTTAAATATTTTCTTATTTTATAAGTTTTTTTGTAATTTTGTTTACGCATGTGTTAATTTGTTTTTTAAAAAGATCATGTGTAAGTACTAATTGTATATTAAAGAATATATGAATTTTTTTGGAAAACCATGATTTAATGCATCATAAATTAGTTTTTTAATAATATTATTAATTAGATGAGAAGAACATAAACATTTTATTCTATATAAATGGTTAAGTATTATATTTCGATATACAGAATTATGAAGACAAGATTTAAAATTTGTAAATGTATTAACTTTGAATTTAAATTCTTTACGTTTATCATACAGATCTGTTTTTGTTTTGTTGTATTTTATTGTAATTTTAAGATCTAAGAAGTTAATTGTATTGTTAAATAAGAGGTTTTTTTGTTAATTCCAAATTAGTGGGATAATCTACTGGAAATTGAGAAATTTTAGTTTGATCAGTGGTAATTAAAACTATGTCATCAATATAACGATATAAATGTAGATTATTATTATTAGTAAAAGTACGTTCATAGTGATATAAATATAAGTCGGATAATAAACTGGATGTACAGCCACCTTGTGGTATACGGATGTGCTGTAAATATAATGTGTTATCTTGCAAGATATAATTATTATAGATAATGAAGTTAGTTAAAGATTTAAAATAAGCGATATCTATATTAGATGGTAAATCCAGTTTTTGATGATACTTTTTAAATAATGCATTTATAATATTATGTAAATTTAATAAATCTATATTATTAAAAAAATCTTTGAAGTCATACGTCGTTATATTATGTACACAACTAAGATTTTTCATAATATTGACCAGTTGATAGCTATTTTTTATACAATGTGTATTATCATTGTTTGTAGTCAGTATATATAATTGATTAAGAATTTTTAATAGTAGTTTATTGGTTTTTTATATAATATGTATTACACCCAATAGTTACAGTCCTAAATTTAATTGGAGTCTTATGAAATTTGGGAATAAGCACTAAATAAGGATAATTAAAGTTTGTAGAGGGAATATTTAATAGTTTATAATAACCTTGAATTTTACGATTATTTACAATTACATTTTCATTAGTTTTTTGAAAAGATTTATTACAAGAAATACAGGTAGTAAGAAGTTTGTTATAGTAAGATTTACATATGATTGCATAATTATTAGGAGATTTGTCTAGATATGTAATAACGTAGTTTTTTTGTAATTTTTTAATTTGTTGAAAAAAATGCTTTGTGTTAATAGTAAGTAAATCAGAAATATTATATTTTAAAGCCATAGTTAATTTTTCAATTACTAATAATTTCCATTGATTAAAATATTCAATAGTTTATTATAAGAGATTGAAATTTTATATATAAAAACATCTATATCATATGTAAATTGTTTGATAATAGATTTAACATTAAATTTAGATGGAAGTCTATATTTAGTTCCATAACTCATTAGTTTTTTCAATTTAAAATCATTAACAATATTAAGATTTCCAGTTATTATGTGTCCATGATCATTGTTTATGTATTTTTTTAGATTTAGGTCATTGCATTTACATGGAAAATTACTTGCAGCAGATGTATTTTTTGAAAATGTATTGTAGTTAAAAAATTTTCTACCAATTGTATTCGGATATTTAAAGGTTTTTGATATATGAAGATCATTAATAGGAAAATAACAGTTTTTATCATTAATTATAGAATTGATATTAATTTTATTAAATATTTGATTTGAAAGAGTTTTTATCATTTGAGTATTCTTGTTTTGAATTTTATGTTTTTTTTTTTTTTTTGTTTGTTTTTTTTTTTGTAATTTTATATTTAAAAGATTAACTCTAGTCATAATGAGATCAAAATAAATATCAGAGAAATGTTTAGAGAAAGATTTACTAAGAAATACATTTAAATGTTGTACAATCTGTTTCTTTTTAATAGCAAATATGTATTTTCGAATTAATAACCAGTTATATTGCTTTAAATAGTTACTTTGAAGATTATTTATTTGTTTATATATATATATATATATATATATATATATACATATATATATATATATATATATATATATATATATAAAGTTTTTTTTTACTGAGGGTGGTTTTGGGTTCTAGGGGGTCATGATCTGTGTAGATCTGCAAAACTTTTCAGAAATTCCAACATAAGGGAGAAAATAATAGGTAGTATTTTATACGAAATCTACCTAATACATGATTGAAAAACAGCATAATGAAAATTAAAAAAATTCACAACTTAACTGTTTCTAGGAATAATCAACATTTTAAGAAAGATCGGAGCTATGGAATCAAGCTCCTAACAATCAATCTCGCCGTCTTTTTATGCATTTTGTAATATGAATATCTGAAGATTGCATTGAAAAACCTGTAATTTAAGGCGATTTTTGTTTTCAACGTGCTGTCGTTCTATCACCAAAGCACCCTTTTCATGAAGCTGAAATAATTAAAATTCCTTGATTTATTAAACAGAAAAGTTTTCATTATGCATAAAATCATCTATCCATCCAAAAATCGCATTTTAAAAGTATTGTTATACATGTACAATACAAATACGCATACTAAGAAATGATCATAATTAGAATTGCGTACTATTATTTTTAACACAATCATACTGATGGATAATTGTACTATTGGAAAGCCTGTAATTTAAGGCGATTTTTTTTTCAACGTGCTGTCGTTCTATCACCAAAGCACCCTTTTCATGAAGCTGAAATAATTAAAATATATACTAAGAAATGATCCTAAGAATGGATAATACTAAGAATGGATACTAAGAAATGATCATAATTAGAATTGCGTACTATTATTTTTAACACAATCATACTGATGGATAAAGGCCAATTGTTAAAGGCCTTTACGTATTGGTAAGGCAAAGAAAGAGCCCCCCACGGAGGGGATCTCCACCTCCTTCGGGCTCATATCCCTCGTGTAGATAATTGGCCGTCATAAAAACAACACAACGCAATTAATTTATTAAACTTTGTGCTACATTCTCTCAAAAACAGGAAATTTAAAAATAGTGACATCAGTAATTCAAAAATTTGAATTATTGAATGTCGATCAATTAAAAAGATGATTTTAATTTTCCTTGTTTTTATCTCAATAGTCGTATAGGAGTGAAGTTAATAATTTTATAACAAAACTTCTTTTCTTCAAACGCTTTCTTTTTTGCTTTCTTTTCTCTCTATTCTAAAAAAAAGTAACCACCGCCGCCGCCGGTTTTGAATTTTTTGTGACAGGAGGTCTTTCTTCGTTAATATTACGAAAAATAATGCATACAAAAATATGAAAATCGGTAGTGTTATACAGAAATGTTTGATAAACACGCTGATACAGACAGTTTTCAAATCGAAGAATTATTTTAAGAGATATTTAATGCCAAAGTTGGACAAAATCGTTCCATTAAAAAAGTTTTATAGGAGCAAAAACTGTACATAGGAATTTAATCATTTTTAGATCATTTTATACGTTTGAAGTTCCCCGGTGTGCAGACTGTTTTCTTTTTTTTTTAATTTCGCTAATTTTTTGAAGTTTTATTTCTATTTTAAATTCAAATTTTCAGGATTTCTAGAGATATTTTTTACAGATTTTAGAAAGTGATATTAATTTAAACTGTTGCCAACTGTATAAACAGCGGAAACAATAATGTTTGCTTCAAAAAAAAAATATTTATGCGTGTAATAAATTAAAAATTTATTTACACATGACTATTATAAACAGAAAAAAACATTTGGAATTAGAATTAAATAATTATGTACAAAAAGCAGGAACTTATTAAAAATTACGTCATAAAAACTATAACTATACGTAAATTTTAAGAGAGAAAGGAATTTGTAAAATAATAAATTTATTAACATGAGTTAGAAGTCTTAAATAGGAGAAATTACGTCATATTTACGTTACATTACAGTTATTACATAAAATGAACACCAAATAATATTGCAAAACGGTTTAAATTTAGAAATTGCGCTAGACATTTATTTGATATTTTGAGAGGATACTTTTCAACTATTTTTGTTAGGAAAGCGCAAATAATATTTCATTTCTAACACAAGTATTTTCACGTGAATATTAAAAAGAGAAAGAATAGTTTGGTCAAAATTACGTCAGATTAAAAAAGATTAATTTAAAATGTCTTATTGAAAAGAACTTTCTTTTCGCTTTGTTAAAAGATTCCGGGAGACAAAGTTTCTGTTTACTTAATTCCTTTTATATTAGCTTATTTTGAAATGTTTATCTTATTTTACTTAATCAAAGACGAAACCAGCGATTAACATATGTATTTTTGGTACTACTTAGTTATCCCGTCGACCAAAAATCTATCATTCGCCAAACTATAAGATTAAATGTCAATAATGGTTGATCGTAAATGTCACATTAACTTGACTTTAAGCAAGTTACACGTGTCTACGTCATCAAGTTATTTTTATTTCGACGTTTTATTTGTATTTTTATTAATGTTGCACTAATTTATTTGTTCTTTCGTTATTTAAAATAAAAATGATGTCAATTTGTATAATTTGGCGAGTGCTTTGGCGATTTATATAATTTGGCGAAATTGGTCGACGGGTTAATCAAGTAGTACCGCAGCGGATTTGGCCTTAAAATTCCCCAGTCAAAGAGAAATGAATAGAAATCCGTTTATAGGGAGATCGCCATTGTTTTTTAAATTATAATTCAATCTTCCGAAATCTTTTTAAAGCCGATCAAATTAGCGTACTTTTAGAGTTTGCGGTGTCTGAACGGGGGTTGACGAGCGTAGTTCGTAGGGGTTAGAGCCCCCTAGTGTTTTAAGATTTTTCATGCAAATGATATCAAAAACCAATTTTTAAATACTTTGTAATAAATAGTATATCTTAAAGTTTAAAAGGTATTAATTAAAAATACTTTATCATGCAATTAAATTCTGGACTTTTGTAATGATATTGAAAATGTCTGTCGTTTTTCTTTCTTATACTATTTTGAGCAGGTTGCTATTGCATAATATATATAGTGTCCGACAAAAAAACCGCCTACAACTTCCTATCTGGGAAATATGTCGGAATTTCGGTAAACTGTTAAAAACGTGTACAATTAATTTGAAGAGAGACCTCATTTGATTGAAAAAAATTTGAGCAGGATGGGGTTAGCGGGAGAGAGAATCCCTGGAAGGGTGCAATTTTTAAATTATCTATACTAACATCTAATTTTGACATCTTATTTGGATTTTTTGGTTAAATTTTACCTTAGAGTACTAGACTAAGTCATTCGGTCAACATGTTTAGAAAATATACAGTTTTAAAGTTTGGAATTTATAATGTTAAATTCATTTGTAGTCGTTGCAAAACGGATTGCAATGCGGGTAATTTTTGGAGCTCAAAAACTACTTGGCAGAATGAGCTTTATTTTCGGATTTCCATATTTGAAGCTTCTGAAAATCGATTTAAAAAAAAAATATTCTCTACAATTAATATTTTTTATGAAATTTAGTTTCAAAAACTTTACATTTTGAAAGCTAATTAAAAAAGAAATGTAGCCTACGACTTTTTGTATGGAATCAATTTTTAAAAGCTTCGAATATGGGAATCCAAAATTACAGCGCATTCCGCAGCGTAGTTTTTGAGTTATGCTTAAAAGACCACCCCCATTTCAATCGATTTTGCAAATGTTAAAAAATGAAATTAACATTAAGAGTTGCAAACTTTGCATCTGCATAATTTCTAAACTACTTTGATATCCTGTGGTAAAAATTTTCAAAGAATCAAAATATGATATCAAAATTATGTGTTAACATTGAAAATTTTAAAGTTGTGTTTCATCTGTCCATTTTTTTTAATAAAATGATGTCTCTCAAATTGATTGATTACGTGTTTTACACTTTTTTGAAATTTTCACGCATTTCCTAAATAGAGATGACGAAAGAGTAGGGGTCTTCGGCGGATCCTGTATATTAAAAAAGATTTAAACAAAATTGTATTCGTGAACAATAACAGGCAAAAATTTTTAATTTCATTTGTGAATGTAGGAATTTGATACTTTTTATTTTATTTTATTTTTAATATTAAGTACCTTTTGTCATCTATTACTTATAGTTCCTCATAAAATGTTTCATTGTGAACACGGACTCGCAAATGAGCTTTGAATGATGTTCAAAACTAATCTGAAAATGTTCAGTTCACATTCATTGAATATATATTTTAATCGGCCATTCGTACGAACTCTTATTAATAATGCAGTTATCCTCTCATTACATCCACACCCTGTTTAAATGGCAATTCATCAAGTGTAAATGTGATCCTATGTAATGTTTCAGCGCTTCCGTAATATCCATTTGGCAAGTAGCAAGAACAACCAATATCAGATAAGCACTCCAGTCATTATCAGATAAACAGAGATTTCTTCGTCTGTCATTTGCATCAAATCTGATCGATATCCTTTTAGCAATGTAAATGGGTGCGGCAAAAGAGACTAAGATTTGTAGATATTTAAAATTAGTTTAATGATTATTCAATTTCATATTTCCGCTCCAAAGTCGAAGGCATCTAGGCATTGCATCACATTTATATGATAATTGATGAAATACAATACAATTTATTGAGAATTTGTATTCTTTTCTATAATACGTTTCAAGAAATACATAAAAATAAAACTTGTGACCAGCTTAATACAGCTCTTTCAATAATGTTTGAACTGTATGCTTAAATATTTCCAAATTTCTAAATTTTTCTAATTATCTTGTTTGCCTTTAAATAGTATCTTTCGAGATTATATTATTTATTAAATGTAAATGATGACTGGCTGAATAATTAATAATTCGAGTAAAGCACATTGAAATGGAATATAGTTTAAGTAAGAAGTTATATAAACAAATACTAGATGGCTTTCCAGGCTTCATATTATTGCCAAATCTGTTTTTGTCGACCCATCAAATTTTACTGACTATATATCGGTACTCTCTTACAAAGGTACTCTGATTTGTGATTACTTAACTATCAAGCAATCATCTTTATAAATGAATCCAACATTTAGAAACCTGGTATGAAGTTTGATAATACTCTTTTGCCAAGGATTTCTGCAATTGAAATTCCTTTGGTATCTTTTATTTGCCGTGATGAACTAACATAAATACAGTTAAAGCACCAAATATAATTACTAATTCCTATTTTTATTAGGTCATAAACGTTACAAAGAATGAAAGGATATTTCTTGAATATTCTTTTGATCTTGAAGACTCGTATGACTTTCATAGGACGAATGATGCCTAGTTGTGACAACATGTTTTTAAATTATCCCCTTTTTCATCATCTTTTTTTATTTATTAATTTGTTTTAAATTTAACCGTTTCCCTCCTAAATAAATGAAAGAAATAATCAAACTATTTCTATCATTAAACGCTCACACACAAATTCCAATCTTTAGTCCTCATGTGATATAAATCACACAATAAAAAAATAAAATAAATATTTCGGCCACATAAATCTATTTGTTAATCTTTTAGAGTTAGTTATAATATTGGATTTATGCATTTGTTTTTTCCTGAATGAAATAATGGCTAAGCGGTAGCCTCTGATCTTTTTATTTTGCCTATTTGTGCTACCCATCGGGTTTCCAAAATTGTCGTAACGTATTGTGAGTATGCTTATCAAGTTTATCCTTAAAAATTCAAAGTCTCTTTATGTTAATTCCAAACAGATATCTTATGATTCATATGTTCTCGACAAATTGCAAATATGTCAAAGGAACAATTTGTGGCGTATGATTTTCGGCATTCCTCTTTTGACCGTTATAACTGTAAACACATAGTCTTCAATAAAATATATCAATTTCCCGGCTGTCGCTGCTACCAGCAGCAGTTATGCATTGAACTTAAATTGTTTTCTGCATTTGTGCGTTATCATGTGAACCTGTACAATTAAAATATTTTAATCTATTCCTGATCTACTCTTCTTGTCAAGTGTTTCCATTTTTGCTTACCTGGAGTCTTAGGTACCGGAATATTTTTAAATATATATCGATCATGCCCGAGCAAAATCCATAACATCATGACTACTTCTGTTCTAGTCTCTCTGAGTTTCTTTCTCATTTCGTTTTCTGGTCTAGATAAAAAGCTGTCCTTAGCAGGATCAAAATAATTTAAAAAGTACATAAATAATTTAAAAAAAAAGCCACAAATCGATTTCTAACAGCTCAAATATGTGAATTTAAAATTACAACCCATTACCCAAAGTACTTTTTGAATGATGCGTAAAAAACTACCCACATTGCAGAGATTTATCTGCGATTAAATATGAAGTTAACATTAAGAGTTCCAAACTTTAAACCTGATACCTGACAGAATCACTTCCCGTTTGATACCCGAAAATAAAATTTACTGAAGAATCGAAATATGATGTCAAAATTAGGTGTTAATATTGAAAATTTTTAAGTTTGTTACAATATCTACTATAGGTAGATGACTCCCAAAGCAAAATTTAAGTATCGAGTTAATTAGCAGACGTTATTATTAATCGATTGGTTTTTGTCAATATTTTTCATCAGAGTTGGTAGGGGATGATCATTTTTTTTAAGACTGTATGTAAATTTTGCCACTTAATAATTCATGACAATCTAAATGTAACACTAAACAAAACTGCTTCCTCTGTTATAGATGACAAATATTTTTCAAACAAATGGTATTGGAATGTATTTTATGTTTTAATGGAGGTTTGTCTTTGTTACATGTTATTGTATTACATGTATCTAATCGAATATCTCAAAAAAGAAAGACAATTGCTTATTTACAAATTAGTATAGTTCTGTCTAGACACTGATAGTCATTCCTATCGTGTTCACAACAACAAAAATTTCGGATTATTTTCTGATGTCATTTTACATGTCGCTAATGGAATAAAATAGTTTGCGACAACTGGATGGTTTCTCCTTCTTCTTTCATAGTTAATCGTGATATGTTTTCAAGATTATTTGCAATGAATGCATTGTTGTGGTTTTTCAACTTAACCTTAACATTTTATTGTTACATTACTATATATATATATATATATATATATTATCGTAAACTAAAGTTCGGATTTTTTAAATGTTATTGTATACTTTATACACTCAATCCTGTTTTATCGTTTTTATTAGTTCGGTATTATTAACGAGAAGCTTGAATTTCCAAATGAAAGTTTCCGCTAAAATCCTTCGGAATGTAAATTTCCCATATATAATCTTAGGTTGAGCATCTTATATTTAAGTTAACTTTCCTTTTCGTTATTCTCAGATTATTTTGTAAAAATATGAAGATAAATTAGAAAATTCCTTCAAAGAGTTTGCTTTTGTTTTTATTTATTTATTTATTTTTAAGTGACATTTGCTGTTTTCTATAGATTTTCGAATTACATTCATGTTTGTGATTTTGCATCATAAACTGGAATATAATGTAAGCATTTTCTTCTTTTATTAGTTAAGTAGTTCACATTTTCTTAAACCTTAAGTGTAAGATTTTCAAAGCAATAATTAAAATACGGTATTTTGAAAAGCAATATTAAATTAAGAATTTATCATGTAGAATTAATATAGTCTTTTTTTTGTCAGGTAGTGTGTTAAAAGCACTTCTACCGTTTCGACAGCAATTAGCTAAAATACGGCATTTTGAAAAGAAATATTAAACTAAGATTTATGTAGATTTAATATAGTCTTTTTTCCAGATGTTGAATAAAAAATACTTCTGTCGTTTAGAGAGCAATTAATAGCTATAAGGGCATATAATAATATGTTTTACCCTTGCCGTATTAACTATTATCTCTGCCACTAATTGCTTGATGATGAAAACTACTAGGTAATTGCTGTCGAAACTATAATAGTGTTCAGACCTGCCAACCTTTGAAAATGAGAAATCGTAGCATACAAAATTTAAATTAATCTGGAGGTTGGTTGGTTGGTTTTTTGTGTTATACATTCGTGTCATCTTTTGACATTCGTTGCGTTGAATAAGGTTTCAGTCTTTCAACTCAATTCAGTAAATTTTTTCCTCTGAAAATTTTTATACGATTTTTAGAGTTTCTTTTGGTTTGCAGCGTTTTTTTTTTTTTTACATTTGTAAAAGGAGCCTGGCTGCAATTTTTTAGCCCTGTGTAGAAATTTTGACGAAATTTGCGATTTTTTTTCCCGCGATCATTTCAGGATATTCATAATTTTTTTTCCCAAATCGTAATTCACGATTCAATTTTTCTATCACGATTCTTTGTTGAAATCCGCACTTTTTACCGTGAACTTTTGACAAAGTTCGCATTTTTTACCACGATCTTTTGACGAATGTTGCGTTTTTTACCACGATCATTTGACGAAATTAGTGTTTTCTTTCTGCGATCTTTCGGTAAAATTTGCGTTTTCTTACTGATCTTTCGATGAAATTTGCATTTTCCTATTGATCTTTTGACGAAATTTCGCGTTTTTTTTCTGCGGTATTTTGATAAAATTCACGTTTTTACCACGATCCTTTGACGAAATTTATTTTCTTCTGGGACCAATTGACGAAATTGATTTTTTACACGGTCATTTGTCGAAATTCGGGATAGTTTATCGCAAATCGTGCGATTTTGCACACTATTTCAAACCTTGCACCCTCAAAGACCCGCCCCCTTTCCAGAAATTCTTAAAATGGCACCATTGTTTCTAAGGAAGGGAATTCCTGTTATAAATGTTTACAGAAACACGATTCACTCGAGGTTAATATACATAAAGAGAGTTTTATGTTAAGAAGTTTGTTTTGCAGCGCAGAATTTTTTTTTTTTTTTTCCATGAGCATTTTTTAATGTCTGAATTTTCGGACTAATGGCAATTTTTTAAAACTTTCGGAGATTAATACTCGAAAATTTCACTCCTGAAAAATATGCTGCGCGGGGTAAAAATCGCAACTAGAAACAAAAAATTCGTTTGTGTTTTTTGCAAAAAATCGTAGTTTAACCCTAGAACTACCGGAAATTTTACTCAAGTTTTATAAAAACATTCTACACCAGAATTTTTACTTAAAACTATTTAATTTGTTTATTTAACTTATTATTGTCTGATTTATACATTTAGTTTGTTTTGAAGAAATTTTCTGGTTTGAATAGATATTTTGAATATACATGTCGGGTCCATTGGACCCTTCTGGTAGACAGAGGGTTAAGACCGATTTTCGTAGCATCGTAATTTATAGGTCCAAATCGTAGCAACTCCGATTTTTTCGTAGCAGTTGGCAGGTCTGCAGTGTTTTTCACTCACCATCTGGAGAAAAATGAAGACCTACTATTGTATATATTTCATCTCTAGTAAATTTATTATCACTAAGAATTCAATATTTAAATAGAAGTAAGTAAATGAATCAGGCCTTTTTATGTTGTTCATGTTCGGCTTCAGGATTCAGTGTAACAAAGAATGCATTTCTTTCGGAAATCAGGGCTTGAAATTCAATTTTTCCTAGGAGGGGAATCTCCCTACCAACATTTATAAATGGAGGGGAGTTGAGTTATTTGGGAGGGAGAAAAAAAAAATCTAAAACCCACTGATATTTTATGTGCTATTTAAAGATTTACATTCATTATTTTGTCATGTCTGTATTAATACTGACATGACAAACCGACGTGATGTAAATTCATCGATCAGACGAAGGATAAAACTGTGAATTTCGTCAGGCTGTCGCAAAAAGTAACCGTAAAATTCGTGGGTGTTTTTGAATAATAATAATAAAAAAAAAAAAAACTGAAATTCACAGCAAATTTTCTGAATGATTACAGCAAGGGATGGGAAGGGACTGGGAAATCCTCTCCAGACGCTAATTATTTTTGTTGCAGGTCGAGTAAACTCTTTTTTTGGTTCAGTTTTATTTCAGGCTGAGTGTAGATTTCTGTAAATTGCATTTGGTTTAAACCCAATTTTTCAAAAGTTAGTTCAGTATATTATTTTAGATTAAAAACTATACCTATAATAATAAATATAGATATTTTTGTGTTTGCTGTTTTCTAAAGAGTAGCGTTTTTTTTCGCAATCCTTTGATGAATTGAGCTTTTTTTTCGCGATCTGACGAAATTTACGTTTTTCCGCGATTCTTTCACAAAATTTACATTTTATTTACGCAATCCTTTACGACGAAATTGGCGATTTTTTCCTCGAACGATTTACGAAATTGATTTTTTCGGTGATCGGCGATCTTTTGTCGAAATTCGTGATATTTTTCTGTTGAACTGATGATGGATTTTTCATAATTTTCAGAACCTAATGCCTTAAATTTTCTGAAAATTCGGAACAGAATCACCTCTGAAATCGCCAATCGGTTGCGGACACTTGTCAATCGATCTCGAGAAAAAAATAATGAAATTTGTCTATTGGTTGCATGAAAAATTCGTGAATTTCAACGATTTTTCACGGTAAAAAAACTCCCGCAAAATGTGTCAATCGGTCGCGCGAAAATATAAGGAAATTTGCAAGGCGTTTGTGGGAATTGATCGCATTTTCAAAATGCAAAATTCTCCAGAAAATGGTGAAATTTTTTGGGCGGCAGCCTACCGCCCACGATATTCTTTTAGGCGAGATTTCAAAATTTTGGGCGCGAATCCCGCCATCCCGCCCTGAAATTCAAGCCCTGGAAATTATATTCTCCGTAGGTTCCAGCTCTTATTACTCTTTAAGCTTTTTAAGCTTTTATCCATTTAGGATTCTGTCTCATTGAGTGACAGTTCATGCATATAGTCACGTGATGATGAATTTTGTCATGGGTATTGGCCTCCAATAGTTCTCTCTTGGTGGCCCGTCTTTTGTACGAATAGTTTTCACATCAAAACAACAAAACTGTCACTGAAGAACACCAGACAGTCGGTGTCCGCTTAACAACAGAGCATAAAATTAATACCTATAATCTATGGATATTAAGGCGAGTTAATGGCAAAATTTAAACAAATAGAAACCTCAAGTTGTGGGCCCAATGCATAACGTGAGCAAAGTGGTTGAAACAGCACGCATTATAACACGCGCGGTTGCACATCACAGAGAATACGGAGATGTATGATTTTATCTGGTATCAGAGGAAGTCAACAATGAGGAATTGATTGATGGTTTTTGGCAGCTATGTTTGTTTTTTCAAGAGGAACCCTGGTTTGTTGTAAAAGATAGTGATTTCCACTTCATTTTCATATGTTGATTATTAGGACTGTTGAATTGTTCAGAGAATGAATGGGAAAAATACCGTCACGACCGGAAAAAAATCCATTAGCGATAATCAGATTCGATGAAAGTCTACCTTTAGAGATGAAAAAGGCTCAAAAGGTTTATTTCTTGCTACTATTTTAGGGAATAACTAATGGAGCTATTTCCAGCTCTATTAGATGGAAATTGCCTCGTTATGAAGGAAGTACAAAATGGAAAAAATCAGATTTTGTGAGTCCAGTAGCGCAACATTTACTAAAGAAAATATGATAAAATCGATTTGTATACTTTGACTTCGACTATTATCTACGCTTTAAATGTGCTATTTGCTGGAAATTTGTAAATGCAAAACTCGTTCTTCTGCGATAGTAAAATGCAGAATAAAAATAATTAATGCGAAATTTATTTACATGCTTTTTAAATATAAATTATGTTGCAAAGCAAAATCAATTCGATTGAGTATTACCCAAGTTTATATTTTCTACTTAAATTATCTTTACAATACGTTACATAATACAGTAAGTGTTTGCAATAAAATTAAAGCCTAATCAATAAGCTTAATCAATAGATAAAATTATTTATTCGAAAACTATAAAGATTTTTAAACAGAAAGTATTATTTGAAAACCTAAAAATAAATCATAATTATAATAATAAAGCTCCACGGCGATTGAACTACTACAGTTCTATTTTGAAGATTATGATGACATGCATCTTTTAGTCAGAGAGTGTATCTTAACTGAATTATGAATAATATGAGAATTACTGATTAAAACTAGGCTTCTCATTGTGTGGAACATACCAGAAACATATTAAAAAACACCGAAAAGGTAATTTATTGATTGGTTCTTAAGAATATGATACTGAGCCAAACTTTAGTTAATAACAAGTAAATTAATTTTGTCTGGTAAATAATATATAAATAATTTTAATTCTAGTAGTCAGTGAAATGATGTACTTTTCATGTTGCTGGAATTTATTCAATAGAAATTAAACGGAAAAACGCATAACGTTTTATTATTAAAATGTATGTATATTATAAAGGACAAAAATATCCGTGCGTAAGGCTGACGTCATTTTGATGGTGGCAACAGCAGAGAATTAAATGTAACTTTTATTAATTTCATTTTTATTTTTTCCGTTTTTTTCTCCAGTTTAAAATGTTATCTCCTTTTTGCTGGATAAAATGCAAAGAACAAAGAATACTCACTTATTTCCGGTATTTTTTCGGTCCTAACGATGTCTTTTCTTTAAAAAAATATTAATGTTTGCCAATAAAAAAAAATAATTTTCTTCAAGTCGTTTCATGGTTTCGTCAGACATATTTTGTTTGTGTGCATTTGAAAATATCGTTTTCTGTTTTAATTGTGTTGCGAAATATTTTTTGAGGGGATTTTGTTTCTATGCATGCCCGGGGAAACCTATACATTTTCAACATAGATTGTAAATAAACTGGAAGATATAATTTCGCGTTTTAAAAGAGTGAGAGACTGGTGTGCATTCTATATTATTTTGGTTTTCTCAGGAGCTTTTGGTGAGAATTGAAAATATAATATATTTAAATGTCAGAAATTAAATCGGCAATCATTATAACGGAAGCTTCTTAGTTTGTTTGGGTAGATTTTTAGTTTAATAAATATAAAATCATGCGTTCTCAACTGGTATGTGGTGTATTCTTGTGGTGTCAGTGAAGAATTCAATTCTACATTCGTTTGGATGAATTTACGTTTAAAATGTAAAATTACACGAACTCGAGAATGTGTGCTGCCGATCCATTTTGAAGTACGTTTGAAGTAAAAATACAGGATTTTAAATTTCATTTAAAAATATAAATCATACAAATTCAGTGTTTGTTAAAAAAAAAAAAATGCAATTTAACAAATTACAACGACCATTTGGAAAAAGATTTTTTTTAAGACTAAAATTTGAGACATAAAAAATAGCACGGAGTTGATCATACATTACGTACGACATGAATTAAACATTAATAGTGTTATTACACGCAAAAGTTGAAAGCGACAGAAATCGCCTGTGACTTGTACGTATTATCCACCTGAAACTTAAGTATTATCCAAGCATTTCATTCGCTGTTCGGGAAAAAGCTTTTCCATCGTCAAAGAAATCTGACGACCAATTTTAAATGAAATTTCATTCTTAAATTTCTAAACATCCCACAATATTACTTTTTATATCGTCGTATAGAGAAAAAAATGTACTTTTAAATGCAATTTGTTTTAAAGCTGTATCTTAATTTGTTTCTGAGTTATTAATTTTTTTTTTGTAGTTTTTATTACTTTTTGTCATAGTGGCAACATTCTGTTGTCCATCTGTGTTGAAAGTAAAGGGAAATACATATTACTGTATAGACCAATGAGAAAACGAATAAATTGCAGATTAAACCAATAAAAAGCTTTAGATATGCTTTTGATTTCCTACCCTGACGAGGACAATAACCATTTTTCCAAATGGTTAAAAAAAAAACCCCAGATAATACGTAGTACGAGGCCGAGGGCAGTGGTGTTCGTAATTCTAGGTTCCTTTGGATAGATTTTTCTTTAAAATTATAAAATTAAACGAATTGGAAGTTCTTTTGCAAAAACAAACCGAAAACGTGAGTAGCACACCCGGTGTATGTAGCCGAAAGCCGTGTGGACCCCAACATTCTATTCCTTTCGAAATATTTTCGTCTAACAATATCAAACCTTCAGCACTGGTTTTAGGTATATCTAAGCTTATTATCACGGGTCCAGACAACGCCGGCCTGGTCAGCCTTAACATAATTCATTTAAAGAAAATAAGTTAAAACTGGTGTGAATGACTAAGAACAAACAATCTTCTTGAAATAAAAATAGCAAATAAAGCCTTTGTGCAACAATATTAAAAAGCAGAAAAACCAACGTTTAAAATGCACAAATAATATATGAAAAGCAGCAAACAGCTGTTTCGAATCTACTAGCGAGATTCTTCTTCAGTGCAAAAGGAACAGCGTGCTAGAAAAAGCAAGGCTGAGCAAAATCATAGACAGAGACGCGCTGGCTTTTAGACCCTATGCGTGTGGCGAAGGCGCCGAAACAACCAATGAGAGAGAAGCAGTGGAAACGACTGGGTGGACAAGTAGCGACATCTACCGGAGAAGTAGAGAATAGAAACCAAAAAAGGGGGATTAAATTAACGCTTTCCAAATACTTGGAAAATCTGGAGTAAATCTGGAGTTTTAAAGTTATTTTTTCTCCTGTTAATAAAATCCCTTTTTCAAATCTCAAACACCCCGTTGATCGCCTAGATAATTGGGGCATTTACCAGATCTCTTGTCAGTGTGGTCTTTCTTATATTGGTCAGACTAAACGTGCTCTTAGATTTCGTTTAAAAGAGCATGAAGGTTATGTTAAAAATCAGGAGCTCAAACGTTCTTCTATTGCTCAACATTCTTGGTCTTCTCAACATAGGTTCGATTTTTCCTCAGCCATCATTATCCAAAAGTGTTCTTCTAACCTTGATCTTGATTTTTGGGAAGCTTACCATATCATTAAAAATTCTCACTCTTTAGTCAATGACTTATCTAGTACTCCAGATTTTCCAAGTATTTGGAAAGCGTTAATTTAATCCCCCTTTTTTGGTTTCTATTCTCTACTTCTCCGGTAGATGTCGCTACTTGTCCACCCAGTCGTTTCCACTGCTTCTCTCTCATTGGTTGTTTCGGCGCCTTCGCCACACGCATAGGGTATAAAAGCCAGCGCGTCTCTGTCTATGATTTTGCTCAGCCTTGCTTTTTCTAGCACGCTGTTCCTTTTGCACTGAAGAAGAATCTCGCTAGTAGATTCGAAACAGCTGTTTGCTGCTTTTCATATATTATTTGTGCATTTTAAACGTTGGTTTTTCTGCTTTTTAATCTTCTTGAAACACCATCAAAAATTTGTAAATGCGCTAGGCCTTTCGAAAGATCTGAGTCTTTCTTCGTCAGGCGCAAAAAAGACGTCCTTCTACTATGAAAGCAGAGGCAAGACTGAAATGAGAGACAAGGGAAAGGAAACAAGCTGAAGAAACAGCCAATAGGAAGTTAGAAATCAACAGCCAATAGGAAAGTAAAAGACAACAGCCTATCACAGAAGAGAATAATCAAAACAAAAGAACACAAAGTAGGAGGGGCAAAAAATGGGAGGGGGAAAAATACATATAATCCAATATGGGAACACATGAAATTAAAAATGAATAAATAAATGAATAATATATATTTAAAAAAAAAAACAGACTAATAATAATACAAAAATAAATTAAATGGTAGTACTGTAAAGGTTTTTCCAAGCTGCAGAGAGCATTGTGGAATCAGATTTATCATTAACAATAACATCACGATTAAGATAAATAGCTAAATTTTCAAGAAAGTCCAATTCAGAGATACTATTGGCATTAGAGATAATTTTAGCATTTTGAAAATTAAAACTATGGCCGGAATCCCAAGAGTGCTTGGCAATAGAAGATTTAGAAAATTCTTGATTGATTACATAACGCGAGTGTTCTTTTAAGCGGATTTCGAGATTCCTTTTAGTTTGACCAATATAAGATAAATCACAACCATTACAAGGAACTTTATAAATTCCCCATTTACGAAGGTCAGGAACAGGAGATTTAGTGGAGGGGAATTTGAATTTATTGACAGGTTTAAAGATAATGTTAAAATTGAAACGCCGTAAAACTTTAGCTAACTTGAAACATAAAGGAGGATAAAAGGGGAGGACAACCAAATTATCAGGTTTGCTTTTGACAGATTTGGAAAGAGTAGAACTATTAGATGGTCTATTGAATTTCTTCACAGCATTATTAATAACAGAAGGATTAAAACCTCTTTTGACAGCAACGGTTTTTAAGTAATTAAGCTCTTCCTTAAGGGATACAGAATCGGAACAAATTTTGAGAGCACGATTTACATATGTGTAAAAAACACCGATTTTTTGGTTGACAGGATGATTTGAGAGAGCATGAGGTGGGTTAGAAACAGAAAAAGGTTTTCTATAAACACAAGTTCTATAAACACAAGTAAAAATCTCATGGCGGTGCTCGAAATACAGACGATTTTTTTTTTAAATTCAATTCGACAACACATACCTAAAGGGGAAGGAAACAAAATTTATTGTGCAAAAACAGGAGTATTTTGTAAATAATGTTTTGTTACAGCCTTAATGGGTATTACTCTTTCTATACAATTCTGTTTAGAATATAAAATAATTACCTTTTAATATCCCAGCTTTTATTTTCCTAGTGAGTCTAAGCCGGAATAATGCTAGCTTATTAAATATTAATTACAATAACAAATCGCCATTTCTTTATGATAATATCAGTAAAAACAAGTCGTTTTAAAATGTGATTTCAATAATTCATTGAATAACCTCTATACCTAATTCATTTCAGAGATATATTAGATTTTACTGTTCATTAATATATCATTGCAGCATTTTTAGCTTTGTCTCTCTGAATTTGAAGAAGAAAGATGATGAAATTTTATTTAGCTTCATAATTGCATTCATAACTTATACATTGTTATATCTATCGCATGTTCGATATACTTAATAGCCATTGAAAAGGTCCACTTTGATAGCGTGTCAAAACATGGGTTATTTGTTAACCATTTTTAAAGATCTTTCTTGAAATGATTTTGTTTTTACCGCCACGTAAAACGTTATTTTGTTTCATTATGTTATCTCTATCGTAATTGCCATTATCTATGGATGGACAGGAACATGTTCTCTAATTAGCTTGAATACATTATCTCGTTACTCAAGTAACAGAAGTTGAAGGTATATATTGAAGTCATACAGACGAAAAGATTGAATGAATTAAACATGTTGATACGATAATTGGCGCAATTTTCTATTCTAAAAACATTAGATGGATATCAACTGAAATTTGTTATGAAAGATTTTTTACTGCATTACTGAGTCTTATTTCGTACGTATTTGTTTTTGCTTTTGAATACTTCAGTGTTTTAATAAACAGGCTTATAATATTAGTGTAAATTTATTTTTTATTTTTTAAACTGAAATGTTCAGTCAAATTTATAAACATTTATATATTTTTGCGGTGATTTCTACACGGGCAAAGTACTACAATTGTGGCACAAAATTGTTTAAATCTATTGGGAAAAATCGATTTCTAAAGTTGGATAACTATTATATACTATTAATAGGATTATATACTATTATAACGGAGAGAAAATCTAACAATAACATTAAAATATCAAATAAAACATTATTTAAATCCCTAAAGTATACAAAAATCATATTACTGGGCAATAATACGAAAAAAGAAAATAAAAGTTTGTATCACACGAGGGTAATAAATGAAAAACATGTTCTTAAAAAATAACATAACATAAACAACCCGTAAGGCATGGTGACGTCACGTCGACGTCGTTGTGAAGTCACGCTGTGACATTGTGACCGTCGATGTGACGTCACGTGACGTCGATGTGAAGTCACTGTGACTAGAATGTGAGGTCATTATGGCCGTTTTAGAGCTCTTTTGTGACGTCACATTGTGACGACTTTGTGAAGTCACGGTGTGACAAATTTGTGAAGAGTGTGTCATTTGTGACTATTTTGGTATTAACTTTGTGACGAATTTGTGACGAATGTGACAATGCTTCAAAGTCACATTGAGATCAATTTGTGAAATATCTGTCATTTGTGGCGAAATTGTCTTTAACACTGTGATGATTCTGTGACGACAGCGACACTGCTTTGAAGTCACATTGTGACAATTTTGTGAAAATTGTGTGATTTGTGACAATTTTGTCACTAACGTTGTGACGAATATGTGACTAGCGGCAATGTTGTGAAGTCACACTATGACATACTTGTACAGTTGTAAACACGTATGCATGTCACACATAGTCATAATTATGCATGTTGTAAAATCATTTACATCTATAACGTTAATATACTTCGGCGATACATCGCAATTAAAACTTGGGGGCCGCTATAATAAGGGTATACCAAAAGAATTTTATTGAATCAAAATGCAATGCCCCGAAGACTTCAATTTTTGTTGCACCTTTCTTTTCTATTGCAATAAATGAGAATATTGAAGACAACTGAATGATCGATCTATCACATTTTTTTTCAAAGTTAGCTATTTGTTAAAAGCATTAAAATTACCAAAGAAACAATTTGTTTAAATTTTCAAATCTTTATCAAAATAAAGTTTGTGTTGAAAAATTGTAATTCAAACAAGTTGGGGCTGAGAAAATAGGAAACTTCTTTGTTATAGAGGCCCCTATAAATTTGAATATGCAAAAATTGCAGTAACGATATTGCTAAGATCATTGTGAAGTTTATGCATGCGTTATATACATATATATATATATATACACTCGAAACGCTCATCATGTGCCATATAGTCATTATATATGTATTGTTTACGTCTTTTATGCCACATACATGTATTACAAAATTTCCGAAGTACATTTTAGCAATAACCATTTGAAACTACTCAAATGAAAAATGCAGCTTTGGTATAGAAAATTAACTGAGTATCACCAGTATCATTATGTTGAGAATTCTAGGAACAATTTCGGCAATAATCGTTATGTTGGAAGATAGCAGCAATAAATAAAATCGTATTTTTATGCCCACTGTAAAAGTAAGTAAAACTTTTAGGTATGCATAGAACGGTGATACAAAGGGTTAATTTATTTTACATCAGGGTTTGCTTGAAGTAAAATCCATATATAAAACAATTTTTTGATTATTAAAAAATAACTTTAATAATTGATTGCCAAAATTACATTTTTATTTATGAAATTATATATTATAAAAATAATTCTTACTTCCTATGATTTTTTAAAACAATAATACCTTATTGTTTATAAAACACAGCACCGCAGCTACTCTATTTTGCGTCTAATGTGAAAGTTTTTATGTTTTGCCAAAGATCTATCTGGCTGGATATATGTTGCCATGACATCTATAACTCTGATATTATCATAAATAGTACAAACAGGTTAGAATCTACAACGAAATTTTTAGAATAAAGTCCGGCGAAAGTTTTATAAATACAGTAGAATGCCGATTATCGGAACTCCAATTAACCGAACTTCCATTATCCGAACAGCAGATTTCTCTCAAAGAATTCTTTTTAACCGAATTTCCAATTATCCAAATATTTCTCTCTCTAAAACAGAAAAAAAAAACACCTAACTTCCAATTTATTTTTTGCTTAAATTATAATCTCTGAAGTTTAGAAAATGATAAAAAGAAAAAATAAATAAAAAAATAAAAAAGTAAACAAAAAACAATTAAAAAGAAAAAAAACAATTTTTAAGCACTCCAGTACTAACTGGTGCTGTCAGTCCTCAACCTAGATAAAGTGTGAAGGTTTTAGAATAGTCAGGAGCATCCCTTAAACTGTCTGCCCATTTATCCGAACGTTTGTTTATCCGAACTAGGGTCGGTCCCGACTTATTCGGACAATCGGCGCTCTACTGTATATATTGTATTAGAAATACAAATAATCATATTTATTTTTATATGACACAATAAAACAAAATAATGAACACAGTATCAAATGGTTAACTACTTTTTAATGTAAATAAAGTATAAAAATTCAGCCCATAAACACAAAATAGAGCCACACATAGGTTCATTATTATTATTAATATTTTATTTACAAGATTATGGTAATTATAAATAAGAAATCCATTTTAATCACGCTGTTTATAAAGAGTGTATAATATCGATACTTTGAAATTTATCTCGATAAAATCATTCAGGAGATAAAATGATAAAATTATCCAGAAAAAAAAGTAAATAATAAAAGATGATTGTTACATTTTAGATTCATACCGTTCAAGTATTTGCGTTATTTTTAAAGTAAAATCATATTTAAACACTTACTGATTTATCAGCGTATTTATTATACTATTTAACTTCTATTTATTGCGTATTTAACTTCTATATTTTCATTTGCCAACAGACTTCTAGTTCACTTTGAAAACATTTCAGTAAGAATGTTTAACAACTGAAAAGCTTTCACCCGCTATGACTATTTCTTTATAGATTTTAAAACATTCCTCAGGTTGAATAATACATTAAAAAATCTTTTTTTTTTTTTACATTATATATCTACGATCTCAATAGTATACGTTTCCTTTGTGTCTTATTTTTTCTAAATTCCTCTTCTGAGCAGATGCAATTTTTTAAAATAAAAACATGCAATGCAAATTGTTTAAGACCATCACTTAATACAAAATTAAAAAATTATGTTTGCCAATAATTTTATTCCATAAAAAGACTTTTTCTTTAAATAATTTAATTATCTTTAAATGTTTATTAATTATATTAATGACTGATTATAATACTTGTCCACATACTTTCATATTTATGACACCATGTGGTTTTAACCAAATATTTAAATAAGAAAATAAACCAGATTAAAATGCAATTTAAATCACTAATTTTAATAATCTGATCAAAGCTGTTGAAAAGGAAGTTAGCTATTTTAATAAAATAAAAAATAATTGTAATGAAATATTTGTGTTCTATAACATGTTTATTAGAAGATAACTAAAATCATTGAAATTTAAAAAAAAAGCAAACAGGGAAAATAATATTTTAGATATTTCAACAAAATAAAAAATAAATGTAGTGAAATATTTATGCTCTACAGCATGTTTATGAGAAGCTAACTAAAATTGTTGCGGTTAAAAAAAAGCAAACATGGAAAATAGTATTTTTTCATACCTAATTTCATTGACGTTGTACGTGATACTTTGATTTTGGGGAACCAATTAAATCCGATAATAAGTACCATAGCAATGACTTGAATCATCTTCAACAAGTCAAAGCTACCGTAATTTTCTCGGGTTTATATTTTATTAGCTGAAGTAACTTGGATCCTGAGAACGTTCTTGTTTCACTTTTTAAATCCGTGTCAACACGTCTATGCTGTCCAGTGTCCACAGAACTTCCCGCGTTTATTCTAAAAAGCTTCACTGTTACTTTTATCCGTTATTCTGCGGTGAGTCCTAACAACTGAAATAGTGCGACGATTTTTAAGTTTCGAAGTTCGAAGCAGATGTTTTTTCGGTTTTATTTGTTTTTCTATACAACAGTTTCGGAAGGAAATTAAATGCGTAATAATCTTATCAAATTGTCCCTAATTCAATTTCCTGTTTGAAAATGTTTTATTGTATTTCACCTTTTATTTTTATCAGTTTTATTGAATTGTAAAGTTTCATTTACGTAAATTATAATAATATTATCCATAATTAGAGTTTACTAGATAAAATATTGATTAATTTTCCAAAATGTGTATAAATTAATTTAATGGTAATAATGATGACCCCCTCCTTTTTTTAAAAGTAAAATTTGTATCACAGGTAATATATACAAAATATCTTCTTAACAAATACAACAAGATTATCTAGAAGAGATGAGTTTTTCTTTGTCAATCTGTCATTATCTTAATATTAATTTTCTGTAGAATAAGACATCTTGTAAAATAATTTTTAAAGATATATTTTGAAAACAAAAAATAAAATATGAATAATTAATTATGTCATGGGCTTTGCCTAAATTTTGTACATTAATTTTATATTCGGAAAATGTCAATTTTATTTTAAACGTCTGAAAGAAGTAGAATTAAAAAAAAAAAAAAAAAAAAAAAAAAAAGTTATTTAAAATAGTGAAACACTAAGAGGAAAAAACAAATGATTTGAATGAAAATTATAAAGCAAGAATGCATATATGACTAAACTTTGAAGACGCTTTCTGCGTGCTCATTAAAAGCTGCAGACTTAACTGTAATAGAAAGTTTTTAGTTTGAAACCACAGAAATGTTTCGACTACTCTTTTAGAAACTTCTAGTATAACAGATGATCATTTACAAAAATCTTTATAAAAGATAAGTCGAGGTCTGTTTACCTAAAAATTTTTTTTAATAATATGAAATTCGCATAATTAGGAAATCTTTTTGTGTCTCTGATGAATTAATTACATTTTATGTTATATGAAAATAAAAAGTTTTGGTTAGAGGCACAGAGGCAACTTGGACCACGGTTTAAAAAAAATTTAAATCCGGCAGAAAAATATTTTTTACAGTAAATAACATGTTTTTAATAATTTTTGTAATTTTTTTAAGTTTTCTAAGAAGTTCACATTTCAGTCACAATGTGACATCACTGAGTGGTGGCATTTTAGTCACAGATGTGATGTGACCACAGTGACTTACAGTGACGTCACAATGACGTCACTGTGACCATGCATGCTATGAGGGAATATAATTGTGCATGTTCATAAACAATATAATTGTGATGTGACGTACGTGACTTGCAGTGACGTCTCAAAAATTTAAAAATTACCAGAAACATATTTTTCACAATGAACAACATGTTTTGAAATGTTCTTGTAAATTTTTTACGGTTTCTAAGCAGTTCACATTTTAGTCACAATGTGACGTCACTAAGTGGGGGTATTTTCTTCATAGATGTGACGTGACCACCGTGACATGCAGTGGCGTCACTTCCACCATGCTTGCTTTACGGGATTATTTAAGGTATTTATGAATTTGTGCGTCTGTCAAAAGTTAAGGATCATAATAACTTTAAATTTTTACGCAAGAGAAGGCGGGGAGAATGATATCTATACTGGATAACGGAGAAGATCTGCATTTTTGTCAAACGGATACATTCTGTTATAAATAATATAGAATATCTCTCAAAATAACAGATATTTTTGACAGTGCAACGATAATTTTTCTTTAAACAAGAGAATAAAATAACTATACTTTGTTGCTTCGAAAGACTTACATAATTACTGAAGAATTTATTTATTGTCGAAAGCATTGAATTTTATACGTGCGACAGAATTTTTATTTTCGAATCAAAACCGAAGTTCATTTTAACATATGATAAGAAATAATATTATTGATGTAGTTTTCTTAGTTTAAATATATACATAATCTATTTTACAGTTAATTAATTTTATTAAACAATAAATAAGAGAAGATGAAAAATGTTTTAATCTGCTTTTAAAAAATAATTAAAAAATAATAAAAAAAAAGTAAAGCAAAAGATCAGACTTTTCATTTAAATTCCTTGAAAACTGTTTATTTAAATTGTTTGAAAAGAAATAACATCCATAGGATAAGAAATAAAAAGGAAAACTTGTTTTCGGATTATGAATCCTTAATTTGCAGTCTTCTCTTTGACTGTCCAATGGAATTGCTGACTTTATTTAGGAATTTCTATTTAACGTGCTTGGTTTATTATCCTCCTTTTGTCTTAAAACTAAAATCATAATATTCCTCTTAGTTTTTTATCATTACATTTGCGAAAGAGAAAATATAAATGAAAACAAAAATTCTGCAGATGAAAAAACTTCATGATTCCTATCTAGGATTGCCAGAGTAGTGTAAAAACAAAGCTGCGGACAATCTACCTTCAAGGAGATAATGTCCCATTGAATGACATCTTGCTTGTCAAACATTATCAATGGCAGTCTCGAAATTGGCGCCGCCCTGGATTAAAAACGGCGCCAGTTATGAAATATTGCCTTAAGACCTATAGTCTAGCTCGTATTCCTTTACCTAATGCATCAGCTTTAATAAATATAGCCACCTTCGTATTTGAAGTTAATAAATAAATCTTTCAACAATAATTCCCTGATCGCTACCGTGGAAATCATTTTGAAAACAAACTGTGAATGATTCTCCATGACAAGTTCAGTTTGTTACGCGCAACGGGATTTTCAAGTTTTTTTATATGAAAGAAAAAACACTTCCGCTGACAACTCTAATTTGTCTTATTCAAAGGTTACACTTTTGCCATTTCGACAATTAATCTTGATGGGACTTTTTTTTTATAAAGACTACCGGAATGTTTTGATACAAAAATCCTCGTTAATCTTCAGTTCTCATGTTAGATATCATTTATTTGCTTTAAAAACAACAATAGCGCATCAAATCCTTTAAAATGATAATTTAGTAGTGATCAAATAAGCTATTTTCGTTTAAAATAATGTGCAGAATGTGAGACGTCAAAAGGTCGAAGAAAAAAGGAATAGTAATTTAACAGTGAAATTCAATATTAGCTGTGTATTAATGCTACATTAATTTATAATTAGTTGTCTATGAAAGAATTTTAAGTAAAATTATTTATTTCCTGCAGTTTCTTATGAATTTTATCTGTTATTTCTATGGGTAATATTACTGAAATCCACCACGAAAAATTTCTCCATAAGCATAAACTTATGACCGATATATATGCAGATTTGCAACAGATTGAAAAACACATTAGGACGCATGTGTTTGCCAATGCTGAAAATAGTGCTGTTAATTCCATTTATTTATTTATTTATTTATTTATCAACAATAGTGCATCAAATCCTTTAAAACGATAATTTAGTAGCGATCAAATAATCTATTTTCGTTAGAAATAATGTACAGAATGTGAGACGTCAAAAGGTCGAAGAAAAAATGCATAGTAATTTAACAGTGAAATTTCCTGTTAGTTTTGTATTAACGCTACATTAATTTATAAGTAATTAGTTGTCTATGAAAGAATTTTAAATAAAATTATTTATTTCCTGTAGTTTCTTATGAATTTCATTTTTTATTTCTATGGATAATATTACTGAAATCATCCACGAAAAATTTCTCCATAAGCATAAACTTATGACCAATATATATGCAGATTTTCAACAGCTTGAAAACACATTTAAAGGCCGCATGTGTTTGCCAATGCTGAAAATACTACTGTTAATTCATTTTATTTATTTATTTAATTATTGTTAGTGCAATATACATGTTCAAATTAGAATCATTTTACACTCCTCAAATTTTTTTTATTATTTTTATTTTATTTTATTTTATTTATTTATTTATTTATTTATTTTGCAGGCCATTCTTGTCTGTGGTACCACAGTTAACAGATTATTATCGGTCGACAGCAACCTTATGAAATACACTTCAATAGCCTTAAAGTTTGGGGTAAGGTTCGGATGTCCCTGCCCCTCATACAGCATTGATTGAACCTGTTTTTAAAAATAATTTTGCATCTAAAATGGAGACTTAGACAAAAATGAAAAAATACCGTGAATTAAAAATAATATGAATTAGCGAAACCATAAAAAAAACACACACACACACACAGAAGTTTAATAAAAAATAAAGAAATGTTTATTGAAAATAAATAACATCATAGCAAACACTATCTTTATCATGTCTAATAAACAAGTTTCCCTTAATAAAATGCTATTGCAAAAATGTAATGAATGAAAAATAAAGATTTCTGTTCTTTTTATTCACAGCAGTATTTTATTCCAATCGGGTTGGACGTATCAATCTTCCTACAATAAGAAAAAAAAAAAAAAAAAAACATTTTATCTTTGAAAAGTATTATTATCCAATTATCCAAACGTATGATGAAAAATCTAATTACAGAATCTCTGCCAATATAAAGTATTTTTGGTTTTACAAATCATATTTTCTTTTATACCAATAGATTACGATCAGTTTATTATAACTGAAACGAAAGTAGTAAATAAAGCATAATATAAAATTAATATGTGGTTATTGCAAATAAAATTTTTATGAATAATAAATTATCTTTATCTCACTAATGCATTCACCTTCGGAGTTACTGAAACTAATTATTACTATATACTAAAATGATGTTGCATCAGGTATGAACTCGTATTATTAAGTGACTTAAAATAAAAAACGATAATATATATATATGTATATATATATATATATATATATATATATATATATATATATATATATATATATATATGTAGAATATCCCTTTTCTTAGAGAATAAAATGCACTTCACTACCAGAAATAAAGACTATTTCTCTTAAAAAAACTAGTTATATTGAGACTTATTTACAAGCTATTTACATGAGGACAGCACTCACACAAACATTATTACATCTTGTGACATTTTTCGTCATTTAAAACGTCTACGTCTTTTTTATTTCATTTTTGCGTCCACTACCTCATAACAGCACCAACACTCGAATTCCAAATTTCTCTCCGTCACTTCAGTTTATTTCCCTCGCAGCATGTCTGTCGCCGACAGTCATTTGTTGTGCTCATGCGCTGCCGCTATCAGCATCAGAGTGGCCTTATTGCGAAGTTGTGATAAGCTAGCTCTGTGGGGTTTTGGGAAATGGGATCCCACAGCTCGGCCGTCCTTCTAGACATTCGCCCTGGAATGCATCGTGGACCGCTGGAAGCAGCAGCTGGATCACCTGGAAAGATAAAGAAAAAAAAACAGCAGCATCCAAAGTTCTATTTTGGAAAAATTCATCATTATTAAAATCCTTCAACAAAATTTGAATTATTTCTTGAAAAAATTCTTCTTATTCTTTTTTTTTTTTTTTTTTTTTTTTTTTTTTTTTTTTTTTTTTACGTCTCTTTGTCGTTCTTTCTTCTTACGTCTTATCGTCTGATTCGTCTTCCCTTTTCTTACGTCTTTCCGTCTTCTTTTACCTTACATATTTTCGTCTTCCTTTTTTTTACTTCTTGTCGTCGTCCTTTTTCTTACGTCTTTTCGTCTTCCTTTTTCTTACCCCTTTTCGTCTTTTTTTTTTCGTTCCTTCGGGATTAATTTTGTCAAAATCGTTTAAAGTCAGTCCGGTGGTGTGTCGTAGTCGGGATAGTGTCATAATCGGTGAAATTCTTCTTCTTTTTTTTTCTATGTTAAGCTTCATCCGTCCACGGCTTCATGTACTCGGCGCAAGTACTAGTGACCATTGGACCTTCATTAAATCCAATTTCTTTACATCGTAGGTGTCGTTATTTTTTACTTTTATGACTTTGTAAAGACCTATATATTTTGATTTTAACTTCGAACCTGGACCTTGTTGTGTGCGTTTTATAGCAACCATATCATTAATCTTGAATTTGTTATGCTTTTTCCGTCTGAGATTATAAGTTTTACGGTTCTCTTCTTGGACTTTTAAAATTTGTTTTTTAGCGTCTTTTCTCAATTCTTTACGATTATTAATAAAATCTGATTGTATTTCAGCGTTCAAAAGGCTAGTAATCGCGATGTTATTTTTTAGCTTCATTTTAGTACCAAACATCAGCTCAAAAGGGGTTGTATTAATACTTCTCTGAAAGGTCGAATTTATTACTTGTTGGACATCGCTTACATGTGTATACCACTTCGTAGGATTATCTACAGATAATTTAGACAAAACAGATATTATGACCGAATTTAGACGTTCGACTTGGCCGTTAGCTCTTGGTAATTCTGTGGTAATCGGGACATGTTTAATATTTTCTCTGACGCAATAATCTTCAAAAGCTTTGGAGGTAAAGGCAGGACCTTTATCTGAGATTATGCAAAATGGACTTCCAAATACAGTTCTTTGGATTTCTAATTTAGAAATTACTTCTGAGGTGTCGGTAGATTTTGTGGGATACAACCAAACAAATTTTGTGAATGCGTCAATGACCGAAAAAATATGTTTGTAATTTTTATTCGTGCTCTCCAATGGACCTAAGTGATCAACATGATACGTATGTAACGGAGTTTCTTCTTTTTTCTATCGGGTGTAGCAAACCTTCTTGTTTACCAGATTTTTGATTAATTAAAATACAGGGAACACAATTTGATATACATTTCTCGATTTTTTGTTTAACTTTGGGGATGTAAAAATCATTCTCTAAATTTTTTTCTGTTCGTGCGACTGCGTAATGACCCTTTTCCTGAGCGGCCTTAATTATATTCATTTGCATTTCATCTGGTACAACTAATAAATCATTACCATTAACACATTTATAAAGAACATCATTTTTAACTAAATAATAATCATAGGATTTTACTTTTAGAATTTCTTTTATGATTTTAATATGCTCGTCAGTTTCTTGAGCTTGGATAATTTTTAAAGTTAAGCTATCTTGGGTTACCATACAAATAGGATATCTGCTTAATGCATCAACATGCATCATACTAGTACCGTGTCTATGCTCAATAGTATAATCGAAATCAGATGACATAATTGCCCATCTAGCTATTTTTGTACTCATTTCTTTTTTATCCATAGTCATTTTAAATGCATTACAGTCGGTTACAATTTTAAATGGAATACCTAGCACATATACTCTAAACTTTTTCAAGGCTTCAATTACAGCTAAGACTTCTAATTCATACCTAGTATACTTTCGTTCAGCTTCGGTTGTTCTTTTACTGGCGAATTAAACTGGATGAAACTGATTATCTACTGGCGATTGTTACATTAACACAGCTCCATAGCCATCTATACTGGCATCACAATGGATTTCGGTCGCGCTTTTGGGATTTTAAATTGAAATTACTGGTTCTGACGACAAAATGCGTTTGAGTTCGTTAAAAGCTTTCTGTTCTTCTACATCAAACTTAAATTTATAATCTTTTCTTAACAGGTCACTCAACGGTTTAGCTATAGCCGGATAATCTCGTATAAACTTTCGAAAGTATCATGTCAATTCTAAATAACTTTGAATATCTTTGGTAGACTTTGGTTTGGGAAAGTTTATTACTGCTTTTGTTTTCAGTGGGGAGGGACACAATTTAGCATTTATGATTCTATACCCCCAAAAATCAATCTCACGCTTCAAAAAGTTGCATTTTTTAAGATTTAATTCCAACCCGTATTCCGATGCAGTTTCAAGAACAAGTTTTGATTTTTCTAGACCTTCAGCTTCGTTTTTGGAGGGTATTATTCTGTCATCCATATAAATGACTACAGTGTGATCTTTTAATAGGTTTCGAAATACATTATAAATATATTTTTGAAAAACACTAGGGCCATTGGACAGCCCAAATGGACACTTTAAAAATTCGTACTGTCCTTCATGAGTGGCAAAAGAGGTGTATTTCTGTAAGCCTTCTTCAACCTCAACATTTAAAAAGCCGTTTTTTTAAATCTATGGTTGTAAATACCTCAGCAGGGTGTAATTGATCTATAACATCATCTATTACTGGTAATGGAAAATGTTCACGCACTGTCTTCTTGTTAAGACGCCTGTAATCAATACAAAATCTTATTGTGTTATCTTTTTTCTTAACCAACACAACCGGTGACGAAAAATTAGAACTCTTCCGAATGATTCCCTGAGCTAGCCACTCCTCAATTTGGTCTTCAACTATTTTTTTCTCACATGGCGGTAATCTTCGAGGGGACGAACAAACTGGGATTTCATCAATTAAATTAATTTTCATTTTAACATCTACAGTTTTAGCTTTAATAGGCACATAATTCTCAATTAAAGAGGATAATTCCGAACGTAAATTTTTGTCAGCAATGTGACTCAAATCAATTTTAGGCTCATTTAGAACATTTACAATGTTAACTAAAAAGTCATTAGACTGAACTCCCGTTTTAAACAATTTCACTTCATTCTCAGAAATAGTTAATGCACCTTAATGAATAACACCAGTGCCAATAATTAAATCGAAATTAATGTAACTGTCATTAACGACAAAAATGTAAACTTTAAATTTCGAATTATCAACTTCAATTTCTCAATCGAAATAACCTTCTGACTTAATTGAGGTTTTACCTAAGCCGGTCAAAGTGATACCCGTAGGTTTTAATTCCACAAAGTTCTTCAAATTATCATAAACACTTTTCTTTAACAGAGTCTCTTGACTACCAGTATCCATCAAGGAGTTTAAATGTAAAGAACAAAGCTTTACCTCTTTTAGAATTAAATCTTGGGATGTAATATTGTTAACTTGTGGCTGAGCGTTTTTAACATTTGTATCTTTCGATTTATTACACTGAAATGACTTGTGACCATAACCGTTACAAGAGAAACAAAGGGGTCCTCTATCTTTATTAACATAGTTAATGCTTTTATGATTATTCCCGCCACAATTATAACAGCGCATATTTGGCTTTACAGACTTAAATCTGTTCTTAACTTCAACTTCGGATTTAAATTTAGGCTTAGCTCCTTCATGTTTATTAGATTTTGCATTTTCATACTCCGACCGTAACTTTTCATAGACTTTTAATTTTTGTTTAAAATCCAAAATCGACTGACATCCATACAATATTGATTTTCAAAAAACAGGGCCGGGTATACCATTTATAGCATACTGCATCAACGCGGAATCCTCGATATTACCACGTGAACCTAACTGCTTTATTACTAGAAAATATTCTTCAAGGGTTTCATTTTCACGTAACTTTCATTTGTTTAACAAATGATGCAACTCCGCAGAATTATAAGTAGTGCTAAATTCAGCAATCAAAAGTTGCTTCAATTTCTCATATGAATTTATATGTAATTCGGTCTGAACCAACAATTTAGCCTTTCCTCTTAAGGATCTTTTTACAAAAATAAACTTATGTAATTCCGACAGATTAAACATACTAGTGACGTCATCAAAATTATTCAACCATACATTTATATCCTGACATGCACTACCATCAAACGGAGGTACAACATTTTCAATATCACTAAAATTAATAGTTGATGGCACAAAACTTTGAATTGGAAATTGCTTGCTTTTATCCAAATTTAATGATTCCATGTCATTACTTGCTGAACTTTTATTTAAAGGTACTTCGTGCTTTGAATCTGTGTCACTGTCGTTCTGAACATTAGCTTGTAGCAAGCTTAAATCCGATAAATAAGTAACTAATCGCGTCGTAAGATCAACTAAAGATCCTTCATTCGAAATGCAAAGTACATTACAAATTGTAATTAAATCATTCAGAGAGAAATCCGCTTAACTTTTTGTTATTTTACTTTTAAATTCAGAACTATCGGTTTGATAACCAAAACCAGAAAATTCTCTGATTCTTTTTCGATTTGATCTATCACCTTCAGCATCGTAAAGAAATTTTTGCAAAAGCTTTATTTTACTTGTTTTTTCATTTTTAATGGCCAGTTCCAGTTCAGGGATATCGATTAATTTCATCATGGAATAAAAAAAATGAATTATATGCAATGTATTCACCACTAAGAACAATGTCCTCTTGAATCCAGAATTCTGTATTTTTATTTTTATTTTATTATACCGTCAGCGATATGATCATACTCATCAGACTTGTGGGCGACGACGTCAAAATATTAAATCATTCGTTCCTCTTCTGGCACCAAAAATTATAGAATATCCCTTTTCATAGAGAATAAAATGCACTTCACTACCAGAAATAAAGACGATTTCTCTTAAAAAAAACTAGTTATATTGAGACTTATTTACAAGCTATTTACATGAGGACAGCACTCACACAAACATTATTACATCTTGTGACATTTTTTGTCATTTAAAACGTCTACGTCATTTTTATTTCATTTTTGCGTCCACTACCTCATAACAGCACCAACACTCGAATTCCAAACTTCTTCCCGTCACTTCAGTTTATTTCCCTCGCAGCGTGTCTGTCGCCGACAGTCATTTGTTGTGCGCATGCTCTGCCGCTATCAGCATCAGCGTGGCTTTATTGCGGAGTTGTGATAAGCTAGCTCTGTGGGGTTTTGGGAAATGGGATCCCACATATATACTAGCAGAATGTCATCTCGTCATATATAATGAGAAATTTAATTCTTTTGGTGTAATTTTACGAACTCTAGCATCTTTAAGATCACCTCTTCTTGTTGAAAATAACGTAGGAAAAGCTCTACAAATATAGCTATCACATGAAAATTCATTTATATGCTTACTATCTATCTGAGGCCAAGGAATGACACTGCATTAATCATTTCCTTCTTTAATACCTAACATACTGTATATTGGCTCTCGATTACATCTGAAAGTCACATTTGGGACTCCGGATTCATATATATTATTTGTCCATGGACATTGATCATCTACAGAATTCAAAGTTTTTTCAACTGATGGTAAATAAATCTGCTGTTGTTCTTGACTGAGTATTATTCGCTGAAAAATATTTTCACTTTCGGGTAAACTTTGCAAATTATTTTCATCAATAGTAACTAGCAGGAATGACCGATCTAAGCTCGGTCAAAATTAGCTTTGTGTTTATCTCGATATATTATTCCCACTGAATCATTCTTGCTGTTTTAGATGCAATTAGCTTGACCCTGAGATATAGTGACCCAAAATGAACCACTAATCGAATTTTTTCGAACATGCGACCTAACACAATGCACTTCTCGAGCCTGAAAACGATGGAATACAAATTTAGTGAAAATCGTTACTCGTTTTCTAGATAAAATAAGCTTGACCCACGTTGATTCAAAAACCCACTAGCCGAAATTTATCGAACATGTGAGCTATTTCAATGGTCTTTATGTACTGTGAAACGGTATAACAAAAAAAAAAAAAAAAAAAAAAAAAAGTCAAAATTGTTTGAACATTTTTGAGATGCCATTAGCTTGACCCCGACCCATTATCACCAAAATGACCCACTAATAGAATTTTCTTGAGCATGCGACCCAGCCTAATGGTCTGATCATGCCCGGAAACGGTATGATACAAAATTTTGCAAAATGTTTTGAAGCGCTTTTTAAATACAATCTTTTCCAGAAACGGTGTAGTACAAAGTTTTGTCAAAATCTCTTGAGCTGTTTTTTAGATACAGTTAGCTTGACCCTGATCCATTAGGACCCAAAATGACCCATTGATTGAATTTTCTTGAACATGGGACCCTGCCCAATGGTCTTATCATGCCCGGAAACGGTATTATACAAAATTTTGTCAAAATGCTTTGAAGCGCTTTTTAAATACAATTAGCTTGACCCTGACCCATTGTGACCAAAAATGACCCACTAATCGAATTTTCTTGAACATGCGACCTAGCCCAATGGTCTTCTCGAGCCCGAAAACGATAGAATACAAAATTTAGTCAAAATCGTTTAAGCCATTTTTAGATACAATTAGCTTGACCCTGACCCATTGTGACCCAAAATGACCCACTAATCGAATTTTCTCGAACATGTGACTTAGTCCAATTCTCTTCTCATGCCCAGAAACGGTATAATATAAAATTTGGTCAAAATGTTTTGAGCATGTTTTTAGATTCAATTAGCTGGACCCTGGCCCATTGTGACCCAAAATGACCCACTAATAGAATTTTCTCGAACATGTGACTTAGCCCAATGGTCATCTCATGATCCGAAACGGCCGTATATTAAAAAATTTTGTGAAAATGTCTTGAGTAGGGATTACAATCCCGGGATCCCGTATCCCGAGATCCCGGGATCCCGCATCATTTTTAATCCCGAAAATGCCGGGATCTTGTCTGCCAAATCCCGGGATTTTCGGGATTGTCCTTTTTTTAAAAATGGAACAATATTCAGCTGAAATAAAAAAAAATATCTTTATAGACTTTCTCTTTCGGAAAGAAAACGAATTAATTTTTATGAAATTTATATATCCTTGAAAAAATATACATAGTTCAAGTATTTTTTACATACCTCAAAGCGATTAAATCGTTTAACATGAAAACCTTTTGACTTGCAAACAGATGTAACCCGCTCGGCTATTATTCGGGAACAATGAAATCATTTGTTTATTTCGATTTCGCCGCGTTTAGAAAGCCGGTCGTTTCAGCAACTGGGAATCACAAAATTTCGAATTAGAGTTTACTGATAAGCGTCGCATTTGAGTTTCATAGTCATTATTATGTGCTAACTTCTTTGCTTTTCGGGCGTTTATGCTTATTTTGCTTTAAAGATGTCTAATGAAAAGGATTTTGTAGTTCATAGGAAAGATAATGATACATCTTCAGTATGGCACTGCTATTTAAGGTCAAAAGATGAAAAAATTGCTAAACGTAAAAGATGTAGCCTAGTGCTTAAAACGTTAGGTGCATCGACTAAGGGTTGCATGCACATTTATCGACGAAACATGGTACTAAAGTTTAAAAAGAATTTAATACATCATATATTCCTTCCACGCGTCAAGATTGCATAGAACATGTATTGCTTTCTAAAAAGCGGAAAACAGAAGATTATTTTAGTAGTGATAAGGAATCACTGGATTTAATTTTATTGCGAATGACAGCTAAGGACTGTTTTTCATTTAACTTCAACTGATTTAAGAAACTTACTGATAGCTAAAGGCTATAATGATTTGCCAAAATTTGCAGTATCAATTCGAAATCGTGTAGTGAACTATAATAAAAGAGTTAATTACAAATGAAATACAAACTTTTAAAAATTCAGGAAAAAAATTTAGTTTGACTTTTGACGAATGGAAATTTACTGCAAGCAAGCGATTTATGAATATTAATGTCCATTCAAGAAATTTAAATTTGAGCAAATTCAGGAATTTAGGCCTTATGCGCATATATGGATCTTTTACTGCAAAAAAGTGCATTGAAATGCTAACAGAGTGCTTAAACGAATATGACATTTCCCTAAAAACAGACAATGTTACAACTGGGACTTGGAGATGAAACTTTAGGTGCCGTCATATTTCTTAGAACATATTTTCAAAGGAATACCGATTAGTTAGGAAACAGGGAACTATTCAAAATAATCTTTTTTTTTTCACGAGGTACGTAATAATTTTTTATATTATGCAACGTTTCTGAATTTTAACAGCTATTGCTATTTAGAAATTTAAACTATACATCTATGTATTATTTTATTCTATGTGTGTGTGTGCTAAGTTCTTTTATTTCAAGAAAAAAATCTTCATGTTAGGGAAAACATTTGCATTTGCAATATCCTAGAATTATAAACTTTAATTAAGTAGGTATGAGAATAATTCATAATTTAATTCGTGATATTAATTAGTTTTTAATATTGTAAATATTAAACTATTCAAAAACTTGTTTAACAGGAAATAAAAGAAATTATCTAGAAGATGAAGCATAGACATTTCATGTTTTTTGTTGCATTTTCAAACATCAACAGCGTATTTCTTTTAATTTTCAATTGTTCTAATTTATCCTATAAGTTTTGATAATTAATTGAAGTTAATTTTTTTAATTTGGTATATTTTCATATGTAAATTAGGCTGTAATTTTGCTTTGTCTTTTCCATAGTATTATGATATTTAGCTATTGTAAAAATTGGTGATATTACAGAAATTCTAATTTTCCTAATCCCGGGATCCCGGGATTGAATCTAACCAATCCCGAAATCCCGGGATTGTAATCCCTAGTCTTGAGCCTTTTTTTAGATATAATTAGTTTGACCCTGACCCATAATGACCCATAAGAACCCACTAATCGAATTTTCTCGAATACGTGACCCATCCCAATGGTCTTTTCGTACCCGAAAACGATAGATTGCAGGATTTCGTCAAAATCGTATAGCCGTTATCTAGATAAACTTAGTTGGACCCACGTAACCCAAAAATGACCCACTAATCAAATTTTCTTGAACACGTTACCCATCCTAATGGTCTTTTCGTGCCCGAAAATGGTTAGATACAAAATTTAGTCAAAATCGATTGAGCCGTTCTCTAGATATAATTAGCTTAACCCTGACCCATTATAACCCAAAATGACCCACTAATCGAATTTTCTGGAACACGAGACCCATCCCAATGGTCTTTTCGTGCCCGAAAACAGTAGGGTGCAAAATCTCGCCAAAATCGTTAGAGCCGTTATCTAGATAAACTTAGCTTGACCCACGGTGACCCAAAAATGACCCACTAATCAAATTTTCTCGAACACGTGACCCATCCCAATGGTCTTTTCGTGCCCGAAAAGGGTTAGATACAAAATTTAGTCAAAATCAATTGAGCCGTTCTTTAGATATAATTACCTTGACCCTGACCCATTATGACCCATTATGACCCAAAATGACCCACTAATCGAATTTTCTTGAACACGAGATCCATCCCAATGGTCTTTTCGTGCCCGAAAACAGTAGGGTGCAAAATTTAATCAAAATCGTTAGAGCCGTTTTCAAGATAAAATTTACATACACACACAAACAATTTTTGCTCGCATTATAGTATAAGATGTTGCTTCCATGCGCAATTTGTTTCTAAATTGAAATTTAATCAGTGTAACTATTACTGGAGCGCAATAGCAGTTGCAGAACTGTTAAAATTTTCGGGAAATTTTCGTATTCTTTGTCATTCTAAAAATAGTGTTTTATGTAATAAATCTAAACAAATTATACTGGCTATGTTTTTCAAGCAAGATAAAATCCCTAGCATTTCCGTACCGTATTACGTTCAGATGATAGAGACATCTTCAAGATTTTTATGCAAATCAAAATCTAGAGGCTATGATTTGATTTGCTTGATAGACAGCAATTCACTTTGTTATCAGATTCGTAACAATCGTTGCATTTGTTAATAACAGAAAGAGGCTTAGATTGTATATATGTATATTTGAATATATTTAAATGACCGTTCATAAGATAGTTGGTGTTGTTTGGACAGAAAATACTTCTACATTAAAAGCATTCTTGATATCAAACAAGTAAGAAAAAAAATCATGCGTCAAGTATAAATTATGAAACACTTTCCAACACATTCAGTATTATATAACAAAACTACACCGTTTAATAAATTAAAATATTACGTCTAATTCAACCATATGGAAACGCATAATACATTTCAAAGCCCAATTTCAGCTGTTCCCATCCACAATCGGATAATTATGCGAATTTCTTCAGCAGCTCTGTATATGATTTATAGATTTGAATCTATTAGCTACATGCAAGCCAAAATTTAGTTCACTTAAGTGATACATATGCTTCAGTTGAAAATTTACCTTCAGAAATTTCCTCTAATAAGGAGAACGGTACGTGAATACTTTTGTGCAGCCCTGAATTTGAGGTATGGAATTTATATATAACGAGTAAGATGCAAAAAATTAATTAAATTTAAAAGCGCATACCGAATTTTAAACCTTGCACTCCAGCAATTATTACTCAAAGACAGTACTGTACTGTAACCTATTTCTTTTGTGTACCCCTGTAAATGAATAAAAAATGCTATGAATGTCCTGTTCTAACGTGATCATAATGAAATTCAGTTATTTATATCAGTTTCAATACATTTGAAATAGCATAATGTCATTAAAATACTCTGCAAACGATTTTCCCCCCATATACCATAATGTAAGGGAATACTTTTGAGTGCCCCTGTAAATGAACGATTAATCCTACATACTTCATATACAGTACCAAATATGCTTTTGTGATTCTAAATAACCTTTATCAGTTTCATGAAAATCCGAGTATATTTACGGGAGTTATTCCACATATACCATAATGTAATGGAATACTTTTGAGTGCCCTGTAAATGAATGATTAATCCTACATACTTAATATACAATACCAAACATGTTTTGGTGACCCTAAATAACCTTTATCAATTTCATAAAATTCCGAGTATATTTACGGGAGTTATTCTCCATATATCATAATGTAATAGAATACTTTTGAGTGCCCCTGTAAATGAACGATTAATCCTACATACTTCATATGTGGGGAATTTCGTAAGTAACACCTGTATCAGACTGAATGTCCCTATAAATACAGTCTCATCCCACACATATACAATACCAAACATGCTTTGTTGACCCTAAATAATCTTTATCAATTTCACGAAATTCCGAGTATATTTACGAGAATTAGAGCGTGGATAGACGGACAAACGGACAGACGGACAGACAAACCGAATGCATAAACACTTTTCAACTTTGTTGAAAGTGTTAAAAATAGATAAGATATCTGTTGTTTTTTCTAAAAAAATAGCTTAAGGCCAAGGAAATAAATTTTATATTGAAGTTTGATATCCATGGATCAAATAGTTCATTTATAATACGTATATCAGCAAGTGTAGTTATATATTTAAAACATTTTTTATTGTGATATGTAAAATTGGAAGAAAACATCTATGTCTAAATAACAGATGTTTCTTATCAGCGTTATTTGGTAAATTGTTCAATAATTTATATTTCTTTAACGATGGATTAAAAATTCGTGAAAATTTTATTTATACGTTCTTTCACATGCTGAATTTCAATATGTAAAAAAAAAAAAAAAAAAAAAAAAAGAGTGTCAATTATCGAGTCACAATTGAATTTTCATAAGTAGGATATGTTGGTGGAAAGCGCAATGTGCATTTAAAGTAAAAGATGTATAAGAGACTAGCAAAACTCGAGGCTTTGCTCGAGTAATAGTTGAAATATGACAAGTGATATTTGTATGTCTAAATTTTATGAGAAGATATTATACTAAAATTACTAATTAAGCCACAGTTTGACTGAACTTCATTGTTACACTGCATTAGGCAGAAATGAAGATTAAATTAATAAGAAGAACTAAAACTAATTCTTAATTCTCATCTTAAAATTAACCATCATGTCAAATTCGAAGCTTCTTGTCTACCACACCTCTCTGGATGGTAGAGGCACTAACATAAAATGCATATGTTGAAACAGAGGCTGTCACCATTAACTTGTCAATATTAATATTGAATTCGGTTTGATATTTTCTAATATTCCATAGAAAATGCAATTTAAAAAGTTTTTAAAGGCGTTTTTAGAACGTTTGTTTTTCCTGCCAACCCCCAGGTGGTAGCACAAGCATAAAATATAGCCCGTGTAGAATCAGAGACTATCACCATTGATTTGCAACGATTACTTTTGTAATCGGTTTATTATTTCCTAAGATTGCATAGAAATCGTAGTTTAGGACTTTTGTAGAACGTTTTTCGCCCGTTCCCTTTGCTTCGCCCCTTTTAAATTCCAAATTTATTTTCGAGGGTTCTTAAAAAATATTTGCATCTTTAAAGTAATTATCAAGCCAAATTCCAAAATGTTAGACACTCAGTATCACAAAAAACGCAACTTAGAACATTTTTGCTCCTGCAACCCCTAAGTGGTAGTGACACCGACATGAAATAGAGCCTATGTTGGAGCAAGGGCTACCACCATCAATTTCCAACCATTACTTTTGAAATTGGTTTGGTACTTCATGGTATTGCGTAGAAATCGCAATTTAGAAAGTTTTTATAATGCTTTTCGCCCATTTTTACCCCATTTAAATTTCGATTTTTTTTTTGGAAATGTTCTTAGAGATAATTTATATCTTATAAGTAACTACCATGCCTAATTTTAAGTTGCTAGCCCTTGCAGTATCCCAAAAATCGCAATTTAGAACGTTTTTTCTTCCTGCAACCCTAAGTGTTAGCAACACCGAGATGAAATAAAACCAAGGTTAGAGCAAGGGCTGTCGCCATCGATTTCCAACCATTACTTTTTAAATCGGTTTGATACTTCCTGAGATTGCGTAGAAATCGCCATCTAGAACGTTTATTAAAACATTTTTCGCGCATTATCACCCCTTTTAAATTTCGAATTTTTTAAGAAATGTTCATAGAGATAATTTATATCTAATAAATAACTACCATGTTCAAATTTCATATTTCTAGGAACTTCAGTAACACAAAAATTGCATTTTTAGAACTTTATTTGCTCCTGCACCCCTTTGGGGTAGTGGTATCGACATAGAATATGGCCTATATTGGAGCAAGGGCTGTTATCCTCATTTTGACACCATTATTTTTTAAATCGGTTCGGTAATTCCTGAGAATGCCTTAGAAATAGCCATTTAGAACGTTTTTTAGAACACTTTTTGCGCATTTTCACCCCTTTTAAATTTCTAATTTTTTAAGAAATGACATCATTACTTTTCAAATCGGTTTGGTAGTTCCAGAGATTACCGTCTACAAATAAACAAACAAACAAACTTTACTTCTTTATAGTATTAGTATAGATAGATTAAGACTAATATAATTAGATGATAGATTATAGAATAATTTTTATTGTTATCTATACTAATATTATAAAGAAGTAAAGATTGTTTGTTTGTTTGTTAGTTTGTAGGAGCTAAACTGTGGAAATACCGAACTGATTTCAAAAGTAATAATATCAAAATGATTGTGTTAGTCCACGTTCGAAGTTCGAACATAGGCTATATCTTAAGTCGATGCCACTACCCCTAAGCAGGGGCAAAAGGGTAAAAACGTTCGAAAAATGCGATTTTTGTGTTACTGAAGGCCCTAGAAATATGAAATTTGGAATATTAGTTACTTATAAGATATAAATGATCTCTAAGAACATTTTCTAAACAATTCGAAATTTTAAAAAATCCCCGCCGGCCCGGCCTACAGGCAGAGGTAGATTTCGAAGTTAAGTATACTAATTTCACCAACAAAAACTAAATCATTATTAGATATAAACCCACTTTAATAGTTTTATCTCTCTGCTTTTGACGAGTTTTTATTTCCTTTTTATAAAATAGCTGGTTTTATCAGAATCATGTTAAGGCGATATTAAAAAAATATTTTTCCATACTCAAGAACTCGAAATTTTCTTGGCACATTTTCAGATTAATTTTTAATAATAAAAAATATATATATATATATGAAACATGCTAACGTGATTTTTGAAAAGATTTATAAGCGACCTGTGTTTTTATTTTTCTTTCAATTAATTAAAACTTGGTTAATAAACAATTATTTTCTCAGTAGGGCAATATTTTTCGTTTCTAACACAATCGCTTTGAGAAATTCTGTTCAAAATGCCCACTTTGACATCATTTTTTGAAATATATTCAGCCTCTATCAAAAAATCGATCATTACGGTTCATTACATAATTTCTGAATAAGAGAATCTAGCATCTGGATGCGTTTGAGAGCAAAAATGAATTTAAAAATGAGTAAGAAAATAGACAGTTTGAATTTGAATGCACACTTAATAAGATGATTTTTTCCTTCAACCGCTATGTATTTTTAATTTATTTTTGCTTTAAGAATTGACCCTGTCAAAAACTTGTCTATATAAATGTTGAAGACAATATTAAGAAGATATATGATAAATTCATGGAGATTTTATATCTTGTGAATTGACGGAGTTATGAAAATGTATCTTCTTCAACCCCCCCCCCTTTTTTTTTGGTACGAATTGGTCCTATCAAAAACTTGTGAATATAAAAGTTGTATATAATATTAAGGAGATGTATAAAAAAATTATTGGATTTGATATCTTGAGAATTGACGAAGTAAGGATTTTTTTTCTACTAAAAACCCTATTTTTTGCGCCCCTTGAGCCTATTTTAAATTTTATCAAAAATCTGTGATACATGAATTTTTGGCGCTATTTTTAGAAGTAATAAAAACTTTAAACTGATTTGATATGTACAAAAATTAAGAAGTTATGGGGTTTTTTTCGGTTTTCACAAAACCCCTACCTATTTCCATCCCCTTTGTCCGCTTTTGCCCATTAACGAACTTGACCGAGATTTTATGTCCCTTGATTTTATGTATCAGTTTGAAAGAGATTTGTGCAGAATTGCGGAAGTTATCGTGTCCAGAAGAAAGTGATAACACAATTGCTTCGGGAAATTTCGTTCAAAATGCCCACTTTGACATAATTTTTTGAAATATATTCTGCCTCTCTCAAAAAATCGATCATTGCAGTACATTATATAGTTTCTGAATAAGCGAATCTACCAATTAAATGCGTTTGAGAACAAAAATGAATTTAAAAATGAGTCAGAAAATAAGCAGTTTGGATTTGAGTGCATCCTTAATGCAACGATTTTTCCAACACAATCCGCTTCGGGAAATTCGGTTCAAAATGCCCACTTTAACAGCATTTTTTTAAATATATTCTGCCTCTATCAAAAAATCGACCATTACGGTACATTATATAGTTTCTGAGTAAGAAAACGTACCAATTGGAAGCCTTTGAGGGCAAAAATGAATTGTGAAATGAGTCAGAAAATACGCAGTTTGGATTTGAATACACCCTTATTTAGATGATTTTTTTCTTCAACCGCTTTGTATTTTTAATTTGTTTTTGCTGTAAGAATTGGTCCTATCCAAAACTTGTCTATATAGATGTTGTAGACAATATTAAGAAGATATATGATAAATTCATGGGGATTTTATATCTTTTGAATTGACGGAGTTATGGATTTTTTACTTCTTCAAACCCCCTTTTGTTTTCGTCTTTAATTTTTTTTGCGGTACGAATTGGTCCTATCAAAAACTTGTGAATATAAAAGTTGTAGATAATATTAAGGAGATTTATAAGAAAATTAATTGGAATTGATATCTTGAGAATTGATGAAGTTATGAGTTTTTTTCTCCGAAAAACCCCATTTTTTGCGCTCCTTGAGCCCATTTTTAACTTTATCAAAAATCTGTGATACATAAAATTTTGGCCCTATTTTTAGAAGTAATAAAAACTTTAAACTGATTTGATATGTACAAAAATTAAGAAGTTATGGGGGGTTTTCGGTTTTCACAAAACCCCTCCCTATTTCCATCCCCTTGGTCCGATTTTGCCCATTAACGAACTTGACCGAGATTTTATGCCCTTTGATTTTATGTATCAGTTTGGAAGAGATTGGTGCAGAATTACGAAAGTTATCGTGTCCAGAAGAACGTGATATATATATATATGTTTTTTACTGAGGGTGGTTTTGGGTTCTAGGAGTCATGATCGGTGTAGATCTGCAAAAATTTTTCAGAAATTCCAACATAGGAACGATCCCAATAGGTAGTATTTCATACGAAATCTACCTAAAAGGGGTGAAAATGCGAAAACAACGTTCTAAAAAAATTTTTAAATGGTGGTTTCTATGCAGTCTCAGGAAATACAAAACCGATTTAATAATAATGGTTTCAAAATGATGGTGACAACCTTTGCTCCCAGATAGGCTATATTTATGTCCGTGTCCCTACTCCAAAGGGGGTGCAGAAGCAAAAAAACGTTCTAAAAATGCAATTTTTGTAGTACTGAAGGGCCTAGAAATATGAAATTTGGAATACTAGTTGCTTATTAGATATAAAGGATTTCTAAGGACACTTCTTAAAAAATTCGGAATTTAAAAGGGTTAATAATGCGAGAAGAATGTTCTTAAAGACGCTCTAAATGTCGGTTTCTACGCAATCTTAGGAAGTATCAAATCTATATCAAAAATAATGGTTGTAAATTGATGGTGATAGCCCTTGCTCTAATATAGGCTATATTTTATGTTTGTGTTACTAGCACCTGTGGGTTACAGGAGCAAATAAAAGTTCTAAATTGCGGTTTTTGTGTTATGGAAGGGCCGAGAATCATGATATTTTGAATGGTAGTTATAAGATATAAATGAACTAAGAACATTTTCTGAAAAAAGTCGAAATTTAAATCAGGCGATGATGCGCTAAGAGCGTTCTAAAAAATCGTTCGAAATGGCGATTTCTACGCAATTTTTGGAAGTATCAAATCGATATCAAAAGTAACAGTTGTAAATTGATGGTGATAGCCCTTGCTCTAACATAGACTCTATTTTATGTTTGTGTCACTACCTCCTGGAGGTTGTAGGAGCAAAAATCGTTCTAAATTGCGGTTTTTGTGTTATGAAAGGGCCTAGAATCATGAAATTTGGAATGGTAATTATCTTATAAGATATCAATGATCTCTAAGAACATTTCCTAAAAAAATCGAAACTTAAAAGGGGTGAAAATGTGCGAAAAGTGTTGTAAAAAACTGTCTAAATTGCGATTTTTATGCAATCTCAGGAAGTGCTGAACTGATTTCAAACATAATGGTGTAAATTGATGGTAACAGCTCTTGCTCTAACATAGACTCTATTTTATGTCTGTCTCCACTACCCTAAAGGGGATGCAGCTGCAAAAAACATTCTAAAAATGCGAGTTTTGTGTTGTAGAAGGACCTAGATTCATAAAATTTGGCATGGTATATATTTATTAGATATAAATGATCTCTAAGAACATTTCTTTAAAAAATTGAAATTTAAAAGGGGTGAAAGTGAGTGAAAAGCGTTCTAAAAACGTTCTAAATACAGATTTGTGAGCAATCTCAGGAAGAATAAAACTGATTTCAAAAGCAATTGTAGGAAATTGATAATGAGAGCTTCTGTTTTAACACAGACGCTGTTTCATGTCGGTATCACTACCACATGAGGGTTGCAGGAGAAAAAACTTTCTAAATTGCGATTTTCTTTATCAGTAGGGGCTACCAACTTGAAATTAGGCATGGTACATATTTATTAGATATAAATTATCTTTAAGACCTGTTTCGAAGAAATTGGAATTTTAAAAGGGGTGATTATGCGCGAAAAACTTTCGAAAAACTTTCTAAATTTTTATTTCTACACAATCTCCGAAAATATCAAACCGATTTCAATAGTAGTGGTTGTAAATTGATGATGACAGTCCCTTCTCCATCATAAGCCATATTTTATGTTGCTGTCACTACCACCTGAGGGTTGCAAGAGCCAAACCTGCTCTAATTTGCGTTTTTTTTTGCACAACTGAGGGGTCTAACATATTGAAATTTGGCATGGTAATTACTTACAAGATGCAAATGCTTTCTTAGAACCGTCGAAATAAAATTGCAAATTTAAAAGGATGAATTGAGCAAACAACGTTCGAAATTACATTTTTTATGCAATATTATCAAGTACCAAAACAATTTAAAAAATAATGGTGACAAATTGTTGGTGATAGAAACTGCTCAAACATAAGCTATATTTTATGTCTCTGCTCTACCACCAGACAGTTGCAGGAGAAAAAACGTTCTAAATTGCGATTTCTGTGATACTGAGGAGGCTAGAAACTTTAATTATGGCATGATAGTTACTCATAAAATATAAATGCCCTCGAAGGACTGTCGAAAATAAATTCGAATTAAAAAGGAGTGAAGAGAAGGAGAGGAGGGAAAAGCATTTTAAAAGGTCCTAAATTACGATTTCTATGCAATTTCAGGAAATATAAACCGATTATAAATGTAATAGTTTCGAATCAGTGGTGATAGTCTCTGGTCCTACACAGGTTATATTTTATGCCGGTGACTCTACCACCTTGGGTTGGCAGGAACAACAAACGTTCTAAAAAAGACCTTTAAAAGCTTTCTAAATTACGTTTCTATAGGGAATATTAGGAAATACCAAACCGATTTCAAAATTAATGTTGAGAAATTAATGCTGATAGTCCCTATTTCAACATAGCATTCATACGTTGAGTGAGATGGTAGACCGTTAGACAAGATTGTCATTTGACATGATGGCTAATTTTAAAATGTAAGAAGATGGTTTCTAAAAAATTCAAAAATTCAAATGAATATTGAAATGAGTGTATTAATTGAGCATAAAAGTTTCAAAATAATTTCTAAATTATCATTTATTTAGTTTTAGTTCTTTTTATTAAGTTAAGTTTCATTTCTGCCTAACGCAGTGTAATAATGAAATTTAGTCAAACTATGTTTTAAATAGTAATTTTTAAATTATTCCTAAAAGTATAATTTCTTTTAATAAAAATTAGACATATAAATATCACTTGGCATATTTCAACTATTACGCGAGCAAAGCCGCGGTGTTTGCTAGTGTTATTCTTACACTAGCAAACCCCGCGGCTTTGCTCGCGTAATAGTTGAAATATGTCAATTGATATTTGCATGAGTATTTTTTTTTTAGAACAACACTTTTTGGAATAATTCAAAAATTACAAATTAAGCCACAGCTTGACACAGCTCTTCATTATAAAAGTGCAATAGACAGAAATGAGGTTTTAATTATTAAGAAGAGGTAAAACTAATTCCAAATAAATGACAAATTAGAAAGTATTTTGAGACTTTTAGTCTCATTTCATACGCTCATTTCAGTATTCATTTGATGTTTTGAATTTTTTAGAAACTATCTTAACACATTTACATCTTAAAATTAAGCATCATGTCAAATTCCAAGATTCTTGTCTAAAAATCTATACCACCTCTCTGGTATTGGTGGCACCAACATAAAATGCCGAAACAAAGTTGAAATAGAATGTCTCGAAAAATGTTGAAACAGAGACTGTCATCATTAATTTGCCAACATTAACTTTGAAATCGGTTGGTATTTCCTAATATTCTATAGAAAACGGAATTTAGATGTTTTTAAAGGCTTTCTTGTTGTTCCTGCCAACCAGGTGATAGTGACACCGGCATAAAATGTAGCCCGTATAGGATCAGGGACTATCACTCTTGATTCACAACCAATAACTTCTATAATCGGTCTATTGTTTCCTGAGATTCAATAGAAATCGTAATTTAGGACTCTTTTAGAATGCTTTTTGCTCCTTCTCTTCGCTTCACCACTTTTTAATTTCGAATTTATTTTCGACTGTTCTTAGAGGACATTTACATTTTATAAGTATCTACCGTGCTATATTTAAAGTTTCTAGACTCTTCAGTGCCGCAGAAATCGCAATTTAGAAAGTGTTTTGCTCTTGCAACCCTCTAGACGTTGTGGCACCGACATAAAATATAGCTTATGTTTAGCAGGTTCTATCACCATCAATTTGCAACAATTATGTTTGAAATCGGTTTCGTATTTCATACGATTGCATAAAACTCGCAATTTAGAACGCTTATAGAACGCTTTTCGCTAACTTCATCCTTTTAAATTTGGAATTTTCTTTCGACAATTCTTAGAAAGAATTTGCATCAGTGAAGTAATTACCATTTCAAATTTAAAATTTTAGGCCCCATCTTTAACACAAAAAACGCAATTCAGAACATTTTTTGATCCTGTAACCTCCAGGTGGTGGTAACAACAACGTAAAATACACGCTACGTTGGAGCGGGGACTGTCACCATCAATTTGAAACCATTACTTCTGAAATCAGTTTATATTTCCTGATATTGCGTAGAAATCGCTATTTAGAACGCTTTTCTTTTATTTTCATCCCATTTAAATTTCAAATTTTTAAGGAACTCTTCTCAGAAAGCATTTACATCGCATAAGTACTTACCATGCCAAATTTCAAATTTCTAGCCCCTTCAGTATCACAAAAATCACAATTAAGAAAGTTTTTTAAAATGCAACCGCAAGGTGGTAGTGACGCCGACATGAAGTAGGTCCTATATTGGAGCAAGGACTGTCATCATCAATTTCCAAACATTACATTTGAAATCGGTCGGGTACTTTCTGAGATTGCGTAGAAATTGCCATTTAGAACGTTTTTTAGAACTCATTTCGCGCATTTTCACCCCTATTAAATTTCGATTTTTTAAAGAAATATTCTTAGAGATCATTTATAAATTGTCATCCAAATTTCATGTTTCTAGGCCCTTCAGTAACACAAAAATCGCATTTTCGAAGGTTTTTGCTCTTGCACCCCATTTGGAGATAATGACACCGACATAAAATGTAGCCTATGTTGGAGCAAGAGTTGTCTCCTCATTTTGACACCATTATTTTTTAAATCGGTTTTGTACTTCTTGAAATTGCGTAAAAATCGCCATTTATAACGTTTTTTAGAACGCTTTTTGTGCATTTTCATCCCTTTTAAATTTCGAATTTTTTAAGAAATGTTCTTAGAGATCATTTATATCTAATAAGTAACGACCATGCCAAATTTCATGTATCTGGGCCCTTCAGTAACACAAAAATCTCAATTTCGAACGATTTTTTGCTCCTGCACCCCTTTTAGGGGTAGTGGCACCGATATCAAATGTAGCCTATGTTGGAGCAAGGGTTGTCTCCATCATTTTGACACCAATATTTTTTTTAATCGGTTTGGCACTTCTTGAGATTGCGTAAAAATTGCCATTTAGAATGTTTTTAGAACGCTTTTCGTGCATTTTCACCCCTTTCTAATTTCGACTTTTTTAAGAAGTATCCTTAGAGATCATTAATATCTTATAAGTAACTATCATTCCAAATTTCATGTTTCTAGGACCTTCAGTAACACAAAAATCGCATTTTTAGAATGTTTTTTGCTCCTGCACCCCCTTTTGGCCAGTGGCACGGACATAAGATATAGCCTATGTTCTAAGTTGGACTAACACCATCATTTTGATACCATTACTTTTCGAATCGGTTAGGTACTTCCAGAGCTTACCTTCTACAAATAATCAATTTTTACCTCTTTATAATATTAGTATAGATAAGTGTTATAACTAAAATTTTTGCTAGCGTTTAGATTTTATTTTATTTTATTTTATTTACCTTTTAATGAGTATTTTGAGACATTTTCAAAACGACTAAGGAACCTGAATTATTAAAAATTATGAAAATGCATAATTGTGTTGAATATTATACCTGTAGTTTAACATCTTTTTTGCAATATATATATATTTTTACTTTTTCACAATGTGATCCACTTAGTCTTGCGGGTTTCATTCCTGTACAAAATGCATTTTCTAAATTCTTGTTTCTTTAATAAATGAAAACATATAATACAGATGATGGTTTTTATCAATTATTTTGTAGGAATATATTGTAACTGTTTAAATATAAACACCGTATATGTATATATACATATCTTCGTTATGATTTGTAGATATTAGCTCCTCTGACGATTCCCTATATCATATTCATAGTTTTTTTTAGCCCCCGGCATGGTATGCTATTTTTTTCTCCCAGCTTATTTTGTGTCGTCTCCAAAAAATAATGTTACCTTACAGAAGAGAGCAGTAAACAAAGCAGATGTATCATTGTACGATTAAATGCTCTATAGCAATTTCTTAAATTCTTAAGAATCGCATATTTTCAATTTTTATACCGTCGTATTGGAAAAAATATTTGGATGTGCCAATCCCAAAACTTTCTTCTATCTCATGCATTTTAATTTTTCAAAATGTTGTTACAAATGTCAATATTTCATTTATTAGTTCAATGCTATATAAACTATGACTTTCATCTTAAATTTCTGCTTCAGTTAATTAATCGGGGTAAAAACGAGTTAATCTCCATCATGATGTTTATTAAAATCAATAATTTTCCGTTATTCTGCTGTGTATCAGCTGTATATCAGTTCGCAAATAGCCGACTTATCAGGATGGGAAGTTCCTGTCACTTCACAAGCCGCCGGTGTAAAATAGAACTACGAAAAATCAAGAAAATTACACAAAAATTGCTATTATAGTGTCCCCTTTCGATAGAATATTTCCTAATTCATGGAGAACCTAAATATTTGGTTCAATTCTATGTATAATTTCCTGCACTTTTCGAAGATACAATATTAAAAATAGCACCAAAATAGTTATTACAGCGCCCCCTAACGGTGGAATTTTTCCAAATGCAGGGAGGACATTCTTGCCTTGGCCAAAAACATACACAAAAATTGGGTTCAATTCTATGCATAACTTAATACATTTTTCGATGGTATAATATTCAAAATCGTACAAAAATCGCTATTACAGCGGCACCTTTCGGCGGAATTTTACCAAATGCAGGGAGGACCTTCTTGCTTTAACCAAAAGTACACACAAAAATTTGCTTCAATTCTATGCATAACTTCATACTCTTTTCGATGGTACAATGTTCAAAATCGCGTAAAAACCGCTATTACACCGCCCCCTTCCGGCGGATTTTTCCAAAATTTAGGAAGGACCTGCTTGCCATAGCCAAAAACTTAAAAAAAAATTGGTTCAATTCTATGCATAACTTCATACACTTTTTGATGGTACAATGGCGACAGACAGACGGGCACACGGGCGGACATACGGACACACAGACGGACAGACATTTTCTATAAACATATTTTTTGGTATCTCTGAACCTAAAACGTGTAAATCCATCGAAAACTGGAAGTTGAAAAAAATTTCGATTACAATACTTTCTTCTATTGAAAATGGAAGAAAGTAAAAAAAAAAAAAAAAAAAAAAAAAAAAAATCGATTACAATACTTTCTTCTATTGAAGATAGAGGAAAGTAAAAAATTTGCTTCAATTCTATGCATAACTTCATACACTTTTCGATGGTACAATATTCAAAATCGCGCAAAAAACCTCTATTAAAGCGCCCCTTCTGGCGGTTTTTTTCAAAATTAAGGAAGCCCCTGCTTGAGCCAAAAACTTTAAAAAAAATTTGGTTCAATTCTATGCGTAACTTCATACTTTTTTATGGTACAATGGCGAAAGACAGACGAACACACGGACAGACAGATATTTTCTATAAACATGGTTTTTGGGATCTCTGACCCTTCAAACGTGTAAATTCGTCGAAAACCGGAAGTCGAAAAAATTCCGTTTACAATACTTTCTTCTATTGAAGATAGAATAAAGTAAACTGCAAAACACGAATTTTGTATTTTCAGAATTTAGTGCACTCCCGAGAAAAAAACGTATATATGTATACTAGGGGGCTCTGCCCCCTGCAAGCTACGCTCGCCAACCCCCGTTCAGACACCGCAGAATCTAAAAACACGCTAATCTGATTGGTTTTAAAAATATTAGAGAAGATTGAATTATACTGAAAAAAGTTGTACGATCTCCCTGTAAACGGGTTTCCATTCAATTCTCTTTGATTGCAAAAATTTACGGGCAAATCAGTTGCTGTTAAGACACTCAATGGTAGTTTTCGTTTTTGATTAAAGAGGATCAGTTAAACATTTGAAAAGAAGCTAAAATAAAATGAATTAAGTATACAGAGTCTTTGTCTCCCAGTAATTTAAAACAATCTCTGTAACAATAGCCTAAGTCATGTGACTATCATCAAGAGTTCCGGGCGAACCACTTCACTTTTTATATTCTAGGTGCCATTTTGGTATTTTAATGTTAGCCAGGCACAGGTGATAAGTCGCCAAATATTATTGTATCGCCATCATTTCATCTATATTATAATAGTTCAAGTCATCAACTGCCATAAACAAATACGGAACAGATACCGTTCATATGAAATTTTGGCACAGATGTCATTTTTCCGACGCCACTTTGGGAAACGCACCAACAGCGTAAACAACAACATCCGGCTTACCATATCAAGCAAAATAACGATTCTTTGGCGCCAGTTAAGTACACGTTCCGTATATGACATTAGCGTCAGAAAAAAATCGCGACAATATGGGGCCATAAGTTTTCCATTTTGATTAAAAAATCAAAATTTTTTTTCGAATAAAACTACATAAAAATTGCCATGGTCGCAAAGAATTCTTGGTGCTGTTACGCTAGCCGGATGCAAATCTCGCCAACAGCTTTCTTTCAACTCGCCAGTTAGCATTTTTTTTTTCGAGTGGTAATATTTGGCCAGATGTCATATACACACATGTCATATACATATTCAATCACCGCAGGTTTGGCGTGATTATTATTTTTTTTTTTTTTTTTTTTTTTTTTTTTTTTTTTTTTACGAAAATTTGGTGAAAACCTCGTTTTCAAATACCAGTTACATATGCATTTTTCGCATTACTTAGTTATTCCGTCGACCAAAAATCTATCACCAAACTATAAGATTAAATGCCAATAATGGTTGATCGTAAATGTCCCATTCACTTGACTTTAAGCAAGTCACACGTGTTTACGTCATCAAGTGATTTTTATTTCGACGTTTTATTTGTATATTTATTAATGTTATTTTAATTTGTTTGTTCTTTCGTTATTTAAAATAAGAATTATATTAATTTGTATAATTTGGTAAAATGGTCGACGGAATAACTAAGTAGTACCGTATTTTTTAATTATTTTCTATTATTTTCTAAAGGAAATATAAGAAAAAAAATAATAACTATAGAACAATACAATTTATATAATTTTTCAAAAGAAATAAAAGTAAATAAACATTTATTATTAAATAAACAACAATAACCGAGTTACCATGTCAATCACAATAATGCCATTTTGGCACCCATTAGGAACCTCAGTGCGTAGGTAACATCTGTGCCTAATTTTTTTCTTTTCGTTTTGTTTTAAAAACAAAGAAAGAAGTGAAAGCCATCAATTTTAAATGGAATTTGTGTATTTTAAATAAAATCAATCAAAGGATTATATTTTAAATGAAATTAATGAAATATAAAAAAATGCGACGAGAAAAATGTTTAGCGAATTATTACCTTCGTCTCGCTAACATAAAAGTATCGTCAGAATTGATTTCTCTATCAGAATCTTTCGATTTGGCGAAAGATTGTTCAAGTAAATTGAATTATCAATGAAAGTAGCATGATACATTTCTTAGCATACATTTAAGGGAGGCCAATCTGGTCGCTAAATTAGTTTAAAATAATAACCTTTTCTGAAATATGAAAAAAAATATCTGTTATGATTAAAATTTGAGTTGCCATCATTAGAAAAATGTATTTAAAATTAGAAAAAAAATAATATTTCGAAAACTAATTCGAATTTAAAAATACTAATACCAGTTTTGAGATCTGCGGATCAATAGTGATTTTTGGTGTTAATTTCATCGCAAAGTATTACATATTTTAGGAGAAATCGCCGTGAAACATAATCAGTTGTTTAATCAGTCGTTTCAAAGAATCGTTACATAAATTCGTTTCATTTCAGCCGTTTCATATATCCGTTTCATAAATTCCTTTCACTAGGATTTTATATATATAGGGTAGATAAGTAGCACAAAACATATTTCACTAAAGACTTACAGCACAGGCTTTTATTTTATACTAGCGAACTTACCACGTCAAAAAACAGCAGGAAATGCGAAAAAATTCTGGAAATCGCAATAACATATCGCTAGAAAATTTTAAATCGCTGCACAAATTTCGAAAAGAAAAAAATATATATGTATTATGTTCGAAGATTGCAAGTTGATTCCTTTCACCGATGTGGAAAAATGGTAACAAATCACTAAAATACACTAAAAATCACATTCCCGATTCCCGGGAATGTGAAAATTCCCGAAATTCGAAGATTGCTATACGAAATCCGAATAAACTTTACTGAAATGAGGGCAGAATGTACCTTAGGTCAGAAATGGAATGTCAAAAAATTGCAGCAGATAGCGAAGAAACGTAAAAATCGAATTAAATATCTCAAAAAGTTCAAAAATCATGAAAGTCAAAATTTACTATAATTGGATAACAGTTTCAAATCTAATTCGTTCGACCTGCGGGCTCTCTTAAAATTTATGTTTGGGAAAGCATGCTAAGCATTGTTTGATGTTATTTTTATTCATAATTTAATTTACTTGGATTACCTTAAATACAATTAATATAATCCCTTAAGTTAATATTAGTTTTTGTTGCATTAAAATATCTCAATTTGTTGATTTTCTCTGAGCAAGTAATCCTTATTGGTTTACAATGGAACTCTATGGGAATTTGGAGAAATATTAGAGATATCGCCAAGTTGGCGTCACTTTTGGCGCCTAAATTTGATCGCCAAATTTGGTGATATATCGCCAAGTTGGCGACAAACTTGGCGGTATTTGGCCACAGAACTGTGTCCCCCATACGGTAACACCCTTATAGGTATGAAGATGCATTACCTGCTGTTCAATAATCGCATTAAAAAATCGCTACAAATTCAAAAATCGCTGTACGAATTCCGAATAAATTTTTTTGAAAAGAGAACAAAATTTACTATATTGGGTTAAAAGAAAGAAATCGTATTCTTTTCACTAATGTGGAAAAATCGTCTCGAAACTTAAACTAGTCGTTGGGGCCACCGTAATACTTACCCATCCTGGATATACATAATATAAAATATGAAAATAAAACATGTGATACATGCTAAGCATTGTATCATGTTACTTTATTCATAATTTAATTTACTTAGACTCCCTTAAATATAATTAATATAATCCCATAAGCTAATATTACTTTTTGTTGCATTAAAATATCTCAATTTGTTAATTTTCTGTAAGCAAGTAAATACTATAGGTTTACAATCGAAGTCTATGGGAATTTGGCAAAATATTAGAGATACCGCCAGTTTGGCTTCACTTTTGGCGGCTAATTTTGGTCGTCAAATTTGGCGGCATTTGGCGACAGCACAGGATCCCGACTATGGTAACCCCCCTTATAGGTATGGAGATGCATTAAATGCTTGGCATTTAAGATAAGCCATTATTGGCATCTAATCTTATAGTTTGGCGATAGTTTTTTGGTTGGCGGCATAATCGTGTAGAACTGAATTGCGTAAAAGAAACATCCTTGTAAATCGAAAAATTATAATAGTATTAACTAAAAGTTTACTGCGTCGGATTAAGCTTCTCATTTCCAATTAAAATATATCTTTGAATTGAAATTAGAATGGAATACAGGGTCATGGAAAATCGAAGAGTGTGAAAAATAGAATTACAAATATCTCGACAACTAATTATTTGATCGAGTTCATTCATGATGCAAAATTTATGTTTTTTATTGTCTTTTGTAATCACTCCTTCAAATAAACAATTTCGAAAATTTTTTATATACCTTTTATCAGAACGAATATTTCGAGAGTCTGAAAAAAATAGTTCCGTATAATCGAGGTTACTGATATTCAATAGGCTTCTTCCCATTGTTACTTCCTAAGTACACGCCGAATTTCAAGTCTCTATCTCATTTTGTTCGGGAGATAGAGCGATTACAGACGCACACACATACAGACGGATGGACAATTTTTTTTTCTAAAAATATGTTTTTCGGAATCTTCAGTGTCTGAAACGTGTAAATCGGTCGTCCTAGTCGTTGGGGGCCACCGTAATACTTACCATAATGGATATAGACAATATAAAATATGAAAATAAAACAGGTGATATTTGCTAAGCATTGTACCATGTTACTTTTATTCATAATTTAATTTACTTGAAATTCCTTAAATATAATTAATTTAACCTCTTAAGCTAATATTACTTTTTGTTGCATTAAAATATCTCAATTTGTTGATTTTCTGTAAGCAAGTAAACGCTATTGGTTTACAATGGAAGTCTATGGGAATTTGGCAAAATATCAGAGTTACCGTCAATTTAGCGTCACTTTTGGCGACTCATTTTGGACGCCAAATTTGGCTATATACCGCCAAGTTGGCAACATGTACATTTTATCAGAACGAATCTTTCAAGAGTACGAAAAAAATTGTTCCGGTTAATCGAGGTTACTGATATTCAATAGGCTTCTTCCCATAGTTACTTCCTAAGTACACGCCGAATTTCAAGTCTCTATCTCAATTTGTTCGGGAAAGAGAGCGATTACAGACACACACACATACAGACGGACGGACAATTTTTTTTTTCTAAAAATATGTTTTTCGGAATCTCCAGTCTCTGAAACGTGTAAATGCGTCAAATTTTTTTTTTCGATTTTCAAAACGATTGCAAGACTTACCCTATACTACATATGATGGGTAAGTAGTAAGTGCTAAAAATCGGATAAAAAATTAAATAAAATAAATCTAATAAAAAAATTGAAACTCGGGCTTCGAGGTGCAAAACTTCATATATAGACGTACCTTTCCCCCGAAATTTTGTAGCTCTACGTGCAGTGGTCTCTCCAGAACACTGCGACACACTCACTCATACACTCACACACAAACTTCTTTCCTTATTATTATATAAATAAAATGACGTCATTCAAATCCACTTAAGAATTCCACATTTACGATCCACTCTTAAACATCTACAGTAAAGTATGCGTAGGACGTCACTATCGCGAAATAATACACAAATGCAGCAAAAAGATGTCGTCATTAAAGAAACTAGAAAAAAAAAAACGGCTGTCTATTGATTCATATTCCTTCATTTGTTTGTAATATTAATATAGATACTTAAAATTAAATATAGTTTATAATAGCTCCATGTTTTAATAGAAATCATACGTTTATATTTTTTTCAAAATAGCAGATATTTTAATTACATTTTTTTTCGGTTGTTATGAAAAAATGGCAACAAAAATATATAATTAATAGTTTACAACTATTTTTCCTTTACTTTCTACAGAAATGGAGTACTTCCATTGACAATATTAAGCGAATGGCTCCAAAAACTACAAAAAAATTAATATTTCAAAAATAAATGGAGATGCAATTTTCAAACAAATTGCATTTAAAAGTACTTTTTTTCCCGTCATTTTCTATAAAATAAAAGTGTATGCTTTAAGTCTTAAAATTGAAATATGTTTTGCACTATTTATATATACATATATTTATTTTCATCGGGGCAACACGAAATTCTGAAAAAGCAGAATTCCTGTTTTCTAGTTATTTTTATACTTTCACTTTCTCGTTGAACACTTTTTAACACTTTCCAACATAGTTGAAAAGTGTTTATGACTTCGGTTTTTCTGTCTGCGGCCTGTCTGCCCGTGCTCTAACTCTCGTAAATATAAACGGATCACCATGAGATTTATATACAGGGTGTCCAGCGAATAAGACCCAGATTTCAAAATTAAATATCTCAAAAACAAAGATCAATAGAATTATGCGGTAAACGGTTTGTTTATTAGCTAAGCTGTAAAAATTTTATGCAGAAGTTTCAAAATTTAGTTGCAAAAACCGTTAACAGATGGCGCTGTAATCGCAATACTTGTAAACTGCTTCGAAATCCAGAGCAATGGCGTCTCATTCCTAGATGGCTCCCCACGTAAAAACGAATATTGGGAAAGTCCATTTTTTCATTGGGGTGATGTGCAGAAGTAGAGACATCTGGTCACAGAATTATTGCATCAGCTTTAATTTTAGAAAATTTCAATTAATAGAATTTTCAATAAAAAGTTTGGAAATCATTATAAGAATTTTTTAAATATTTTATTAAATCCAATCTTTAATGCCATATAATTATTTAAATCAAAATGCATATATTTAGAAAAATAATTTTGTACTTTTTATTTATTTTTTATATTTTTAAATCACGGCATAATATTTTGGTATTATTGTTTATACCTGAATCTCTCTATTCTAAAAAAAAGTAACTACCGCTGTCACCGCCGCCGCCGCCGCCGCCGGTTTTGAATTTTTTGTGATCGGAGGTCTTTCTTCGTTAATATTAAGAAAAATAATGCATACAAAAATATGAAAATCGGTGGTTTTATACAGAAATGTTCGATAAACATGCTGATGCAGACAGTTTTCAAATCGAAGAATTATTTTAAGAGATATTTAATGCTAAAGTTGGACAAAATCGTTCCACTAAAAAAGTTTTATAGCAGCAAAAACTATACATGGCAGTGTAATCATTTTTAGATCATTTTATGCGTTAGAATTTGCCGGAGTGCAGATTACAGTAATTTTTTTATTTTGACTCATTTTTTCAGGTTTTATTTTTATTTTAAATTCAAATTTTCAGCATTTCTAGAGATATTTTTTACAGATTTCAGAAAATTGTACTAATTTAAACTGTTGCCAACAGTATAAAAAGCGCAAGCAATAATATTTGCTTCAAATTAAAAATTTATTTACACGTGACTATTATAAACAGGAAAAAAACTTTCAAATTAAAATTAAATAATTACGTATAAAAAGCAGGAATTTATTAAAAATTATGTCATAAAAAGTACACACGTGAATTTTAAAAGAGAAAGGATATTGTAAAATAATAAGTTCATTAACATGCGTTAGAAGTCGTAGGAGAAATTACGTCATATTTACGTCACATTATAGTTATTACATAAAATGAACACAAAATAATATTGCAAAAAAGTTTAAATTTAGAAATTGCGCTAGACATTTATTTAATATTTTGAGAGGATCTTTTCAACTATTTTTGTTGGGAAAGCGCAAATAATATTTCATTTCTAACAAAAGTATCTTCACGTGAATATTTAAAAGTGAAAAAAATAGCTTGGTAAAAATTACGTTAGATTAAAAACGATTAATTTAAAATGTCTCATTTAAAAGAACTTTCTTTTCGCTTTGTTAAAAAATACCAGGAGACAAAGACTCTGTTTACTTAATTCCTTTTATATTAGCTTATTTTGAAATGTTGTTACACGTATCTACGTCATCAAGTTATTTTTATTCGACGTTTTATTTGTATTTTTATTAATGTTGTACGAATTTATTTGTTCTATTGTTATTTAAAATAAAAAAATATGTCAATTTGTATAATTTGGCGAGTGGTTTGGCGATTTATATAATTTGGCGAAATGGGTCGACGAGATAATCAAGCAGTACCGCAGCGGATTTGGCGTTAAAATTCCCCAATCAAAGACAAATGAATAGAAATTCGTTTATAGGGAGATCGCCACTGCTTTTTACATTATAATTCAATCTTTCGAAATCTTTTTTAAAGCCGATCAAATTAGCGTGCATTTAGAGTCTGCGGTGTCTGGGCGGGGGTTGGCGAGCGTAGCTCGTAGGGGGCCGAGCCCCCTAGTATTGTAAAATAATAAATTCATTAACATGCGTTAGAAGTCTTAGGAGAAATTACGTCATACTTACGTCACATTATAGTTATTACATAAAATGAACACAAAATAATATTGCAAAAAAGTTTAAATTTAGAAATTGCGCTAGACATTTATTTGATATTTTGAGAATTAATTTAAAATGTCTCATTTAAAAGATCTTTCTTTTCGCTTTGTTAAAAAATACCAGGAGAAAAAGACTCTCTTTACTTAATTCCTTTTATATTAACTTATTTTGAAATGTTGTTACACGTGTATACGTCATCAAGTTATTTTTATTTCGACGTTTTATTTGTGTTTTTATTAATGTTGTACGAATTTATTTGTTCTTTCGTTATTTAAAATAAAAATTATATCAATTTGTATAATTTGGCGAGTGGTTTGGCGATTTATATAATTTGGCGAAATTGGTCGACAGGATAATCAAGTAGTTCCGCAGCGGATTTGGCGTTAAAATTCCCCAATCAAAGAGAAATGAATAGAAATTCGTTTATAGGGAGATCGCCACTGTTTTTTAAATTATAATTCAATATTTCGAAATCTTCTTAAAGCCGATCAAATTAGCGCGCATTTAGAGTCTGCGGTGTCTGGACGGGGGTTGGCGAGCGTAGCTCGTAGGGGGCCGAGCCCCCTAGTTATTATAAATAAAAAAGTAATTTTTTACTTTTAATTTATTTTTAAATCACGGCATAATACTTTGGTTTTAGCACAACACATATATTTCTTTTCTTTGTAAACAAAGTTTTAGAGACAGAAGTTATGCATTAAATTATTTCTTTTTTTTAAAAAAATTGATGATAAGTCATATCATCAATGTCAAAGCAAAAGTATTTTGGATGCTGCATTCCTTTCGAACACTTCGCATCCTATCGCTAGAAGCTGCACCATATTTCTGTGCTCAATAATTAAAAAAAATGAAAACTAGTTTATAAATTAAAATTATTTTTTAACTTAATTAAATTTTTAAAAATAGAAACTCTGTATTTTTTCATTCAAACTATTCTCTACAATTAAAAAATTGATTTATGAATCATTATTATAAATGCTCAATGATTTTTTAAAAAAGGGTGTATTTTAACTTAATTAAATTTTAAAACCAGAAACTTTAGATTTTTTTTATTCAAACTTTTTTCACAGTTTAAATAAATATTAAAAAGTAAAGATTTCCATTTTTTTTTCAAATCCGCCTCTACTAGGATTCGATTCCACGATCTACCAATTAGGAGAGAAAAGACATACTATAGGGATATTGGTAATCGGACCGAAGTAGCTTATAACAAAATTTAAAACAAATCTCAATTCTGTCAACACATGGCCCCGCTTCTGCACATTACCCAAATAAAATATTTTTTTCTTATATAATGATTGCTAAACTTTTTATTAAAAATTCTATTAATTGAAATTCTGTAAAATTGAAGCTGAGGCAATAATTTTGTGACCAGATGCATCCACTTCTTCACATCACCCCAACGAAAAAGCGGTCTTTCCCAATTTTCGTTCTTCCATTGGAAGGATCTAGGATTGAGACGCTATGGCTCTCGACTTCAAAACACAATTTATAAGCATTTCGATAACAGTGCCATCTGTTAGCGTTTTTTGCAACCAATTTTTGAAACTTCTGTACAACATTTTTACAGCTTAGCTAATAAACAAACCGTTTACCGCATAATTCTATTGATCTTTGTTTTTGAGATATTTAATTTTGAAATCAGGGTCTTATTCGCTGGACACCCTGTATGTTATTGATGTTCACTATGGCTTGTTCGATTGTAGCAGTTGCAGTTCTTTTACAGGTACAGTCGTGGAAAAAAAAAGTAAACACCCCCTACTAATTCCTCAACAAATTGTCATAGGCGAAAGTTACTGGTACCGAACAATTGAAAATAAAGTCTACTTATAAATGATGTATATAAAATTTGCTTAGGGGGCCATATGCATATTAAAACGAATCCAAACTTAATTTTTTTTCAATGGCAATACCCAATTTTAACCAGATATGTCAAATCTTCTGTTAAAACTATACCTAGACACCAAATTTCAAGTCATTTGAATGATAAGTTTTTAAAATTATAAACATTCAAAATTTAGTGCTTCTAATTATTAGGATGAGCGAAGCGAATCTTCTATTAGGCTACACAAATTACATTGTGTCGTACACTTTGGAAAAAAACTATTCAGTATTTTGACTTGAAATTAAACACAAAAATAAATTATGATATGTAGATTTGCACAATATTATTCTTTATACAGAATAACCTTAAAAATTTTATTATTTTAATGAATTTATTTTACATGTTTTTGCATAACGGACGTATTTTTGCAATTAAAAAAATGAAACACGTATATTTTCAGAAGGAAAAATAACTCATGGAGTTAGCAATTAAAGATAGAATGATGATTAATTAAATAAATAAAATATATTTTCATTATTCCAAAAAATATCTCAAAAACTGTTTTTTAAATTTCATTTTCAGTGTTAAGAATTCAAATACACAATTTATTCTTATGTGAAATCATTTACGCAGACGATAGTTAGACATTTTAAAAGGATTATATTATGTTTTTTTTTTTAGAGTGGCAACAAAACAATTGTAAACAAATAAAATTAATTGTTAAATTCGTTATATAAAGTGTTATTCGAATTCGAAGGTTAAATGATAACAATAAGACCAATGTCAGACGGGCGTCTTATTTGCTGCTTTTTTGCTTAAGTATTATCCATTCACAATGCTATTGTGAATGGATATTTGCATTGTGAATGGATAATACTTAAACAAAAAAGCAGCAAATAAGACGCCCGTAGCATTGAGAATGGATAATACTTAAGCAAAAAAGCAGCAAATAAGACGCCCGTCTGACATTGATCTAATAGGTATAATCCTATTTCAAACCACCATTTGGCGTTTTTGAAAAATATGCCGAAATGGCGATTTTTTACTTGTTTATTTGCATTTATCATAATGTAGCCCTAATTTTATTTATTTATTGAATAACAAACATACGACTTGTGTGCTTGACATGAGAGCCCGCTGTAACCCTAATAAATAACAAGTTGGAAATTGCTCGTCAAACGTAGCAAATGAGGTGCGTTCGTACTATAACTAGTTTTATAATTATTTTTTGCACCCCATATTGTACTGAATGTATACTTTTTTGCACTTCATAAAGCGCATAGTCTGATACATCATTAAAATGCACTTCCAATAATTTTTTCCCATTCCCCGTAATGTAACGGAACACTTTTGACTGTCCCTGTAATAAAACTATACATCCGATTTTCCTAAAATTTGAAATAGCTCAACAAAACTTTGCAACAATTATATCTTTAAAATTTCAGACCATTCGGAAGGCTGTAATATCATTAAAATGCACTTGCAATAATTTTTCCCATTGGCCGTAATGTAAAGAAAAACTTTTGACTGTCCCTGTAATTAAACTATGCATCCGATTTTCCTAAAATTTGAAATGGCTCGACAAAATTTTGCAACAGTTATATCTTTAAAATTTCAGATCATTCGGAAGGCTGTAATATCATTAAAATGCACTTGCAATAATTTTTCCCATTGGCCGTAATGTAAAGAAAAACTTTTGACTGTCCCTGTAATTAAACTATACATCCGATTTTCCTAAAATTTGAAATGGCTCGACAAAATTTTGCAACAGTTATATCTTTAAAATTTCAGATCATTCGGAAGGCTCTAATATCATTAAAATGCACTTTCAATAATTTTTCCCATTGGCCGTAATGTAAAGAAAAACTTTTGACTGTCTCTGTAATTAAACTATACATCCGATTTTCATAAAATTTGAAATGGCTCGACAAAATTTTGCAACAATCATATATTTCAAATTTCAGACCATTCGGTTGGGTAGTTTTTGCTCTGTTACATGCGGACAGACGGACGGACGGACAGACGGACGGACAGACGGACGGACAGACGGACGGACAGACGGACGGACGGACTGAACGACGACTATAGGTGCTACGTATTTATATAATTACGAACGCACCTAAAAAGTAGAATGTTGCCATCCTTAATTTTAAAATATAGTTACTCATAGTAAAATAATGGTTTTAGAGATAAAAACGTTACTGGAAAGTAGATTGCCTTTACATGAGCGTAGAAACAGACCGGATGTGAAATTTGATTCGTTCAGACAATTTTGGACAAAAAATGATAATGGAAATACAGAATTATCAAATTAAACCATAATCAAAGGAATGATTTTTTTTATATATTGCATTTATGAGTTAAATATAAATATTGTTTTTAACAAATTTAATAAGATAGATATAAAAAAGATTATATGAGCGGCAAGAAATAAATTTTGTATACACGTTTTAGGAAAATTACAGAAAAATTATCGATTAATGTAAAGGTTTAAAACAAGCTAAAGTACACGAAAATCATTAATACAGCGATCACTACATCGCACTTATGAGCGCTACAAGCGCATGTAGACTAAAAAAGACATCTCTGGACGCAGCAACCTCCTTGTAGTGGAATCGAAAAATACACGAAAATTGTTAATGCAGCGATCACTTTACCGCACATATGAGCGCTTCGCTCACATGGAAACTAAAGAGAACATTACTGGAGGCAGCAACTTCATTGTATTGGAATCCCAAAAATGCTTGAAAATTGTTAATGCAGCGATCACTTTACCGCAAGTATGAGCGCTTTGCGCACATGAAAACTAAAAGAAACATCACTGAACGCAGCAACCTCCATGCATCGGACCCAAAAATACACGAAAATTGTTAATGCAGCGATCACTGTATTGCATGTATGAGCGCTTCGCGCACAGGAAAACTAAATAAAACATCACTGGACGCAGCAACTTCCATGTATCGGAATCCCAAAAATACACGAAAATTGTTAATGCAGCGATCACTTTATCGCATGTATGAGAGCTTCGCGCTCATGAAAATTAAAAAAACATCACTGGACGCAGCAACCTTCATGTATCAAAATCACAAAAATACACGAAAATTATTAATGCAGCGATCACTTTACCGTATGTATGAGCGCTTTGCCACATGAAAACTAAAAAAAAAAATCACTGGACACAGCAATCTCCATGTATCGGGATCCCAAAAATACCTGACGGTCGTTAATGTACTAAAACATCTCCTATCGGTAACTTTCATCAACAAAAAAGAAAAAGAGGTCACGTTTTAAATAAGCAAGCAGACGATAAAATTTTTTTCAATACTTTTCATGAGATAACCGATTAATGAGGTAATTAGTTATTTATTTGTATAAAAAAAAGACAACAGAAACAAATGTTTGAAATAAAAAAGCTGATTATGACTTTTTCCAGTGCTTTTTATGTTTTAACATCATGACGTCACCATTTAGTGACGTAATTGTTATTTTAATTAACGCAAAAACTATTAAATCATTAAAATTCATTAAAAATAGACACAAAACGTTAAATTAACAAACGCGAAATCACAAAAATATCATTGCTCAAACTTTCCAACAACAAAAGAGCAACATCTGGCTGACTCTCAACAGTTTGGCAAGGTTTCACCAAATGGAGGGTTGAAATAGGAACCATGGAACCAACCCAATAATATAATAAGTTACCCATTCTTAGTATCAACGAGAGCAGATTTGAAATGTTTTTCCAGAAAATAGAATTTTGAAGAAATAACTTTCTTAAGCTCACTTCGAATATATACCTATTTCAAACCATTTGAGAAAACACTAGAGGCTATTGGAAAATGCAAAACCATCTTTAAAAGAGCTTTTAGTTGAAAATTTAAAAATATTTTATAAAATTTTGATTCGAAGATATTTTTATTTATACATGATCTTACATCACAAATAAAAAATTCCGACGAAATTCTTATTTATTTGGCTGAACTTACATTTCTAAAATTAAAATGCGCCAAAACATAAAATAACGTTTTTGCTTAATAAAGAAGCAAAAAATACTATAAAAAAATATTGTTACTTTCAAATATTTATTTTATTAAATAATGCTTCGCGAATCCAAACAAAGCATGGCTTTTGCTAGTGTTAAATTACATTTTCATAATATTATTTATATCTCCTGAAATTATGCTCCTAATGTGTTAATATTTTGTGTAGCAATAATACTAATATGCCCAAACATATATGGGCATTCTCACAATCTTTTAACTTTCATGTCCCTGAATAATAATTTTTTTATTTAATACACTTTTTTGTGTTTTTTTTAATTTCATATACTTTCATATACTTACTTTCATATACTTCCATTGCATGATTGCACAACAATATTAACGAGATAAATAAGTTTTGGACGATGTTGGGTGTCCAAACAAATGGAAAACTCATCTACCGTCCCGTGTTCCTGATGCTGATTTTGAAGTTTGGAGCTGTCTGGATAAAATTGTTTCAATAAAAATAATTCGATATAATTTTTTTCTGAAACTGGAACTATTGTTTTCTATAAATATGTAGCTAAAAATTAACCGGCACATTTTTAGGATTGATATTATTTTTTTAACTCTGTCCCTGGGTTTTAGATTTTTTACCATCCGTCTTCTAAAGTTATACAGAAAATCACTTCAGATGCAGCGACAGAATTTTTTTCAAGTTTTTGCTCATGCAGAAGTATGCTAGAGAAAGACTATCTAAAATTCTTTGACAGGAAATTTACTGCAGAATATAAATCAGCATTTAAATATCAATTTCAAGCGCCGTGGCTTTATTGGTAGTCTTACCGTCCCCAAGGTTTATTCCTGAACTTTTCGAGGTAAATAAAAAAAAAAAAAAAATTAATTTAATCTAATGTTAACAACTGTTTCGAAAAATCAATGAACATTGTGGCTATCACTTAGTCTTAACATGATTTTCCTAAAAATAGGTGGTAATTTTCCTTACCGTCCCTTTTTTTACCATTTCGTCCTTTTTTTTTTACCTTACCGTCCCTTTTTTAACACCCCTTTAAGACAATGTTATACAAAAATTCTCTATTAAAAGTACTACATTTGTATTATTTCTTATTTGAATGTCCTGTGGGTACTATGCAAATTCATTATAAGCAAAAATTTAGAACAAAATAAAAAGTTATAGGGGTAAAATAGTAAGGAAAATTAAACTCGCAAGTGTAACCTAAACCTCAGTTAAAAAAAAAAAAAAAAAATTCGCTGCTGACCATTTTTTCTTTATTTTGAATCATTAAGGCATTCGTCTATTAGATTAAAATGTTATTTTAGCAAGTTTAATTTTGCCAGATTTTTTTCCCCCAAAAGTCAAAAGATTGTGAGAATGCCCCATATACGTTGAATTTGCAATTTTTATAATTTCATGATATGAATTATGAATTATGAAATTAATATTCGAAAAATATCATGAATTGCAACCTACAGTTTTTTGATGGATTTAGTTTTATTAAGCCCTGCTTTTTGGAAATCCAAAATTTCACAATTTTCTTCCAAGTAGTTTTCAAATTATGCTTAGGGAAAAGGATGTTTTAAGGGGCCGTCTGTGATAGAAGTGACTAGATATTTTGAAGGTTGGTTGGTTGATTTTTGACGGCCGATTATCTACTCTAGGGATATAGGCCTGAGGGGGGAGTGCCCATCGTGGGGGTCTTTCTAAGATAACCTAACCCGTATTTATGCATGGAAATCCATGGCTCGAAGAAAACCACGAAAACTCCGAACGATTAGGCCGACGGAAGCGATTGAGTTCGAACCCAGCACCTCTTGTCCTTTAGAGAGCAATTAATAGTTATAAGGGCGTATAGTAATATGTTTGACTCTTGCTGTGTTAACTATTATCTCTGCCACTAATCGCTTGATGATGGAAACTACTAGATAATTGCTGTTGAAACTATAACAGTGTTTTTCACTCACCAACTGGAGAAAAATGAAGACCTACTATTGTATATATTTCATCTCTAGTAAATTTATTATCACTAAGAATGTTTAAATAGAAGTAAGTAAATGAATCAGGCCTTTTTCCGAGATTTATGTTGTTCATGTTCGACTTCAGGATTCAGTGTAACAAAGAATGCATTTCTTTCGGAAATTATATTCTCCGTAGGTTCCAACTCTTATTACTCTTTAAGCTTTTATCCATTTAAGATTCTGTGCTTGAAGAAAACCACGAAAACTCCGAACGATTAGGCCGACGGGCGCAATTGGATTAGAACCCAGCACCTCCCGTCTACCAGCTTCGAGAGCATAACCTCTCAGCCACGGGTGGGGCTCTAGATATTTTGAAATTTCTTCTGCTGTCGTGTAATCTAGCAGGCTTTATTGACTGCTTGAGTGGTGCTTAAGGTGCCTTGATCAAGAAGGGGCTCTCTCGGTTAACAATGGAGTACGGAAGTTCAATTTGGATACAGCCCTTAAAATACGCTCGTTTTAAAATAATTAATTATTTGGAAAGTTATGCTACAAATTGCATAAAATTTGTTTTTAGGCTAATTGAAGGGTGTAGAGTTCGTTAATAATGTCAGAATTGTGTATTGCTATTGAAAAAAAAAACAAAGTTATGATTTGTTTTAATAAGTAGATAAGCAAATTTTACATACATCATTTAAAAGTAGACTTTATTTCGAATCGTTCTGTACCAGTAACTTTCTTTTATGATAATTTGTTGAGGAGTTAGTAGGGAGTGTTTACTTTTCCCCCCCACGACTGTACATTGAAAAGAATTCCGTTACATAACAGCCCCATGGAAAAATCGCTTGATGTGGTTTTTAATAACGTTTCACAATTACAAATTCCTTGAAATTTATATATAGCTTTGGAAGTACACTACAAGATGCTTACTGTAGAATATCATGTGGATAGCATTCATCGTGTATTTACAGGGACACTCAAAAGAATTACATTACATTGGGGTAAGAAAACATTGATTACATTACGGTGTATTTTATTCATGTTGCATATTGGAATTGATATATATCTCTGAGATCACTGCAATATATTTACTATAGAATATGATCTGCATAGCATTAATCATTGACATACCGGGACACACAAAATAATTCGGTTATAGGACCCTCTATGAACAATAACTGCTGGAAGTAGTACGGCTTCTCGTCTGGTACGTGTTTTTAAATTAAACTTTTTTTGCTTATTTTTTAGTGTCTATGAATTCTACAGATCATATACAGGGCTGCACAAAAGATCTGAAGTACATTTTCGTTTATCGATGTAAATTGTTGAAGGGGAATTTTCAAAAGTTATAAGCATTTTCTAATTGAACTGAATTTTAGCATGCTATGTATTATGTGATAAATCTGTACTACATATTACAGCTTTACAACTGCTTTACAACTTGTTTATTTAGACAATGTTTTTTTCACCTTATTAAACTGTGAATAAATGGCGATTTGGTGAAGAAAATTGAAGAAACTGGATGCACATGTGATCGACCACGATCCGGATGACCATCTGTTTCTGTTGAAGTTGTTGCGGAAGTGCATAACAGGATTACTGCTGATCCATTGCATACGGCAAGAAGTGTTGCACGCAGTTTGGACATACCGAAATCAACAGTCCTCAAGATTCTGCGCAGTATTCTGCGGATATATCCCTATCGATTCCAGCGCGTCCAGATGTTGCAACCTGGAGACGCGAAACAGCGTTTGGACTTTGCAAATTATTTTCTCATCAGATATGATGAAGTTAACAGCTGGCCTCTGCGAAAATTATGGGCGGATGAGGCACATTTCTTTTTAATTGGGAACGTAAACTGCGCTCTGTGTGCACTGGGCTGATGAAAATCCTCACGATGTGACAACAACGCTTTTACACGAAGCAAAAGTCACTGTGTATTGCGGCATCGCAAACATATTCGTTCGCGGTCCCTACTTTTCCGAGAAGGTCACTTCCACAGGAATGAATTCGTAGTCCATCACAAGTGCTCGGTATACAACAATATTGCAGAATTACGCAATTCCAGAATTGTAGCAGTGAAATGTCGTTAATGATAGTGTATGGATGCAAGATGGTGCTCCTCCACACATCGCCACATCTGTTCGACAAGTGCTGCAACAGAACTTTGATGATAGAATCATCTCCCGTAACTTTGCAGTTTCTTGGCCACCACAATCCTCCGATCTCACTCCAATGGATTTCTGGTTCTGGGGGTTATCTGAAATCAAAGGTGTAGGTAGACACCAAATCCAAGAAATTTATCAGAATTGAAAGATACCATGAAACGCGAAGTTGTGCAGATTCCTTCTGCGATGTTACGTTCGGCATTGTTGTCAACAGTCTCACACATGCAGTGCGTTATTGTTTGCGAAGGTGGACATGTTGAAAACTGCTAATTCAAATTAATGTTTTTTCTCTCTTCTCTCTTGTGTTGTCATTGGTCCTTTACAATGGTCATCTTTGAAAATGTTTTACTTCGGCAATTTTCATCGTACGTATATCATTCCATCGCCATTTATGGTTTTTCAATGCACTGATGAACTTGAGCAATGAAAAAATGGGTGTTGCTATTCGAAAATTTAGAAATGTTTTCACTGTAATGGCAACCTTGAGATTTCTATTGTTTTAAATCATCACGATCTCGAGCGCATACCTTCAAATAAGTATATCTAAAATTTCTTTTCGATTGTTTGAACGTTTAGTACGCTAAGGGTTCATATATCGGAATTTTTTCTTATGACCACCCTGTATATACATATATATATATATATTCATTTTGTTTCATACCTAAAAGTATGTTGTAGTTGTCGCATAGTTACATTATCTAGTAGTCCATATTTTGGTAAATTAATTCAATTTAATCGAATTTAAAATACGTAATTTAATTGCTACATATGCGCATTTAATGATGTACTGATATATTTCTTTACTATGTATTATTTTAATTATTTATAGTGTGCAATTGCTACATTATTAAAACTTTTTATAATGCTTACTGTTGAATCCAACATTTAAAATTTCGTAATTTTGGCCACTGCTTTACAGCTGTGTATTTTTCTTCTTTTACCATAGGTGATTTTACATTTTTCGTCCTACATACTTTATTCTTCCACTTTTTAAAATATAGAATATAGGAGATACAATTTTATAGTAGAATAATTGTTTTATTTATTTATGATCAATTTTTCGTTTATTTTAATGGCTAATATTTACAAAAAGTCCTTCCGGCCAGTGCCGGGAGGAAGAGGTAGCTTTCATATTCCTTATTTTTAAAAAGCCAACTTATATTATTCAAACACACGAAGCTCAATTAAGTGGAAACCGAATGTAGGAGATTCAATACTAATTTTTATCAATACTAAATCATTATGAATGAGAATTTCGCGAAATTAGTCAGCTTTATACAAGCTGCTTTTATTTAAAGTCACTTATATTTGGCTGCCAAATTCGTCGATTTCTTAAAGTGCCTGCCATTTTAAGACAACATGGTAGATGAGGCTAACCAGTGAACTTGGTCGAGACCTTAGTAATTGCTGTGCACATGCTCACTCATATCGGAATCGGTTGGTATATATGAGTGCTGTCGCAGGCAAAAAATCAGGTTTTTCAAAATGTCACCCACTTTAGAAATTGAAACTGCTATATCTGAGCCATTTTTTAAGATAAAGACAAGCAAAAAATACTCCTGAATCCTTTTATCAAGGTCAAATACTTAAGAAAGAAACCTTTTTCAATTTCTAATTTTTTTGCACCTCACTTTAAATATAATTTTTTTTTAATTTAATGGCCGCCATTTTGAAACAAGATGGCTGATGAAGCTGGCCAGCGAACTTGGTCGAGATATTGATGCATACTATCCACATGCCTTCTTCCATCGAAATAGGCGAATACGTGTGGTATCGCGTGACAAATACAAGATCGTTTCAAAGTGTTAGCCATGATAGAAATTCAAAGTGCTATAATTCAACCACTTTTTAAGCTATAAACAAAAGAACAAATTTTCAGAAACAAAAACTGCTCCAGAATCTTTGTATCAAGGCCAAACACATAAAAAAAATCTTTTTCATTTTCCAATTCCTTAATACCTCATTTTAAATTTTAAATTACATTTTTTTTTAAAAATGGCAACCCTTTTGAAACAAGATGGCGAATGAAGCTGGCCAACAAACTCGGTCGAGACATTGGTATGTACTATGTACAGACCAAGTTACATTCAAATCGGTTCATAAATAAGCCTGTTATCGCGTGACAAAAATCAGGTCATTTTAAAATGTCAGCTGCAATAGAAATTCAAAATGTTATAACTCAGCCATTTTTTTAGATGCAGACGAAACAAAACCTGTTCCGGAATCTTTGTATTAAGGTCCAACACATACAAAAAAAAATCTTTTTCATTTTCCAATTTTTTGGCATTTCATTCTAAATTTAATTAAATTTTTTTTTTTTTTAAATGGCCACCATTTTGAAACAAGATGGCAAATGAAGCTGGTCAACGAACTCGGTTGAGTTATTTGAATGTACTATGTACACACCAAGGTACATCCAAATCGGTTCATAAATACGTCTGTTATCACGTGGCAAAAAACAGGACGTTTCAAAATGTCAGCCACGCTAGAAATTCAAAATGCTATAACTCAGCCATTTTTTAAGATATAGACGAAACAAAAACTGCTCCCGAATCTTTTTATCAAGGTCAAACACATAAGAAAAAAATATTTTTTCAATTTTCAATTTTTTGCTACCACATTTCAAATTTAAATTTTTCTTAAAATTTTAAATGGCCGCCATTTTTAAACCTGATGGCGGATGAAGCTGGCCAACGAACTCGTTCGAGACATTGGTCTGTACTATGTATAGACGAAGTTACATCCAAATCGGTTCATAAATACGCCTTTTATCGCGTGACAAAATTCAGGACGTTTCAAAATGTCAGCTTCGTTAGAAATTCAAAATGCTATAACTCAGCCATTTTTTAAGATATAGACGAAACAAAAACTGCTACGGAGTCTTTGTATAAAGGTCAAATACATAAGAAAAAAATATTTTTCCATTTTCAATTTTTCGGTACCACATTTCAAATTTTAAATTTTTTTTTTAATTTTTAAATGGCCGCCATTTTGAAACAAAATGGCGGATGAAGCTGGCCAACGAACTCGGTCGAGACATTGGTATGTACTATGTACACACCGAATTACATCCAAATCGTTTCATAAATACGAGAGTTACAGTGTGACATATGTCAGATATATATATATATATATATATATATATATATATATATATATAAATTTTGAACGGAGGGTGGTTTCGGGGTCTGGGGGTCATGATCGACGAAAATATACCAAAATTTTTTGAAATCGCTTTCCTCCGAACGGCTGCAATAGGTAGCTTTTTGTAAAGAAAGCTACCTAAAAGTTTTATTATGTGAAAACGCAATGAATAACTGAAAGCGCATTTATTATTGGAATTGTATTTATTTTATTTAATATCTAAAAGTATTTTGCAGTTGTTACAAAGTTACGTGCTGGGCAACATATAACAATGATATGTTCCCGCACCATGTTGGTTAAATCAAAGTAAAATTGCGTAATTTGTTATTTCTGTTTGTATAAATATTTTTTTATTAAATATAATTATGAGTGTAAAATTATAATGTTTATATATTTAAGTAAAATAGGAGTGCAAGTTCATACAAAAATTATTAAGTTGATTTTAAATATTAAATATATATTTTTAAAAAATTGTTGTATTGTAAAATGAATGTATAATGTTGAATAGAGTTCGGATCTCAGATAACAACAATAGCCAGACGCCATGGTGTCGTTTTATGACAAGCCAATGGAAAGTGGTGTAGAATTAGAAATCGTAAAATAATAAAAATGTTGGAATAAATTTATGGCCTTAATAAAAGTGTTGGGATAAATTTATGGCTTTTCAGACCACCCAAACTTTAAGGCATATAATAATATTAAAGTATATGTAAGGGGCCATTTGCAGACGGTTAGCTAATAGGCCTATCGAAGGATAATGCAAAATCTTCTCACATCCAATAAGGGTGGACTAGAAAAATAATTCCACCCCCTGCAAGAGTTGGTGTGCCAGAAGAATAAGGTTTGAAAAAGAGAGTCTGAAAAAAGATGTCGAGGACGCAGGAGCTCTCCTGAAAGCCCGTGCAATGAAATCCTGAAAGCCCGTGCAATGAATCCAGAAAGCCCTAGTAATGCCCAGGCGAGATGGACATATCGGAGTGAGCCTAAGCCAGCCTAATTGAGGATGTCTTCCTGATGTTAAAAATAAGTGGATTGTTCTACACAGGTCCGTAGCTATGCATCCTGCCATCCGATATCGCCGCTCTGATAAGACGCAGATTCCTGATGACATATGGATATGATCCTTAGCAACGCGACAACTCTGAATTTGATGAATAAAGGCCACCATCCCGTATATGAAATAAGGTACTACCTTAAACTTTCTCTTTTACCACTTAAAATCATATGAGAAATTATAAATATCATTTTCTGATATTTTATGGTAGAGAGCAATCTGAGATCCAACAAAACCAATAATTAAATATAATTAAGGTAATTTAAAAATGAAAGAGAATTATTCTTTTTAGCAAAAAGAAAAATATATAATAATAAGAGTAAATGAAAATATTGTCTTTTTTTTTAAGATTAAATATACATAAAATAATGAGAAGCAAACAAAAGTGTTGCTTTCTTTTTTTTGAATTAATATTATGTATTTCTGTATATAGTTGTGTTCAATGTAAATAAAATATTTAATCAAGTTTTAAAAAAGTTTTTGTAATTTTTTTAATTGATAATGTTTAAGGTGTGTCAATTTATTTTTACAGCTTAAATTTTAGTTTAATTCATAAGTGGAAGAGTTCGTCTAAATAATTCACAACGCAAACTCTTAATTTTATTCGTAATTATTTAAATTTAATAATTACAATTTGACGCGGATTATAATTTAATTTTATTAATGCTTCGCGTTGCTCTTCTACTAGAATTATGTAATTACGATCACTTATGTTATTTGAATTTGTCTAAGGTATATAAAATTATATACCAATTTACTATGAGGTTGCTTGGATGATTTGGACCAATTAACAATTTTGGATGTAAATTAATTAGAAAATAAACAGGTGTAATTATCTGTCCAGCATCCCCCCTCTTCAAAGTAAAATGGTGCTATGACTCAGGAACGTTCATCTGAGGTCATTAGAAATAATAATAATAATAATAATAATAATAATAATAATAATAATAAAGGAAAATAAATTTAAGTATTATTTTAATGTCACAATTTTAAGATATTGTAGGTATGTAAGTTTAATTGATTAAAATTTTATTAAAATTAATTTTATTATTGTAACAATAATGACACACATATAATAATTTAAATAAATAAAATGAATAATATATGTTAGCAAAAAAAAAAAAAAAAAAAAAGAAATAAAAAAAATAATTCTGGGATTTATAATAGGTAAATTTAGGAATTACAATTTTTTTTTCTCTCTTTTCTCTTTTGGTTGGATCTCAGTTAGCATTGAGAAATAATGGCATTCACATCACGGATGACACATTTGTAAAAATAAAACCTTTTTTTAATATACTGTATAAATAATAATGATAAGAATAATGAGTAAAATTTTATAATATGACTGGTATAAAAATGATTGAAATGTGAATAGATCATGATTTTTGAAATTGTATCAAGGTGATACAAAAGAAAATTTATGAGTCGTACTACGAAGTAGTAGTACAATATTTACATATAAAAAAATAAAATAAGATTGTTGTTTCTGTAGAAAAAGACAGATATTTTTCTGTTAAATGAAATTATGTTGTTTTTTATATATACGTGTATTATAAACATTTTAGGGGTATTTATGTGTGTAAAAGAATAATCTACAAAACAACTTCATCTCCTAAGAATTTTTTTTTTTTTTTAAATTTTAGTGCTGTTGGCCCCACCAGTGGCCGAGAGGTTCTGCTCTCGAAGCTGGTAGACGGGAGGTGCTGGGTTCGATCCCAATCGCGCCCGTCGGCCTAATCATTCGGAGTTTTCGTGGTTTTCTTCGAACCTTGGTTCTCCAAGCGTTAATACGGGTTAGGTTCCCTTAGAAAGACCTCCACGGAAGGCACTCCCACCCCCTTAGGGCCTATATCCCACGTGCTGATACGAGCCGTTAATTCCCAAAATGGCTCATCCGATCTCAGCAATCTGATCCTTTGTAAATATTAATATTTTGGATTACTTTACTGTGATTTTGATCAAATTTAAGAAAATAAATCAATTTAAGTCATTATAATTGCATTCTATTTTACATTACACTACTTCATAAGAAAATAAATATAATTATCTAATATATAAATATCAGTTTTAGCCAATCAGATTGCTGGGATCGGTTGAGCCAATTTGGGAATTAACGGCTCGTCGTGCTGATAATTGGCCGACATAAATACAACCAACCAACCAACCTTTAGTGCTGTTGTTTTTATGTATTTATGCAATTTAGAATATTTTCATACATATGTTGTAATATAGAGAAAATAGTATGAGATGCAAAATATTCTTTTAAGGGGTATAGGATCTATTTTGAATTGATATTTTGAAAAAGTATACTTTGATTACTAATATTTGTTAAAAATGACTCAGACGCTGGATATAGATACACGTATTAAGTTAGTGTCACCATTTGATAATAAAAAGAACAAAAACATTATATTTTTTCTTAGATGAATTTGATAATATTTTTAATTCGAAAGATATACAGGAAGAAACTAAATTATTAATTTTAAAGGCTAAAATTACTGGGGACGCAAAACATATTTTAAGTAAACAGATTGAAAAATATAATGAGACCAATTATAATTTATTTAAAAATAATTTGGTGGAGTTATTTGGTACTAAACTAAGCTTCCTTAATGCTCAGAGCAATTTCCTAAATTTAAAACAGGCCGCAAGTCAAACGATAGAGGATTTCATTTTGGAGTTTAAAAAGGGTGTAAAATCTTATATCGAAAGTGCAGGCGAAAATGTGGATAATAAGGAAGAGAATTTTATCGAAATCTTAAAAATGTCGAATTTTTTTAATTCAATTAGACAGGATATTGCACTAGATGTTCGTAAAAATGCGCCCAGGTCCTTCAAGGAGGCATGCGAGTTAGCAAAACTTATGGAAAGTGCGTATAATGAATCAAAGTTTGAGGAAATTAACGCAATAAATAAAGAAAACAAAGATCTTTATGTGAACATTATAGAATCAAGTAAGCAAAACAAAGAGCTAATCGAGAAATTAAAAGGGGAGATTGAAAAACTAAAAAAATCAAAGAAAAAAAACCATGCAATTAGAGATGATAGTGTTCCGCGGAATAAGAAATTCTTTAATAAACACAATAATTATCAGGGTCCCCATTTCAATAACAATTTTCATTATAATGATTACGAACGATATTATAATGATTACTACAATTCCTTTAATTACCCGACGCATTATGGGATGTATAATTATTCACAACCTAACTGGAATTCGGGAACTAGGGATTTTGGATATATTTCTGAGAATTATGATCAAAATGGTTATCAATTTGAAAAGCGCAAAAAGAAAAAAAAATGGGCAAAGAAAACAGCGAAATCGGATCAAGATCCGGGATTTTCAGAGACGGAAATCGATAAAATAAATAAAACAATCGCAAATATAACAAATGCAGACAAAGATAGTCTGCCAATTATATCACTAAGTATACAGGGCGTCGAAATACAAGCTTTACTGGATACTGGAGCTGCTGTTTCCCTTTTATCACCTTCTTTATTCAAAAAAATTAAAGATACAAACGTCAAAATCAAATATTTGGGCAATCAGATCCAAATTAAAACTTTAACGAATTCAAAGATTTTTTTTAAACAATGTGTAAAATTAACTTTTCGATTAAAAGGTATATTCACAACAGGCACATTTTATGTCACTAATGATGATTTTGATAGGCAGTACCAAATGTTATTAGGGTACGATTATCTCAAAGAAAATCATATGATTTTGGATTTATGCAATAAAACCTTAAAATTTAAAAATCAACAAATTAACTTAAACGTTGCAAGTGAAGTAAATAATTATGAAGTGAATAACATTACGCCATGTAATTCAGGGGAACATTCAAATAAAATTATGTTTGCCATTACTAAAAATAGAATTTTTCTCCAACCTGAAGAATCGAAAATTGTAAAATTAAAATGCCCAGAGGATATAAATATGTCAGATGTGATTATTTTTGACCCCATTCAAGAAAATAGTAAATTTTCATGCGAGACTTCGTTACACGAAGTTCAAAAAAATAATAACATAAATATTATAATAAAGAATAAACTGTTAGAAAAGTTAATTATTCAGAAAGGAACTAAAATGGGGGAAATTATAAAGAACTTTGAGTGCAAGCAAGATGACTCAACTGATAATATAGAGAAAGGGACATTTTATGAAATAAATAATTTAAATATAGAAGATGTAAGAAAATTGCGAGAAGCAGAAATTAAAGAGACGGATTTCGATTTAAGCCATTTATCAGAGGAAGTACAACAAAAATTTCGAGAAATTTTAATGGGCAATGTTCATGCATTTTCAAAAAGTTATCAAACATTGGGGCAATCAGCGTTTGTCGCACCAAGTTTTCAATTGAATCATGAATTCCCGGTACAAGCTAAGCCATATAAATTGCCGCAGGCAGTAAGACAGTATGCGAAACGGGAAATTGAGCAATTGTTACAGGCTAAAATTATAGAGAAGACTGACTCCGAGTATGCTTTTCCAGTAATTTTCGTTAGAAAGAAAAATCCGAGTAATAACCCGAATTCAGAACCCAAGTTTAGAATGGCAACGGACCTAAGACTATTAAACCAAATTTTACAACCGTACACTTATCCGATGCCGGACGTAAAAGACTTATTACAAAAAATAAGCGGTAAAAAATATTATACGGTGCTAGACTTACATAGTGCATTTTTTCAAATAAATTTAAAACCAGAAGATCGTAGAAAATTAGCTTTTATTACGGAATTTGGAAAACATATGCCGCTTCGTTTAGCTTTTGGCACACGAAATTCTAGCGCAATTTTTGCAGAAGTAATTGATAAAATTCTGGGACATTTTGACAAAAGCAAAGTATCATACTACATTGATGATGTGTTGATATCTGCAAACACAATAGCAGAAATGACGAAAAACTTAGAAGAAGTTTTACAGGTATTAATAAATCACAACATGACAATCGAACCTTCAAAAATGCAAATTTGCAAAGCAGAAATAGAATTCCTAGGATTTAGGGTGAATCAAATGGGATATTCTCCATCACAAAAGAATATTGAAAAAGTGAAAAATTTAGTCAGACCAAAATCGAAAAAGGGGGTCAGATCTTTATTGGGCTTAGCGAATTATTTTCGGATACTAATACCCAACTATTCAGACAAAGTTAACCCTTTAATAGAGCTGACTAAAGATAAAGTTAAATTCAAGTGGAGTCCAGAAGCAGAAAAAGCTTTTCTGATAATTCAGGAAGAAATTGTACAAAAACCAACACTCAGACCCCCCGATTTTAACAAGGAATTTTTCTTATTCACGGATGGGAGCAAAGTTGCAATTTCAGGTGTTCTAGCTCAAGAAAAGGATGGTCATTTGCTACCTGTTGAATTTTTCGGGAGAAAACTTAGAGAACCGGAAAAAAATTATCCGAGTATTAAATTTGAGTTATTAGCAGTGCATGAAGCAATTATGCATTTTAAATATATGCTTTCGGGTAGAAGGTTTACTGTGTTAACTGATTCGAAAGCACTAACTCAGCATTTACATTTACAAGACAAATCGGAAATTATAAACAGATGGGTAGCAGATTTACAAGACTTTAATTTCGACTTCGAATTCGTCGAAGGAATTAACAATCCAGCAGACTATTTGAGCAGGAATTTAGATAATCTTACAACAGACAGAGAACTCCAAAATAATTTGTTTGCAAGTAACATAGCACTTACAGACGAAAATATTAAATCGGAGCAATACGCAGACGAAAAATTAAAAATTATAATAAATAAAATCGAAAAAGACAAAAATAATAGAAGCACGAAGAGATTTACTTTAAATCAAAATAAATTATTAATTTTAAAACCTGGTTCAGATAAAAAGGAGCTTTTAATTACCCCGGATTCATTAAAAATTGCAGCCATAGAAGAAGCTCATAAAGCGCATTTCGGATTTCAAAAAACTTATGATAATGTGAAAACAAGGCTTTTTTGGCACGGAATGTACAAAGACATTAAACAGTATTGTGCAAATTGTGTGCAGTGCCTCACATCTAAACAACACACGACAATAAAAGTCCCTGTTAAAAAAATGGTTAAAGATCACGAAGTCGGTACAGTCCTGCATGCTGACGTCATTGGACCTTTAAACCTCACGTTAAGGAAAAACAGATACATTTTAATTATAATTGATTCGACATCGAGATTCCTGGAAGCTGTTCCCCTACGAAACGTAGAGTCACAGACTATATTAAATGTACTAAATAAATATTTTGCAAATTATGGGATGTGCAAAGAAATTATCTTTGATAACGCAAAATATTTACGAAGCGAAATTATGAAAGAATATTTGGAATCTTTAAACATACAAAGGAAATTTGTGAGTGTATACCGTGCGCAAGGAAATGGACTTTGTGAAATTACCAATAAAATATTAAAAACATCAATTGTAGCTATGTCGAAACGCACTACGGAATGGGACATAAGACTGGATTTTTTTAAACTAGCGTATAATTCCTCGAAATACCGCGCTACGGGATATAGTCCCTCACTGCTATTTTTCGCAAGGGAAATAAAAAATCCCTTCACAGTCCATATTCCTTCCGAGGAAATATATACCCACTCTTATGTGAAAAGCAGAATACAGCATATGAAGGAAATCAAAATTCAATCCCTTGCAAACCAGGAGAAAATAATGCAAGAATATATAGATGAAGAGGCATACGAAAAAGTAAAGGATTTAAATTTGGGTCAAACAGTATATTTAAAATGTATTGGAAAACCAGGCGCATTAGAGCCAAAATTTCAAGGACCCTACGAAGTTACTAAAAAGTTTAGAAACTTTAATTATTTATTACAATATGTTCCAGATAAATCAATAGAGCCGATCAAACGACATATGGATCAATTGTACGCTCCGAAATATGCAACAGGTCATACAGAGGCGGAAATTACGAATTTACAGGGGTCTCAGAAAAAAATTAAGGGTGATAAAAATTACAAAAATAAATGTGACATTTGTCAAAGAAAATAACACTCAACTGAAAATTGTTGGTTTGAATTAGATGAAAATACGAGTCAAAAGGGTGACAAAGTTACTAAAAAGTATTATAAAAAAAATAATAAACATTCTGAGAATGCAGAACCAGATTTAAATGATCAAAAAGACCACCATAATAAAAATATGTCGTTATATGGTTATACACCATATACAAACTTATATGGGAATGTTATACAAGATCATTACCTTTTCCCCCTTCCCCAGTATTATCCATGGGATAGGAATTGGTATTAAAAATAAATCAAAATACATAATTAATCGAATTTAAAAATTTAAAAATTTTCAAAATTTAAAAATAAATTTTTCTCTTTTAGGTAAAAAAAAAATTGACACAAAATTAATAACTTGCCTTTTTAAAATTCAAAATAATAATAAGAAAGGATAGGAACATGGGAACGCCAATTTGTCTCAGGGTTACAATATTGAGCAAATGTGCAGGGCGCACCCGAAAACATACTTATAAAATTATGAAATGTGCTTCACAAAACTTCACTGGAGCAGTGAAATATTTTTCTCTCCAAGCAAAAGTTATATTTATTTTTTTTTTCGAATATGAATTAGAAAATATAAAATCTTAACAAAGCCAAATAACATTAAAACTTAATTAATTTAATAGTGAATAATGTTGGAGAAATAAAAAAAAAAAAAGAGAATTTTTTCTGTCTTCTATAAGGGTAGCCTTTGCTAATAGCCTTACAATTTAGATGACAGAATTTCAGAATTACTCTTTAAAATGAGTAGGTGTAAGCTATAGGTTCAGGGTAGTTAGAACAGCTTTATAACATACTTATATATATATTTTTTCGTATATAAATATATGGTTGACAAGGAATAAATTATTAGTGCACTCTATATTAGGATAGCGGTCAGCTATAAGCCTAAATATAATAAAATATACAAAAAGTGCTAAGATTTATTCCGGTAGTTCAATTACAACTTATATTCTAAAGTCTAGAATTTAGACAGCAGGGATAAGTTTTATGAACAAAAGTGTTATAAAAAAAATAATAAAAAAAAAAAAAAAAAAAAAGGATTTTTGGTGTAGCACATTGGTTTTTAAAAAACATATATATGTATAACAATGGACAAGGCAAGTTATTTCAATATGATTGCACACAAAATTATGTAAAAAAAATACACAAATAAATAATTGAAGCAAAATTAAAATTTTCTCACCAAAGGCTTTCTGTATAGGGTGCAATTTTGGCCTACGGCTGGGTATGCACCAACACCAACAAAATATTTGTAGAAAAATTATTTATCAATGGATCAGGGTATATAGTCATTACTTGGTCCTTAACTTCAGGATTCTTGGCTGAAAAAGGAATCGAAGAAAAAATTAAGTATGGTATAATTACTAGATGTTATGCTCAGAAACAATAAAATTAGTAATATTATATTGTAAAAAGCAGCATTTTAAGTTTTATTTAGGAAAACTTTTGATTTTTAGGTTTTACACATTTATGGAGTGTCTAGCTCAGTGTATAGTTCCTAGATTTAATAAAATATAATAAAAAAAATATAATTTCGTGTTGTTTTCAAAATAAATAACAAAATGTATAGCAATTAGCATTTACAGTTAAAATTTATGGAATTTTCAGCAAAATTAACATTAGACAAACATAGTTTATATTATATTTAACTTGATAAGGTAATTTACTTTTATTAACGGTATTCAATTAGAATTAAAGTAGGCTTAAATCCAAGTTAAATTAATTAATAACATTGTTGTAGTGCAAAATTTTATGTAAGACTATTATATTTTTATTGTATATATATAAATATGCGAATTTAATAATTAATAAAATGTATTAGAAAATTATTTAATATAAATATTAAATGACATCTTGCTGAAATCAGCTAGAAATTAATTTTTTTTAAAATAAAATATTTTATAAATTTATGTTATGTTAGAATTTAAGCATTCTTTTTCTCTTTTCTTTCCCTTAGAATTAAATGCAATTCTAAATTAAACACATATAAATATACATAGTATTGATAAATTTGAGTGTGTGAGTTCATAAAATTTTTTTTTAAATAATTTGGCCAATTTAACATAAGGAAACAAAATAAATAAATAAATATATTTATATATATTGGCCTTATTTTTTATTAAAATAGGTAGTATGGCTTAATAAATTAATTTATTTAATTTTTTTCTAGTACATACAGTAATTATTTTAAAAACTTAATCTGTAACAATTGGGTGTAGGTATTTATGAGTATACAAAGATTCTTTTCTGCTGGCAGAAATTCTTTGGTTCGGCCGAGTACTCATGGGTTACTACATACGATTTTACGTAGTAATTATCATTTGCTTTTGTATTTTTAAAATTATACAAGGGTATTAATTACATTTTTTTTATAATTAAATAATAATTATTAATGTTTGATTAATAATAATAATTTATTATCTTTTATTTTTAAACATATCATTAAATTTTAGACAGTAGAATTCACATACGGAATGTTAATGATAAATAAATTTTTGAATAAATAAATTTTTATTTCATTCAGTAAATAAATAAATATAAAAAAATTAACAATCTTTTAAGATGGAATTGTTGGCTGAATAAATAATAATTAAAGACAAAAAAATTGTTCTCTTCTTCGTCAATGGCATTTTCTGACAACACTATTTAATAGTATTAAATGAAGGTGCATTTTTAAGGTCAGCGTAATGCATATTTTGCATTTTGAGAGGCCGTAGAAGTCATATTTCCGTGTTGTTTACATTTTAATAGTAAGCAATATCATGAATCAAAATTTGTGTTTGTTAGAAAGGTCTAAAAATATACAATGTAATCAGTTAAAGAAAATTATATGCATTTTTTCTTAAATCCTGAAAGGCAATTTGGTTTAGATTTGAACCTGACAGCATAAATGCGCGCTCGCTTCAGTTGCAGTATGAGGCAGGAGAATTCAAATGCTAGAATCGCCATTTTCCCCTGCAAAATAATAAAAAAAGCAGAAGGTTTACATTAGATATGATACAAATACATACACTGTTTATGCATAGATTATGTTAAAAATTACATACAGGCATGCACAGTTAGTTAAGAAGAAAGTATATCAAGAAATTATACTAATTAATAAGGTAATTACAAGCATGAAATTATTTTAAATACATACTTTTGGAAGTCGTAAAATTTTGTCACAGCACAAATCACCTCGCAGAAAGTGATTAGTAGCTTGACCAACCCCACGTTTCGGGAGGATGGGGGGACGGTCAAAAACTGGTTTTATTCTCTTCTCCTTCTTCTTTTTTTTTCTTTTTCTCTTTTACCCTGTTTTGATTCTCGTATCGGGTAAAGTTGGAGAACATTACGTAAGGATATATTAAAGGAGATGAAATGGCCTGTATATTTTGACGTATCATACATGTTAGAAGTAACAAATAAATAAATAAAATAATGTAACCAGTTTGTATACAATATTTTTCTGATTATAATTTGAATACATCAGATTAATTATGTGAAAATATAACATGTCATACGACAAGCATTGTATTTACTTTTATTCAGTATAAAATGTGTTTTAAATGAAACACTGTGTCATAAGGTTATATGTGATGAAATAATATGTCAAATGTGTATGCCATTATTTTTCCTGTATTTAGGTTTATTTCGGCATATTAGTTTCATACAAAATTATAGCTTTGAATGTATTTTGGGCACTTAAACTGTAAAGTTACAAAATTATTAAACATGTGTGTGGTAAAGAAAAAAGGCTTCGAGAAAGATGTCAGATTTTCAGTACAGAGGTCTTCTATAAATGTGAATGTCAACAGACAACTATGCTATCATGTGTTGAACTTTCTGTTATGAAAAAATAGAAGAACTTCTTATAAAATATACCAGAACCATTGATAATTGAACTTTACAGACTTAGCTCAAAAACTGTGTAGATACACAGTCATATGGACACGTACATTCTTTTATGCTTTACAAAAAAAAAAAAAAAAAAAAAAAAAAAAAAAAAAAAAACAGCAATCAGTTTTTATTTTTCATTTTTTCTGACGACCGGGAGAGATGCTGGGCAACATATAACAATGATATGTTCCCGCACCATGTTGGTTAAATCAAAGTAAGATTGCGTAATTTGTTATTTCTGTTTGTATAAATATTTTTTTTATAAAATATAATTATGAGTGTAAAATTATAATGTTTATATATTTAAGTAAAATAGGAGTGCAAGTTCATACAAAAATTATTAAGTTGATTTTAAATATTAAATATATATTTTTAAAAAATTGTTGTATTGTAAAATGAATGTATAATGTTGAATAGAGTTCGGATCTCATATAACAACAATAGCCAGACGCCATGGTGTCGTTTTATGACAAGCCAATGGAAAGTGGTGTATAATTATAAATCGTAAAATAATAAAAATGTTGGAATAAATTTATGGCCTTAATAAAAGTGTTGGGATAAATTTATGGCTTTTCAGACCACCCAAACTTTAAGGCATATAATAATATTAAAGTATATGTAAGGGGCCATTTGCAGACTGTTAGCTAATAGGCCTATCGAAGGATAATGCAAAATCTTCTCACATCCAATAAGGGTGGACTAGAAAAATAGTTCCACCCACTGCAAGAGTTGGTGTGCCAGAAGAATAAGGTTTGAAAAAGAGAGTCTGAAAAAAGATGTCGAGGACGCAGGAGCTCTCCTGAAAGCCCGTGCAATGAAATCCTGAAAGCTCGTGCAATGAATCCAGAAAGCCCTAGTAATGCCCAGGCGAGATGGACATATCGGAGTGAGCCTAAGCCAGCCTAATTGAGGATGTCTTCCTGATGTTAAAAATAAGTGGATTGTTCTACAGAGGTCCGTAGCTATGCATCCTGCCATCCCGATATCGCCGCTCTGATAAGACGCAGATTCCTGATGACATATGGATATGATCCTTAGCAACGCGACAACTCTGAATTTGATGAATAAAGGCCACCATCCCGTATATGAAATAAGGTACTACCTTAAACTTTCTCTTTTACCACTTAAAATCATATGAGAAATTATAAATATCCTTTTCTGATATTTTATGGTAGAGAGCAATCTGAGATCCAACAAAACCAATAATTAAATATAATTAAGGTAATTTAAAAATGAAAGAGAATTATTCTTTTTAGCAAAAAGAAAAATATATAATAATAAGAGTAAATGAAAATATTGTCTTTTTTTTTAAGATTAAATATACATAAAATAATGAGAAGCAAACAAAAGTGTTGCTTTCTTTTTTTTGAATTAATATTATGTATTTCTGTATATAGTTGTGTTCAATGTAAATAAAATATTTAATCAAGTTTTAAAAAAGTTTCTGTAATTTTTTTAATTGATAATGTTTAAGGTGTGTCAATTTATTTTTACAGCTTAAATTTTAGTTTAATTCATAAGTGGAAGAGTTCGTCTAAATAATTCACAACGCAAACTCTTAATTTTATTCGTAATTATTTAAATTTAATAATTACAATTTGACGCGGATTATAATTTAATTTTATTAATGCTTCGCGTTGCTCTTCTACTAGAATTATGTAATTACGATCACTTATGTTATTTGAATTTGTCTAAGGTATATAAAATTATATACCAATTTACTATGAGGTTGCTTGGATGATTTGGGCCAATTAACAATTTTGGATGTAAATTAATTAGAAAATAAACAGGTGTAATTATCTGTCCAGCATTACGTTATCTGCATTAATTCAATTTAATGAAATTTAAAATGTGTAATTTTATTTCTGCGCATATGTACATTTAATGGTGTATTTATATATTTCTTTAGCATGTTTTATATATTTATTTTTAGTGTACAATTATTTGCTCCTTTATGCTAACTTTTTGTAATGATTTTCTAATGAAATCTAATGACTGAAGTTTCATTTATGACTAAGATTTTATGTTTTACAATTAATTTAATTGCTACACAATTTTTTTTTTAATTATTTTTCATTAGTTAAAAATTTGGTATTTTTTAACTACAGAGGATTTGGCGTTTTCTAAAAAATCTTGACGCAAATCGGGATTTAGAAAGAGAGATTTGTTGCGAAAGGATATAAACTGCTACTTGAAAACAAAACTCGTGAACTTTTATGCTTGTTTAAACATATATACCTACCCTATATATATTAAACAAAAACATAATTTGAAGAACAAATAAAAAAAAAAAAAAAAAAAAAAAAATTCCGACATTGTTTAAGCCCGAGAAGGGACAGATATTAAGATATTTCATTCAATTAGTTTTACATTTAATGTTAAATTTTTCTAACAAATTAGTTAAGCCAATTGAAGATTAAAAAATAAAAATAAAATTCATACAATATGATACTTAAAACACCCTAAAAAATTAGATTCCGTTCAAATGAAATCGAAATAAATCTTAGACTTCTTCCATTTTTAATTGAAAATATTTGTATTGCAGATTTTGCATTATGTTTATGACAATTGTGCATAAAATGATAAGATGCATGCAAAATACAAAACTTTAAAAAAAAGTCTAAGATTTATTTCGATTTCATTTGAACGGAATCTAATTTTTTAGGGTGTTTTAAGTATCATATTGTATGAATTTTATTTTTATTTTTTAATCTTCAATTGGCTTAACAAATTTGTTAGAAAAATTTAACATTAAATGTGAAACTAATTGAATGAAATATCTTAATATCTGTCCCTTCTCGGGCTTAAACAATGTAGGAAATATATATATTTTTTTAATTTGTTCTTCAAATTATGTTTTTGTTTAATATGTCAAGTTTTTTAATAACTACTGCACTCAGACGAACGCATTTCAAAATTAATGGAGAGTATCATCATCAGGTGTTGATGTATGCGGTATTGCATCACAATGTGGTATGCAGTTTACCAATGTGTAATTCAAAATGTTTCACTATTGTACACTCTAAGAAATTTCACCGCTAAATTACGGTCAGTGACTGGCAAAATGTGTGCCAGTCACTGACCGTAAAAATAATGTTATGACCGTAGAGCTGCCATGACCATAAAAATACAAGTTTACCCGTAAACTTTTGCCCGTAAAATTTAAAGTCACTGGCCGTAAATTAACATTATGCCCATAATAAGTTCCTTAATATTTTTATGGTCACTGGCCATGATTTAACATTATGCCCGTAATAAGTTCCTTAATATTTTTACGGTCACTGGCCATAAATTAACATTATGCCCGTAATAAGTTCCTTAATTTTTTTACGGTCACTGGCCATAAATTAACATTATGCCCGTAATAAGTTCCTTAATTTTTTTTCGGTCACTGGCCATAAATTAACACTCTGCCCGTAATAAGTTCCTTAATTTTTTTATGGTCACTGGCAGTAAATTAACATTATGCTCGTAATAGGTTTGTTAATTTTTTTACGGTCACTGCTCTTAAATTAATATTATGCTCGTAAAAGTTATCTTCAATTTTGTATGTCAGCAACCGTAAATTAATGTGGTCCTTGTAAAAAGAATCTCTAATTTAAGGATACCGCCAGTAAAATTAGCTAACCACTGGACCTACAGATAGGCTTCAGCTGGGCAGTTCAGGGATTCCAGTGCATAGTTAGGGGACTATGCTGACATTGTTCAGCTTCCCTTTTCAAACAGTTACACTTTGCTACACATCATATAAATATGACTGGTATGAGTGTACTACAAATAATGTAATTTGATTATTGTTCAAAAACTGTTTAGAATAGTTTTTTAAACATAACAAGGCAGTTGGATGCAGCAAGCTGCAATCTATATTTAAAACTTCTAGAAATCTATTTCTGTAAAATATATGTACCATTTATCTTTCAAAATTTACAAAAGCAGAGAGTTAAAAAAAATATTTGAACTTTAACTTGTAAAATATTTGATTAAAAAAAAAAAAAAAGGTTTCTAGAAGCTTCAATTATGCAAATTAAGAATTTCAATTCATGATATTCAGCAATTTGTGTTATGTTTAAAAAACTATCCCCATTGCAATTTCCCTATGATAAATAACAAATTCAACATGAGAGGCTTCAAACTTTAAACATTCATAAATAACTGGATCAAAAGATTTGAAATTTGGTATCCTGGGATAAAATTTCATCTAGAATTCAAATATGATGGGAATAGTATAAAGGATTAATTTTTATTTGTAAGCAAACGTTTGAGGCACTTTCCGTTGAGAAATTTTCAAAATACGCTAGTTTGTTTAACTTGAAGCGGTTATTGACAAATTCGACTTTTTGAAAATGTATAATTATTCCACTTGAGATTAATCATATGTTTTTATAATGGACTAAAGTTGCAAGTTCTGCTAATAAAACAAATGTCATAAAATTAAAAAAAAAAATTATTAATTTTAAATTTAATGGTGCATTAGCACACCATTGACCGAATGCATCTTATTTCTCAAATAAAATATTTTTCATGCACAAAACTTTTTTTTCTCTTAATGAATGTAATTTAAGCAAACAAAAATAATACCCCATTTTATAAAATTTCTGCTTGGCTTAAAATGGGTTAAGAAGTCTAGGTTAAGAAGTTGTGTCTAGGTATTTCAAATGGGTTAAGAAGTTGTGTCTAGGTATTTCAAATTAATTGATAGAGTGATGATCATAAACTACTGGAGCACAATCTACTCGTTTTTGAGTAGATTGTGTTCCTTAATGCGATAAAATACCTGGATATGAAGCACCCCTTATGTTGCAAAAAAATCGGTTACTTTAGCCATTTAAAAATAAAATATTGAATTTAAACAATTCACAGTTTGCTTTCATCATTGTATTCTAACCTGACTGATATCGAGATTTTCCACAAGGCAATTATTAAAAATGAAAATGAGTGTTTAGGAATGTTAATTGCAAAACAGAAATACAAGATGAACATATTTATTTGAAACTGATAAATTGAAATATGAACTTGATTTCTTTTAAATACAGTTTCTGAAAACTAATGGATATTTTTAATTTAAAATGATTACTTTCAGAAAAGCAGTAACATTTCTATAAATATGAACAGTAAAAACAACAAATTAAAAAATGACAAATTTTTTTTTTATTTGCAACACATATTTACACTAAAAATATAATTAAAATCTTTCATTTGGATGAAAAATCCTTTGTTATTGATGTGTTAAGGACTTAAGGGTGGATGTCAACTCTCTTTCCAAATATCTTTTCCATTTCGGAACCTTTGGATTGCAGATTAATCCCAAACAATGCTCTATAAAGAAAAACGAGAATAGATAAAAAACAAGCTTAAATAACTTAAAACAGAATTAAAGACAAACAAATTAAATGCATACTATTACACAAACAGAGCTCTTATATTAAGTGAATGCTTTGTATGCACATGCTTTAATGATAAGAGGTTCATGAAAATGTTCAGAATTGTTTATGGAAAAAGTAATTTTAACTCAGTATGTTACACTTAAGATTACAACATACTGTCAATCCCCATTAAAAAAAAAATTATATTCTCAAGTATCAGATTCATTTTAAGAAAAGCTGGAAATGTGAGAGTGAGCTGTAATTACTCAAGACACTAAAATAAAGGTTAATACAAATGCTCCAGTGATAAATTCAAGAAATTTCTACAATAGAATAGCAATCTAACAGAAGAAAGCAGTAATGTTTGCTTAATACTGTAATTGTTTAAATTATAATGTGCAATCACTTTCCATTTGAGGTTGCTGCTGCAGCGTATATGCAAATTAGCGCATTGCCAAAGCGGCTATTAATAGCACTGACATTGAGGCAACAGATTATTGTGGGATTCAGTTATTTAAGTGCGTGTAGAAAATGAGTAAGTGTGAACAATGTTAGTACCAAATGTGTCTAAACAGGAACAGCAAGCCAGTGCCGCCAACTTATATGTGCCAATGGGACACGAGTCTACCCAAAAATTTGCTCTTCTAGCCCACCCAATTTTCATTCTCTAAAGTTATTTATTTTTCAATCTCTCAAAAAAAAATTCTTCCGTCAATGTTCTCAAAATCTCTTTGTTTTAAAAATACAGTAAGGATAGCAGTAACAGACACACTGTAGCCTAGACTCCCCTTCCCTCTTATTTTTAAAAGATATACAATTACCAATTTTCTCTCAAAAGAGAAATTTCCTCATATTTTACCAGTGAGCATCAAGGAAGTGCACTCTAAATGAAATCTTAAACTTGAAATTTGTATGATTTTATATCTTTAATTGATTTTGTCTAATTGTAACGTAAGTGTAAAATAATTGCGGTGGGAAAAATCTGTTAAAAATATATTTAGCTGTAAATAGCCTCGAAATTACTGCAACGGGAAATGGGACATGGCGCGATATGTTTCTGACAACTGCGTAATTTTCGGACTAAAATATTGATATTTAACTGTAAAAACAATTCTTATACATCTAACTTTTTTCCCTCCCACATCGAAATCCTAAGTGATTTTTTTTTTTCAAACTTATATATCACCCTTAAACCTGAATATATGTGGATCAAATCGATACTATCATTAGCTGAAAATTTAACATACAGTATTAAAAATAATTGAGCTATATTATAAAATAAAGTTTTTTTTTTAACAAAAATATCCATAATGTTCATACTGCGGCAAAAAAACTAACCGTGACCAAGTGCAACGTAACTGTAACTTAATTATAACCTAACCGTAACCCAACTGCATCCAAAATGTGCACGTGCAGAGTTTTTTTTTTTTTTTTTTTTTTTTTTTTTTTAACCCCACTTCTCCCCAAAAAGTTTTCAGGATTTTAAAAGATTACTCAGCCTATAAATTATTTGTAAAAAGATGTACATAGAGGCTCAAATAAAGATAAAATGAAGATTGATTTGACAAATGCTTATCTATTAATGCTGTTTTTAATTATAGGTTTCTTAAATGTAGAAACCGTTGAATTGAGTTCTTTATATCTATATCTATATATATATATACACACATACATACATACATACATATACATATTACTCTTAGGCTAATGTCAGACGAACATCTTTTTGCATGCTTTTTTACTTACGTATTATCCCTACACAAAGCTAGCGGCATTGTGTAAGGATAATACGTAAGTAAAAAAGCGTGCAAAAAGATATCCATCTGACATTAGCCTTAAAGGCAACATTACTACATTAAGTTGAGGGGAAAAACAGTTTTTACTTCATGTCTCCATCACAAATTTATTTACAAAATTGATTGTTATACTTGTTTTTCCATTGCTATTATCAATAAGAATTATTTTGCACACATATTTGCACACTGTACAGTTTTTTCACCAATTTTCTTCAAACCCTATCTTACACATTAGATAAAATTATTAAATCATTAGTAAAAGTATGATAGGATGTAAAAATTGAAGGATTTAACATTTAAATCTTTTATCAACAAGCATGAAACTTTGACACATTTACTGACTAATTTACTTTTAAACATAATTGCACAAAATTGGCAGGGCTGACTAAGGAAGGGATTTGGAATTGAAAGACATTTTCCACTGTTTAACAAATAAATTATTTAAGGAGTTATAAGCAATTTTGTGATAACGAGACAACCTGAAGTACAAGAGATATTGTTCTTCAGATTGGTTGACTGGTTTCACTTTATGCTTTAACGGGAAACAAAAATGACAGAATTATCAAATATAAGAGAAGGGAGAAATTGCAGAAATATCAGGAGACTTAGGAAGTCTGATCTTACGATAAAAGTCATAATAAAAAAAAAAAAAACAAATAAAATCTTTGAGTATGTTAAAAAATAATCTTTTTTAAAAAAGCGGAAATCTTCAGATTTTAAAAATAAACAAAAACGCAGAAATCTGCAATTCCGTGGAAAAGTGGCATGCCTATTAAAAGAAAAAAAAATGCTAAAAATTTTGCTATTTCACGCTAAAAGTTGAAAATCGCATAAAAAAATTTGCAAATTATTAAAAAAAAAAAAACAGCTGTGCAAATTCTTATTAAACTTTTCTGAAACGAAACATTTTATTGGACTAAAATATTAAATTCATATTCTTTTTACTAATGCGTAAAAATCGCCACAAAGAAAAAAAAAAAAAAAAGGCTGGAAATTCTAGAATTGCAGAGAGCAAAATTTATCATAGTGGTTTAAACACCAAGGTTGCGGAGTCAGGTCCATTTTTGAGCGAAAGAGTCATCTGTTATAATGCCTGGAGTCGTCCATTTTACAAGCAGGGCTGCAGGGCCGTAGTCAAGCCCATTTTTGAGCAAAAGAGTCAGAGTAGGATCAGTTAAAATTCTTGGAGTCAGAGGAGTCCATTTTTCCAACCAACTCAGCAGCCCTGCTAAAAACATTGTAACCAGCAATAAATTGCTGCATGATGTGAAAAAAAAAAGTAAAATAAACCTTCAATCCCTAAGATTTACTATCTACAAGAAAAATAAGTCTTACATGAATAAGTTTAGTTTGTACTTTGTAAAGAAGGAATTTCTAAAATAACCAAATTTGTTAAAAAAAAAAAAGGAAAAGAAAAAAATATATATACAAACGCCTTAAAAAAAAAGGGGGGGGGGGCAATTGATTTTATTTAAAGTTGGAAAAAAAACAAAAAAAAAACTACAGAACAGGAATTCTGCTTTTTCAGAATTTAGTGTCGCCCCCGGCATTTCTATCACTTCATTTTCTTCTGATGAACTGGTGTCTTCTACTATTATGAGACAGCCATTATAAATGAAGTGTTAGGTGAAGATGAAACAGCAGCCGTAAAAAAAGTTAGAACTCCGATTTTCTGGTCAGAATGGGGGAAATAATGGCCATAATTTTTTTTTTTTTAACCGCTGCTCTTTCATCTTCACCTAACACTTCATTTATAATGGCTGTTTCATAATAATAGAAACCACCAGACCATAAGAAGAAAATAACTCTGTTAAGCGGGACTCTACTGCAGTACAAAACATATTTCAATTTTAAGATTTAAAGCACACGTCTTATTTTATGTAAAATGACGTCATTCACATCCGCTTAAGAATTCCACATTTACGATCTACTCTTAAACATCTACAGTAAAGCATGCATAGCACATCACTATCACGAAATAATACACAAATGCAGCAAAAAAAATCAGTCATTCAAGAAAATCGAAAAAAAAAAAACAGCTATCTAATGATTCATAGATACTTACAATTAAATATAGCAATAATAGCTCCATTGTTTTAACAGAAATCACTTGTTTATATTTTTTTCAAAACAGCACGTATTTTAATTACATTTTCTTACGGTTGTTACGAGAAAATGGCAACAAAAATATATGGTTACTATTTTAAAACTATTTTTCCTTTACTTTCTACAGAAATGGAGTACTATCGTTACCAAAATTAAGCAAATGGCTCCAAAAACTACAAAAAAATTAATATTTCAAAAATAAATGGAGATACAGTTTTCAAACAAAATGCATTTAAAACAACTTTTTTTTCCAATACGACAGTATAAAAATTGAAAATGTGCGATGCTTCGAAGTTAAAAAAATTGCTAAAGAGTAATTGTTAATGCTTTGTTTTACGGCTAGCGTCTGTAAGGTAACATTTTTTGGACACAAAATAAGCTGGGATAAAGAAATAGCATACCGTACCAGAGGCTAAAATAAAAATCTGACAAATGAAAAAACTAAAAATTGCATAAACAAATACATGAACAAAGCAGAAAACCCTATTAATTGTTACTCATTGCAACATAACTGCTGCTAACATTAATAAGTAAAGCACTTACCAATACATGCAGTGAATGGTGTAACTAGTGCAACTTCACATTCATCCACCAGGCCACGTCTTCCTGGAAGAACGAAGAAATTTAAATATAAATGAACAAACACAATAACTTAAAGCATAAAATTTAGTTGATAAACCATGAGTTAAATTTTTGCCATATGTTTTAAAAAAGTTATGAAAATTACACCAAATTAATAAAATATCAGTTTTATAATTTTATGAAAAGAAATTATGAAACAAGAAGCACAATTAAACTTTCTTTAATTCTTAAATTGCGCATTTCGTCAATCAAATGTGGAGAAATCGTGAATTTCATTAATTGGGCGTAGAAAATTCTGAATCTCGTCAATCGACCCACGGAGACCACCGATGACAACATCTTTAAAAATTCAGGAGTTGCTACCGTATTTTATGGAAGAAACGCCGCACTCCTCAAATTGGCCTGAATAAGCTTAAAAATATTGTAATCGCCGCACCCGTTGTAAACGCCGCATCCTTCGGAACGCTAATTTGTCGACAGCGTCACATTGACCTAACTTTAATCAAGTTTTCTGAGAAGTGTAGGATGCCTCGTTTTTAATATCTTAAGATGTCTGAAGTTTTATTTAAAATATTTAAATCTGATTTTAAATATTTTTATGAATTTTTAAATTAAGGAAACTTAGTTGGTATTTTTTAAAGATTGTAAATGCCGCACTTGGAAAAAAATTAACTTTTAAACTCGTAAACGCCGCGGCGTTTCTTCCATAAAATACGGTACTTTCGTTGACCGGAAGCGGAAAAAAAATCTCTAATTTTATCAATCAGACGCGAAAAAAATCTTTAATTTTGTCAAATTGAAAAAACCCCTCTAATTTTGTCAATCGAACGCGGAAAGAAAATGTCGAATTTTGTCAAATGCGAAAAAAATGTCGAATTTTGTCAAATGCGAAAAAAATGTCGAATTTTGTCAAATGCGAAAAAAATGTCGAATTTTGTCAAATGCGAAAAAAATGTCTAATTTTGTCAAATGCGAAAAAAATGTCGAATTTTGTCAAATGCGAAAAAAATGTCGAATTTTGTCAAATGCGAAAAAAATGTCGAATTTTGTCAAATGCGAAAAAAATGTCGAATTTTGTCAAATGCGAAAAAAATGTCGAATTTTGTCAAATGCGAAAAAAATGTCGAATTTTGTCAAATGCGAAAAAAATGTCGAATTTTGTCAAATGCGAAAAAAATGTCGAATTTTGTCAAATGCGAAAAAAATGTCGAATTTTGTCAAATGCGAAAAAAATGTCGAATTTTGTCAAATGCGAAAAAAATGTCGAATTTTGTCAAATGCGAAAAAAATGTCGAATTTTGTCAAATGCGAAAAAAATGTCGAATTTTGTCAAATGGGAAAAAATGTCGAATTTTGTCAAATGCGAAAAAAATGTCGAATTTTGTCAAATGCGAAAAAAAATGTCGAATTTTGTCAAATGCGAAAAAAATGTCGAATTTTGTCAAATGCAAAAAAATCTCGAATTTTGTCAAACACGAAAAAAGCCTCGAATTTTGTCAACAGAATGCGAAGAAAAAATCTCGCATTTTTTGTCAATCGAACACTAAAAAAAATTTCAAATTTTGTCAATTGAACGCGAAAAAAATCTCACATTTTTTGTCAATGGAATGCGAAAAAAAAATCTCAAATTTTGTCAATCAAATGCGAAAAAAATCTTGCCTTTTTTGTCAATCGAACGCGAAAAAAAATCTATTTTTGGTGAATCGAATGCGAAAAAATCTCTAATTTTGTCAATCGAATGCGAAAAAAAATGTCAAATTTTGTTGTGAGCTTCAACTTCCTACACTTTCACTTAGCAGCAAAAAATAGATAACATACAAAATAGGGATTGACCGAATACCGAATAGTCGATTCGGTATTCGGTGATTCGGCATGTAAACCGAATATTCGGCTTCGGCCGAATACTTTTAAGTATTCGGCCGAATAATTGTGGTTAAGTATTTTTTTAGAAGAGGAAGAATTATCTTTTACTTAGAAGTAGAATAGGCTAAACGATGAGTTTCAATATTATGTGCATGAGTTCAGAGTTCAGCTGCACAACAAAAAACAAGTCAAAGCTCATTTTTAATTTAAAAAAAAATGTCTTCCTAAAATAGTCTACATAGGGGTGAAATCAAAACAACTGCCTACAATAGAGAAAAAAATAGTAAGGAAGATGGGCATCTTTCCCTTATTATTTAGTTTTAATTATTTCTACATGAGTTTTTTTTTTATTTAAATTTATTTAATGTGTATTTTCTTTAATATACACATCAAATAAGTATATCAGAGTTCATCTCTGTATATCTAAGATGTATATTAAATAAAATACACACATCAAATAAGTATACCCCCTATGTCTATCCCATAACTTTTATAATTATTAAACTAAAATCACTCAAATTTGTTATCTTCATCAACACAATGTTAAAATATTAATCAAAATATAAATATCTATCAATAATTTGACAGAAAAGAGTTAAATGTACAAATCGATATACCTATTGTATTTGAGAACATTCCTATTCAATATGTTTATATAATTAGACAATTGGTAAGTCAGCTTTATGGCAACATTGTTTCTTTTTATTTGAGTGAACTTTTGTTTTTCTGACAATCCTTATCTTTAATAATAGCCTGTATAGTTCAATACTTTCATAGGTTAATTTGGGTATTGAGTAGTGATAAAATAATAAAAAATAAGTGATGGGTCAATGAATTTTTGAGTGGAAAGAAGCCATTAAATTTTCTTGTGTAATTAGATTTAAGAATAAAAATGTAATTGAAATAAATTATTAAGAATTTAATTTTAATTAAAGTTTATTAAAGAAGCTAGTATACGCAAAAATGTGTATTAAAAAATTTTTAAGTATTCGGTCGCCGAATACCGAATATTCGGTATACACTTAGACCGAAGCTTCGGTATTCGGCAAAATTGCTGCTTCGGTCAATCCCTAATACAAAATATCACTGAGTATAGCTTGTCAAGAATGAATGTAAAATGTGTTAATTTGCATAAAAGGATTAAACATAAAATGAAAGATATAGAAAATCTCTTTTTTTGAGGGAATTAAGTAAAAATATTTAGTACTTTTCGGTTAGTTGGGCACCAGCACCAGTGTAATACATGAATATATATATATATATATATGTATTATACAGGGTGTCCCAGAAGTAATGGGACAAACTTTAAGGGGAGGTAGGGGACATCACAAGGATTCAGAATTGCATAGCAACCCATGGTCGAAAACATCATGGATGGGAAGGTAGTATGACAGACCAGAGATATGTTTAGGAAAATTTTAGGTCCTTTAAAGGACCCTTCACAAAACAATTTATCTTAAAACAGGACCCTTCACAAAGTTATTTATCCCCAAACAGGGCTCTTCACAAAACATTTTATCCCAAAATAGGACCCTTCACAAAATTATTTTTCTCTTAAATAGACCTTTCACAGAATTTTTTCACTTTCAAATTGAACTTTTTCACAAATTTAGTCATTTAAAAATAAAATCTGGCCTGTAAGTTGAACTCACCAAAGAGCATATTACTTAGCATTTTATACATGAAGGATAGGACATGAAGACATCGATAATTTAAAATTCACAAAATTATGACTAGAATTTTCACAAAAATAAGAGAAACTTCACAATTTCACAAAAACAGGACCCTGTGAGCAAAGTCTGGACAGACCCCTGCAGACAAGGGACGAAGAGACAAGACAGACCATCTGAAATAATTTATCGGATACAATCAACATTTATCGGTCAACGATATTACATTTACTGTGGTAGATATGATGTGAAAATGTTACAAAAGATATTCAAAGTTTCCACCACTACTAGCGATGCATGCATTACACCATCGAAACATGGACTCGCTCAAATACACACCTGGATTTTGTTGGATATCCGCAGTAGCACAGATGAGTCTTGCAACCAGATCCATATCAGAATACACAGGCGTTACGTACACAGCGTTTTTCAGTGCATCCCAGGGAAAGAAATCTATGCTGCTTAAATCAGGAGAGTGTGGTGGCCAGGGAACCGGTCCTCCATGGCCAATTCATTGGTGACCAAACATCCGATTCAAATATTCATGAACACATCTGCCATAATGGGGAGGTGCCCCATAATGTTGAAACCACATATGGCGTCTGACATGTTTTGGTACATTGTTAAGTAAGCTTAGTAGTACATATTACAGAAAAATGCGATAATCTGCAGATGTTAGAGATGCTGGCAACAAGTAAGGCCCGACTACGAGGGCGCCGACCACACCAGCCCAAACATTCACTGAAAAGCGATATTAGGCAGCATGTGATCTCACACCATGGGGATTCTCGCCAGCTCATAAATGAACAATATCTAGCACATTTTGCTCCATGCTAGGAGTTTGAGTCAAGCGTGGTCTGCCCACTCTATGCCTATTACCTCGTAAGGATCCATATTCACACAAATTGTTATGCGAATTCATAAAGATCCTGCTGTCCGGTGCATCTCTCTATGGGTACCTTTTGCGATATAATCTTTCTGCTTCTCGTGCACTTCCCTGTGCCAATCCGTAAATTAGGTGCACATCTGCCAGCTCGGTGTTTGTAATGTGTTGCATAATCCAGTGATGGCGATGAAAGATCCAATTACTGCAGGTCTGCCTTTTCCAGCGTTTCGAGTTAAAATCTAGATGTATCTTTAATTTACGTAACCAAAAATGCTATGTACATTTTCTGGTATGAATAAAAATTCCCGAATCTGAGAAAGCTGTTTTTCTCCAATGCTCTTGTGAACAACACAACCTACCGACGAACGAAGACGTTTCCAACTATGGGTTGCTATGCAATTCTGAATTCTTGTGATGTCCCCTACCTCCCCTTTAAGTTTGTCCCATTACTTCTGGGACACCCTGTATATATGTATATATACACACACACATAGTTGTATATACACACACACATAGTGTATATACACACACACACATAGTGTATATACACACACACACATAGTGTATATACACACACACAGTGTATATATATATACACACACAGTGTATATATATATACACACACACAGTGTATATATATATACACACACACAGTGTATATATATACACACACACAGTGTATATATATACACACACACACAGTGTATATATATACACACACACACAGTGTATATATATATATATATACACACACACACAGTGTATATATATATATATATACACACACACACAGTGTATATATATATATATATACACACACACAGTGTATATATATATATATATACACACACACACACACAGTGTATATATATATACACACACACACAGTGTATATATATACACACACACACACAGTATATATATATATATACACACACACACACACAGTATATATATATACACACACACACACAGTATATATATATATACACACACACACACAGTATATATATACACACACACACACAGTATATATATATATATACACACACACACAGTATATATATATACACACACACACAGTATATATATATACACACACACACAGTATATATATACACACACATAGTATATATATACACACATAGTATATATATACACACATAGTATATATATACACACATAGTATATATATATATATATACACACACACATAGTATATATATACACACACACACACATAGTATATATATATATACACGCACACACATAGTATATATATATACACACACACACACATAGTATATATATATACACACACACACACATAGTATATATATATACACACACATAGTATATATATATACACACACACAGTATATATATATACACACACACACATAGTATATATATATATACACACACACACATAGTATATATATATACACACACACACATAGTATATATATATATACACACACATAGTATATATATATACACACACACACATAGTATATATATATATACACACACACACATAGTATATATATATATATATACACACACACATAGTATATATATATACACACACACACATAGTATATATATATACACACACACATAGTATATATATATACACACACACACATAGTATATATATATACACACACACACATAGTATATATATATACACACACATAGTATATATATAACTATATATACACTATGGCCTACATACATAGTATATAGGCCGAATACCGAATATTCGGCCAGTCGAATAGTAACTATTCAGCCGAATGCCCAATATTTGGCTGACCGAATACTCTTATAGTTCAAAGTTTAAACGCTTTAAAATGTTAAATTTTAAAACAATTTTACACAACATTTAATACAAAAACTTGCATTTTGATAAATAGGAGCTTTTTACTTGTAAACTTTATACTGAAAAAAAAAAAAAAAAAAAACAATCTGCTTTGAGTTATTTAAGAAGAGGATAGTTATAAAACTTGGAAAGAATAACATTTCTATTCCTTTGATTTAGCAAGGAAATTTTTAAATGCATCCTAGATCAGCATCTGGAGTGGGCAATCATTTTCAAAGATTGTAAACATAAAGGTTGCTTTTAAAATCTTGCAACAAACTTTCGACAGGGATAAATTGGTGAAAACAAACTTTTTTTGAACAAGAAACAACATCTCAGCCCATTTATTCCATCAAAATTACAATGCATTCAATCAAAAACAATGGTTGTGTAACTACAAGCAGAAAATAAATTTTTGTTCATAACTTTATCAAAAATCGAGATTTATTTCATATTAATTTTCCTTGTATTAAATGCGATATCATTGAAAATGACTGAATTTTGACCAATGACACATATAAATACTGTATTCTGAATGAAGGAATGTCTAGCTCATAGTTGTTTAGATATGAATGGTTGCAATTTCTAGCACTTATATCATTTCACAGAAATCAAAGCAAGCCTGTTGAAAATATAGTTATATCTCCGTTATTGATAAAATAACAAACGAAAATCCAAGTTTGATCTCGAGTAAGATGAGATCGCTGCATAAGTGGATTGCAATTATGTTTTTCTTGACAAAAATTGCCTGCCATGCAGTCTATTTTCAACTCTGAACGATTTTCTATTTGTTTAAAAACGCCCTTTTTAGTTAAAAAGCAAGAAACAGATTACTCGACAAAGTTCAGGAACTTGCATTTGTACATCATTAATTCCTATGAAAATCCTCATTAATGGTTGATTTTCTTACGTGATACTTAAAAAACAGCAAATAATGTAAAAACATTCTCTTTTATTTTTTTCTAATTATTCTAAATATCTATATAAGTTGACAGTTACAAGTAGAACTTGTGTAAGGTTTTTAAAAATATGCTTTAAAAGATTTTTTAAGTGTATTCGGTTCTGCCGCATACATTGATATTCGGCAAAACTGAATATTCGGTATACCGAATAGTTCAATATTCGGCCAAGCCAAATATTTAGCATGCCGAATAGTTACAGTCAGCCAAACTGAATATTCGGCAACATGGCCGAATACCGAATATTCGGTGCATCCCTAATTTAAAATATATCAATTGATATTATTTATTATAAATACAAATGGCTTCATTTTAGTATTCGGCTGAGCTATTTCAAAACCGAATATTCGTGGTATCCCTAATACATACACACATACGTACAGTATACGCATACACAGGGGTGTAAAAATTTTTTGAAAATCTAGGAGCCAGCTCAAAAATCTAGGAGCGCGTTACTATCGATAACAAATTTGTAAAATGAAATTACAGTATAAGTTAATAATAGTACATACAAGTTACTCTTTTTAATTAAATATATCTGACACATGACATAAATTTTTCTTGTATAAAAAAGTAATGTTACATAAAATTATAAATATTGATATAAAAAAATTGGAAGTGCTGATGTAAAATACAAATAATAATCATTAAAAACTTCTTTAAACACATCAGAAGTACAAATATGTAATTCACTTCAAGGACTATAAATAATATATGCTATAAGGGTCATTCCACATGAATTCAACCAATGGGTGTTGCACCATAGTCACATATTTTTTGTTAATTTTTATTATAGACACAGTAGTGAAACCCACAAATCTGAAATTTAAAATTAATTTTTGCAATATTGGCTGAGATAAAGCCATTTGAAAATTGGTAATTTTTACCAAATGGCGGCCATCTTGGAATCTTATCAATGTCTATAAATGGCCATAACTGGACAATTAATGGCTCAAATTCTACGTTTCTGGTACCACTTTGAAGCTATTTGTACAAATAATGTATATTTCACATCAAAACAATAGTAAATTTTCATTTCTTTACTTTTTATTATGTGCTAACTGAAAATATCACCCCCCCCCCCCCCCCCCAAAAAAAAAAGGCTGACTATAATGGCCCATAAAAAAATTAATCATTATGAATTTTTCTAAAACTTGGTTGAAACATTGCTCCACCTGTGTGTTTCAAATTAAAAAAAAAGTTGGAGAGGTAAACTTTGTTGTTTTAAAATTAATGCTTTTTTACGCATAGGGTGTCATTAACCAAATAATGATCATTTTAGAATCTGTAAGTATTCCTAATTTAAGAGTTTCCCTGTTTATGGAACATTATACTGTATATTATCCATAATTTAAACTATGCCTAAAAGCAGTATTTCTGTTTATACAAGAAGTTTAATATAAAAGAAGGTAGAGAGAAAAATGGGACATGCCAGCAAAGGGGTGAATGGGACTAAGTCTAATTCTTACTTTTTAATAAGATGAGCATAAATTGCTAATATGCAAATATTTTTAAAGGATATAGCATATTAATTATAACATTGAAAATTTATTCATTTACTTCAAAATATAAATAAATTGAACAGATGATTTCTTAATATCATCGCTGATTAACAATCCTGAATTATCCTTCCAGTGATGAAGATACTGGAATTTGATATTGTAGCACAGACATTATGAACCTACAATCTTTGTTATATTGTAAATATAGCTGACACTAGATTATTTGCTTCTTATAATACATTGTTTTATAGTTGTCCCATACCTCCCTGTTAGTGTGTGTGTGGGGGGGGGGGGGGGGAATATGGGACACATTTTGAAATTTACAATTTCTTTAATTATAAAATTGTTTCTGAAAATTATGTTTCTATATTGTTCAAGGACATTAGAAAGTGTTCCATTTTGTATTCTAAAAATCGAAGTTTTTATTTTTGTGTCGAACAAAAATGATTTTCTCACTTTTGTAAAAAGTGTCCCATTCCTCCCCACTATCCCCTATGCATAGAACCTATTTAAGACCTTTTCCCACTTAAAAAATTAAATTTATATGGGCAAATTTTTACTCCTCACTTTACAGATTTTCTACTTATAAAGTTTAATATTAGTGTGTGATCCTTTACAGTAGAAAACTTCTACTGCATATATATGTATATTTAAATCATTCAGATTGCATTAAATGTTCAGATGTAAATATGTCAGTTTATGTCATTTTTATTTCAGTATATTTAGCATAACTGAACTTACTTATAAAACTGATTAAAAACCTTGGTAGTTTAAATCTGAAGAAAAAAACTAGGTATTATAAAATTATATGCATGTAAGTAAATATTTTGTTCTTATTTTGTCTAGATTTGTTCCATGTGTAAGTTTAAACTTAGGCTTATTTCTCATCACATTCAATGTTTTGCCCTGGATTTGTATTATATATATATATATATATTTTTTTTTTGTCTCACTGTATCTAGATTTTTGTTCATATAAATTGTGTGTCAGTGTGAACTAAAAACATCAAATGTGAACTCAATTAACTCATTTATATATTTTTTATTTTATTTTATTTAAATTACACAATTGAATAAATTCAACTGTAATTTACAGCTAGTATTTCTCCAACATTTCACGGGAAAATATTATGTGGCTTTTTAATGCAGTCTATTATATTAAGGGATTTAATATTTGTGTAAATATTTTTTGAGAATTTTATTCTCATATTTTAAATGAAATAAAAAGTAATGTAGAAATGAAAATTTACTAGTATTTTAATACAATGTATGAATATTTAGTATAAATAGCTACAAATTGATATTTCTTTATTTAATTATATAATATACACACAGTACATTAATTCAGATGTTAGAAAATTTTATTTTAACCATTATTTCTGAAATTAGGAATACTTACAGATTCTAAAATGATCACTGTTTGGTTAAGACACCCTATGTGTAAAAAACCATTTATTTTAAAACAACCAATTTTACCTCTCCATTTTTTTTTATTTAAAGCACACAGATGGGGTAATGTTTCTACCAAGTTTCAGAAAACTTCATGATGATTCATTTTTTTTATGGACCATTATAGTCAGCCCTTTTTTTGAGTGATATTTTCAGTTTGCACATAATAAAAAGTAAAGAAATGAAATTTTACTATTATTTTGATGTGAAATATGCATTTTTTGTACAAATAGCTTCAAATTGGTATCAGAAACATAGAATTTGAGCCATTAGTTGTCAAGTTATGGCCATTTACAGACATTGATAAGATTCCAAGATGGCCACCATTTGGTAAAAATGACCAATTTTCAAATGGCCATCTCAGCCAATATTGCGAATATTATTTTTAAATTTCAGGTTTGAGGGTTTCATTACTGTGTCTTTCTTTGATAAAAATTTTAAAAAAATCTGTGACTATGGTGCAACACTTTTTCTTTAAATTGGTTGATTTCACGTGGAATGACCCATAAATCAATACTGTTAACTTATTGTTTGTCCTCATTTGCTTTTAAATTTTTATGATGTTTATGACCACTCATGTGTCTTCTTGTTTTTTATGTAAACTACCAGCATTCACCTGCTTTTGTAGGATCAAATGCTTCTACAGAAGGTCAATTTAAATTTATTAATGATAAATCATTTAAATTTTGTGATGTCAAAGTAGAGCAAAACTTGTTCTTCAAAAAATTCATTGTGCTGAATCCTCGCTCACAGGATGGAGTTGCCACAGGTATTACAGATACAATTTGCATTAACTTTCATAAAATTGGAAATTTAAAATCATTTTTCATTGATTTGATCAAAAGCTCACTGAATTTCATGTCTTTGCATAGTACCTTAAACTCATACCATTCGTCAAGAGCAATACTTTCAGTTGTTTCGAAATTAACATTCAATGTGACAAAATATTTCTAGAAATGATTTAAGAATAATTTTAATAAGTCCAGTTCAGTGAAAGAGAACTTCATTTATTTTTTTTTCTTTGCGCATGGAACAAAAAGAAAAAAAAATCCATAAATAATCAAGGTTATAAATATGAATTATTTTTAATTTCCTAAGACATATCTAGGCACCAGTGTCGAAAATTTAGTCGCCCGGGCGACATGGCGCCCGATATTTTTACACCCCTGCGCATACATATATATTTGGGTTGGCAAATTTCTACTGGGGTGGTTAAAACCAGCAGTTGTAACCGGTTAAAAATGGCATGGCAGAAACAAGTGGCAAAAACAAAGAAATAATACTAATAAGAGCTTTAATCTGCAATGATTTATAATTCACACTTTGATATGTAAACAATTAAAACTAAAGATTATGAATGTACTTAATGTGTATGAATATATTGAATAAAATGTACTTAAAGAATTAAATACTACTAAAAAAGTCTGATTATGTCACAATGTGTTTATGCCAGTTAAAACCGGTTATAACAGGAAAGACTAAAATTCAGAAAAAAGTCACACACACATATGCATATATGTATACATAAAAGATTTACCTGATAGGTTTTCATACAAAGCCCCAAGTCTTCATTAAATATAGCTGTAGCGATATGTTAATTCTTTTAATCGATGCTAATTTCATAATTCACCAAACCGGAGTAACCGAAAGAAACTGAAAAAAAAAAAAAAAATTATGGATTTTTAAAGAAAACATACAAAATTTAAATATATTCACATCCGGATTGCGGAACTTATCAGCCTAAAAAAGAAAATAATAGTGAGGGTGGAGGGCTAGAAAACATAGGAAAAAATAGGAAGTTTAATTTGTAGGAGAAGAAAAAAAATATATATTATTATTATTATTTTGGGCACATATTTCATATACACACCACATTTCGCATTTAAATTTGAATATTTTTATTTTATTTTATTTTTTTTGCATAGGATAGCTGAAGTCAATCTAATATGGCTATTTTGTACTTTTTTGATATTGGTTTCAGATTTTTTTTTAATACAGGTACTTTCATTTTCGAAACCGATTCTGAAAGTGAAAGTACCTTTATTAAAAAAAAAAAAAATCTGAAACCAAAATTGATAAAGTAAAAAATAGTCATATTAGAGATCAACCTCAGCTATTCTATGAAAAAAAAAAATATATATCGCTTAAAATATTCAAATTTAAATGAGAATTTCGAAAACAACATGCCCATAGGATGAACATTACTGAGCGGGTGTTTTGAACACCTGAATAAGAAAAATTAAGCACCTATAAAAAATAAATAAAAAAAATTAAGCACCTTCATTAAAATTTAAACAAATTCAAGCACTTTCAAGGACCTTTTTTCTCTAAAAAATTCAAGGACTTTCAAGCACCGTATGAACCCTATATCATATATGGGGGGGGGGGGGGGGACAAAAACACCCAAATTGTCACAATTTTTTCTATTGGGTAAGTTAAAGTACATATTTATGGTCGTTTTTAAAAAGAAACCATGAATTTAATTTTGACCCTCATGTTGAAAATTCAAAATTCTGTCAAAAAAAAAAAAAAAAAAAAATTCAAAATTGCAACTTTGCTATTTTTTTAAAAATCACTTAAGAGGCTACTTCAGTCAAACGAAAAGACCCGTTCGCCAATGCTAATCCTATGGAAGAAATTTATAAGGATATTTCGGTTGCATTTCAATATTTTTAAATGATTTCTTTTGCATTGAATAGTTGAGATCGATCTGTACAAAGTCTGTTGTTTACTTTTTCGATTTTGTTTACAGGTATTTTTTATGGGGGCACTTTCATTTTTGGAGCCAGTTTCGAAAGTAAAAGCATCCTCATGAAAAATATCTGCAATCAAAATCGAAAAAATAAACGGCCTGCATACAGATCGATCTCAACTATTCAATGCAAAAGAAATCATTTTAAAATATTGAAATGCAACCGAGATATCTTTATAAATTTTTTCCATATGATTAGCATTAGCGAATGCATCTTTTCATTTGACTGAAGTAGCCTCTTAATATGAATTTAGACTGTTTAAATATTTTCCTTAAATTTTTAATCTTTTAACATTTTATATAAAAAATATCAATAAGATTATAACATTAGTTAGAGAAACAATTTTTTAAAATAAATAATAACATTTCATTCTGAGCCATGATTGGGTTTTTGATGTCAAGTAGTGGTTTGACATGACATGTAAAAAACCCATCGAAAAGTGTCAAAAACCTTATACACATTTTTTTTAGCAATCATTAGTGTTATTTTATATAAATCAAGCTAAAAACTGACTAAATAGTTTATGTGTTATATAAATGAATTTTATTTGGTTGTACTATATTTAAGTTGTAATGAAATATTATATATGAAAATTCTAATGATTTGTAAATTGCCAGCTCGGAAAAATAGCTAAAAATATTGAAAGTACTATTAAATAATCAAAATGCATTTTTCAAAGTAATTTATACCTGTATTATTGTTATAAGTTCAATTTGTTATACAAAAATTTAGCAATTTAAATTTATGCTCATAAAAAAAAAGCTTGTGTAATGCTAAAGTGGCCACTATTCACTGACTGACAATAAGTTACGTAGATTTTAGGTGGGAGACGACAGCACAGACAATCACAAATTCCAGGATTAGGCAGAACTCAATTAGCATGTTAAAATGCAACTGGTCTGCCAAGTTATATCTTGGTGGAAAACACATGCAAACCCGATTTTAGTAGTTGATTTGTAGGTTTATCATTGTCTTTTCTTGTACCCAAAAAGGTATGAAAACATTAAGTTAAATTAAATATTAAATAACAAAAATATATCAAAACACCCAAAAGCCCAGTAATGGACACCTTCTGGTCCAGTAATGGACACCCTCTGTTCCAGTAATGGACACCCCATAAAAAATAATAAATATAATTGTTTTTATGACTTTATTTAGAACCAGAATTTAATGAATACATACTAACGAAACAAAATAGTTATTTTCAAATGAATTTAACAATTAGGATACCAGTAATTAATAAAATATTTCTGATATTCATTTACTGTTTGCATCATTTATTGTAATTATCAAGAAGATCGATGTTTTAATTATTTTAGATGGATAGTTTAAAATATTAAATATCAGGCAATTACAGCTATCAAATTATTGAAAGAGCGGGAGGTTTAAAAGGTAATTAAAAAAAAAGTTCTGGAATATTAGTGTTTAGTTTTGTCTCACTATTTTTAACAATTAATCTTTCAGGGACTACTTGATATACCATTTATAATAATATTACAAATATGAAAAATGATATTGCGAGTTGAATATTTAAGTACTAAATAACAATTTCAAAATAAAACTAGAACTGATGTTTGAGGCCACTGATCTGCAGATTTACTAGTTCCATGAATATTATCTATAACTTTCATTAATGTTACTTTTTTTTTCTTTTTTGTCAGAGGTGAATAAGGAAACATTTAAGACAGAAAATAGATTTTTAATAGCTTCTGTAACTTAAGCTCCTCTTAAGTTAATGAGCTCCTCTTTGACTGTGCTCTTAAACAGTATTTTCTGCTTCCTGGCCGGTTTAATTGCCAGATTTTAAAATATGCAAGGTACATACACATTTAAAAAAAGAATAAAATATTGAAATTTTATTAATAACATAAAATAACTTAAAAGCAGCTATTTACTATAAAAGTTTTGGTGTTTATTACATTTTGGTAAGTATAATTTAAAATTAAATTTGATTATTTAGGTTTGCAGTTAAGTCAAAATATTTTATGCACTATAAACATTATTGAAAATGCATTTTTTGAAGTGTCTACATGGGGTGTCCATTACTGGAAAATGACTAATTAACCATTCCAGTAATGGACACCCCCCTCTTAAAAACTTAAAAATAAATAAAATTTTGTAAATGGTCATTAGTATATAAAATTCTAAATTTTCTATTGCTACTTAAACAAAAAATTCAAATTTTGCAAGAAAATAATATATAAATAAGCGAAGCCAGCTCTTAACCCCTTCATCAAGATTTTCACAGAAAAACAGCGAAACTTTGAAACATTTTTCTGCTTCCTGATTTGTTTGATTAACAGTGTCAACAATAACACAGTTTTATAAAACATGCAAGAGGGAATTATAAAAAAAAAAAAAAAAAAAAAATTAAAGCTAAATATTTATTAGTTATTTTTTTATGAACCAAAAACATCAAGGGGTGTCCATTACTGGCACATCTACCCTATATAAAATTCAATGTTTTCTATTACTACCAAAACAAAAATATTCAAATTCTGGAAGAAAATACAGAAAGTATAAATAAGTGTAACCAGCTCTATTCATTAAGATTTTCACTGAAAAACAGTGCAGCTTCGAAACGCTTTCTGATTTCATTAAACCCGGGAGAACTCGCTGCTAAGATTTGCCCTCACCGTCCTACTTTTTTAAAGACTCTTATTTAAACGATTTTTCATTTTAATTAAAATTTCAAAATGTTATTTCAATTATTTTACCTCTTTTGTGAATAAAAGTACTAAGCCAAACAAAAAAAGTTGATATTGAGTTAAGTAAAGTAAAGAAAAGCAATTGGGCACCGTGAGAAAAATTCTCACTATAGCGAGTTCTCCCGGGTTAAAAATGTCAACAACGCATATTTAAAACGTTCATTTCGAATGTTTGTTACGAAATCATAATCAAAACAGTATAGATATGAATAAAACAGAAACACAGTATAAATAATTAAAATATAAATGCAATATGCATGGTATTAACAATAAAACAGACTTACTAAGAATAAGAATACTTGATACACCACACCGGTAAAAACTTCCAAGCTGCAATCCAGACGCCATTCATTCAATCTCTTCCTCCCGCCGGATCCGCTTGTTCGTGACGTACATAGCAGTGACGTTTGATTTCTAACAGCCAATGACAGGTGCTCACGGTGCACCTCTTCTTCGGGCCTCTTCGGAAGGAGATTGAATTTACGGGGACTGGTCTTCTTTTGCAATTGAATGGCACTGGCATTTTAATTACTGTGAATTTTACAGCAAGGTGTTAGAAATATGGGCGCTGGACTTTTTTCTTAAATAAGGTCACTGGCTTTATTTTTTTACGGTCAACTCCCCGAATTTTACTGAAATTTCTAACAGTGTAGTAAGGCAGGTTGCGGTAGTTTGGACAAAAACTTCCAATCTGAACGTAAAAAATCTATAATCAAATCATAAAAAAATAACTTAATTTAAATTTAGATATTCTATTTCCCACTCAGGAACGCTATGAATGTAAATGTAAATTGTGTTGAATCCTTACTGCTAATATTTAACAATATTATAGCTGTGATACAGTAAAAAATAAAAGATAAAATTTTTACTTAAATTTTTAAACCCTATTCTCTCCCAAGGGGTGATGTAAACACATCAGAAAATTATTACCTAAGTTTAACTTGGGGTAAAATTGTTCTCATCTCGGAAAAAAAAAAATACATTTTAAAATTTAAGTTATGCAATTCCCCACTAAGTTCGCTACCTTGAGTAAAAATAGCTATCCACTAGAAACTTTTTACTAAAATATAAACTTGACCAAAGCAAAAACTTATTCTGAAAATATCCTTTTTATTTCCACTATGACGTGATCACCTTTTTAATTTTTGAAAAAAAAAAAAAAAAAAAAAAAAAAAAAACTAGCTCAATTTAATATTTTGCGTGAAACTCTTTCAACTAAAAAGAAATAAATTATTATTACGGCTTTCGAAATTTTTGCAACAATGAAGTAAAAATGTTACATTTTCTATGAAAAATGTCCGTTGATTTTCAATGAAAAAAGCGAAAATTGGAATTATTAAGAAAAATTATTTGAATAATGTAAAAATAAATTGGCCCATGTTTCTCTCTGGGTTATAATTCACCCATATGCAAAGGCATTTTACCATTCGTTTTGACACTGACGTCAGGCAATCGTTTTTACACTTTAAATTTATAATATCATTAAAATTAGTAAAGAATAAAAAATGAGTGGCATCAGGGACAAAAAGGTGGGAAGAAAAAATGAAAAATATGATCTCCATAGGCTTTTCCATGTTAAATTAACATTGAGAAGTGACACTGTTTACAATATCATTAAATGTAAAACTAATTGAATGAAATATCTTAATATCTGTCCCTTCTCGGGCTTAAACAATGTAGGATTTTTTTTTTTTTTTTTTTAATTTGTTCTTCAAATTATGTTTTTGTTTACTATGTCAAGTTTTTTAATAACTACTGCACTCAGACGAACGCATTTCAAAATTAATGGAGAGTATCATCATCAGACGTTGATGTATGCGGTATTGCATCACAATGTGGGATGCAGTTTACCAATGTGTAATTCAAAATGTTTCACTATTGTAGTAATGCAGGTTGCGGTAGTTTGGACAAAAACTTCCAATCTGAACGTAAAAAATCTATAATCAAAACATAAAAAATTAACTTAATTTAAATTTAGATACCCTATTTCCCACTCAGGAACGCTATGAATGTAAATGTAAATTGTGTTGAATCCTTACTGCTAATATTTAACAATATTATAGCTGTGATACAGTAAAAAATAAAAAATAAAAGTTTTACTTAAATTTTTAAACTTTATTCTCTAACAAGGAGTGATGTAAACACATCAGAAAATTATTACCTAAGTTTAACTTGGGGTAAAATTGTTCTCATCTTGGAAAAAAAATACATTTTAAAATTTAAGTTATGTAATTCCCCACTAAGTTCGCTACCTTGAGTAAAAATCCACTAGAAACTTTTTACTAAAATATAAACTTGACCAAAGCAAAAACGTATTTTGAAAATATCCTTTTTATTTCCACTATGACGCCATATTCCCCTTTTTAATTTTTGAAAAAAAAAAAAAAAAAAAAAAAAAAAAAAAAAACTAGCTCAATTTAATATTTCACGTGAAAATCTTTCAACTAAAAAGAAATAAATTATTATTACCGCTTTTGAAAATTTTGCAACAATGAAGTAAAAATGTTACATTTTCTATGAAAAATGTCCGTTGATTTTCAATCAGAAAAGCGAAAATTGGAATTATTAAGAAAAATATTTGAATAATGTAAAAATAAATTGGCCCATGTTTCTCTCTGTGTTATAATTCCCCCATATGCAAAGGCATTTTACCATTCGTTTTGACACTGACGTCAGGCAATCGTTTTTACACTTTAAATTTATAATATCATTAAAATTAGTAAAGAATAAAAAATGAGTGGCATCAGGGACAAAAAGGTGGGAAGAAAAAATGAAAAAGTTATGATCTCCGTAGGCTTTTCCATGTTAAATTAACATTGAGAAGTGACACTGGAAATAAATAAGTATTGCGCTGCCGCGCAATACTTAAATAAAAACCTAATGACACGAATTTATGAAACGGAAGTATGGAACGGAAGTATGAATCGACTGATTAAACAACTGATTATGTTTCACGGCTCCGGATGAAATACGTCTAGAAAGACCAACTCACGAAACCTCGCGACAAAATAACCTGGAATTCCTGACACACACTCTCTTTGGCCCCTCGGCTTATCCCCAACAAGACAACCAGGATATCCTTTTCACAGCACACGAAGACAAACGCTTCACAAAGGCAGAAGTAAAAACAGCACTATACACATTGAATGACAAGAAGGCCCCAGGGCCGGATTCAATTGACTTTCGGATACTAAAACTCACTCACAAACAACTTCCACACATATTCACGCGCTGGGCTAACCTCTGCCTCACCATGAGGTACTTTCCTTTAGTACTCAGGCAGGGAGAGGTAGTTTACTTTCTGAAGCAAGGCAAGTCTCCTTCCGAACCCAAGTCATACAGACCCATCTGCCTTCTTCCCACTCTGGGAAAGCTTCTGGAAAAACTTCTGGTTATGCGGTTGACACACTTCTTGGAGTCAAACAACCTTCTCCACCCCAGACAATTCGGGTTCCGCGAGGGCCACTCATGCGAGCTCGCACTTCATGCCATAATGACTGCCTGTACTGAAAGCATAGCCCAGGGCAACGCAACATCACTCGTTTCACTAGACATACAAGGCGCATTCGACAACGTAGAATGGCGAGACATTCTCTTACAGCTACAAGCACTCAACTGTCCGGGGAACATAGCTGGTCTCATCGGCTCCTACCTCTCACAGAGGAGCGTCCTGATTAACTGGGGTGCTGGCACATCTACCCACCGATTACAGAAGGGTTGCCCCCAGGGCTCCTGCCTTGGCCCAATCCTCTGGTTGCTTGTAGCAAATGTGCTACTAACAGAACTAAATCGGCTGGGATTTAAACTATTTGCCTTTGCCGATGATTTCAGCTTCATTTTCTCCGGTCGTTACAGACGTCATCTGGAGGAACAGTTTGCCGTAGCTCTTCTTATTTTCTGCCGGCTCCTGGATTTACTGCACCTCACACTCTCACCACAAAAGTCTCAAGCACTAGTATTCACCAAACCACACAGATATGATCCAAAACGCCCTCCAGTGATGAGGATCAATAATGTCTCCATTCGACACGTACAATTCATAAAACTCCTAAGTATAACCATTGACGCAAATCTTAACTGGATCCCACACATTAACGACCTAAAACTTAAATTGACAGCATAATGCCCTTAGCGGGTGAGCGTCGCCCCTTGAGCATTTTGTGTTTGTCCGTCTGCATACGGCCGGACAGGGCTGTACTCACTAACGAGCCCCAACGTGTCGGGGAACATACCGGGAGAGACGTTAAGCTCTAAGGGGAAGGCCTAGCCGGCCCTGAGCAGTCTCTCTTAGGCTGCCTAACGATTATGTTTCACGGCGATTTCTCCTAAAATATGAAATACTTTGCGATGAAATTAACACCAAAAATCAATATTGATCCGCAGATTTCAAAACTGGTATTAGAATTTTTAAATTCGAATTAGTTTTCGAAATATTATTTTTTTTCTAATTTTATACACATTTTTCGGTACTTCTTTGTTATCCCGTTGACCAATTTCGTCAAATTATGTAAATCGCCAAACTGCTCGCCAAATTATACACTTTGACATAATTTTTATTTTAAATGACGAAAGAACAAATTTATTAGTAAAACATTGATAAAAATACAAATAAAACGCCGAATTAATGGTTTTATTGACCATTATTGGCATTTAATCTTACAATTAATTAATTAATGGCAACCATTATTGGCATTTAATCTTACAATTTGGCGACAGTAATTTGGTCGACGGGATAACTAAGAAGTACCCATTTTTCTAATGATGGCAACTCAAATTTTAATCAGACAGATATTTGTTTTTCATATTTTAGAAAAGGTTATTTTAAATTAATTTGGCGACGAGTTTGGCCTCCCTTAAATGTATGCTAAGAAATGCATCATGTTACTTTTATTCATAATTCAATTTGTATTTCATTATCATTTTATTTAATACAAAACATTCATTTAAAATTGAAACGTTTAAAATAAATGGCTTTTACTTCATTCTTTATATACGCAACGCGGTACCTAATTGGCGCCAAAATGGCGTTATTTTGCCTGACATGATAACCCGGCTATTGTTGCTTATTTATTAAAAAATGTTTATTTGAATTTATTTTATTTTTATTTACACAAAAAATTATAAATTGTTTTATTCTATAATTATTAATTATTTTTTTTTATTTATTGTTATTTCATTTTAAAAATAACAGACAATAATTTAAAAATACATATGTAACAGGTATTTGAAAACGAGGTTTTCGCCAAATTAAGGTAAAAAAAAAAAAATCACGCCAAACCCGGTGTGTATGTGACAATGCAACAAATCATGAGATTTAATTTCCACTTCAAAGCAACGTTTTAACGTTATTACTTCTCCCGTCGACCAATTTCGCCAAATTATATAAATATTATATGCATACAAAGTTATATATACAAATTGACATATTTGTTTTACTTTAAATAACAAAAGAACAAATAAATTAGTATAACATTAATTAAAATACAAATAAAACGTCGAAATAAAAATCATTTAATGGCGTGAACAAGTGTAACTTCTTTAAAGTCAAGTGAATGTGACATTTACGATCAACCATTATTGGCATTTAATCTTATAGCTTGGCGACAGATTTTTGGTCGATGGGATAACCAAGTAGCAGCGTTTTAATTTACCACTCGAAAAATAAAAAAATGCTAACTGGCGAGTTAAAAAAAAAGCTATTGGCGAGATTTTCACCCGGCTAATATAAAAGTACCAGGCATTCTTTGCGATCATGGCAACTTTTATGTAGTTTTATTTCAAAAAATAATTTTGATTCTTTAATCAAAATGGAAACCTTTCTTATGAAAAGCGAAGGAATCAGCCCGTTGTTTATGGCAGTTACATGACTTGGACTACTATAATATAAACGAAATAATGGCGATAGAATAATATTCGGCGACTTATCATACCTGTGTCTGGCTAACATTAAAGTACCAAAATGGCCGCTTGGAATATAAAAAGCGAAGGGATCCGCCTGGAGCTGTTGATGATAGTCACATGGTTTAGGCTATTATTATAGAGATTGTTTTCAATTCTAAAAGCAGCGCAAAGAATAAGATTTCCTAACGATTAAAAATTTATTTTCACGTGACTATTAAAAACAGAAAAACAAAACTTTAAAATTACTATTAAATGAGTACGTGTTAAAAGCAGGAATATATTGAAAATTATATCTTGAAAATGGTATTTACACGTGAATATTAAAAGGGAAAGGAAACTTTAAAATAATAAATACATTAATATACGTTTAACCCTTTCACGGACAAGGCACTTCTATTCGTAAAATCTTGAAATCAGTGAATGGCACCAGAATTTATAAACAAATTTCGAAATACAAAAATGCTTTTGTTCACTTACTTAATAAAAGGGAAATTTTCATCCCAATATTCTGGCAATTGGGCTAATGTGGCATTTAAGAATTAAAATTAAGTGATCCAAAAATGAACCACCGCTCTTGAAGGGGTTAAAGCAGCAAATTTTAGTAATTATGTTAAATTGTATTATGTCAACCGTTTTATAACGCTGTTAAAAAATACCCAGAGACAAAGACTCTGTTTTCTTAATTAATTTTATTTTAGCTTCTTTTCAAATGTTTAACTGATCTTCTTTAACCAAACACGAAAACAGCCATTGGCTGTCTTAATAGCAACTGATTCTACCTTAAATTTTTGCAATCAAAGGGAATTGAATGGAAACCCTTTTACAGGGAGATCGCTACAGGTTTTTTCAGTATAATTCAATCTTCTCTAATCTTTTTAAAAACCAATCAGATTAGAGTGCTTTTAGATTCTGCAGTGTCTGAACGGGGGTTGGCGAGCATAGCTTGCAGGGGGCAGAGCCCCCTAGTATATATATATATATAAATTACTGGCAAAAAATAGGAAATTTTGAAATTTCAGTTTTTTTAAAGAAATGTATACAAAAATCGGCGATAATGCTAACTAGGTTTTATTAATAGTGCACATAAGTGTTTCTGAACATTGTAATCACACATATGCACATTCATTATTTAGCTGCACCTCCTTTGGCTGTAATGCTCCGTAGGCCTTCCCACTTACTGGCATTCGGAAATATATTTCTGCGAAAGTTCTTCAATGCAAGGACTGGGGTGTAGACTTGTATAATTCCCTCAATTAAAGCAACTTTTGTTGAAGAAACAACTTCCGATACGCTGAGCTTCATATCATTCCAAAGAGATTCAATAGGGTTCATCTATGGACTTTTCCTCGGCGAGTCAAGAACTTCTAAATCTTGAGAAGCCAAAAAGCCTTAATTGTCTTTGCTCGGTAGCAAGGTACGCCATCGTGCCTGAATAAATATTATTGTCGGTGTACCATTCTCTTATCTGAGAAAACAGGCGAGCAGGTGTAGCACTTCCTTATATTGATGTTGGTTCATATTTTCTTGAATAACATGAAGCCCTCAGTTTCGATGTGTAAAGATGACGTTCCATATCATAATCTTTGTTGGGTGCTTGATAGTGTACTTGAAGAATTCGGGCAGGGTCTTTTCACCCAGTTTTCTCTAACGATTAGAGAACTGTCACTCATTATCTCCACTATCTACTTGTAAAAAAAAAAAAAAAAAACCTGATATCAAAAGTTACAGGCTCTAAATACTGATTTTGATTTACCAAACATGAAGCGTATAAATTAATTTGTGACTTTCTTATGTCACAAAATAATTTATACACTTTTTGCATAATAATAAATGTAAGTTACATTTGCTCAATCTTCTTGTGTTAAGTGTGTTTATGATTGTGTGCTCAAGAGGTCTCTTTTTGAGCATGGCTACAGTTAGCTTAGGTTTTTTTACAGGCCGACAAACCCTGTAGTCGTACTCAAGGAGTCTTACTTCGTACTGTTCTTGAGCTGACGTCGACGCCAGCATCTTTCCATTTTGATAACAGTTGCTTTTAACTCATTTTCAGATTGCTTCGACTCATACGAATCAAATTTCTGTCAGCAAGAGGGGGGGGGGGGGTATTCGTATGTTCTCGCACTTTGATCGGTCGCTGATGTTCACAGAAAAACCCATAGAAAGCTCCTTTTGAATTCTACCTAAACTTTGTGGCGAAACATGCACCGTAGAAGCTATTTCACATGCTTTCAGGTTATTATGCTGAATCAGGGCTTGAATTCCACCTCTTTTTCGTGGACTGAGGTCCTGTTTTTTTCCCCATTCTTATACCAATAGCTTATTTCTTTGAAAATTGTAATGGAAAGATTAAACTATACCAAAATTGTCAGTAAAACACTTATAAAATCACAAAATTACAATTATACTTAACCGTCATACACAAAACACAGTGCACGCAACTCACGGAGAGAAATAAGAAATTTGCGCCAATTTCTATGGTTAACGACCTGCAATTGCTAACAATGATGACATCGCTCAAATACTTTGGAAGCTTAGTGCAAATTATTAGCCTTCAATAAATAAACGAAAAATACAATTACTGAAACTATCTTAAAAGAAAAAAAAGTTGGCGAATATACATGTTTAAAAAAATTCCTATTTTTTCAACCAGGACTGTATATATATATATATATATATATATATATATGTATATATGCGTGTGTGTGTGCGTGTGTATATGTGTGTGTGTGTGTGTGTGTATAACACTTAAAAAAAACATTACCAACCACCGACGAAAACTGTGAAATTATGAATAAAATGAAATTAAATAATTGACAACAATACAGTTCCCCCCAACACACTCAGCATAGATTCCAAAATCATAGTAAAAAAGAGCAGCATATATAACGAGATTTGTTAAATTCATTTATTGAACCTTTGGGATGATAACAATGCAACCTTTAATGGAATTTCCTATGAAGATGTATCAGATTACTTCAGAGAAGAAATCAAATTGGTAATACACTAAGATTAGGCGCAAATGCAGCAGAGATCTAAGCGTATAATATTTAAACGATTGCTAAAAACATTTAGCTACCATGGTTATATATTAGAAAAAGATATAAGTTACCATTATTAATAAGAAAATAGTTCAAAATGAATTGTTGACATTCAAAATGAAAAGGTACCATAATATAAACAAGTAATATAAAAATTTTGTTTTTAAAGTCAATTCCTACTTAGGTCATCAGAGAAAAATTTAATAAAATCCCTTAAGCTAATATTAGTTTTTGTTGCATTAAAATATCTCAATTTGTTGATTTTCTATGAGCAAGTAGGTTTACAATGGAACTCCATGGGAATTTGGCAAAATATTAGAGATATCGCCAAGTTGGCGTCACTTTTAACGACTCATTTTGGCCGCCAAATTTGGCGATATATCGCCAAGTTGGCGACAAACTTGGCGGTATTTGGCGACAGAACAGGGCCCCCCTATGGTAACCCCTTATTGAAAATACTTTAATTGATCTTCAACAACCAATGACCGCCATTTTTTTCCCATGCAAAACTAAAATTAATTAATTAAAATTTAATTAATTAATTAATATTTGAAAAAACTGTATTAAGATCAATTGTCATCCAGTACAAGTTTAAAAAAAATTTATTTCAACTTGATAGGATGAATAATGAGTATTTTATTAACGATTGAAAATTTGAACAAGATAAATATATAAATAAATAAATAAATATAGGGAGAGTGTGAGCTAATAGTAGGAATTGAAAAATATACCGGGTGTCCTAAAAAGGACTGACTGGTTTTAAAATTCAATAACTTGTAAACGGTGACAGATATTTAAAAAAATCTTGCAGGAGGGTTATGAATAAGGTTAACAGTCTTTTTACAGTGATTTTGGATTTTAATTCGAAAAATAATACATTAGTTAGTAGTAACATAGTAGTTCGATTTTAGTACAAAAATAGATGGCGCTGTAAGCAATAGGCGCTAAATACAGGCTCGATGTTTTGGACTTTCTCTTCCTCCATGCAGAAAAAGGAGATAAAAATGTATTGAGTTGGTCCCGAAGTACCAAAAAACGAGCCTGAATTTAGCGTCTAAAATTGCAGCGCCATCTATCGTTTGTGATTCGAACTAAAATCGAAAATCACTGTAAAAAAACTTTTGACCTCATGCATAACACTCCTGCAAGAATTTTTTAAATATCTGTCACCGTTCGCAAGTTATTGAATTTTAAAATCAGTCAGTCCTTTTTTGGACACCCGGTATATATTATCTCTCTATTCTAAAAAAAAATAACTACCGCCGCCGCCGGTTTTGAATTTTTTGTGACCGGAGGACTTTCTTCATTAATATTAAAAAAACTGTTGCATACAAAAATATAAAAATCGGTGGTATTATACAGAAATGTTTGATAAACACGCTGATGTAGACAGTTTTCAAATCGAAGAATTATTTTAAGAGATATTTAATGCCAAAGTTGGACAAAATCGTTCCATTAAAAAAGTTTTATAGGAGCAAAAACTGTACATAGGAATTTAATCATTTTTAGATCATTTTATGCGTCAGAATTTCCCGGTGTGCAGATTGCAGTTAGTTTTTTAATTTGAATAATTTTTCGAGGTTTTATTTCTATTTTAAATTCAAATTTTCAGCATTTCGAGAGATATTTTTTACAAATTTTAGAAAATTGTATTAATTTAAACTGTTGCCAGCTGTATAAACAGCGCAAACAGTAATGTTTGCTTCAAATTAAAAATTTATTTTACACGTGACTATTATAAACAAAAAATATAAAAAGCAGGAACTCATTGAAAATTACGTCATAAAAACTATAGTTAAACGTGAATTTTAAATGAGAAATAATATTGTAAAATAATAAATTCAGTAACATGCGTTAGAAGTCCTAAATAGGAGAATTTACGTCATATTACACTTATTACGTAAAATGAACAAAAAATAATATTGCAAAACAGTTTTAATTTAAAAATTGCACGAGACTTGATTTGACGTTTTAAGATCATAATATTTCATTTCTAACAAAAGTATTTTGACGTGAATATTAAAAAGAGAAAGAAAAGTTTGGTGAAAATTACGTCAGATTATAATAGTCAGATTCAAATTATAATTCAATCTTCCGAAATCTTTTTAAAGGCGATCAAATTAGCGTGCTGTTTGAGTCTGCGGTATCTGAACGGGGGTTGACGAGCGTAGCTCGTAGGGGCAGAGCCCCCTAGTTGCATATAAAAATATAGTAATTGTTTCGTTTTATAAAACTAGGGGGCTCAGCCCCCTACGAGCTACGCTCGTCAACCCCCGTTCACATACCGCAGACTCTAAAAGCACGCTAATTTGATCGGCTTTAAAAAGATTTCGGAAGATTGAATTATAATTTGAATCTGACAATTATAATCTGACGTAATTTTCACCAAACTTTCCTTTCTCTTTTTAATATTCACATAAAAATACGTTTGTTATGAAATATTATGATCATCTTAAAATATCAAATAAATGTCGCGCGCAATTTTTAAATTTAAACTGTTTTGCAATACAGTCAAACCTCGTTAACAGGAACACGCTTAACGTGAATTACTTTTAACATGAATTGTTTTCACAGTCCCCTATAAAAACTAATACAAAGATTTGATACTGATAACATGAATTACTGTTAACATGAACAAAATTTTGATTCCCCTTGAGGTTCATGTTAACGAGGTTCGACTGTATTATTTTTTGTTCATTTTACGTAATAAGTGTAATGTGACGTAAATGTGACGTAAATTCTCCTATTTAAGACTTCTAACGCATGTTAATGAATTTATTATTTTAAAATATTCTTTCTCTTTTAAAATTCGCGTGTAATTATAGTTTTTGTGAAGTAATTTTCAATGAGGTCCAGCTTTTTATATTTTCTGTTTATAATAGTCACGTGTAAAATAAATTTTTAATTTGAAGCAAACATTATTGTTTGCGCTGTTTATACAGTTGGCAACAGTTTAAATTAATACAATCTCTCTAAAAAAAGTAACTACCGCTGTCACCGCCACCGGTTTCGATTTTTTTGTGACCGGAGGTCTTTCTTCGTTAATATTAAGAAAAATAATGCATACAAAAATATGAAAATCGGTGGTTTTATACAGAAATGTTTGATAAACACGCTGATGCAGACAGTTTTTAAATCTAAGAATTATTTTAAGAGATATTTAATGATAAAATTGGACAAAAATCTTTCCACTAAAAAAGTTTTATAGGAGGAAAAACTATTCATGGGAATTTAATCATTTTTAGATCATTTTATACGTTTGAAGTTCCCGGTGTGCAGACTGCATTTACTTTTTTAATTTGACTCATGTTTTGAGGTTTTATTTCTATTTTAAATTCAAATTTTGAGCATTTCGAGAGATATTTTTTACGTATTTTAGAAAATGGTATTAATTTATACTGTTGCCAAATGTATAAACAGCGCAAACAATAATGTTTGATTCAAATTGAAAATTTATTTACACGTGATTATTATAAACAGAAAAAATCATTTGGAATTAGAATTAAATAATTATGTACAAAAGCAGGAACTTATTAAAAATTACGTCATAAAAAGTATACACGTGGATTTTAAAAGAGAAAGGATATTGTAAAATAATAAATTCATTAACATACGTTAAAAGTCTTAAATAGAAGAAATTACTTCATATTTACGTCACATTACAGTTATTACATAAAATGAACACAAAATATTGCAAAACAGTTTAAATTTAGAAATTGCGCTAGACATTTATTTGATATTTTGAGAGGATCTTTTCAACTATTTTTGTTAGGAAAGCGCAAATAATATTTCATTTGTAACAAAAGTATTTTCACGTGAATATTTAAAAGAGAAAGAATAGCTTAGTCAAAATTACGTGAGATTAAAAACGATTAATTTATAATGTCTCATTTAAAAGAACTTTCTTTTCGCTAAAATACCAGGAGACAAAGATTGTTTACTTAACTAGGGGCGCTGCCCCCTACGAGCTACGCTGGTCAACCCCCGTTCAGACACCGTAGGCTCTAAAAGCAGGCTAATTTGATCGGCTTAAAAAATATTTCGAAAGATTGAATTATAAGTTTAAAAGCAGTGGCGATCTCCCTATAAACGGGTTTCTATTCATTTCTCTTTGATTGGGGAATTTTAAAGCCAAATCAGCGGCTGTTAAATGATACAATGGCTGTTTCCGTCTTTGATTAAATAAAATCAGATGATATTTCAAAATAAGCTAATATAAAATGAATTAAATAAACAGAGTCTTTGCCTCCCGGTATTTTTTAGCAAAGCGAAAAGAAAGTTTTTTTTTAATGACACTTCAAATGTATCATTTTTAATCTGACGTAATTTTCACTAAACTTTTCTTTCTCCTTTTACTATTCACATGAAATAATTTTGTTAGAAATGAAATATTATTTGCGCTATCCTAATAAAAATAGTTGAAAATGTCATCTTAAAATATTACGTAAATGTCTCGCGCAATTTTTAAATTTAAACTGTTTTGCAATATTATTTTTTGTTCATTTTACGTAATGTGTAATGTGACGTAAATGTGCCGTAATTTCTCCTATTTAAGACTTCTAACGCATGTTAATGAATTTATTATTTTACAACATTCTTTCACTTTTAAAATTCACGTGTAACATGGTTTTTATGATAATTCTCAATGAGTTCCTGCTTTTTATATTTTCCTGTTTATAATAGTCACGTGTAAAATAAATTTTTAATTTGAAGCAAATATTATTATTTGAGCTGTTTATATAGTTGACAACAGTTTAAATTAATACCATTTTCTAAAATGAGTAAAAAAATATCTCTCGAAATGCTAAAAATAAGAATTTAAAATAGAAATAAAACCTGAAAAAAATGAGTCAAATTAATAAACTGAGTGCAGTCTGCACACCAGGAAATTTTGACGCATAAAATGATCTAAAAATGATTAAATTCCGATGAACAGTTTTTGTTCCTATAAAGCTTTTTTAATGGAACGATTTTGTCCAACTTTAGCATTAAATATCTCTTTAAATATGTCTTCGATTTAAAAACTGTCTGCATCAGCGTGTTTATCAAACATTTCTCTATAATTCCACCGAATTTCATATTTTTGTATGCAATATTTTGCTTAATATTAACGAAGAAAGACCTCCGGTCACAAAAAATTCAAAACCGGCGGCGGCGGTGACAGCGGTAGTTACTTTTTTTTAGAATAGAGAGATTCCTTTTATATTAGCTTATTTTGAAATGTTGTTACACGTGTCTACGTCATCAAGTTATTTTTATTTCGACGTTTTTTTTGTATTTTTATTAATGTTGTACTAATTTATTTGTTCTTTCGTTATTTTAAATAAAAATGATGTCAATTTGTATAATTTGGCAAGTGGTTTGGCGATTTATATAATTTGGCGAAATTGGTCGACGGGATAATCAAGTAGTACCGCAGCGGATTTGGCGTTAAAATTCCCCAATCAAAGAAAAATGAATAGAAATCCGTTTATAGGGAGATCGCCACTGTTTTTTAAATTATAATTCAATCTTTCGAAATACTTTTAAAGCCGATCAAATTAGCGTGCATTTAGAGTCTGCGGTGTCTGGGTTGGCGAGCGTAGCTCGTAGGGGGCCGAGCCCCCTAGTTTTCTAAAATATCTAAAAATTATCTCTCGAAATGCTGAAAATTTTAATTTAAAATAGAAATAAAACCTCAAAAATGAGTCAAATTAAAAAACTAAATGCAATCTGCACACCGAGAAATTCTGACGCAGAAAATGATCTAAAAATGATTAAATTCCTATTTACAGTTTTTGCTCCTATAAAACTTTTTTAATGGAACGATTTTGTCCAACTTTGGCATTAAATATCTCTTAAAATAATTCTTCGATTTGAAAACTGTCTGCATCAGCGTGTTTATCAAACATTTCTCTATAATGCTCCCGATTTTCATATATTTGTATGCAACAGTTTTTTTAATATTAACGAAGAAAGGCCATGCTTAAGCATTCAAATTGGATGCCGATTTTCCGGGAGTATCTACTAGATTTTCATTGGTCCATTTCCAAATTAAAACTTTTTTTTATATCTAGAAGGATAAATTTCATAAATATTGAAAACAATTGCTCGTGTGCATAAAAAGTAATTGCCACGGGAATCCATTATTAAATCAATAAATCCCATTTTGGAATAGAAACCAACTTTTCAATATTTTACACTTTTGCAGATTTATATGAATAATAAACAGCGAGTTGCAATAATTTAGTTGTAAAATCAATAGAACGGTGGTTTAAACTAAAATGGCAGAGTAGCAGTAAAATATTTATTTGCGTGGATGAAATCCATCTTTTCTTTTGAGAAATGACGTCAATTTCCCCATCGGAATCATTGCATGCTTCCTATATTAGGTCATCGCTTAACGCAAACGTTTTAAAATATTTGAGTTCGATAAAAGTCAATGCAATTTTCTTTTAAATATGACGTCATTTTCACTGTGAAAACATGCGTCATTCCCGTTCGAAAATTTCGTCATTTCTGTTTCAAAAGCGATTTTAAATCTCAAACAGCACAAAAGTTGTTTTCAGCAAATCAAGAAAGCATGATTACACAAGACATGTTTCTGATAGGAAATTATCGTTTAATGTAATAATTTTAAAATGTTGGAATTCTATAAAGGCCAATGGACCGTATTTCTTCCTTTCTGTTCGAGACTATAAATATTGCCATTTTACCTTAAGTGACGTCACAGGGATATTGTCTATCGTACTTATTGCATGCAGATGATTACAGAAAACTTCGTTTTCACTTAAAAGAATATAAATAGTTTAGCATTTGTTTCTAAATAATAATTCGTAAAGAAATGGAGCCTATCCGTCCTTTCGGTTCGAGGCTACAAAAATCGCTATTTTATCTTATGTTACGTCACAGGAATACTGTCCATACAATTTTTTAAAAATATGACATCATTTTCACTCATTGAAGCACGCACCACTTCCGTTAGATCCTTTCGCCCGTTTCAACAGTGATTTTAGGTTTCAAGTACTTCAAAAGTAGTGTTTACTAAAAAATTACGACAATTTCTAGAATTTTCTTGCAGTATCATTTGAACCATTATAGCATCGTCGCTTAAAGGCCTTGGTCTTGGTACATTATAATTTGTACTTTACTTGGTGCTTTATTTATACAAATAATGCATAATTTGGTATAAAATATCACAGCAATTATTTTAAATTAATTTTGAACAAAAGCTAAAACACAATTCATGATTACTGTATTTTTTTAAAAATAAATGAACATAAAAACATAAAGAGGAATAAAATGAAACTCGATTGAAAGACATATTTTATTAAATTCATTAACGAATCTATTTATTTACTCATGTCTTCTTCCGAAAAGAGAAAACTGCACGGCATCTATTAGATAAAAAGCCGAAACTGTTGACTGATACAAAAAATTACGGCATTTTCCAGCATTTGATTGCATTATCATTTGAACCATTTTAACATCGTCGCTTAAAGGTCTTGGTACTTTAAGTAAAAGTCCATCTTCTGTGATTGGTATTCAACTGAGATTCCTAATTCACTGCTTAAAAGCCAAACCTTCATGTTTTCTTAAGTGGCAAACCTCTTCTTATCATCTACTAGCGACAACTACGTGGTGTACATGGTAAGGGACCTGCAAGGAATGAAAAGTGCCCGCTCGGGTCTAATTGTCCCATCTTACCTTTGCGAAAGATGTGATTCTTTTCCTCATGGCACTCAATATAGATTACAAACGAGAATGGAAGAAAGTAGTAAATGTCTAAAATTATAGTCTACTTCGGCACTTTACAGCTCATCGCTTTTAAACGCTGTTTACAGGAACACGAAGAAGACCGGTTTCCTAGTTTTTATTTATTTATTTTCTCATCATGTTTAGATAAATATGTTGGTTTCATGCTATTAAAAACGAATTAGACTGAAAGAGGGAAAAGTGTGCTTAGCTTGCGTAATAAGCTTAAAATTGGCAGCTGAAAATAAGAAAAAAATTAAGAACTATATAAGGTGATGAACAGGAGCAATAATGCTTACTTCATTGGTCAAATTCGACGGATTTTAATAAATGAAATTTAATAATGAATGAATATCCATGGACAGTTTTATTTCTGATGAAGAAAACATTTCTCATCGGTCATATCCCAAACTTTCAATAATAACTAACACAAGTCTGCGATATTTGTGTTTTTTAACTTTTAATAATTGAGTTTATGTATTTTTTAGCGCTGAATCCGAAAATGACCTTCATTTTTAACCATCACGTCGGAATTTTTCGCTAATCGTAAATTTTGAAGGTATAAAGTCCTTCAATATATATAAAAAATTTTTTGATTGGGAAATGGACCAATGAAAATCTGCGTCGATCATCCGGGTATACTGCTACTAGATCGGCATCCATATTTTTTATGACCGGGGGTCTTTCTTCGTTATGATTAAGAAAACTGTTTCATACAAAAATATGAAAATCAGTGGTATTGTAGAGACATGTTTGATAAACACGCTGATGCAGACAGTTTTTAAATCGAATAATTATTTTAAGAGATATTTAATGTTAAAGATGGTCAAAATCGTTCCATTAAAAAAGTTTTATAGGAGAAAAACTATACATAGGAATTTAAACATTTTTAGATCATTTTATACATTGGAAGTTCCCGATGTGCAGACTGCAATTATCTTTTTAATTTGACTCATTTTTTGAGGTTTTATTTCTGTTTTAAATTCAAATTTTCAACATTCCGAGAGATATTTTTTACACATTTTAGAAAAGGGCAATTATTTTAAACTGTTGCCAATTTTAAAAACAGCGTAAAGAATAATATTTCCTTCAAATAAAAAAATTATTTACACGTGGCTATTATAAACAGAAAAAAACTTTGAAATTAGAATTAAGTGATTGCGTGTTAAAAATCGGGAAAATATTGAAAATTACATCATAAAAACTACAGTTACACGTGAATTTTAAAAGGGAAAGAAAATTTTTAAATACTAAATTCATTATTATGCGTTAAAAGCCACAAATGAAGGAAATTACGTCATATTTAAAAAGGACAAATAAATAAAGTTGGCAAAACACTTTAAATTAAAAAATACATTTGCACGAGACATTCATTTCATATTTTGAGAATCTTTTCAACTATTATCGTGAATTCTAAGACAGGGCAAAATTATTTCCTTTCTAACAACAAAAGTATTTTCATGTGAATATTGAAAAGAGAAAGGAAACTTTGGTGAAAATTACGTCACATTTAAAACGATACATTTAAAAGAACTTTCTCATAACGTTGTTAAAAAGTACGGAGAGACAAAGACTCTGTGTATTTAATTCATTTTATATTAGCTTACTTTCAAATTTTTAACTAATTTTTAACACTTTTCAACAAAGTTGAAAAGTGTTATTGATTTCGGTTTGTCTGTTCGCGCTCTAACTCTCGTACATATACTCGGATCGCGCTGAAACTTTTGGTTATTGACGTTTAGCCTAGCACGAACCCTATTTCAAATTAAGTTTGTAGCATGTTTAGTTCATTTGCAGGGACAGTCAAAAGTATTCCGTTACATTACGGCCAATGGGAAAAAATCATTTCAAATGAATTTTAAAGATGTTACACCCTTTCAAACATAATAAAAAATATATGCATTTACGAAGTGCACTAAAATATGCAGAATATTCTGTAGCATATGCGGTGCAACGAATAGTTACTATTCATTTACAGGGCTACACAAAAGAATTCCATTACAAATGATATAGGGGGAAACCGTTTGCGGCGTATTTTAATTATACAAATTCATATATAATAAAATTGATATACGCCGGTGAGGCTTACTTAAGTTATTTCATGCATAATACGAAGTGCATAGCATTTACAGGAACATACAAAACATTTCACACAAGTATTTTCTATCCGAAGTACTGTATATTAGCGGCGATGGCAGGGAATGCATTTTTAATTATGATATGCGCTTTTAAGTTTCTCTGTATTTATGCATACTATATGGTGTGTGTAAATGTTATAGTTGATATACAGGGCTACGCAAAAGAATTCGTAAAGGTTACTGAGTATAACCATAAATTGCTGAAAGGTGGGTTTAAAATGTGTTATGCTGAACTGCATGTAGTTTTCTATGAAATGTTTGTAGAATATAGATAAAATGATATACAGGGCCACGCAAAGAATTGGATACATGGCCGCCTATAGATGATAAATTCTGGAAATGCGATTTCAGTAGTTTTAAGAGTGATTTAGTTTGGATTAAAGTTTAGCTAAATAGTCGCGTGTAATAAAGGTACTAGATAAACAACAGGGCTAGATAAACAACAGTATTCAAGTAAGTTTCCATTTATTTGTATAAATTGCTGAAAGAGAAATTTCAACCTGTTATGCGTTTTCTTGCTAAACTAATTTTTCTATTCTATAGTATATATATCAGCCTACAGATCAAATACAGGGCTGTTCGGAAGAATTGGAATAAATATTTGGCTATGGATGGTAACTGCTGAAATCAGTTTTTTAAATGTTTAGTTAGTTATCTTATTTCCTTAAATAACGAAGTTTTGTTAAAGCTTTCAGGGAGTGTTGGAAAGTGTTTCATAATCTATGCCGTCTATGATTTTTCTTTCTTGTTTTTAATCAAAGACGAAAACAGCCATTGTATCTCTTAGCAGCGGCTGATTTCGTCTTAAAATTCTCCAATCAAAGGAAAATGAATGAAAACCCGTTTACAGGGAGACCGTCATTGTTTTTTTAAATTATAATTCAATCTTTTTAAGGCCGATGAAATTAAAATGCTTTTAGAATCTGGGGTGTCTGAACGGGAGTTGGCGAGCGTAGCTCGTAGGGGGGCAGAACGCCCTAGTAAAGAAAAAAAAAATAGCGAAAATCTGATACTAAAAAATAGAGGAGATGGTTGTGCTTTTTACCTTTTGGTAATTGATTTTTATGTATTTTCTAGCGGTAAATCCGAAAATTATTTTCGGTTTTAACCATCATTTCAGGATTTTTTGCAGCTCATAAATTTCAAAGTTAAAAGATAGCAAAAATCTGATACTATAAAATAGAGGAGATATTTTTTTTTTTTTTTTTAACTTTTTGCAATTCATTTTTATGTACTTCTTAGTACTGAATCTGAAAATGACCTTCATTTTTAACCATCCAGTCAGAATTTTTCGCAATATTGTGAATTTCAAAGTTAAAAACTAGCGAAAATCTAATACTATAAAATAGATGGAAAACTTTTTTATTCAATTTTATTTTATTTAATTGAATAATCTATTAAATTTTTTGGCTTATACTGGGGATTCTAACAGCTAAACAGCTGAGGGGTCCGATCAGGTGGGGACGAGGAGATTCATTTTTAACTTTGAACTTTTCAACTGTGAAATTTCCGATTTGCGAAAAATCCTGACGTGATGATTAAAAATGAAGGTAATTTTCGGATTTGGCGGTAAAAAATACATAAAAATCAATTATCAAAAGTTAAAAACCACAACGATCTCATCTATTTTATAGTATCAGATTTTTGCTATTTTGACTTATAACTTCGAAATTTACGATTTGCAAAAAATCCTTACGTGATGGTAAAAAATGAAGGTCATTTTTGGATTCAGCGCTAGAAAATACATAATAATTAATTATCAAAAGCTAAAAAAGATGACTCAACCCAAATTTTAAAGGTAATGAATGTAGTGTAATTAATGAGAAGTAGTGTAATAATTGAGAACCTATTGAAAGGTTCGGTTCTTTTCTTCTGTAATTTTTCTTGGGTTAGGTATTATTGTCATCGGCCATATAAGACAAATTTCATTAATAAATAATAAATAAAAGCCTATTATTAAAAAGCAGAAAATCCGACGTTTAAAAATGCACAAAAAATACATGAAAAGCAGCCAACAGCTGTTTCGAATCTACTAGCGAGATTCTTCTTCAGTGCAAAGTAGGGGAAAAGGAACAGCGTGCTAGAAAAAGCAAGGCTGGGAAAAATGGTAGACAGAGACGCGCTGGCTTATATAACCGATGCGGGTAGCAAACACGCCAAAAACAACCAATGGGAGAGAATCAGTGGAAACGGCTCTGTGGACAAGTAGCGACATCTACCGGAGAAGGAGAGAAAAAGAAACCAAAAAAGGGGGAATTAAATTAATGCTTTCCAAACACTTGGAAAATCAGGAGTACTAGATAAGTCATTGACTAAAGAGTGAGAATTTTTAATGATGTGGTAAGTGTCATGCAACCAACATTCTTTTTTATACTCTAACGTAAAGCGAAGTGAAGAGACCGTCTCCCAACGATAAGTGAATCGAAGTGAAGAGGGGAGATCGGCAGTTGTGTTGGTGTTCGTCGTATGTGTAGGATGCGGGAAGACATCCGAGATAATATTGGTTTGTTTTTGAGGAGTGATATAGGTAGTTTTGGTGGAGTATTGTTATTTATAAATGGTAGTCAAAGTGTATATATTTTTAGACTAGTGTAAATACTTGTAAATAGAATTTTGTGTTTAACAAACTTTTAATATTTAACTTCTGGTGCCATCCTCGGTAGTCATGACATCACAGTGCGATCATCTTCCGACAACCAGAGATAGTTCTACAAATTAAGTAAAAATGTGTTTATTGGATTACGAAATAGGGGTGAGCAATTTATTTTACTTTTAATTGTGTGATAAGATAATTTTGTTCTAAAATGTTTAAGAACGTCACCAAAGCAGATTTGCTTATTGTTCTGCAAGAAATCGGCGAAGAAGCTGATTCGGGTTTGAAAGTAGCGGATTTAAAAAATTTGTTATTGAAATCTAAAGAATATTTAAAAGATAAAGAATCTGTAACTGATTTTTTATCGACTACAGTTACAGAGCGGAAAAAATGCAGAGGAAATAAATAAATTGCGTTTGCAACAACAAACGGGAAACAAAAATTTGTCGCATAATGAAGGGAAAAGCACATCAGTATCATTAGATAAACTTATAAAAGCAGTTAAAGTTTTGGCTATTTCAGTGCCTAAGAAAAACGAAACATGGAATCTGTTCTTTGATTCTTTTGAAAGAGCGTTTAAACATAAAAATGTTCCCAAGGAATATAAATCTGAAATCTTATTGAAATTAATAGGTGAGAAAGCAGGAAATGTTCTTGTATACATTAATGATGAAGATTTAAAAGATTATGATAAAATTAAATCTTTAATTTTGAAAGAATACGAACCATCTCCATTCTCTTGTTTACAAAATTTTAGAAACGCTAAAAGATTACCTGGTGAAACACATCAGCAGTTTGCTTCGCGATTAAGATCCTGTTTTCTACGTTATTGTAAAATTCGTAATGTTAAAGATTTTGATTCTCTTATTAACTTAATAATATCGGATAAAATTTTTGAAACATTGGATAGCGAGCTTTCAACTCATATTGCAGTTAAACAAAGAGAAAGTTGGCTTTTGCCTGATCAGTTATCAAGAGATTGTGATATTTATTTTACTGCAAAAGGCAGGTCTTTTGATGAAACAAAATTTGAGAAACGATCTACTTATCGTGAAATAAATAATGAAACTACTAAATATGTTCCGCCGCAACTAAGGAAAAATCAAATTACATCTGAGAACAAATATTTCTCAAAATCACGTGATTGTTATATTTGCAATTCATCTTTTCACCTAGCTAGATTTTGCCCAAACCGAAGAAATAAATATGATAAACCTAATAAACAAAATGATGATCAAGGTCAGAAAAAGTCTAAACCGCTGGGAGATACAAATAAATTTTACTCAAAAGATAATGCAGTAGTCACAAATGTCAATTCCATACATGTACAGACTAATGACCAATTAAATTAAATTAGTTTTTATCCTTTAAAAAAAATCATTCTTTATATTGAAGGAAAGCAAATTGAAGCGACTGTAGATTCAGGTACAGAGATCAATATTTTAAATACCTCAATAATTCCCAATTTGAAAATCGAAACTAAAGGAAGTATTGTTTTAGAATCGGCTTTTAAAGAAAGAATACGTGCAGACTTGGCGATAATCCCTGTTAATTATAAGTCACCAGACAGCGGAATTTATGCATGCTTAAGAGGCCACACTAGTCACGGCTTGAAGTTCGAACGCTAATGATAAGTCTATGGCAACAATGTTTTCAAATATATTGCTTGATTTTTAATATTTTTAAATGATTTTTTTTGCACAGGATAGCTGAGGACTATCTGTTTACGGGCTATTTGTTACTTTTCCGATTTTCGTTGTAGTTTAATTCTCAGGATCCTGTCAATTTAGGATCCAGTGAAATTCGAGGTATTGTGTCCTTTTTAGTCTTATAACATTCATATCAGCAAAATTCAGGAAAATTTTTTTAATAACAACGAAAATATAGAGTTTAAGCTTTCCAATAACATGCTTTCAATAGTTCTACTACAATTAGGCTGAGCAAAATATGCAAAGATTTTGATGAAAAATGTGTCAAAAATGGCCTCGTAATGTTATGCTCTCCGCCTCTACCAAGACGATGAAAACCACGCCTATTAAAAATATGATTGGCTAGTATCCAAACATTTTAGCAAATGGAAACGATTTAATTGTGATTGGATTATTGTATCGTGTTAAAATAGATCACTCCTATTTCAAACCTTGGATTTATTTTTTTCTAAAATTATTGTTTAATTTCAACAAAAGACTCTTGAAAGAATGAAATATTTTAAATTCTATATTTCTATGAATAACGAAGGAAATTATACATTTCGTTTATATAAACAATTTCAGAAACACACAGAGGGAGTTACAACATATAGAAGTTATTAAGGAATGAAATTTCAGTCCTAGTTTATTAAGTAAAATGGTAAAAAAATAGACGAGTATTTTTTAAATTATTTTTTAAGTTAAAATAGTTAACAAATAATTACGAAGTCATAATTTGTTAGAACATATTTGTGGCCTGGCCAGGAGACTGGTTTTCAAGCCTCCTATTCTTGTATATGTATAAAATATTCGACAATTTAACATTTTACGTTCGAAAAACAGTTTTTTTAATTAAAAATCAGCAGAATTTAAAGTTAATAAGTTTTAAAGATTGTTAACTTTAAAATTGTAAATCAACTTGTTCAAAATTTTAAAGAAATATTTTTATAGTTCATTACTTTAATATTTATTATTTTTAAGGGGACAGTACACCTTTAACAGTCGGAGAACGAAATTTGTCCTGTGTAACAGATATATTTTTTAAAGAGCCCACTTCAGACACGGAGAGAAAGTAAAACGAAGTCTATGGGGGCGTTAATTTAAAATTTCTCGCTTTGTTTTAATATGATGTTTTTTTACATAGGATAGCTGAGCACGATCTTCAACCAGGCTAGATTTTACTTTTTAGATTTTTATTTTATATATATATATATATATATATATATATATATATATATATATATATATATTGAATGTTTTCCATTGAATGTTTTCTTTTCGTTCATGGTTTTGTTAGTAAGTTTTTTCCATGGTTATTTTGTTAATTTTCTCTGTAGTTCAGTAGTTTTGGGATTGGATGAGTAGTGTGTGTTTTTTGGTATATATATATATATATATAAAGCCCAGTGGTGTAGTGGTCAGGGCATCTGACTGCCGCACCGCAGGTCGAGAGTTCGACTCCCGACTGGGCAAGGTTCACTCAGCCTTTCATCCCTTTGGGGTCGATAAAATGAGTACCAAGCTTGCTTGGGAACTAAACACCGAGGGTCTCGCGTTAGGCTGACCACCTGGCCGGGACGCATGCTGTATAGCACCTCGGGCCTAGGGTCAAGAAAACAGAGATGGGCACTGTCGGCCCTGATCCTCGTGGATTGTATAGCCGCAGAGTTTAGTTTAGTATATATATATATATTAGGAAAGTTTCAATTTCAGAAACGATTCACCCCTGTTCCGAAATTAAAAGTATTTTTTTTTAAATATCTGAAACCAAAATCGAAAGAGTAAAAACTAGCCCGGTTGTAGATCGTCTTCAGCTATCCTATACAAAAAAAAAAATCATTTTAAAATGTTAAAAAGGAAGTGAGATAAAAAGGAAGTGAGATTTGAAAATAACGCTCCCATATATTTAACATTAGCGTTTACATTTTTTCCCCGTAACCTGCGTGGGTTCTCAAATGTAACGCAAAGATATTTTTTTTGCAACGGTTAGGAAACGCGAAAATTTATCATTAACTTTAATAATGTAAAACTAAAAGTTATGAAACTGTAAGATAAAATATAGCATTTTATAAAAATATACTAGCTAGCAATTTTTTTTTCTAATACGTATTACCTTTTAATATTTTATACTTCACTTACATGGACATTCAAAAGTATTTTATATTATGGTCTATGTGGGAAAATACATTTGCGTGTATTTTAATGACATAAAACAATTTTAAACATACAATTTATTCGCATTATTGAAGAGCATAGGTACTTGTACAGGGGAATTAAAAAGTATATTTCGTTACATTATGGACTACGAAGAAAAAACGTTTGCGGGGTATTTTAATAACGTTTTCTGTTACAACATAATGAAATTGATATGAATTTATGAGGCGCAGTAAAACATGCTTTCTGAAGGGATAGCAAAGCATTTATCATTCATTTACAGGGTCACAGAAAAGGGTTCAGTTTTATTACAGAAAAAACTGCTTGCAAAGTGTGTTTTAGTTATGTTTCACGATTTCAAACAAGATGGAATTCATATACGTTACTGAGGTTTACAATATGATGCTTACATTATAATATGATGTGCATCACATTTTATTTAATTTACAGGGGCACATAAAAGATATTGGATACAATATTGCATATGAAGTATTGTCTATTAGGGATGATTGCTGAAAGTGAGATTTCAGCTATGATATACGTTTTTAACTAAATTTCTGCATACTAGATTATATATATAAACTCGATAGACTACGTATAGGGCTACGCAAAAGAACTAGGAAGAATTGTTGAGAAATTGATTAATTTTATTTTCAAATTCAACTACATTTAGAAAGATATGTTTGGAAAATAAAAATATAATAATATACAAGGCTATTCAAAGAATTGGATGCATGCACGCCTATTTCAGACACGGGAAGGAATGAAAACACTAATTTTAAGTCTATGGGGGGGGGGGGTCATTTTCATATTTCTCGCTTTGATTTTAATATTTTTGAATGATTTTTTCTTTTTCTTTTTTTTTTCTTTTTTTTGCATAGGATATCTGGTGACTATCGACAGTGAGGCTAGCTTTTACTTTTCGATTTTGGCTATAGTTTTTTTTTTTATATATAATAGGATAGTTTAAATTTTAGAGCGGATATGAAAGTAAAAGTAATTTTAAAGAAAAATATCTGAAACAAAAATCGAAAAAGTAATAACTAGCCCGGTTATAGAGCGTCCTCAGCTATCCTAACAGTTTCTTAGCAACAACGAATGATAGCTTAACTCTGTCATGATCGGTAAGGTCATGTAAAGACTATAAACTAAAAGCACTGCTAATTTACCAAATTCCGATATAGGACACAGATTGGTAAAGGATATTACGGCAACTCCTCCTGATTATTAACTGGGAAGTAGAGGAAGAAGATGGAGAATCTCTGGAGATATTTGACTGTGAGCTTTCAACTGACAAGGTAAAGAAAAAAATCTCTATCAGCAATGCGGGGAAAATAAAATTGTAACTTAGTCTAAAGATAAAGATGCAGTAAAATAAATTTATTTTCACTGATTTCTGATAAAGAAAAAGAATGCTTTGGTAAAATTGGAAGAAATTCGAAATATTGCTTTGAAATGGAATTCTATGAAATTCATTATCAGAATTGCATATCAATGTAATGAAAAATCCAAGCAGTTTTCAGAGAAAATAAAAACAAAGTCTTTCTCAAACAATTGTAAAAAAAAAAAAAAAAAAAAAAAAAAAAATACAGCTGTATTTGTTACAAAAATCTCCAAATTCAGAGTAATGAATTAAAAAAGGTTTTTATACACAATCTAGGTATAAAAACACAGATAGGATGTTTTTGTGCCTGTCCACAGATTCCTAAAGAGTGATACAAGATTTCACAGGAAGGGATTTGTTCGACGGGTGGCAATTGCACAGACCATCAGCTCATCAAGTTGAAGACTGAAATTTTAAGATTAGATAGAACAAAATTAGCATATTAAAATGCAAATGGTCTGCTAAGTCATATCTTGATAGAAAACACCTGCACACCGGAGTTTAGTTTTTGATCGATTGGTTTATCATTGTATTTTACAGCACCCAAATGTATGAAAATATTGAAGTTTGGGTGCATGAAAACACAATGGTAAACCTGCGGATCAACCACTAAATTGATGTTCTGCAGATGGTTTCCACCAAGATACGACTTGGCAGACCAATGCATATAGCTTGTATATAAAATAAACGGTCAAGTACGAGTATTACTCGCGCTCAGAGAGTTCCGTACAATAAATATATGAATTATTAACTGTATTATTTAAAAGAATAATGAAACTTTGTAAAAACCTATACAACGTAGAGTTGGGTATAGCTGTATATATTAGAAAAGTATGATTGAGTATACCACAAAGGTTCAAAGAGATTTGAAGCCGAAATAAAATTAAATATTGCTATTTTGTATAATTCTTTTTTTAAACGTATCTTAATCTGGATATGGTGAACTTAATTTGGTACTAACAATAAAAGTACTGCATATTTAAATTTCATTTGGCATTTCATAAAACTAAATTCAACATAGAAATATTTTTCTTTTTACAGTGTAGATGAAATAAAATCCTTATTCAAAGTTTAAACTTGGCGTTGTACTACGCGCGTTTCGAAAGGAGGTCGCAAAGATGCAACTCGACTTTGTCCGTGCCGCGTTTTTTCAAATAGGTCTTTAATTATCATTTAAAGACACGGGAGGCGTATTGAGAGATCCACTCAACGCAAACTAGTCGCGAATCCCATAGTATTTATGCGATTAACTATAATTAAATTGGTCTGTTTTTAACAATTTGATGTTTACTGCTTTTATGCTGCTACTGGGTATTGCATTACACATATATATCATTAAAAGTTGTTATCTAGTATTTAAAAACCGATGGTATATAGAGTACGCCGCCTCTGCCATTATGTATGTCCAAACCAACCGTGTCTTTAAGGGTTAAGGCTCCTGCCCCTGCCAGCGAAGACAATCACGAGCTAATGCTAATCGTATAGGGAAGGATTTTTCTAATATCTATTTTGTATTTCGATATTTTAAATTTTTTTTTGGCATTATATAGCCGAGATCCGTCTCTACATCGCACCTTTCTTTACTTTTTCCTCCCCATCGGATTAGCATTAGCTCGTTAGTGTCTTCGCCGGCAGGGACAGGAGTCTTAATATCTCGGCGAATTACCGACGATTTTTTTTCGAAAATCATTATAAACAATGCTTTTATACTTTTGATGCGATAGGTACCTTTAGCGCTCTTCGATACCTTTGCTGAATGCCCGCAAATAGAAATCTGTATGTAACAGAAAAATGCGATTTTATGAAAAACTATGCCACCTAGGGCAATCGCTATAATTTTCCTGCGAGTATTAAATTAACCTCTACTACCTCTAATTTTTTTCATAATTTTAGTTTCAGTAGATTTGAAAATAGATTGGGGGGGGGGGCGGGGGGCACATTTTTGCACTACATTTTCGACGATATCTCTGAAAATATAATATCTAAAATTAAAAGAAATGTATTTTTGAGTTATGCGTTACGGAATCTTTTAACCGATACCCCAAACGATACACAAAGAAAATATATTTCTTCTTTAAATAACCTAATTATCCCCTCTACGTTTTTCCCACATATATTTGTGAATGTTTAATAATCTGTAAATATGTGGGTCAATAGTCTTTATTACATCTCCCAATTTGAACTTCCCACGTTCCGTAGTTTACGAGTAAAATGGCTGTGACAGACAGACACAGGAGTGATCTTATAATGATTCCGTTTTTACTTTTTAAGTACGGAACCCTAAAAATCATGATTATTGCAACTGAGAAATACAAAAACATAAGAAGATGAATTATTGAAAATAAATAAAACAAGAAAGGAAAACCATGTGTCAAGTATGGATTATGAACCCTTTCCTACATTTTTAGTTCAGTTAGAAAAACACATAACACATTTGAATATACACATTTATTAATTCCTAACAATAGACGGAAACGTACTTCAATTGTTTTGTGAAGCTCTGTATGTTCCTTATAAATTTTTATACACGCCACATACTGAGCTGAAATTTAATTCAGAAATAAATACGCTGAAAATTACTGATATCACACTTCTAAGGCTAACATTAGCTTAAGAATTGCTATTCATGGACGGCCATGTATCCAGTTTTTTGTCATATCCCTATTTATTTATATGCTACAATGTCACTTAGCCGACGGGACATTTAGCAGACAGCAATTAGACGACAGGATGTTTAGCCGACAGCGACTGTTAGCCGACAGCGACTGTTAGCCGACAAGACAGTTAGCCAACAGAGGACAATTATTCGACATGGACATTCATCCGACAGGATATTCATTCGACTTAACTGTAACGTAACTGTAACCTGATCTTAACCTAATTATAACCTAAGCATAAACTAACTGTAGCGTAACTGTAACCTAACCAATACCAAACTGTAACGTAACTATAATCTATCTGTAACCTAAACGTAACCTAAGTGTAAGATAACCGTAACCTAACTGAAACCTAACAGTAACCTAATTGTAGCCTAAATGTAACCTAACTGAAACCTAACAGTAACCTAATTGTAGCCTAAATGTAACCTAACTGGGACGTAACCGTAATCTAACTGTAACTAACGTTTACCTAGTTATAACCTAATCGTATGCTAACTGTAATGTAACTGAAACATAACTTTACCATGACCAAGCTCTAACCTAAGCGTATTCTAATTATCACCTAAACGTAACCTAACAGTTATTTAACCGTAATCTAAACGTAACCTAACGGTAACCTAATTATAAAGTAACCGTAACCTAATTGAAACCTAACAGTAACCTAATTGTAGCCTAAATATAATCTAACTGGGACGTAACCGTAATCTAACTGTAACTAACGTTTATCTAATTATAACCTAATCGTATGCTAGCAGTAATGTAACTGTAACACAACTTTACCATGACCAAGCTGTAACCTAAGCGTAATCTAATTATCACCTAAACGTAACCTAATTATAACCGAACAGTTACCTAACCATAATCTAAACGTAACCTAAGTGTAACCTAATTATGAAGTAACCGTAACCAAACTAAAACCTAACAGTAACCTAATTGTAGCCTAAATGTAACCTAACTGGGACTTAACCATAATCTAACTGTAAATAACGTTTACCTAGTTATAACCTAATCATATGCTAAATGTTATGTAACTGTAACATAACTTTACCATGACAAAGCTGTAACTTAAGTGTAATCTAATTATCACCTAAACGTAACTTAATTATAACCTAACCGTAATCTAAGAGTAACTAATCGCAATTGTAACGAAACTGAAAATTAACTGTAACCTAGCGGCAGGTGCATAATATGAAAGAGTGATCAAAGGGCTGCCCAGTCCAATGATATATCACTTGAGGGATGTCGGAAAAGTCAGAAAAATGCTCCCGGTGATACAAATTGGGGGAGGGGGAACGGGAGGTACATAATATGAAAGAGTGATCAAAGGGCTCAAATGCGATGTATCTCATGAGGGGTGTCGAAAAATGTTAGAAAAGTACCGGCTAATTATACTATCAGCTAAATGTCCTGTCGGTTAATCGCCTTTTCGGCTAAATGTCCTCCCGGCTAATTGCCACGTTCGGCCAGTTGCCTGTCGGTCAATTGTCTGTATTGCTAAAATTATTACTATATGTCCGTTTCGATCAATTGTCCTGTATGCTGTATGTAAATTTCAGCTAATTGTGTTGTCGGCTATATGTACGTATCGGCTAAATGCACGTCTCAGCTAACTGCAATCTGCTAAATGTCTTGAAGGCTATTTGGTTGTCGGCTAAATGTCTGCGACCGGCTACGGGTCAAACATCTATACTAAAAGTAGTTGAGCTTGAAAATGCATAAATCAAATTAAAAAACATCTTTAAGTAATTCATAGTCATTCTCGGTACTACTGATGAAATCTTTTGTGTAGTGTCTATGCAACGGAATAGCAATAATTTCAGCAATACAGACAATTGGCCGACAGACAACTGGCCGAACGTGGCAATTAGCCGGGAGGACATTTAGCCGAAAAGACGATTAGCCGACAGGACATTTAGCTGATAGTATAATATGCCGGTACTTTTCTAACATTTTTCGACAACCCTTATGAGATACATCACATTGGAGCCCTTTGATCACTCTTTATATTCTATGCAATTCATATACACCACCTATGTGCCTGTGCAAAAATATTAGTTTAACTTAACTTATACCATAACTTATCATAAATCAAACATATCATAATTTAAAACTCACTATCAGCAATCATCCCTAATGTTTCCCTGTAAATGAGCAATAAATTCGATGCACACCATATTCTTATCCAAACATCTTGCACTCTTTGTCTCCCCTTCTTCCGAAATTTCGTTTCCCGTTTTGCTCCCCTTACAGTATCAAGGTTTAAAATCTTTAAAATTCCTTAATATTTTCTTTAATTTTCTGTTTTATTTGTTACTTTAAACTAACAATAAATAGTCAGTCATAAATTTCGTTATCAATTTATTTCACCATATTCATTTCATTAAAAGTTCTTGTAAATTGCCTCCATCGAAAATGTCATTTCTCTCTTTTGCTCCCTCATCCACGGTACCCATATTTTAAAATAAAAACCCTTTAAAACGCTTTAATTTTTTTTAAATCTTTTCTGCTCAATTTGCCACTTTTAACAATAAACAAACGATCATAAAAATTTCTCCTCCCCCCCCCAACCCCAACTGAAATTGGTATTTCCTCCTCGCCTCTCCCTCTTACCAAGCATCTGAAATTTAAAGTCCTTAATTTTTTTTTCGTTTATTATTTTTTTTAACTTATTTGTAAATATTTTCTAAGGTAAGTAAATAATAAGTCGCCGATAAACTTCCCCCCCCCCCCCCCGCAAAAAAGAACTAATTCTGCTTATTCCTCTTTTTTTTCCCTCAGATCACAAAATTTTAACCTTAAAAGTCATTGCTTTTTTAAAAACATTTTGTACTCTATTTCAAATGAAAATCAAATTTCAAATTTCAAAGTAATTGCTTAAAAGGCGCAAAGGCCAACATAGTGAAAAAGATTCCAAGCCGGGACTCGAACCCGGGCCATCAGTATAGCGCACTGACGTTCTACCGACTAAACCACTTGGAACGATACCTAGCTCGGAAAATTTCTCACTATTATATGTTGGAAAGGCTACAAACGCAGCACAAGATGGAATATTTATCGTGAGTCACCGACCTGGGACAAACACGAAACATAATTAAATCCAGCATCGATAGAAATTATATTAATACATGGAAATTATTCCAGAGAGAAACATTCGCCTTGCATACAATATTTCAAATGAAAATCAAATTTCAAATTTCAAAGTAATTGCTTAAAAGGCGCAAAGGCCAACATAGTGAAAAAGATTCCAAGCCGGGACTCGAACCCGGGCCATCAGTATAGCGCACTGACGTTCTACCGACTAAACCACTTGGAACGATACCTAGCTCGGAAAATTTCTCACTATTATATGTTGGAAAGGCTACAAACGCAGCACAAGATGGAATATTTATCGTGAGTCACCGACCTGGGACAAACACGAAACATAATTAAATCCAGCATCGATAGAAATTATATTAATACATGGAAATTATTCCAGAGAGAAACATTCGTCTTGCATACAATATTTCACCGACCTGGGACAAACACGAAACACAATTAAATCCAGCATCGATAGAAATTATATTAATACATGGAAATTATTCCAGAGAGAAACATTCGCCTTGCATACAATATTTGAAATATTGTATGCAAGGCGAATGTTTCTCTCTGGAATAATTTATGCAAGGCGAATGTTTCTCTCTGGAATAATTTCCATGTATTAATATAATTTCTATCGATGCTGGATTTAATTGTGTTTCGTGTTTGTCCCAGGTCGGTGACTCACGATAAATATTCCATCTTGTGCTGCGTTTGTAGCCTTTCCAACATATAATAGTGAGAAATTTTCCGAGCTAGGTATTGTTCCAAGTGGTTTAGTCGGTAGAACGTCAGTGCGCTATACTGATGGCCCGGGTTCGAGTCCCGGCTTGGAATGGTTGATTTTTTGACGGCCGATTATCTACACGAGGGATATAGGCCCGGGGGGGAGTGCCCTCCGTGGGGGTCTTTCTAAGGGAACCTAATCCATATTTACACATGGAAAATCCACGGCTCGAAGAAAACCACGAAAACTCCGAACGATTAGGCCGACGGGCGCGATTGGGATCGAACACAGCACTTCCCGTCTACCAGCTTCGAACGCAGAACCTCTCGGCCACTGGTGGGGCCCCGGCTTGGAAACTTTTTCACTATGTTGGCCTTTGCGCCTTTTAAGCAATTACTTTGAAATTTGAAATTTGATTTTCATTTGAAATATTGTATGCAAGGCGAATGTTTCTCTCTGGAATAATTTCCATGTATTAATATAATTTCTATCGATGCTGGATTTAATTATGTTTCGTGTTTGTCCCAGGTCGGTGACTCACGATAAATATTCCATCTTGTGCTGCGTTTTGTAGCCTTTCCAACATATAATAGTGAGAAATTTTCCGAGCTAGGTATCGTTCCAAGTGGTTTAGTCGGTAGAACGTCAGTGCGCTATACTGATGGCCCGGGTTCGAGTCCCGGCTTGGAATCTTTTTCACTATGTTGGCCTTTGCGCCTTTTAAGCAATTACTTTGAAATTTGAAATTTGATTTTCATTTGAAATATTGTATGCAAGGCGAATGTTTCTCTCTGGAATAATTTCCATGTATTAATATAATTTTGTACTCTATCTGTTAATTTATTGTAATCATAAATAATCATATAACTATACTCCTCCCCCACAAAAATTGACGCTTGCTCTGACTCTACCCTTACCAAGAACACAAAATTTAGTCTTTTTTTGTCCTATTTCTTATTCTTTAGTAAGGTAAATAAATAAGTCATCAAATAAAATCCCCCCTTTTTTTTTCTTTCCCTTATTTAAGTTTAAAATCTTTGAAAGTCTTTTTTTAATACATTTTCAGCTTTATCTGTTTCATATTGAACAATAAATAATCGATTATATAATTTCTTCCACCCCATATAAAATTGACGTTTTCTTTTCTCCCCCCATTATTTCCATGCTCATAAAATTTAAAGTCTCTAAAACTCCTAATTGCAATGTTTTTGCCCCATTTGTAAATCTTTAATAAGTTACATAATCGGTCATCTATTAAATCCCCCCCCCCCAAAAAAAAAAAAATTCTGTTTCTTGATTTGTCTTACCCTCAACTCATGAAGCTAAAAAATCTAATTTACAGTCTTTAAAACTTTTTAATTTTTACTTTTTTTTCGTCCTAATTATAAATCTTTATTATCTATAATATTAACTAAATCATTTCAACTATGTACGAAAGTGTTAACAATAAAGCGATAGGTGTACATTTAATTGTGCATAAAAAACATTTTAACTGTATTTTTCAAAGGAAAATGTCTTTAGAGAGATATTTGTAAGGAAAATATTGTGGTTTCTCGTCAACGTGCAAGTAAATTCTCAAACCTTTCGAAATCATTTTATTCCGACTAGCTCAGAAAGAACCATCAAACGTAGATACCAAAGGTGCCTGAGTAATCGACTGAACCGAGTATGTCCATAAAGAAAAAAGAAAAATCATGCGTCTACGTCGATCCTTTCCAACACTTACAGAACACTGTAACAAAACTTCGCCGTTTAAAAAAGTAAAGAAGATATCTAACTAAACATTTGTAATACCTATGACACGTTTGAAAAGCAGATTTCAACAATTGCACCCATAACCTGGAAGGTACTCAAATTCTTTTGTGCAGCTCATATGATATATGCAGCTCATATGAGGCAGTGTATATGATATATTTGTACTGCATATATTTGTACGGATTCTACATACTATGTTAAAATTTAGTTTTGTAAGAAAATACATAAAACAGTTGAAAATTCACCCTCGGCAATTTCTACTTATAGACGGAAACATACTTGAATTCTTTTGTGCATTTCTGTATATAGAAATTTTTATACACGTCAAACAGTATTAAGCTGAAATCTAATTCATGCAAAATCATGCTCAAAATTACTGAAATCACACTTGCAGGAATTATTTTCTATCGGCGGCCCATGTATCCAGTTTTTTGAATATCCCTGTATAGGATTTTATTTGTATGATACAAACATCTCTAAGCATATTAAATGTAGTTGAGCTTGTACATTTATAACTAAAAAAAACCTAACATCTTTAAGAAATTCATACTCATTCTCAGCAATGGTTACGAATTCTTTTGTGTGGTCCTGTATAGGGTTTGTAAAATATGTGCACACCACGTAGTGCGCAAAAATTTAGTTAAACTTAAAAACGCATTCTGTAATTGAAAATGTACTTTCAGCATTAATTTTTAATAGCTATATCGGATACAGTATTGTATCAAAATATTTTATGTTTCCCTGTAAATGAACGCTAAATGAAATGCAGACCATATTCGAATGTAAGCATCTTGTAGTAAATCAAAGTAATGTGTATCTATTTCGTCATGTTTGAAATAGTGTAACGTGATCAAAATACGCTACAAACAGTTTTTCTCGTAGACCATATTGAACCAAGTTCTTTTGTCTGACACCGTAAATAATTGTTAAATGCTCATGTTGTACAGAAAGTAGGCTTAGGACACCTCAGAAATTCATATCAATTTCATTATCTTTGTGACAGAGTAATATCAATCAAATACGCCGCAAACGATATTTCTTCATGGGCTATAACATAACGGAATACTTTTGAGTTTTGAGTCCCCTATACTCGTACTTTAAGCATTACACATAACATAGTCTATAGTAACAATTTTAAAGTGTGTCTCAATGTACATAAATTTAACTGTGTTTAACATTGTGTAACACTATTAAAATACATCCTAAATAATCCCCCCCCCCCCACATAGACCATAATGTAGCGAATACTTTTGAGTGCATCTGTAAATGAACCATGAATGGTGCACCGAACATACCATGATGATTTTCAATATCGTATATCAATTACATGGCAATCCGACTATATTTACGCTAGTTAGAGCACGGATAGACAGACAGACGGACGGACAAACTCAATCCATAAACACTTTTCAACTTTCTTGGGAAGTGTTAAAAATGGAAAAATGTAATGAAAATAAAAGTATTTTAGTGTTATTTAGATTACGAACCGCTACAAAAAACATTCTTATTTGACCGCATCATTTAAAAAATATTTAGTGCTCAGAAATCCCCCCCCCCCCCCACACACACACCTGAATTTACTCCTGTGCACTTAAAATTTCAAATTGTTAAAACTCCTTTATGTTTTATAACATTCTTGTAAAAATAATCCATAATCTAAATTTTCTTCTGCCTGAAAATTTCACTAAAATTTTTGCCATCCTTCTTTCTGCTAACATCACTCAAAGTTTTTAATATTTGGAAAACTTTATTTTTTCTGTCGCATATTTTAGTGCTAACAACAATAAATTGTGTACTATATCTATAAATGACTACGCTGGGATTTAGATTTATACCCCCTCTACAGATGTACAGTACAAAATATACAGTTTATTTGTTTAACTTTTCCTCTCCTAATTTTATGAACATCTTATTTTTAACCTTCAATGTTATTTAGCTTTTATAAATCTCATAAATTTTATGTTCTAAAAAGAATTCGCACAAAAGATAGTTATTTTAGAATATTTGTACCTGATATATTTCCCCCCTCATTCAATATCTCCCCCTTGATTTTAAATGTAATTGCCTTATGTGAAATAAAATAGTTTTTATACTGCACTAATTTCAATTTTATGTTTGTAAAAGCTGTAAAATAAACCTTAAAAAAAAAAAAAAAAAAAAAAAAAAAAAAAAAAAAAATTGAAAGTCAAATCGTTTTAATTTTTGCACTTTTATCATAAACAGATAAAAATTCTTTTTACGGCTTTTACCGTTATCGAGTCTCCACAAAACAGTGGGCTTTGATCTACGCTTGTAAAGCGAAGACAATTGAAAAAAAAAATCGTTTACACCTGAAACCTACTGGAAATTATCACATGTAGCGCTCAGCCGAAGTGGGGTGGGGGTTGGAATCGTGCCAGATAATTGGCCATTTGCTGATTGGAAGAGCTCGCTTGTCAATCATTTGAATTTAGACCATCCTTTCAATTCAGCTAAAATGCCAGCGGCCATCTTTATTTCTTTTTATCTGTGACTGCAGTGAGCTCTTAAATACACTCTTTGCGTTGACTGAAAATTTAAATGTTCCTTGTTTAATCACTCCCGATGTACATAATTCTTTAACGGAACTGCTACAAAACGAAAACTTGCGTAATAGTTCATCGCAGGTGCAAGGTCAATCTAAAAATAGCTCAGCCGTGAAGGGGAATCTGAATTCGAATGTTTGTTTAATTTCCATGGATAAATTACAAAATGATAAAAATGAACTGTCAAAGTATAATAAATTTCGTATCGCACAAAAAGAATGTCCAACTTTAAATAATTCTTTCAAGGACGCTCGCTTAGGAAAAAATAATTTTTTGATACGGGATGATTTATTGTTTCATAAGGAGCGTATTTGTGGAGATAAGATTTATCAGCTCGTATTACCAGAGAGTTATAGAAATAAAGTATTGCAATTAGCTCATGATTCAATTTTTGGAAATCATTTAGGAATACGGAAAACTAGAGAAATAATTAAATTATCATTTTATTGGCCGAATATTTCAAGAGATGTAGAAAATTATTGTAAAACGTGTAAAATCTGACAGTTGAAGAGCCCCGAGAAACAAACTGATAAAATTCCCATAACAGCAGTTTTTCGTCCACCATATCCTTTTCATACCGTAAACATTGACGTTATAAGTGAAATTGTGCCGCCTTCAGGTAGGAAACATAAATATTGTCTGACATTAATTGATCAAAATACTAGATGGCCGGAAGTTGTTCCATTAAAGAGTCTGTCCGCGAAAGCAGCATGTGATGCTTTACTAGATATTTTTATGCGTACAGGAATTCCTGAAGTTATATGTTCGGACCAGGCCACTAATTTTAGATCTGAATTGACTAAAGAATTTGAGAACCGTTTAGGGACATCACCCTGCTTCTCAACTCCATCATATCCCGCCTCAAATGGAGCGATTGAAAAATTTAATAGGGTGTTTAAGCAAATGTTACATCATGTAATTCGTACAGATCCTGTTAACTGGGATAAACTTATTCCCTTTTTACTTTTTGCCTATCGTGAGGTACCAAATTGTACAACTGGCGTGTCACCGTTTAAGCTCATGTATGGTCGGGAAGCTAGAGGCCCCTTGGCAGTATTAAAGTCTTCGTGGTCAGGTGAAATACCCTTGCCACTGAATCTTAGCAGCTCAGCAATAGATTATTTGTAAGAGTTAAAAATAAATTTGGAAAGGGCCGCCGACCTTGCATCACTAACCGCATCAGAAAAACAAGAAAATTATGCCCGCTATTTCAATCGTCGAAGTAGAATGAAAGAATTTCAGAAAATTTTTAGTATATTTGCTCATACCAGATTCTACTAATAAATTGTATGCTAGATGGACAGGGCCCGGTGAAATAGTTGAAAGAATAAATCCCCATTCGTATAAAGTGAAATTACCCGATGGTAGTCCAAGACACGTTCAAGCAAAGAAAATAAGAAAATTTAATGTAAGAGCACAAACTGTTGGAGTCATTTTTGAGAATGATGTTGAATTTGATGAAATTCACCCCACACCAAATAAAGCTAATACTTTGAATAAAACTAACATTGAAGTAGACCTTAGTCATCTGGAGGATAAGAAACAATTAGAATTAAGTAAACTTCTAGAAAAAACATGCACCATTATTTTCTGGTAAAATTCAAGTTGCAAAAGTCGGAGAACATAAAATTCGTTTATTACCGGGTGCGGAAAGGAAGAAACCATATATTTATAAAATTCCGGAATCACTAAAAAATGAAATTGATAAACAAATAGAAGAGTTAGAGCATTTAGAACTTATAGAAAAAAGTGAGGCTGAAATAGCTTATCCTGTCGTATGTGTTGCTAAAAAGGATGGTAGCATGCGTTTATGTATAGATTTTCGTCTATTGAATACAATGACAAAACCTTTTGATTATCCTATGGAGAACGCAACTGAATTAATCAGTGAAATTGGAAGTGCTAACATAATTACCTGTTTAGATGTATTAAAAGGGTATTGGGAAATTCCTCTTGAAGAACAGAGTCGAAATCTTACTTCTTTTAAAACTCATCGTGCTTCGTACCGATGGAAAGTAATGCCATTCAGGTTGAGCAACGCAACTGCTACGTTTCAGAAATCAATCAACGATGCTCTGGGTGAACACCGTAAATATTGCAAAACATATCTAGATGATATTGCTATTTTTTCATGTGATTGGGATACTCATTTTAAACATCTGGACGCTGTTCTGTCTAAATTAACTGAACTGAAGTTTACCGTAAATGTCAAAAAATGTTTTTTCGCAAAAACCCAAATCAAATATTTAGGCCATCTCATAGGAGGAGGTAGACATCAACCAGACCCAGAAAAGCTACGTGCCATTGAAACGATAGAATCACCTAAAACCAAAACATCTGTAAAAAGTGCATTGGGTTTATTTAATTATTATCGTGATTACATAAAAAATTACGCTGAAATCGCTTAGTCTTTAACCGACTTAACGAAAAAGAAAATTCCTGAGATCATTCCATGGTCTGATGTTGAAGAAAAAGCTTTTAAAACTTTGAAACGCTTGTTGTGTGAAGCCCCTAAGCTTTATACACCAGATTCTAAAAAGCCTTATACTATTCAGTGTGATGCCAGTTCTTATGGAGTAGGTGCTTGTCTGTCGCAAAGGGATGATAAAGAAAAATTACACCCTATTAGTTTTGCTAGCCAAAAGTTCACTAAGGCGCAAAAAAATTGGTCAGCCATCGATCATGAAGCTTATGCTGTGGTATGGTCAATAAAGAAATTTGAAGTTTATGTGTTTGGTGCTGAAATTGAGTTAATCACTGACCATAATCCCTTGGTATATTTACAGAAATCTGCACCTCAGTCTGCAAAATTGCAAAGATGGGCATTATCTTTACAAAGATATAATATAAATATTTCACATTGCCCAGGTACGCAGTTAAAAAGGCAAATGGTCTATCAAGCCTAGTTAGTTAACTGTATAAAGATTATTTAAGTGACACTTTCGTTTTATGTTTTTTTTTTTTTTTTTTTTTTTTTTTTTGTATCCAGTATTATATCAAGCATTTTTTCGTCTGTTGTGAAATATTTCTGTGTTTAATTTAGTATTTTTTATTGTTATATATATCTGCATTAAATATTGCTATAACTATTATAACAAGGCTTCTATACATCTGTTGTGAATTGTTTATTATATATATGTTTTATCACTATAACTATTATAACAAGGCATCTGTACATCTGTTTTGAATTGTTTATTATATATTTCTTATGCTGTATGGTTGCCATATGTCAGATTTTTGCTTCGCTCTGCGTAGCAGCAATCTTATCGGGGGGGGGGGGGGCGGTGTCATGCAACCAACCTTCTTTTTTATCCTCTAACGTAAAGCGAAGTGAAGAGACCGTCTCCCAACGGTAAGTGAATGGAAGTGAAGAGGGGAGATCGGCAGTTGTGTTGGCGTTCATCGCATGTGTAGAATGCGGGAAGGCACCCGAGATAATATTGGTTTGGTTTTGAGAGTGATATAGGTAGTTTTGGTGGAGTATTGTTATTTATAAATGGTATAGTTAAAGTGTATATATTTTTAGACCAGTGTAAATACTTGTAAATAGAATTTTGTGTTTAATAAACTTTTAATATCCAATTTCTGGTGCCATCCTCGGTAGTCATGACATCACAGTAAGCTTCCCAAAAATCCAGATCAAGGTTAGAAGAACATTTTTGGATAATGATGGCTGAGGAAAAATCGAACCTATGTTGAGAAGACCAAGAAAGTTGAGCAATAGAAGAACGTATAAGCTCCTGATTTTTAACATAACCTTCATGCTCTTTTAAACGAAATCTAAGAGCACGTTTAGTGTGGCCAATATGAGAAAGGCCACACTGGCAAGAGATTTGGTAAATACCCCAGTTATCTAGGCGTGTTAAACACACAACAGGGTGTTTGAGATTTGAAAAAGTGATTTTATTAACAGGAGAAAAAATAACATTAAAATCAAACCTTCTTAAGATTTTTTCAACTTGCTGGCTGATTTTAGGAAAAAATGGTAACAAAACTGAAGTATTAGAGTTGGAATTTGAATGCTTTTCAGAATGGACGGATTTCGTCAATTTCTTATAAAAAGAATCAATAATATTAGAGGAATGACCACGGTCAACAGCAATAGCTTTGAGGTAATTTAGTTCAGCACTAAGTAACTGAGGAGTGGAACAAATATTGGTAGCCCGAAAAACAAAAGTATTGAAAGCAGCTAATTTCTGGTTAGGGGGATGAGAAGAACACATGTGAGGTGGGAGACTGACAGCAAAAGGTTTACGAAAGACGGTAGTCCGAAAGCCATTTTCACAACGAATAACAAGGACATCCAGGAAAGGAAGACAGTTATCGGTCTCAATTTCAGAGGTAAATTGAATACAGGGATCAATGGAATTCATAATAGAGAGAATATGATTAATATCCGAATTCATTTCAACCAGGACATAAACATCATCAACATAACGAACACAGAACGGAAATTTTAACATTTCAAAAAATTTGACCTCAAAATAGTGCATATAAATATCGCATAAAATTGGACTAAGAGGATTACCCATAGCCAAACCATCAATCATACGGAAGAAATTACCATTGTAAATAAAAGTATTTTGCGACAAGCAAGCGCGAGTGAGAAGGATAAGCTCCTCGATTACAAAATAAGAGAAATGGAATTCACAAAGCCTTTTCTTGAGGCAATCTAAAGCTTCCTCAACTGGAACGTTTGTAAATAATGATTTAACATTAAAAGAAACCATCATGTGACCCTGCGGCTTAAAATTATGAAGTTTTTTAACAAAATCAAAAGAATTCTTAACAGTGAAAAAGTTACTACTCAAGGGTGGAGAAAAAACAGAAACTAAATATTTGGCAAGCTTATAAGAAGCTGTACCGATACTAGAGGCAATAGGTCTAAAAGGTATGTCAGATTTATGGACCTTAGGTAAAGCATAAAACCTGGCACAATGCGCAATAGACGGAATAAGAGACTTCTTAAACTTAGCAGGAATAATGGAAGAAGACTTGATGCAGACTTAATAGAGTTAATTTCACTAGTGGAAGGGTCTTTGCGGATATCCACATACGGACCATCATTAATTAATTTATGGGATTTTTCAAATACGTAGATTTGTCGAGAAGAACAATCTGACCACCTTTGTCAGCCTTAGTAATAATTAAGTTTGGATTAGAACGCAAAATTTTCACACATTGTTTAACAGGATTTTTAAGGTTAGGCTTATAAACATTAGAATTGAAATCAACAGTATTGGCAATGAGACGCCTAATGGACTCTTTTTAAGAAAAAGATAGAGCGCTATGATAAACAATCTTTCAATAGGAGTAATAAGTTTAGGTAAAGAAGGAATAGTAGAGACAGAAAAATTGTTATTCAATTTGAGAGCATTGAGCTGATTGTTACTTAAAGGAACACTAGAAAGGTTGACAACAGCATTTTGGTTAACAAGAGGCAAATTCCTGGAGTTATTAGCGACAGATCTTTCACAAAGTGTATTAAATTTCATCTTTAAAACCGAACAATTAACAGAAGAAGCTGCGAGAACTCTGCCCCATGACCTTCTGTCGATAGACTCAAAATCAGGTGTAGAATTAGAGAGGCTGATATGTAAAAAATATAACTCGCGCTCTATATGAGCAATTTTGTGGCGAGTCTCTTGAATCAAAGCTCTTAAAAGAGCTAATTTAGAACGAAATAAGACCTTGTCAATCCTAATTGAAGAAAATAAATTACAACGTATGGAAATGAATTTAGGAATAACCTTTTTTTATTTGAACTATACAATGCATCACAATAGAATGTAACCTTAGAAAAAATGGTTTTAGAAATAGGGAATCTTTTTTTCTTTATGCCATACCCATATGTTGAAAAAGTGCTGTTGTCACAGCAGATGCTGGAAATTTCCTTCATGAGCTTCCAAATACATGAGATATTTATATACTTCCCTATACCTTTCTTATATCAGCTTCAGCAAAAAGTTCTGGGAAATTTTTAATCAAATAGTTACCAGAATTTGTATCGTATACAGGAGTATTAGTGGTACAGTCCAGACGCGGCTCCATCTGATTATGGCCTCTTTCGATCAATGCAACACTTTTTCAAGGGCCGTAGATTTGGATTCTTTAATGAAGTTGAAAAAGCATGTCAAGAGTTTTTCGATTCCAAGGAGCCGCCATGGCACTTGCAACAAATCCGGAATCTAGCAGAACGATGGCAGAAAGTCGTGGACTATGATGGTCCCAACTTTGAAAAATAGTCCTTGTTGCTTTTGTTGTTAATTTGCGCATAACAATGCAACTTTCACAAACTTCCCAGAACTTTTTGCTCAACCTAGTACTTTTTCCTAAAATCAACATTTTCCAGGGCTACATTTTTGTGAGACACCCTGCAGGTTTAGGGTTATATACAAATTCGCATGCGGTTAACTGTTTTTAAATCATATGACAATATAAGATTTGTTGCTTCATCTATAAAGCATATGTATTTCAGTTTATAAATTAAAATCTATATATTTTACATTTGAAAAAGAAAAGTTTGAAATGAAAAATTAATATGGATTATTACTCAACATACATGGTTTGCTAAAATTTTCGTTGGTGATTCTTGGGTGAACCTTAATAAAAAATTACATTGATATGTTACAAGATTTTTCAATCAATTAAACAATGTAAAGCAGATTTGTAAAATTACGCTAGTTAATGCACTGTAAAAAAAATCGACATTTTTTTCAGCACAAAGTACTGTTCATCTCGCGTTCAAACTCGATCACAGTTGAATGCGCTGTAGCTTTCTTTGGTTTCTTGACTACATAAACATGAAAAATAACAGTAGTTGCGTAAAATTAACAGCATAAACTGCTGGCATCCGAATTGCCAGTATATTGTGCTGGCAAATGTACAGTGGGTTTTTTTTACAGTGTGCATGAGGTAGATACCTGTCATTTGATCACAAAAATATACAAATAACCAATGTCTTTTTTGTATAATTTATTCATAAAACAAGCTACATAAGAATAATAAATATAACTAGTTAGTGCCCGTCAAGATTTGACGGTAAATAACTTAAATGTTTCATTAGAAAAATTGTTGAATTTTTAATTAGTTGCTTTTAAATTAATTATTGAATGACGAATTTCTATATTGCATAAGTGATTCTTATTTCTTTAAGGCGATAGATTGTGCTGCCAGTCTAACCTATTCAATAAAGTGAAAGAATTTTAAGTTTATAATTTACAACTAATTATGCTTGCTTTTTATCAGAAATTTACCTAAAAATACAGTGTAGAGAATTTATTTTTACTTATTTACGACCTCATTTAAAAAAAAAAATAACAATATCTATTTTCATTTATTTATTAAAACTACACGGGCATTAAAAGCTGCCATCTCATTCTTTAAAAATCTAAATTTGAAATTTAATGCAGCTAACGATTTGTAAATATATATTTTTTATTACTCAAATTTTATACGAATCTCTTACACGAATATTTCTTTCCGTTTTACTTTTTTACGCAAATTAATTTTTTTTCTGACACACACGCACATATATATTCTTGATAATGGTCAGAAAATATAACGAAAATTTTAGATCAGCTCAATTTATTTAATTGACAATTACATGCAAAATATTTAATTTAAATATTTTAAATAATTATGGATAGACTGAAACGCGTTTTTAAGATCGAAAAAGAAACAGAAACCGAATTTCGGTAATCTTCCAATTTTCGACGTAAACCGAAAACGAAAATGTCCAAAATTTTTTTAAATAATTAATACTTAGGGGAGAGTAGCCGAATTTGGACCACATCACTTAGTTCCAAGTGTAACTCGCTTAATTTTTGGAATATCTGCAAAACATCACCACACGGGTTCAATCTATTCATCTACTAACTAAATAAATTCTTAGATCATTTTTTTTTTTTTTGAAAATCCTAAATTTTATTTTTATTTGAAAAATTTGTCAAAAGTGGTCCAAATTCAGCAACTGGTCACCTAAGTTGGACCCCCAGTCTCCTGATTTGGACCAAACAATATAAGGTTGTTTTAATGACTAGGGACTATAACTAATTTTATTAAACAAAGTTTGCGATTAATGAAACAAGCAAACAAAATAACAGCAATGAAATATAATGAAATCAAATATTTGAAAATAAGAGTAATTGTTTTAAATCAAAATGTATTCAAAATGTAAATCAAAGTTATCAGTAATTAAGAATAGAAAGTATGGAACTTATTGCCAGTTACTTGAACATCATCTAAGGAGTGATGCAAAGCTTACACATGAATTTTGTTTATTCATTTTTTTATTCCAGCGCACACAACGTGGAACCGTATTTGTCAATCTAATCACTAAATCATTTCTGCTATTTTATTTTTCTTACAAATTAGGCAAAAACAATTATCACTGTCTAGATTTTTCTTTTTAGATTCTGAATTATTAGAAATTTTTTTGAGCAGAAGTTCTCTTTACATTAGGTTTGTAGTTCTTCCCTTCCATCATTTTTTTCCAATTGCATTGCACCTATTTTCTAAAACTTGATGTTCCAATTGCTTTTGTACTGTGAGAGCTTCCTCTTTGTTTTGTTTTTTTCATTTTAAGGTTTACTCTATATGGCGAAGATGTTAACCCAACTTTTTTTTCGCTCCCTCTGTGCTTTGATTTAACTGAATTTAGCAAGGGAGATAACATTTATAGGATTTTTTGGCTTTTGGGGTGGATTTGTAACAGCACCATTCTTGTAGGTCAATTTCTTCCCAACCTACTCTCTCTTTTTCGTTTCCTATATCTTTAACAGCTTTTGCTGTCACGGGTGTTTTCCTTCCAGATAGTTTGTCTGTATCGTTTTCAACATTTTCAATGTTACATTAAAAAAATATTTAAAAGATATGCTCTATTGAAAAAAAAATGCGCTTCGATTAATGAAACACAAAACATATATTTAAACAATGTTGAATTCAGGGTCTCCCAATTGAGCCAACCCCGGAGCCTTGAGATAACTACTCTCCCACGAAGGTTTGAGAATTTATGCGTTTTAATTGCAAAAAAGTGTAAATCCACCCTCCAGAACTGTAAAAAGCCTGCACCCCACCCCTCACGGAACCGCAAATATCCTCCAGGAGGAAAATGCTTGAATTCAACTCTGTAAATCAAATACGCAGTAGGAATAAAGAATTCAAAGAAAATAAATACAAATACGTACAAGATAAAAGAAATTGCAAACAAAATTTATTGCATAAACATGCAAAAATATTTTTATGTTTATAACTAACTGTTATGGCCTAAACTGTATAAAGAAATTGATCCAGATATACAAAAAATACTGTTATAAAATATAAAAAAAATAAAACAAATAGTGTACAAAGCGTGCCACCCTCGAAATTCATTACTTACTTTTCAAATTTATGATCATATATCTGGTCCAATTTAAGCAACTTAAATTGGCCCAATTAAGGCAACTGCGCTATTTTTTAAAACAGATAATCTCAAAGCTAAGAACAAACACGAAATCAAACAATTACGCATGAAAAATATGCGCAATAAAAAGATGAATTTAGATATGTATATGAAAACATAACAACTTACCTTAGGTCTAAAGTATTTATTCACTTACGTTTAGTAGAAAAAAACTAGATCAAAGCACCTAACTTTAAGTTTTTTAAAATTGTCTTAAAACAGCACATGGTAGGCGGATGCTTCTTCTAATCATGACGTCATTCTGATGAGTAGGATTTCAGCGGTAGATGGCGTCTCTTTCTGTAATTAACGGCAGAATGGCAACGGTTCATTTAAAGCGGCGGTCCAAATATGGCTACTCTTCCCTACATAAATATTTATAATTATTAATTAATTATGTGTTTAATTTTTCGTGTGACCCAAGTTGGCTCTCTTTGCCTCTAACCAAAACTCTTTATCTTCATATTAAATAAAATGTAATTAATTCATTAACGACACAAAATGATTTTCTAACTATACGAATTCCATCTAATCAAAAAATGTTTTAGGTATAAATACGTCGCATTATCTTGTATAATGACTTTTGTAAATGATCATCTATTGTACTAGAAATTTCTCAAAGAGTATTTGAAACACTTCTGCGGTTTCAAACTAAAAAATTTCTATTACTGCTAAATCTGTAGCTTTTAATGAGCACGTGAAAAGCATCTTCGAAGTTTAGTCATATATGCATTTCTTGCTTTATAATTTGTACTCACGTCTTGAGTCAGTCATGACTGATAATTATAAACGGTGAAGCTCGTAGCAATAAATAAAGAGTGTCTCATTTGTGCCAATACAGCTCAAATCAATGAGTAATGTTGAAAATTTCCGAAAGGAGAAGCGAGAATTTTGGAATACAGATAGTTTCGGTCCGTCCGAATTTTCGGTAATATTTTCGCCGAAACTCAGATTTTGGGCCGAAAACGAAAACGAAACCGAATTTTCGGTCGATCTCTAATAAAAAAAATAATAATAGGCTCTTTTTTTTCAAACATTAGCTTAGAATCACTGTTTTAATATTTCTGCTCATATATTCTGAATACATTATCATTAAAATTTAATCATATCTAACCTTACCACTCATCTGGACCTCAAATCAAGCCCCTAACCTAAGTTATAAGAATTAGTGTTTTAAAATTTGAACTGACAGGATTGAAAATTAGGGCGTGAAATATGGTATAAATTATTTTTTTACACTATCTTAGAATAGAACTTTAATTATAGCACTTTAAGGAAAGATTTTTTAGAAATAATTCGTGAATGAGAAATTTAAAAGACATCGACCTACTTCTCAACTACTCTACTCCGATTACATTAATAAGTTTTATTAAATAGTATTTTTAGACGTAATAAATAATTCATGTGAAAATTTCGGCTATGTTTAAAAACAAACTTAACAAATCATTCAATCTAACTCTTTTTTTCGAGATAAAATAATAAGTAAGTTTACCTTCTAAAACTCAATAAATATTTATTTTTGGGATCTATAATGAAAAACTTGGTTAAATAGAGTTATATCCAAATGTATAAGTAAGCATAATGACGAAAATTTCAAGAGCTTTACATTAGAGCAAATTTTGGCCTTGTATTTTGAGTTTTTTATAAAATGTTATAGCGCAGAAATTAATCTACAGTATAGTTTTTAATATAATTTCTACTATTGCAATTATTTTTAAAATAGCAGGTTTAAATTTTTTTTAAAACTTATTTGTGTCACAACTTATTTAGAATTCAATTTTATCTCAATAAAAATGATATGCTTCACAGTGTGTTTAATGATAATTTTCTTGCATAAAAGTTAATTATTTTACCACTATAAAAACATTCACTTAGTTTAATAATAACTAACTACGAACTTCGCATAAAATATTTAATATTCATTATAAAACTTCAGATTTTCAAAGACATATGAAAAATTTTTCGGTATTGCATTTAGCACCAAATTTTACTTTACTCCCTGTTAATCCCATAAGTCACAGAATATATTCTTTGCTAACTAAATGTACTAAAATGACTTCTGTTACTGAACTAGGGAAATATGAACAGACGTCATTTCTTCAAAATTCCTAGATTTTCTACAATGCGAACGATTTATTATACTTAATTTTTTTCCTTTCTTCTTCTATTTTTCAATTAAACAAACGGAGTTTCGAGAATTTTACATTATTTATTTTGAGCTGAAACACATGGTTGGTTTCTTTGTATAAGTATAAAAGTTAAGATTTAACAAACAAGTATCAACAACAAAAAATTTTATACTTGCTAAGAAAATGAAGAATTTATTTCTTTATTTCAGCAAACAAAATGGGTAAAAAAAAAAAAAAAAAAAAAAAAAAAGCACTGATCAACTGATTGAAAACATACAGAAATGGGAGTGATTTGGAAGAACTAATTCGGGAAAATTGAGCATTAAACTCGCTTAAGAATAAAATTTAAAAAATCCATTAAAATATGTATAAATCATTGGTAACTTTCTTCATTGTTAAAATTGATGTTCTGTTTGATAAGAATGACAATAATTCAACCAGATAAGAATTTAAGCTAAATGTAATATTTTAGCTGCTCTACCGTTTCAATTTCTCATTGACTAGCTAGCTTTATGTTAAAAAGATAAACAGAGAAATGGTCCATTTGATGTATTTGATCATTCGTGTGATGATACTTGCAAGAAGCTTCTCCAAATGCTATCCGTGACAATGTTCATTTACTAAGCTTGGAAACCGATGTCCTCTCTGCTGCTATTTTCATTAAATGCATGTAATGTAATGTAAATGTAATTGTATTTTCGAATGCGATGAAGTGCTTCTCTGCTTGTACCAATTTGTTTCGTCTCTTCTTTTTATTTTGCTTCGTTTTTCTTTCTTTCTTCGTGTGACTTGTAATTAGAGGCAAGAGCCTCCATGTTATGGGAGGCCAGGAACTAACTTCGATCGATGTCCAAACAAAGTGTTGTAGTTCCACGATGCGAAGTTTGAAGACGTTGAAACTAGCAATTATTCCTGTCCAGAGTGTCAGACGATACAAAATTCAGTGATTAATTATGACACCATCACGTCCGGAAGTGACGGATTGGTAGGTACGAAAGGCAAATTAAACTGAAAAGGTCCTGCGGCATTACACCTACCGCAGAGTTGACACCACTGTATGAAAGAGACGGTGCCAATTTTTAAGTCACTTTATTATTAATGATGGCAGTCACGGCATCGAATAGCATCGAAAACCATTAGCCACCAGAAAAAACACTAAGCAGCTGAAAAGCAAATGCTATCTGGCCGAGATCGTAATGGATAGAAACACGATAATCTAGTGTACAAAAATTACCCGACGTTGTAAAATAGAAAAAAATCTGAAGAAAAATGATCCTCCAACATATTACCAACTCACCCTGAGGTTTCTTAAATTAATTTGTATTCGCTTAGTAAGCGTAATGTAGCCCGACGTATCAAAGATGATGATGCTCTGATGGAAATTTTCTAAGCATCGAAGGTTCTTGCAAAACATGGGAGGGACTGGGGTGGATACTACATTCGGCCACCCACAGATTAGTTTACCGATAAAAATATGTTTGAAACTTAACAAGAATGGAGTGAAGAACAACTCTCCGATTTTCTTTCTTTCTTTTTTTTTTCTTTGTTCTAAACTGGAGGGGGGTGGGGAGAGGAACTAGATCGTAATCACTCGAATATCAGATTCTTTTATGAAGCAAATAAGGTATAGCAAATATTTAGTCGCTAATGGTTTGAAAATAATAACCCAAGAATAATTTGAACGGCATATAGAATGAAAGATACACGTGCAGGAATTTGTAGAAATGTTTATATAAATATTTAGATACTTACTTTCAGATACATAGAAATACAAATGCTCAGATATTTTCGAGCATAATATCTACAGAAAATATTATGAACCAATTTTATAAATACAGATAAAAATGCAAGCATAGAAACGTAAGGTTCATTTTAAAATTTTAAATCTATTTTATATATGTTGGAATAAACCTTAGCTATTCTACTCCAACCTTGAAGATGATTTATCTAGTTAAAAAATTTCCTTCTCTTGATTATTACCTAACTAGCTGTTACGCGTGACGTCGTTCACGTAGCATTAAAAGAAAGATACATGCATTAATTAAGCAAAATGTTTTACTCCCGGTTATTAAAATCATATATAATTAACCAACTCTTTATATTTTATAGGTGACAACATGGTATTTTTCATTTATAGGGGATTTGACATAACTCAGTCATAAAAAAGCAAAATTTTAAACTAAATAATATAAACAATCGCGACAGTCAAACTGCAATGAATGAAAAAAGAGGGACAAGTAAGATCGTGGAAATTGTCAAATTTCTCTTGTAAAAAAAAAAAAAAAAAAAAAAAAAAAAAAATGCAATTTAACAAATTACAACGACCATTTGGAAAATGATATTTTCAAAGACTAAAATTTAAGACATAAAAAATAGCACGGAGTAGATCCTACATTACGTACGCCATAAATATTAAACATTAATAGTGTTATTACACGCAAAAATTGCAAGCAACATAATCGCCTGCGACTCGTACGTATTATCCACCTGAAACTTACGTATTATCCAAGCATTTCATTGGCTGTTCGGGAAAAGGCTTTTCCATTGTCAGATTTCCAAGAAATCTGATGGCCAATTTTAAATAAAATTTCATTCTTAAAGATCTAAACATCCGACAATATTACTTTTTATACCGTCGGATAGAGAAAAAAATGTACTTTTAAATGCAATTTGTTTGAAAGCTGTATCTCAATTTGTTTCTGAGTTATAAAATTTTTTTTTTGTAGTTTTTATTACTTTTTTGTCATAGTGGCAACACTCTGTTGTCCATCTCTGTTGAAAGTAAAGGGAAATACAGATTATTGTATAGACCAATCAGAAAACGAATAAAATGATGATTAAACCAATAAAAACCTTCAGATATGCTTTTGATTTCCTACCCTGACGAGGACAATAACCATTTTTCAAAATGGTTAAAAAAAGAAAAAAAAAAAAGAAAAAAAAAACGCTGGGAGAACTCTACTACAACAGTGTGTTCTAGGGGGTATTTGAAGTGAAATTTGAATATGTATGCATTGCATCATATAATGCTTTACAAAAATCTATTATAAATAAAACATTAAAAATGATGTTTTTAAAAATGACAACGTAGTTTTACTCTTTTAAAGCTAAAAGAAACGTGGAATTAAAATCCGGTTACTAAACCACGATTTAGAAACGTGTCTCGAATATACTTCGGGTTGCGGAGCTTTAATTTTGATGTTGGCAGAGGTAAAATGCTATTACTTTGACGCAATCATAGTAAATCTTTAAGTTTTATGAACGAAAATGCAACTTTCTTTTCGAAAATAATTTTCGTTCATGTTTTTTGAAATGAGGGAATTTAAGAATTAGAACTCGCCAAAACTTGTTCTTGTCAGACAATTGAGTTAATTTTTTAGTTTTTAAGAATGAAAGTAACTAATAAGTACCGCTCATATAACATCACTTTTGACATGGATAATTTTGCGTTGCATGTTATTGACATTTACTACATATTTTCTTTTCAAACGTTGGTTTGAAAATTTTTAAATTAAAAATTAAAAATTAAATCTTTATGTTAACTGTGCACAGACGATAAACCACCAAGTACTGATAACAATTTTCTATTAATAATAAGAATTAAGGCCATAATCCAATACCATTTTATTTCAACATCAAAGCATATCCGTTTTACTTTCCATATATAAGGTCTACTTTCCGTACTTATTCATATTAATGCACCTTGTATCATTAAGAAATATTTAAAAATATCCTTTTTATTTCCAATATGATGTCATATTCATCTTTTTATTAATTCTTAATTTTTTCATTTCATTTTGCTTTTTCACGCGACAAACTTTCAATAGAAAATTAATTGTTGAGAAGAAATTATTATTCCGGGTTTTCATTTTTTTCTTACACATATTAAACTTCAAAAAGCGTATTTTTTTTTATTACATTTCAATTTTTTTGCTAATAAATGTCTCAAAAATCTCGTAATGAAGTCTGAAGAAAATTTCGTAAAGAAGTCTAATTAACGAGTTATGACGAGAAAAAATTTCCTTATTACAAATATGCAAATTAAACCTAGATTAGATTATTGGTAGCTTCAGTATGATTTTTTTCAACAGCTATCCAATCCTTCAAAATCCAACAAAATTCGCCATTCCTTCAAGCCGATTTTGCCCAAAATTTTTAAAAAGACCTCGGTCTATTACATTACATCTAAATAAAAAATTTCGTCGTAAAATATTATCTAAATTCTTCACTTAAATTGCAAAGAATCTGGAAAATCACAGAAAAATCGCTGTCACAGAAGAAGAATATCTCCATTTTCAACTGGGACCTGATGTCCATAGTCAAAAACATATATGTATGAAGTTTGTCTCAACTTCAACATATCAACCCATTCTCAACCCATAACTTCATACACTTTCCGATGATCAAAAGAAAAATCGTACAAATATCAATGTCACACAGCACTTCCTTGCGGGGAAGTATTCCCACAGCTTCAACTGAGATCTGACGACTACAGACAAAAACGCTCATAGTTTGTTTCAGTTCTATCCATAAGTTCATACACTTTCGGATGATACAATAAGGAAAATAGCACACAAATCATAACAGCGCTTTATTCTGGCGGGATATCCCCTACTTCAAATAGGACCTGTTGGCCATAGTCAAAAAACATATATAGGAAGGTTGATTCTATTCTATGCATAACTTCATACACGTTTTGATGACACAAAGTGGGCACACAGATGCATGGACAGACAGACACAAAAACGTGTTTTTCGCGATCTCTGATCCCGAAAACGTGTAAATTCTTTGAAAGTCAGAAGTAAAAAAAATTTCTATTAAAATATTTTCTTCCATTGGATAGAAGAAAGTAAAAATGGCTTCATCCTATCAGTAAAAAATATTAGAAAATCTATTCCTTTAGCCACTCTTCGAAATTAAAAGAATGTAAACACTAACTAAAAAACTCTCACTGAAAGAAGAAAGAAAGAAAGGCAAATGTACATAATTTTTTTAACATTCTAAGGAATGCATTTAGAATTTTCTAGTATTAAACTTCATCACGTTCAGATTTACTTAGATTATACGAAAAATAACAAAATAATTAACATATTTAGTTCGTTACAATTTCATCATCGCTTTGCGTAAATATTAAATACATTGTCTCCCGGCATTTGTACTTAGATGTTAATGTTCGTATTTCTAGGTATGTGTTAGCATGTATGCAGTGATATTTTATTCATTTAACTACATCAGTAGGAAAACGCTGCAAAATTGCACCATCATGAGTTTCGTAGTTTCCTGACTAGAATATAATTATCTTCATTAAATTTTTTATACCTTAGTAGTCTTTTAAGCTAAATAACTCCCACTTTTATATTCTTTGGCACACATTTGAATATCATCTTTCATGATCAAAATACATTAATATCCTTCTATTGAACGTCCTCACGGTTAATTAATAATTAGTTTTATGATTAATTAATCAAATGGACATTTATCTGTGAAGAGCGCCATGTGATTCACCTTGAAATAAAATACCATTTATTACATTATTTAATCATAGCCTTATGAAATTATGAAGATTTTGAATTATCATTCAATCGAACAGATGTTTTATACATGATTAAACGAGTAAGAACTGAAACATTTAAATCCTGTAATTATTCATCATAGTAAGAGAGAAGTCTGGATTGCAAATGGTTACTTTAGGTACTTCCAGTGAGATAAAAAGTTCCTCAAGTAGCACAGATAGCTGGCCTATTGTTGGAGAGTTGTGAAAACCGTTGGAATTGGCGTGCGAATAATGAGATCCCGGCATATCGCTTATGTTTTTGTATATTGTTGACTTTACCAAAAAGCATTTCGCTATGCCACATTAAGCTATATGGATATCTATACACAAAGTTTTACCATTGTTGAATAAACATCGACTCCTTACAAAGTTACCAACAGGTAGGATCTGAAGCATGTACTGCGTAATTGACCCAAATTGCATGCGAAATGTGAGGGAGTTTTTTCCAGCCATCGCCATCCGATTAGGACTATACTTTTCGCATGTTTGCCAGAAAGTTCCACTTTGCTTATATTTTAGTTCAAAATTGTTTATACTTAAATTTTAAATAGATTTGAAAAGTTGTATTGTTAATATTTTTAATTTTATTAATTATTAACTTTATATATTATAAAATTTATTAATTATTAACTTTGTATGTTATAAACTTTATTAATTCTGAGATTAGTACACGGGTAAATGTAGTGAGTTCATATCGTACGGATTTTATTATTATTTTAAAAATACACTGCTCAAAACAATTAAAGGATATTGCAGTTTTAGGTGGATTTTGTATCTGGTAAACTGTTTAGCTGATTGATACATGGTCGACAGACATAGTAGGTTATATGAGAATAAATTACACATGTTTGGCAGAAAAAAATGCATTTTATTGCGCATTTGTGTACTAAAGGAAAAAAACACAATTTGTGCATATGAGAAAAAAAGAATAAGTAAAGGTGTTTTCTTCAAAGAAAATCATTTTTAGTAGAGGGTATAGTTTCTATGGGCGGCCAGCAACGTTGAACACCTTTGAGGCATGGTCTCAATGAGGCTATTAATGACGAGTTGGGGTATTCTGCCCCACTCTTCCAGAAGAGCTCTTTCCAGTTCTTGGAGAGTTTGTGGGGGTTGTTGGCGGCCAGAAACTCGTCTTCCTAGAGCGTCCCAAACGTGCTCGATTGGAATCATGTCTGTAGAACACGCTGGCCATTCCATTCGAACGATTCCTTCCTCGAAAAGGAAATCCTCCACCAGGTTTGCACGATGTGGCCTGCAGTTATCGTCCATTAAAATGAAGTTATCTCCGATTGCTGCAGCGTAAGGGACTACAATAGGTCTGAGGATCTCATCCCTATATCGGCGACCAGTCTGAGCTCCATCTCGAATGATGTAGAGGTCAGTGCGCCCGTCAATGGAGATGCCACCATACACCAACACTCCTCCACCGCCAAATCTGACACTTTCGTGCACGAACGCAGGATTATTCCTACTGCCACGGTCCCTCCAGATGAAAATACGCCTATTATCCGGATGCACAGAAAAACGGGACTCGTCAGAAAACATAATATTGCTCCATTCATTTCTCCTCCAGTTGACATGCTCGGTTGCCCACTCCCTGCGGTCGCGACGATGCCTTGATGTTAATCTAACACATACCATCGGTTGGCGAGCATACAGACCTACAGCATGGAGCCGGTTTCGGACAGTCTGAGTTGAAACCGTGGTGCCTGTAGCCGAGCGAAGGTGTTGTTGGAGAAGAGTAGCGTTCATGGTTCGGTGTCTCCGAGCTGTTAACGCTAAATACCGATCTTCATTGGGCGTTGTTGCCCGTCTACGACCTTGCCCTGGTCTTCGGCCTGCACATCCACTCTCCAAAAAACGGTTCCAGATCCTGGAAATGACACTTTGTGACACTCCAATGGCTTGCGCTACTTCGGCTTGAGTTTGGCCCCCTTCTAACCTACCAACAATTCTCAAAGCTTCTGAATCTGTCAAATGACTTCGCTGAGACATCGTACTCATCGAAACAAAGCAATCACTGAATGCCGATCATCCTTGTCTTCATTCTCTTTTATCCAGTTGAAAGTCGAATTTCATTCGCTGCCGCTGAAGCGACGTTTTTGACGTCGAACTCAAAATTTGCATACTCCACAGTTTGAAAACCAGAAAAATTTGCATTTGTGATTCTCTTCTTCTATTTTCGGCAAAAAAAATTTCGCTTATATCTTTATTTTATATAAAACTTCAAATATCCTTTAATTGTTTTGAGCAGTGTAGAATTAAAATTTACAGGAAAATTTTTGAGTTGCTTTTGGTAAGTGTATTTAGCAATCTGACTCTTTGTTAGATTAGATTGTTAGGACTTTTGTTGGAAAATGATTCGTTGAGTTACAATTGTCAAAGCGGACATATCTAACCTTTGGCGAGTCTTCGGACTCCACAGTTAAGCATCGCTGGCCAACTTATAGCATCATTTTTTTTGTTTAGGTCAAGTATATGACATATTTTGAAAATAACTTTTTGTAAAAAGATATTCTCGTTTCCTGGAGACATTTTTGCACTGAAAGTTTATATAGTTTTTTGTGCTGATTATTCATTCCATATCATTAACTTATCAAAGAACCACAGACAAACACAGTCGAATTGTTTATTTAATGATTATGACGGATTGTACCAATGGATGAATTTTAATATTGCTGTACTTGGAGTATTAATTATAACACGATTTTCTACCAAAGCTATGTTGCAAATTACCTTTGTTAACCTTTTCCGGCATAGTGGGTTAAATTCTGTCCCACTTAATTTTAATCACCAGATGCTACTTCGGCATCAGTATTTTGAAAAGAATTTCGGCCTTTCAGATGATACGTAAAGAAAGGGTTTTACTTATTTAGAAAGTAATTTGTTCGCAAGTCCCGGTGTCATTCAGTTATTTCAACATTTTAGCAACATAAATACTTTGAGTTGGAAAGGATTAATATCCAAATCAGAGTTTTTCAACGTTACACAGACGGCGAAGTCCATTAATTTCAGATAGAATTGTATAATTAAAACATCATTGGGATCTCAATTTTTCTAGAAATACGCCGTCTGCAGATATATATTTCTGACCAGCACATAGGAACGTGGAAACTATACTTTTTCACTTTAGTTTAACGAAGAACGGGTGCATTTTTTTCATTCAATGTACTATTATTACATTTAAATTTTTGCTCAAACGATTTAATCAAATATGGATACATTATTTTTTAATATAGAAAGAAAACTCGTGGTAAAAAAAAAAAAAGTTTTTTTTTCTAATTTTTCATATTGAAATCCTTTTTTGTTAACTTCATCGATACATCAGACAAATATGGCCCAACTGTTCATTTAATGTTGAGGACGGATAGTACCACTGGAGGAAATTTAATATTGCTCTACTTAGAGTATTACTTCTGACACAGTTTTCTATTAAAAACTATGTCGTAAATTACCACTGTTAACGCCCAGATCAGAGTTTTTCAACGTTGCACAGCCTACGGAGCCCATCGATGTTTTGGTACAATCTTATGGTTAAGCCGTCATCGGGACCGCAATTTCAATAGAAATACGCGGTTTACAGAGAAATATTCTTGACCCAGAGAGTAATATGTGAACTGCACTTTTATTTATGGTTAAACTGAGAACCTGCGTATTTTTTTTTCATTCGACATACTATTATATTAATACATTTAAATTTTTTCTCAGTCGATCTACTCAAATAGTGAAATATTATTATATATTTGTTAATATAAAAAAAAAACTACTAGCAAAATTTTTAAAAAAACTTTTTTTGTAGTTTTTCAAATTGAAATCGTTTTTCCCAACTTTATCAAAAAATCGGAGACCCTGAAAGTATGCAAAAATAAAAGTAGATAAATAAACTAGTCGTTGGGGGCCACCGTAATACTTACCCATCATGGATATGCATAATATAAAATATGAAAGTAAAACATATGTGAAAACTATTAACAAAATGCATTGCAATTCCAAAATGAAATTTAAACGCATATTTAAATATTTTTAACAAAACAGAACCCTGATTGTATTACAATAGGAGTCTATGGAAATTTGGCGAAATACCAAAGATCGCGCCAGGTTGGTGTTATTTTTGGCGAAATTTTTTTATCACCAGATTTGGCGATATATCGCCAAGTTGGCGATAAACTTGGCGGCATTTAGCAATAGTTTGGCAATAGTTTTTTGGTCGACCGGATAACCGAGTAGTACCGAATTGCGTAAAAGGAACGTCTTTATATCACCAAAAATGATAATTATATTTATTAACAGTTTACTGAGTCGGATTAAGCTCTTATTTCCAATTGAAATACATCTTTGAATTGAAATTTGAATGAAATACAGGGTCATGAAAAAACGAAGAGTGTGAAAAATAGAATTACAAATATCTCGGCAACTAATTATCCGAGCGACTTCCTCTTTTATGCAAAATTTATGTTTTTTTTATTATCTTTTATATTAACTCCTTAAAATAAACAATTTCGAAAATTTTTACATACCTTTTATCAGAACGGATATTTCGAGAGTCTGAAAAAAATAGTGCCGGATAATCGAGGTCACTGATATTTAATAGGCTTCTCCCCATTATTACATACTAAGTACACACCAAATTTCAAGTTTTTATCTCAATTTGTTCGGGAGATAGAGCGTTTACAGTCCCACAGATAGACGGACGGCAAAATTTTTTTTCTAAAAATGTGTTTTACGGAATCTCCAGTGTCTGAAACGTGTAAATCCGTCAAAAAAATTTTTTCGACTTTAAAAACGATTACAAGACTTACCCTACACTACGTATAATGGGTAAGTAAAAGGGCTCCGTTGAGCCCAGAATTGAAGTTGAAGATCTCTGCCAGCAGAGGAGCGCAAACTGTGTGCTGGACTAATTTAGTAAAAATCAGAATCGAACGCAGAAAATTCTTACGTTCGCATATTTCAAAATTTGTATGTAAGGGAGATAAATGATATACATTTAAATTCAACTTTACCGCTATACTAAATTAATTAAATCCTCCTAATTGGTTGGCGCCTTTACCATTCTAAAATGTTAAACATTTTAAAGCAGAAACTAATTAAAATAAAATAATAATTTCATGCAAAACTGGCTCTTTTAAGATGGTCAGAATAAATAACATATTTTACAGACCTTTGTTTCCATTTATAATGCCTCTGTTTGATAAATAATTAACTTTTGAGGTCTGATAAAATACAGGGAAATCTAAAATTACATATTTTCTTTCTAAATGTCTCCAAATCCCATTTCAAATAAGATTTTAGATTATAATATTGTGTAGAATACTTAAATTGCAACTGGAAGCACTGTGTGGCACAACTAATAAGAATATCAAATCAAAACCTATTAGGAAGACTGCAGTTAAATTGTGGACATTTCTTTTTAAATTTAAAGATTAAGTACACTATCCATTTGAAATAATCTAGGCATAAAGTTATATTCATCCTTCTGAACGATATGCAAAGAATAACATAATCTTACTACTACCGCTTCTTTAAATTGTTTCAATTTTAAGCCAGTTTTGAAAAGACGTCATGATCAGGAACTTTTCTTTACATCTGATTAAAATGCAAATGAATAGTTGCAGAAAAGCGATGAGAAAAACAGCTAAATAGTAAAAATTGATTAATTAAAGAAAATCTTAAAGGTAATTATTGAATTTAATTCAGTACAAGGATAATAATCGATTTGCAATCGCACAGTCTCCAAATTATTCTTAGACCAAGGTTAGATGATGATGAAACATTATGTCATTTATTTTCTAAAAAGAAAGCAAGTCTGGGGAAATTAATTTTGCTTTCTTTTAAGATTTAAATTAGAATACCGTGCTGGCAAATTCTGATAAAGCAAATCAGCCTGTTCACTTCTACTTCAATCATGTAATTACCATTACCGCATTTGCTAAAATTATCGTCACCCCGTTGACTTTTGTTTTTGGAGTATTAAGTTATAGTTGTTTTGGAATATGATTCCTTCGGTATCTCAAAATGAAATTAAAACTTTGTCGTAAATTACAGCTTACAACTAACAGTTCACTAAATGAGGAAACATAATTTGCCCCTTGAAGTGCCAGCTAAAAATTGAATTTGAATTAAGAAGTTTCAAAAGATATGACGTCGATCGTCATGTCAAAATGTCGGACGTCGAAAAGAAAACTGCAATTGAAGAAGGTTTAAAAACTTTGAATTTGAATTGTTCTACAAGTATAGACATTTTTATTAGATTTTTTAGTTATAACTATAAAATCCGCATAACTAAAGTATAAACAATTTAAAAGACGGCTGCATCAGCATTTATATACAAAATAAGAAGTTAATTACTATTAAATTAAAGCAACTGAAATATTATGAATTATTGGAAGAGGGAGCATCTTGTGCATATGGAAGAACACTTAGAAAAAATAAAGGTAAGCTTACAAAAAAGTTTATTTGAACTTGGTAATTCTTCACAACTTAAAATTGCAAATAAAGTTTATGTTAATTCAGTTAAACCGACATTAGCTTACTACCTGAATTTTATGGTCCTATTGACTGCTGAAACAGTATTAAATTGCAATTTGATAGTTTAATTATCAATAAATATTCTTTATTTCATATTCAGAGATTGTTGTATCTACTCTCAGCGTTGTTAGACACCGGTGGAAAATATTTTTCTGTCTTTAATGAAGGGATTAATTAAAAGATTTGATAATAAGCGTTTAATTGTAAATACGCAAAGTTTAAATATATTGAAGATCGAAAAACTTAATGTGGCATCAACTAAACGCGTAAGAAGTCTTGTTGATGTAATAAATAAAAGTCTGAGGCGTTAAAAATTTTTGAAACTCAGACCAAACGAACTAACGCAACAAATTTAAAAGAACAATGCTGTATAAAAGTTAAATAAAAAAACTCGTAAGCAATATGAAATGAGATTGACGTCGATTACATAACAGGTAGAAGTTTATTTAATTCCCAGAAAAAAGTTCTCAGCCGTTAGAAAATTTGCGGGGGATTAAATCACTTTTCCCGAAACCGAAGGTTAATCAAAATAAAACAAGAAATTTTGTGATTAATAAGGACACTAATTTATGTATTATGTGTAAAAAGTTACATGTTATATACATATGCATCTTGATTTTAAATTTGACTCCTACTGAAAATTTAATGTTGTAAAAAACATAAACTATGTTTAAATTGTTTCAAATGAAAATCAAATTTCAAAGTAATTGCTTAATAGGCGCAAAGGCCAACATAGTGAAAAAGATTCCAAGCCGGGACTCGAACTCGGGCCATCAGTATAGCGCACTGACGTTCTACCGACTAAACCACTTGGAACGATACCCAACAAGGAAAATTTCTCACTATTATATGTTGGCAAGGCTACAAACGCAGCACAAGATGGAATATTTTCCTCTGGAATAATTTCCATGTATTAATATGTTTAAATTGTTTGACTGAATCTCATAAATTAGCAACATGCAGTTAAAAATATTGTTGTCGAAGCATAATTGTGTTCTTTTTTAGAAATTAAAGTAACTCTTCGAGTGAAACAAATACTCAGTTAAAAAATTTACTCCAGTTCCCTCCTCTGAGGAAAATTTGGTAGCTAAATTGTCCTGTCACGGAAAGGAACTATTCGAATAAAAAAGAACGAACTTCGCACAATTTTTCTTCTGTGCAGAGTTCATCGAATGAAGTTGTTCTGCTTTTAGCGGCTTTTGTTTGGACTTGGTCACCTCAGAAAAATAACTATATCCAAGGAAGAAAACTCCAAAATTATGCAAGACAAAGTCATTCGATTATGTCGAAATTTGCTACTGAACTGAGTTTAAAACGGCAAAGGGCAAACATCTCAGTTTCTGGATTCAGTGAAAAAACAACTTGAAACATAGTGTTTTCAATAAAATTGTAAACCTTAATGCTTCCTTTTTGGCTTGATTGAACTTCTTAGTAGTTTCTAACATAACAGATATAGTTTCAGTAAATTACCCTAAAGAACACAGAAGTTTCACATAACTCTATGTTAGCGGATATCAAATTTATGACACCATCAAAAGGTCATATGTTATTAGTAGCAGAAATTTCTTTAATCTTGTGAAAGGCAATAGAATTCTCTCATATTTCATAACACTTTATTTGGATTTATAGTAAGTGGTTTCGTTGAAATAACACCACAAACACCTAATTATCGTGGATTTTCTCAAATTTTTGACATTGAAAACCATTTTTAAAAATCTTGAAAAGTCGAGGAACTAAATTTTGATCAACCGATTTTATGAGAATAAGCTAAATATTGTGAAAAGCAACTGATAGCTTACCATCGCGAAACTGGTCAGTTTATTGTCACTATGCCAATGAAAAAGAAGTTGATTTTTTGGAAGATTTCAAACTCATTGCTGAATTATGATTAAACAGTTAAATCGCAGATTATTAAAAAAAAAAAAAAAAAAAACCACCAATGCATGAACTTTATGGGAAAAATGTCATGTTAGAATATGAAACTTGGGGTTAGATAGAAAGAGAAGTAAATAAAGATCTACTTGGCAATTATTATTACCTTCCGCACCATCGCGTGTATCGACCAAAAAACACCAGTACAAAACTTTGTGTGGCCTTCAATGCTCTGTTTCTCCATGCTTTAAATGTATGTTTATACTATAAAAAATAATTAAAAATAAACAAACAATGATATTACCTTACGGTTTTTTGTATTCCATAAAGAAATCATCAAAGTTTTTTTTTCAATGTTTTATTCCACGATTTTAAGGATCTTTTCTCCCATACTTTTTGGTTAATCTCTCATCACTTGAAAACACCCGCTCCGTAATGTTAAACCTATGGACAGGTTGTTTTCAAATTTCATGTTTAGATTTGATTTTTTTTTTTTTTTTTTTTTTTTTGCATAGACTAATTGAGGTTGATCTTTAATATGTTTTTTTTTTTTTTTTTTTTTTTTTTACTTTTTCCATTTTGGTTGCAGATTTTTTTAATAAAGGTACTTTCACTTTCGGAACCGATTTTGAAACAGAAAGTACCTTTATTAAAAAAATATGCAACCGAAATCGAAGAAGTAAAAAATAGCCATATTAAAGATTGACCTCAACTATCCTATGTAAAGAAAAAAAAACTTGTTTAAAAATATTCAAATTTAAACAAGAATTTGGAAAACAACCTTCCCATAGGTTTAATATTACGGAGCGGGTGTTTTAAAGTGAGTGGAGAACCCCCTTAAAGAGCGAAGTAACTGAAGATAATTTTGATAAAATGACTAGATTTCGAACATATTTACTGTGAACATTAAACAGACGTTGGGTCAAATTTAAATTCATCTATCTCAAAAAGACATGCTTCGAATTGTATGGATAACAGAAATAAATGAAGATCCCATTACATATCTTTTGCAAAAGCAAAGTATAGACCTGCATGCGCGGCATTTTCTGCTGCAAGAAATCTCAAACAACTTACTGTGGGAAAATACATGCCTTTTCCTTAGCTTCAAAAATACAGGGTATCCGAAATGTATCTTTATACTATAAAAAATAATTAAAAATAAATAAGCAACGATATTAACTTACGGTTTTTGTGTTCCATAAAGAACATATCAAAGTTTTTTTTTCAATGTTTTATTCCACGATTTTAAAGTGCGTACCATTAGTCGTGTACATCTGGATCTCCACACATAACACCTTTGGACTACTTTTATGGGGATACGTGAAAAACATTGTTTTCCAATCCCCAATTCGTGACACCGATGAACTGAAAAGTTGAATTCCAGCAGCCATTCAGACTGTTGATTCTACAATGCGTCATAGAACGTGGTTAGAAATCTCGTATCGACTCGATGTGTTGCGTGCAACTAATGGTGCGCACATTGAAATCGTGGTCTAAAACATTGTAAAAAGAGGTCGATATTTTCTTTATGGAACATAAAAACCGTAATTTCATATCATTGTTTGCTTATTTTTAACTAGCAAACTTACCTGGCGTTGTCCAGGTACGTCAAAAAACAGCAGGAATTGCGAAAAAGCTCTGAAAATCACAATAAGATATCGCGAAAAAATTTTAAATCGCTGCACAAATTTCGAAAAGAGAAAAAAAAGTATATATTGTATTCGAAGATTGCAAGTTGATTCCTTTCACTAATGTGGAAAAATGGTAGCAAATCGCTAAAATACACTAAAAATCACATACAAAATACCCGAAAAATTCGAAAATTGCTATACAAAATCCGAATAAACTTTATTGAAATGAGGGCAGAATGTACAGTCGTGAAAAAAAAAAAGTAAACACCCCCTACTAACTCCTCAACAAATTATCGTAGAAGAAAGTTACTGGCATACCGAACGATTGGAAATAAAGTCTACTTTTAAATGATGTATATAAAATTTGATTAGGGGGGGGCATCTACATATTAAAACGAACCATAGCTTTGTTTTTTTCCAATAGCAGTATACAATTCTGACAGCATAAATGAACTCTACACCCTTTAATTAGCCTAAAAACGAATTTTATGCAATTCGTAGCATAAGTTTCCGAGAAATTAATTATTTTAAAACGAGCGTATTTTAAGGGCTGTACCCAAATTGAAGTTCCGTACTCGATTGTTAACCGTGAGAGCCCCTTTCTTGATCAAGGCACGTTAACTACCACTCAAGGAGTCAATGAAGCCTGTTAGATTACAGTACAGCAGAATAAATTTCAAAATATCTACTCACTTCCATCATAGACCGCCCCTTAAACCACCATTTTGCCGTTTTTTAAGCATAATTTGAAAACTACTTGGAAGAAAAATGTGAAATTTCAGTTTTTTATAAAGCAGGACTTAATAAATCTAAATCCATCAAAAAAAAATTTTAGGTTGCAATTCATAATTTTTTCGAATATTAATTTCATAATTCATATCACAAAATTATAAAAATTGCAAATGCAGCGTATTTAAGTTGGGTTGATTAGTATTATTGCTACAAAAAAAATTAGCACACTAGGAGCATAATTTCAGGAGTTATAAATAAAAATATGAAAATGTAATTTAACATTAGAAGGACTCAATTTTGGATGCTTATAATTCAAAAACTTATAATTCAAATGACTTGAAATTTGGTGTCTAGGCATAGTTTGAACCAAAGATTTGAAATATCTCGTTAAAATTGGGTATTGCCATTCAAAAAAATGAAGTTTGGATTCGTTTTAATATGTAGATGGCCCCTTAAGCAAATTTTATATACGTCATTTAAAAGTAAACTTTATTTCCAATCGTTCGATACCAGTAACTTTCTTCTACGATAATTTGTTGAGGAGTTAGTAGGGGGTGTTTACTTTTTTTTCCACGACTGTACCATATCCTATTAACTCTGCCGAAAATCCTCGTGTAAAAGTATGAATTGTGTATGGTATTAATCGATTAGTAATAACGTCTATGAATTAATACTATACTTAAATTTTGCTTAAGGGGTTTGTCTAAATTTTTAAATTGCAACAAACTTTAAACTTTTCAGTTTACCGTCAAGTATTTGTCTACTTGTATTTGTATCAAGTCATACTTTGGGCTACTTTTTCTGGTTCCACTAACATTTCCATTATTAAAAAATATTATATATGATTTTTAAACGTCGAAATTGAATTGTAATCAATTAACAGGAAACAATGATGTAAACTATATGGTTTTAAAGAAGCAATTATTTATTTATTTTTTTTTAACTATTTTTAAAGTTTCGGAACAAAGTAGCCCCTGGCCGGGGTTTCTTTGGTCCATTCACTTATTTTCATATAAAATGAATACAATTCATATGTTGGAATATTGAAACCAATTAGCAATTGATTGCAATAGGATCTGCTAATGAATTAACATTGCAAACTTGATAAACATTTTTTTTTTTAACATTTAAACACAATAAACCAAATGTTAATTTTAAAGACACAAGAAGCAGTTTTCATCATGTTATTCTCAGCCACTAGAACAAAAATAATTACTACAACATTTTTCTAAAGTAACATTTGAAAAGAAAGTTACTTAATACATTTTTTAAGAGATTTGATTGTATAAAAGGCATTTTTGAGTAACTGGGGCTACTTCCGGACCAAAAAAGGCCTGGCACAAAGTAGCCCCGAAAAACTAGTTTTCATGTTAGCTTTATGAAAACTTAAACATTTTCTGTCAAAATAAAAAGTTAAAGGAAAAACTATGATCACACATGGGTTACAGGTTACTAAAGATAATATTTTAACATTTAGCTTATTTGTATCTCTTTCCAGATTGTCTCACTATAGAAAGTTTGAGGAGTTAAAATCTACACACGAAAGAAGTTGTTTACAAACACATCCAGTCTTCCCACTAAAAAAATTTAATTACCCCCAAACTATTCAAATACCCTATAGTATGGTCTAAAATATTTTTCAAGGCCAAAAACTCCGAATTATCTTGCATTGTTTGTTCAATACAAAGAATAGAAACATTTTTTATGGAATGAACCAAAGTAACCACGCAAGGACCAAAGAAGTTGACGGTATAACATCAATTTTGACATCATATGTGGATTCTTCGATTTATTTTACTTTCGAATACCATACAGTATAAGTGATTCGATCAATATTTTAGAAATTGTACATGTTTAAAATTTCGAATTCCTAATGTCAAATTCATATTTAATCCTTGCATTAAAGATTGCCCTGCGGGTAGTTTTTAAGCATAACTCAAAATCTACTTGGAGGAATGAGTTATAATTTTGGATTCGCGTATTTGAAGTTTTTAGAACTCTATTTCTGTTTAAAAAAGTGCATTAGATAGCATTTAATATTTCTTTCAAAATTAATTTAGGAAAATATATACCGGGTGTTTCAAAAGTTTGGTGCGAAAGTAAAACGCGATTAAAAAAAAAAAAAAAAAGATCTATGAATCGAAGAGACATGCGGTTAAAAGATAAATATTCAGGGTGTTACGGGATTTCGTATGACACTTCAAAAAAATTAGTTCAAAATCTCGACAATAAAAGGCCCTACTGCAGATAATTTCATGGAATAATTCCATATTAAAGGTATATATAAATATTATACAGACATACAAACAATAAATACAATAAACCCAACTGGACCCAACGTGGTTTATTAGTGAGAAATTGCAGACTCAGGCATCGGCCGGAGTAGCTCAGTGGTTAGAGCAGCAGTCTTGTATACTGTGGTCCCGGGTTCGATTCCTGGCTCTGGCTAATTTTTCACTCCAGTTGGGTTTATTGTATTTATTGTTTGTATGTCTGTATAATATTTATATATACCTTTAACTGATGAATGCAGGCGTTATTTATGTGTGTATGTGTGTTTTAATATATATTGTAGTATGAGTGTTTTATTATAATTCCATATTGCTCGCGCAATGCAAGATTTTGATACAAAAACATTAGAGAATAATGCATGCATACTATTTTGTATCCAAATCTTGCGTTTTGTGAGCAATATGGGATTATTCCACGCAATTTTATGCAGTAACGCCCTCTATTGTCGAGGTTTTGAACTAATTTTTTTCAAGTGTCATACGAAATCCCGTACTACACTGAATGTTTATCTTTAAACCGCATGTCTTTCCGACTCATAGATCTTTTATTTTATTTTATTTTATTTTATTTTATTTATTTATTTATTTATTTATTTTTTTTTTTGCGTTTTACTTTCGCTTAGAACTTTTGAAACACCCGGTATAAACTTTTAATTATTTTTAGGAAAAAATCAACAACATATGAATTGTAGCCTAACTGTAACCCTTTTTTGACAAAAATCTATTTCTAAAAACTTCAGATATAGGAATCCAATATTACAGTTCATTCCATCAAAACGTTTCTGAGGTATGCTTAAAAAATAGCCCTTATTGCAATACTTTTTACAATGATTAAAAATGTTATATAACATTAGGAGTCCAAAACTTTAAATTTATTCTATTCCTAAATAACGAGGGGTGTTTTTTAAGCAAGGGCCGTTTGGAAATAAAATCTAAACGAACGACAATTTGAAAAAAAAAAAGAATTTATTTTCAGATTTTACATACATTTCTCTATTTATCAATATACCGGGTGTCCCAAAAAGGACTGACTGATTTTAAAATTCCATAACTTGCAAACGGTAACAGATATTTAAAAAATTCTTGCAGGAGGGTTATGCATAAGGTCAAAAGTTTTTTTACAGTGATTTTCAATTTTAGTTCGAATTACAAACAATAGATGGCGCTGCGATCAATAGACGTTGAATTCAGGCTCGATTTTTGGTACTTCGTGGCCCGGATAATACATTTCCATCTCCTTTTTCAGCATGGAACAAGAGAAAGGACCAGAAATCGAGCCTGTATTTAGCGACTATTGCTTACAGCGCCATCTATTGTTTGTAATTCGAACTAAAATCGAAAATCACTGTAATAAAACTTTTGACCTTATGCATAACCCTCCTGCAAGAATTTTTTAAATATCTGTCACCGTTTGCAAGTTATTGAATTTTAAAATCAGTCAGTCCTTTTTGGGACACCCGGTAGCTGCCAAGTTTGTTTAAACATCATACCGTACAATAGATTTTTAATAACCTCTTCATAGAAACTTGCCGTCTGCTTTAATAATCAAGAGGTCACGGCTGTTTCCACGTCTTCGTCATCGTTGTAGTGGTTGCCACAGAGATGATAGTTGAGATAGCGAAAAAGATAGAAATCACTCTGCGCAAGGTCGGGGTAGTGGTTCAATACTTCCCAGCCAAAAGAGTCCAATAAAGCTCGGGTCTGAGCTGCGGTGTGAGTCCTTGCATTGTCATGGAATAGCAAAATTCCCTCTGTCAGCATGCCACACCTTTTGTTTTGAAACTCTCTGCATAGCTTTCGCAGGGTGTACTCCTGTGTGTGCTGACCGTACCTCGCACGGGGCGGGCGATTCGATAATCTTGAACATTTTAAAGATACAGAACAGACTGTAGAGGTTACCTACACAGCTGCAACTGAGCACAGTTGTTCCCAAGGAATGCTGGAACATGACGCAAGCACTCGTTGCAGTGCGCCCGCCACCTATTAGTGTATAGAACGAAACGGCCCTTACTTAAAAAACACCCCTCGTACTTAACCGAATGACGTCGCATTTGGCATCCGAAGATAAAATTTACCGAAAAATTTAAATATGATGTCAAATTTAGGTGTTAATACAGAATTTTGAAAGTTTATTACAATTTCTATAGGTAGACACCATACTAATCAAAATTTAAGTATATTCTTATTAGTACACGTTATTACTAATCGATTGACACCAGTTGCATTTTCATGCGATGATTTACGGTAGAGTTGAAAGGGGGTGGTGCATTTCCTCCCAGGCTGTACATTTATGTAGATTAATGTAATAAGATCTTTATTTTTGCGACTAAACAAATGAAAAAAAAAATTATGTATTGAAAAGAACATAAAGAATTATTTGACAAAATTATTTTAATGCAAAACAACTATTAAGCATAAAACAAATGAGAATTAATTTTTAAAAACTATGAACAAATGAATTTTTTCTCTTTTAAAAATATGTCTATATCTTAAACACAAGACTCATAAAATTAGTTTAAAATTTACTTTAACTTCCATTGATGAAAAAATAAAAAAATAAATAAAATGAATAAACTTTGAAATTTAAACAGCGCTTGATAAATTTGCGTAAACTTTCACAATTTTGTATTTTTGTCCGAAAAAAAAACAAAAAAAACAAAACCAATAGTTTCGTATATATTGTTCATTTAAATCGTAAATTCACATTATTATAAAGCAGCCTGGTGGGACATGGGGACTAATGGAACAAGTGGATTTTCTCATAAAGTAAAACAGTTAAATTTTCCTCATTTTGTCAATAGATAGTACTAGCATAACTCAAGCACATGCATTGGAACAATTTTTTCTATTAGTTTCAAAAACATTCCTAAATTGGTCTTTCCATAGAAAGTGAGCAAAAATTTAAAAAAAGCCGCGGCCACATAGTAATCTATTTTAATAAAATTTGGTGCACAAATTCAATTCATATTTAAATAGAGTTATGCAAAATATCTTGACAAAACATAAAATATTTTTGCAGTTATGGACATTTAAAAAACTTGTGACATAGAATGGCATATCTGCAATCCTTCAAAGTTGCAGATTTGAAGGTCCGTATCTTGAAAATTATTTACTATTATTATTAAAACTATTGATAATATTACAATCTCTGGAATATTATCTACATATTTATTTATTTATTTATTATATTTAATAATAACTTGGTAACACCATGGTTAACCTTATATAGGTTGTAAAATTTGACAATTTGTCAATTTTGAGAAAATTAAAAATGTTATAAAAATCAAAGGAATTTCAAAACATCTGTGAAATTGATACCTGATGTAGTGTTACATTTGAAAATCACATTGCTCAAGTTTGGAAGTTTACATTTATTTATTTTCATCTTCAAAATAGCTTAAAAAATTACTAAATCACAAATTTTTCTCTTACATAGGCACAAAAAATAAAATGAAAGAAAATCCAGACAACAACAATATTGCATAGGCATAAAGAGCAATAAGCCTATAGGGGCATTCCACGTCAAATCAGGCAGTAAAATATCAATATGTAACCCACCATCACAGATTTTAATGAAACTGCGTGTGTTTGTTCTTACTATTAAGATATGATCACCAGTAATTTTTTTTGCTCCTTGGTGAAATAGTTTCTGGGAAAAAAATTGTCAACATTTTGAAAAACTGCCGTCAGTTGGCTTTCTTGATAGCTCGGTTTTCAAATGTAGCATGTCATATATATAATCATATTTCAATATCTACTCTACAAATCATCTTCAAATAAATTATGCACAATATTTAGGGTACGCAGCTTATGAAAAAAATATATTGTTACGTTTATAACATTTTAAGTGTGTCTAAAAAAATATTTAAACTTTGAAGTCTTGAATTTTTTATGAAAAATAATGCATTAACAAAAAAAGCATTATCAACAAAAGGCGGTATTTTTATTAAATTTATTTTTTATGGGAGATATACTTAAAGGTGTCCTTTACCTGATTCTGAAATAAAAATAGTGGGATTTTGGGTGTTTTTGGTAGTATTTCCTATTTAAAAATATTTTGAGGTGCATTTCATATCAAATCAAGCAGAGTCATTCCATGTCAGTTCCCCTAAGCCATTTAATCACTGTCACAAATTTCAATGAAATTGGGTTTGTTTATAGCTTATTTTAAGACGTAATCACCTTTAATTTTCTTGATCCTAAGTAAAATATTTTTTAAGATAAAAAATATCAAAATTTTGAAAAATTGTTTTAAATTTTTTTAATGACAGTTCGATATTCAAAGACTACATTAAAAAAAAAAAAAAAGTCATTTCAATATAAAATCACTAAATAGGTTTCAAATAATGTATATGTGACAAATAATGTAGGCTGATTATTATTTCTTGTTTTTTATCATGTTTAAACACTAAGAGTGTCTTTTATCTTATGAATTTTTAAAATCAAGAATTTTGTCAAAAATAATGTGTTAATCAAAAATTTATTATTAACCGAAGGCAGGGTGTTATTGCTTTTCTTTAATAGTACGTAAAAATATCTTTTAAATGGTTATAAAATAAAAATAGTGAACATATGAGAAAAAATTATCAAAATTTTGGAAAAATGCCACGAGTTGCCATTAATGATTGTTCAATTTTCAAAGGCCTCATTTTATATATAAAATCATATTTCAATAACTAATAAAGAAATCTTCTTCGAATAATTTAAGCAAGGTAAATAAAGTATGTAGATTATGAAAAAAATATTGCTGTAATGTTAAAAAATATTTAAATGTGTCTAAAAAATTGTATAATCTTTGAAATAAAAAATATTTTACAAAAAATAATGAAATTATTAAAAAATCTTTATCAATCAGAGGCGGAGTTTCTATGACTAATTTTTTAATTTTAAATTGTACATAATACTACATTATAACTGGATCTGAAATAAAAATAGTGGGATTTTGTTTGGTTTTAGTAGTATTTAAATCATATTTAAAATTATCAATATTTTCAAATGTAAAACCTATCCAATGTATCATCCCTGGAAATATTTTTATTTATACATTTATTTTATGTTTCAAATTATCTTTTATGTTCGTTTCTTAAGGAAAAAAATAAACAATATTGTTTTTTAGTAAAACTTCTAGGGCGAAGAGCAATTATCCCTTTCCAAAAAAGAGAAAAATCACTAGCTCCTCACCGCCCAATAGAAATTTTCAAAATGACAGTCCTAATCTTTAAACTCATATTTGGCTGTTAATATTGAAAATTTAGCATTAAGCTGCTAATATTAAAAAAAAAAAAAAACCAAATTTCACTCTGTTGAAGAAAATTTTGACGTATTGTGCTTTAAATATATGCAAAAAATGCATAATCCATTATATTTATATCTTTCAAATAACTATATCTAAAAAAATATTTAAAACTTAATGAGTTGCACTTTTGTAACTTTATTCAGTTTCTAATGATATGTACCGTAATTTCGGGTGTATAGCCCGCAGATCAAACAATTCAGTTTGGACCCAGAAATTTTATTCAGTATTTGAAGACCAATATTTACTGTGATCTAAAAAGTTACATTTTATTTTTAAAAATTTCTGGGTCGAAACACGATTGTATGATCCGCGGGCTATACACCGGAAATTACGGTAATTTGATTTATTTCATCACAATATTGCTGAAAGATGGATTTTCAACATATATATGTGTGTATATATATCCCTGTTCTCAAACAAATTATTTAAAAATTATTCATTTATGTTTAATAAAGCATATATATATTGTTTATACACTTACAGAAAATACATATAGCAAATTTTATGATATTATGTCAATAATGTCTAAAAGTAAAGAACTTATCTAATAGTATGTAACGAAAAATTTAACATCTGGTGTAATGACAACAAAATTTTATAATTGTTTTACTTAATTTGGATGAATGAAAAAAGCTTACATGTTTATATTTTATTGAAGTACAGGTGAAAATGTCACAAAGACATACCTCAACAACCACTGAGTATGTCACATTCACACTACAGATGATTTTTTTTTCTTTTGATATTTCGGGTTTGATTTCAGATGGTAATGAATTAATTAGTTTTGTTAGAAGTGTCATTGCAGTCAGCATATTAGGCTCACTATTTTTTTTTTATATAATTTGTTTTGATAGACTCGATGAACAACAATATTTAAAGGGACCATTTCATGACTTTTCAATTAAAAGCTGATTTATAAATTCATCATGTTGTTTAGTTATTATTATCGTCTTAAGATAATAAGTTGATATTAAAATTTTTAAATGCAGTTTATTTATTATTTGAACAGTTGAAAGTATTTTTCAATAAGAGTGCGGGCTGTTGATTTTAAGTCGGCTGTTGAGCAATGTAGTGTTGGTAAAGGAACTGGTACTATTTAATTTAATTTTTATTGCTGTAAATAATATTTGTTATTTTATTATTGTATGTATTATATTTAAGCAAGAGTAGAAATACACGATATCGTAGTCATTTTAGTACATCTTAGCATGAAAAGCTTCAATATTTATCATTAAACATTCACATTTTATGAAAATTTTGTTAAAATTGCTCATATTTTCACTATTTTTATTTTGTAACTATTGAAAAGATATTTTTACGTACAATTAAAAAAAGTAATAACAGCCTGCCTTCGGTTAATAATAAATTTTTGATTAACACATTATTTTTCACAAAATTCTTGATTTTAAGAATTCACAAGATTAAACACACTCTTAGCATTTAAACATGACAAACAACAATAAATAATAATCTGCCTACATTATTTGTCACATATACATTATTTGAAACTTATTTAGTGATTTTATATTGAAATTACTTTTTTTTTATGCAGTCTTTGAATATAGATCTGCCATTAAAAACATTTTTAAAAAAATTTCAAAATTTAGATATTTTTTTTATCTTAAAAAATATTTTACTTGTAATCACCTTTAATTTTCTTGATCCTGTCTTAAAATGAGCTATAAACATACCCAGTTTCATTGAAATTTGTGACAGTGAATTAAATATCTTAGGCGAACTGACATGGAATGACTCTGCTTGATTTGATTTGAAATACGCCTCAAAATATTTTTAAATATGAAATACTACTAAAAACACCCAAAATCCCACTACTTTTATTTCAGAATCAGGTAAAGGACACCTTTAAGTATATCCCCCACAAAAAATAAATTTAATAAAAATACCGCCTTTTGTTAATAATGCTATTTTAGGTAATGCATTATTTTTCATAAAAAAATCACGACTTCAAAGATTAAACATTTTTTTAGACACACTTAAAATGTTATATAAGCGTAACAGTATTTTTTTTCATAAAATACGTACCCTATATATTATGCATAAATTATTTGAAGATGATTTGTGGAATAGATATTGAAATATGATCATATATATGTCATGCTACATTTGAAAATCGAGCAGTCAAGAATGCCAACTGATGGCAGTTTTCAAAATTTTGACAATTTTTTTCTCAGAAACTATTTGACCAAGGAGTAAAAAAAAAATACTGGGAATCATATCTTAATAAAAGGAACAAACACACGCAGTTTCATCAAAATCTGTGATGGTGGGTTACATGCCTGCCTGAACTGACATGGAATGACCCTATAATCCTTCTATCTATATTATAAAGGACAAACATATCTGTGCGTAACGCATACGTCATTTTGCCAATGGCAACACTTTGAAATTTGAAATAAAATTTTGGTTTTGCAATTTCCTCTACTGCAAATTTTTAAACTTCTAAACATCGCACATTTTAAATTTTTACACCGTCGTATAAGAAAAAAATGCTCTTTTAAATGCAATTTGTTTGAAAGTTGTATCTCCATTTATTTTTGAGATATTAATTTTTTTGTAGTTTTTAATACCATTTTTCTTATCGTGGCAACAAAAGTACCTCATTTCTATTGAAAGTCATTGAAAGTAAACGGAAAATAGTCGAAAATAAGAGATAGTAAAGGTATATATAAATATTATACAGACATACAAACAATAAATACAATAAACCCAACTGGAGTGAAAAATTAGCCAGAGCAGGAATCGAACCCGGGACCACAGTATACAAGACTGCTGCTCTTTTGTGCTTCTTTTGCTCTTTTTTTATTACAAAATTGTATTTATTGTTTGTATGTCTGTATAATATTTATATACCTTTAACTGATGAATGCAGGCGTTATTTATGTGTGTATATGTGTTTTAATATATATTGTAGTATGAGTTTTATTATAAGAGATACCGTATCTTTTGTTGCCATTTTATCATAAAAACTGAAAAAAAAGTTGAAATTAAAATATGGGCTATGTCAAGAATATTGTTTGTTATTCCGTGATAAAGACGTCATGTGCACACTTTTCTATAGACGAAATTTAAGACTGTATTGTAAAAGTGGATTGTTTTAGCGGATGCAAATGACGTCATTTTATAAAAAAGCGTATATTTTAATTCTTAAACCTGAATTATGTTTTGTAGAAGTGCGTCATTTTCACAGCCTAGCTGCTTTGAAATTCTTTACAGGTGAAAAGGCTTCACTTTTGAAAATAATGTAATCAAAATCACACTGATAAAACGCAATGTTTTACAGAAATTTAGAGTGTCTTTATAAAAAAGAGTTGACATGTAAATAATAGCGATTTATATTACAGAAATTGATGATTCTCGCCTGGATCGATTTGCTTCGCCGAGTTAGACAAGCAAACAAATAATTGTGGTTTAAAATAGTATTGTGTTCCTGAAGTTTTTGTCGAAAATTCTCTCGAATAATAAAATTTTACTGCTATTCTTTAGGACATTCTACTATAATTTTATCAAAATAACATAATTTGCTTAATTTAATTTTTCCTAATTTTATATAATCTATGCATTTAAAACACAAGTGTGTTTTTTAGTCATATGCCCTGATCTTTCTGCTGAACCAATTTTACTGATATATTTTTTTTTTAACAGAAAGCTCTTCCTTTGTAGATGTGATCGCACTATCTGTTTTTTTTTTTAAATATCCCCGCTTTTATATTTTAATTTTAAAAGCATTTTATGAAATTTCTTTAAAATGATGAAAATTAGACAGCTTTCATCATTGCAGACAAGAGAGAAATAATGTGGTATTTTAAACTTTATTCATGCTATTTTCTGATAAAAATTGTTCTATACGGTTTAGTGGCGTAAAATCCCATTAGGAGCAGAATATTATATCAGGGCATAATAACGGAAAATGACATACTGCTTTTGAAAACACGCATTTTTCCTCATAAATTTTCTATATTGTTTTTCCTTCTGCATGTGTACTGATACTAAGTTTCAGACACAAGGCGAAATGCTTATTTAAATGAAAATGAAGTCATATTTAAAAGAAAAAGATCTCTTTCTTAGATAAAACAAAACATTTTAACACAAATGCGTCTAAAAAACATAAATTATGGAAATTTTTACTCTCCGGAATTGAGATTAGAATCTCAAGTAAAGAGTGCGTCTGTTCACATAAAAGATGTTGCTGACAATCGTGACTTCAAGTTTTGAGTTAAAATGATTTTTAAATGATCAAACAAAATACATTTTTTTTTAAATGGTGAATATGGATATGAGAAGTGCCTATGCAAACTTAGAGAAGGTGAAAATTGCTGTTTTCATTCCGGAAATCCAAGCATAAGAGCCCCAATTGATAACCACATCCTAATAACTTATCTTTATTATATTTTACTGATTAAGTATCTATATTATAAAGAACAAACGTATCTGCGCGTAACGCTGACGTCATTTTGCGTATGGCAACACTTCACGATCAAATTTCGGTCTTGAAATTTTCGCTACTGCAATTTTTTAATCTTCTGACCATCGTACATTTTTAATTTTCGTCGCACAGGGAAAAAAAATTACTTTCAAATGCAATTTGTTTAAAAACTGCATTCATTGACTGATGTGTTATATTTTCTAAAATAATTTTTAAGAATGGTTTTTTTTTTTTTTTTTTAAGATTACCTTATCACGTACCGGTTTCAATACATAATAATAATAAACATTTTGCACATAAAGCAACAAACATTTTTCAGCATTTGTTTCTGACTATTTTTGCATAACGAAATTAATACTTCCTTTATAAACGAAAATAAAAGAATAATATTAAAAAAACCACCAATCTAACATATTTGTGTAAAACAAATTAACGAAATTAATACTTCTTTTATAAACAAATAAAAGAATAATATTGAAAAAACACAAATCTAACATATTTGTAATCGTAAAATTTAAATTTTTAGATCACCAAATAGGATTTTTTTTTTTTTTTTTTTTTTTTCAAATGGAATTTGTTTGCAAAGTTCATCTCAATTTACTGATTGTCTATCGTTTTAAAAATAATTTTAAAGCATGAAATATTTTTTAATTTATGTATATCGCGCGGAGGTCGATTACGAAAGATTAATCCGATTGCCCTTAAAACAAAATAAAGAGTTCATCATTTTCTTACGGCTAATATCCATTAAAAAAAATTCCCTGTGAATAAATAAATAAAATAATATAAATAAAACACAAATTTATCAGACATTAATAAGCTCTGAAATTATCAGAATATAAAAGGATGCCCTAAGTAGCAAAATCTTGGCAAATAACTCTTAGCGTACGGCTAATAAGAAAATATCGCTTTTGATAAACTTAAAAAATTTATTTGATTGTATAATTCGTATTTTCCATATGAAAAATGCTTTTATAATGTAAGTGGGCATTCTAAAAAAATTATTGCATATAGAAAATTTATTAGTTTTCAATTTAAAAAAATGTTTTCGCCTATATTCTTTAACCCGGGAAGCCCGGGTACGATCCCCTAGTATATATAAAAAAGTTTTGATTTGGAAATGGACCAATGAAAATCTGCGTAGATATTCCCGGCATCCAATTTGAATGCTTAAGCATGTCCTTTGTTCGTTAATATTAAAAAACTGTTGCATACAAAAATATGAAAATCGGTTGTATTATAGAGAAATGTTTGATAAACACGCTGATGCAGACAGCTTTCAAATCGAAGAATTATTTTAAGAGATATTTAATGCCAAAGTTGGACAAAATCGTTCCATTAAAAAAGTTTTATAGGAGCAAAAACTGTACATAGGAATTTAATCATTTTTAGATCATTTTATGCGTCAGAATTTCCCGGTGTGCAGACTGCATTTAGTTTTTTAATTTCACTCATTTTTGAGGTTTTATTTCTATTTTAAATTCAAATTTTGAGCATTTCGAGAGATATTTTTTACGTATTTTAGAAAATTGTATTAATTTAAAGTGTTGCCAACTGTATAAACAGCGCAAACAACTTGCAACTGTATAAACAGTTTGCTTCAAATTAAAAATTTATTTTACGCGTGACTATTATAAAAAAAAATATAAAAAGCAAGAACTCATTAAAAATTACGTCATAAAAACTATATTTACACGTGAATTTTAAAAGAGAAAGAATATTGTAAAATAATAAATTCATTAACATACGTTAGGAATCTTAAATAGGAGAATTTACGTCACATTTACGTCACACTACACTTATTACGTAAAATGAACAAAAAATAATATTGCAAAACAGTTTAAATTTAAAAATTGCGCGAGACATTTATTTGATATTTTAAGATGATCATAATATTTCATTTCTAACAAAAGTATTTTTACGTGAATGTTAAAAAGAGAAAGAAAAGTTTGGTGAAAATTACGTCAGATTATAATTATCAAATTCCAAGCATAATTCAATCTTCCGAAATCTTTTAAAGCCGATCAAATTAGCGTGCTGTTAGAGTCTGCGGTGTCTGAACGGGGTTGACGAGCGTAGCTCGTAGGGGGCAGAGCCCTCTAGTATGCTTAAAAAAAAAAAAAAAAAAAAAAAAAAAAAAAAAAAAAAAAATCAAGGGAGCTTTTTGATTTCTAAGATAAGAAAATTAGGTTCAACAGGGCAATATTTGTTACATTCTATTGGCTATTCCATGATGGCAGTCAGTTGACAGTATATTTTTTCAACTCGTAACATTATGGTTTTAATGTTTTTTAAACAATAGCAATGTACCTTTAAAAGACCTATGCGTTATGTTTTGGCTTTCAATTAGATAAATTTGTTTATTTTGTAGAGAGTAATTGCACTTGGAAGTTGCCGAAATTTTTGACCATTTTTTAAATTAAATTAATTTATTTATTTATTTTTGCTTGCAAATTTATTGTTAACATGTATATTGATTTAGGATTGCTATATAATTATTTGTTCAATTCTACTTTAAAATACGAGGGTGTATCAATAAGTTTTTACCCTCACATACAAATAATTTAGAGAAATGTATGAAATTTCTACATTGTATAAGTCCTTTTCTATATAGCCAGCGTGCACAGTAACATATTTCTGCAAACGATATTTCAAAGAGAGAGGGGAGGATGTATTCCAGGAGGCGCGATAGTAGACCCAAAGGAGGGCATTTTTCTAAATTTGCCGACCACCACATGTGACATATTTTTGAAAATGCCTGTGACCACTTTTTCATGCTATGCACCTTCCGAGTCCTTCCCCCAAATTTGCCCTCCGGGGTGCAATTTTCTAAATTTTTCGGACATCATTTATGCCCGCAGGGAGCAAATTTGGGGGAGGGTCTCGGAAGGTGCATAGCATGAAAAAGTGCTCACAGGCCTTTTCAACAATATGTCACATGTGGTGGTCGGCAAAAGTTAGAAAATGCCTTCCTTCGGGTCGAATTTTACGCCTCCTGGAAGACATCCTCCCCCCCCCCCCCTCTCGTTGAAATACCGTTTGCAGAAATGTGTTACTGTGCACGGGGACCATATAGAAAAGGACTAATACAATATATCAATTTCATAAAGTACACTCAATTATTTCTGTGTGAGGGCAAAAATTTATTAATAGACCTTCATATTCGAGGCAAAACTAAAACTGAAGGCAAAAATAAAAGTTTCTGTATTTAAAATATAAACTTTTATCTATAATGTCAAATAATTAAAAAAAAATCAAGGGCGTCTTCAAACATCTTCGTTTTCAAACAAGTCATAGAAATATTGCATTTTCCCTCAAAATTTTCATTATTTATTTTTTTCTTCATCAAGGAATAAAAAGGCAAGAATGAAATTTTCTATATTAAAAATATATGCTCTTATCTACAATGTCAAATAAGTTAAAATTTTTAAGAACTTTTCTTCATATGCAAACAAGTAATACATCTCTCAAAATTTTTCATTATTTATTTTTTTCTCATTATGGAATTTAAAAAAAAACAGTTACTAAATTACGCTAAGCTGTTACTTATAATTCATTCTTAATTATAAATATTTTTTTATATTGTCTTTCCTTTCCTAAGGATAATAATCAAATTTTAAATGTCAAGCATGTAGACAAAACCTCGATTTTGTATCAACTTTTAATGCAAATTTTAAACTTAAATAAACAATTCTGAAATCTTATATTTTTGATTTATTCACAAATAAATATGATCTATTTATATGCCGATTTTCATTCAAATCTGTGACATGTCAGCCACAGTTGATTTCTTCATTTTGTATGGAATGGCCCCCAAAATCAACATTTTTTCAATTAATTACATAATCCGAAACGTATGTTTTGTAAAATTTAAACTATATTAATTACATATCTGTAAGTCAAAAAAACTTGACCGAAGAGGTTGACACCATTTAGTTATACATGAATTTTAAATTTCTAGTGAATTTGAATATTTCAATTACATTTCATATACACATATATACAGGGTGGTTCAGAACTATATGTCAAAAATGTAAAGGTAAGTAGAAGGGACTTAAATAAGCAGATTTCGTATAGGAATGTAGGTGCGGAAATGCAATGTTGAGGCAAAAGAGGGCGCCGTTGAATGCGCGGATGAATGTTTTTCGTTGCCTTAAATCGTCATTTCTCGCAAGTGATTTCATGCAATACGCATTATTACATCAATGCGGAGCTTACCGACATGCCTTTCATGTATGTGATTGCGCAAAAATTGGATTGGCTGCTCAAAGGATTTAGATTAAAGATTCCCGGATAGAATTCTGCGGGATCCGCGAACATTTGAGCTTCTTCATTAGGCGTTGTGCGTGAGTGGATCGTTTTATGCTTCCAATTGTGATAAGGGTACTGTAAGATATCGCAGAATTCCTGCTGTGTAAGAAGCAGTATTTACGCACAATAGAGGATAGTTCTTCGACAAGCTCAGAAGCTGTTGTGCATGCGTTGGCTGTGAGCCATTTCCTTGTGCAGCCACATACATGAAATGCATGTCGGCAAACTCCAGATTGGTGTAACGATAGATGTTACTCGAAATCCATGAGGGAATGACGATTCAAGCCAACAAAGCACTTTCATCCACCAAACTTAACAGCGACCTCTACTGCCGCAACGCTGCATTTCAGCACCCACATTCCTATACGAAATCTGCTTATTGAAGTCCCCTCTATCTGCTTTTATATTTTTGACATATAGTTCTAAACTACCATTTATATGACGACGCTTTTTGGATTTATAATATTATTGTATTTAATAATAAACGTTTTAAAACAACAATTGTGTAAATATTGTGCTTTTTAATTAGAAATTCGCATTTCTTTTAAGCTCTTAACTATTCAGCTATTTAAAACAAACTTATTAAAACAATAATTTTAAGATACATTTTTTCAATCTCTTGAAATATTGTGATTTTTTTATCCATAAATGACCAAATTTCACATAATAAAAAATGTGTGAATGTTGAAACGTGCTTACGATTCTAAATGAAATCTAAATTAGATTTATTTTAAAGCATTTCTTTAATTTTGCATAATCCTTTTCAATTTTTGTATTATTATGCAAAAAAAAAAAAAAAAAAAAATGTAAAACAATAACGTTATAAATATTTTACAGTCGGTCTTTTAAAAAAACCAACTACAAAAACACTTCATACATTTAAATCGCCAAATTATCGCAGAGAAACACAAAAATGGCCATTCGATTGAGATTTGTGTCTTTTTTCTATTCATGTTTAAAATGATAATAATAATAAAAATACGGACTGTATTCATACAGAAATTGCATCAAATTTAAAATTTTGAAGTTTGATGAAATTCTATGTGATGCAATTCTTTACGCATTTTCTAACATGAATTGAAAAAAAGACATAATTCCCAATCGAATGACTGTTTTCGTATTTCACTGAAATAATTTGGCAATTAAAATTGACGTTTTTTTTTTTTTTTTCATGACTGTATATTTAAATAAACAGTTTGCATTGTTATATGAGCTATTTACCTATTCGGCTCCTTTGAAGTAAAAGTGCTAAAGAGATATTTTCAGATACATTTCCTCAACTTTTTCACGAATTGTGATTTATCCCATTGGTAACCAAATTACACATGATTAAAATTATGTTATTGTTAAAACGTGCTCACGTTTCCAAATGACATCTAAAATCGGTATCTTTTTAAAAGTATTCATTTGTTCTTACGTGCTTATTTTACAATATGAGGCAGTTGAACACATTAGATTTTTTTTCCTGTCTCTAATAGTTTTGTTAAAGTGACCGTGTGGATGTTTCCTTCTTTTATGGAAATAAGCGAAATTTATTACTAGTGGAAATATGTACTTGTTTTAAAGGTCGTTCGGAGCTAAATGCTTTAGATTGCCTCTCACGGGTCATTATTTATTCAGAAAATATTTGAATAGCCACAAATGAGCTTGTACTTAAACTTGTTCTTTTGGGTTTTTTCTTGCATGAAATCTAAAGGAATATTAACTTTTTAAAAATATACTTTCTTGTATACATTTATATAAATGAGGCATTTCATTTAATCAAGAGTTGGAAGGAAATGTGCGGTTGGAGAGAGACAGAAAACCTGATTTGAATATGTTTTTACAATGATCATTCACCTTTATTAACATGTAACCTAAGGGAACTTTCTACATCGTAGGCTTGAAAGATTTATAATAAACAAGAAATAAAAAAAAATATGCGTCAAGCATACATTATGTAACACTTTCCAACACATTCAGAATACTGTAATAAAACTTTACATTGTATTGAGGTGAAAGATGTGTAGATAATCAATTTATAAAATGCATAACGCAGTTGAAAATCCAGTTACTGCCATTAGTATCAATAGTCGGAAAAATACCCGAATTTTCTGTGCAGCCCTGTATATAATCTATAGCTTTGTATGTATAGTACGTAATATGCTGGAAGTTAATTCAATTAAGCGCTTAGCAGATTTGAAATTTTTTATTCAGCAATTTCTGTCAATAAATAGAAATATACTTGAGATCTTTTGTGTAACCCTGTATATGATCTATAAAATTTATACAAACTAAGTAATCTGCAAAAAATAGTTAAATTTTAAAACGCGTACCACAACTGAAAAGGAAATTCCAACTATTATTCTTCATTAGGCAGTACTGTAGCCAAATACTTTTATGTGTTTCTATAAATGGACGATAAATTATATATACACCGGATTCTACAATAAGCGTTTTGTAGCACACTTCAGTAATATACATAAATTTCAATATGTTTAAAATAGTGTAATATCATTAAAATATATCGCAAACGATATTTCTCCACAAGCCGTAATGTAACAGAATTCTTTTGGGTGTCCTGGTAAATGAACCATATAACGCTACACACTTCATTTTCAATACCGAACGTGCCATGGCAAACCCCTATAACATATATCAATTTCTTGACAATCCGACTATATTTAGAGCATGGACAAACAGACAGACAAACATAATTCATAAACATTTTCAACTATGTTGGAAAGTGTTAAAATTTTAAAATGTTAGACAGTTGGCTATCATTTGGTTACAGATTACAATAAATATTTAATGGATATTAAAAATTCAGAAGGGCAAAAAAAGGCCATGTAACCATAAGAGACGTTCTAAATCGTAGACTCGAGAGATTTATAATAAAAAACTAAAATGTTGGACAGCCGGCTACCATTTGTACAGATAATAATAAATATTTACTGGATATTAAAAATTAAGAGGAACAAAAAATGAGCATTTAAACTAAGGGGACTTTATAAATCGTAGAATTGAAATATTTATAATAAAAAAAAAGGAAATGTTAAGCTTTCGGCAACCATTTGGTACAGATAACAATACATATTTATTGCAGATTAAAAAAAGATTAAAAAGTAAGAAGAGCAAAGTAAAAAAAAAAAAAAAAAGAATTTTAAGGTGTATGGGATACAGTTTTATTTATTTTTTTATTTATAAATAGCGATTTTTTTTCTATAATATTACAGTTGATAATTAATATATTCATTGTACGGAACCCTGCGTACGTGAGGAATACTCGTACTTGACCGTTTATTTTTATAAGAACTGTTTATTATGAGCATCATATTTTCAAAATTTGCTCTTAAAACAATTTAATAAATATATATCTGAAAATAACTGTACGAAGTTTGATGATTTTGTTTTTTGTAGAAATTCACACACAGAAAAATATCCCTGTAAAATTACGGACAGAGGCCAGTAGTAGAGATTCCAGTCATACCCCATAAAAGAAATCCCTATCCAATTACCAATCCGTATTTTTACGAACAGACGGGCTAGAACTGTAAAAAATATGTGGATTGCCCTTAATTTTCTGAGTATCTAAGAGATAAGGCCGCTTATTTAGTGGATCAGACCGTTTTTCATCAAATAAGGCGGTTACCAGTGAAAATTGAAGGGCAAACGCCCATAAATTTACAGTTTTTTCTGAGAGTGTTAGATATATCACTTTACATATGAGGAATCTTTAAAAACTACCTTCTAAAATAAAAGAATTAAAAATTTTACGGACTCCTTAGACAACATTGTAACAAGTGCGAAAAATGATGTGTTAAAGATAAAGTGTGAAAAACTTTCCAACACATCCAGAAAATGTAGCAAAATTTCACCGGAAAATAAAGTGAAAGAACGTGTAATAGTAAACAGATTAGAAAACACATAACACAATTAAAAATTAAGTTTCCGCAAATACCGTAAATAATCAGAAAATAAGTCGAATCGTTTTATATCCTGTATATGATCAATAGATTCGCATATGTATATGCTACATAGCGTATAGTAAAAATTAGTTCATTTAGAAAACGTATAACATAAATGAAAATTCCCTTTTAGCGATTTTTGCCAATAGACGGAATTGCACTCGAATTATTTTGTACCTCCCTAGAGCTTTTTATACAAGTCAAATGTTATGCTAAAAATTGATTCAGGTAAAAAATGCATAACATAACTAAAACCGCACTTCCAACAATTACCAACTATAAATGACAGCTCTGTTTATGAATTTATTTATATTCCACAAACTTCTCTCAATATACTAAGTTTAGTCCAGCAGGAAAAGCATAACAAAATTAAAAATCAGCGTTGCGCAATTCATGCCCATTGCGGCAGTAATTCTTACGATTTATTTTGTGTATCCCTATATAAGATCAAAAGATTTTAGGCACACCATGTAATGTAGATAAATTTAGTTAAACTTGAAAACGTACAACCACAACTGAAAGCGCTCTTTCCCAGCATTTATAGCTCATAGAAAAACTGAATTATTAAGAATATTATGATTCAGTTTTTTGTTATAATATATAAATAATTAACTAATTATTTTTAACTGAGTTGCTTTGTGTGTTTCTGTAAATAAACAATAAATGTACCACATGTTACAGTAAGCATCTTATAATGCACATCAGTAATGTATATCAATTTAATTGTGTTTGAAATGGCATAATATCATTGCGTTGCACTGCAAACGCTTTTTCCATGTAGATCATTATGTAACGGAATTCTTTTGAGTAACCCCGTAAATAAAAGATAAATGCTTTGCACTCTATTTTCTACAGAAAGCGTGTTTGAGTGCACCTCAGAAATTCATAATAATTTCATTATGTTTGAAATAGTGCAATACCATTAAAATACATTTCAGACGATTATTCCTCATGTCTTTAATATAACAGAATACTTTTGAGAGACCCTGTAAGAAAACTATAAATGTTCCCCCTTCATTTTCAACAACGATCATGCTACAGAAATCCTCAATAACATATGTCAATTACATAGCAATCCGAGAATATTTCGATAGTTAGGGTAAGGCCAGTCACTCAGGCAGACACATAAACAGAAGTTGTGAATGCGTCTCTCTCCAATATGAAACCGGGAAAGGTTCGTAATTTTATTAGTAATAATAATAATAATAAATTAATGAAAATTTCGTCAGAGTTAACTTGATTTGTATGAATGTAACGACGTTAAAAGAAGTGATGGAAATGACCACCATCCACATTGAAGCAACGCGGAAATTTATGTGCGGAATGCAGTTGACTTTCCACATGTGGAAAGTTAACTGTACTTAATAGTGACGGAACTATGGAGCATTTCCCTAGAACTTTTTCCAATATTATTTCGCACACAAGAAAAGGCAAGTTTGTATAAAAAGTTCTTTAACATGATTGGAATGAGACATCTTGTACTTTTTACTGAAAAAATAGATTACGCCTTTCGTTTCTTATTACGAAAACTATTCCTTCTAGTGTGCTATATTATCACTATAATTTTGTGCCATATTTTTATGTTTGCTATATTATTACTTAAATATTTTTTTTTCTGGAACATACGGAATATTTTTTGATTACCTTGATTTATATGGAACCTAACGAAATTAAAACAAGTGACGAAAATGACCACCTTCCACATTGAAGCAACGCTGAAATTTATGTGCGCGGAATGCAATTGACTTTAAACACTTATCAGTGACCGAACTACGGAGCACTTTCCTAGAACTTTTTGCAATATTATTTCAAATACAAGGAAAGGCAAGTCTGTACAAAACTTTCTTTAACAGATTGGAATGAGACATCTTGCATTTTTCACTGAAACAATGGATTACACCTCTCGTTTCCTATACGAAAACTGTTTTTTCTAGTGTGCTATACTATCACTTAAATTTTGTTCCATCTTTTTCTGGAATATACTGAATATTTGTTGATTATCTTGATTTGTATGGAATGTAACAAAATCAAAAGAAGTGATGGAAATAACCACCATCCACATTGAAGCAACGCTGAAATTTATGTGAGGAAAGCAGTCGACTTTACACACTTATCAGTAACCGAACTACGGAGCACTTTCCTAGAACTTTTCGCTATGTTATTTCACACTCAAGGAAAGGCAAGTCTGGAGAAAAATTTCTTTAATAGTTTGGATTGAGACATCATGCATTTTTGACTGAAAAAATAGATTACGCCACTCATTTGCTGTACGACAACTTTTTAAACATCTATTCAATTATAATTTTTTTAATGAGTCAGGTACGTTTAAATCGGCCAAAAAAGGGATTATTATTATTAATAATGTTTAGGCATATTAAAATTTGTTTAATTTGCAATATTTTAAACAAAACTGCTTTCTAAATTTTAAGCTTGCACAAAATTTACGATAAAAGGAACTTCAGAAATTGATTTGTAAAGCATAAGGAATGCTCATTTTTAGAGTCATTTTAATTAAAAGTCGTTATTTCACATGTCCAAGATTTTGTGAAGATAGCCAATAAGGAATTCATGGAATTTTAACATTCTGCATAAGTAATAGATGCATATGAATAAATCTAAAATTTTTATGCTTCAATTAATATTAATAAAATATGTTTGTTTTTATTTTTTAGAAAATTCCAAAATTCCGGGTTTTTTTTTTTTAAATATATCTTTCATTTTCATTAGTGGCAAGAGACAATTTTTTTTCAAGTGTAGCTAATTTAAATTTGGCACTATGTGTCTTTTAAAACATATTAGTTCATACGATTAAATTATAAGATTGCAATCCAGTGCTTAGTGCATAAATTGGGGGAAAAACATTTATTTATAACTGGAAAATAATGAAACTTAAATATATTTAATTTAAAAAACAAATTTCAAATTAAAAGTTTTGTTTACGTATTATTTTTTAACACTTTCCCACATACTTGAAAAGTGTTTATGAATTCGGGTTGTCTTTTCGTCTATCCATACTCTAACTCGGTAAATATAGTCAGATTTTCATGAAATTAATATATATGTTACTTTGGTTTACCATGGCATGTGCGGGAAAGGTCGTTTACGGGGTATTTTAATGATATTACACTACTTTAAACATATTGAAATTTATGTATATAACTGATATGTTCTACAGAGCGCTTATTGTAGAATCTAGTGTACATATAATTTCTCATTCATTTATAGGGACACACAAAAGTATTTGGCTACAGTACTGCTTATGACGAATATTTGCTAGAATTGCTTTTCAGTTGTGGTACACGTTTTAATATTTAACTATTTTTTTTTGCACATGATTTGGCATGTACAAATTTTATAGATCATTTTATAGATCATTTTATAGATCATGACGGAAATTGCTGAATAGAGATTTTCAACTGCGCTATGCGTTAAATTCAACTAACTTATAGCATACTACATAGTATACATACAAATCTATAGATCATATACAGGGTTGCACAAAAATGATGGATATTTTTCTTACTATTGATTTCGACAATTGCAATTATTGTGTTTTGAACTGCTTTACGCATTTTCTAAATTGTTCATTTAGAAATTTTTCCCATTAATAAACTGTAAAGTTTTATTACCGTATTCTGAATTTGTTGGAAAGTGATTACATATTCTATGCTGGACGCCTGATTTTACGTTCTTGTTTCTTCTTTTTCTCGTACCAATGAGTATATATGTTAAAAGAAACCGAGCTTTAAATTTTTATCTAGCATATGACATTTCAAAGGTGTTTCTTAAGGCAGTATTAAAAAAAATATTTTTCCACAGTCAACAACTCAAAATTTTCGGACACGTTTTCAGACTCATTTTTAAAGGTGGAAACATGAAACTTGCTGACGTGATTTTTGAAGAGATGCATAAGAGGCCATGTGTTTTTATTTTTCGCTCAATTAATTAGAACTTGTTTTATAAACAATTATTTTCTCAATACGACCATTTTTTTTTTTTGTTCCCAGGTCTCTCGCTGTGGGAATTCGCGTCAAAACGACAACTTTGACAGCATTTTTGCAATATATTCTGTCTTTATCAAAAAATCGACAAGAACGGCACATTATATAGTTTCTGAATAAGAGAAACTGCCAATTTGATGCGTTTCACAACAAAACTGAATTTTAAAATGAGTCAGAAAATAAGCAGTTTGAATTTGAATACATCCTTTAAAAAATATGAAAAGTGAAGAATTATTGTAAAAGAAGTCTAATCTGCAAATGAAATTTATTTTCACTGTTAATAGTCTAGTCATGTATATATGGTCAAAAGTCTAAAGCCGTATCAAATAGATACTCATTTCTACACACAGATATAGTAAATGAGGGGGGATCCCGATATTCACCAATATCAAACATACATCTTTGTTCTTGCTCCTTCCTATCCTATCATCGTTGAATGCCCTTTAGTTGTTCCCGTCCATTATATTGAACAATAAATAAAAGATGTTCGCTTCCATATTCGATGTCAAGTGACGTCACGACCTATGTTCCCACGGACTGCATCTCTCTTTTGATGTTATTGATATCCTGTTGCATGGCTTGGGGGGACTAAGTCGGTCACGTGCTGCAATGAAAACACCTCTTTAATACATTTTCTCTCATCTTTTATCAGCTGATGAAACAGGGGAGGAGGAAGACGCAAAGCGTTCAAAATTCTCTATTTATTCCTAAAAAAAGAGAGAAAAAAAAATGAAACACAGTATTAACTGCAAAAGAAAGGAGAATTTAAAGTGCTTTACAGTTTTTGAATAATTCTTTTGATTCTTTTAATATATATTTTATTTTTCAAAAAGGGTTGTCATGTACGTATTTTCTTTTACATAATGTTTTTATTGTTATTATTTTAGCGAATTTTTTTATGACGACACATTATTTTAAAATATTTTTTGTGCTGCGTGCTTGGAACTGTTCTTAAATATGTGAAACATTTAACCATTAAATTATTGCCATGTAAAGTTTAAATATTAAATTATTAGTGTTTAAATTACTTAGCTATTTCCAGTCTTTTATTTGAAACTAGCTAAAGTGCCAGCCTTGCCGGAATTTTGAGAATGTTTTAGTTTGAAAAATCAACGATTTCGTGTTAATTTACGTAATTTTCGCTCTTTTTTTTTATTTAATCTGGACGACAAATTACCTACTTACTTGGCAAATATAATCTATGATCTGAATTGAGACCGATATTAAAACCTTTTGATGAAAAGTTGTTTCCGAGTATTTTGTTATTTAAATAATTTGTCCATGGTTAAAGGAAAATGGCAAGTACAAAAATTCTATGAATTTTATTTTTTTTAAATCTTAAATCTTTGTTTCAGTTCTTCACTAAGAATGAGCTCTAGGGACCTAAACCTTTGTGGAAATTCTAATATACACGCACACACACACGTTTATATATGAAATAGATTTAAAAATGACGAAAACAAATTCAGAGAATCTCAAAATGTTATAAAATATGCCCTAAACGGTGTTTTATCATGTTTCAATACGTTTTTTCATACACATATGACGTTATATATTCACCTGCCGACGCCCATTATATATCCAATAGGGCGTAATATTAACGTTTTTTTTTTTTTAATTCGTCAAACTATTTATTTCATTTTCATTTTTCACGTGGAAATCTTGAAATAGAAAACTAATTGTTGTGGTAAGAACTTTATTGTGGATTTTTAATTGTTGGCAACTGCTATAACGAAAAGTGTTTAAATTTGATAGGAAATTGCTGTTAAATTAGTGGTTTTTATTAATTAAAAATTAACTATAAATTATTTCGATTCCGGATTATTTTAGTTGCCTCGGCCGTCTTTTAATACACATGTACACAATTCTGGCTTTCAAACTGTGGATTTGTATAGAATTACAGACAGACAGACGAATTTTCATTTTTATATATTAGATTATCACAAATTTTCATTTTTAGTTTTATTTCTTTACTTTCAAAAACACTTCCACTTTTACAATTCCTCTGTGAAACGTATCTGTGCGGTTGAAATGTACCAGTAAAGTGAAAAATTATTAAACGAGTTCTGAAAAAAAAAGGGAACGTTTTTGCTATTTATTTTGCTATTATTGTGCTATTTTATGCTATTTTTTTAGAATCAAAGGCCTAATGAATTATTGTTGAAAACTTAATATGTTGGTTGATTGAAATTTTGTGTAAGTTTTTTTTTAAATTTATTTTCTTTTTCAAGATTTTTGTCAATTTTATTAGAAATTACGTTTTTAAAAAACGCACACTGTTTTTTTTTTTTCTTTTTTTAAAATTAAAACACATTGCATTTAGATCTGTCTGCTCTGATTCTAGATCTTAACCCCAAAACATTAGTTATTCAGTAAAGTAACGGTGAAATAACTTAAATCATCTTTCTTTAAAACTAATTTTTTATCAAAAATTCGAACTGCTTTCTATTGTGCAACATTTTTTAACATAGCACTATAATAATATAATGAGAATATCCATAGTGTTATTGCAATGCCACGCTTTACAATATCATATTATACGAATTATTAAAATAAGGCAATACGAATTGTTAAATGTTAATATACTTGAAAATGCTAGATTTTTCTCCCCTAAACTTGTCATATCTTAACTATTATTGCGGCTGATTAAGTATCAAATCTAGTAGAATCACATTATACACTGGGAAAAAAAAAAAAAAAAAAAAAAAAAAAATCCGTCAATATGCACAACTTTTTCCGTAAAATTTTACGGAATAGTTTCATTTTTCTAAGAAAACAGTACAATTTCCGTAATTGACATTTTGAGACTATAAATCCAGTAAGTTTTCCCTAAATTTTACGGAATATTACTGTATTACTTTCAAAACAGTACAAGTTCCGCGAATGATGTTTTGAAATAGTGCCTTTGTTTGGAGGGCAAAATAATTGTTGTATATACTTGTCTTACAGTGATATTATTTTCGTTAAAATCCCATTATTGGCTAAATATAGCTCTATATTGAAAATATATTCAATGATTTTCCGATAATGGCTAAATAGTATGTTTTACATGAGTTTTCAAGTACAACCGATAAAAATTATGTCGCCGTCTATAATATGTATTTTTAAACAACTCGCTATAATATTTCTTTCTTTCTTTTTTTCTTTATAAAAAGCTAACGTATTTTTACGATATCTAAAAAAATTGAAATCTTATTAATATCTCTTTAAGTCTGAGATCGTTAAAAAGGAAATGTTACAGTTTATTTTTCATTATGATTTTAAAATAATGTTTGACTTATTTGTAGCAAGCTGCTAATAATTTTTTTAAAGTTTCTGTTAGGATGTTTTAAAAGGAAAAAAAATCTATTTTTAATTTTAATATTTTTTAATCTATTCGCTTTAACAAATTCGCACATAAAATTTAAAAGATATCTGAAATATAATAACAAAATTATTATAAAATTGGCGTTTATGTAAGTTTAATAAGCAATAAAGGAGATTTATTTTAACACCATGTGCAATTATCTTTATTTGAGTTTACAGTAGTTCATCAGACAAATAATTTGGAAAATTTGAAAAGTACATGTTTGAAACAAATGTGTTGGTATTCTTGCAAAACTAAAAGAATAAATAAATAAATAAATATAATATTAAAATAAAATTTTAAAAATCTTGCAAAAAAGAAGCAGTTATTACTCTTAATACATTTTTTCATACCTGTAATATTTTAAAGAGGAAAATTTATCTTTTATAAAGCATGAAACTAAAAAGCTAAATATTCAAAATTATGGGGGGAAATGTGTAAAATGTTCAGATTTGGTTACTGAATTGACAAATATTATCTCTACGAAAATACCTTCCTTGTTTAACATGTTAGCATTTGCCTTATAAAAGACATCTGAAATAAGTAACGATAACTGAACACGTAGTTTGTGAAGCCGTGGTCTAATCGTTAAGGGCATTAATCTGGAAGAGGACAGTTCCCTGGTTCGAATCTCGTCAGGGTAAATGTTATTGATTTAGTGATGCTTGAATTGTGATTTTTCTGATCTTGATGTAAATGTGTCATCGAAAAGCTAAGTGTCAAGTTCATAAATATGTAAGTTTCTCCTTGAAAAAATATTATATTTTGTCTTTGAGACAGAAATTTTCAAATACGGAAATATGAAAAAAACGGAATTCTTTCTGGAATTTACGTAATTTTTTTCGTTAAAATACGGAAATAGTACTGGTGCCTCGATTGCTAGTGCAATTTCCGTATTTTAACGAATTTTGTTTTTTACATAGTATGTTTTAGATGTGATATTAAAGTATGTTTTTTTAACATTCCTTATTAATTACCTAGCTATAATATTTCTTTTAAATTTAAATTATCATAGATTTCAGTCTCACAAATGAAAAATACATGTATGAATTTTATTCCTTCTTTTATCTTCTGTAATGCGATTTCACTAGTAAAATAAAAAAGATATGATAACTCTGTGTTTTGTCTGTAATTAGCTTTCTGAGTCGTTATACAATTCATTATGTTCATTGTTAGACATTTTTGATAAAAATCACTAGATACATTTACTAAGATACATTTACATGCTATTCAACATTTTTTGCTTATTTTACGCGTTCCAGTAATATTCGTTATTAACGTACTGCTTGGCATCTTGGCTTACTTGCCACTGTCTTGCAGCCTATTTGAACTTTGAAAATTTGTAGATATCAAAGCCTAACCGATCTCCCCCAAAACTCACGTGCTTTGGCATTATTCGCTTACTAAACCCGCCAGATTAAACGGCAGTCTACGAAAAAAAAAAATTTGTAGTTTAAACGTCGGTCTACGAAAATTTCCCTTTCTAGTTTAAACGACAGTCTATGAAAATTTTTATTTGTAGGTCGTTTGCCTTTTGGTTGTCCTGCGGTTTCGCATGTAAAAATAGCTTTCTCAGACGTCATCCATAAACATCTTTATATCCAGGATACGTTGCTGATTGGGAAATATATTTTCAAGAATGCTTAGTTAAATTACATTAACCGCTTTCCTTTTTTCCCGAGTTATCTCGTATTCGTAAATATTACAATTAATTATTATCCCGAGAAAACTCGGGCGTGGCATAATTTGTCACTACGATTTGCTTTATTACGTTTTTACTCCGCCTGACGCTTAAAAACAAATAAATTATTCTTATATAATATAATAAATTACTTATAATTAAATTATATATGATATTTGATTGCCAGCTTTCCAGGTTTTGTGATATGAATGCAAATGATGAAATGCGATGATGTGATTGCAGAAAATGTGATGATTTTTTGCAGTTTTTTTTTTTAATTGGTAAGGGTGCGGTGGTTTATTAAAAATTAACACTTTCTTATTTCAGTAGTAGAGCCTGGATTATTTTGTTGTTGTTATTATTTCAACGCAAGAAGAATTTGACTTTCATGTCCTACAACATAATAAAAATGTCTTTATAGTAAATAAGTTTTAAAATATCACTTTTTTTCTCGGATGTTTTTTTTATTCATTAGTTTTTAATATTTATTTGCGTATTCTCAAAAGCAAAATATTTTTTGTGGAAACATTGATTTTAGTCTAAATTTTTCTCCGGATGTCGAAAAAAGAAGACAATGCATTGCCGATTAAGTGCCAGTTAAGCTCGCCATGTTCGTCTGAACAACAACAACAACAACAAAAAAAAAAACACCATCAATTTGTTGAATTAGGGGAAGGTGGCCTAAAATGATCCTAGCGCTCAAAACGATCCACATACGTTTTCTTCCAGACAGGTTAACGGTTCTATCTAACTATCAATCGGTTAACACATAAACTATGTATATTAGATTGAGCAAAAAGTTCTGGGGAATTTTTAATCTAATTATTACCAGAATTTGTATCATATATAGGAATACTAGTGGTATATCTATAGGAGTTCAAGAATCCGATTATGGACTCTTTCGATCAATGCAAACACTTTTTCAAGGGCCGTCGATTTGAATCCTTTAATGATGTTGAAGAAGCATGTCAAGAGTTTTTCGATTCTAAGGAGACGCCATGGTACTTCCAGCAAACCCAGAATCTGGCAGAACAATGGCAGGAAGTCGTGGACTATGATGGTCTCTACTTTGAAAAATAGTCCTTGTTGCTTTTGTTGCTAATTTGCGCATAACAACGTAACTTTCGCAAATTTCCCAGAACGTTTTGCTCAACCTAGTATATAGTTGTGCCAAGTGAAGAAGAATCAATGGCGATATTCAAGCAATCGCAGAATTACGCGTGTGAATAGAATTATTTGAAAAATTGGGTTTTGTAACATCTGTTATAAGATAAGAACTAACTTTCATATTTATTTAGATATACAGTCTTTCATGTACAGAAATATGACTTGGTTTACTTAATGGAGTATGTTATTAGATGAAAATTACACTTGCTAAGTTTGTTATGTTTCTCGACGTCATCCACTAATATGACCTAAAATGGCCGGCCATGTTGCCGGGTAAAATTTTTTCTATCCATTGTGGCAACACTTTTCAATTCTGTATGTGCTCCTCTGTGATTGGTGTTTATTTATCTTACAACTAGCGCCGCCTGTCGCACTTTTTGTAAGCTGTCCTATTTCCTCTTTGTGTTCATTTATGACCTTGTCACCTTACGGACGCCTGTTTACAGCAGCTGATGACGGGCTGTTATATGTTCCAGCTCGAAACGCGTCCTGTCGCTTTGATTTTATGATGATTTATATGATGTTTTACTATTTTATTTGTGATTTAAGGCCGATTTTTGGTGCTGTTTCAATTGAAGGATCATTTTGCCCTTTGGTGAGGGTAAAATGATCCTTTGGATGCTTTTTCAAAAATCCATTTTTTCATTACTCAATTTTGATTTAAAATATTATTAAAATATGTTTATAATGCAAAATATAGTGTAAAACATACTAGCAAAGAGCCAAAGTTTTATTTAAACAGTTATGTTACTTTACACAAGTTTTCTCCTTAAGGGGGATCAGGACCTTTAAACTTTAAAAAAATCATTTTTCGTTTTTTGCTTTATTCTGAATGTTTTAAAATTTCTCAACAGTATGCAAAAAAAAAAAAAAAAAAAAAAAAAAAAACCCGCATAAATAAATCTGCATTATTTCTTGAGTTATAATCATTTATAAACGGTGATTATAATGGAAGGCCTGTAGATATTGAAACTTTAAAACGCGTTTTATCAGATTAGTAAATTTGGAGTTTGCGCGCACTGTTACTTTTAAACTATGTAAGCTACTGCTTAAAACAAATTAAAAAATTATGCCTTTCTTTATAGTCTACTGGTTAACCCCAAAAAAAATTCGCATATTTTGGTTATTTATTTTTTTGCATATGAAAAACTTGAAAAATAATTGAGATTTTCGAACTTTTTTTTTATTTTGTGCTAAAATTAAATTTTAAACAACGCTTTTTGCGTATATTTTGGTTTTAAGTTAGAAGTAAGTGTACTATGATTCTATTTTGTTCAAACATTGTTTTCTATATGCATTATTTAGAGTTTTATCATGCGCGCAGCATTTAATCACACATTAGTGAGATGAATTTTTAAATTTTAAATTTAAATATTAATTTTCTACATACAACATTTATTTTTCAGGATAATGTAGTTAAGGAAATATACTTTAGACAGGAAGGGGAAAAAAGATCTTAATTGCATATTGTTTGTGTTTTTGTACTTTGAAGAAGGTGATGTTTTTTATTGTTTCGACAAACTCAAAGGTCCTGTGCCTCCTTAAGGGGATCACTTTAGGCCACCTCCCACCTAACACTTTAAAATAACAGTGGTAAGATGATGGTTTTCAAAATAGAAAGCACTGGGTTCTACATCATGAGCATGTTCGCATCTCGTAGATTTTCTTTGCCTTTAATGCTTTTTAATAATACGTGTTCATTTATTTTATTTATTTTGCATTTTATTTTTGACTATTTTATTTCTATATAGTATTTCAATAATTTTGTATAAGTTATTTTTTTTAGCTGCAGAATAATAGTTTAGATTACGCTGAAAACAAACCTTTTAAATTTTCAGGAATAATTGTGACACTTTTACCTTTGACATTAGCCGAATAACAAAGAAATTAGCTGAAAATGCTCTCACAAGAATTCGCGTCTTTTTTCTGACTCTTCGTCATAAGTAAACAAAACCTGTGAAAGTAAAATCCTGTGTTAAGGGCGAAAATTTCTTGGTTTGGTTAGAAAGGAAATATTCATTCATAATAGAATGTTGTTCTTGCTAAAACAGAAAAAAAAAATCCGATTTTCAAATATATATTCCCTGGAGAAAAAACATTTCATATAAATTAGTAGCGAGAGACAACATATTAAACTAAGTAAATTACTTTTGTTATGATATCAATTTACTAAGAATGACTTACACGAATTCTGAAGATGAGTAAACCCTTTTCTAAAGATTGCGCCGATCTATTTCACATACATTTTCAGTTTAACAATATTTCAAATTTTTGAGGTTTTCGAAAAAAATAACTATTTTTGCCTTTTGCTTTTTCTGAAGATCTATTTTTGCTATTTTTAAGTACGCCATTTATCTTCTTTTTATTCTTTGTGTTTTTCTTTTGTATATAATATATATATATATATTACTAAAATATGGTTTTCATTGATTTAGTCCTGCCTATAACGTACTTTTTTTTTTTCAGCTTCGTAAAAGTTTTTATAATGTCGTTGGCCAGGAGTCAGGCATCTTAGTGCTACCTAATCACACAAGTATTTATTTTATGGAGCATATATGAATAATGTCCTAAACAATAATTCGAAAAAATTCAAATTATACCTTCTTTTCTTTGTTTTTTTTTCTCTTTTTCTTCTTTTTTTTGTTTGGTTCTGAAAAACTTTTTTTTTTTTTTTTTTTTTTTTTTTTTTTTTAAATTTATAAATCACTTTTATATTTTTCAAATGAGTATTCCTCATAGAAAATACCCATTATATAAGTAAGTGGCGACAGGCAAATTTCGCCCTCTAAAGATAATTCGTTTATCGATAAGATGATATCCATTTATCCAAGAATGACTTACACCAACTCCGACATTGCGTAAGCCCTGTTTTAAGCATACACCCATTTATTTCACATACGACTTCCAGTTCAGCAAACCTGAGAAAGTAAAACAAGGGCTACTTACTCCACTCCATATCGTCAAACACCATCCCCTTCCCGAATCACTTCGGCGTGGGAAATGTCATCACTAATCCCCCGCCCCCTCAATTTTGATAAAGTATTAGCAGACGCCTGTTTGCCCTCTTCTCCTCAGGGCCACGTGGCCCCTGTAAAAGTGCCTCCAGCGCGTGGCTCAATGTTTGCGGTTGTTGATTTGCGAAGGGTTTTTCTCATAAAACCGCAGAGGCGTGAATGATAGTACATTGGTGTTATCGAGCGAGCTGTGGTTCTTTAATGAAAAGCTAATCTATGCTATGGGGATTTGAAAGAAAGTGATTATATTCCAGTTTGGGTGAAGAGTGAAAAATCGTGTGAAGTGTTGGATATGCTAATCCAATACGGGCGTAAAAAGAATCTAATTGTCACATACGCTAAAGACTAAACCTATGGCAACTGTCTTTTTTAATTAATTATGGCAAAATTTTATTGCAGTTGAGCTTTTCCTAACTTAAATATCTTGAATTCAATACATAGACATATTTAGAATTTCATTTCCGTCAAATGAAATACAATATTATAAATTTAAAAATTCGAATATATTCTTATTTTTAATGAACTAATTAATTATTTTTGAGCTAATAAACAATGCGGGTGGAAAGAAAGTGATTATTTTCCAAGTGAAAATCATCTGAAGTATTAGATATGCAAACCGATTATGGAAGCAAAGGCAATCTTATTGTCATATAATGTTAAAGACTAAACCCATCGCAACCATAACTTATTTTATTAGTTATGATAAAATTTGACTTCAGTTAGGTTGTTCATTATATAAATATCTTGAATTAATTATAGACATATTTTAGAATTTGATTTCCATCAGATGATATACAGCATTACCTATATTATAAAGGATAAGACTATCTGTCTGTAACGCTGGCGTCATTTTGAGCTTGGCAACGGTTGACGATTAAATTTCGCTAATGCAATTTTTTAAACTTCTAAATATCGCACATTTACAATTTTTGCACCGCCGTATAGGGGGGAAAATATACTTTTATATGCAATTTGTTTGAAAACTGAATCGTAATTAACTGAGTTATCATTGCTTCTAAAATAATTTTCAAGCATGGATTCTTTTAAATCTATCTCCATCGTGTGCAGCCTCTGTTACGAAAGAATAGAAACCTATTTGCATTTAAAACAATATAAACAGCATTTTTCCCTAGCTGATTTTCCATAATTTCTTCAAACTATTGCATTAAAAATATGTCTTTTGTATGTCACAGCTACTCCACTTTCAATATGGAACGTTGGACGATCAAATTATCACCAATTATCCACATGGATCCGCGGATATCAAAGGCGTCTTGGAATTTAAAAATTTGAATTAGTTTCCGCGATATAATTTTATTTTGTATTTTTTTAATGACATTTCTATAACGATGGCAACTAAATTACTCCATTTTTGTGGATAAAAGGGAGAAAAGAGAAAACGATAGGGATTAGCAGTGTTTTCTTTTACGTCATTTTTAAATTGCAATTGAAAATAACTTTTATTTGTATTGATAGTGAAAACAATATTGTGATTGAATTATATTTTTCAAGAAAATTTGAAAAAATAAAACCGATTTTTACATGTAAAATGTTTAGAAATTAGTTTATTTCAGAAAGCAAAACATCGTCTGTAGATTTTAGCTCCTTGCATTTAAGAATATTACTGTCCCTTATGTACGGTACAGCAAATGAATTTAAAGAAGAAACAGATTTTTTTTCAAGAGTTATTTCTCATAGATGGCGATTAAAACTTTTCCCAAAGGCACTTAAAGCCGAAAAATACAATTTTGTAAGCATTTATTTTAATTCATAAACTGTAAATATTTTGAATTAAATTCGTCAAAATGACGCTATTTATTTAAACGCTTTTGTGGATAAGAAAGGGGATAAAGAAAATAATAGGGATTATTATTTATTGATGTCATTTTGTCAATCAAATTGATAAGAATAAATATAATGAATTTGAGTAGATGGTGAAAACAACATAGTGATTAAATTGCATTTAAAATCAAATTTGATGAAATAAAAAATTATTTTCACATATTTAAGCTTCAGGAACCAAATTATCTAAAAAGGAAAAGAAAGTCTGCCGAAAAATTGACATAAAGAAATTATTGTAGCTTTTTAAGAATTTATTCAACCAAGGAGGCAAAACGAAAACTAAATTTATCTCTTTGCATTTAACTGAAGTCTTATTGCTTCAAATTTAGAAAAAAAAATTAAACTGGAAAAACAGATTTTCAACTATTTCCTTAAGATGGCGTTTAAATCTTTTCGCAACGACGTTAAAAACAAAATTTTTAGCGAGTAAAATTATATTTTTGTAAACATTTATTTTAATTCATAAATATAAAATGCTTTTGAATAAATTCGTCAAAGCAAAGTCATTTTTGTATAAATTCACCCAAGTGACGTCATTTTTACCGGCTGCGAAATTAGAAGCCAAATCTTGGAAGAACGAAAAGCTTTCGACAAACAAATTTATAGAAAATGTGAATTTTTATTAGGAAAGCTATAGGGTTAAATTGTAAGCAAAATTTATTATTATAAATACTGTATTTAATAAAATTAATATTATAATTTTCTTCTAAATTTACAATAAATTTATATTTCATTTGCCCCAAAAGTGTCGAATGATCTTTTGAATTCAAAAGCAACACAACGGGTTGCCACACAATTAGTAATTTAAAATCCGAAAGTTTGAGTTATTTTTTTAAATTAAATAACAAATTAATTAATTTTTAACCCACTCTTAGAGTTTGATTTCCTAAATTCAGATATGGCAGTTATAATTTTCAAATCAGCCATTGTTTTTTTTCATCTTTTAATATTTAGGTTATTTTAACAGTCATTTCAGGAAGGGCACACAAATGCCAAAAGAAAGAAAAATGTTTCGCAGAAATCAAATATTTTATTTTGAGAATTCCGGTCCGAATTACCATGTCTGGGTATATTTGCACTAATAAAATTTTCCCGGAAAACAAAAGTAAATGAAATACAGTGGAACCCCGATTTAACGTAAACCCCTTTTAACGATTTTCCGCATGTAATGTCATTTTTAGATAGTTCCAATTAATTTCCTACACTTGTAATGTTAAAAAATCCCGTATTTAACGTTATCATTTTGAATAATTTCCCGCATTTAACGTTTTTTTGAGCGGCAGAATCTTAATGAAACTTTTCTAAAATAGTCAGAATTTATGATAAAAAACTTTCTTATCAAAATGTTCAAAATTAGGATTATCTCTCTCTATCTCTCTCTTTTTTTTATCCTTTCTTACCAACTGCAGGTGCAATATTCAAAAGCCCTCCTCTTTTTCACCCGCACCTTTATTTTATTCGATTGTGCTTTTTGTACTAGAACGCACGCAAAATTACCTACAACGGAGCTGATAGCATTCCTTAGAGATTTTTCATTAGCGTCAGATTGTGTGGCGTCAAGAAGAAAGCGATTTTCTATACTTGAAAAATTGAAAGTTATCGCGAAAGGCCAAAGCTGCAATTAATACGTTTAATTTGAATTTCGTATTCATATTTGTAAAAAAAAAAAATTCAGTAAGTAGATTTAATGGAGCAAAATTGGAAAAAATGGAAAAACAGGCTAAAAAAAGAAAAAAAAAATGTGAAATCGTCACCATTTAAGGAATTTGAAAATTGGAAGCCATTAGAACTTTCATAACACTTAAAGCATTCTTTTGAAATACTGGAGACCAAGAGAAAAGCTTACAAAAACTCATATACGTTGAAAAAGCAATTTGTGATGCAGCCGCTAAAAACAGGACGCAAAGTAAAATAAAATATTTCTTTAAAACATAATTTAGAAACCTGATGTCTAAATCATTGTAAATCAAGAAATGAAACATATCTTACGTAAATTAGTCGTATTTTATGGTCAGTGTTTTGTTTTTGTCTTACCCCCATTTAACGTTTTCCCGCATTTAGCGTTATCTTTTTATGGTCCCTTGAATAACGTTAAGTCGGGGTTTCACTGTATCCGTATTTTAATATTAAAAAATATATATAAATTTTTTTCTCCCAAATAATTTCTATTTTTATTAATCCCCTTCTCAAGAAAAGAGGGAAACTAAGATTCACACACAGACTAGCAATCGGTTTCCAAAAATTGCGAGAATAAATCTGCGTTTCATGTCTTACATATGAATTTGAATTCTTTTGTGTGGCCTTGGATAATAAATATGAAAAATTATAGATTGTAATAATTTCTTGTATGCTAAAAAGAAAAAAAAAATCTGTATTTATTTATTTATTTATTTTTATGAATGTTTTTCGATATTTTTCAATGACGCAGAGAATTTTAAAATCTAACTGAATGGTGCAAATTATTTTTTTATTATTTTTTTTATTTATTTTTTTCCTGAGACTAACAAATTGCATTGGTTAAATAAAGAAAATTCATGTGTGTGTATGTATATTTAATAGATAAGTATCTCTCATGAAGAAAACAAAAAATGGTTATAAATGATGATATTTGACTTCGTGTCATAATAACAAAACCTAACCTACTTATAATAAAAACACATAACACAGAAGTTACTTTACACATCTAACACTGTATTACGAAATTATCCCACAGTACAAATCATCTTAATCTCCATCCCGGAATATTACTACATCCGAACTTTTCTCCAAAGTTATTCTTTCATATCCCTTTTTTTTTCAATTTCTACTATTAGTTTACACCCTCCCTATATTTATATATCTTGTTCAAATTTTCAATCGTTAATAAAATACTTATTATTCATCCTATCAAGTTGAAATAATTTTTTTTTAAACTTGTACTGGATGACAATTGATGTTAATACAGATTTTTCAAATATTAATTCATTAATTAAATTTTAATTAATTAATTTTAGTTTTATATGGGAGACAAAATGGCGGCCATTGGTTATTGAATAGCATTTAATGCATCTTAATATCTATAAGGGGGGTTACCATAGGGGGGATATTGTTTTGTCGCAAAATATCGCAAAGTTTGTCGCCAACTTGGCGATATATCGCCAAATTTGGAGACCAAAATGAGTCACCAAAAGTGACGCCAACTGGGCGATATCTCTAATACTTCGCCAAATTCCCATAGACTTCCATTGTAAACCTACTTGCTTATAAAAAATCAACAAATTGAGATATTTTAATGCAACAAAAACTAATATTAGCTTAAGGGATTATATTAATTTTTTCTTTTATGACCTAGGTAGGAATTGGCTTTAAAAACAAAATTTTTATATTACTTGTTTTTAAGACATTTTGTTAAGTTTCAGCAGAGCTTTTCCGCATGATTCTTATCAATGGGTATATTTTGCCGAATAACCAATTCCCAAGTTCTTGAGTTTCAAAAATAAGAATATGATTTTAAAAACTAAAAAGTAACATTTAAGCAATGTGGTCCTTGGCCATCACAAAACATTCTTCTACAGTGTTCCAATATATTAATTTAACTAGCAATATTGCACAGCAACACTTACGAAGTATGGTGCATTTCTTTGAATTTAACTTGGAGTTATAGTGATCCGTGAATAGAAAAGGGTACAGTTCAACAGCAGCCCACACTGTAAAAAAGACATTCTTAAACTACGAAAATTTACTTTAAACATGAACAAAAATATTCAATAACCGCTTCCAAGTATTCCGAAAAGCGTTTCCTTTCTCTTTAGAAACCTCTGAACACAATTTATTTTCGAAATTTAAAGAATTTATAAAAATGATTTTTTATTAGCTGCCCATAATTTTCGAAAACGTTTCCTAAGTAGCTTTTACAATGCATTAATTAGTTCTCCTACCCAGGAAATCGGTTTTTCTGATGCTATTAGACATCAACTAAACATTTTCAATTGCATAACTGAAATTGCCCATGCAATTGTAACAGAAAAATGATAATTTTAATGTTAATGTTAATGCTGTTAATTCTATATGTTTTTCAGTTAAACATGTTTGCTGAACATGAAAATATTTTCTTGGGATCTCATAGCATCCGAAAAACCGGATTTCTGGGTAGAGAGAACTGATTAATGCACTGTAAAAGCTTACTCAGAAACGTTTTCGAATTGAGAATCGCATGTACTTCCCTTTTGATTCCATGGTTGTGTTCAAATATGAATCGTTATGTACCATAACCCTGAACCTCAAATTAAAGTAGAATTGTGCCGTCATTTATTTCCCATTCAAAATTATTAACTAGAAACGTTTAATTGATTATTTATTAAGAAAATGGCAAAATTATTAGAAAGATACCCAAATCAATTTTTTTTTTTTTTTTTTTTTTTTTTTTTTTACAAGAGCATTATTTGAAAGCACTTTTAAATTATTTTAAAATACTATGAATAATTTGATATTTATATTAATAAACATCTTTTATGCTGCCATAAATGAAATAAACCATAACAGGGTAAAAAATTATCGTTTTGTTGGAATTGATAACATGTGATGTTTCAAAAGTGAGAAAGCATGTGTTCATTTTTGATCCAATCGTACTCAATTCGATATGAGTACATCGATTTACTCATTATTGAGTACTTCATTTTTTTAGTGTAGTACCAACTTATGTCATGTTCTAACTGAATACCAAGTTTGGTGAAATTCCACTCCAATTACGCTGAGATATAGCTGTGAAGGAAATCTTGAACAATACAGCACAGCAGCGCCACCTGTTGAACTATATACACCGAAAGCTAATGAGTATCTACTTATGTCAAGATCTAACTGAATATGAAGTTTGATGAAATTCCATTGCATTGATGCCAAGATATAGCTATATGACGGAAATCGTGCAAAACACAGTTTAGCAACGTCAGCTGTTGAGTGATATAATACACAAAACCAATCGGCATTTGTTCATGTAAAGGTCTAACACAAAATGAAATTTCATGAAATTCTGTACGTTAGCTCTTAAGATAGAGCAGCCACAATAATTGTGTCACACACGAACTAAGAGAGAGAGAAATATTTTCGAAACATAATCAAATCGTATTCAGGATATCCCAAAATGTGCAAATAAAAAAACGGAAGTTGAAAATTTTCGTGATTTCCATACTTTCTTCTTATGCATAAAAAAAAAAAAAAAAAAAAAAAAAAACCATAAAAAGATGAAATACTGCTAATCATTGACCATCGTTTCATTCAGTGGCAAGACTGTTTACCCACGTTTACCCACATGAAGTGAATGATTAATCTGCCTGTTTTATCTGAAGCGATTTTTGTGGTTCAGAATCCACTTTCAACAGAAAATGCCATTTATTTTTTATAGCCCATGTATGAGAAAAATGTATTAAGTAATAGCAAAATGAATGAAATGAGTCCAACAATAACTTTTTATCACACGAAATTACAAGAAAAATGAACCAGCGATTTCCGTGGAAGCAATATCTCGATTTCTATTGGATGGAATTTCACCAAATTTAAGATGTAAGATATCTATATATATATTATGTTATCGAACATGGAACAGCAATCGCGATTATTTGTTAATTGTTTAATTGCAATCCCTGTTCTGTGGCCAAATACCGCCAAGTTTGTCGCAAACTTGGTGATATAGCCAGAAATTTGGCGAACAAAATTAGTCGCCAAAAGTGACGCCAACTTGGCGATATCTCTAATATTTCGCCAAATTCCCAGACTTCCATTGTAAACCAATAGGGTTTACTTACTTACAGAAAATCAACAAATTGAGATATTTTAATGCACCAAAAACTAATATTAACTTAAGGATTATTAATATAAATTATATTTAAGGGAGTCCAAGTAAATTAAATTATGAATAAAAGTAACATGATACAAGGCTTAGCATGCTTTCTCAAACATAAATTTTAAGGGAGACCAAGCTGGTCGCCAAGAGCGGCTAGTTTATTAAAAATCATGTTGTTTCAATTTTGACTTTGTTCATTCAACAGAAAACGCCGCTGTGTTATACTTTTACGATGAACATTATAGCAGTTATCTCAGTGTCTATTGAGTAGATGTTCAGCAAATTTTATATTTAAAGTTATTAATGAAAAATATGTATATCGGTGCAAATTTGTGTTTGAATACTCATCATGGGGCGATGTTGAATTGGGTCTTTTTTTATTCACAGATCAGTGCAACACCGGGTAAAATTCAATGTAAGGCACTCTACTTTGTATATGTTAGTGTATTTGAATTAATACAGTGCGTTAAGAAATTATAAGACCACTTTGATTTTGAAAATTACGAAATAAATAAAGGTTCTAATTATAGTTTAAAGTCATGAGATACCAAAATACAACATATTTAATAAAATTAGTTTGCAATAATTTAGAATAATGCAATAAATAAGTATGTTAACAAAAATATAAGCAATGATTGAAAAATACATTCTTAACAAATTATAAGACCACTTGTCTAAAAACAAAGATAATATGTAAATTAATACAATATTGGTCCTCCATTTTTCCTTAACCCCAAGAACTGTTTTTCATAGAAGTGACCAGGTGATTACAGATTCAGAAATATTGTGCCATTCTTTTACAATGGCTATTTCTCGTTCATTGGCAGATAAAACCGTTTGTTATTAGCACAAACTTTGCGACTTAATATGGCTCAAAGATTTTCCGTAGGGTTCAAGTCCGGACTTCGACTTGGTCATGGCAAAACATGAATTTTTTTTTAAAAAACTATTGCTTGGTGGATTTAGACAGATGGCAAGAAGCATTGTCCTGCTGAAACATCTAGTTAGCACCACCTAAAAAAATCCAAACGGCATCAAATGATCATATAACATTCCCTGATATTGTGAGTGATTCCCTGAGTCCATACGTCCCGAAATTCGGGTTAAATTGCATAATCCAGCATGACTAAAAACTCCCCAAACCATTACTGATCCTCCTCCTATTTGTCGACTGAAGCATTGTTTGTGTTCCTTCCTCAAATCATGACAATAGTGTTTATAACCATCGGACCGTCAAGATTGATTTTTTTTTCATCTTAAAATATTACTTGTTTCTATTTCTTGTCCTGTGACATGATATTTTTTTAACCCATTTCAGTCTTTCTTCTTTATGATGTTTCAAAAACCTCATTTTTTTTCAACAGTTTCATAAATTTTGCATTACTATTTGATTTCAGACTCTTCCAAACTGTTATGTGTGAGGTTCTTTTGCTGAAACGGTTCGAAATTTCCCGAGTTGAAAGACCTTTTTGAGTTGATAATAGAAATATTTGTCGATCATCCCGTGCTGTCAAAATCCTTTTTCATTCCAGATCGTTTAATTTTATTTGAATCCCTCTTTCTAATCATTTCATTGTGAATGGCAATTTTTGAACGCTTCATTAACCGAGCTATTTCTCATTAAGGTTCACATGCACCCTTATAAAGCCAATTTTTTCTTACTTCGGTCGCAGACAACTCTTTACGGCATCTTCAAATACATCGTAAATAACACTATCTAAATTTATAATTCTTGCTCAAAACTTTAATATATAATAACGAAATTAAAGAAAAATGTTTCAAAATGATATCGTAGATACAATGAATATAGTAACCACATTAAAATCTATTCATAAAGAAGTAAAAGATAAAATACCTTTTCCATTTTCTTGGACCGAAAATTATTACCTTTGCTTATACTTGAATCTTCTCTGATCATTATTTGAATCATTGCACTTCACAACTTGTGATTTTCACTCATTTATGATCTTTAAGATCTGAGGTGTTGTTAATAGGTTTGTGATAGTAGTTGTTAGCAAATTATATTAATAAAAAAGCTTTTTCTTGGTTTGTTAATAATGCTATTAAGTATATAGCAAGTTCTTTAAATTCCACAGCTTTCTTTAATTTAATGTTGAAAAAAATATATGCATTCATATTTTGATATTATATATTTTGAGAATATATATTTTGAAAGTTTTTATAATAATCCATTACTTATAGATTTTTTAATACTTTCCTGACTTTTCATTATTACATTCTTTCAGTATTAATCCTTTGAGGGACGGTGGGATATGTTATCCTACCTACAATTAATGAAGATTTACACCAGAAAAATTTTATTAAATTTTAATTTTCTAACATGGGTGGAAAAAAAGTTGTACAATTGCTTTTCCTTATTTTGCAGTAAATCTTTTTGCATATTCCGGTGTGAATTCGACATTATAGAAACACAATTACTTGCCCCTCAAAGGGTTAAAGAATTTAACAATAATCTGCGGGATTGCGACACAGAGTTGTTAATTTGTTTAATGAATTTATTTATTTTAATAATCGGCTTGTAATAAAATAGCTATTAATGTACTAACAATTAAAAATAAATATTGGGCTGAGGAATAAATCATTGCGATTGATTTTTTGAATTTTTTTAATATTATATGATTGATTTTTTTTTTTTTTTTTTTTTTTTTTACTTTCAGGTCATTAGACGGTGTAAGTTTGCTTTCAATTGGACGGAAAGGACGCAAAAGGCTACAGACAGATGTATAAAAGTTAAAATCTCTGTATCATATTGTTACCGGCGACGAAAAATGGTGTATTTACATTAACGTGAAGTAAAACGGCAACGGCTTAGTCCAACAAAATGAGTTACACAGCAAATGAATTTCATTGTAGGTAGTTCAAATTGTGTGTATGGTGGGATTAAAAAGTTGTAATTCACTATAAAATTCTTGCAAAAAAGCCGCACTTCAAACGCTCAATTAAGAAGTCTTACTGTAACCCCCATATTCTCTAGACTTATTTCATTGTATTTTCATCCAATCGCACACGCTACATTAATTAGAACATTCGCAGCGTTTCGGTCAATAGTGGCATAGAATGGTGAAGCAAATAAATCGTCCCTTGAAGTTCTCAATTCCATCATTCTATGCCACTCTTGAGGCAAAGACAAATATGTTAGTAATTTTTTTTACCGGGGCCTCAAAATAGTTATTAAACAATGGGTTGACAAAACATAATTAACTAATTTTTTAAAATTTGACATTCCCGTTTAATCACCTAACGAAAAAAACAAGTTGGAAATTGCTCGTCAAACGTGGCAAATGAGGTGCGTTCGTACTATAACTAGTTTTATAATTATTTTTTGCACCCCATATTGTACTGAATGTATATTTTTTTGCGCTTCATAAGTGCATAGTCTGTAACATTATTAAAATGCACTTACAATAATATTTTCCCCATTCCCCGTAATGTAACGGAAAACTTTTGACTGTCCCTGTAATTAAACTATACATTCGATTTTCATAAAATTTGAAATGGCTCGACAAAATTTTGCAGCAATTATATATTAAAAATTTCAGACCATTCGGAAGGCTGTAAAATCATTAAAATGCATTTGCTATAATTTTTTCCCTTTGGCCGTAATGTAACGGAAAACTTTTGGGTGTCCCTGTAATTAAACTATACATCCGATTTTCATAAAATTGGAAATGGCTCGACAAAATTTTGCAGCAATTATATATTAAAAATTTCAGACCATTCGGAAGTCTGTAACATCATTAAAATTCACTTGCAATAATTTTTCCCATTGGCCGTAATGTAAAGAAAAAATTTGACTGTCCCTGTAATTAAACTATACATCCGATTTTCATAAAATTGGAAATGGCTCGACAAAATTTTGCAGCAATTATATATTAAAAATTTCAGATCATTCGGTCGGGTAGTTTTTGCTCTGTTATATACGGACGGACAGACAGACGGACGGACAGACGGACGGACAGACGGACGGACAGACGGACGGACAGACAGACGGACTGAACGACGACTATAGGTGCTACGTATTTATATAATTACGAACGCACCTAAAAAAGAAAAAGAAAATCTGCAATACAATGAAATAGAACTAGCAAGAAACTAAAGGGCAACGACGTATTCCTAAATCAATAAATATTCGCAAAAAGAACTTTTATTTAATCAACCAATAAACCAAAGAAATATTTAATTTATCGTAATTCGCAAAATACATAATAATTGACAAAAACCTACCTAACAGAGGATCTGCATTTTAACATTAACAAAATTCTTCTTGTTCAATGGTAGAATTTTGAAATTTTCCAAGTTGTTTTCACTGATTATTGCAATTAATATTAGAGAATGTTCCATGATAATCTATTTTTTCTGTAATCTATTGAATTAACTCTTTATTAGATATAGCATCCATCAAAACTTTACGGTAACCAAATTAGAGGTTCATAACATCGTTAAAATATGAGAATTCTATGACTGCGAAGTTCACAAAAACTAAAATTTGCTAAAAAGTGTGTGAAATGTAAGATAATGATGATAATTAGGAACGTGATGAGAGAAAATTTATTGAAAAAATTACTACTACAAATGCACAAATGAAGAATGCGTTGAAAAATTTGAATAACGCCACGTGAGCAATTTAAAACATAATAGTATGAGTATAAACAATTCATTAATACTCTTTTAAATGTCAATTATATAAAAAAAATTACCGAATTATTTCAATAAATGACTTTTTCTCTTTTTTAAAATCGTCTTTTCATCAAGCACAGGAAATCCTTTTCTTTGGTATACTAGATGTTATCATTTAGTATTTTCCTAAACCGCTTATTATTTTATCAATACCTGTAGTCCTGAGGCGTTCACATTAAGCGGCATCTACTATATCATGATTTAAAAAAAGAAAAGAAAAGGAATTTTAGAAAATAAGTCTCGTTCTTTTTTTTGTTATGAAAACTCTAAATTCGTATTTATAAATTTAAGAAAGCTCTTCTGAAAAAAAAAAAAAAAAAAAAAAAAAAAATCTAGAAATCATAACGAATTACCGACATGCAAGAAGTCTTTAGAACATTAATGTATCTAAAGAAATTAATAATCTAAGATGGCTATGATCAGTAAACTAACATAAATTTAGGTTATCCACTATATGCGCTTCAAATCCGTTTATTTATATACAGCAGTTCTTTAATACTCTATCAAATCTCCACTGGCATACCTATTTCTGGATATTCCTAAAAACTGCAAAACACTGTTGATAATGATAATTGCATCTTTCTTTCAAAAAGTTGAGCCTTTTTGTATTTTGGCATCCTGGACAACTGTTATACATTCGTTGCTGAGATGGATTAAGACATAGTCGTAACATCGTGGCCAAAATATAACTAAAATGTGAGCGCATTGTGACCAAAATGACAATCTTATTACCATCATTGTCATCATATCACGCGGATGATAAGTAACATCAATGTCACTATGACTTCGATTTGTGTTATTTTGTGATGAATTTCAAATATTAAAAAAAAAAAAAAAAAAAAAAAAAAAAAAAAAAATATTGCAGTGAAGTCATGGAGTAACAATTACTTCAGAATCAAATGTGATGAAATAAAGAAATTACCTTTTAGTCGCCGATGTGATTGTAAAAATTTGTGACATGATAATATCTCAGTGATGTCATATCTGGCTGTTCTGTTAGGATAGTTTAGTAATTTATTGTCAGATAGATGTTAGCTTCATTTTAACATTAACAATGTTCTTAATTTTCAATGGTAGAATTTTGAAAATTTCAAAGCTGTTTTCACTGATTATTGCAATTAATATTAGAGAATGTTCGATGATATATATATTTTTTGCAATTTGTTGACTTAACTAACTCTTTATTCGATATAGCACCATCAGAAACTTTACGGTACATTTAAAGGTTCATAACATAATTTAAACATCAGAATTCTATGGCTGCGAAGTTCACAGAAACTGAAATTTGCCAAAAAGTTTGAGAAATGTCCTGATAATGATGATAATTAGGAACGTGATGAGAGAAAATTTATTGAAAAAAATTTCTCCTACAAATACATAAATGAAGAATGCATTGAAAAATTTGAACAACAACTCTTGGATAGTTTAAAACATAATAATATGAGTATAAACAATCCATTAATATCTTTTATATGACAATTATAAACAAAAAAAAAATTACCAAATTTTTTCAATAAATGCTTTCTTCCCTTCTTTGAAGTCATCATTTCATCATGCACAAGAAATCCTTTTCTTTGCAATACTAGATGTTATCATTTAGTATTTTCTTAAATCGCTTATTATTTTATCAAAAACTGTAGTTCCGAGGTGTTCACATAAAGTGCCATCTACTGTACCATGATTTAAAAAAAAAAAGAAAAGGAGTTTTAGAAAATAAGTCTCGTTCTTTTTTTATTATTAAAATTATAAATTGGTATTTATAAATTTAAAAAGGCTCTTCTAAAACGAAAAAAATTTCTAGAAATCATAACGAATCAAGGTCTTTAGCACATTAATGTATCTAAAACAATTAATAATCTAAGTTAGTTATAATCAGGAAGCTAACATAAATTTAGGTTATTCGCTTCACATCCGTTTATTTATATACAGCTGTTCTTTAATACTCTATTAAATCACCAATGGCATAAATATTTCTGGATATTCCTAAAATCTGCAAATCACTCCAAAAACTACTGTTAATAATGATAATTGCATCTTTCTTTAAAAAATTGGAGACTTTTTACATTTTTGCATCCTGGACAACTGTTATTCATTCGTTTCTGAGATAGTTTTATATGTGGTCGTGGCACCGCGGCCAAAATATAACCAAAATGGGAGTGCATTGTGACCAAAATGATTACCATCATTGTCGTCACATCACACGGATATATACAGACAGTAATACCCATGTCACTGTGACTTCGATTTGTTTTAATTTGTCATGAGTTCCAAATGATTAAAAAACTATCAGTGAAGTCACGGAATGACAATTACCTCACAATCGAATGTGATGAAATAAAAAAATTGCCTTTCAGTCGTCGATGTTATTGTGAATATTTGTGACATAGTAATATCTTAGTGATGTCATGTCGACTGGCTGTGCTATTAGGATAGTAGGTTGAACAGACAGAAACGTTTACAATTTCTTATTTTCAAGAATCAATTATGCATAAAAATAAAAAGAAATCGGGTCCAATTTATGAAATTATTGATGTATTTTTGCATTACACTTTGTAAAGGTTTTAATTGATTTTAACCCTTATCAATTGAATTGTTTAATATAAATAAGAAAAAATTATCTTTGCACCACATCACGTATAGTCATGAAATAAGCTTACAATAACATTTTTACTTTCTTCTATCATTTCAAGAAGAAAGTATTGGATTCATGAAAATTTTTGAATTCCGGTTTTCGACGGATTTACATGTTTTAGGTGTCAGAGAACCCGAAAAACATGCTTTTACAAAATGTCTGTCTGTGAGTCTGTGGTTCTGTGAGTCTGTCTGTGTGTGACGCAAAATTTGTGGGTGCTCTAGCTCAAGAACTAATGAACGGAATTTAATAAAAATTAATATTTAGTTAGTCCCTGATATAAATTGGTGCTGATTAGTTTTTGGTGTAAATCGCTCAACAGGTGGCGCTGCTATACAACATTTTGCACGATTTTCACAATAGCTCTATCTCAATAACTAATGCAAGAATTTTCATCGAACTTCAGAGTCAGGTATATCTTGATATCAATTAGTGCTGTTTATGTTTTGGTGCAAATCGCTCAATAGGTGGCGCTGCTATACTACATTTTTCACAATTTCCGCTATAACTCTATCTCAAGAACTAATGCATGAATTTTCATCAAACTTCAAATTCAGATATACTTTGATATAAATGGGTGCTAAATTGATGTAATTTCTTGTATTATTTAAATGATTTAATTGACATGATTTATATAGAAGAAAGTTTTGTGATGGCCACAACATACTAGTTAATTTTTAACAGAGAAAAAATAAATAAATAAACAAATATGTAAAATAATAACAACAGTAGCAATAAACACTCTACTAGTATCTATATTATAAACGACGAACGTGTGCGTGTGTAACGCAGACATTATTTTTAGGTTGGCAACAACTGATTATAAAACTTCTATTTTGCAATTTTCGATTCTGCAATATTGTAAAACTTCTAAACAACACAATTTTTTTTTTTTAATTTTACGCTGACGTATAGAAAAAACTGTATTTTCAAATGTAATTTAAAAACTATATCACTATTTATTGATTTATTATGATTTTTAAAATAATGTTTAAGCATGAATTTTTTTTTAATCTATCTCTATTTTGTGCAGGATCCATTGCGGAAGAGTAATAAACCCATTTGCACTTTAAACAATATAATTGGTTCAACATTTATTTTCGACTAATTTTCAATAACGAAATTAAAACTTTAAAAGTAAATAAATAAATAAAATAAAGTGAAACACTAATTTAACATATATGTAATTGAACAATTTCCCTTTTTTACACCGCCGTAGGTAATAAAAAATGTTCTTTCAAACATAATTTGTTTGAAAAATGTATCTCAGTTTACTAACTGTTTTTGATTTTTAAAAGAATTTTCAGGCATGAATTATTTTTAAATCTGTTTCTACCGCGTGCAGTCCAATTATGAAAGATGTTTCCACTTAAAGCAATAAAAATATTTCAACATTTGCCCTCTGAAACGAAATTAAATGAAATTCCAACGAATGAAATCCAAAATGAAATTAAAACTTCATCAATATATAAATAATATAATACAAATAAAACACGAATTTCACAGACATGTAATCGAACTACGCTCTTAAACCGATGGAATTTCCATAAATAAAAAGGTTGCAGGAAGTAAGGAAACCTTTGGCGATTCCTTCGGCTTATTAACCCTCTCGCTGCGTTAGTAATTCTTCGCGATGAGCGTATTTTACAGAATTTTTAATCTTTTATCACTGGTTCTTTAAAGCAGAAATTTTTGATTATCGTAATCGGGAAAATGTCCTGATTAAATCCGACAAAGTTTTCGCTAAACAGTAACTGGTGGGAATAACCAAATAGTATTAATTAGACGGGAAAATGCATGTCCGAGTATTTCTCGGGCTGCGCAGCGAGAGGGTTAACTCTTGACATGTGGCTAATATGAAATCTATCGCTTTTAATGAATTTCAAAACTTTATTTGAATACATTGATATAAAAATGCTGTTTGGTATCGTTATAGGCATTCTAAAAATATATAATAAATATAAAAAATATATTAGAGCTAGAAAGAAAAAGATTTTAGCCTATGTTCTCTAACCTGGAAATCCCGGTTTGGCTCACCTAGTACATAAAATGCCAATGGGATTTTTGTTCTGGCCACTGAAACTTGGGTTCTGCTGAATAAATTTTTATGAGACTTACACTATTAGATAATTTTTCAGGAAAGGTTTTAGTACATTGTGTAATGTTCTACGTTGCTTTAGTTATCGAACTAATGGGGGAAAGTTCTATAATAAGGTAGCATTTTTAAATTGTTCTATACAAAAGATTAGCATTTTTAAGTTGTCCTACTGGACTGATTTTGGTTAAGACTTGCATTGTTATTTTTTAAGGAATGGTTTTAGTACATTGCATATCGTTCTATCGCGCTTTAGAAAATCCTACTTTAAATGATCAGCTAAAAGAGTTGGTCTTAAACAGCCCAAATTTTGACTGACACATTAGAAAATATAATAGTGCAATGGCGTTCGTATTGCTTTCAGCAACTTATGATCTCTTGACACATATGATTTGGAAAAAATAAAATATTTTTTGAACTATGTAATCACAATCACTTACAGCCACAGTCTCTTAATTTATCACCGCTTCTTAAAGCCAAGCAACTTTTATTGTAAAGACAATTTCTGGTGATATTTATCGTGCAACAACCCATTTTAGACAAATTTGTGAACATGTATTTGACTAAATAAAATATTCACTTCGCAAATATTTTTAACACTTTTTTAAAAATGAAATTTAACATTTTTTAAGCCTATAACAAAAATTAGTTTTAAAATCTTATAAAAATAACGATTAATTTTCATATTTCTTATTAAAAAAAATATTTTTTTTTCTTTTTTGATAGCGTGAAAGCTCGGAACGACTGCCGATATATTTCCTGAACTAATAAAAAATGCATTGGCTGCTTTCTATTTTTAAGGCAGAAACTCTTTAAAATAATTCAACATTAAAAATATAGTACAACAAAGTTACAACAAAGTTGACTTGCTTTAAGTAAGGTATGCGAATCTGCATTTCAGTATAATCCACAATTTTTTTTTGTCTTTATTTGTAACCCCTTTTTATGATTTTACCATAAAAAATAAACTCGAATGTATCTATTTTCATAGGAATTTAATTACATTTATTACGAATTTAAACAAATATCAAATTAGTCCAAAACTTAAAACTGTAATCTGACTTTGTAAAATGTACTTTTCTCCATATAAAATTACTTTTTTTCATTTAAGAGTGTGAGGAAAGCATACACATATGTTTTTACATTAGTTATTTTACATATATACTGATCCAAGGAATGGTATGTATCCAGTGTCAATGCCTTTTATGGAGTTAGTTCAAGTATGCCTCTTATGTGCAGCTGCTTTCTATTAGTATTTTCATAGTGAACCGCAAAAGGCTTTGTGTGGGAAGCGAATAAGTAACCACATCTGGGGGTCTTCCATAATCCAGATCCTGTAGTTAATTTTTAAAAGAGTCTCCGCTTAAAGTAATTTTCAGAATTTCAGTATAGGCGTATAGACATATAGACATACCGTTGCCATTTAATTAATAATATAGATTCTCAAAATTTTATTAGTTGCTGAAACATGAAGTGCGATAATCGGGAATGTATATGATAACAAGCTGTTTCAAGCTTCATGCAAACTTTCTAATGCAGCTGGTGATCATACAAGAAGAGCTTATTTTTAAAAATTACAACAATATAATACACACACACAAAAAAAAAAGATAAATAAAATGATAACTTAAAAAGGTTAAACATTTAACAGTTATTTATTATCGTAAAAAGATGAAAAATGTGATTCCACACGGGTAAAGTCTTTTGGAGTGGAATTGCAAAGATATATCCAAAGAAACTTTTATATAGTAAGTGATTTTATAATGTTACCCGATTTTCAGATAGACTCTGTATTGATATTAGATAAATTTTAGATTAGTGATTGGTCTAAAGTTATTTTATATTTTCCTACGGTTTATTTCAGCTACTAGTTCATAACAATTTATAAAAATGTCAATTTTTAAGTACTTCTTATACTAAATATGAACACAGTTTGTCATTTTTTGAATTTCTTTACAAATAATGAAATTGTAAAAAAAGAATATATAATTTTAAATATTTTAAATATTGTTAATCAAACTTTTTAAATTCGATTACGTATTTTTGCCTTCGAATTTTCACATTTAGAATTTAATTACATTAGATAAACTCTGACATAATATATCCTATCTTCGATATCACTTACTTTTAAAGTTAAAAGTTGAAATCACAAATTTGTACATTTTAATACAGATTTTTGTCAGATGCTTTAATCACATATCTCTGAGTTGAGGTTTCATTTTTCTGTGAATCCTAAATATTTTAATTTTCCTTTCTTGGGTTTAGTTTTAATTCTAATTTTAATTTTAATTTTATCAAGAGAAATAATTTGAATTTAAATAAGGGAACTGAAAGATAGCAATAAATAAATTTGTTGTAACGAAAACTGAATAATAATAATAATAAAAATATCCAGGGAAATTATTTATTTTAATGATACATATTTTATTTACCAACTCAATATTATTTTATACAAAATGGCCCAAATTAATCGAGTAAAACTAGTATGTAAAAACATATAATTATAAGAAATTGATCCAATAATAATGATAATAAAAACTAGAGAAAACTTGTAACACACATGAGTTCATGAAGATGTTTCAAGTTGTTAGTGCCAAGTTTGCTTTTCGTATTGCACTGTTTCACAAAGCTGAAAAACAAACTGCAGCAGGGTCTGAAAGTTTACTTTCGGTATCTTTTAATCCGACCCCCCACGATGCCAAATATGAATCTTCACTCTGAGCATAGGGATAAAGATCGAGAGAGATTGTATGAGGGCGCGAAGCCTAACACAAACAGAGGAAAAAACCCATATGCCACAGAAGACTCAGAGAATGGTAAACCTGCCACCCAATATAATATCGATACAGGCCTTCCCTTTGTATTTTAAATGTTGGACATATGTCCCGCTGCTTTTTGATATAAAAAAGCAAAGCAAGCTACCCGACAAATTATTCCCAGTCTTTCTGAAGGGTTCTTACATGAATTGAAGGGGGGAGGGGGAGGTATCATATATTCTCATGTTTTTCCTGAAACTTTTTTGTTGCTTTTTTCCAGGTTTAAAGCCATTCGATACGCATCGTGAGTTTTCTAACACCTTATACGATGGGTGCAAACTTTCTTATCGGATGTTATAGAGAAAAATCTGAAATTCTACACAGAACTTCCTCAAATACAATTATATGCTAAAAAGTTGGATCTATGCAAGGTCATTACGCAGCAGCCCGCATTTTTTTTTTTTTTTTTTTTTTAAATCAAAGTTTTCTACACATACGAAAGTTTAATAAAAATTTAAACAAAGGTCACGTATTTATTTTTATGTTATTCTAATTTATGCAAACTCCGCTTTAAATATTTTTCGTGTAGATGAAATGTCACAGGGTTCTGGAAAAAAAAAAATGTCATCAATAATTCTACAGATTTATGAGCAGTTTGCAATTAATGAGGAAAAATCTATCGAAATATGCAAATCTTTGCTTTTGTGTTATTACTTTTTTAGATATATACGTGTGTCTGTCTGCGTGTGTATAGTCATATACTTGGCAGAAAGTGTAATTTCTTACTTCTTAAAGGTCCAGTAACTAACATATCAATGTAACTAACATATCAATATATTTGAAAATCAAAAATTCTTAAAAGTGTAAGTAATTCACAGTGTAATCACCTTTAAAATGTTAAATTCGTTTTAATGTTTGTTTAAAATCCTAAATATGTCTAAGGGACAATCTTGTTGCATATCAAATTAAACATCTGCATCCGTTTTGGTATATTGGTTTATTAAAGGGCTGAAGTTAGTCAAAAAATATATTAACATGTGAAATTTTAACGAAAAATCATATTCGTGGCAGTTTATGATGTTCTGATAAATAACTGTTTGTCGTACTAAAAAATAGATTCACAGAGTTTTTAAATTTGTTTTGCGTATTATAATAAACAATGGAGAACATATTTTTTAAAAGTGAGCATTTTAAAAGATGTATTTTTTAACTAATAGCTTTAAAATATTTTTAATTTTCTGTAATTTTTAATTGTTTAAATATTTATTGAATTCATGACACAGAACACTTCTTTGAGGATTTTCTTGTTAAAATAATGTAAATAACGAAAAATATTTTTTAAAGTTCACCGTTCCCTTAAAGGGCTCCTTCATTCAAACGAAAATACCTGCTCGCTAATGTTAATCCTATAGGAGAAAATTTGTTAAACATCTCGTTTGCACATCAGTATTTTAAAAATGATTTTTTTTTCCGCTGGATACCTGAGCTTGATCTCTACAAAGGCCGTTTTTTACTTTTTCTATTTTGTTATCAGGTTTTTTTTTTCTTTTTTTTAATGAGGATACTTTCACTTTTGAAACCGATTTCGAAAGTGAAAGTGCACTGTGAGTAGAGGAAGAATGAGAGTTCACCGGCGGCAAGCAGGATTAAGGATTAATCCTGAGTGCTGAATATCATACTACAGTACGATGTGGGACAGAGGGAATCCTGCGTGTTGGTGTCTTAGAGTAGGAGGGTAAAATTTTTGAGGGGGGCTTAATTTTTAAGGGGGGGCTTATGGATGCTTATCATACTACAGTATGCTATGGAAAAGAGTGAATCCTGCGTATTTTGATGGTGACTCCTGCGTGTTTTTGATGTCATGTTAGAGTAGGCGGGTAAAATTTTTGGGGGGCTTTTTTTTTGAGGGGGCTTATGGTTGAATATCATACTAGAGTACGATATAGGAAAGAGTGAATCCTGCGTGTTGAGATGATGACTCCTGCGTGTTCAGATGGTATGTTAGAGTAGAAGGTTCCCCCTCCCCCCTTCCCCCCCTCCCCCCCTTAATTTGTTTTTTTAATAGTGTCGGTCTCTTTTGATGAGAAAATTTTTACGTGTTGTATCATATTTAATTTTTCGTTTCTTTTGGCATTGACAAAAATAGAAGGTTAGTTTTGATGAGATTAAACTGGACTTGTGTTATTAGATGATGGTGCTTTTTTTAAATTTAATTTGTATTCTTATTGAAAGGTTTTTATGAACAACCCTTTTTTTTTGGAAAACTTTAGAGAATCTTCGAAAAAATGAGAAATGTTATGCTTTGCATTATTGAAAAAACAGTAAAAAAATTAGTAACCACATCTAGTTTTAAGTCATTTGATGGAGATCTGATTACAGTGGAAAGGATTAAACACAGTTTAATTTTGCATCGTCCTGTATACGTTGGGTTTGCCATATTAGTACTGTTTTCCTTGCGGGTTTCGAACCCTGAGACTCCCCATTATTCGAATTTCTGTAATGAGAATTTAGATGGAAACTTGAAAAATTTCATTTACAACTGAAAATTGTTCATTATTATTATCCTCTTGTTGCAAGTTCATACATCTCTTTACCTATTCGCCTGGTTACGAACCTACAATCTTCCCATTATTAGATTATTTCTATAACCATTGGGCTGGGCGGGTTCTATTGTTTTTTCACTTGAATTTGCTTTCTTTCAGTTTTCTATCAACTTCTTTTAAAAATGAGCAGAAGAAAGATTTTACGTTAGAAGAAATTTTAACAAAGTGTTGCCATTGAATTTAGAAAAAATGAGAAATAAACATTATATATTTTTATTATCGTGCACTTCGAGAAATTATTTAATTTTCAGATGAATAGGTTTGCTAACATTTATTCATTTTAGTATATATTTCAACATTGGGGAAACTATTAACAGTGTGTTGCCCCTGTATTACGTACTGCACGAAATTAAAGACTGTTGCCATTGAATTTAGAGAAATAAACATTCAATTCTAGATATTATGTACTTCGAGAAATTAATTCAATTTCTTAGATTTAATAATGCCTACTTCAAATTCTTGAAAGTATAGTAATTTGAGCGAAAAGATAAATTATAAGCTGGATTTTAGGAAAGTAATGAAATTTTAGCGTAATGATATTTTTTCAATCAGGATTTTCTTGTGCAGTTAATTAATTTTTTCATTATCACTCACCCAAAATGTTTCTTTTTACTTATACTGTAACAAAATTTATGGATTTTAGTTTAAAAATATTCGCCTTTGGATGGATTCGAACCATCATCTTTTGGTTAACAGCCAAACGCGTTATCCAGTTGCGCCACAAAGGCATTAAAATGATATACAATTAAACCAAAACAAATTTATTCTTAAGCTTTTAAAACTAACCAGTTGTTCAATTTACAAAGATTTGTGGTCATATCTATTTGTGTGTTTGTTGTTTCGATCATACATAAACAGGATGTACTGTTTATAATCTGGATGTAATGATAAACCGTATTTCCTCTTTATGTGAAAAACAGAGATAATACTTCTTTTTTCCATTGTATTAGGAAAAAAAATTTCTTAATGGGTCGCTATTTTAATTAACTAACAATTAAGAAATGAACCAGATTTTTTTTTATAACACTCGCATTGCAGTAGGATTCATAATAAAGTTAATCACTTAATGATAAAAACAGATTAATTCAAAAGAAATGAATTTATAAAATGATTCATTTTGTACACTTGCTTATTAAATGAACACAACAGTTTATGTATTAAATCGTTATCACGTGATCTTCTTTTTTATGATGCGCCACCTATATTGATTTAAGTGTAGTTGGATTTCATTTCATGTCATTATTCTGTTTTCTACTGTTTTGAATAAACGTGCTGTATTTTTGTCGTCGCAAAGTTAAAAAAGTTTTTAAATGAATATGGATGTTATTAATGATACACAATTGACTACTGTCGACAATTTGGGTAAGATGAGTGAACAGGAGATAAAAGATGTGTCCGTTTCGATTAGTAAAAGTATTCCTGTTTCATCAGAAATGTTTCAATTGCCTTATATTTGTGGAGAATGTAAAGCAGAATTTTACGAGAAACATGAGTTTTTAAAACATATGAACATTCATTTAGAAAATTTTTTTTTATGCGCGACGTATGTGGAATGTTGTTTTTTCGAAAGAGTTCTTTAATGGAACATATGATAATTCATCGCTTGACATCTACCAAGTATCAATGTGAAACATGTGGTAAATATTTTTTTAAGAAAGAGTGTGTTAATCAGACACGCAAAGTTTCATTTAGAAAAAAAGCCTTTGAGTTGTGACAAGTGTAAGAAAACATTCGTTCAACAATGTGATTTACGAAAGCATTTGTTAATTCACATTAAAGACGGAAAATTTCATAAATGCGAACAATGCGAAGAAACGTTTTCGAGAAAGATGGACTTAAGGAATCATCTTAAAATTCACATCATTCCGAAGAAAAGTGAGCTTTCCAAGCAATTCAAATGTGATGATTGTGACCAAGTTTTTTCTGATACAGAAAAATTCATATTTCACCCACCCAACTTAAATTGGAACAGCGTAATGGATTGATTAAGCAATTAGAAGAATTAACACTTCAATTAAGAACTTTGCAAAATGAAATATCTTCTTCAAATATCGAATTTTCAATGATTTGAAATAGACATATGTTTTCATTATACATATGCAATCATTTTTGTAACTAACGAAAAATAAAATTTTTCTCAATTGGAAAAACGTGTATGTTTTCATTTTAACAAGATGCCTTAGTATTTTATTGATTCCAGAACAAATGATCTTGATTTTTTTTTCTAAGTGAATGAAACTCTAATAATATTTTGGAAATAAAATTTTTTTATTTTCAAGTTTTCTTCATTTAACGCACTCTATTAATTTGAAACCATTGCAAAATTGAAATATATATTAATAAAGTTAAAATAATAAAGTTATAATAATAATAAAGTTTTAGTAATATTAATGAATAGCATTACTAATAATTGTAAATGAATTTAATCATCTACTAATTAAATTAATCAACTATCAACATTTTTGTGGGATATATTAAATGAAGTATGTGTCCACTCATTATTTTAATCAATTTCATATGAGTATGACTACATCATAATAAAAACTATTTTAAACAATCAACTTCTATTACTTTTGTTTAGAGGGATTAGAAAATGAAGTTATTTAAATTATTGTTATCTTTATTACATATTTTTTAAAGTTTAATTAACAAATAATTAATTAAATTAATTTGAGTATAATTATCATTTTAGTATAATTATCATTTGGTTATATTTATCCACTCATTATTTTAATCCATTTCATATAAGTTTAATTATCCACACACTATTTATTTTAATCAATTTCATGAGAAAAAATATAATGAACTTGCGTTTCATTTTCCATGTGTTGCCATTCACAAGTTTGAAAAATTACTATCATAAGGAAATATTCATGATAGCATTAATCATGCTTTTCGGTTTAATCATCAATTTGAAAAAATTACTTGATACCGATTTTTAACTGAAACCGTCACTGATTTGAATTCATATAAATATAATTATTCACAATTTTATTTTAATCAATTTCATTTGACTCTAATTAATTTAATATTGAGTATAATTATCATTTGATTATATTTATCCACTCATTATTTTAATCCATTTCATAAAAGTATAATTATAACTTTCACTATACATTTTAATTAATTTCATATGAATAAAATTATTATTTGTACTGAACTTGTGATTCACTCAACGCGTGTTGCCATTCTCAAGTTTGAAAAATATCTAACATGATGAAATATTCATACTAGCAATAGTCATGATTTTCGACTCAGTCGACGATTTGAAAATTTAGTCGCTCACGGTTTTTTAATTAATGTGATCGTTTCTATCTGAAACCGTCACTGATTTGAACTTATGTTAATAATCGTTTCGAAATCATCTCAACCAGTTTACTGTTGACTTTCGATCAGACTACACCACATACTGTTTACTATTTAAAAAGGCTTGTGAACTAAATATTCTGAAAAGATCTCCCTAGAAATGAATTGCGTAGCAAAGTATCAACGTTTAGACTCATCTTTGGATACTGATATGAAGGAATTAAATCTCACAAGTTCAGAATTTTGTAATTCAAACGAGAACTGTTCAACATTACTCCCAAACAAGGATTTACATGCTGCAGAACCCAGGCTCGATGTGGATTCGACGACCCCAATATTCACTCATAATGATGACGACTCAACTTCTACTATTGGTTTTTTCGACGCTATTTTTAATGACCTAGATTTTAAAAATTTGGAATCCTTCATTTCCCCAAGTACCTCAATTTCATCATCACAAGAACCAACAAATGCTGTTTTGAATACAATACAAGGTCCCATTATGAAAGACATTCCCAAAAGCAAACCACGCAATTTTAACGTGATTGAAATCAAGTTGAGTGATTGTATTTATTTAATTTTAAAACATCGCATCAAACGATTTTATGTGTATATCAGGGAGTTTAAACACAATGTGATTAGTAATGAAGAAATGCTGACGAAAAATAGACTTTTCATGGACATTAATACGTGGTACGAATTTCCATTGAAACTTTTTGCTTTTAATTTGAAATATAAATCCTCATCATTTATTGCTAATAATACTGTGTCGGTAATGAATCACAATAATAGCACTATGCGAATTAAAAACTTGATGAATTTTTCACATTTTGACTTAAACGATTACCAATTATTAAATTTGAAGGATAGAGTTCATCATTTTAACAAGAAGCTTTTGCAACACATGTATACAAATCATCTACCACGGTTAATTAAGCAAAAATGTACACTAAGTGACGTAACCATCGAAAATGAATCTGCTTTATTTTCAAAGCTCATCAAGTGTATTGAGAGTAATGTAGTGACTATTTTAAACCAAATTTATGAGTGCGTAGGATGTATTTTTGAACACGAAAGCATGAGTCTTCATACATGTTTCACATTTAATAATCGCGAAAAGTTTAATCAGCTAGGGGACGCGGTATTAATGTTAGTGAATTTCGATTATGTTGTTTCTATGTTTTTAAACGAAACTGAATGTGTTAGTAAAAACTTTTTATGTAACATTAATGTAGAAACTATACAATATGTATTGTTTAAATAATAAATTTTGTTAAATGTAGATGTTTATTTATTTAGTCTATCTTTTAATTATGCTAATCTATATTGGAAAAAAGAAATTAACAATTACCTAATCAAAATGTATATATATATATATATATATATATATATATATACACAAGTTTTTATTTTTGAATTTAAAATGAATTCCAAGTTATTAATATTTTTAATAACGAAAATAAAAGTTTTCTACTTTTGCAATTTAATAAAATTATTTTTAATAATATTTACAAGTTAAGAAAGTATTTTTTGAAATAAATTTCAAATCTAGTTGAAATATATTTTTCGAGTTTTACAATTTTAGAAAAAAAGTTTTCACTTCAAGTTAAAAATATATTTTGAAATAAATTTTTTCAATTCAAGTTAAAATTAAATTTTAAATTTCAGAAATAAAGTTTTCAATTAATCAAAATTTTTTTTAAATTAAACTATTCGTTGTGAAAAATTTTTTATCCATGCTTTTATGTTTGCATACTACATATAGATATGTAGTACATACTATGTTTTATGTAAGAACAATTATTTAATAGTTCAAAATTAAGTTAGAAAAATATACTATGTAAGAACAAATATTTTATTAGTCGAATTATATTTAATAATTAGAAAAAAATTTACTAGTTTTCAATTTAAAATAAGTTTTTCAAAAATAAAAAAATTTACTAGTTTTCAGTTTAAAATAAGATTTCCAAAAATTAAAAAAATATTTTATCAGTTTTAAAAAATTATATAAAAAAAGTTTTTACTTTTTACGTTTTACAATTTAAGAAATAAAATTATAAAAGTTTTTGAAAATTTTCATTAGTTAAAATTTTTTTGTTTGTTCAATTCATTATATAATTTTTTTTAATCATGCTTACATATAAATATGTAGTATGTTCACAATGTGATATATTGTATACTATGTAACATAGTATACTATGTTTCATATAAGAACAAAGATTTTTCTACTTCAAAATTATTTACAAGTATAGGAAAATGTTTTATTAGTTTTTCAATTTAAAAAAAAGTTTTCTAAAAAATATTTTATAAGTTTTACAAAAGAAAAAAAATTTCAATTAAGTTTTCTAAAAATATTTTATAAGTTTTACAAAAGAAAAAAAATTTCAATTAAGTTTTCTAAAAAATATTTTAAAAGTTTTCTAATATATATATATATATATATATATATATATTAGTTTTACAATTCAAAAAAGAATATATATATATGTTATTAGTTTTCAGTTGTATACAAGTTGGAAAATATGAGTTATTGATGTTAACATAGTATGTATTTATATATCTCATAATATTTATCACATAGTATATATCACATAATGCGTATGTATAACAAAGTAGATAGTTATATACCACATAATGTGTGTCATATATGACTAATTGTATACTATGCTCGACTTAAGAATAATCATTATTTTTAGTCTAAAATTATAAGTTATAAAATTATTTTTTTAATGAAACTTTTTTTTCTCCTTATCTACCTTATTTCTACAAACTCTAATTTTTACATCTACATTTCTAATACAAATTCATTTATATTCAAGTAATAGAATAATATCTATTTACAAATAGCATTCTCTTAAAACGAAGCTTGGCATGTCTCGCTCCTACAGATAACAATCGGGATGTTTATATCATCACCTGACTTCTTTTAACATCTGATAAACCGATACCATGTTTGCCATTTCCAATTCAGTCTTCAAATGTGTTGGTTCGTTAAGCTTTACGGTCTATATTCCTTCATATTACAAAAGAACTATGCATTTTCTTTATACATATGATATTGAAAAGATCTAAACTAATTTTAAAACATACCTTTTTATATCTGCAAACTTTTATTACCAAAAAAAAAAAAAAAAAAAATCATCATCTTTTACTATGTTTAGTTGAAAGATCTTTTACTTTTTAATTAGATGATGTAATCGAAATTCTTAATAAGAAGTTTTATTTTATAGAAATAATTTTCTTATGAAAGCGAAAAAGAATATTTCATCATTTATATAATCTAAGGTTGATTATATATATATATTACACAGGCCTACAAAAAAAAATTTTTTTTTTGGTGCCTATAATTTTTCAGCTGATTTTAGATATTTTTGGGACACTGAATCCAAATATGAAATCAGTTTTTCTCTATCAGCTCCACTTTTTTAGCTATGCGAAGAAAACTAAAGATTTTTTATAACTGAAGTGACCTTCAACGCTTAAACTGGCCTTTGGCACATGGGCCTGTCGCAACGCTCAAAGCGATTTGGGAGGCACTGAAATTTCACAAGACCTTGAAAAAAACAGATGTGCAAGTAAAACTGAGGTTCTGCGCATGCTTATGATTTTGTGCCGCTCATCCATAAAGCCAAATGGAAAAGCCGCAAAGAGATAAGGTTAGTTTGTGAGTTTTCTCCGTGGAGGGTAGACGTTGTTGACCTTTTGCGATATTTGTGTTTAGTATAGAATTCTTATAAAGTTAATTTAAAACGTACTGTATTGTAGATTGCTGTATTTGTGTTGTTGAATATAATTTAAATGAGTTCAAGTAGAATAAGTTGTGTAAATCATCCTGATGTGTTTTGCTACATATGCGGAGAATACGTGTTAAAAGAGAACAGAAAAAATGTTACTGACTTTGTAAAAAGAGCTTATCTTGGACACTTTGGTGTTAAACTTGGTGATCAGGATAAAACCTGGGCACCGCATCAGGTCTGTAAAACTTGTACAGAACACTTACGACAATGGGCTAACGGGAAAAGAAAATTGTCTCAAATTTGGTTTACCGATGGTTTGGAAAGAACCCCAAAACCACTTCGATGATTGTTATTTCTGCCTAGTAAATATTAAGGAATTAATCGAAAGAAACATAGTAAGTGGACTTATTCTGATTTAGTCTCTGCAAGACGCCCGGTTCCTCACTCAGAGGAAGTAAGTGCCGATCCCAACGTTTTACCAGCTACCAGAGCTCTGAGAGGATGAATACTGTCCCTCTGATCACCCTTCCGATTCTTATGAAGGTGACAGTGATTATGAGGAGATGTCATCAATGCCTCAACGTTTCAACCAGGATGAGTTAAATGATCTCACCAGAGATCTCAACCTGTCAAAAGAAGCTTCTGAATTACTGGCTTCAAGATTGAAGGACAAAAATTTACTGGAACAAGGAACCAAAATTACCTTTTACCGCACAAGAGAAAAGGGTCTACTACCCTTCTTCTCCCAAAAAGACAATCTTGTATTTTGTCACAAAATTAGAGGACTCTTGAAAAATGGGTCTTTCTGAATATTTTCCAGATCATTGGCGCTTATTTGTAGACAGCTTAAAGCGGAGTTTAAAATGTGTCCTTCTACACATTGGGAATAAATATGATTCAATACCAATTGCTCACTCAAGGAAAATAAAAGAAGAATATAACACAATAGCTTTGGTCTTTGACAAGATAAAGTATCATGAACATCAATGGGTGATTTGTGTTGATTTAAAAATGGTAAACTTTCTCCTTGGACAGCAAAGCGGTTACACCAAATATCCTTGCTTCTTGTGTCTTTGGGATAGCAGGGATAAAACACACCACTGGGTTAGAAACGAGTGGCCTAAGAGAGAAAACATGGATGTTGGGGAAAGGAATATCATTAATAACCCCTTAGTTGGGTGAGACAAAATCATACTTCCTCCACTGCGTATCAGGCTCGGCCTTATGAAGCAGTTTGTAAAGGCTCTTGATAAGAACGGGTCATGCTTTGCATATATAGAAGAGAAAATGCCCCAATTGAGTTATGAAAAAATTAAATGAGGAATATTTGACGGGCCACAAATAAAACAACTGATTAGGGATCCTGCCTTCGTAAATTCGATGAATGAGACTGAGGGAAAAGCCTGGACTTCTTTTGTTGCAGTTGTCGAAAACTTTCTGGTCAAACACAAAGCAGAAAACTATGTAGAACTGGTAAACGAAATGCTTAATAGTTTTAAATCTCTTGGGTGTAATATGAGCATTAAGGTGCACTATTTACATAACCACTTAGAGTATTTTCCTGAAAATGTAGGAGACACCAGTGAGGAACAGGGCGAAAGATTTCACCAGGATATTAAGACTATGTAAGACTACTACCAAGGAAGATGGGATACGCACATTATGGCAGATTACTGTTGGAGTTTAAAAAGGGATTGTTCAAAAATAAATTCAAGAATGTCACGGAAAAGAAGCTTCCGAAATGTTCAGTGAGAATTGGTCTCATCGATGACTTTTTCCTCTATCTCTGTGAGTAAATATATTTGTATAATATAATTCTTAAAAATATTATTTGAATATATGTATATTATAATAATGAAAATTAACATTTGTATATTATAAAAAAAAATTCTGTGTTTATTTATTTTATTTTTATTTTAGTTTAATTATGGATTTAATTTAAAATAGTGTAACATATGTTTCACAAAAAGTTCTATATCTTAAATATTTGAGCTCCCAGGCAAAATTGAATGCCATATTTGAATTCAGGACATCAAATTCATATAAAATCAGCTCCAAAAACCTAGGCACCAAAACAGCTGTTGGCTTGTGTTATCTAACATAATTTGTAATTATGTATACTAGAGGTATATATAATTATATATACTAGGTATATATATATACTAAGTATGTATATAATTTTATATACTATGTATACTCTATTCAATTACAAATTATGTAGGATAATATATATATATATAATCAACCTTAGATTATATAAATGATGAAATATTCTTTTTCGCTTTCATAAGAAAATTATGTCTATAAAATAAAACTTCTTATTAAGAATTTCGATTACATTATCTAATTAAAAAGTAAAAGATCTTTCAACTAAACATAGTAAACGATGATGATTTTTTTTTGGTAATAAAAGTTTGTAGATATAAAAAGGTATGTTTTAAAATTAGTTTAGATCTTTTCAATATCATATGTATAAAGAAAATGCATAGTTCTTTTATAATATGAAGGAATATAGACCGTAAAGCTTAACGAACCAACACATTTGAAGACTGAATTGGAAATGGCAAAAAAATGGCTTATCGGTTTAGTCACGTGATGATATAAACATCCGGATTGTTATCTGTAGGAGCGAGGCATCCCAAGCTTCGTTTTAAGAGAATGCTATTTGTAAGTAGATATTATTCTATTGCTTGAATATAAATGAATTTGTATTAGAAATGTGGATGTAAAAATTAGAGTCTAGAAATAAGGTAGATAAGGGGAAACAAAAGTTTCATTAAAAAAATAATTTTATAACTTATAATTAGTTTTAGACTAAAAATAATGATTATTCTTAAGTCAAGCATACTATCCAATTAGTCATATATGACACACATTATGTGGTATATAACTATCTACTTTGTTATACATACGCATTATGTGATATATACTATGTGATATACATTATGAGATATATAAATACATACTATGTTAACATCAATAACTCATATTTTCCAACTTGTATACAACTGAAAACTAATAACATATATATATATTCTTTTCTGAATTGTAAAACTAATATATATATGTATATATACCTTAGAAAACTTTTAAAATATTTTTTAGAAAACTTAATTGAAATTTTTTTTCTTTTGTAAAACATATAAAATATTTTTTAGAAAACTTAATTGATTTTTTTTTGTAAAACTTATAAAATATATTTTAGAAAACTTAACTGAATTTTTTTTTCTTTTGTAAAACTTATAAAATATTTTTAGAAAACTTAATTGATTTTTTTTTTCTTTTGTAAAACTTATAAAATATTTTTAGAAAACTTTTTTTTAAATTGAAAAACTAATAAAATATTTTCCTATACTTGTAAATAATTTTGAAGAAGAAAAATCTTTGTTCTTATATGAAACATAGTATATACTATGTTACATAGTATACAATATATCACATTGTGAACATACTACATATTTATATATAAGCATGATTAAAAAAATTTATATAATGAATTGAACAAACAAAAAAAATTTAACTAATGAAAATTTTTAAAAACTTTTATAATTTTATTTCTTAAATTGTAAAAAATAAAAACATTTTTTATATATTTTTTTTAAAACTGATAAAAATATTTTTGTACTTTTTAGAAAACTTATTTTAAATTGAAAACTAGTAAATTTTTTTCTAACTTGTAAATATAATTCGACTAATAAAATATTTGTTCTTACATAGTATGTTTTTCTAACTTGTAAATAATTTTGAACTATTAAATAATTGTTCTTACATAAAACATAGTATGTACTACATATCTATATGTAGTATGCAAACATAAAAGCATGGATAAAAAATTTTTTACAACGAATAGTTTAATTAAAAAAATTTTTGATTAATTGAAAACTTTATTTCTGAAATTTAAAATTTAATTTTAACTTGAATTGAAAAAATTTATTTCAAAATATATTTTTAACTTGAAGTGAAAACTTTTTTTCTAAAATTGTAAAACTCGAAAAATATATTTCAACTAGATTTGAAATTTATTTCATAAAATATTTTCTTAACTTGTAAATATTTTTAAAAATAATTTTATTAAATTGCAAAAGTAGAAAACTTTTATTTTCGTTATTAAAAATATTAATAGCTTGGAATTAATTTTAAACTCAAAAATAAAAACTTGTGTATATATATATATATATATATATATATATATATATATATACATTTTGATTAGGTAATTGTTAATTTCTTTTTTCCAATATAGATTGTCATAATTAAAAGGTAGACTAAATGAATAAACATATACATTTAACAAAATTTATTATTTAAACAATACATATTGTGTAGTTTCTACATTGATGTTACATAAAAAGTTTTTACTAACACATTCAGTTCCGTTTAAAAACATAGAAACAACAAAATCGAAATTCACTAACATTAATACCGCGTCCCCTAGCTGATTAAACTTTTCGCGATTATTAAATGTGAAACATGTATGAAGACTCATACTTTCGTGTTCAAAAATACATCCTACGCACTCATAAATTTGGTTTAAAATAGTCACTACATTACTCTCAATACACTTGATGAGCTTTGAAAATAAAGCAGATTCATTTTCGATAGTTACGTCACTTAGTGTACATTTTTGCTTAATTAAGCGTGGTAGATGATTTGTATACATGTGTTGCAAAAGCTTCTTGTTAAAATGATGAACTTTATCCTTCAAATTTAATAATTGGTAATCGTTTAAGTCAAAATGTGAAAAATTCATCGTTTTTAATTCGCATAGTGCTATTATTGTGATTCATTACCGACACTGTATTATTAGCAATAAATGATGAGGATTTATATTTCAAATTAAAAGCAAAAAGTTTCAACTGAAATTCGTACCACGTATTAATGTCCATCAAAAGTCTATTTTTCGTCAGCATTTGTTCATTACTAATCACATTGTCTTTAAACTCCCCGATATACACATAAAATCGTTTGATGCGATGTTTTAAAATTAAATAAACACAATCACTCAACTTGATTTCAATCACGTTAAAATTGCGTGGTTTACTTTTGGGAATGTCTTTCATAATGGGACCTTGTATTGTATTCAAAACAGCATTTGTTGGTTCTTGCGATGATGAAATTGAGGTACTTGGGGAAATGAAGGATTCCAAAATTTTAAAATCTATGTCATTAAAAATAGTGTCCAAAAAACTCATAGTAGAAGTTGTGTCGTCATCATTATGAGTGAATATTGGGGTCGTCGAATCCCTATCGAGCCTGGGTTCTGCAGCATGTAAATCCTTGTTTGGGAGTAATTTTGAACAGTTCTCGTTTGAATTACAAAATTCTAAACTTAGGAGATTTAATTCCTTCATATCAGTATTCAAAGATGATTCTAAACGCTGATACTTTTCTACGCAATTCATTTCTAGGGGGGATCTTTTCAGCGTATTTAATTCACAAGCCATTTTAAATAGTAAACAGTATGTGGTGTAGTCTGATCGAAAGTCAACAGTAAACTGGTTGAGATGATTTCGAAACGATTATTAACATAAGTTCAAATCAGTGACGGTTTCAGATAGAAACGATCGCATTAATTAAAAAACCGTGAGCGACTAAATTTTCAAATCGTCGACTGAGTCGAAAAGCATGACTATTGCTAGTATGAATATTTCATCATGTTAGATATTTTTCAAACTTGAGAATGGCAACACGCGTTGAGTGAATCACAAGTTCAGTACAAATAATAATTTTATTCACATGAAATTAATTAAAATATATAGTGAAAGTTATAATTATACTTTTATGAAATGGATTAAAATAATGAGTGGATAAATATAATCAAATGATAATTATACTCAAATTAAATTAATTAGAGTCAAATGAAATTGATTAAAATAAAATTGTGAATAATTATATTTATATGAATTCAAATCAGTGACGGTTTCAGTTAAAAATCGGTATCAAGTAAATTTTTCAAATTGATGATTAAACCGAAAAGCATGATTAAAGCTATCATGAATATTTCCTTATGATAGTAATTTTTCAAGCTTGTGAATGGCAACACATGGTAAATGAAACGCAAGTTCATTATATTTTTTCTCATGAAATTGATTAAAATAAATAGTGTGTGGATAATTAAACTTATATGAAATGGATTAAAATAATGAGTGGATAAATATAACCAAAATGATAATTATACTAAAATGATAATTATAATCAAATTAATTAAATTAATTGTTTGTTAATTAAACTGTAAAAAATATGTAATAAAGATAACAATAATTTAAATAACTTCATTTTCTAACCCCTTTAAACAAAAGTTATAGAAGTTGATTGTTTAAAATAGTTTTTATTTTGATTTAGTCATACTGATATGAAATTGGAAAAAATAATGAGTGGACACATACTTCATTTAATATATCCCTCAAAAATGTTGATAGTTGATTAATTTAATTAGTAGATGATTAAATTCATTTACAATTATTAGTAATGCTATTCATTAATATTACTAAAACTTTATTATTATTATAACTTTATTATTTTAACTTTATTAAAATATATTTCAATTTTGCAATGGTTTCAAATTAATAGAGTGTGTTAAATGAAGAAAAATTGAAAATAAAAAAAAATTATTTCCAAAATATTATTAGAGTTTCATTCATTTAGAAAAAAAAAAATCAAGATCATTTGTTCTGGAATCAATAAAATACTAAGGCATCTTGTTAAAATGAAAACATACACGTTTTTCCAATTGAGAAAATTTTATTTTTTGTTAGTTACAAAAATGATTGCATATGTATAATGAAAACATATGTCTATTTCAAATCATTGAAAATTCGATATTTGAAGAAGATATCTCATTTTGCAAAATTCTTAATTGAAGTGTTAATTCTTCTAATTGCTTAATCAATCCATTACGCTGTTCCAATTTAAGTTGGGTGGGTGAAATATGAATTTTTCTGTGTTCAACTAAGTCAAATTTATCAGAAAAAACATGGTCACAATCATCACATTTGAATTGCTTGGAAAGCTCACTTTTCTTCGGGATGATGTGAATTTAAGATGATTCCTTAAGTCCATTTTTCTCGAAAACGTTTCTTCGCATTGTTCGCATTTATGAAATTTTCCGTCTTTAATGTGAATTAACAAATGCTTTCGTAAATCACATTGTTGAACGAAAGTTTTCTTACACTTGTCACGACTCAAAGCCTTTTTTTCTAAATGAAACTTTGCATGTCTGATTAACACACTCTTTCTTGAAAAAGATTTACCACATGTTTCACATTGGTGCATGGTAGATGTCATGCGATGAATTATCATATGTTCCATTAAAGAACTCTTTCGAAAAAACAACATTCCACATACGTCGCACATAAAAAGTTTTTTTTCTAAATGAATGTTCATATGTTTTAAAAACTCATGTTTCTCGTGTAAATTTCTGCTTTACATTTTCCACAAATATAAGGCAATTGAAACATTTCTGATGAAACAGGAATACTTTTACTAATCGAAACGGGCACATCTTTTATCTCATGTTCACTCATCTTACCCAAATTGTCGACAGTAGTCAATTGTGTATCATTAATAACATTCATATTCATTTAAAAACTTTTTTAACTTTGCGACGACAAAAATACAGCACGTGTATTCAAAACAGTAGAAAACAGAATAATGACATGAAATGAAATCCAACTACACTTAAATCAATATAGGTGGCGCATCATAAAAAAAGAAGATCACGTGATAACGATTTAATACATAAACTGTTGTGTTCATTTAATAAGCAAGTGTACAAAATGAATCATTTTATAAATTCATTTCTTTTGAATTAACCTGTTTTTATCATTAAGTGATTAACTTTATTATGAATCCTACTGGAATGCGTGTGTTATAAAAAAAAATCTGGTTCATTTCTTAATTGTTAGTTAATTAAAATAGCGACCCATTAAGAATATTTTTTTCCTAATACAATGGAAAAAAGAAGTATTATCTCTGTTTTTCACATAAAGCGGAAATACGGTTTATCATTACATCCAGATTATAAACAGTACATCCTGTTTATGTAATGATCGAAACAACAAACACACAAATAGATATGACCACAAATCTTTGAAAATTGAAGAACTGGTTAGTTTTTAAAAGATTAGGAATAAACTTGTTTTGGTTTAATTGTATATCATTTTAATGCCTTTGTGGCGCAATTGGATAACGTGTTTGGCTCTTAACCAAAAGATGATGGTTCGAATCCATCCAAAGGCGAAAATTTTTAAACTAAAATCCATAAATTTTGTTACAGTATAAGTAAAAAGAAACATTTTGGGTGAGTGATAATGAAAAAATTAATTAAATTCACAAGAAAATCCTGATTGAAAAAATATCATTACGCTAAAATTCATTAATTTCCTAAAATCCAGCTTATAATTTATCTTTTCGCTCAAATTACTATACTTTCAATAAGTTGATGTAGACATTATTAAATCTAAGAAATTGAATTAATTTCTCGAAGTACATAATATCTAAAAATTGAATGTTTATTTCTCTAAATTCAATGGCAACAGTCTTTAATTTCGTGCAGTACGTAATACAGGGGCAACACACTGTTAATAGTTTCCCCAATGTTGAAATATATACTAAAATGAATAAATGTTAGCAAAACATATTCATCTGAAAATTAAATAATTTCTCGAAGTGCAGGATAATAAAAATATATAATGTTTATTTCTCATTTTTTTCTAAATTCAATGGCAACACTTTGTTAAAATTTCTTCTAACGTAAAATCTTTCTTCTGCTCATTTTTAAAAGAAGTCGATACAAAACTGAAAGAAAGCAAATTCAAGTGAAAAAACAATGGGGCCCGCCCAGCCCAATGGTTATAGAAATAATCTAATAATGGGAAGATTGTAGGTTCGTAACCAGGCGAATAGGTAAAGAGATGTATGAACTTGCAACAAGAGGATAATAATAATTAACAATTTCCAGTTCTAAATGAAATTTTTCAAGTTTCCATCTAAATTCTCATTACAGAAATTCGAATAATGGGGAGTTTCAGGGTTCGAAACCCGTAAGGAAAACAGTACTAATATGACAAACCCAACGTATACAGGACGATGCAAAATTAAACTGTGTTTAATCCTTTCGACTGCAATCAGATCTCCATCAAATGACTTAAAACTAGATGTGGTTACTAATTTTTTTACTGTTTTTTCAATAATGCAAAGCATAACATTTCTCATTTTTTCGAAGATTCTCTAAAGTTTTTCTAAAAAACAGCGTTGTTCATAAAAACCTTTCAATAAGAATACAAATTAAATTTAAAAAAAAAGCACCATCATCGAATAACACAAGTCCAGTTTAATCTCATTAAAACTAACCTTCTATTTTTGTCAATGCCAAAACAAACGAAAAATTAAATATGATACAACACGTACAAATTTTCTCATCGAAGGAGACCGACACTATTAAAAAAAACAATAATAATAAAAAAAATAAGGGGGGTAGGGGGAAGGGGGGGACCCTTCTACTCTAACATACCATCTCAACACGCAGGAGTCATCATCTGAACACGCAGGATTCACTCTTTCCTATATCGTATGATATTCAGCCATAAACCCCCCCTCAAAAAATAAGCCCCCCCCAAAAAAAAAAATTTACCCGCCTACTCTAACATGACATCAAAAACACGCAGGAGTCACCATCAAAATACGCAGGATTCACTCTTTCCTATATCGTACTCTAGTATGATATTCTATAAACCCCCTCAAAAATTTTACCCTCCTACTCTAAGACACCAACACGCAGGAGACAACACGCAGGAGTCCCTCTTTCCCACACCGTACTGTAGTATGATATTCAGCACGCAGTATTAATCCTTAATCCTGCTTGCCGCCGGTGAACTCTCATTCTCCCTCTACTACTGTGAAAAAAATATGTAACGTTATTAAATAAAATTGGTGGCAGCCTTGCTGCCTCCATTTTATTGAGTAATTCAACCGATATAACTGGTGTTACGTTACACTAAAGTGTAATATTACACCAGTTATATAAGTTTAAATTACACCATTATGCAAGTTAAATTACTCCATAAATTTGGAGGCAGCATGTTGCCACCAGTTTTATGGGGTAACGTTACATAAATTTGTTTACAGTGTATCCCAATAATAAAATAAATAAATAAAAGAAAAACGAAAAAGTAAAAAACGGCCTTTGTTTAGATCAAGCTCAGCTATCACATGAAAAAAAAAATCATTTAAAAATGTATGGAAATACAAATTATATATTTTTTAAAATGTCTCCTATATAGGAATAATGTTAGCGAGCGCGTGTTTTCGCGTGAGTGAAACAGCTCTTTATATGTACACGCGAAGACAATGTACAACACAATGTTTAGTGGTGTACTGTATTTGGATCATTGAATTTTTCTGATAGGAAGTCTGTGTGTTGTGTTTTAGAACAGACGTTTCAGGTACATGACAAACTTTGACAATAAATTTGTTAAACTTAAAAGAAAAATTTAAATAACAAAGAAATAACAATAATTTATCACCAAACTGAATAATATTATCGCTTTTTTATAATCTATATTTTACTATGGGAGAGAAATGTTTGTTCTTTGTGAGGTGATAGTTTAAACAATTTTAAATAAACCCCTTTAAATTTATGATACTCTAACTGATATTGCATGAATTATTCATAGCTACGGCATTTTTAGAAAAGATAACGAGAGAATATTTATCAGAGCTGAAAAAATAAATTAGACACCCAAAGAAATTTTTCGTTAAAATAATTTTTTCTTGTCAATAAAGAAAATAATCTTCTTCGTCTGTAGAGATAGCGAAGAATCATTCGCATTAATGCTGGTACGGGGTACATGGTTACAATTGTGGGCATTTGCATCAGCAATGGGGAACTAGAAGATGAAATGTCAAACCACACAGAAAATTTCTTTACCTGTCAGACATTTTAAAATTTAAAGAATACTTTGCTTGGGATAGTTAAAAGGCTATTTAAAGTTGCCTAAAAAATAAAAAATACAGTAGAGACCCGATTATCTGAGTCCCGCTTAACCGAGTTTCCGCTTTAACCCCTTGGGGACGAGCGGCACGAATACTCATGAAGCACTCAGAATCCTTGTTTTTCCTCACCAGTAAAATTTTACTGTAAAATTTGCCTTATTTAATCAGCGTATTTTCTCGATTCAAGAAGACACAAATTTCTGTTTTTAAAAAACGGTGACAAACGATTAAAAATTTCGTTAAAGACTCCCGTCCCGAAGGGGTTAACCGAGTCATTTTTTTCTAATGGACTGATGAATTCCATTATTATGAAGCAGCTATTAAAAATGAAGTGTTAGGTGAAAAGATGAAAGAGCAGCCGTAAAAAGTTGGAACTCTGATTTTCTGGTTAGAATGGGGGAAAAAATGGCCATAATTGGAGACATCGTCTATCAGAAGAAAATGACCCATTCCAAAGGTATAAGTTCGATTGAAAAACACTATTTAATACTTTGAGCAAAAAGAAGAGGCTACACCTGCAATTTTCATGACACTAATAGAATCACATAGCTGCCAATTTGTACGCTTTTGTTACCTCTAAAAGTTAATACAAATTTTTGCCATATTTAATCGTTGACAATTGTTAAATTTCGGCGATTAAATCAGGCAAAATTTACTGGTAAGTTTAAGTGGTAAGAAAAAAAATCTTAGAAATTGCTAGCTATGAGGTAGCGTAATACTGCTGAAAAAAAAAAATAAATAAATAAAAAACTGCAATAAAATTGATATTCAACAAACAAAAAACTGTCAAGGGCTTTTTCAAATAAACAATTTCATTCCCCTTTTTTCTTAAAAGTAACGGAAATGTACATCAAAGAAATGTTACTAGTACCTTAAAAATTAATGAATTAAGTGAAAATTTATATTTCATCTCCCTAGTTGGTGACGATTTGTGTACATCCGTTTTACCCGAGTTTTTTGCTTATCCGAGATGAGCTTGGTGTCCATATTAACACAGATAATCGGGACTCTACTATAAAATGATTTAGTACACATATTAGGACTGGATGTGTAAAAGGTATCACTAAAATAATATCGAATCAAAAACCAATTTTAAAAAAGTGCTTTTTATCGTTTAATTTAAGAACCTGATATGAATTTCAGGTGATCAAGAAGGGTACATGAGGAAGAATGTAGATAAAATTCCCCGTATATTATTTATATGCATAAGGATGTAGAGTGTTAGTCCTACAAACTGCATCATTCTTTCACGGACACACGTTTGATGAGTATCACATCCATCTGTCGATCAAAATCTAATCCATTCAAACACCCAAACCCCGTAGCTGCCTCTCCGAATCCCTGTAGAAATCCCAGATCCATGCATTTTCAATTCCAATGCTTACGCGAAAACTGCCAAAGTTATAGGCTTACACCAGCAACTGCTGTCAGGCCAACAAAGGTTGCTTACTGACTAGTAGTTATTGGATCAGTATAAGACTTCCTAATTCACTTTCACGCTGTATCAGGAATATGGAAAGCTTTGTTCGGGGAAAGGGTCGAACAAATAGGTTATGGTTCGCATATTGGCATTGTTGGCCCTCTGGCAGGCGAACTCTATTGTTGAAGGGCGCTTTTCATAGTTGTCTCACAATGATTTTAGGATGTATAGAATATAGGTAGATGCTGTTTTTGGTCCGCAGCATATAGCGTAGCGAATTTTATTATTGATATTATGGGAGCTAATTTTTTTTTTGCAATTCGTTTTTTGAGAAACTTAGAGGAAACCTTGAGTGAGAATATAGGAAAGTATTGGATCGCGAAAAAAATCAGTGTGAAACTAATTTATGTGTTACTTCCTGTGTTAAGTAGAGATAAGTATCACTAAAGTCACAGTATCATATTCCTTATTAGAGACAGTATTAACAAGGCCTGATGATCACAAGGGCAAAGCGGGCAGGTGCCCTGGGCTGCTAGTTTTTAGGAGATGCTCAAATCTCAAAAACTATTTCGCGCATTAGAACTTTTTGAATATTTATTTCTTCGGATGAGTAAAAAATTTAGATATAATGAGGCCTTTTGGATTAATCTTTACCCCAGGACATCGAATGGTGTGTGTGTATTTGTGGGGGGAGGGGGGAGTAAATCGGGCCATGAGTATTAGGAATAGAAACACACATACAAAAAATATCTCGCTTATTTTTAATTTCAATTCAGGTGTGACACACATTAATTTTTTTTTATATATTGCTTACTCATTTTATTTTCGTAAAATGTGCGTTTATAAACACATTAGCTTTCATTTATAAAAACCTTTCAGAAAAAATAAATTTTAATAAAATTTAAAATTTTACGTAACTGAATTGCTTCCTAGATATTGTGCTTTGTATGGAGCGAAACAAATTTTAATATCTAATGAATACAAGGGGCGGGGGGTGGACAACACATGCCAGCGGATTGCTTAAAGAGTTTTTTTAAATGGTCTTGCAACGCGTTCGTGAGCCATCTTTTAGGACGAAATGGGGGTAATTTACTATGAACTGTTGCAACTGCGTCATAAAATGAATAACGAATTAAACGAAACTAGCCGCTCTTGGCAACCAGTTTGGTCTCCCTTAAAATTTATGTTTGGGAAAGCATACTAAGCATTGTATCATGTTAGTTTTATTCATAATTTAATTTACTTGGACTCCCTTAAATATAATTAATATAATTCCTTAAGTTAATATTAGTTTATTTTGCATTAAAATATCCCAATTTGTTGATTTTCTGTAGGCAAGTAAACCCTATTAGTTTACAATGTAAGTCTATGGGAATTTGGCGAAATGTTAGAGATATCGCTAAGTTGGGGTCACTTTTGGCGACTAATTTTGGTCGCCAAATTTGGCAGTATATTTCTAAGTTGGCGACAAACTTGGCTGCAATTGGCGACAGAACAGGGTCCCCCCAGGATAACTCCCTTATAGGTATGGAGATGCATTAAATGCTGTTCAATAACCAATGAGATGCGTTTCATTCGTGCGTTGCGATTAAGCAATTAAAAATTGATCGCGATTTTTGTGTCACGTACGATAGCGTAATATATATATATATATAGATATTGAAGCAAAAATATACCGAATACTCCGAAAGACACGACAATTGTCACATTTTCCAACATGGCAGTATTCATTAACATGGGGCAAAACCAATCGTTTTAATTTCTGTTATTTTAATTCGTATCATTTCTTATATATAAGTTTTAGCTGTATTATTAACTTATATAGCTAGGTTTTTTTAATCAACAAAATAAATGTGTTTGGTTACCCTTCAAAACTTTTTGAAACCGTTAAATTTCCACCTTATTTGAAAAATAAATAAATAATTAGCTGCTAAACAAAAAAGTGTTCATTTTTCCCGTTTTTATTTTTTTTTTTTTATCTATGAGAGCAAGATCACTATTAAAATACATATACACTAAAAGTATTAATATGGATTACATTATGTTTTACACACTTTTATTTAACTTTACATGTTTTATGCATGCAACAACAAAATTTTGTAATAGATTTTTGACTCATTTCCTGGTGTTCTAGAATTCTAGAAAGTATGTACAGTTAGTTGTATGCACTCAATGTCAATACAATATTTTAATAGTTTCAGAAATTTATTACTTAATAGGTTAATTAAATTTTTTTTGTTGTTGACTATACGTTGAAAAAAAAACAATTTTTAAATTTTAAATAGTTTAAATAATTTTCAGGCATTAAAAAAAAATCTATTGCCATGTGACTCAACAAAAAATATTTGTTTGTAACAATAATGTAAAATAACATATTCAGCGATATAAAATAAATCCTTTTTCAATTTCGTGTCGTCACCATATCTTATTACAATGAGGCTGAGAAAAAAATTTGCATTCTTTTAAAATTAAAGTCTACCAATTAAAATCTACTAATTAAATCCACTATAATTTAATGTATGGTTTCTAGAAGGATTACGACTTCGTTGCACACTGTAAAAGAAAAATCTGTAATTCTACAGATGTAAAGTTACAGAAATCTGCATGCTTACTAAAATTTTATCTGTAAATTGTACAAAAAAAGATGTAAATCTACAAAACTAGTTTTTGTAAAGCTACAGAAATCTGTAGTTTTACAAAAGAGTCTACAAAAACTACAATAATCTTACTAAAATTTTATCTGTAACCCGCATTGCAGTTACATAAAAGTTCTAAGAATCCCAGTTTCTTAAAAAATTCTTAGTAACCTTAATTTTTTTTTTTTATTTACAGTGCGACAGTGTATCTGTTACATGAATGTTTGGTGTTGCGCTCACATAAAACGTTCTAAGAATCCCACTTTCTTAGAAAAATTTTAGTAATACTACAGATTTTTTTTACAATGTACTAAGAATCTCAGTTTTCATTTTTAAAATATGAATTTTAAATTCGGCGTATTTTTACTTGTAAATATATTAATACAAATTTGTTTAAAAAACAAACAAACTACTTTTATTTAATTATTATTATTATTCACCCGAAACAATGTAATGTGATCTCCTTTTATAAAACTAAATTACTCCATCAGCGTCTTGCACAAAATGTCAGAGCGACAGATAAACTCTGAAGTCAAGGGCAGATATAAGAACATTCTCTGTGTTCACTTCCATTGTCTTTTTACGTAAAAAAGAAACACAAACTGACACCTAATAACAGCATTTTATCACATATTCTTTCTTCTTTTCTCCATCTGAATGTCTGTTTGGCCTAATGACGAGATGCATTCGATTTAAACAGCACTCTCGGGGAATCATTTACCTTCATAAGTCGGCGAAATCAGAGTAAAGCCTCCATGAAGGTAATACCTAATTACCGCACCGATAACATCGTTTAGAACAAGGGCCCAACACGAAGAAAGAAAGAGACAGGAAAATAAAATTACATTTAATGATGTTGGCTTGCATATCCCTAAGATGGGATTTCTTTTCTTTTTTGTACCCACAAAGTGCGCGTTAAAGTCATGACTTTTTAATAGATATCGAAATTCCGCGCTCATTTCATATACAATAAGTTCGTGATTGTCTAGTTAGACAATTATGAAAATTTAAACATATTACTATATATTTCTTTAATGAACTGCTCGAATTTTTGTTTTGGCATTCACTCACAATTGCCGAAATTGTTAGCTACTTTATAATGAAGCCACTGAAGTTCCAAAACCTACCCCTTTAAAGTGATTCTCCAACGTTCCTTGCGTTTTAGGGAATTTTCCATTTAAAATATCAGTATTTTTTTCTATAAATGTAAATCTACGGGCTAAACGCGCGAAACTACGTCTTATTTAAGGAGAGATTTCCTATAAGAAAATACTGGTATCGACGGAAGACATGAAAAGACAGGAAAATAAAAAGAGACAGGAGAGACAGGAAAATAAATTACAGTTAATGATATTGGCTTGCATATCCCTAAGATGGGATTTCTTTTCTTTTTTATACCCACAAAGCGCGTGTTAAAGTCGCGACTTCTTAATAGTTATTCAAATTCCGCTTATTTCATACGCAATAAGTTCGTGATTGTCCATTTAGACAATTATGAAAATTTAAACATATTACTGAATATTTCTTTAATGAATTGCTGGAATTTTCTGTTTTGGCATTCTCTCAGAATTACCGATATTGTTAACTATTTTATAATGAAGCCCATTGAAGTTCCTAAACCATCCCCTTTAAAATGATTCTCCTGTATTCCTGCGTTCCAGGGAATTTTCCGGGTGAAATATCAGTATATATATATATATATATATATATATATATATATATATATATATATATATATATATATATATACATATATATATATATATTTTTTTTTTAATAGAAAAATAAATCTAGCTTAAACGCGCGAAATTTCGCCTTATTTAAGGAGAGATTTTCTATAAAAAAAATACTGGTATCGACGGAAGACATGAAAAGACAGGAAAACATCAGTTGTTTTTCTTAATAACAAAAAAGTAAATCTAGGTTAAACGCTCGAAATTTCGCTTTTTTTAACCCTTTATACTCCGTCGGGACTTTTAAGTTCCATTAAAGAAAATGCAATATAAAATTCATTTGATTAGTCTGCTAATAAAGGTATATGGCACATTTCATACAAAATACTTTGTTGGGTAACATTCAGTAAGCACAGCGAAACAGCCGAAGCTTAATATTTTTTAATGTGGTTATTTTCTCAACCATTTACATGGATTTAGCTTTTCTTCTATTGAAAAATGTTTCTATCTATTCTAAAAAAATGTAACTTACGCTGTCACCGCCGCCGGTTTTGAATTTTTTGTGACTGGAGGTCTTTCTCCGTTAATATTAAGAAACATATTGCATACAAAAATATGAAAATCCGCGGTATTATAGAGAAATGTTTGATAAACATGCTGATGCAGACAGTTTTCAAATGGAAGAATTATTTTAAGAGATATTTAATTCTAAAGTTGGACAAAGTCGTTCCATTAAAAAAGTTTTATAGGAGCAAAAACTATACATCGGAATTTAATCATTTTTACATCATTTTGTACGTTATAATTTACCGGTGTGCAGAATGCATTAATTTTTTTTAATTTGACTCATTTTTAAAGCATTTATTTCTATTTTAATTTCAAATTTTCAGCATTTCCAGGGATATTTTTTACTTATTTTAGAAAATCGTACTAATTTAACCTGTTGTCAACTGTATAAACAGCGCAAACAATAATGTTAGCTTCAAATTAAAAATTTATTTAGACGTGGCTATTATAAACAGAAAAAAAACTTTCAAATTGGAATTAAATAATTACGCATAAAAAGCAGGAACTTATTGAAAATTACTTCATAAAAACTACATTTACACGTGAATTTTAACAGAGAAAGGATATTGCAAAATAATAAATTCATTTACATGCGTTAGAAGTCTTAAATAGGAGAAATTGCGTCACATTTACGTCACATTATACACTTATTACGTAAAATGAACAAAAAATAATATTGCAAAACAGTTGAAATTCAAAAATTGCACGAGACATTTATTTGATATTTCGAGATGAACTTTTCAACTATTTTTGTTCGGACAGCGCAAATAATATTTCATTTCTAACAAAAGTATTTTCACGTGAATATTAAAAAGAGAAATAAAAGTTTGGTGAAAATTGCGTGAGATTAAAAACGATACATTTAAAATGTCTTTCATTTATTTATTTATTTATTGAACAACAAACATACGACTTGTGTGCTTGACATGAGTGCCCGCAAAAAATGTCTCATTTAAAAGAGCTTTCTTTTCGCTTTGTTAAAAAAATACCCGGAGACAAAGACTCTGTTTACTTAATTCATTTTATATTAGCTTATTTTGAAATGTTTAATTGGTTTATTTAATCAAAGAGGAAAACAGCCATAGTATCTTTTAACAGCAACTGATTTTTCCTTAAAATTCCTCAATCAAAGAGAAATGAATATAGAAACCCGTTTATAGGGAGATCGCCACTGTTTTTTAAATTACAATTCAATCTTTCAAAATCTTTTTAAAGCCGATCAAATTAGCGTGCTTTTAGAAACTGCGGTGTCTGAACGGGGGTTGGCGAGCGTAACTCGGAGGGCGCCGAGCCCCCTAGTTATGAAAAATTTGCAACTACAAAACACTTTTCAGATAGAGATAGGATCACAATACATTTATTTACATTGTTCTTGTAAGAAATGTGATGATTTCATAACAGTATTTCTTGTTAATTCATCTAATTATCTTGTAAATATTTAATATATATATATATATTTCTACCGATTTATTAAATCAGTTTTATTTAAAAATCTATCTAAAAATCAAATTGTTATTATATATGTTGTTTTAGATATCTTCAGACACTAACGAAGATAATTAGAGAGGAGAAAATTTCGGATTTATTATTCGGGACATAAACAGCTTTCTATAAGAAAATATACTGGTACCGAAGAACTTCCTGATCTGAAAATTCTCTCACCCATACGAACCCTGTTAACCCTTTCTCTCTTTGTCTCGAGAAAGGTTTTGAGTAGTTTTTTTCTTGCACGTTACAAAATCATTTTCATACTTATACGAATAAAGCTTTCAAATATTCCTATTATAAAGGGTGTATCAGTATAGACGTTACAAACTTTCAGGACAGATAGATTACACCTAGACGATGGGAAATCTCACATAGCAATGCATGGTCGGAAACGCTTTCCTCGCGCGGTACACTCTCAGAAATAAAACTCTCACTTTTGACGATTCAGCAATCCTTGAGCTGCATTTCGTCGTTTTTGACGATCATTTCCTATCAACATCACGTGACTTTTAACGAAACGGAAAATCTCAACTATTTGACGAAAGTTTTGCCTCAATCACGGCCAGACTCAATGCATTTTAAGGAAACAGTTACTGTACCTCCTCAAATCCTGCGATTTTAGCAAGCAGATATTTGCTTGTTTATGTTAGTCCTGTAATAATATATTTTAAAACAGCACTTTTTAGTGCTTTTCAGAAAATACTGAAATATAGGTAGTTATTGTTTCTTCATTAGTTATTTTTTTAGCTGTTAAAATTTTTAGGAATGCTTATTATTATTATTATTTATTTATTTATATATTGTTGTTCGTTATGTTTTAATTCGAAAAGAATAAATTTTCTATGTTCTTCAAAACCATTCAAAAAGAAAATTTGATCAATAAAATTTCAAACTTCCAGGATATCTTTTTTTTAAAAAAATTATTTATGAAGTATAATCTGTTTTCAATCAAATTAAAAATAAACATAATTGATCCCTCTCCCCTTTATAAACAGCAAAGTGTTAAAATCTTATCCACCTACTCAAAATGATAAAATCTCACGCAATATGCACTTCACAATTCGTTATTTGTGAGCAACAAATTAACCCGACTATATTATAATAAATCATTGAGAAAAGAAAATTTCACTAATAAATTATTTAATCAAGCCATATTATAAATACAGTTAAACTTCCCTTTAACGAAGTCTCATCGTTACGATTAAACATTTCGTTATGAAGAAAATTCGTTAAATAGAAATCAACTCAAATTCATGACATTTTTTATAATAAAATACGCATGCATGAAATGAAAAATACACATACAATGGAAATATCGAAAAAATATATTTTAATTAGGGCGGTACTTTTTTTTTAATGCAATATCTATTTAATATGCAATTTAGCTAGCTTATATATATGCATATATATAATATATATATATATATATATGCATATATATAATATATATATATATATATATATATATATATACAGTAAAGCCCCGATTATCCGCGAAGTAATTTTTTTTTTTTTTTTTTTTTTTTTTTTTTTTTTATTTAAGCCAACAGCAAGGAAAATATAATAACCCCTACTAATAAATATAAACAGAAAAATTCATGTATTCGAAAGTAATAGAAGAACATTTCTAGATTCGGTTGTCATGTTTAAAATATCAGCTATAAAGTCTTGATATCTTTTCTTGATTTTATTAACAAAACGTAAACACAGCAATTAAAATATTTAACAATTAAATAAAACTATTATGATAAATTACAGGGAAGCATATCAAGAATAGTTTCATTTTTGAGATAGAAAAGGTGTTTCCAAAGCAAGAAGCAAAATCAAGTGATTCTTTTTTTAAAAGGTGTAACTCAACACTTTTTTTACAATATGTAATGGGATTGTTTCTTATTTACTGTTCTTTATTTTAGTGATTTAGACATAAATCAAAGGTTTCTTCTGTCTGTGTATATGCATGTATTTTAAACGTTTTATTATGTTTTTTGTACACTAAAAAATAGTTTTTATGTTGAATTTTCCTTTTTTTTTTCGTGTTTGGACCCCATTTTTAGTCTTTTTCGAGTTATCCGCGATTTTTTTTTATCCGCGGTGCGCTTGACACCCAATCCCGCAGATAATCGGGGCTGTACTGTATATATATATATATATATATTTATATATACATGCATATATATGTATGCAATAGCTATAAAATGTAATTAGAATAATGTCTAAAAAAACACATAATAAAGAGAAGTAAACAAAAATTGAAGCGTAGCGTACGTTTTCTCTTTATTCTCAGTATTCCAAATCATTAATTTTTAAAAAGTCTGTAATATTGTTTTGTACAGGTTTTTTTTTTAAAAAAATACACTGTTCATAAAAAATTTCACACTTTTGTAAGTATCCAAACAGTTTATCTGTAACATTTTCGTGAAACCGGAATCACTTTCTCATTGTATCGAAGGCTTTATGCATTTCTTCATTTGAATGGAAGTGATGAAATAAATAAATAATTTTTATACAACCCGCTGAATTCATACATCCATTCAAAATCAACCAGCTTTTCCGTTTAAATGTTGTAGACTTACAAAAGTGGAATAATCTTCATTATATAGAATATATTTTTCGTAATATGGAGATTAATTTACATGTTAATGGTGTTTAAAATCAAGGTTCAGTAGAAAATTTCATTAAGGCTGTTCTTAACTGCTTTGCTCAACAAGCACAAAACGTTTTGACACATTTACAAATTCATTTTTTAACGGAAAGATATAAAACTGGAAAGCCTGGCCATGGAAGCGATTTGGAATTGAACCTTTTTTTCCATTTTTTGATCAATCAATTACCTATTGAGTTATAAGCGAATTCGATCACATGACAAACACGTTTTTCGCCCGCTTTTGAGTGCTTTTTCTTCCTTCGCGCTGAAGTTCGGTTCAAAACGCCCACTTTGACATTATTTTCTGAAAGATCTGTTGCGTTTTCAAAAAAGTGGAATAAACAGCTCAATTACATAGTTTCTGAACAAAAACACCAGCTAGTTTCATGCATTTTCGAACAAAAATAAATTAAAACTTAGGCTTAGATGCCTTATGTTCCCTCAGCCGTTGTTTTGAATTGTTTGGCGATTTTTTGTTGGCGTGTTGGCGGTGTTTACGGATATGGCAACCTGGATATGTGGAACACCGTGTGACGTGTGTGTTCTGACGTGTTGTGTTGGGGCAACCCCTGAGAAGTGGTGGATTTTGTTTATGTATTTTGATATCATGTTGTATCGTTCTGTCTTTTTATTTTTATGTTAAATTTATTGGATGTATTTGACTGACTATGGTTTCTGCAATCCGTTTAAACGCTTTATTGAAGTAATTAAGAAATATGAGGAAATTTTGACAAGAAAAGTAGGTTTACTTATAGTGTGTCAATGTGTAGTCATAAGCCTATTTTGGAAAATGACGGTGATGTTATGAGAGAGATTTCGTGCTGGAGCTTTCAAGAAAGCAGATGTCTGTTAAGGTATGTTGATAATTTTATGTATATTTTGCTGCTTTAAGAGTTTTTTACATTTTGAGATTGCTAGAAAGTGAGAACTGCTGAATTTTGAGAATGCTATACCGCGAGAACTGCTGAATGCAGTGATTTTTTTTCGGTTATTGTGTGCGAAGCGCTCATACAAGATTATTGATTGCCACTTTAGCGAATTTTGTTTTTTATGTATATTTTGCTGTTTTAAGAGTTTTTTATATTTTGAGATTGCTAGAAAGTGAGAACTGCTGAATTTTGAGAATGCTACACTGCGAGAACTGCTGAATGCAGTGATGTTTTTTTCGGTTAATGTGCGCGAACTGCTCATACAAGATTACTGATTGCCACTTTAGCGAATTTTGTTTATTATTTACATTTTATTTTCGTTAAGCGAAACATGCATATAAACCGGTGCTTGGCGACATTTACTACTTGGCGGAAAAGAGGTTTTCACACCAAGAAAAATTCCAAGATGGCGGCCGTGGGAACTTATGACATCTGTTCCAAAACTTATGTCAGAAAGTTGCCCTTTTGGATTTGAGAACACCCTTAAGTAGAAAATTTCGTTAAGTGGGGCTTCGTTAAAGGGAAGTTCCACTGTATTCATTGACCATGAGAAAACCATAATAATAAATTAGCTTTACTTAAAACTTTCATAAATTATAGCAGCACCGATAAAATTACAATCTACCTTATAAAAATATAAACACGCAGCAGATTTCATTACATCAATCTTAAAGCAAACTTATACAAGTCTCCAATAGCGAGATTGGAAGAGTAAAGGTCTCCCACGCCATAGGTCGCAGGTTCGAATCACCCCGAGGAAAACGAGAAGTGATTTTAAATCTCCCTGTCAATAAATACAGGAGCTTCCAAACTGTTCGATAGATGGCACCACCAGCACTCTTTTGACGAAATTTATATCGTCAAGCAAGTGAGGAAAGTAGTTTCATCAATTTGACGAAATATTCGCTAGGAGCATTTCCCAGGAAACGGTTTCGTCAAAAACAAAGAAAAATTCGTGAAATTTGAGTATTCATTTCTGAGTGTGTAGTGACGAAACAAAACACAAGAAAGACTGGTCACGAATAAAAGAAGAAAACATGTTTATTATCCTTAGTACAGCAAAAAACTAAGAAAAAAGAACATTAAAGAGACGACGATCGTCATTAAAGTGTGTGTTCGAAATTACGACACCGGGCCGTGATTTATGTAAGCGCATTTCCGGCCCATGGAAGATCTAATGTTCTCAAAAATACAGGGAGTGTCCCGAACTTTCCCAGTAGTTGCCACGATGCGTGCAAGTTCCTCAGCATTTTCGAGCATTGTTCCGGCATTTTTGCAGCGCTAAGAATAATAAACATGTTTTATCTCCCTGTTCGTCTCCTTTCTTGTATTTTGTGTCGTCACTACTGCGCCAGTAAAGCGTTTACGACCATGCATTGTTATGTGATTTACCATCGTCTAGGTGTACTCTATCTGTCCTGAAAGTTTGTAACCACTGTACTGATACACCCTGTATATTAACTTTATATTATACTAACATATATTAAAGAATTTAGAAAGTTCTTTATTAATCTGAATAATTAATTTTTATATAAAATTATTCATATAATAGCACTTATTAGTTACGAATAAAAAACAATTTGTTTAACTTTCTGGAGACCTTTTCACAAAATCTCACCATCACATCATGCAAAGTACTTTTATTTTTCTACTGCGGTATCACTACCTTTCTGTCTCTTCTCGCAATTTTCTATCACCACATTCATGCCGTTGCTTTTTACCCCTCTTTCTTCAAAAATAGAAGATTTTTCATTTGTAAGGTTTATTATTACACTGTCTTTTGTTTAACATATGAAATTTAAAATAAAATAAAATTTAAGCCTTGAACAATTCTAACTACAAGAAATTCAGAGTTTCATTGTGGTTAAATTGCGAAATAATTTAAAAGCTTATCTGTGTCTACAAAATTTAAATGAACACTTATCCTTTCTGGCGATTCTTATGAATTATTGTTTTATTTAACTTAAAGACATAAAACGAACACTGTTAGGTTTATGAGCGCATATTAAAAGTATATGTTAAAAACTTGATAAAGATACAAGTATTTGTGATAGGAAATATGCGAGAAAATTCTACATTAATATTAACTTTTATATGTGATCTTTTTAATGGACATTTGTGGTGAATCCAGTATGAAACTAAATTAAATAGGGCTGTGAGAAAGATATTGCTAGAAAGTAAGAGAAATTGTTTAATGTTTGTATAATTTTCTGAATTTTATTTTTAATTTTTATTTTTAATTTCCAAGAGATGTCGCTAGGCTTCAAATAAATAAACATATAAATTACAAAACAAATAAAAAAAAAAGTATTTTTCATAATAACCTTTTTCGATCATTAAAGACGGTAATTTAAAGAAAGAAAAAACTTTTTTTTTTTTCTAACATGTTTAATGCTATCGTTATGAAGTACGCCTTCTTCTTCTTTTTTAAATTAACGCTGAAATTTTAACAGTATATCTTCAAAGTAATAAAAATAACCAATTAATTACTTTTTTTTCATTCTTGATTAATGGCGAAACGGCTCTTGATGACAAAATGAAGAATGAGTAAAAGAACCTCATTAAGTAATCTTTTCATTATGTTTAAGATGTAAGATTGCTCTAGTACGGTATTTGAAAAGCAGTTACGAGTTTTCCCATGTCAGAAAGCATTTCTAAGATAAGAGTGTATTACCTAACATCAAACGCTGGACTTTTTTTTTTCTATTTCAGATATCATAAATGTATGAATGGAAACTTCCGCATATCCGGATATTCTTCCAGTACCGCTTCTGAATACATGGTCGATAGTAATCTAACATGGCACAAAAGCAACTCGTTGCCTCTTCAGGAATCGGAAATTCTTCCATACGACCAGCCTTTCTCCGGATCCCTCCCCCTGAGCTTCGATTTTTCGTCTGCCGCCGTTTCCCGAAAAGGTAAAGTGGGAGGCGTAGGAGCAAAGGAGTATAAGGAAAAGATGCTCTCTTCTCCTCATCCAACAAGGCAGCAGCAGCCTCTTGTTGCTCCTAATGTATTTTTCGTGTTCGACTCCGGAGGCGGACACGTGTTAGAAAGACTCGAGTGATGCCTAACACGATTTTCCACTATACCCGGGAGTAAGGCCCATTAAGGGGACGTCAGGGTTTTTGTTGGCTTGTCGTGAACTTGTTCGACGTAATTTTTGTAGAAGCTGCGACATTTGTCTACGGCTCTATGGTGTCAAGTAAAGGGGGCAAGGTACTTCCTTCTAAATGGTCACGGATCGAGTAAATTCGTTGTCGCTCGTTACGCCGTTTTTATACGTTCACTTTGATTGATCCAAGGAACGTAGGCTTTCGCTTTTCATTACTGCCACTAAAGAGACTCTTGACAAGAAGATGTGGAGTTTTAAAAGCGTTTCTTTGATTTGAAAGAATAGAGTGTACGCGTCTGATTGCTTGCATCGTGTACAAGATGTACGTATCAATCAACATGGCTTCAGATTTAGAGTGTCATTTTTCTTTTCTATTACTTTATACATGTGTTTCTCCGGTATGGATACACATTTCAATGTATGCGCTAATATTTCTGAAATTGAAAAATAAATGACAGGAGGTGAAAATTTTTGCACCAATAAGATTTGCCTTAAAGTAAACATTACAAAGAATATTTTTATTTTATTACCCCGAATGAGCAGAAGTAAATGTTAATTCCCATAAATACGTAAATATCTTTATATCGTGTGCTAACAATGTCAAATGAGTATAAATCATTTTGTGATCATTAGCTGATAAATTTATAAATAACAGTAATCATTTAAAAAATGAATTAAAAATGCTTTTTAAAAAGCCGAAATTCAATATTCTTTTTTCCTAAGACTAAGTACCGCTAATTTATTGATAGGTAAGCATTTATTAAAAAAATATATGTGGTACATATCACACATCTTAAGCAGGCCGCACACTGAGGCAACAGGAGGAAAATGAAGTGCGACTTAGGAAAAGAAACAGGTCGAAACAACGAAGAAACCTGTTTCAAACTTGTTTTGCTCTAAGTTGGAGCAACATGCTGCATGAGACGCCTCAGTGTGCGACCTGCCTTAAACATCATCCACAGTAATACAGCCCTTAAGGAAAATCTCTGAGATAAAAATTTCATTGGGGTTCTTTGTTTGTTAAACATACTAAAAAAAAAAAATTCTTCTAGCAATCTAGCGTTTACCTTAAAATAATTCTTCTGAGTGATTTGAATTGTATTACACTGGTAGGTTAAATTAGTATTGACTAAATTTTCTCACAACTATTAAATACGAAGAAAAAATTCTTACAAACATCATAAAAAATGAAAAATCAGTACGCGTTTATAAAGAACTTGGTCTTTCTTCCATAGACGTAAAAAGACATGCGACTACATTAAAAACAGGAGCAATACTGAAAAGAAATAGAAAAAAAAAAGAAAAAAGAATAGAGATATTGGAAAGTGTGAGGAAACAGCCAATATGAAAAACATTTTAACTTACCTACCTCTCTTACTTTTACATCCTTTCAGTCTTGCCTCCTTTCAACGATATAGTACGTCTTTTTAGCACCTGATGCAGAATAAGTTCTTTCGAAACGCATTAGAATTGTATATATTTTGGGGGATGAGTTTAATTCTTTTCCTTTGTATTGTGTTTTATACGAGTGCTTGTAAATTTATCACGAATACTCATCCTTCTAAAAAATGCAATATACTGTAAAATTAGCCATTCTATTTTCGCTACGGGTGGATGTCAATGTTGATTTTTTTCCCAACAGAGTGCAAAGTATCAATGCCAGGATTTTAAGTTGGGACCTTGCTATACGTGCCAATGCTCTAACCACTGAGCTATCCAGACAATATCGGCCTGACGCACTAGACTTATCGTAAAAATAGAATATCATATTGAACATTTGATATGTATATATAATATTAGCCAATTTATTTTAACAAACTCTTGAAGTTCAAAAAGCTATTGCCATCACAGATTCAATAGCCCTAGTAGATATGGAATTGTTTAGTACAGACTATTAAACCTTACACTTGGTAAGGGTTTATTATTATTTTTGTTGTTTTACTTATCGTGTTGTTATAACTATAAAGGATAAAAAACAAAAGGAAGAAAAGGGAATCTTTAGTAAGTCCGAGAATTTGTGACCTGTCTCTGTGGCTATTCTGGCGTTAAAATACAAAATTAATTAATTACTTGTTATTATGATAGACTTTTGATAATCCAATACTTCATTAAACTTGAAGTTATTGAAGAAATTAGCTCAATTAAATACAAGTCTCTTTATCGCAAATTTATCGTTAATGCAAGGAACTAAGAATAATTAAGTAACAAATTACTTTCCATTTTCAACATTTCCTTCTTCCAATCACGACTTCTACTTTCCTTACTGAATTTTACAAGCTTATCAACCCCATACTCCTCTACAGACGTTTATATGACACATGTTAAAACGCGAGATTCTTAAAACCCTTTCTCAAAATTGCGAAATGGAATTTCGAACCTATAAAATTCTTTCTTTCTTTTGACATATGTTGTGTGACAGATTAAATAGAATCAATTTCCTTTCAAGTGAATTTTGGTACTTTTCGTGCCGCCATTTCATGTAAGTGTTTTGATTTGTTCGACAGGAATTTTATGTTATAAGTTTTATGGTGAGCTACAGCAGATGTCAGACGTGGAATTTAGATTTTGAAGGAAATTGAATTACTAGAAGTTGAAATGTTTCGAAATAAAATAATAATCATATTCTAACACTTTTAATAAAATATATTCCATGAAATTTTAAATTTTCCTATTCAGAGAATTATTGTTACTTTCAGAAGTAATCAATAGCGTATGCATAATTAAAATATATAATTAGAAATTTTATATATAAAATTTCTAATTGCACTAACTAGGGAACATCCACAAATGTCAATTCTGAATTTTGACAAGGCTGGTATCGTTCGAAAGCTGTTGTCACGAGGATCAAGAAATGCACAGGAACTATATTCCCGGATCCAATAGTTGACGAAATATTCGCAGTTGAAAATAGCAAAAAGAAAAGAAGATATTTGATAACTGTTTAATGAATTATTGGACAATAAGTACAAATTGCAAGTACAATAGGATCAGTAATGCTTTCACGTAGAAAAACACTATCTTGATTAATTATGACAAAATTCCAGCTTTCGATAGCTTTTGAAGGAATCCCATGCTATTTTCTCCTTCTTTACATCGCCATTGCTTCTTCTGACATAGAAAAGGGCCCGTATCGCGTGAACTATTGGATTCGAGAGTATAGTTGCTTAAAATTTCTTGATCCTCGTGACAAGAGCTTTCAAACGACACCACTCTTGTCAAAATCTAAAACCGACAGTTTAGGATGTTCCCTAGTAAGTATGTTATCCTATTTTATGTTACATAGAGTAAATAAAACTCTTATTTACAAATTTGACACCCAATAAAATATGGGGAAAAAATAAGACTGTAGCGTACCCTGCAAGGCTGTTACCTAGTGACTCAGTCATATTCAGATGTAAGTTTTAAAACACCTTTATTTAAAGGGACAAGGGACCTTAAAATAATTTTTTTATTTTTTGTAAATTTCACCTTAAATATTATTCAAGGGTACATTATATGCATTATGGCATGCATTTATCACATAAAAAAATATATATATATTTTTGAGAAAAAAATGGAATTTAACTTAGAAATGTCTTAGAAATCTTCGAAATGCCCCTGCGCATTCCATATCAATGAGAAAATCCCCAATATTTTTTATAAAAGTTTGGTTTATATATATAAATAAAATAGAGCATAGAATGTTATATATTTGAATTTAAAGTAAAAAAAAAAAAAGAAAAATTTTGAAATTTTTTCGAAAAAATTAAAAATATTTTCATTTTTTTTTTTTTTTTGTAAATTGCATCTTAAATATTATTCAAGGGTACATTATATGCATTATGGCATACATTTATCACAAAAAAAAGTAAAAAAAAAATTATTTTTGAGAAAAAAATTGAATTTTTAAGTCTTAGAAATCTTCAAATGCCCCCTGCGTGTTCCATATCAATGAAAATCCTCAATATTTTTTATAAAAGTTTTATTTATATATATAAATAAAATAGAGCATCGAATTTTATATATTTGTATTTAAAAGTAAAAAAAAATTTTAAATTAAAAATTTTGAAATTTTTTCGAAAAAATTAAAAACATTTTCATTTTTTTTTTTTTTTTTTTTTTTTTTTTTTTTTTTGTAAATTTTATCTTAAATAATATTTAAGGGTACATTATTTTTCTTTTTTACGAAAAAAAGGGAATTTTATGTGTCGTATTAGAAATCTTCGAAATGCCCCCTGCGCATTCCATATCAATGAAAATCCCCAATATTTTTTATAAAAGTTTGATTTCTACCCTATATATATAAAATCCTAATGAAACGAATTTATGAAACGAATATATGAAACAGCTGAAATGTAACGATTCCTTGAATCGACTGATTAAACAACTGATTATGTTTCACGGCGATTTCTCCTAAAATATGGAATACTTTACGATGAAATTAACACCAAAAATCAATATTGATCCGCAGATTTCAAAACTGGTATTAGAATTTTTAAATTCGAATTAGTTTCCGAAATATTAATTTTTTTCTAATTTTATATACATTTTTCTAATGATGGCAACTCGAATTTTAATCAAACAGATATTTTTTTTTTTCAGATTTTAGAAAAGGTTACTATTTCAAACTAATTTGGCGAGAAGTTTGGCCTCCCTTAAATGATGCTAAGAAATGTATCATGTTACTTTTATTCATAATTCAATTTGTATTTCATTATCATTTTATTTAATACAAACCGAAACATTTAAAATAAATGGCTTTCACTTCTTTATTTTTTTTTAAACGAAATGAAAAGAAAAATATTAGGCACAGATGTCATATACGCACCGGGGTACCTAATTGGCGCCAAAATGGCATTATTTTGGTTGACATGGTAACCCGGCTATTGTTGTTTATTTAATAATAAGTGTTTATTTGCTTTATTTTCTTTTATTTATTACATAAATTGTTTTGTTCTATAGTTAATTATTTTTTTGGTTATTTTCCTTTATAAATAAAAAATAATAGAAAATAATTAAAAAATACGGTACTACTTAGTTATTCCATCGACCCATTTCGCCAAATTATATAAAACGCCAAACCACTCGCCAAATTATACAAATTGACATAATTTTTATTTTAAATAACGAAAGAACAAAGAAAATAGTACAACATTAATAAATATAAAAATAAAACGTCGAAATAAAAATCACTTGATGACGTAAAGACGTGTAACTTGCTTAAAGTCAAGTGAATGTGACATTTATCAACTATTATTGGCATTTAATCTTATAGTTTGGTGATCGATTTTTGTTCGACGGGATAACTAAGTAGTACCAAAAATACATATGTAACTGGTATTCGAAAACGAGGATTTCGCCAAATTTTCGTAAAAAAAATCACGCCAAACTGGGTGCGTATATAGCATCTGGCCAAATATTAAATGATGTAACAAACGATGACATTTAATTTCAACTTCAAAGCAATGTTTTAATTTACCACTCGGAAAAAAAAAAAAAAAAAAAAAAAAAAAAATGCTAACTAGCGAGTTGAAAAATAGTTATTGGCGAGATTTGCACCAGGCTAGCGTAACAGTACCAAGAATTCTTTGCGACAATGCTTTTATGTAGTATTATTCGAAAAAAAAAATTGATTCTTTTTTAATCGAAATGGAAAATTTTCGGCACAGATGCCATGTACGGTCCCATATTGGCGCTATTTTTTTCTGACGCCAATGTTATATACGCAACGGGTACTTAACTGGCGCCATAGTATCGTTATTTTGCTTGATTTGATAAGCCGGATGTTGTTGTTTATGCTGTTGATCTTTTCCCCAAATTAGCGTCGGAAAAAAATCGCGCCAATATGGGGCCGTATATGATATCTGGGCCAAACTTTCATATGAAAAGCGAAGGGATCAGAGCGTATTTATTTATGGCAGTTACATGACTTGGACTATTATAATATAGATGAAATGATGGCGATAGAATAATATTTGGCGACTTATCACTTGTACCTGGCTAATATTAAAGTACCAAAATGGCACCAGGAATATAAAAAGCGAAGTGGTTCGCCCGGAACTCTTGATGATAGTCACATGACTTGGGCTATTGGTATAGAAATTGTTTTAAAATACCGGGAGACAAAGACTCTGTACACTTAATTCCTTTTATTTTTAGCTTCTTTTCAAACGTTTAACTGATCCTCTTTAATCAAACACGAAAGCAACCATTGGATGTCTTAACAGCAACTGATTCGGCCTTAAATTTTTGAAATCAAAGGAAATTGAATGGAAACCCGTTTAGAGGGAGACCTGCACAGCTTTTTTCAGTATAATTCAATCTTCTATAATATTTTTTAAACCGATCAGATTAGCGTGTTTTTAGATTCTGCGGTGTCTGAACGGGGGTTATAGAGCGTAGCTTGCAGGGGGCAGAGCCCCCTAGTATATATATAAATAAAATAGAGCATCGAATTTCATATATTTGAATTTAAAGGTAAAAAAAAAAATTGAAAATTTTTGAAATTTTTTCGAAAAAATTTCAAATTTTTTTATTTTTTTTTTAACCTTTAAATTCAAATATATAAAATTCGATGCTCTATTTTATTTATATATATAAACCAAACTTTTATAAAAAATATTCGGGATTTTCATTGATATGGATTGCGCAGGGGGCATTTCGAAGATTTCTAAAATGACGCGTAAAATTCCATTTTTTTCTCAACAATTTTTTTTTTCATTTTTTTGGGATAAATGCATTCCACAATGCATATAATGTACCCTTGAATAATAATTAGGTGAAATTTACAGAAAATAAAAAAATATATTTTTAAGGATTTTAAGGTCCCTTGTCTCCTTAAAACTCGAAATTTAGCCTAGAATATGCAGCGAAGAAGCAAGATGACTAAGGAAATATTCAAACTTCAACTTGCACTAACTCTTCGATACTCCAAGTCTACAGCAAGCTTCTTAAAGTACCGTATTTTATGGAAGAAACGCCGCACCCTTTGTAAACTCCGCACTCCTCAAATTGGTCTGAATAAGTTTAAAAATATCGTAATCGCGGCACCCGTTGTAAACGCCGCATCCGCCGGAACGCTACTTTTGTCGACAGCGTCACATTGACCTAACTTTAATCAAAGTTTTCTGAACAGTGTAGGGTGCCTCATTTTTAATATGTTAAGATGTTTGAAGTGTTATTTAAAATATTTAAATCCAATTTTAAATATTTTTAAATTAAGGAAACTCAGTTGGTATTAAAAAAATCGTAAACGCCGCACATGGCGTATACGCCGCACTTGGAAAAAAATTAACTTTTAAACTCGTAAACGCCGCGGCGTTTTTTCTATAAAATACGGTAATAGGCTACTTTAAGCAGCAAAACTAAACAATAGTGCAATTTTCAATGTAATAGCATTCTCATGGTTGTCAAGAATCTTTTACTTACTCGAATGACATAGCAAAACTTCTTTCCAAAGCCATGCGCTTCTAACCCAGGTTTCGATTTTACTGAACGCGGTGGAAACACCCACTATAATTCTTCTGACGCAAAGTCATTGGGGACTCGTGGTCGTGGTTCACAAGAATCTTTTGTACTTAGTCGAATGACAAAGCAAAACTTCTTACCAAAGGCATGCGCTTCTAATCCAGATTTCGATTTTACTGAACGCGGCGGAAACACCCACTATAATTCTTCTGACGCAAAGTCATTGGGAACTCGTGGTTCTCAAGAATCTTTTACTTACTCGAATGACATAGCAAAACTTCTTACCAAAGGCTTCTAACCCAGGTTTCGATTTTACTGAACGTGGCGGAAAAACCCACTATAACTTTTCTGACGCAAAGTCTAATTCACTCCTAGAGCTGGACTCGACCCAAATCCGAAGACACACACTTTCACTTCACCTTTTATACGCTGCAGATTGAACGACGCAGCCTTATTTGCATAAAACCACAGCGAAAATAAGTCAGACTCCAAGAGATTCAAACCTTGGAATATTAGAGTAAAATAGAATAGAGAGCTCTTTATTGCACCACATAGGTTAAATGTTTGACGATACGCTCACACTCAAAAAAAAAAAAAAAAAATATTATTATTTATCATTTATAATCGATAAGTGTTGGAATATATATCCAGAACTGAAACATGCGAATTAAAATACCAACACTGTAAAAAAAAAACGGACTGAAAAACGGAAATACTACTGGCAATGGAGATGCCAGTACTATTTCCGTATTTTTACGGAAATTTTTCCCAATAAATTACAGAAAAATTTCCGTTTTTAATCAGAAAACGGAACTTTTTTTGTAATTTATGGGTAAAAATTTCCGTAAAAATACGGAAATAGTACTGGCGTCAAGATTGCCTGTAGTATTTCCGTTTTTTAGTCCGTATTTTTTTTTCTTTTTACAGTGAACAATTAAAAATAGAGCGTTTAGTAAAATAAAATCGTAATAAAATAAATAAATCGCTATAATAAAATTATTCATTATTTAATGTAGTTTAATTTAATTGAAAAAAAATATCATGTTAGATTTACTTATATCATTACTTACCCACAATCATTAGTATTCATCCAAAAACTTAAGACAACAAAAATAATATCAAACAGCACGTTAGTGCTGTTTAGTAGAGCTCAGCCGCATCTTTTACGTTTTGAAACATGATGAAAAGCCAAAAATTCAATTACAATCATAGCGAGGAAACATTCAGTGATGAGTAATAGCTAGTTGGAAAGCTCTGAATTTAGCTATGTGCCTTTCGAAGGTCGGGTAAAAAAATATCCAAAATTAAGGGAATGGCAACCATTTAAACTTTACATAGCGCTATAATACCTTCCATAATTTAACAATATAGAAATCTCTCCTTTTTAATTTTCTAATTAAATCTTTTGTTTTGTGCTGCCCCACCCTAAAAATAGCACAATAATTTTTTAAAAAAAAGGATAATACGCGTACTTTATTTTTATAGGTCAATAAAAATTCAGATTATCCTGATATATTTTTACATTATAAATCGACGTTATTCTAAACAGAAAATGCACATTTTTCATAAATATATATAAATTGTAGCTAAATGTGTCTTGTTATAAATTAATCCTTATTATTATTATCCATAAAATGGAAGTTTTATTTTTAAGTCATCCGAAAGAAATTTTCGGTAAATGCTAGGTCATTTTGTTTAAATTTCTAAATATCTCACATTTTCAATTTTTACACAGTCGTGTGAAGAAAAAAAATGTACTTTCAAATGCAATTTGTTTGAATACTGTATCTCAATTTACTCATTTTTTATGGTTTTTAATTTAACTTTTAAGCACGATTTCTTTTAAATGTATCTCTATTGCATGCAGGCTCTATTATTAAAGAATAATGATCCATTATCACTTAAAGCAATATAAATAGTTTCAATAATAAAAATGTCTCCAGCTAATATTCCGTAACGAGCTTATAAAATGAACAATGAAATAAAATAAATAAAACAAAAATTTAACACCTATGTAATAGCAAAAATTTCAAACATTACACCGTCGAATACCAGGGAAGGTGTACTTCCAAATATCTATATATAGAGAAAGCTAATAATTTTTTCGTGAAATAAAGAAGAAATAAATAAAAATGGGAATAACAGGAGAAACATAAATAAATGAAAAAATACAAAGATGTTTAGTGTATTTTTAAATTAATTCTCCGTTCTACAACTTTACATTTTCGACATTTTCTGTCTTGCTTTCGGTCATTGTTACCCTTTGAAATTTGTATAGTATCCGATAGAAAGAAGGGCTAAGAAATAAAAACTGAGGAATAAAACATAATTTTACACATTCATCTTCACAAAGCAACTTAATCTAAACTAGAAAAAATCGTCTGCTTACAAATTGTCATCTACAAATATTAGATCATATATTTTTGTTTTAAATGCTAATATTTAACCAAGGTGGCTCGGCAAAAGTTTTTTGCTTGCATCGATAGAATTATTGACTTACATTTAGAGCAAGTAAATTTAAACAAGAAACACCGAATTTTCATATAACATTTTCTTAAAAATGACATGCTTAAAATTTTTCACAAAGCCACTATATGCAGAATGAGTAAGCAAGAAAAATGTCATTTGATAAACATTTATTTTAATTCACAATTCTGAAATGTTTCTTCTATATTTGCCAAATGACGTCATTTTTATCCAATTTCACCAAAATGATTTCATGTGTTATCAGCAGTTTCTAAATAAAAAGTCAAATCTTAAAAGAACGCAATCCTTTTTATAAATGAATTTTTGAAATATGTATTTTAATTTAATAAACTTTTAACCTACATTATAATATTGTTTATTACTTGAAATTCAGTATTCAATCAAATTTTTGTTATAGTTTTGTCGAAATGTATAATAAAACTAGATTTACACTTCCAACGACAAAAATAAAAATAAAAATAAAAATAAAAATAAAAATAAAAATAAAAATAAATAAATAAATAAAAGAAGAAGAAGAAGATCTCATGCAATTTAAATGCAACGCAGAAGGCTGCTATGCCAAATAGTTTTCTTAAAAGATGAACACTCGGACAATAAAAAATTTTTCGTTACTCCATCTATTCATTTTGTTTTTTATTGAAACAATTATAAAACGATAAGCGTGACATATTTTACGTTGAAGTTGATATATGATATTTTTAAAAATGCTGATATTCGAGATGATGCTATTGTTTAAATAAATATTTTTGTGTTGTGTATAAAGAAATAGTATTGTGAAATAGTATTATGAAATAATTATCGTAATTATTAACTAAAAGATTAAAAATAACTAACTAATAAGATGCCTTGTAAAGAAAGAGCCAAAAAATTGAAGTTTAGGAAGTAGCAAAAAGAAAATAAAGAAGCTTGTTCTGTATATTATAAAGATTGGAGTAAACAGGAGAGAGAAAAACACGGTGTTTCAAAGAAAAGATGGGAGACCCAAAAATGCCAGGAAAAGAACAAGGAAAACTTTTTTAGCTTCTGATAAGCTCTGTCAACGAAAAAATTTGTTGGAATTTTCCCATTTTAAATCTAAAATATACCGGCGGTATATCTTTAAGCTGCGCTATAGCTAGAAACGTACGGATAATAAAAAGCAAGTGGAAAACGCAATAAAGCGCCAAATGTATTGTACATGTTTATAGTGATAGACCGCCAATATTATTACAAAAAAAAAAAAAAAAAAAAAAAAAAAAAAAACTATTGTGTTTTAGGTAGCTTTCATTACAAAAAGCTACCTATTGCAGCCGTTCGGAGGAAAGCGATTTCAAAAAATTTTAGTATATTTTCATCGATCATGACCCCCAGACCCCGAAACCACCCTCCGTTCAAAAGTTGATATATATATATATATATATATATATATATCCGTATATATATATATCTGATCTTTGTCACACTGTAACTCTCGTATTTATGAACCGATTTGGATGAAACTCGGTGTGTACATAGTACAAACAAATGTCTCGACCGAGTTCGTTGGCCAGCTTCATCCGGCATATTGTTTCAAAATGGCGGCCATTTAAAAATTTAAAAAAGAATTAAAATTTGAAATGTGGTACCAAAAAATTTAAAATTGAAAAATATTTTTTTCTTATGTGTTTGACCTTGATATAAAGATTCCGGAGCATTTTTTGTTTCGTCTATATCTTAAAAAATGGCTGAGTTATAGCACTTTGAATTTCTAGCTTGGTGGACATTTTGAAACGACCTGATTTTTGTCACACGATAACAGGCGTATTTATGAATCGATTTGGATGTATCTTGGTGTATACATAATACGTACCAATGTCTCGATCGAGTTCGTTGGCCAACTTCATCCGCCATCTTGTTTCAAAATGGCGGCCATTTAATTTTTTTTTTTAAATTTTAAATTTGAAATGTGGTACCAAAAAATTGAAAATTGAAAAATATTTTTTTCTTATGTGTTGGACCTTGACACAAAGTTTCCGGAGCAGTTTTTGTTTCGCCTATATCTTAAAAAATGGCTGAGTTATAGCACTTTGAATTTCTAGCGGGGCTGATATTTTGAAACGACCTGATTTTTGTCACGCGATAACAGGCGTATTTATGAACCGATTTGGATGTACCTTGGTGTATACATAATACGTACTAATTTCTCGACCGAGTTTGTACGCCAGCTTCATCCGCCATCTTGTTTCAAAATGGCGGTCATTTAAAATTTTTTTTAATTTAAAATTTAAAATGAGGTACCAAAAAATTAGAAAATGAAAAAGATTTTTTTGTATGTGTTTGACCTTAATACCAAGATTCCGGAACAGTTTTGTTTTCTTCTATATCTAAAAAAATAGCTGAGTTATAGTATTTTGAATTTCTATTGTGGCTGACATTTTGAAACAGCCTGATTTTTGTCACGCGATAACAGGTGTATTTATTAACCGATTTGGATGTAACTTGGTGTGTACATAGTACATACCAATGTCTAGACCGAGTTCGTTGGTCAGCTTCATTCGCCATCTTGTTTCAAAAGGGCTGCCATTTAAAAAAAATTAAATTTTAAATTTAAAATGAGTTATCAAAAATTGAACAAAGAAAAGGGTTTTTATATGTTTGACCTTGATACAAAGATTACGGAGCAGTTTTTGTTTCGTATATATCTTAAAAAATGGTTGAACTATAGCACTTTGAATTTCTAGCATGGCTGACATTTTGGAACGATCTGATATTTGTCACGTGATAACACGCGTATTTATTAACCTATTTCGATGTAAGAAGGCATGTGGATAGTATATCGTAATGTCTCGACAAAGTTCGCTGGCCAGCTTCATCAACCATCTTGTTTCAAAATGGAGGCCATTAAATTAAATAAAAAAAATATATTTAAAGTGAGGTGCAAAAAAATTAGAAATTAGAAAAGGTTTCTTTCTTAAGTATTTGAGCATGATATAAGGATTCCGGAGCATTTTTTGTTTTGTCTTTATCTTAGAAAATGGCTCAGATGTAGTAGTTTGAATTTCTAATGTGGGTGACATTTTGAAAAATCTGATTTTTTGCCTGCGACAGAACTTGTATATATCAACCGATTCCGATGTGAGTGAGCATGTGCACAGGAATTACTAAGGTCTCGACCAAGTTCACTCGTTAGCCTCATCCACCATATTGTCTTAAAATGGCAGGAGCTTCAAGATATCGCCGAATTTGGTAACAAAATATAAGTTACTTTAATTAAAGCAGCTTTGATAAAACTGACTAATTTCGCGAAATTCTCATTCATAATGATTTAGTACTGATAAAGATTAGGATTTAATCTCCTATAATCGGTTTCCACTAAATTGAGCTTCGTGTGTTTGAATAATATAAGCTTGCTTTTAAAAAATAAGGAATATGAAAGCTACCTCTTCCTCCCGGCACTGGCCGGAAGGACTTTTTAAAAGCGGGTCGTTGGTTCTCAAAGCAAAATCTTATAAAAAAGTTATTGTCAAATACGGATAAAAAGCCACTATCAAATTTAGAGTTTTTTGATGAAAATAAAGCACAGTTTCATATAAAAAAATTCCTAGCAGAAACAATAGTAACAAGGGCGCTTAGCAAACGAATTTTTTTAGTTTTTGAGCTGAAATCAAATATTACAAAGATAGAAAATATGTGTTCAGCAATATTAGCCAGCATTAATGATAAGGACAAAATTTATGTTGAAGATGTCTGTGGGCAAGGGTTCCATAGTATATATTCTGAACCGTACTTCAAGGAATTTTCATACATGGGAATAAGTTCAGTAATTGGAAATTTTGATAAAATAATAGAGGAAAAACGGAATAAAAGTGCTAAAAAGCATCAGATTCAGTCTAATAAAAATAAAAATGAACGAATAATAGTCTATTCAAACGTAGATGAAAAAGAAATTCAAAATGAAACCACAGCTTTCGATTCAGATTAAGAGAAAACTGATGCAAAATCGTGAAATACAAAACCATGCGATCCAGCAGTCTGTAAAATATGATAAAGCGCATTATACACTTGTTAAAAATCTTTAAAAAAACAACAAATTTCCGGAAGTTTTTGGCCAATAAAATGGATACATGCTCACATTAACTTTGATGAAGCATTTCAGATACACCCTGTATGTAAATATTCTAATGTGCTGACAAACTTTCAACTGTTAAAGACCAATTCTTTTAGTCGTACAATTTTAGTAGGACTTGGAACGATAATACAACTTGTACCAAAACATTCTCGGAAAAATTAACCAATTTAGTGTGGGATCCGATCTCAGAATATTCCCCATCTGTTTTTTTCAACTATTTAAAGAAAAGATATTTTACCATCTCAGTGCTAGCTTAAAGTTATATACTAGTTAGTACTTTATTGTGCATTATCCGTGCCCATGTTATATATTACAGTCTCCATGCTGCAATCTAAAAGTTCAGTACTTTTCCGTTATACAAAGCAATTGTCCGCCAAGCATAATAGTTGGCACCAAACGAAGCATTTAAAAAAAAATAACACTGTTGGCGCGAAAGTAATCATTTAAAGAATATAAATTTTCAAAATTACAGAGTTTCGAGAACTGTTTTATGAAATCAATACAAATATACTAAAAATAAAAGCGCAAATAAATATTATACAAAAAAAAAAAATATTTTTTCAAAACCGCATTTTAAACTACATACATGAAATTGTAAGTGCTAAGGCACTGCACTAAACATTGACATTTTTGAATCAGAGAAAAATGAAGTTAAAACTTAATTTTTTTTTAATAACAAAAAAGTATCTTCACTTCAAAAAACAGTAAATCAAATTTTTTTTTGTATGATTACGTTTAAATAATAATTAAATACAAAAGAGATTCGCATTTAAAAAAATACCACGTCACAATATTTGGCGCGGTTTGTAAAACAAAATTAGTACTTTTCCACTATAGGGGACTTGCGTTTTTTTTAAAAGCTTGGTGCAATTCGGGCGTCAGAAATTGCGATTTGTTGCTAAATGATATAAACAGTTATGAAAACAAACTTAAGGGACTTTTTTGTTTAGTTATATAAGTGTTTTAAATAGATGTATATTATTAATGTTTTTATATACAAATTACTTCTGTTTCTATATAAAATTAGATAAATGGCGTCTTTATGTTAAATACATTTTATAAACTTTGAAAAAAAAATGCTTGTGTATATAAAATGAAACAGTGACTAGGTTGCCAGAAAATATGTTGCCAAATTTCCTTCTCAGCCAGAGCTATTTTTTATATTTCACTAAGGTCCCTATACTAGAAAAGTACCAAAAAATTTTGTATGTTCAGGATCGAAATAAATGGCGAAATAGCATACATTTTAGTGGACAGTTGGTATAACGTAAAGTAACGAAAGGTCTCCAAAAAAACTTTGTCCCAAATTGCGCCAATTCTCTGTAAATCAGAAATGTGGAATAGGATCGCTTTAAAAACACAGAATAAATATATCCCTTTTTTTTAACGCGTAAGCACACGCGCTGTGGTAAATCTCACCCCAATCATATTTTTTCTTCGAAAAAGAAATGAGAAATTTCTCGAGGACGCTTCTGACCTTCCTTGTACCTTTCAAGGTCAAGGTTGAGAAGTGGGTGAGAAGAAGTGTCAAGGTCAAGGTTGTGTGAAGGAATGTCTTTACTGTGTTGGCTAGAAGGGGGAAAATATGCCTTTTGGGATTAAATAATCCCGCACGCGTACAATTGTTTCATTTCAATATGTTCATTCGTTACGGGATAGCATACACTAAAATAATTTTACTGAAAGCGTGACATAAAAGCTACCTGTATATGTTGATGAAAGTGTATTAAATGTGATTAATGTAAATTTTATAAAATAATTCATGTTTTAAGAGGTAAGACAAATCGTTGTATATGTTCTATAAAAGAAAAAACTTGATTTTTACAGAAGCTGTTGTAAAATCGGAAAATAAATGCGAAACGCTTGATTTTTCGCTCAAAAGAAGTAGTACTGGTGCATTTTACAATATAGAGTAGTAGACTTGTTTTTAAACCGCATTTAGCCAAAAAAATATAATGGGAGACAAAATGAGGTGAAATTTTTCACCCACGCGTGTGGTAACGTTACAAAGATAGGTGCGTGTGCTTACGGTTAAGTTAATTATGCGCTAAACGACGCCCGGTAACATGCGCAAAATGTCTGTAGACTCAGTTATGTAATTTATCCGTACCAAATACGCCAATTGTTTGTAGACACGATTACGTAATCTCTTTAATTACTGCATATTTCACAATGGACACCCACTTTCAAAATTTCCCGATTTTTTGATCAATGGTTACAGATAGATGTAAATAAGTTAGTCATTACCACGGTATTTTAGTTTGACCTACGAAATATTTGTGTAAATATCCAATATTAGCAATATTTCTGACATTATTTACAGGTGTAATTTATAATATTTTCAATCACTTTTGATCATTTTACTGCATTCAGTCGTTCCAAAAACAGAAACTTTCCCTTTTTATAGTTTTTTGGCAGTTTTAATTCCTTTTTTATGACTGTTTCTTACCCTAGCTTTTTGTGTGTTTGAGGGGTTGACCTAGGATACTGCATAGTCCCTTAAACCAGAGGAGCGTAGGTACATAGCAGAAAAATTCAAGAGATCACACTATGTATAAAACTTACTCTAAGGACTAGTCTGGCGGCCAGTCCTGAGTAAAGTATAGGTCAATATCCCAATACGGGGGTTAGCAATAAGTATGGGGTCCCCAGAGCTCTTGAAATACACTGGTAAGCTGATGTTTCTGTTAGTTTTTGACTGGGGCAATTGGTTGGACCTGTTGATTTAGGTCATTGGTTGGTTAGTTGAGGCGGTTGTTTGGTTAGTTGAAGTTGGTTGATTAAGTTCCTGAAAGGATCTGAAAAAGGTGTGAAATGATATAAAAAACTGGTGGAACCAGAGAGAAAGTAAAGCTCGATCTGAAAAAGTTACAGTAAAAAAATGGCAAATAGTTTGTCTAAAAAAGTAAATAGTGCGTAGAAAATTAATGGAACCAGATTATCTGTAAAGCTCATGAAATTACCCAAATTTTTGTTGATAGCTGAAAATGTGGACTGAGCTTTACTGTTGCCTTATATTCAGAATCATATTATCCACTCAAAATGAGTACTGGGCATATTAAACAGAATGTGTAGTTATGTACTATAAAATTTCTGTCCGGCCTAGAATTGTGGACATGATTGCATCAAGTCAAGCTAAACTCCACAAATCTAAAAGAATGTAAACCATGAATAAATATTTTAAGTGTAACATTAATATAGTCAGGTTGTTGAAGAACTGTTGTTATTAACATTTCTGACATAATACATCTAACGTAATGATTTTTATTTCCTGTAATTACTGTGAAAAGGTGAACCTTATGTCAATGGACTTAAGCCAGACAAGTAGTTAGCATATGGTTGAATCGTAAATGCTTAGGATTTTGGGCTTTGATCTTGCAAGCTTATCAGTGACCCCTGGAATGGAATTTGGTTCATACTTCGTACTAAACTGACCTCTCAGGTTCTCGCTCATTACCAAATCAGCCTCTAAACCTATTCTTATGAACCAAAATTTTTAAACTGGTTATGAATGTTTGGAATTCAGAATGTGTTAAAAATGAAATTTATTCCCCTGATTGATTTTAAGGCACCACTAAATCTCGGTCCACATTTTCAGCTATCAACAAAAATTTGGGTAATTTCATGAGCTTTACATATAATCTGGTTCCATTACTTTTCTACGCACTACTTACATTTTTAGACTGAAACTATTTGCCAATTTTTTTACTGTGACATTTTTAGATCGAGCTTTATTTTTCTCTCTCTTTCCACCAGGCCCCGCCAGTGGCTGAGAGGTTCTGCTCTCGAAGCTGGTAGACGGGAGGTGCTGAGTTCAAACCCAATCGCGCCCGTCACCCTAATCGTTCGGAGTTTTCGTGGTTTTCTTCGAGCCATGGATTTCCATGCGTAAATACGGGCTAGGTTCCCATAGAAAGACCCCCCACGGAGCGTACTCCCCCCTCGGGCCTATATCCCTGGAGTAGATAATCGGCCGTCAAAAATCAACCAACCAACTTTCTACCAGTGTTTTATACCATGATAAATGAAATATTCACTTAACCTTCAAACCATCATTAAAAACAACCGATTAAAAAATAAGTGAAATTATTATAGGTGAGGATGTAAGTGAAACTCTAGGTAAAATTGTCAGTATATGGCAACTAATAACAATAAATATTTCATTATCTGAAGAGATATACACTTTACGTAAAATAGAATATTAAATTTTAAAGGAAGCGTGAACAAGTTAATTCATTAAAAATATATAATTTTTGCTCTGTTTTTTTTTTTTTTTTTTTTTTTTTTTTTAAGGCATGGCAACAGCAAAAGAAAAAGACATTATTTAAACTATCTATTCAAGAATTCTAAATTGTTTTCTCAATGTATTAGCATAATTAATATTAAACTATTAAATAATAAAAGAGTACTTTTTTAATTATTACACTCTTTATTTTTATTTATATTGTCTACTTGTTAATGTTTGAAATATTTCGTTGTTGGACTTTCATAGCTAATTGACATAATTTTGCCGAAATTGGTTTGGCGGATAACGAACTCCATCGTTTTGGTAACTCGTAAACAGTTATAACCATAAAGAATATTTGAGGACGTGAGTTTCAAAACTCGCCTTATCCAAAAAATCAAATTTTGGGAAATCGCGAAAAACCTGTAACTGCGACCCCGTGCATCGAATACCTCCAATTTTTTGTATACTTATAGCTAGTTGCTCTGTGATATCATTGTGTTAAGTTGGAAAATCTACTTTAATTCATTTAATTAATTAATTGAAAAAAGTTTTGGATAAGAAGAATTTTGTTGCCAACCTATGGATAAGAAGAGTTTTGTTGCCAATCTCTATCATACTTGCTGAAAAAAATTAATAGTTTCTATTTTTGGTCATCGGATGATAATATTTTGGATTCAAAAATAAATCTTACGGGAGCAATAAGTATGATTATAATTTAGCGAACGTTAATTTTTAATTAGCGTTTTATTATACAAAAGCAAACTTATCAATAATCAAATAAAACTTATCATAAATAGCTTATAATTAAAATAACTTTTTTATAAAAATAATTTAATATAATGTAATCTATATAACATATAATATTATATATATACACATTTCCTTCTGTTCTGGTTCCTTAGAAATAATATTGTTATAGAAAGTAAGCACTTCCATCTCTGACCAGTTTTCATCAAAATGATTTTTTAACAATCTGTGGACATCCTTAAGTTTCTCTTGCTTCACGGGGACTCCCTCTCCCTTCTTTTTAAGAAGAAAGTTTAGTTTTAGATGTCTCTAGCAAAACTTTTACACTCTGAATTTTGATATTCCAAGAATCTTCCGAAATACACTTCCACCCCCAGTGGCAGAAAGTTTTGTAGCTGTCTGCGACAAGCTTTTAAAATTTCATAATCTGTCTGCAAATTTTGCATGTCATTTTAATGAATAAATAATAAATTAAACTAGGAATTTTTTATCATTCTATTTAAAACATGGTAAGCATGATGCATTCTCATTAATTTTGCTTATAACATTTCATCATCTAACTTCTTCTAATTTCTAAAGTGTGAAGGATAAGGAGAACCACACATAGGCAATATCGATGCTTTTAAAAATCTTCGGAAGCTACAGAGGCCTCAAGCATGAAAAGCACTGAGTTTTTGCTAAAACCCTTGAATGAAATCTGCATAGCCTTTTGAGGAAATTATTTTTTTGTAATTCTTTGGTGAAATTCATATTTTGTCCATGGCTTTTTGACAAATTTATCGTTTTTTCCCCAATTTTTGGACGAAATTTGCGTTTTTTTTTTCGTGATCCCTTCACAAAATTCGAATTTTTCTTTTCTGCGTCCTTTTCAGGAAATTATTTTTTTTGTAATTTTTCGGTGAAATTCACGTTTTATCCATGGCTTTATGACAAATTTCGCGTTTTCCCCGCCATTTTTGGACGAAATTTTCGGCTTTTTTTTTTCTTTTTTGCAATCTTTTGGCAACATTCGTGTTTTTTCCACAATCCTATGACGAAATTCGCGTTTGTTCCGCGTTCCTTTGACGAAATTTGTACTTTTCCGCGATCCTTTGATGAAATTTGCGTTTTTTCATGATCCTCTGACGTAATTCGCATTTTCTGCGATCTTTTGATGAAATTAGCGTTTTGTTCGCGATCCTTTGACAAAATTCGCGTTTGTTTCACGATCCTTTGAGGCAATTTGCGTTTATTTCACGATCCTTTGACAAAATTTGTGATTGTTTCACGACCCTTTCCGGAAATTCGCGCTTTTTAAGCGATCTTTTGCCAAAATTCGCGCTTTTTGCTAAAATTCACGTTTTTTACCCAATCTTTTGCCAAAATTCGTGCTTTTTTACGCGATCTTTTGTCGAAATTCACCTTTTTTTTACGCGATCTTTTGTGGAATTCGCGCTTTTTATAGGATCTTTTTTAGAATTTCGAGCTTTTTACACGATCTTTTGCCAAAATTCGCGCTTTTGACGCGATTTTTTGCCAAAATTCACACTTTTACCGAAATTAACGCTTTTTTCGTGATTTTTTGCCGAAATTCGCGCTTTTTACGCGATATTTTGACAAAATTCACGTTTTTTACCCGATCTTTTACCAAAATTCAATCTTTCATTCGATCTTTTGCCAAAATTTACATCTTTCACCCGATCTTTTGCCAAAATTCACGCCTTTCACCCGATCTTTTGCCGAAATTAAAGATTTTAACGCGATCTTTTGCTAAAATTCAAATTTTTTACGCGATTTTTTGCCGAAATTCGCGCTTTTAACGCGATTTTTTGTCGAAAATCACACTTTTATGCGATCTTTTACCGAAATTCGCGCTTTCTATGCGATATTTTGCCGAAATTTGCGCTTTTTTGCCGAAATTCGCACTTTTTTGCCGAAATTCACGTTTTTTACCCGATCTTTTGCCAAAATTCACGCCTTTTACCCGATCTTTTGTAGAAATTCACGCTTTTTACACGATCTTTTTCCGAAATTCGCGCTTTTTACACGATCTTTTTCCGAAATTCGCGCTTTTTACACGATCTTTTTCCGAAATTCGCGCTTTTCACGCGATCTTTTGCCAAAATTCACGTTTTTTACCCGATCTTTTGCCAAAATTCACGCCTTTTACCCGATCTTTTGTAAAAATTCACGCTTTTTTCACGATCTTTTTCCGAAATTCGCGTTTTTTACACGATCTTTTTCCGAAGTTCGCGCTTTTCACGCGATCTTATACCAAAATTTCATGATTTTTACCTGATTTTTTGCCTAAATTCACACTTTTTACCGAAATTCGCGCTTTTTTGCCGAAATTCGCGCTTTTTACGCGGGAAAATTTGTCCGAAAGTTGCGGACAATTTTTTTAATTGACTTCATTAGTGCAGACAATAAATGTCCGCAAAATATTTTTTGTGTCCGCGACTACGTCGCCGTGTCGCGGTGTTTCTGCCACTGGGCTTCCACCAATTTGAAGATGGCCATGGTTCTTAGTCTTTATATAGTACCTTATCGTAATACCTTTGAAAGGCCCGGAAATGCCTTAGGTTTATACCTCAGAATAAAAATTAAATCTTTTAATATCTTCTGACAGTAAGAAATATAGAAAGCGATTCCCCATTTTTAACTTACATTTTAATCTTCTTTTACGTGTATTCTTTACTAGCCCATGTGTTCGTATTTCTTTTTCTATTCTTCACCCTTCCACTACAAAATGCAAGAGTTTATTCACTGCCCATTACACATAAGACATGCTGTAAAACTTATTTAATTAGTTTGTAGGAATAGAACATTTAAAATCTTTAAACGAAAATAGCAACAGGTCACAGAGAAATGAAGGAAAATTACCGTAATAGTAGCTGATAAGCTAGCCGTTCGTTGGTTTTACGCATGCCCAAGGATAAAGCTAGTTTTGTTGCCAACTCCCTAGTGGATAAGGCAAGTTTTGAAACCAAACCAATAATTTAAGAGCCCAAAAATAAAGGATAAAAATATTTTTTTTACAGATTATAGTGTTTTTTCTGTGCAGGTTTACCCATAGAATAGATTGGTAGAGAAAACTCGATTTTTTTAAATTTTGGATAAGGCGAGTTTTGAAATTCACGTCTTCATTTGGAGATTTATCAACTGCATCCGTCTAACGAGAAAATATCTTAAAATCAGTTTATTAATATACAATTAAGTTTTAAAAATATTAAAAACTTGTATTGTCAACAGAATCACACCTGCGTACATCATTTTTATAATTCTATCAAATTAGTAAGTGAGGGAAAATTCGATTACAAAAATCCATCTTTACACACTAAAATGAAGTTAAAATAAACAAGAACGAAAAATCATGCTTCCAGCATAGATTATGGAACACATTCAAAATACTGTAACAAAACTTTACAATTGATTAAGGTGAAAGATGTCTAAGTAAACAATTTAGAAAATGCATATTTGAAAACCAAATTACCATGAATAGTCATAAAAATATCCGAATTCTTTTGCGCGGCCCTCTATATGATCCATAGATTCGTATGTGTATTACATAGTATGGTAAAACTTAATTCGATTAAACGATTGCATACGCTGAAAAAAAATGAAGTACTCAAAAATGAGTAAATCGGTGTACTCATATGGAATTGAGTATTTTTGGATCAAGAATGAACCTATACTTTCTCAATTTTGAAACGTCACTTGTTATCAAACCCGACAAAATGATAATTTTTTACCACGTAATAGTTTATTTCCTTTATGGCGGTATAAAAGATGTTTATTAATGTAATATTATGCACAGCATTTTTAAATAATTTAAAAGTGCTTGCTAATAATGCCCTTGTCATAAAAAATATTTAATTTAGGTATCTTGCTAATAATTTTGTTATTATTATTTTTAATAAATAACTAATTACACGTTTCTTGTTAATAATTTTGAACGGGAAATAAATATCAGTTCATTTTTACTTTAATTTTTAGGTTCATGGGGGCAGAAAATAATGATTCATATTTGAACACAACCATGGAATCAAAAATGAGTACATGTGTTTCTCAATTTTGAGTACATTTGAGTTGGGTTGATTTTTGACGGCCGATTATCTACTCGAGGTATATAAGCCCTAGGAGGAGTGCCCACCGTGGGGGTCTTTCTAAGGGAACCTAACCCGCATTTACGCAAATTGAGTACATTTGGATCAGAGCTATTTTGAGCATATGATGTATTTCAAATTGTGTACATTTTACTCCATTTGAGTACCCTTTTTTTTCAGTTCAGAGTTGAAACGCAAGTTGAAATTTCCCATTCTGTAATTGCCATCAATAAACGGAAATGCACTTAAAATCTATTGTGCAGCCCTGTATATAAACTATAGAATTTATAAACACCAAGTAATATGCAAAAATATAGTTACATTTTAAAGCGCGTATCACAACTGAAAACGCATTTCCAGCAATTATTCTTCATAGGCAGTACTGTAGTCAAATACTTTTGTGTGTCCCTGAATATGATCTATAGAATTTATAAATACCAAGTAATATGCAAAGAAATAGTTACATTTTAAAGCGGGTATCACAACTGAAAACTGTCCCTGTAAATGAACGATAAATGATATGCACACCATATTCTACAGTAAGCTTTTTTTAGCACACCTAAGTGATATATACGAATTTCAATCTTTTTAAAATAGTGTAATATTATTAAATTACACTGCAAACGATTTTTTTCCAGAAGCCGTAATATAACGAGACTCTTTGAGTGTCCCTGTAAATGATTACACACTTCATTTTCAATACCAAGCATATCACATTAAACCGAATAACATATATGAATTTAATAGCAATCTGACTATATTTACGCGAGTTAGAGGACGGACCGACAGACAGGCAAGCAGAATTCATAAATACTTTTTAACTATGTTCGAAAGTGTTGATAAAAGAGTGTTAAAATGGAATAAAGTATCATATTTTCCGTTTAATTAATTTGGGATAATGTGCCTCAAAATTGAAAGGAAATGCTTAAAACTGAATCTACAAATTCCAGTACACGGATTCCTGTTAAACTAAAATATGTTTCTCAGAATAATTCTCTGTGTTTTTGAAGTTTGTTAACCTCAGAAGATTTCTGTTAAATGTTCAATATTATTTTCTAAAATCGTCAAATAAAACGAAATAAAAAAATAAAATCACAAGTCTAATCTTAGTCTTAGTGGTCAAATGATGCCAGGAATACATTTTTATGTATAAAAACTGTAATATCCACTGTAATTTCACAATTTGAACATTAACCATTTAAGAAAATCATTGAAGAAACATAATCATCCATTCAAGGCAAAAAACATTAAGCTTAAAGATTATCCTTTTGGCAGACCTCCTAAAAGGTAGACATGAGTGTTCTGCTTCAAAAGTTTTGAAGATTTCAGAAGTTATGTATGTTAAATGAATGCGAGGATGTACTTAAAATTCACCGCAACCTTTTATTTAAGTTCTTTGGCGTTTCATTATTGGTTTTAACGGGGACAAAGAAAGGAATTCACATATTCATCCGAGAAATGTATCCCCTCTCTTCCATAATAAAAGCATGCTTTAAATTTTTATACCCATTTTGTTCTAGCAATGTATTAGCGACACGTTAAACCCTCACTTTTCTACGGAAAGCAATAAAGAAATGAGTTAGCTTGAAATCGAGATAAACGTTGGGAATCTTGTTTGATTTTGAAATGTATATAATTAAATGAGCAAATATTTTAGGCAATATGAAAGTGCCTTTTAGCAAAATGTAAATATGCATAAACAGATAAATATTCAAACTATTTAAGGGTATCTCTGAATTGCCAAAGTAGTGAAAGTTTTAACCATTTGCAATGGAGTGTCGGCAGATAGCTGCCCAAGATTTATATACAGGATGATCTTTTTTAAAGTGACAGTGCTTAGAGCGCCCTGTAGCACGATGTAATAGTCGAAATGGCACAAACTTGGTATTTAGACTAATCAAGACATGGGAAAAAGAATTCCGTGGAAAAATTTAGTTCCAAAAATCGCCGATAGGGCATTTTGTGGCGCTGCTGTAGCTTACAATAACGAGAATTAGCATAAAACACGGGTATCAAAGAAAAATGCAAATGTTGTGCGATGACAGCACCAGTAATAGGGGCTATAAAAGCAAGTAGTAGACAGCTCCGACAAATAATCTCAGCTGAAGTAAACGAGCTCCAGTGGACATGCCTCTCACATTAGGGGTACGTGCGTTACTGGTGAAGATGTATTATATGAATCAATGTAATGCATCCGCAGCTCTTCGGGAATTTCGAACCAGAAAAAATTACGAAAGGGGCCTTTATCGCTGAATGGTCTTAAGAAAATGATTAAGAAGTTCGAGGAAACGGGGTCACTGATCAATCGCGCTGGGAGAAGACGTAAACAAGTATCAGAAGATGTAATAACTGATGTGGCAACTGCAATTGTCGAAGGATCGCAGGGAACCATTGCTGGTACTAGCAGCGCCCGGGGTGTAGCTCGACAATCGAAAATGAATTATTCCACGGTATGAAGAGTTTTGCGGCGCGTTATTGGATTTTACCCCTACAAAATCAGCCGCTTGCACGAACTGAAACCAAGTGATTATGATAAGCGAGTGACATTCGCTCTATCGTTTCTTGCCAGGGTAGAAATTGATAATGCTTTCCCATGGCACATTCTGTGGGGAGATGAGTGCCATTTTTATCTCAATGGGTCCGTAAACACACAAAATAGCCGAATTTGGGATTCTGAGCAGCCCTACACCGTGCATGAAATCCCATTAAATTCCCCAAAAGTCACTGTTTGGTGTGGTTTCACAGCCGAATTCGTAACTGGGCAATTCTTTTTTGAGACCATCACTCCGATAGGACCCGAAACGTGCACCATAAATGCAGAAAGGTACCACGAAATGCTGCAAACGTTTGTTATTCCCCAACTTCAGCAAAGAAACCGTCTCCAACAGACAATCTTTATGCAGGATGGTGCTCCGCCACACATTAGTAATAAGGTAAAGCAGCTGTTGCGCCAAAACTTCCCTGACGATAGAGTCATAAGTCGGAGTTTTCCAGTTGCATGGCCGCCTCGTTTCCCTGACCTCACGCCATGCGATTTTTGGCTCTGGGGTTATTTGAAATCTCAAGTTTATGTTGGCGGAGTATCAAATTTGTCTATTCTAAAGGACAACATAACAGAGACATTGCGGAATATTCCTCGTGATATGTTACGTGCGGCTGTGGAGAACGTTGTGCACAGAATGCACGGTGTTATTTCTGAGAACGGTGAAATTGAAGGTGGTCTAATTTCTTACCGGGGAAGTTAATGTCGTAAATAAACATTAATAATTTAACTGTACGATTGTATGTGTTAGTATTTTTCTTTTGTCACATTTTATACATTGCAAAGAGCCACAAAATGCCCTAGCGGCGATTTTTGGAACTAATTTTTTTTCATGAATCCTTTTTTTTCATGTCTTGATTAGTCTAAATACCAAGTTTGGTGCCATTTCGGCTATTAGATCGCGCTATAGGGCGCTCCAAACACTGTCACTTTAAAAAAGATCACCCTGTACATGATTCTATTTTTATATTCTATTCACACCACTATATTTTAAAAGTACACACTGTAAAAAAAAAAGGACTAAAATACGGAAATTGTACTGGCAATCGAGACGCCAGTACTATTTCCGTATTTTAACGGAAATTTCCCCCTTAAATTCCAGAAAACGGAAATTCTTCTGGAATTTACCGGGAAATTTTTCCGTTAAAATACGGAAATAGCACTGGCGTCTCAATTGCCAGTACAATTTAGTAGCGGATGGGGACAGCTTAATGCAGCAATGTTAAAGAAGGACCTGCGTAATAGAAGAAGGGAGAAGGGAAATCTTGTAAGGTATTCTTTAAAGCTGGTTTCAAACAAAGGGAAAAAATAAGATTTTGCATTTAATCTGGCGCCACCTATCCAAAATATTTGAAAATAATATTAAAAACGAAATCTTTAGAACATGATCTTTCTAACACTGTAGTAAGAATTATTTAAATAAGTAAACAAATATCTATAACTTTTACTTTTAAAATTTAAAAGCAGTTCAACTTTTATGTCATAATAATGTTACTGCATATATAACTCATTGCATATAAATAAATAGATAGGGATATGCATTAGTTTACAAGGGATAAAATAAAATTATTATTTCTTATCTTAAAGTAAATCTTTTTCTTTGCTTTCAATCAAGGATTCAAAAAACAATAAATATGATTTAAGTAGCATATACTTCTATAATTAAAATATACATAATTTAATTGTTTCCTAAGATAATTATGCATATATCATTATTACTATACATTAGTATGTCAATGTGGTTTCAATTTGTTTTTAAAATAGTTTAGAAAGATTTAAAAGCTATTACTATTTGTTTGCACTTTGGTCTTAATTTAAAATGTTTCTTTGCTATATATAGTATTTAAAAAAAATCGAATTAATAGAGCACAGTTCAATTTCTTTAGTTATTACATTGAACTAAACATAATTTAATTTTAGGATTATTTCAGTTCCTATTTTATAGCAAATGTATAATGAGAGCATCTCATATTTTTTTTAACATTACAATATTAATAATTATAATGCATTCTCTTCAAGTATTAACATCTTAAATTATAATAATAACAGTAACATTAATAAAAAAAGTATGAGGGAAAAAAAAAAACACATGGATAAGTACCAAGTACAAACGAAAATCAACATCAACAAAACAATGTGCCAAAGTCGGCTAGGGACTTTTTGATTTTTTCCCCCGATCGCTATGCTACCCAGTACGCTCGAAGTTTTAACATTGTTGCATTAAGCTGTCCTTATCCGCTACTGTACAATTTCCGTATTTTAGTCCGTTTTTTTTTATAGTGCATGTTTTAGTAAATTTCTCTTGCACGTGTTATATGTTAAATGAATGCGAGGATGTACTTAAAATTTGCCGCAACCTTTCATTTAATTTCCTTGGGGTTTCATTATTGGTTTTGCAGGGGATGAAGAAAGGAATTCCTGTATTTATCCGAGAAATATATTCCCTTCTCCATTAATAAAAGCATGCTTTAAATTTGTATACGCATTTTGTTTTAGCAATGGTATTAGTGGCACGGTAAACCAAAACCCTTACTTTTCTACGAAAAACAATAAAGAAATGAGTTTGCCTTGAAATCGAGATAAACGTTATTAATCTTTTTTGATTTTTAAATGTATAATTTAATGAGCAAATACCGTAGTCAATATGAAAGTGCCTTGTTAAATAGAAATATACATAGATAAATATTCAAACTATTAAAGGGCCAGTATCTCTGACTTGACAAAACAGTGAAAGTTTTAAAGTTCATCTTAAAAATTATAGACACATTTGCACAAAACTTAAAAGAAACAATTAAACATCTACTCTATTTTAATTTTATTACTTGTCTATATTTTTTCAAGAATTCTCACACAGCGTCAAAGGTAATATTTTCCTAACTTAAACCTTTAATATGTTTTTAAAAATACTGAATTTCTTATTTTAGAATATCTTACAAGCAGAAGTCGAAATATGGGATGAAAAATAGTTATTATTAGACAAAGAAGAAAGACCGAGAAATGCAATAGAGTCCTTATCAAATTGTAACTTGGCTCTTTACTACAACATCAAGAAATTGTTGAAAGTTCTATGAACGCTTTCAGGCTCAACAAAAACTCCAGAAAGAATATTCTCTACACTGAGACGATTAAAAACGTATCTTAGGAACACTAACACGCGAATTCTAGCTTCATCCGAATACGAAAATTCGGCCGTATATCTAATTCTTGGTTTTTTGGACCTTGCATTGATGAACATCCATCGATAAATACAAGTAAATGCTGGATTCATTTTGAACGCAATGCCAAAGAAGCGCACTTACGTTGTGTTATGATGGCAAAAGTTGCAAGTGGATTTTTTTTTTTTTTTAAGTACTATTAATGAAATAGTTTTTTCGTACTCTGCTGCCATATTTCACGAAAGTGTAAAATTTAATTTATTCCTTAATGTTTACTTTGAAATAATGCAATGCGCATACACATTTTTAATTACGAATAAAATTAATTATTAAGTAATCTACATAATTACTTATTAATGAGACGCTTTGTGATTAACTGATTTTCTCAGTTTTACAGTTATTTTGAGCATACCAAGTGAGAAACTATTTGAGGCCCCTAAATCCCATAATTTTGAAATTGCTTACGCTAATGCTAGCCGCGTATCTAGATTTGAGCTCGCAAGCAGCAAATCATTTTATATAAAACAGCTTTAAAAATGAATATTCTTTATGCAGTATATGACCGTAGTTGAATTTATTTTATTAAAATGGCTGCATAAAGAAAAAAATCATCAAAAACACTCAATAAAATTAAAGAAATTAAAATGGAGTTATTTACCTCTAAATTAAAAAGTCAAATTTGGTAGCTAGTGAAAGTTATATACGTATAAAAAATAGTAACTATTAAATAGTCTTTTTCTTTTTCTAAAATATTATTTGAAATATACAATATCCAAAAAGAAAAAACTAAGTTGAAGTCGACAAGAAACTCTAATATATCATTTTGAACAATTAATCTTTTGTTTATGTTTAAGTAGTAGGTGTGTTTGTTGTTGATATCCTGTTCAGAAGTCACAACTGCTTTATCATTTTCAATTTTCCATTTAGAATCCTTCTTAGATTGCGATCAACATACAATGAGATCTCTCCTTCAACATACATATTTATAAATATTTCTGATTCTCGAGGAGATAGAAATCTAAAACAAGTAATACGATATTAATAAGCTGCATCCATTGAGGGATAGATACTTAGTTACACTGTCAGGCTTATTGCAGCACCAGCACGTGCATAACCGTCACAAAAAGACAAACCTCCAATGCATTTGTTCCAGAGGCATTTTTCGGAAGTTAAAGCTATGATTACTCATGAGTAATTACTGCTGATGCTTTCTGATTAATGATTGCAATCAAAGGATGCTTCGGTAAGACTGGCTGTTTTCTACATTGATCGATAGCATAAGCAGCATATAAAAACTTCAGTAATATGCAATAATGTTAAATATTAAACATCATAGTGTTTATGCTGAAATTATTTTTACTTAAAGTGAAAAAAATATATTACGCCTGTTCACAATTAATTTAAAAAAAAAATTACAAAATTACAGACAATTTAGTTAAACAGTTTAAAAGCACATAAAGTTCTTTAAAAAATAACATTAAACGTTTCGAACACTTGTTTAAAGTTCCTCATCAGTAATGTAAATAAACGCGAATGCACGAGAGATGACAGAAATTTCAACTTGAAGTTGAGAGCAAATTCCAGCGGAATACACCATTTAAGGGGCTCCGGGACATAAAAATCTTCAAATTTCCTAAAAACCTTTTATTGAATTAAAACTTTTTCTGTATTTTTCTGCTTAAAATGATGTTTAAATGATGTTTCTATCTTAATTAGAGCAGGAAATATTGATTTTTTCATATTGGTTTGTTTTCAAAATGGTTTCAAACAATGGTTGTCGTGGAAACGTCTTCATGTGAAAATGCGTCTTTCTTCATGATGCTTTATTTTTTTTAAACCATTTCTCTTTTTTAAATTGTTATAAGTCAAGAACCGTTAAAGCTAAATGGTTCAAACATGTCTTTTTCAATTGTTTTACTTTAATTTTGATTCAGAAAATTTGAAAAAAATATTTACTTTGGAAAAAATGATATATATATATATATATTTTTTTTTTAATAAAAAGTCACATCATTTTTTATTTATTTATTTTTTACTTTGAATATTAATTTTTTTTTTATTAATATTTTTAAAACTGCTGAATCTAAATTAAAACTTATATATTTCTGTTTATTTAAATGAAAAAAAAAATTAAATTCTACAAATAATATTTCGAGTTATAACGATTTTAAATTACCCCACTTTTTTAATAAATTTTATATTGTTTAAAAAATATATATGAGAGGTATTATCATGTGATTTTGTTTACAAATTATATGGTTAATTATCACAATTTTTTTTTAAATTTTAACTCAATAAATAAAGTTATTTTAAAATGTGTCCCGGACTCCCTTAAATATGACTCAAATACCCACCCCCGTGTTTAATTGTTTGTGACACATGCTCTCAACTGTAATTTGCATTTATGTCATCTCTCGTGGATTCGCGTTTATTTACATTACTGATGAGGAACTTTAAACAAGCTCGAAACGTCTAATGATATTTAATTATTTTTTTAAAGATTTTTATGTGTGTTTTTAAATTGTTTAATTAAATTGTATGTATTTTTGTACTTTTTTTTCAGTTATCTTTACTTATTTAAAAGAACGTTCTGTAAATAAGATGTAAGAAAGGCGTCAATTATTGCTAGTACAGAAAATTTAAGATAAACCACGATCTCTTAAGCAGATTTCAGATATTGCTAATATATATGAAATATACTTGCAGAAAGCAAATAGCTATTATTATTATTATTAAAGTATCTGGAATTATACTTCAAATAACTTTTACTCAGTATTTGATAACGGAATCATTTAGCCTGACTCCACTTTACCATTATTCTATTCAAGCATCCACGACGTTTTACGACCTTATACAGATCATGTGATCTTCTCATCGTATCCGCAGCCTTCGAAACGAATAGGCCCCTCTTCGCTGTTGCATTGATGATAATAGGCTGGTTTCCAACAGTTGTTAAAATGCCATGTGATCAAGAAAGACTGTAAAGCAGCCGAAATCGATGGAGTGCCGCAGTCTGTCTCTTTCTTTGGCTGTGGTCATATCCAATGCGAACTAATCAGTATATATCCACAGGTTATTGAGAATAAAAAATCCAATCATATTCTTCTAAGAAAATTCTGTTGTTTATCTTTGTAGCGACGTCATCTCTTGCAACAAAACTTCAGCAAACATTATATGGCGAGTCACTGACACTGAACAGTCGATCTAACCTTTTGCTCTGTGCTACGGCGCTCGCTTTCCATACAGTAGGTCCCAGGTTCAAATACAGCCAACGCCAATTTCCTGAAATCTTCATTGGTGACCCGGAAAAAGTAGCATGCAGCATTCACAACAGATGACAGCACCACAACAAATTCATCCCCAATAGAGAAAGCCTGACAGCAAATAGCGAAAGAGCGCAAGCCAGTGTCTTAATAAGACGTTTTTACTGGGGGTGGAGTGTGTAGCGACGTCATTTCTCGCAACGAAACTTCAACAAACAATTATATGATGAGACACTGGCACAGAATTACTGAAGTAGTCTTTTGCTCGGTGCTACGGTGCTCGTCTTCTACATATTGTGTACCAGGTTCAAATCCGGTCAACGCCAATTCTCTGAAACCTACACTCTTACACGCATTTAACCCCCTCACTGACAAACCCGTGTTAATACGTTCACTAAGCTCCAGGTTTCACTGCAATACAAGCAATATTTAAAGTAATATAATTCTATTGATTTAATGTATTTTTAATACATTGACCAATGATTAATATTTCCAAGGATTGCATTCATATTCGTTATTAAGTTTTTTTTTTTTATAAAATGTTCAAAGAATCATTTTTTTTTTTAACATTTAAAACAAAATGCAGAGAAAACAACATTACAATTTTGCCCTTTTCCAAGACAGTCGGAGGGTAAAAGGGTAATTTTATACAGTATAGAATTTGGCCTATAGTATTATATCTAGTCTCATATGTATTACAAAACCAACCATATGTAAACTAGCGATTTCATGAGTAAATCTGAACGAAATGACTCCATTTTGAAACAGAAGGCAAACGCATCTAGTAAATATTAAATTAAATTTCCGCTTTATTTTTCCTCTAAAATATGAGATAAATACTTAAGCTCGTATTCACGAATAACTTCGCCCAACGGTTGAATTGCCTGTCCAGGAACTCCAAGTTGAGGTTTTGAACCGGGAGTTTAAAACTGCTATCCACTTTTTACTTCGGGGGGAAAGCAATCCAACTCAGTTTCTCAATTCCGGTTAAATGATCGGGGCTTGTTGAGTAAAAAAGTCACATATCCTGTTCGGTTTCGGTACGTGGCATCGATTATTTATAATAAAGAAGGAAGGTGCCGAAAAAAATCCGATGTACTGTGGATTTATTTTTTACAAAATATATGCACAAGATAAAAATCTGTAATCACTAAATATCGATCAACTTTTTTAAAAATTTAATTTCTTACAAAATAACTTTTAAACAATTCATTAAATTATGATATATTTTTTAAACTTATAAATGAGTTAGGGTTAACCATATGAAATGTGTTAAGTTATAAAGTAAATTTTATAAGTTTATTTTTCAAACAAAATTTCGAATAGCAGCTAAACAGTGAAACTTGATTCAGATCAAAATTAAATTTTATTTTACCAGTGATTATGTTGATTTCCATTACTTATAGCTCTATTTTTCATAATTAATGAAGCAATTTCAGATTTGAAAAGTATTAAAATTGAGAAAAAAGGAAAATATTCAAGAAAGTAGCCAGTAGTACTCTTTTGGGGCTGTGCATATGTAACGTTATCAACTTTTTGGTAATTTTGAACCCTTCCCCCGCTTACGATATTATACATTACCATTCCTCGACACCCCTCTCCGTAATGATATCGTTATCAATGTATAAAAAATCTATAGATTTTTGAAATTTTTTCTTTTGTTTGGAGTGATATACAAATATGGTTACATTTATTTTTCAAAATATCAGTTTATATATGAACTTTATTTCAAATAACACTTAAAAGAAACAGACTGTTTAAAAGTATTTAATAATAGTTTTTTGATGCATAATGCATTCAGCAGTAATAATGTCTTTTTGCATTTGTCCCCGCTCGGGATATGGCAGGTAAAGCTTCTTATCAACAAAACAGGAGGACAACATTCTCTTTTATTTACTTGTTAAACAAAAGTATCATTTCAAACATACTTCGCATATGGTTTGTCGAATAGCGGATTATATATGCATACACGTATGATAGAAGAATAGGAAAGCCAAACTTTGGGGTTTTCCATATTTTGGAATTGAATAATTTTATAATCATTTAATGATTTTAATAATAACTTTGTATTAAAAAAAATAGATAACACACAAAGAAAGATAACATACTATTTAGATGTAAAGACCAAGCTATAAACAGGAAGAAAAAATTTTGGTTGGATCAAAAATTGATAACGGTATCAAAAGACCCCCCTTCTCCTAGAGATATCTTACGATATCATGTGCCAGACTCCCCCTCCTCCCTAAAATGATAACGTTATATGGGGGCATTCTCACAATCTTTTGACTTTCATGTCCCTGAATAATAATTTTTATTTTAATACACTTTTTTGTGTTTTTTTTTTATTTCATATACTGGAGAACATCCCATTTCATGATTGCAAAACAACATTAACGAGATAAATAAGTTTTGGATGATGTTGGGGGTCCAAATACCAGAAAAACTCCTATACCGTCCCGTGTCCCTGATGCTGATTTTTAAGTTTGGAGCTGTCTGTATAAAATTGTTTCAATAAAAGTAATTCAATGTAATTTTTTTCGAAATTGGGACAATTGTTATATATAAATATGTAACAAAAAATTAACCTGCACACATTTTTACGGTTGATATTATTTTTTGAACCTGTCCCTGGGTTTTTCATCCTTACCGTCTCTCTTGCTAAACTTATACAGAAATCATTTCAGATGCAGCCACAGAATTTTTTTCCAGTTTTTTCTTATTGGTAGTCTTACCGTCCCCAAGGTTTATTACTGCACTTTTCAAGGTAAATTAAAAAAAATAATAATAATTTAATCCAATGTTAATAACTGTTTCTAAAAATCAATGAACATTGCGGCTATCACTTAGTCTTAACTTGATTTGTCTAAAAATAAGTGGTAATTTTCCTTACCGTCCCTTTTTTCCTATACCGTCCCTTTTTTTACCTTACCGTCCATTCTTTAACACCCCTTTAAGACAATGTTATACAAAAATTCTGTGTTAAAAGTCCTACATTGTTATTATTTCTTATTTGAATATCCTGCGGGTACTATGCAAATTCATTATAAGTAAAAATTTAGAAGAGAATAAAAAGTTAGAGGGGTAAAATGGTAAGGAAAATTAAACTCGCAAGTTTAACTTAAACCTCGGTTGAATAAAATATTTTTCGCTGCTGATCATTTTTTCTTTATTTTGAATCATTAAGGCATTCGTCTATCAGATTAAAATGTTATTTTAGCAAGTTTGATTTCACCAGATTTTTTTTTTTCCCACAGTCAAAAGATTGTGAGAATGCCCATATATGCACAGACCCTTTTATACTCTTTTGTTTAACTGAACATGGCTTTTGTATGTAAAGATAGAATTTCGTAATAGATTTTTAAACCACTTCCTGATATCTTAGAATCATAAAAATAACACAGGATTAGAATTATAAAAATTACATTCACAGGTATGTTTCCAATGACAATACAATATTTCAATTTTTTAAACTTAATTATAAATTAATAGGTTAATTTTAACGCTTATTTTCCATTAGCCCACCACAAGTGATAAATCGCCAAATATTCTGTATAAATCGTATTATATGGGAGTTGAGAAAACAATAGATTTAATTATGCGCCAATAAACAATCGCCAACAATGAAAAATTTTAATGGTTAAAAAGTCGAAAATAAATTATAAATAAAGCATTCGGTGCGTGATATTTAAAAAAAAAATGCTTTTATGCAATTAGTAGCTTAATATTAGTTAATTTACGATTATACATTGAGAAACTAATTTAGAAATCCTATAAAAATAGTTTAAATAATGTTTCATTTTTTTTCTACCGTGTTGCTCTTTAAAAAAAATTGAGCAAAAAGTAAATATTTTTTTAACAAATTCACTAGCTTGTGCTTTCTAATGAGTGTAAAAAAACAAACAACAACAACGACAAAAAAAAAAAAAAAAAAAAAAAAAAAAAAGAAAAGAAAAGAAAAAAAAAAACAGTAGATTTTTCTTAATCGAGTTCGGTGTGTCCACGCCAAATTTATGTATTGAAATAAAAAATTTTGAGATAAAACATCAATTGCAGTCAAAAAGTTATGCGGGATTTTTAAGATGGCCATTAAATGCTTATAAAAGAGCGTTTTAAAAAACTATTTGTACTTTTATACTTACTATTTTGTCAAATCCATTATATAGTTCCAATTACAAAATGTTGTAAAGGAGTATTTTAAAATCGATATGGGTCAATGAAAACATTTCTTAAAAGATTAAGAAATTAAAGTTTTTATATGGTCTCCCTGTCGTATAATTTATATTTAGTAAAAATAACCTGTTACACTAAGAAGTAAGACAAAAAAAAAGTCCCATTCTTCGACGGTTAAAACTGCCCGGGTAATAGCTGCGTTTAAAGTTGAAGCATCTTTTTTGCTGCGAAATAGGGATCCTTCACAAATTTACTAGAAATATAAATAATCGTCACACATAAAAAAATAATAGTTAAGAGCAAAATTAACATTACAATACAAACTTGAAATCTATTTTTATTCTGACGTATTAAAGAAAAATATACAACTTGTACTAAAAATAAATAAATTAAAAAATAACAGAATTATTGTTAAATGAAAAAATGAAAAGCAATAAATGAAATAAAAATGATGATAATAAAAATGAAAGTTGTCTTAAAACCTGCTCGAAGTGACTTCCATCGATTTCAATCCAGAAACGCACACGCGAAATTAAATCCCTCAAACACTTTAACCCTTTAAGGGTCCTGTCCCTGCCGGCGAAGACACTCACGAGCTAATGCTAATCCTATGGGGAGGGATTTTTCTAATATCTCGTTTGCATTTTGACATTTTAAATTTTTTTTTTTTTTTTTTTTTTTTTTGCTTTGGATAACCGAGGTCCGTCTCTACAGCGCACTTTGGTTACTTTTTCGATTTTGGTTGCAGATATTTTTTAGAATGACACTTTCATTTTTAGAACCGGTTTTGAAAATGAAAGTAACTTTATTAAAAATATCTGCGACCAAAATCAAAAAAGTAACCAAGGTGCGCTGTAGAGACGGACCTCGGCTATCCAATGCAAAAAAAAAAAAAAAAAAAAAAAAAAAAAAATTATTTAAAAAACTCGAAATGCAAACGAGATATTAGAAAAATCCCTCCCCATAGGATTAGCATTAGCTCGTGAGTGTCTTCGCCGGCAGGGACAGGACCCTTAACCTACGATTTACTTTTAACAGCTCCACGGTTTGGCAAATCCATAGTTACCACTAAAATTTAATAGAGATTTTCGCCTTGTTTAATCATGAAATTTCGACGATTAAATTAAACTATATTTACTGTAAAATTTTAGTGGTAAGAAGAATTTACATTTGGCTCGATCATCGTACGCGGGCTATGCCCGTCATTGTAGGTTAAGGGGTTAAGCACTTTGTTTACTACCCCTGACGCATGGTCCAATTCATCTGTGTTCAGATGCAAAAAATGACATAAGTCATGCAATTCAATGTTTCATAACTCGACCAATTTCAGTTTTAGATGAATGGAACTTTTTTTTCTTACTTGTTAATGTAATAGGAATTTTTTATTAAATATCACTTATAAGACCGGGAGAGAGTATACAAATTTAAATTTCGTAACTTTTTAAGAAGTATTTGTTTGATCAAAACGATTTTTAAAATGATTTTTTACCGCATTTACAACATTTTTGTGGGAACAATATGTCTATGACTAATGGTTTAGATATTGGAGACCGTTGAGAGTGGACGGACACACTACATATGTCGTAGGCTGATTGAGAAATCAGGCTCTTGCCAAAAAATTCCTATTACATTAACAAGTAAGAAAAAAAGTTCCATTCATCTAACACTAAAATTGGCCGAGTTATGAAACTTTGAATTGCATGACTTATGCCAATTTTTTGCATCTGAACACAGATGAGTTGGGCTATGCTTCAGAGGTAGTAAACAAAGTGCTTAAAGTATTTGAGGGATTTAATTTCGCTTGTACGTTTCTGGATTGCATTCGATGGGACTCACTTTGAGCAGGTTTTAAGACAACTTTGATTTTTATTATCATCATTTTTATTTCATTTATTGCTTTTCATCATATCATTTAACAGTAATTCTGTTATTTTTTAAATCTATTTTTTAATACAAGTTGTATATTTTTCTTTAATATATCAGAATAAAAATGGGTTTCAAGTTTATATTGTAATGTTAAATTTGTTCTCAACTATTATTTTTTTTTTTATATCTGACGATTATTTATATTTATTTTTTTAGGCTTACTGCAAAGATCCTAGACAGCGTTAGACTAACTGGAATATGGCCACTTGTTTCTCAATCAGCCTGACATTTTTTAGGCTTATTGCAAAGAGCCTAGATAGCATTAGGTTAATTGAAAAATGAGTACTTGTTTCTCAATTAGCCTGATTTTTCAGGCTTATTGCAATGAGTCTCTACAGTTTCAGGCTAATTAGAAAATGACCAGCTGTTGGTCCAAATATCTCGTTGTTCACGACCGGAATTTGAAAATTCCGTTTGAAGTTAACCCGAACCCTATAATGAAAAGTTCCATCAAACCGTAACCCAACCAGAACACGACAAATCAATTTCTGTCGACACGCAAAACGACTCGAACCTGAAAATTCCAGCCAAAGTCAACTCGCAACCTGACCCAAATTCGACAAAAAATATTACATCGAACCATTGAGAAGATGTAACTTAAACAGGTAAGACATTTTATTTTACTTTCAAAGTTTTAATTTCTTCATCACATCATTCCAATCTGGAACTGATATTAGAAAAGTTGAATTTTTTGCACGATGAGAGCAACATTTTGTTAATCCTCACAAGCAGATAATTCAAAATGTCACATACTCAACCTTTCAATTGGAAAATGCATAAGTTAATCCTTAGCTGCTGTTAGCGGTCTCACAAACCGCTATTTTTTTTTTTAATTTTCACAGTTTAACTTGCAATTTTGAGTTTAACCTTTAACTGATGTTACCGGTCTCTCAGACCGCGGATTTTTTCAATTTTCAGTTTAACTACAAACACTACCGAAACTTTGTTTCCGTTTGGAACTTTAATACTATCACCAAAGACTTTTAAATAGGTGAGTTTTAATTATAACAGTCCTGTGCTAAAAGTTTAGTACAAAAACACCATCATATGAGTTAATCGTGCCTTTTATTCATCTTTCGTTGTAGCGGTCTCACAGACCGCTTCACACTAGTTATGTAACAATTTCTGTGACATCAGTTAAAGGTTAACTATAATATAATAGTGAAACTTTTCTTTTTGAGCCCTAGTATTGTCACTAGAGACCTTTGAATTTGTGAATTTTAATTATAATAGTCCTGTACAAAATGTTTAGTACTTAAGCAGTATCCTAATCAGTTAACGGAACCTTTTATTCATCTTTCGACCGCATGATCTCACAGAGTTATGCGACAAATTCTGTTGCAGTAGTCATATGTTAAGCAGATTGGCATTTATTTTAAATTCCAGAAAAATCAAGTTTTGTTTCTTTCATCACATCCGACCCTCTTCACGAGCAAATAATTAAAAATATCCCATACTCAAATATGTTTGTAAGAAGGTTTAAGTTAAAAAAGGACAAACCGCAATACTTCTACCAGTAATGACTGTCATGTGATAAAGATAGGCTGGTTTCCATCAATTGTCGCACTGCCATGTCGCTCACCCATCATAAGAAAAGTGGCACATCTAGCAAAAATCCATTTTGCATTTTATTGCACTGATAAGTCTGTCATAGGTACGCCTTGCTCCAGATAAAATTTCATAAGTGTAGTTATATGAAAAATCGCTTTATTTCAATGTATGTCCATGCATGACCTCAGAAGGTGGGTGGATTGTGTGGGGAGGTAAAATTACTCAACATTAGGAACCCCATCTACGTTTACATTCTTAAGGGTTTTGCGCTTTTATGCATGCTTTTACTCCTTGCATGCAGAGCTAAGTGCTGTAATTTAATGTTACAGTAAAATCATGCAAAATTTTATTTGCCCCTTCTGTTAAATTTTATTTTGCCGAGATGTGTTACTTTTCTTATGATTGAGCGATGTGATCATGTTAGGTTGAAAAGCAGCCAAGATTGATGGAGTTCCGCAACCTGTTTCTTCTGTTTACTAAGTTATCTTATGCAAACCGACTAAATTGTATATTCTACAAAAATCAAAGTTTTGTTTCCTCTATTGCATCATTCTAATCTTCAAATAATACCGAAATGTGGAATTTTCGCACGATGAGATTAAAATTTTGATGCTCTTCACGAGCAGGTAGTTCCCTTTTATTCAATCAATATAAAGTTTTGCCGAGTTAATGTGTGATTATTACTTTATTACCATGTGTATAAGAAACTGCATTTTTCTCGACTCTCTCGTAACATATCATCGTGATCAATCGATCAATTTGATTTAACTAATGATGAATGCTATTCTCGAGTCATAAAAAATTAAGCTAAATAAAATAGATGAAATGCTATAAACCATATATAAAAATCACTTTAAATATCAAAATAATAATTGCTATAAGTGATAAACACAAATATTTAAAAAGAAATTTTATTATGATCTTACATATAAAATATGATTTTATTTGCCAACCATCATCAGAGAATCAATAGAGATCCTCTTACGCAATGAGAATATTTCAAATGTTTCAGCATCCATGGAACTCCCTAAAATTTGCAAAGAAATGCTACACAGGATCATGAAATAATATTGTAAAATAATTCACGTTCACAAATTTCCATTTTTAATATTGCAGTTAATTTCATTATCCTTGTGTTCGTGTGATATTTTTTTTTTTTTTTTTTTTTTTTTAACGAGTTTTTCAATTTGAATTTTTGCGAAAATATTTTTTTATCATTTTATTTTCTTGAGAATGTTGCCGTCTGATGCAATGAAACATGTCGAAATGTAAGTAAATAAAGGTATTTTGCTTTTTTTTTTAAATTTATGTTTATCACTTATAGCAATTATTGAGTATTTTGATTTTTTTAGAAATAGCTTTGCAAATTTTTCTATTCACGTGAATTTAAATTACAGTATAAAGCTTTTCTTAAGTATCTCGTATGCTCCAAAACTGTTTTGAAAGCGTCTAAGTGAAATAGGTAGACATATTCAACAACATTCAAAATTTGTTTTCTTCATCACATCATTCTAATTTACAAGTGATGCCGAAATGTTGAATTTATGCACGTTGAGAGCAAAGTTTCTTCACAACAGATAATTCACTCTTATTCAATCCGTATAAAGAGGCGGTTTTGGCGAGTTAGTGTGTGATTATTAATTTATTGCCCTGTAGCTAGAAGAAAGTGTACTTTTTTCGACTCTCTCTCTCCTATCATCCAGAGAGTTCTCCGTGAAAACAATCTGATTTGGCGAATTATGAATTCTTTCAACTTATTATGGTATTATGGAGTCATTATAAAAAATTATGCTAAATAAAATAGCTTTACAAGTTTTTTTATTACACGTACGTTAAAATTACAGTGTAAAGCTTTTCTTAAATATATCGTGCTCAAAAACTATTTTGAAAGCGTCTAAGTGAAATAGGTAGACATATTCCACAACATTCAAAATTTGTTTTCTTCATCACATCATTCTAATTTACAAGTGATGCCGAAATGTTGAATTTATGCACGATGAGAGCAAAATTTTGATAGTCTTCACAACAGATAATTCACTCTTATTCAATCAGCATAAAGAGGCGGTTATGGCGAGTTAGTGTGTGATTATTAATTTATTACCCTGTAACTAGAAGAAACTGTATTTCTCGACTCTCTCTCTCCTATCATCCAGAGAGTTCTCCATGAAAACAATCTGACTTGACGAATGATGAATTCATTCAACTTATTATGGTATTATCGAGTCATTATAAAAAATTATGCTAAATAAAATAGCCTTGCAAATTTTTTTATTACACGCACGTTAAAATTACAGTGTAAAGCTTTCCTTAAATATATCGTGCTCAAAAACTATTTTGAAAGCGTCTAAGTGAAATAGGTAGACATATTCCACAACATTCAAAATTTGTTTTCTTCATCACATCATTCTAATTTACAAGTGATGCCGAAATGTTGAATTTATGCACGATGAGAGCAAAATTTTGATAGTCTTCACAACAGATAATTCACTCTTATTCAATCAGCATAAAGAGGCAGTTTTGGCGAGTTAGTGTGTGATTATTAATTTATTACCCTGTAACTAGAAGAAACTGTATTTTTCTCGACCCTCTCTCTCCTATCATCCAGAGAGTTCTCCATGAAAACAATCTGACTTGACGAATGATGAATTCTTTAAACTTATTATGGTATTATCCAGTCATTATAAAAAAATATGCTAAATAAAATAGCCTTGCAAATTTTTTTATTACACGCACGTTAAAATTACAGTGTAAAGCTTTCCTTAAATATATCGTGCTCAAAAACTATTTTGAAAGCGTCTAAGTGAAATAGGTAGACATATTCCACAACATTCAAAATTTGTTTTCTTCATCACATCATTCTAATTTACAAGTGATGCCGAAATGTTGAATTTATGCACGATGAGAGCAAAATTTTGATAGTCTTCACAACAGATAATTCACTCTTATTCAATCAGCATAAAGAGGCGGTTTTGGCGAGTTAGTGTGTGATTATTAATTTATTACCCTGTAACTAGAAGAAACTGTATTTTTCTCGACCCTCTCTCTCCTATCATCCAGAGAGTTCTCCATGAAAACAATCTGACTTGACGAATGATGAATTCTTTCAACTTATTATGGTATTATCCAGTCATTATAAAAAAAATATGCTAAATAAAATAGCCTTGCAAATTTTTTTATTACACGCACGTTAAAATTACAGTGTAAAGCTTTCCTTAAATATATCGTGCTCAAAAACTATTTTGAAAGCGTCTAAGTGAAATAGGTGGACATATTCCACAAAATTCAAAATTTTGTTTTCTTCATCGCATCATTATAATCTACTAAAATGTTGAATTTTTGCACGATGAGAGGAAAATTTTGATACTCTTCACGAGCAGATAATTCACTCTTATTCAATCAAGATAAAGAGGGGTTTTGCCGTGTTAACCTGTGATTATTACCATGTAACTACAAGAAACTGTATTTTTCTCGGCTCTCCCGTAAAATATCATCCTGGGTGTTCTCCATGAAAACAGACAATTTGATTTGACGAATGATTCCTTCCGTCTTATTATGGTGTTCAAAAGCCTCTTCTCGAGTCAATACAAAACCGCCTTTTGACATGGAAAATGATTGATGTTCTCTCGTATGAATAGCACACACACGCACACACCTTGGTTCGAGTGCCGATGCTTTGTCTTAATTCATTCTTTGAGGCGTAATTACACAGTGTTTAGGATCTTCGCTTGGCGATGAGAATATAAATTACGACAAGATATGGCATCGGTATGAAATTCATTTTTTTACAATATAAATGAGTTTAAAATATCCTGCATATGACTGATAATAATGACACGTATCAGGGAAAATTCTCGTTTACTCATGTTATTTTTATCGGCTTGAAGAAGGCTTGACTATATCTAATATTAATAACAGTTATTATAAATGAATGAAAAAGTAAACGTTTTTCTTCGAATTCATTACTATTGAATAACCTGTCATCGACAGATATATTATGAAAAAGACACACATCATCAATAACTAATCGAATAAATAATGCTTTGATTTTGAAAATTCAAGAAATGTGTCGTTTGATTTATGAGCTTTCTTGTTCTAACAGAAATTTTATTAATATACTGCAATCATCAGCAATCAAATTACAGGAAATTTTAATGGAGAAAATGTAAGTCAAACTTCTGTTAGTATCATTATTATCGAGTAAAGCTAAAAACAAGATTAGAATCAAGGGCGGATCCAGCCTTCCATTTAGAGGGGGTTATTGCTCGTTTTTTTAGGGAGGTGGAGGATGTCACATTTCTTAATAAGCAATTTTTATATTGAAGGCAGTTTCCATATCCAAAATGGCTTACTTTTCTGATACATTTGGAAAGTCATTTTCATTCGTAAATACAAAAAAATTACATTAATATTCGTAAGAATATAAAATTTACACATTTTAGTCAAATACCAAGAAATTGATGAATTTCCAATTTTCTGATAAAGGCAAAGAATTTTTCAAGAAATTGAGCATTTTAAACCAGTTTTTAGGACTGGACAGTTACAAAAATATCGTCATGAGTGAGCAATTGGCTATCGCGGCCTGAAATTCAGCTTAAAAGTCACATTTTACGGAGATTTCCCGAAAAACTCTTTGTCTTTAACTAAAAATAGAAAAAGCTAATCAATTTCATTTGTTCTCAATAAGTGCATTTGCAAATATCAGATTGAAAATGTCTTCAGGGATATTGGATATGTCAGAAATTAGCTACTTTTGATTTAACTAGAGCTTTAAAGAGTCGGAAAAAATATCATTGTTGAGAAATGGAAAAATTTGAAAGAATGTAAACTTAAATTTACACTATGTGCAAAACTACTTAAAATATGACAATATTTAAAAAAGATGTTAAATTACTTTAATACCTTAGTACTTTCAACTATAAAAAACATAGTCTTCGTCAGAGGAATACAAGAAATACTATTGTTATTAACGTCTAATTTTCAAAATCCACGTAGATGATGACGAAAATACGTGGATTTTGAAAATTAGACGTTAATAACAATAGTATTTCTTGTATTCCTCGACGAATACTATGTTTTTTATAGTTGAAAATACTAAGGTATTAAAGTAATTTAACATCTTTTTTTAATATTGTCATCTTTTAAGTAGTTTTGCACATAGTGTAAATTTAAGTTTAACTTTTAGAGGTGAATTAAGCATTCCTATTTATTTATTTACTGATGAAAGAATGTAATATATATTTCATATTTTAAAATATCCTTTAGAAGTTTTCTTCGTTCAGGGGGGGGGGGGGGAGGTCATGACGCCGTGACCTTTCCCTTGGATCTGTCATTGATTAGAATTCTTCTAGAAAGTGCACAATGCATAAGTGGCCCTATGAATATAAATGACATCGTCCAAGGCAAGTTTTTCAAGTAATATACAATAAAAAATTCAAACTTTTAAATGTCTAGCTTTAAACAAATATATTTTACGCAAATGCATAATAATGCACGTATTTATGGATTGTCTATTTAATAGCTTTGCAATGCAGAAAGTCCATGATAGGGAAAAGAAAATGACAGCATCAAACAGATTGCGGAATAATATTTTTTTTTTCCTCAATTGGTTTTCCGAGGACTGTTGCCTGATATCTTTTACCACCTTTAATTATTTTTTAAAAATAAATAAATAAAGAAGTAAGTGTTGTAATTTTTCAACTGAATGAAAAAGTGTCCGTGCCAGATTTCAAACCAGGAACGTTTTGGCTTAGAGCTGTTTTCAAATTCAAAGGAGCAACTTTCTGATACATTTCTGAATTCATTTTTGCTCGGAAACGCATGAAATTGGCAGGTGTTCTTATTTGGAAACTATGTAATTCAATAACGTTTTCCATTTTTTTTTTTTTTTTGGTAAAGGCAAAAGTTCTTTAGAAAATACTGTCAAAGTTGGCGCTTTGAGCTGAATGTCCCGACACGGCATTTCTGGAAAGGAGAAAAACTTGTCGTCACGTGAAAAAAATCACTTATAACTCAAGAACTTAGTTATTTATAAAAAAAAATAGAAAATTGACAATGCTCTACTAAATGGGTTATTCTGGACAAATGTGGTTGACACATTTCAATGAGATAATCCTAACAATAGTAGCATCTGGACTGTAATTTGAAACAGCACAATAGAATAAATCAGAAGTAATACAACTCCAAAAAACTTTGGACACATTGTACTCTTTCAATTAACAGCCCGGATGTTATTATGAATAAGGTTATCTGGGTGAAATGTGCCTGTCAGATTTGCCTAGGATAGCTCAGTTGGCACTGGCAGCTTAAGCCAAAAAGTCCCTGGTTCGAATCCAGGCTTGGACACTTTTTCCCTCGGTTGGAAAATTACAACTGGTATAATTTGTTTACCTGTTAGAATAATTGTGTTAAATGAATGACATGTAATAAAGAAAAAACAGTTTAAAAGTTTATGAGTAAATTCTAAAGTTTATATCAGTAGAAAATCATTCCTTGACAACACATTCGGGTCCTCTTATAACGAAGTTGTACGGACCATCAAAACTGGTTCACATTTTATAATAGGTAATGTTCTAAATGCTTTTAACTATATATAAGAAACTTAATGAATGGTCTTAAAGGTATTGAAATAATTTTACACGTTTCATTTTGAATTTTTTAAAACAAGCATTGAAATTTATATCAACTGGTTACATTATAAATTTACACAGAAATTTTCATTATTGTAATAGAATGATTTTACTAGGGTAAAATTATAAAACATAAATTTACTTTGAAAAAAATTCTGTCACTTGTGTTTGTTTCACATTTTTACTAAGAAACAGTCTTTCAATTTCAATTTCTATTATCAAAACTGAGTTTATAAACTTGAGTTACTATCATATATTTTCAAATTTTAAAAAAGATGATTTCTTCCAGTAATTTGAAAAAAAAAAAAAAAAATGGTGTTTTTGGTAAAAATGACAACGTTTTAGAATGCTCTAAGCAAGGGTTCGTAAAATCATTAATAGAAAAGTTTGCTATAGGGTAACTCCGGGAGAGTCGCCGCATCCGGGATAGATGCCGCACCCCTTGTATTTCTTGTAATTATCGATAGATGGTCGTCAAATGCACAGTATAGGTGCGTAATGAGATTATTTTAACCAGTGTATAGCGTGAATCCCATTTCGATGTTTACTTATAGAAGTACAATCCTTATTTTGACGTAAGTGCGTGATTTCACTGTCCAAACTTTTAAACATGTTATGTTTAAATACTTTTCATGTACTAATTACTAAATGCATGCATGATTTCGAAGTCAAAACTAAGTGTAGCGTTTGTATAGAGTACTGTGTATATGGTTACATCATTCCCCTTAGCGATGGCAGGTAACTGTGATGGCCGACGTCTGCACCATGCAAAATGAGATACATGCCGCACTGCAGTTCCGGTATACATGCCGCAGTTTCTTTTGCACAGGATGATTAAGTGTTATTAACTTTTCCTTTTCTTTTTGCACAGATTAACCATGTTAGGCATGTTATCAAGTTTACTAAAGCCAAAGGAGAAAAGGGAAAAATAAAAAGTAAAAAGGACAGGAAAGATGATGGTATAGAAAAATTAGATTACGCGTAACGCAGACGATCTTTGCTAGGAATGTTTAGAAAACTACTCCAAAAAAGAGGAAGTGTAATTGGCTTCGTTGCATCATGTGTCAAATGTAGTTACATAAAGACTGTACTTTTTCGACACCTTTTCTGCAGATTGTAGTCTAAAAAATAGGTCTATTAACTCATTCGGGACCATAGGTGTATATAAGCACCTACATAAACAGCATACAATATTTGTTTCTGGCACCAGTAAAAAAAAAAAAAAAAAATGTAATATTTGCTTTCTTAAATTAGAGCATTTTCATGATTATTTAATTAAAGATATCTTCTTTTAAAAAAGTGATGCCAACCGAATAAAATTTGTGTAAAAGCCACCGGTCCCAAAACGGTTAACAAATAAATTATGTAAATACAAGTTTACTTTTTTTCTTTTCCCTCTCTAATACATTCATGTTACGTTGTTGCTGAAATACCAATTAAAATATAATGAAAAAAATATAAGTCGATAGTTTTAATAGTGAAAGTAGGCAAACAATAATTAATTTTAATCTACTGATACATTTCGTTGTACTCATTTAGTTTCATTTTGTTATTACATCGTTAATTATAGTCCAGATATGAATATGTTTTGAAAATTTTTATTTATAATTTCATTCTATTCTTATTACAAGCGCCGCATAACTACCGCACAAGTGCGGCGTCTCAGCCTGAATGTACGGGTGACTCGCCGCAGTGTAATGTTTTAGAAAAAAATTGTTAAAAAATATTAATTATTTGTTTTGAGTTTTTATATCGCAGTATACACGCATTGTATATTTAACATTAAATAGCACAGCATGATTTTTTTTATTTTATGTCCACCATGGGACACACAAATTTAAAAAAATGTGCGACATAAATCCCGGAATTACTCTATCCATTAAAAATAGTTTCGTAAAGCATATTAAAAAAAACGGGACTTTCTGTCAAGTTCTTTATAACGGAGGGTTCTCTATATACCAGGTTTGTTACAACCGGACTTCACTGTACATGCAAAAGCAATCGATTTATGCTACTCCAAAAAGTATGATTTAGGGGAAAAGGGTAATGGCGCTCACTTAAGGGAAAACATGAATAGCTAGTCAAATTTACACAAAAAATCAATAATTTATTCACGAAGTACTACTCCAAAGCATAAGGAACAGTTTGCAATCAACTAATTTGCATAAAAGTTTTAGAATTTTTTTTTACAGTTTATTTAAATAACCATCGATTGAGCGGTAATGCCCGACATGGTAGGGTAATTGCGCTCAGAATTTGAATACAACATTTAAGTAAGACAAAAGCCACATATGTAGTTGTGTGGGCTGTTTACACCACTGCAGACTTTATGCAATTCCTTTACACATATTGTGCACACATATTGTGCTACACTACTTTTTTTAAATTTAGGTTTTTGATTTTCACCTCTTTTTTGAAATTTTAAAATTCACCTTGTTTAATGACATATTAATTAAGGCGAAAACAGGAGAATTTTACTATTTCAAAAAAGGGGTGTCAATTAACAAATTTAACTTTAAAAAAGTAGTCCATTTGCAACACTTCTTCTGGAATTCCATGTGAGCATTATTACTCGTTATCGCCATGTTGGATTTTAATGCATTATAGTTGGTATAACAACGCACTACAAAAATAAATAAAAGCATGAAAGTACAGCTAAACGTACATATTTTGTACACATAATGAATAAATTAACATTTGAAAATAAGATTCTACACATAACTTCAAGTTAGATGTTGAAGAATTTTATAATAAAACAACTGCAAATTAATATCGTGAGGACACAAAAATACTTTCCTTCCGTCGATCACTATATCCTTACTGGAAACTTACGATGAAGTTCGCTAGGTGCCGGTAATGATCGCACGTTTCCAATTCTATTCTGTTTAGAGATATTTGCGAGTGACCGGGATTGCCCGTTGTCATTACCCTACTTTCCCCTACTAGTTGTGCAACAACACGTTGTGTTGCATTCAAATTGCATGAGGTCTTTAAATTGCTTTTGGGAAAAAGGAATCCAGTTTTATCCACAGACTTCTAATATAAGTAGACTCCCAATCGGCAACCTTTTCTTGTCTCCTACATCTCTGCCCTCCATCACGTGATGGAAGGCAGATTCAGCGAGCCAAACCGGTTTTTCTCCCGCCAAAATCTCCTCGGAATCTCTCTCCAGTTTCCCGCCGAAACATCGTCTGTCTGCGTTTGTCTTGAGTTGACCGTACTTTTGCTTTTCTTTTTAATTTACCCTTTAACAGTTCTTTTAAGAACTTTTTATTTTAGCTTTTAAAATGACAACTTTCGCGTCAGCTTGTAGTTTTGCTTCTATGTTTACATTTATTTTATTGCGAGGATGAAATCCGAAAGTTGCCAATAAAGGGATTACCGCCAAAATACGGCACCCTTTTGGCGATGAAAGCAAAACATGTTGGAGTCAAAACCTTCCCCAGAGAACAATGGGATTGGGAGTCTACTTATATTTGAAGCCTGTGGTTTTATCATACATTTCAACTTTCCAGCTCTAACAATTCCAAATAAATCGTAATTTAGAACATTTTTAGAAAGATTTTCACTTCACCTTTTTAAACTTAGATTTTTTTTTTTTTTTTTTAGAAACCGTTGTAAGATAGCATTTATATCTTAAAAGTAACCACAATGCGAAATTTCTGGTTTTTTGACCTGGCAGTTTCACAGGAATCGCAATTTTAAAATGATTTTCATTCCTGCACCCTTTACATTATACGATTTTTTTTTTTTTAGAAATTGTTTTATTGTGCACATGTACGTGTTAAAAGTCACAGTCATGTCAAGATTCAAGTTCCTAGTTTTAACAGTTCAAAATTAAACGTGATCTACAGCGTTTTTAGAACATTTTCCAATTATTTCACTTTTTTAAATGTTAAATTTTTTAGAAATAAATTTTTTGGGACATTTACATGTTAGAAGTAATGCAAAATTTCAAGTTTTTAGCCCCAAGAGTGTCACTGAAATTGTAATTTTAGAATGTTTTTAGTTCCTGTATGTACCCTTTTCCATTTCAAAATTTTTATAAACTGTTTAACGCAACTATTTATGTCTTAAAAATAAAAGTCAAATTTCAAGTCAATTATAAAACTTCAAGTGTCTAATCCTACCAGTTCCAAATAAATTGTAATTCAGAACGATTCCCTCTAGTTTCAACCTTTTAAATTTTGAACTTTTTGAAACCGTTCGTAGTTTATTTGCATCTTTAAAGTAACCACCACACCAAGTTTCAAGTTTCTGGCTCCAACAATATAATAGAAATCGCAATTTTAGAACTTTTCTTGCCCCTGCAACCCTTTTGGGGATTATTTTACCGATATAAAATATAGCTTATGATGGAGCAGCCGAGGTGATCAGCATTTTGTCACCATTATTTTTTGAAGTGAAAACTTCTTTAGGCGCGTTGAGCTTTTTTTGAGATGGATAAAAACCACTGATTTGGAGACACTGTTACGTAACCGACATGCTAGTATTTTGGCACATAGACACTAGCGCGCCAAGCGGTGAATGACAGGAACTTTTTCCTCTTCAGCTCAATCCGCAAAAGAAGAACGGAGCTAAAACTCACTTTTTCTTCCGGTTCGTACAGGAACACACACACACACATTATCAGTTTTCGGAAACTTCTTTAGGCGCGTTGAGCTTTTTTTGAGATGGAGAAAAACCACTGATTTGGAGACACTGTTACGTAACCGACATGCTATCATTTTGGCACATAGACACTAGCACGCCAAGTGTAATATAATTATGGTATTGTATTCATTAATAAAAATACTTTTGGATAGTATTGAATTGGAGTATGGATTTCAATATTTGGATAGTATTGAATTGTAATGGTTGCCGTTTATATTTCACCGGATAAATCTTTAAATGCAATACGAGAATTTTTGTACGAAAATTTGTTTATTTATATGTACATGTATAATTTAATAATATAATTTAATATAATAATATATATTACAAATTATTAATGTTTATTTATATGTAATTTATAGTTAAATTATATTACTATGAAAATTGTAATATAATTTTGGTAGTAATAGTTTATAATAATGAATAAAAAAACACTACATTTAAAAGTATTTCCTGCACAATAAAACATTTCCTGACGATTAAAAAAACACACACGTAATTGTTGAAGTTTTCACTTCTATTGGCACTCCCGGAGTGCCACTGTTTTTTTTTTTTTTTTTTTAATCGGCTCGGTAGTTCCAGAGATTATCCTTTGCAAACACACAAATGTTACTTCTTTTTAATAAAGTATTATAGATTTATGTAAAGATTATTTGTCATAAAATTATATAGAAAGACATCTAAATTTATGTAATTTCTTGATTCATAAAAATTAGATAATTTATAAGACGTTGCAATTTATTTATTTATTTATAATATTATAATTCTTATTATTTACAAAATTTGAATAATTTATTTGATTATTCAATTTTTGTGTGCAAATATAAGCGGTTCTATATACTAATTTTTAAATTTATGTTTCAGAATTTTAAGACTATTTGTTTAAATGAAGACTTTAACTCGTAAGAAATTGTAAAATAGAACAATTTTTTTAAAATTAATTCAAAAAAATTTATACTGATTTACGACAGTGTTCCAGATTGCAGTTATATTGGGTTTGAGTTAGTCTGTAGAAGGCTTAAATCTATTACTAGTTAAAGCATTTATGAAGGCAATAATACACTTTTACAGGTAGTAAAACACAGTGATGAAGTTTTCTGTAGCAAATATGGACTTATGGAAGATTTGCCTTCCATGGCGCAGGATTAAGATTTTTGGAGACCATAGGAACGAACGCTTCATCTTACCTTACTATGAAATTCAATGAAATCGCAAAATCTCATATTCTAAAAATCAGAAATATAATAAAAAGAAAAGTTCCCAGTTAAACTGATGGCATTGAGCTCACAGGCTATTCTCACTTATTGTACATTATACTCTTATTTCAAAGAATAATGCACACAAAAAATAAATGAAAGGGGATTAGCCCCCGTTCCCCCCCCCCACTTTAAACTTAACCAATGAACCTCCAAATCTAATAAGGGAAGCACCTTAACATAATAAACCGGTATACCAAATTTCAAGCAAATCAGATAATTCTGCATGAAAAAAACTATTTCGCTAAATTAAGAGGGGGTCTAACCCCCTTTCCCCCCTTTATACTTAACTAATGAACCTCTAAATCTCATTAGGAAAGCTCCTTATCTGACTGAACATAGAAAAAAAATTAAAACAAATTGCATAATTCTGCATGAAAATCCATTTACCTAAATTAAGGGGATGGGTCTTGCCCCCCTTTCCCCTTTTTATACTTAACCAACGAACCTCCAAATTTAATAAAGGAAGCACCATATCGGAATAAACCGCCATATCAAATTTGAAGCAAATCGATTAATTCTGCATGAAAAACCCATTTATCTAAATTAAGGGGTGTCTAGCCTCATCCCCCCCCCCCTTTAAACTTAACCAACAAACATAAAAAAATAATCAAGGCAGCTCCTTAACATAATAAACCGGTATACCAAATTTGGGTGAAATCGAATAACTGTGCATGAAAAACCCATTTATCCAATTAAGGGGGGGGGGTCTAACCCCCTTTCTCTCCTTTATACTTAACTAATAAACCCCCAAATCTAATCAAGGCAGTTTCTTAACATAATAAACCGCTATAAAATTTGGAGCAAATCGAATAATTCAGCATGAAAAAACAAATTATCTAAATTAAGTCGGGGGAGCCTATCCCCCCTATTCCCCTCTTTATATTTAACTAATGAACCTTCAAATCTAATCAAGGCAGCTTTTTAACATAATAAACCGGTATACCAAATTTGGAGCAAATCGAATAATTCTGCATGAAAAACCCAATTATCTAAATAAAGGGGGTCTAGACCCCCCCCCCTTTTATACTTAACGAATGAACCTCCAAATCTAATCAAGGCAGCTTTTTAACATAATAAACCGGTATACCAAATTTGGAGCAAATCGAATAATTCTGCATGAAAAACCCATTTATCTAAATTAAGGGGATTAGCCCCCTTTCCCCCCTTTATACTTAACCAATGAACCCCAAAACTAATCAGGGAAGCGCCTTATCAGAATGAACCTAGAAAAAATATTTGAAGCAAATTTGAAAAATTTGACAGATCGGCATCCAATTTTAATACTTAAGCATGGCCTTTCTTCGTTAATATTAAAAAAAACTGTTACATACAAAAATATGAAAATCGGTAGTATTATAGAGAAATGTTTGATAAACACGCTGATGCAAACAGTTTACAAATCGAAGAATTATTTTAAGAGATATTTAATGCCAAAGTTGGACAAAATCGTTTAATTAAAAAAGTTTTATAGGAGAAAAAACTGTACATAGGAATTTAATCATTTTTAGATCATTGTATGCGTCAGAATTTCCCTGTGTGCAGACTGCATTTAGTTTTTTAATTTGACTCATTTTTTGAGGTTTTATTTCTATTTTAAATTCAAATTTTCAGCATTTCAAGAGATATTTTTTACGTATTTTAGAAAATTGTATTAATTTAAACTGTTGCCAACTGTATAAACAGCGCAAACATTAATGTTTGCTTCGAATTAAAAATTTATTTTACACGTGACTATTATAAACAGAAAATATAAAAAGAAGGAACTCATTGAAAATTACGTCATAAAAACTATACTTACACGTGAAATTTAAAAGAAAAAGAATCCTTCTATATATATAAAAAAGTTTTGATTTGGAAATGGACAAATGAAAATCTGCGTAGATCATCTGGATATACTCCTACTAGATCAGCATCCATATTTTTTATGACCGGGGGTCTTTCTTCGTTAATATTAAGAAAACTGTTTCATACAAAAATATGAAAATCGGTGGTATTATAGATATGTTTGATAAACACGCTGATGCAGAAAGTTTTTAAATCTAATAATTATTTTAAGAGATATTTAATGTTAAAGATGGTCAAAATCGTTCCATTAAAAATGTTTTATAGGCGAAAAACTATACATAGGAATTTAAAAATTTTAGATCATTTTATACATTGGAAGTTCCCGATGTGCAAACTGCAATTATCTTTTTAATTTGACTCATTGTTTGAGGATTTATTTCAAATTTAAATTCAAATTTTCAGCATTTCGAGAGATATCTTTTACACATTTTGGAAAAGGGCAATTATTTTAAACTGTTGCCAATTTTAAAAACAGCGCGAAGAATAATATTTCCTTCAAATAAAAAAATTATTTACACGTGGCTATTATAAACAGAAAAAAAACTTTCAAATAAGAATTAATTGATTACATGTTAAAAATCAGGAAAATATTGAAAATTAGATCATAAAAACTACAGTTACACGTGAATTTTAAAAGTGAAGGAAAATTTTTAAATACTAAATTCATTATTATACGTTAAAAGTCACAAATTAAGGAAATTACGCCATATTTAAAAAGGCCAAATAAATAAAAGTTGGCAAAACACTTTAAATTAAAAAATATATTTGTACGAGATATTTATTTCATATCATAATATTTCCTTCCTAACAACAAAAGTATTTTCATGTGAATATTAAAAAAAGAAAGGAAACCTTGGTGAATATTACGTCAGATTTAAAACGATACATTTAAAAGAACTTTCTCATAGCGTTGTTAAAAAGTATCGAGAGACAAAGACTGTGTACTTAATTCATTTTACATTAACTTACTTTCAAATTTTTAACTAATTTTCAACACTTTCCAACAAAGTTGAAAAGTGTTATTGATTTCGGTTTGTCTGTTCGCGCTCTAACTCTCGTAAATATACTCAGATCGCACTGAAATTTTTGGTTATTGACGTTTAGCCTAGAACAAACCCTATTTCAAATGAAATTTGTAGCATGTTTAGTTCATTTACAGGGACAGTCAAAAGTATTCCGTTACATTACGGCCAATGGGAAAAAATCATTTCAAATGAATTTTAAAGATGTTACACCCTTTCAAACATAATGAAAAATATATGCATTTACGAAGTGCACTAAAATATGCAGAATACTCTGTAGCATATGCGGTGCAACGAATAGTTACTATTCATTTACAGGGCTACACAAAATAATTCCATTACAAATGGTATTGGGGGAAATTGTTTGCGGCATAATTTAATTATACAAATTCATATATAATAAAATTGATATACGTCGGCGAGGCTTACTTAAGTTATTTCATGTATAATACGAAGTGCATAGCATTTACAGGAACATACAAAACATTTCAGACAAGTATTTTCTATCCGAAGTACTGTATATTAGCGGCGATGGCAGGGAATGCATTTTTAATTATGATACGTGCTTTTAAGCTTCACTATATTTATGCATACTATATGGTGTGTGTCATTGTTATAGTTGATATACAGGGATACGCAAAAGAATTCGTAAAGGTTACTGAGTATGACCGTAAATTGCTGAAAGGTGGGTTTAAAATGTGTTATGCTGAACTGCATGTAGTTTTCTATGAAATGTTTGTAGAATATAGATAAAATGATATACAGGGCCACGCAAAGAATTGGATACATGGCCGCCTATAGATGATAAATTCCGGAAATGCGATTTCAGTAGTTTTAAGAGTGATTTAGTTTGAATTAAAGTTTAGCTAAATAGTGGCGTGTAATAACTAGGTAAACAACAGGACTGAACAAAAGTATCCAAGTATGTTTCCATCTATAGTATAAATTGCTGAAAGAGAAATTTCAACCTGTTATGCGTTTTCTTGCTAAACTAAATTTTCTATTATATAGTATATGTATCAGCTTACATATCAAATACAGGGCTGTTTGGAAGAATTGGAATAAATATTTGGCTATGGATGGTAACTGCTGAAATCACTTTTTTAAATATTTAGTTAGTTATCATACTTACCTATTTCCCTAAATAACGAAGTTAAAGCTTTCAGGGAGCCCAGAAGCAGTCTGCGTCAGTCTGCAGCAAATAAAATTTATCAGCGACATAACAATGCTAGACTTTGCCTACCATCAAAAGAAGTAACAGAAATCCATAAAATAAGCAAAATTTACATTTGTAAAGAAAATATAATAAAAGGATACAAAAAATACTATAAATCTAGGGACTTTAAATAAATTTCAACTATTTTTTAAGCCCATCATTACTTTTTAGGTGGATTAATCTGCAAGGTTTATAATAATCTGCAGCACTCGCTGCCGTGCTGCACTGTTTCTGCTAGTGGGTCAGGTAGTGTTGGAAAGTGTTTCATAATCTATGCCGTACGCATGATTTTTCTTTCTTGTTTTAAATCAAAGATGAAAACAGCCATTGTATCTCTTAGCAGCGGCTGATTTCGTCTTAAAAATCTCCAATGAAAGGAGAATGAATGAAAACCCGCTTACAGGGAGACCGTCACTGTTTTTTAAAATTATAATTCAATCTTTTTAAGACCGATGAAATTAGCATGTTTTTAGAATCTGAGATGTCTGAATGGGGGTTGGTGAGCGTAGCTCGTAGGGGGCAGAGCCCCCTAGTATATATATAAAAAAGTTTTGATTTGGAAATGGACCAATGAAAATCTGCGTAGATATTCCCGGCAGATCGGCATCCAATTTTAATACTTAAGCATGGCCTTTCTTTGTTAACATTAAAAAAACTCCTGCATACAAAAATATGAAAATCGGTAGTATTATAGAGAAATATTTGATAAATACGCTGATGTATACAGTTTTCAAATCGAAGTATTATTTTAAGAGATATTTAATGCCAAATTTGGACAAAATCGTTCCATTAAAAAAGTTTTATAGGAGAAAAAACTGTACATAGGAATTTAATCATTTTTAAATCATTTTATGCGTCATAATTTCCCGGTGTGCAGACTGCATTTAGTTTTTTAATTTGACTCATTTTTTGAGGTTTTATTCCTATTTTAAATTCAAATTTTCAGCATTTCAAGAGATATTTTTTACGTATTTTAGAAAACTATGGGGCTCGGCTCCCTACGAGATACGCTCGCAAACCCCCGTCCAGGCACCGCAGATTCTAAATGTACGCTAATTAGACCGGCTTTAAAAAGATTTCGAAAGATTGAATTATAATTTAAAAAACAGTGGCGATCTCCTTATAAACGGATTTCTATTCATTTCTCTTTGATTGGGGAATTTTAACGCCAAATCCGCTGCGGTACTACCCGATTATCCCGTCGACCAATTTCGCCAAATTATATAAATCGCCAAACCACTCACCAAATTATACAAATTGACATAATTTTTATTTTAAATAACGAAAGAACAAATAAATTAGTACAACATTAATAAAAATACAAATAAAACGTCGAAATAAACGTAACTTGATGACGTAGACACGTGTAACAACATTTCAAAATTAGCTAACATAAAAGGAATTAAGTAAACAGAGTCTTTGTCTCCTGGTATTTTTTAACAAAGCGAAAAGAAAGTTCTTTTAAATGAGACATTTTAAATTAATCGTTTTTAATCTGGCGTAATTTTGACCAAGCTACTCTTTCTCTTTTAAATATTTACGTGAAAATACTTTTGTTAGAAATGAAATATTATTTGCGCTTTCCTAACACAAATAGTTGAAAAGATCCTCTCAAAATATCAAATAAATGTCTAGCGCAATTTCTAAATTTAAACTGTTTTGCAATATTATTTTATGTTCATTTTATGTAATAACTGTAATGCGATGTAAATATGACGTAATTTCTCCTATTTAAGACTTCTAACGTATGTTAATGAATTTATTATTTTACAATATACTTTCTCTTTTAAAATTCACGTGTATACTTTTTACGACGTAATTTTTAATAAGTTCCTGCTTTTTGTACATAATTATTTAATTCTAATTCCAAATGATTTTTTCTGTTTATAATAGTTACATGTAAATAAATTTTTAATTTGAAGCAAACATTATTGTTTGCGCTGTTTATACATTTGGCAACAATATAAATTAATACCATTTTCTAAAATAATGTAAAAATTATCTCTCGAAATGCTGAAAATTTGAATTTAAAACAGAATTAAAACCTCAAAAAATGAGTCAAATTAAAAAAAAGAAATACAATCTGCACACCGGGAGCTTCAAACGTATAAAATGATCTAAAAATGATTAAATTCCTATGTATTTTTGCTCCTATAAAACTTTTTTAGTGGAACGATTTTGTCCAGCTTTAGCATTAAATATCTCTTAAAATAATTCTTCGATTTGAAAAGTGTCTGCATCAACGTGTTTATCAAACATTTTTGTATAATACCGCCGATTTTCATATTTTTGTATGCATTATTTTTCTTAATATTAACGAAGAAAACCTCCGGTCATAAAAAAATTCAAAACCGGCGGCGGCGGCGGTGACAGCGATAGTTACATTTTTTTAGAATAGAGAGATTGTATTAATTTAAACTGTTGCCAAATGTATAAACAGCGCAAACATTAATGTTTGCTTCAAATTAAAAAATTATTTTACACGTGACTATTATAAACAGAAAATATAAAAAGCAGGAACTCATTGAAAATTACGTCATAAAAACTATACTTACACGTGAATTTTAAAAGAGAAAGAATATTGTAAAATAACAAATTCATTAACATGCGTTAGAAGTCTTAAATAGGAGAATTTACGTCACATTTACGTCACATTACACTTATTACGTAAAATGAATAAAAAATAATATTGCAAAACAGTTTAAATTTAAAAATTGCGCGAGACATTTATTTGATATTTTAAGATGATCATAATACTTCCTTTCTAACAAAAGTATTTTTACGTGAATATTAAAAAGAGAAAGAAAAGTTTGGTAAATATTACGTCAGATTATAATTGTCAGATTCAAATTATAATTCAGTCTTCTGAAATCTATTTAAAGCCGATCAAATTAGCGTGCTGTTAGAGTCTGCGGTGTCTGAACGGGGGTTAACGAGCTTAGCTCGTAGGGGCCAGAGCCCCCTAGTATATTAAAATTTATTTAGATTGTTTCACTTCCATGCTCAATTACGAAATAATATCTGGCCACATAATATATATAGCATCTGCTTAAAACTGCCGGTCAACAATGTGTTAATCGAAAATAAGTCTTGTAAATACTTAGGACTCCTTATATTCCTTTTGGTTCCCAAGACCCCCCCCCCCCCCCACATATGTATGTATAACTTATCCATTCAACTACGTATTAGTATGTAGTTGAGTGAACTAATCTGGAAAAAAATGGAACAGTAAATACATTGTTAAGGTGATTGAAAGAAAGTGTAATGACCTCGTGGTGTTCAGGGATATGAATCCAAAAGAGTTTTCCTTGGACATACGGAAAATTTCTTTAATTCTCATGGTGTTAAACAAAAATAAAATAAATAAGAAATTACATAGTTATGTTTCGTTGTTAATACGATGATAATTATTGCACGAAATCTACTCCGCCACTTGTAAAAATTCCAAAAAATCACACTTTAATTGGTATACTGCCACCACCAGTATAAGCACGTGATACCAGACACAATGTGAGATGGTAGATAATTAATTTCTAAGATTCTTCGAATAATATTAATGGATGATTTATTTACAAAATATTTACATTAAAAGACATTATTTTTATTTATAGGCTCGGATATAGTAGATTCTGTCAAACACTAAGTTGTACATTAAGATAAAAGGTACGTACTGGATAATATTATTTAATTACTCTCTTCCCTTCTCAGTTTACCATACTTACCTAGGCTTTCAGGATAACAACTTAGTTATCTTCCCCACTTTGTATATATGCTACTCCCTACAGCATTCAATACATTCCAAAGCACACCTTTCACCTCCAGTGCCAACGCAAGGCCCCTCTACTCAAGACTCTAGACTACACTGACAACTCTCCGTTCAGATTTTGAATTCCAAAAATAATATGGGGTCCTCCCCTGTAAAAACAAGGGAAATTTCTCTCTGTGAAATCGCAGAAGATCAAAATGCACTTTCTTTCACGCTTGCTCATTGACCAGGGAAAACAAGAGATTCTCTTTGTTCATGCTTCTTTCTTCTCCTTATTTACTTGCCATTGTTCTTCGTATTCCGTTATACAAAAGGTATCATGCTGTTATTTCCTGAGTTAAAATAGAACTTTTCACAAAATAGAGTTAGGAATATAATAGTACTTATTCCAATCCCCAAGATATGAAAAAGTATTCCATCCCAAGTACCCAAGTACGTAGCAAGTGATATACATATAAATACAATAGATAATGAAAATAAAATTAATTAACAGTCATCTTAATTAGACATACGTTTATTAGCGTCAGAGACCTGACATAAATTGCAAATAAAATATTTATATACATATGTATACAATAATATAAATAATAATTACCTTTTTTTACTGTATCGAAAATTGAAAAATTCTCCAAAATAATTTACCGTTGAGTCTGTAAAAAAAGAGAAGAAAAAGAAAAAAAAAACCTCAGCGTAACACATATCAATTACATTATTGCAGAAATTAGTCTATAAAATGTGAAATAATTAATTAATATATCTAGCTGCATTAATATGCGTGGGTCATGAATTTTATGAAAGTCGCCTAAAAACAACATTCAACAAATGCAGAAACTGAAATTTGACTTCATAAATCATAAGAAAGACACGGATAAAGGAATGGTATTAATTTTGTAGCAGTTTAGATGCCTTATGTGGAGAGACCTGTTACGAACACAAGTATAGTCCTAAAATTTGCATCCACGCTTCCGCCGGACTGTTAAAGATTGGTTTCATCCAGGTCTGAGAAAGGTAATGTGGGGACTCTAACTTTTATTTAATTTCACTCTATTCAGGATCAAGATACGTATACCACTTTGGAAAGGCTCATACAGCAGAACTATCACGCGTAGCATCGTCAAGAAATCCTTGCCTTAAGGCTGTTCTCACATCCAAACGAGCAACTTTCTGACAAAAGTTTAAATTGATTTCTGTTCGGAAACGTATAAAACTAGCAGGTGTTGTTATTCAGAAACTGTGTAATCGAACTGTTCTTTCCGTTTTATTGTAAACGTTATAGATCTTTCAGAAACTGCTGTCAAACATGACGTTTTGAACAGAATTTCTAGACGAGAGAAGAAAAAGAGTCAGGAAGGTAGAAAAAACGCCTCGCTCACGTGACCCATTTCGCTTATAACTCGATAGGTAATCTGTTGATCAAAAAATAGAAAAAACAGTTCGATTCCAAATCGCTTCCCTAGTCAGCACTGCCAATTTTGTACCTTTACATTTACAAATGAGTTAGTGAATGTGTAAAAACGTTTTGCGCTAGTTGACGAAAGCAATTGAGAACAGCCTTAATGAAAGTGCGGCCTGGCAAATCAAATGAAACAAAGAAATATAGAGGTTCATCTTGAAATTTTTGTGCAAGAATATATATGCAAAAGGCACCTTCAGAAGATTTAGCCGTAATGATAGCGGTAAAAAAAAAAGGAACTTTGTGCAAAGATCTTTATTATGCAATTTTTAGTTATAGACGTGATTGATTATTGCTAGGATTACCCCCCCCCCCCCCCCCCACACACACACACTATTTTTAGCTTCGTTATTTTTTGTAAAGATGTTTGAAAAATTGTTTTAGATTGCTACGGTCATCTTTTCTATATGAAACCTAAAGAGAGTGATACTCGGTTTAACACTCTCGCACCAAAATGAAATAACTCTACATTGCCTATATCCACTAGAGAATTCACTGCGAGTGAAGTGTTAAATTCGAATACGACCACTACAAACGGCTATGATGCATACCTGAATTAGAATTAGAATCCAGTTTATCTTGAGTAGTAGCCAACACCAAAACACCGTGACAAGTACTATAACAATTGAAAGACATATAAAAACTAAAAATGTAATGTTATAAACGCCCAAGTTGCCGCCTGTTAAACAAAGTTTAATTTTGTTAAATCTGACTTCATTTTAAGTAGCCTCTTTGTGAAAAAAGTGTTTTCGTCCGTTGTTTTATAAAGCAGCCATGGTAAGTTTCACGTGAAATGTTTGAAAAATAAAATAAAAATTTAATTAAAGAAAAGAATTTTGTTCCAAGAATTTAGTTTTTCAGATTGCGATTAAAAAAAAAAAAATGTTTTTCACGACAACAACGTTTGAATTCATTATTGTACCCATGGCACAGCCATAGAAATAAATGACAGTGGCAATACCAACCAATAAATAAAATGCATTTTAATACACGATTCAATGACCCTCATGTAATAGGATTATCACTAATATCCTTGCAGCTCTTTTGATCCCTTTATCATATTATGATCGTAAATACAGACCTCCAAGAAGACGTTTTTTGGCATCTATAACCCTTGCAGATGCGCGTAAGGTCCAATGAATTGATACTTACTTTTTTGAATGATTCTGAAGTATTTGGGGTCTGCCACAATACAAGTCTGCACCTAAGATCGTGGGGGTTCTAACAGAAAGATATCATATAAACGACAAAAAAAAGTAAAAAAAAGAAAGAAAGAAAGAAAGAGGAAAGGGTTAAACTTTTTTTAAACATCACGTTCACAGCTAAAGTAATTTTAACGAAGATTTATCGTAAGAAAAAAGGTTTAAAAAATTCGCAAAGCATATCATGTCATGAAAAAATTAAGTGAAAGTAAAAGTATTTTTGAGGTATATTTTTGAGTTTGTTGTGGTTCGTATTGACGGTAATTACTGTTTACAAAAACATACTTCCAACTTTTTATGTTTTTTTATTCTGCATGTTAGCTACTTGTCACACGAACAGAAGCATTTTCTTTCTCATTTTACATTTTTAGGTGTGTGATTAATGATAATTTTTTGGGAGGAAAAGTATTTTGGTAATAGGTGTGAAGAAGAAGAAAACGGTGACAAAGTACTTGTTTCTTGAAAGTTTGACACATTCTGCTTGAATTATGGTTATGACCTTTATCAATAACAGGTGTAGCTTTAAAGAAGTCATTTGTTGAAAGTTTGCTGAAAGCAAAAAACTGTTTTTTTTCTCCTTAAAATATGGTTTGTACAAGGAAGTTCTTTTTATTTTTATTTTTACTTGTTGATTTTCCACAGAAGAAATTACTAAAAGAAAAAACAGTCATTGAAAGGATTTTCTGTTTCTCACGAATTCATTTTAGTACTCTAATATATTTTTAAGTCATGCGTTTCTCGAGTAATAAGGAAATAACACTTAGTTAACCCTTTATGCCCGGCACAAACTTTGAAGTCCCATTAAAGACACTGTGATGTAAAATTTAATTATTACGCCTATTAATAACTATTAAAATTTTCATTTGCCGATACGATCACAATCTATTTATCTAGATTATAAAGGACATACGTGTCCATGCGTAACGCTGACGTCGTTCTGACGGTGCAAAAGCAAACGAATAAATTTAACTTTTATTAACTTTTATTGCAATTTTTAGCTCACAGGAGAGCAAAGCCTGAGAACTAATGTGTCCGCAGGTTCTGTATATATGTATGTACGTAACGCGATAACTCTTGATAGAAATATCCGATTTGCTTAAAATTTTGGATGTAAGTTCATTCTGATAAGTCTATCCCCTGATTAGTTTTGGGGGTTCATTGGTTAAGTATAAAGGGAGTAACGGGGGCTAATCCCCCTTTAATTTAGATAAATGGGTTTTTCATGCAAAATTATCCGATTTGCTTCAAACTTAGGTATAGCGGTTTATTATCATAAGGCGCTTCCTTCATTAGATTTGAAGATTCGTTGGTTTCATATAAAAGGGGGGGCATTGGGGAGCTAATCCCCCCTTAGTTTAGATAAATTGGTTTTTCATTCAGAATTATCCGATTTGCTTCAAATTTGGCATAGCAGTTTATTCTGATAAGGCGCTTCCCTGATTAGAAGTGGGGGTTCATTGGTAAAGTATAAATGGGGGAGGTAATTCCCCCCCCCCCCCTTAATTTAGCTAAATTTTTTTGTCGACTTTTTTTTTTTTTTCGTGGGGCATTATTCTTTGAAATAAGAGTATAATATACAATTAGTGTGGATAACCTGTGAGTTCAATGCCATTAGTTTAACAGGGCACTTTTCTTTTATTTCAACTTCTAAATACCGCACATTTTTACTTTTTTCACCGTCGAATAGCGGAAAAATGTACTTTCAAATGCAATTTATTTAAAAACTATATCGCAATTTTTTTGAAAATTGTATCGCAATTTATGCAATTTTTATTGTTTTTAAAATAATTTTTAAGCATTATTATTATTTTTTAAACTATCTCTATCGCTTGCAGACGATTACGAAAGAGAAATCCGTTTGCACTTAAATTAATACGAACAGCTCGTCATTTGTTTCCAGCTTATATTCTATATTTAAAATTAAAACATTCATCAAGCAAAAAATAAAACAATAAAATATAAATAAAACACAAATTTAAGACATGCAATCGAATTTTGCGCTTATGCCATTGAAATAAATATAATCAAAAAGGCTGAATGTGAATAGTGATCTTTGGCGATTTCTTTGACTGTTAACTCTTAGGCTAATATGAAAACATCGCTTTTAATGCGTTTGCAACTTTATTTAAACTTATTATTGCTCTTTTTCATATAAATATGATTTTTCGTACTGTTAGTGGGCATTCTAAAAAGTATATATTGTATGTAAAAAAAACTATTTAAGTAAAAAAAAAAAAAAAAAAAAAAAAGTAGACTTGTACGAAGTTTTTTCACCACAATCTTTGAGATGATTTTCTGATACTTTTTTCATTACTTTTTTATTAGCAGCAATTTTTATTATCAAACAACATTTTTAACGATACTAGGGGGCTCTGGCCCCTACGAGCTACGCTCGTAAACCCCCGTTCAGGCACACGAAAATCCAAAAAGCACGCTAATTTGATCGGCTTTTAAAATATTGAATAAAAAAAAAAAAAAAAAAAGTAGCGATCTCTCTGTAAATGGGTTTCCATTCGTTTTCCTTGGATTGGGGATTTTTAAGACCAAATCTGCTGCTGTTAAGAGATAGAATAGCTGTTCTCGTATTTAATTAAAAAAAATAGTTAAACATTTGAAAATAAGCTAATGTAAAATTAATTAAGTAAACAGCGTCATTGCCTCCCGGTATTTTTTAACAGCGCTATAAGATAGTTCTTTTAAATAATTCATTTTAAATGTATCGTTTTAAATCTGACGTAATTTACACCAAAGTTTTATTTCTCTTATTAATATTCACGTGAAAATACTTTTGTTGTTAAAAAGAAATATTATTTGCGTTGTCTTTGAATTCACGATAATAGTTGAAAAGATTATCTCAAAATATCAAATAAATGTCTCGTGCAAATATATTTTTTATTTAAATTGTTTTGCCATATTTTTTGGCCATTTTAAATATGACGTAATTTCCTCCATTTACTAATTTAAACGCATAATAATGATTTTTTTTATTTTAACATTTTGTTTCTCTTTTAAAATTCAAGTGTAAATATGGTTCTTATTATGATGACCCGGTTCGGTATTCCACGATATTGATGAAGAAAGAACACAAGATATAATCAAAGCAGAGAGGTCTAAGCCGGGATATGATTAACTAAGTTTACTATTTACATAAGACTACACAGTTACAACACACGCACACATAATATAACATAATAATAATATTCGAATTACATATTTCACAAGAGAGAGTTCGAACACAACCATTCAAGAAAAGTACCTCGTCTCTCTCTCCTCTGGCTGTTGCCATTCCGAGTTTCCTAAAGTCTTTCGACCACGGAGTATAGGCGACTTTCACACCTTCCCTCCAGTTTCTACATGTTGGACGGTGTCCCACACTGTGAAACTACTCTTTAAAGTCTTAACACAAGTCTTACTTAAAAAGTCCTATCAAAAGTCCTAATTAAAAAAGTTCTATTTAAAAAGTCCTTCACCTGTCCCATCGAGAGCATTTACTTAAACTACTTAAGATATATAAATTCTTATACACTATATACTAAAAATATACATATTACAAATACACATTATCCAATATATAATAATGAAATAATACAAAATATATATATACAGATTTTTTTTCTACTCATAAATGCGAGATAAAGCATCTGCCACGACATTAGAACTTCCTGGTTTATGAGCAATAGAAACCTGATAGCGAGATAGTGCCAACGACCATCTCTGTAATCGAGCGTTCTTAGGAGTTCCCTCTGTTAAGTATTTTAGAGGATTATGATCCGTATGCAATATTATGGTGGTTCCATAAGTCCACATTTCGAATCTCCCAAGTGCCCAGATTACAGCATATGCTTCTCTTTCAATTGTGCTCCACTTTGATTGAGTTGGAGTAAGCTTTTGACTGGCAAAGGTTATGGGCTTTAACATGCCGTCTTTGTCCCTTTGCATTAAACAGGCACCAATACCCGATATGGGAGCATCGGTCTTTATTTCGAACGGTTTGGACATGTCTGGGGTATAAAGGTTTGTAACTTCACATAAGCTTTCCTTTAACTTACTGAACGACTTTTCAGCATCTTCCGACCATGGAGTATCATTTGGAACAGTTTTTCTGGTCAGATCTGTCAAAGTCTTTGCAAAGTACAAGTCCTTAAAGGAAACTATAACTTCTTTACCCTCAGTGTCAATTTTGTATTTGCTTTCTTGTTTAACCTTCTGAACAGAATTAATATCATACTTTATAGCTTCTTTCTCAATTTTTAGAGTCTCCAGGATACTACAATACAACTTAAGATAAAATTGAATACCTTTTTCTTTCATTCCTTTAACTGAATCAACAGTATCTTTCAATTCTCTTTTCTTCATGGAAATTTTTGTTTCTAGATCTTTTTCTTCTTCAAAACAATGCTTTTCATCATTTTTTTTTCTCATATTTATCGTACCAATTATCTTTTTATTTTTGTAAGTAAGATCTTCTCAACTTCTTCCATTTTGACTTCATAATCACGATTAACATGCTCCAGAGTCTTTGATTTAGTTTCTATCTCATCTTCATTCTCAATATTCTCTTCCGAATATTTGACAATATTAAAATCTTCATTAAAGTCAAACATTTTTTCAATTGTTACAGATTCATCCATAACTTCTTGCTCAATCATAGATCTCCTTTTAAATTTCCAATTTTCTTCTACATTTTGCATTTTTATTTCATCCACAAGTTTAATTTTTTCCATGTTAAAGGCTGAAATCATTCTGGAATTCCAGTCCTAACAAAAACTTCAATAATCGCTTCACAAGCTGCTTTTGCCGTCAACGATTTAATAGGGACTGCTTCAGGCCAACGACTATGTTGATCCATAATAGCCAGAACATACCGATGGCCTCGAGAAGACTTCGGCTCAATTGGTCCTAAAATATCTGCATTTACTACTTGAAATGGGAGTTCTGGTCTTCCGACCGCTTCAATAGGTGTTCTGTCCGTTACTTTTGTTTTTCTGCGCATTTGAAAATCATGACAAGCTGCGCATAGTTGTTTTACTTCTTTTGGCATTCCTTCCCACCAAAACGACATAGCAATTCTATCTCTTGTTTTCTTAGCAGCTAAATGCCCACCAGTTGGTGTTTCATGTGCTAATTTCAAAATTTCTTGTATTCTACAGGCAGGTACAACAAGTTGAACACAATTTTGTCCTCCAATTTTGCCTCTATGATACAACAAATCGGATTCTACCCAATAATTATTTTTCTGCCGTTTTGCATCTTCAAAGCATTTTTCTAATGTAGAACAAGCCAATTGCTCCTTTTTCAACAATTGCGCTTGTGAAACGGAACAACTTTCCTTTTGGTCCTCGTTACCAACATTTTCGGGCAAAACAGTTGCCTCGACCGGAGTAGGAATCAGTTCCAAATCTGAAGCTTCTTTGTCTTCATCTTCATTATTTAGATTTGTTTCCAGGTTACCTTCTGGACACCTTCCCTCCACATTGAATACAGATTTTTCTTTATTTTCTTCAACCGGGGTGATATCTACCTCATCCCCTAAATACAACTTCTGCTGTTCTTTTAACAGAGCGAAAACCTTGGGAGTGATCAAAGCTTCTTCGTGTAATCCTTCCACTACCGCAACCTGTATTCGTACATACGGAATAACCTCATCTTCTGTCCGAAGAGTGAGCGGAATGGAAACAAGCTTTGCTTCTACAGGACTCCCTATTGCGGGTCTCAAGAATACTTTTCCACATGACTGTAAATACTCTTCCGGCACCACCGACTTCCGCAGCACTGTAATCTCCGCACCATTATCGATGATTCACTGAAACTTCTGGTTACCGATTCCTAGATATACCTTAAGGAGTCTCCCATCTGTTTCTTCCACCGGAATATTCACATTCAAACAAATTGCATTTAGACCCTTTTTCTCAAAATCGCTTTTGGAAGTTTTTCCTCCATCTTGTTTTACTGTATTCAATTTGGAACAATATTTCTTCACATGCCCTTCCTTACCACATGCGAAACAGGTATATTTTGTGCGAAATTCTCTCTTTTCTCGTTGCACTCCGAAAGATGTTTCAGTCTTGGGTTCAAATTTCGGTTTATCATCTCTCATATCTTTTTTTGATTCCGAACTGTAATTATTCCAACTTTGATTTCGAGAGTTAGATAATTTTTTCTTTGGAAATTCTTTTCTTTTAAAACTGCCGGTAATGCTCTCGTAATCATCAAGTTTTTCTGCCAATTCTAACGGCGTGGTAAATGTGAGCCAATTTTCTAAGAAATGTTCTCTTATTTCTACAGGCACACGAAATTTTAATTGTTCGGTTACTATTAAGTCTTTTAATTGCTGGAAAGTGTTAATATTTAATTCTGTGATCCATTCGGTAAAATAACTCAAAAGCTCTTGTGTATAATTTCTCCATGATTTTTCATGTGTTTTGTGATGTTTGTAAAACCATTGTTTTAATTTTTCACTGTTTAACTTGTATCGCTTTAAGATAAGAGTTTTTACAAAATCGTAATTAATTGCATCTTCCGAGGGTTCTCTAGCTAGCATATTTGCAATTTCCACCGGTAAAACTGCCAATAGGTAAGCTACCCAGTCTTTCTTCGGTACTTGTGCCATTTCCGCTCTTCTTTCAAAATTTATCAAAAATAATCCCATCTCATCACGTTTTTCATCAAACTTCGGGACAATCTGTGCTAATTGAATTTTTGGCGCTACCTCAATTTTCGATTCATTTCTTTGTTCCGGAAATTTCTGCAATTGTTCCAGTTTTTTCATTTCCAATTCATGTTCTTTTGCTTCCCTGGCAATTCGCTCCTCCCTCTCTTCTTGCCGTATTTTTTCTTCCCTTTCTTCTTGACGTCTCGCTTCTTGACGTATTCTTTCTTCCCTCTCCATTTCTTCTTTCTTTTTCCTTTCTTCAATTACAGAACTCAAAAATCCCTTAACAAATTCTTCTTCGTAGTCTTCCACTTCTAGTATAGCTTTTTTTAGATCTATAATTTTTAAATTTTCGACATCCTGAACTCCAAGTTCAATCGCTACTTTTTGTAAATCTTCTTTTCTACTACCTTTGCTTAAAAACGCCATATTTGAGAAAAACAATCGAAGCAATCAGCAATATTCAAACAGTGTTTCTACCCTAATGGGAACTTTCCCTAAGAACGCCTTAAACCAAATTTAATTTAAACCTGAACATTCTTTGGTAAATAACCCCTCAAATTGAATGAAATTTATTTTATTTAAATACTTATATTAGTATTACTGACTAAATTAAAACACATTTGCGCAATAATAACAAAAAAAATATATATATAGAAAACAATTTTTGCAATAATTAAAATATACTTTTAACAATATGTCAAGTTAAAAAAAAAAAAAAAATATTTGCGTTCTCACAAAATAAGAATTTGTCAATGCCTTGCGTATTAATTTTTAAATACATCCTTCAAAAATACATAATACATTAACAATTTTCTTTTTAACACTTCAATCTCTTACTAAATTATATTTCAAAACGAACCAAATATTTATAAATCTCAATATTAAATTAACACCTTTTAATTAAATTAAATTCCATCCAAGATATGAAAATCTTTTTCTTTATCTTGATTTAAAACTCAAATTAAATCTCTATATTTCCTTTCAATTGGTAAATCGAAAATAAGCAACAACAAAAACAAAACAAACAAATGCTTAATATTCTGCCACAATTAAAAATAAATAAACAACCCAATCCGTAATAATCAAATTTATACATTATCAGTTTCACTGAACTGAACAAAGATTACTTTTATTTCAAATTTAATCTGAATGAGTCATTTCAAAGAATTCCAGAATAATACGAAACAAAACAAACAAACAAAAAAAAAAACTTCCTCTACATACTTTGAAATAGCACCTTTTTATCTTAATCACAAAGATAAAAGAATAAATAAAAAACATTTGAAATAAATCTGTTTCTTTTTTTTTTCTTTTTTTTTTTTTTTTTTCCCAAACGATAATTTACTTAGGCAACACTTTTAGTTATTCTAGTGCAAAGTTTATTCTTAGAGAATAAATAGCTTCATAGACAGACGTGTTATGAACTTTTAAAATGACAATTTTAACTCATTTTTATGTTTCTTTTTCTTTTCTTTTTTTTTTTTAACACAATAACTAGAAAATATTTATTTAAATAACAGAATTTAAACTTTCATGCTAAACATAGTTATTTTTAAACACCATTCTATCTGAACATTCGATCAATTTAACAATCATGATACATAATTCTGCATTCATATTATGAAATATACCATAAAAATATAATTCTTAAGTATACTTTTCAAACTTAATTACTGATAAAATACCATGTTTATTCCATTAATTGAATAAATATTAACCCGTTGTTTCGAAACATAATATAAAACATATACACATTAAATAACTATATTTTACTAACATATATTTAAAATATGCTCTCGATAGGAAAAAAAAAAATACCTTTATGATGGCTAGGCCAGCCATCAAACTCTCGTTGCTGTCAATCAAATACTATCGACGCAATATTATTCACTTAGATTAGGGGCACATCTTTCTTGCTTTAACCACAATATTTATTATACGATAACATTTTATGCTGCAGTAACACTGCTGTTGATTTTTAAAAGCTGTAGGATCACCAGTAGAAGTAGGATCACCATCCTAGTCGTCTGCGCCATTATGATGACCCGGTTCGGTATTCCACGATATTGATGAAGAAAGAACACAAGATATAATCAAAGCAGAGAGGTCTAAGCCGGGATATGATTAACTAAGTTTACTATTTACATAAGACTACACAGTTACAACACACGCACACATAATATAACATAATAATAATATTCGAATTACATATTTCACAAGAGAGAGTTCGAACACAACCATTCAAGAAAAGTACCTCGTCTCTCTCTCCTCTGGCTGTTGCCATTCCGAGTTTCCTAAAGTCTTTCGACCACGGAGTATAGGCGACTTTCACACTTATGACGTAATTTTCCTGCTTTTAACATGTAATCATTTAATTAATTCTTAAAAAAAAAAAAAAAAAAAAAAAAAAAAAAAAAAAAAATCTGCTTATAATAGTCACGTGTAAATAAATTTTTAATTTGAAGCAAACATTATTGTTTGCGCTGTTTATACAGTTGGCAGCAGTTTAAATTAATAAAATTTCCTAAAATAAGTAAAAAATATCTCTCGAAATGAAAAAATTTGAATTTAAAATGGAAATAAATCCTCAAAAAATGAGTAAAAAAAAAAAAAAAAAAATGCAATCTGCACACCGGGAACTTATAACGTATAAAATGATCTAAAAATGATTAAATTCTTATGTATAGTTTTTGCTCCAATAAAACTTTTTTAATGGAACGATTTTGCCCAACTTTAGCATTAAATATCTCTTTGAATAATTCTTCGATTTGAAAACTGTCTGCATCAGCTTGTTTATCAAACATTTCTCTATAATACCACCGATTTTCATATTTTTGTATGCAGCAGTTTTTTTAATATTATCGAAGAAAGGCCATGCTTAAGAATCAAATTGGATGCCAATCTACCGGGAATATCTACGCAGGTTTTAATTGGTCCATTTCCAAATCAAAACTTTTTTTTATATATAGAAGGATATAAGTGTACTAGTACGTCAAAAGCCGCTTGCAGAACCTTTCGAAAAATATCTCATTCCTCTCTGTGCGTTTAATATGTGCAGAGAAAAAAGGATGTTAGCATCAGAAATACTATATATGATGGTTTTCTCCCATTTTTTTTTTTTATAGTATTAAAAAAGAGTTCTCAAAGACACTATTATTTGTTAATTAATCTGAGCACTCTGGTAAATATATGCATATAACTTCTAATTCAATAAGTCAGTTAATGGACGAATATTTTCTAAATTTCATGTTACAGTCTGGGACAGGAAAAAAAAAATCCCCACTGTAAAAAATTTGATTTTGAATTTTTATACTTCAAATGCTTCACTAACCATACACTATAAATTCCAATTCTGATAAAATTCCATGTTTAAATGATAGTATATTTTCCTACAGCCCATACATTTTCCTGTTGGATTTAAATATGGACTGATTCTATGCTATGTTATTAACGAAATTATAAGATGTTCCTTATAACAATATTTCTAAACTTTAAAACAAATAATTGACAAGAATGCTGGATCACATCAATTTCTATCTGACCATCAATTTTTACGTAGAATCTGAAATTTAGTTACGTTTGTTTCCCTATGGAAAGAAACATTATCGTTTTTAACACAGTTTCTGTTTCTGCAACGCGGGATAACCCACCATCGGTATAGGCTTCCAGGTCCCGCATTGCTAGTTTATTATTTTTTTTTTTAATATTATTTAACAATTGTTGATAGTTATCTATTTACAGGTGGATATATAACAGCTGTTAAACACACGCAAATTAAAGATAAGATTTAAGTTAAGAATGCTAAGGACATTTAAGAATGTATCAATATAATTAAAAGTAATAAGTAAAAGTAATAAGAAAAGCGCTTTACAGACTAACAACACCTGACAAACATAATCAGATGGTTACATCTTCTCCTCCATACAAGGACAATGTTTGAGTTTAAATGTTTAAATGATTAGTATATTTCAGATTAAAGTTTGAGTTATTAAAGGTAATTAGGATCATTTTTAAAATATTTTTTTAGATTTAGGCTACGATGGAGGAGAGAGTTAATGAAAACAGTTTACAAGATATACTTCCATTAGTTCCGGCACCTCTCACTCTCAAAAAGCTGACTCCCATCCCATACTGAGAGTCGGATGAAAAAGAGAAAATGTAATAAGGATAGTAAATTTAAGTTGCTAAAGTTAAAGTTTGAAGCAAAAATTAAAGTTTAAAGTTTAAAATATGAAGAGAGGCACCGAAACTACAAAATTACAGTTCAAAACATTTCTAGATTAAAATTACCAATATTCAAAGTATTAAAGTTTTAAAAGACGGACATTTCACAGACGTACACATTATTTACAAAGGAATCGATAAAACATTTAAATATTTTATACTGCGTACACACTTAAACACATTTAATATATTTTTGTGATATTTGAGATTTATAGTTCTATAAAAGCTCTTGAGAGTTCGTTTCTGTATCTTATTTGATTTTTAAACGTGGGGCATGTCGATGAATCTGCAGAGTGTGGTAAATAGTTCTAATATGTACAACAGTTTATTCATTGTCTAAGTACCGAATCAGTGGCATTTGGATATAACGTTGTAGAGTGTCCCCTGGCACAATGTGCGCATATAGTATTTCTTCTACACAAGCTGGATGGATGACCGTAATGTTGACAGTTGGCGCAGCGAATCACCGGGCGACAGATGGAAACTCTTCACTGGTGAAAACCCACGCCGAGGAACTTCAACTGCAGAAGATGTTTAATTCAATATTTGCTTCCAAAACTGGATGGTAATTATTATAGAGCCTTGCCTATGTTTTTTCTAAGTGTGTGGGGAGCGTCAAATATGGTGGGAAATGCATTCCCTGATAGAACGTTTAAATACATACTAGACAGTACCCGTCAAGATTTGAATGTTTCATTGGAAAAATTATTGAATTTTTAATTAATTGTTGCAATTAATTATTGAAATCGTGACAAATTTCTATATTGCATAAGTGATTCCTATTTCTTTAAGACGATAGATGATGCTGCCAGCCAAACCTCTTCAATGAAGTCAAAGAATTTTTAACTTTTAATTTACAAAAAATTTCACCAGCTTTTTATTAGAAATTAAACTAAAAATATTGGGTAGAGCATTTATTTTTTACATACAACGGTCTCATTAAAAAAAAAAAATAACAATATTTGTTATTTATTTATTTATTTATTTTAACTACACGACCATAAAAAGCTGCCATGAATTTTGTTTTTATCAGTCTCATTCTCTAAAAGCCTAAATTTGAAACTTAATGCAGCTAACAAGGTATAATATATATTTTATTACTTGAATTTTAATTTACATTCTTATACATTTTTTAAATATTAAACCATGGATATCAAGGTAATTTCATTTATAGCTCTTATGAATATTTTTCTTTCTTTCCTTTTTTTTTTTTTTTTTTTTTTTTTTTTTTAACGTAACCTTTCTTTCTGACTCACACACACAGCTATATATTTTTGATAATGGGCAGAAAATATAAGAAAATTTATAGTTCAGCTAAATGTATTTAATTGATAATTACATGCAAAATATTTTAAATATAAAATTATCATTATTATTTTTTAATATTGGCCAGAGTTAAATTTTATTTAATTATAAAGCGTTCAAATAATACTAATAATAAAATAAAAATCATCTAACTTCTCCTCTTAATAAAATATGTCATTATTGAAATAAATTATCGCCAAAAATATCACAGAAGTCATTTTTCCGGATGTTGGATTTGAACTTGCGTCTTCTACAAAAATTCAGAGCTTTAATCAGGCGCTTTAGACCGTCACCAGGAACCACCAGGAACTCATTGTACCTTCCTCTAAATTGAAGAAGTCCGAAAAGAGTTTTGGCGCATGCGCAGATGTATCAAAATGGGTCTACTTAAAGTTTTACTTTTGCGTTTTAACCCTAGAACTACCGGAAATTTTACTCAAGTTTTATAAAAACATTCTACACCAGAATTTTTACTTAAAACTATTTAATTTGTTTATTTAACTTATTATTGTCTGATTTATACATTTAGTTTGTTTTGAAGAAATTTCTGGTTTGAATAAATATTTTGAATGTACATGTCGGGTCCATTGGACCCTTCTGGTAGACAGAGGGTTAATATATATGAATTTTGATCCTAATATTTGACCAACTTCATGATAAGTTATGCAATCCCATGACGTAATGTGAGAAAGCTGCTTGCTTGTTTTTAGAGAGGATTTTTCATTATATCTTTCATTTCTAACGTGTTAGTTTCCACCAGAGTTAATTTTATATTCACCTGAAAACATTACTTGATGTCAATCGCTATTAATGCATTTTTTACAAATTTCTCGCCCATTCTAGAAGGTTTTTTTTTTTTTTTTTTTTTTTTTTTTTTTTTTTTTTCCCTCTGTGTCTGCAGTGTTTATTATTATTATTATTATTTGCAGGTCTTTTAGCTATTAATCAATTTCAAATAGTCTCTTCACTGTTTTTGTAGAAATTATGGTGGCCGAAGCGTTTGCTAAGTCTCTTTTAAAAATAAGAATTTGCAACAAATGGATTTCTTAAGCAAACTTTTGTTATATAGCGATCTTCTCATTTTAGACGTACAACCGGACTATCCTGAACCGTACTTCCTGTCTAAAAGCTTGCAGATTTTAATTTTTTCTAAAAATCGTCTAACAGAGAAAATAATTACCTTTTTTTTTTCGTTTCTGTCTCCTATTAAGAATGAGCATTTCTTCACAAATCGCCAGTTTCTTTTTTCCGGCCATAGTTTAAATTCTCTTGAAATTTCAAGTTTTCAACAAGCTGTTTTTCCCCGCTGAAGACTTCGAATGTTCTGGACAGCCTACGGACAGATTATAGACTGAACTCAAATAAAAAATTGCATATTCAAAGACAGAAACAGGGATAACATAAAGAGAAATTGAAATTTTTCAAGCGTGGCTATTTTGCCCTAATGTTTTGTACCACACTGTAAAAAAAAATCTGTGAAGTTACTAAAGTTTTTCTAGGAAACTGGGATTCCTAGAACTTTTCATGTAACGGCAACAACAAAATTTCATGTAACAGACACACTTTTGCGCCGAAAATCAAAAAATCTGTAAGGTTACTAAGAATTTTTTTGGAAACTGGGATTCCGAGAACTTTTCATGTAACTGCAGCCAGGGTTACAAATAAAAGTTTAGTAAGATTACTGAAATTTTAGCAGATTCATTTGTAAAGTTACAGATTTTTGTAGCTTTACAAAAACTAGTTTTGTAGATTTGCAGCTTTTTTCGTACAATTACAGTTGAAAGTTTAGTAAGCATGTAACTTTACATCTGTAGACCTACAGATTTTTTTTTACAGTGCAGGGTGTATTATTTTATTCTATATTCATAGAAAATTGTTTTGAATTTTTAAAAATGTTCAATCTCCATTTTTTGACGAAATTTCGCGTTTTTGTATGTTTGGAAGGAAAGTAATTTGAATATTTTTGGATGATTTGGTTACGTTAGCATTTGTCTATGCTTAATTCATTCTGGCTTTGTGAGCTTTTCTTTATTTTATACATAAGTTATATGACTACAGATATACATAGATGTAAATACTAAAAACAATTAAAACATAATTAAAAGTAGACGTTTCGGCTATTTCTATAGCCCTCATCAGTAATCGAACAGAGTCACAAAACACGCAAGAACCACAACAATTGAAAACAGTAAAAATTACGGTTTAACCAGGATAGCATAATCCATCGGAACCTGGGTAACTTCGTTAATTGGCGAGTTAGCAAAAACAGTTCTCCAACTCTTAAGGAAGACACGACTAATGTATACGGAGCAATTAAATTTCACAATTTGTGCTTTCTCAAAATCGGGAACATAATGATCAAACTCAAGTGCATGAGCAGCCAATCTTGAATTTAGAGTACCTTTATTGAAAGAATTTTTATGTTCCTTGAGTCTTGCATTCAGAGAGCGTCCAGGTTCACCAATGTAAATCAAGTTGCAACCTTTGCAAGGAATTTTATAAACGACCACACTAAGTTCAAATTTCGAATATTTATGTTTGAAGCTACTAAAAAAATTACCAATGTTAAATCCCATTGGTAATTTTGTTAGTAACTTTAAACATAAATATTCGAAATTTGAACTTAGTGGTGTCGTTTATAAAGGATCATGAGCGGTTCTAATATTAACATCCTTCAGAATGGCTGGAATTTTTTTCGAAATATTACTGTAATAAGGCAATAGGTACAGTTCACATTGGATTGACACGCTGGTATGCAGTGGGATATTGATATTCAAAAGTTCTGAAATAACTCTGTAACAAATCGAACTAATTAACCAAAGAAGCCCCTTAAATGTACAGAAATTGGCTGTTATAGGAAAACCAATGTATTTCTGAAAACAACCAGAGATTTTAAGTCCTGCATTTTGCCTGAAAGATCAGACGAAAATGGTCCATTTAAATTCATCATCGCAGATGACATTTCACCGACAGGCAGTTGAATAGAAAAGCTGGACTAGTATTTCTATGATATGCCGCAAAGTGAAAGTAAAGTGCATAAGAGAAAAAGTTCCGACGCGCTAGAGTAAAAATGAAACTAGGCTCCTTCCAGAAGGCAGATTAGAAGCAAACTATGAAACAATAGCTTAAAGATCACCTCACGAGAAAAAGGTGCCTAAATAGTGCCTAAATGGTGCCTAAAGGTGCGAGAAAAAGGTGTGGCTAAAAAGGTGCTATTGTTTTTAATCAAGGGATCGAAAGGCTGAGATCGTTGATGAGGAAAAAATCATTCACTGTTTAGTTCTCATCACGAGAGATACAGGTATTTTAACCTGGTTGAGAGAGCCTGTCTCTCAGGTCTACAAGAAAAATATCTCGGAAATGTTCCGAGGGAAACACTGATCTTCATCCATACCCAGGCGCGAAGAAGGCTAGTCGGCTATTAAAATCGAGGGGTTCTCCAGGTATCGGAGAAAAAAAGGAATATTAGTCGTATTAGGCTAAGGCTGCGTATTATTTATTTTGCGGACATTGTGCATCCATTATTAAGGACTTATAAACTCTCACGGCTATCATCATCAATCGTATATCGTTTCCACTCATCAACTTTTATGTATTATTGTGATTTGACTGATATTTAACCAAGAAATTCATATTTGCTATTTATTTAATAATTTCTTTTTTTGTTTTAAATTGTGTCAAAGCCTTCGAAGAACGGCTACGCTACCCGTCTTTATCTAAGGTCCCACAACTCTATCACACCAAAGAAATGGATAGTCGTTGAGACTTAAATCATTAATTATTTTATTTATCTCATTATCAAAACTATCTCTGTCACTGCAAAATCTCAAGGCTCTGTTGCATAATGATCTAATGACTGCAATTTTATCTGAAAGTGTTCTATTGGATTTAAAATTTAAATATTGTCCGGAGGAAGTACTTTTTCTGTAAACAGAAGTTTTCAAAATATAAACATTATCGACAAATTTTCCTCGGAGCGAAACGTTAAAGAAAGGGAGAGACTTGTTATTTTCGAACTCGATAGTAAACTGGATTGACGAGGAAACTGAATTCGCTTTGTTTAAAATCGCCACCAGCTGATCTTCTGCAGCAATTATAAAAACATCATCCACATGCCGTCTCCAAGACTTAATTTTATTACCCAAACTCAAAATAATATATTTCTCCAAATACTGCATAACAATCTCTGCCGCTCGCACTGCACGGGGGGTAGCCAATTGCAGTTCCTTTTAAGTATTTATAAAATGTATCCTGAAAAACGAAACAATTTGATATCAGATAGAATTCAATGAGTTTAATAGCAACATCCATATCTAATTTAATGGTATTATCCAAATCGGACCACATGCTCTGAACAACAAGGCAGGCTAGATTTATTGGGATAGACGTGAACAAAGATACCACACCCAAAGAGTCATCACACAGTTGTGAGGTATAACAAAATTCCTCAAAGCATCAAGAAATTTAAATGAGGAAGTAATACTGTAAGGAGAGGAAACGGTCATCGGTTTGAGAATAACAGACAAAAATCTAGATAATTCATACAAGGGGGACTGGCAATAATAATGGTCTAACCGAAATATTAGGTTTGTAAGTCTTCGGTAGGCTATAAAATCTTTGAACGAGGCCTGTACAACATTTAAGACTTTTGGCAAGAGTAGGACAAAATTTACCGGACTTCGTTATTATTCAGGAGGTTGTTCATCATGTTTCTCTGACTACTCTGAGTTAAATCTTTAATAACAACAGTATGAGTTTGATCATCGTTCAGTAAATCAAGGGACTTATTGGTACAGTCAGATTTATTCGTAACTAGAGTAACAAGGCCCTTGTCCGCTTTAGTAATAATTATTGTTGTGTCAGGCGATAAGTTCTTTAAAAGTTGCATATAAAGATTGTTAGAACTTGGTACCACATAACTATTCTTTATCATTATCTTAGAAACTTCAGACATTACCAGATGTTTCTGCGAGGTGTTTAACTTATGCATAATCGGTTCAACAGTCGCCAATAACTGAGGAGTATCCAATTTCGAAGCACCAACGTAAAACAACATAAAAGATTCTTTCAATAAAGGTACTCTAAATTTAAGATTGGTTGCTCATGCACTTGAGTCCCGATTTTAAGAATGCACAGATTGTGAAATCTAATTGCTCCGTATATATTAGTCGTGCTTTCCTTGAAGGTTGGATGACTGTTTTGGCTGAATCCCCAATTAACGAAACTACCCAAATTCCGGCGGAATATGCTATTCTGGTTAAACCGTAATTTTTTACTGTTTTCAATTGCTGTGGTTCTTGCGTGTTTTGTGACTCTGTTCGAGTACTGATGAGAACTATGGAAGTAGCCGAAAAGTCTACTTTTAATTATGTTTTAGTCGTTTATATTATTTATACCTATGTATGTCTATAGTCATGTAATTTACGTACAATTAATAGTTATTCAGACGAAATTATATATGTATTTTAAATTTTGTTTATTTTGTTTTTCGCACGTCTTTAATTACTATGATACTGTTTTTGTGTGCGGATAAAATAACTAATATCACATTATTATTATTATTATTATTATTATTATTGAGAGTAATACTGATTCAAAACGTTTCACACACAAGGATTCTGACTGCGCCACTGCAATACGTTTTTCACAATGAAGGGTCATACTTTTCACTTCTTACCACATGCCATGACAACTCATCGAATTACAATAAAATTCTTACTGCTCGATTCCTGTCACACAAGCATGCGTGACAAGTAATCCCTATACATATATATCCTTCACTACGAAAAGCTTCTTTTCCATAGCTTCGTCCAAAGACCTCGAGTGGACACAATCCCTACTTCAGATATTATAAAGAAGTTTCGTTTGGAGTCAGCGACAACTGAACTGTCAATCAGGAAGAATATTTTATTTTCTATTTTGCGTTCAGAGGCCACCCATTTTTTAACTCCATGCTGAATATTTTGTGTATGTGCCTCTTTTACTAGAGAGGGAGCATTGCAAAGCTGTATTTTTTCTGGTGGATTTCAAGTCTCTTTGAAGAGCGTTGTCAGCTTCCGGAGAGTACTGTGAAATACGTTGCACAAATATGTATTTCGACTGGAATATGACAATGTTCTTTCTCTATGAATGTATAGAAAAAGCATGTCTGACTAGAAATTACACCAAGGCCGAGTGATCAAAGATTAAATTTTGGAAGGCCACAAGAAAAGAAGAAGAAAAAAGCAGGAAACAGGAATTCTGCTTTTTCAAAATTTAGTGTGTGCCCCCGCCCGATGCGAGAAAAAAAATTATTACTATTTTTATGAGGTGAAACCCGTCGAATTTGACGAAAGAAAATGTTTCAGAAGGAACTGGTTCATTATTTTCTAATAAACTTACAAAATTAGTTACAATAAAAAATGCATCTTATATTGATTAGTCTAATTCTCAAACAAATATTATTTTAACCTAAAGGTCACTGCTCTTCTATAAATTTTACACTAATTTTTTGTAACACTAATATTTTGTAAAACTTCGCGTTTTTTCAGAGTGTGATTTCAATCGCGTTATTTTCAAAAGTGAAGCATTTCCACCTGTGAAGAATTTCAAAGCCTCTGGGGTGAAAATGATGCACGACTACAAAACATATTTCAGTTTTCAGTTTTAAGACTTAAAATAGACGCCTTTGTTTTATATAAAATGACGTCATTTGCATCCACTGAAGGTTTCTACACTGAGAAAAATGACACTTTCAAATCTGAGTAAATCTATGTTTTCATTTTTTTCTGAAACTTTTTGTTTCAAATATGAAGACCCAATGCTTTCAATTCTGAAATACCAGAAATGCTCAGTTCTAACAAAATTACTTATCATTCATTAAGGGTATTAAATTTTACCAGGGTTGTTGAATTTATTCATATTATTTCATTTGTTATGATTTAAAACGAAACGCTCCTTTCAGTAATAATTTATAACATGAAATGTGGCGAACTACATTTTTATCTTGTTCGCGGAAGAACACTTACAAGCCGTCGTAATACTATCGCGAAAGCGTAAATTTTATCCTTCAGCCTTCGAAATCGAAGAATGGATGAATTCGTAAAGGAAAGACTTCGCAGGTAAAATTTGACAATCATCAACAATATATAAATACAAACATCATGTATAATTGTGAATAAACATAATGAATAAAACGTTATGTGCTCATATTTGAGTATGTCCATGTTTTCAAAAATGAGTATATACATGTTTCAAACTTGAGTAATTTTGATTCGGAGCCATTTTGACTATGCGACATACTCAGATTTAAGTATTTTTTACTCAGTTTTGAAAATGTCGTTTTTAGAGTGTACATTTACGATCCCGTCTTAAACAACATCTTAGAAAAGTATGCATATGGTATCACGATAGCGGAATATTACACAAATCCAGCAAAATGCAATGTCATAAACTCTAAAAAAAAAAAATCAGCTATCTAATGATTTATATGCCTTCATTTATTTGTAACATTAATAGGAATACTGAAAATTAAATATAATTTATAATAGCTCCATGTCTAATCAGAAATCATTTCTTTATATTTTTTCAAGGTAGCACATATATATATTTTTTTCAGTTGTTGAGAAAATGGCAACAAAAAGATATATGATCTACTATTTTCCAGCTATTTTCCCTTTACCATCTACAGAAACAGAATACTTCAGTGCCACCATCACAGAAATAGCATTACAAACTGCAAAAAAAATTAATATCTGAAAAAATAAATTGAGATGCAGGTTTCAAATAAATGGCAGTTAAAAGTACCTTTCTTTTCTTATACGAAGTTTAAAAAATTAGAAATGTGCGATGCTTACAAGTTTAAAAAATTGCAGTAGAGATTATCAGTATTTAACCGTACAGTGATACATCTGCTTCGTTTTATGGCTGGCTTATGTAACGTATCGTTATATTTAGTGGCCACACTTTAATTGTTGTCTGAAAGAAATAGCATATCGGGGGTTAAAACTATGGGGCAATATTTATTTATTTATTTGGGAAAATTCTAGAAACAATTTTTTTTTTAAATCTAGATAGTTTGATGTCATATTGAATTTCTGAAATATTTTTATACAGAAACATCATCCATTGGTCTGGAACACTGATGTTTAACCACTGTGTCGTGAAAGGATCTCAGTTGTGCCGCGAGCACGAATTAAGTTCTGTCAAAAATTTACGAATTTACAGAAGTATAACCAATAATAATAATAAAAATGCTTATAACAGTATTTATTTATTGGGGAAATTCTTGAGCCTAAATTTTTTATGGGGACAGTTTGATGTCATATTTAATTTCTAAATATTCGTATACAAAAACATTGGTCTGATACAGGGATATTCTATCAGTGTGTTTTGTTAACATTTTTTCTTTTTTTCACAATAAAGAAAACATCATGTTGACACTTTATCTATGTAAATGTATGTCTATTTATTCTGTATCTGTTTTGGTAACTATAAGACAAACTTTTTTTCATACATTACATTTTTTCCCATTAGATGAGTTCATATTATTTTAATTATAATTGCTATGAAGAAATGAGTTGATTCTACTTGATATTATTGTTTGCACGAATAGTAAGTACCACTTCTTAATGAGGGACTTAAAGATGGCATAAATAACAACATCTGATTACGCTTATCTTAATAAGTTTTCCTCATTATAGAATTGCCTTTAGGCTTAGCTTGTAATCCAAGCAAAAAATGTCATCACTGTTCACAATCATTATCACGTATGTCGCAGGAAGCCTTACAGTCCATCTTGTAAAATCTTACAACACAATTTTTGATTGAGAGAATGACGTTACTATATCTAAAAATCACAAATGCACAACATATTGCTAATAAGGCAATTCAATTTCTTTTAAATATTATGCCAACCTAGTTGGATACCAAACAGAAATTTAAATGGACCAATTACATTCACTTATCAGGCAGCAAACTTTTTCTGAATACTGATCACACGCAAACATCTTCATTGTACATGACGCCATATTCAAGTAAAGATAAAATCTTTTCATGTGAGACAGCAAAGTCTATATTTTGAGAAATAAATAGCTTCGAATACTTCATTTGACAGTACAAAGATATAAAACATCATCATATGTTATCGCCAACCTTGAATAATTGGAAGATTAGAAAGTTTTCTTCAATACGCGAACAAGAAAAACCTTTTATGATGTGTCACAAATTACGTTGTCGTTTCATAACAAGTTAAATTCTGTCCACCAAACTTATAGTTGTCATAAGACATCAGAAATTATCTCATTTGGACTTGAGTCTGTAGAAATCTTAAATATTCAATGATATTAAAGATTACAGGAATTTTTTTTTAAATTTCTTTATTTGTGAAAAAATAAAAGGCACGAAACAATCCGTTTATATCTAAACAATGAAGATATTGTTGTAGTAATCACAGCTTCAACTACCTGAAAACGACGTGGTAATGGACCTTATGCACGCGACCTGAGGTCGAGACTAAAATTCGTCTGCTGGCGGTATTTACTGGCGGTGTTTAGCATAGCAGTCTATTGAGTGTGAGTTATTAATGCTTGTATATTAAAAATACCGCAAAAAAATTATTTGATGCAGCAGTATATACTTAATATATTGTAATCTAAATTCAAAATGATGTTCTGTATGCGAGAAAATTCCCTAAGTTTGCAAATTTTCAGTTAAAATGTATGCACTCAACCTGGGTCAAGGCTAAAGTCGTCTGCTAGCGGTGTTTGCGCCTGCGCATACTGGTATTCTGCCGGTGCAGTAACTAGAATAACAGATCATCATACCGCCAGCTCTGGCGTCTGACGTCACCTGAATAGGGTGCATTAGTTATCTCTCGGTTCCCCGGGCTTGCCATTTTTGTGACATTCTCTCTCCCCTTCCTCTCCCTCAAAGCGATAAAAATAAAAATAGAGCTACTTCTGATTTTAATCCTGTACAATACTAAATATTATATTCAACATACATTATATTCATAATGTAACTCAGAATTTACATAATCATTTTTTGCCATTTGACTCTTTCTATTAGTCTTTCGGGGAACTATACTACGTATTCCGTACGTGTTTTAACATGAATTAAAGGTCGTGAAGTACGTTTTTGTTCTGATTTGTTATCTCGGGGAGATTATAACCCCTTTTGTTGATACTGCTTGCAATATGCTTGACTGGCGTTTTTTCTTTATCTTTATAAGTTAGTAATTAGTAATTCTGCAAACTATTAAAAGCATTATAAAAATCATTCTATCGTTGAATAGTTGTTATTTTGCAGTGTAAACACTTTAAAGTAAGTATATAATCTGCCCTATATATATAAAATCCTAATGAAACGAATTTATGAAACGACTGATTATGTTTCATGGCGATTTCTCCTAAAATGTGGAATATTATGCGGTGAAATTAACACCAAAAATCCGTATTGATCCGCAGATCTGAAAACTGGTATCAGAATTTCAAAATTTGAATTAGTTAACGAGATATTAATTTTTTTCTAATTTAAATTTAATTTTTCTAATGATGGCAACCAAATTACACCATTTATGTGAAAAAAGGGAGTAAACAGATAACGATAGGTATTATTAGATTTATTCTTTTTCGCCATTTTCAAATTAAAATTAAAATTATCTTTTATTTCAATCGGTAGTGGAGACAATATTGCGATTAAATTACGTTTTTCAGGAAAATTCGATAAAAAAAAATCTTTTTTTTCAGATTTGAGTCGTCAAGAAACAGTTTATTTTATAAATCGAAAGTATTCTGTCATCTTCAACTTTGACATACATTTCATAGACATAAAAAAAAAAAAAATCCATTTGCGGAAAATGACAAAAAAGGGAAAATGAAAGGGATTATTTGATTTCTTTTTTGTCATAATTTTGAAATTGAAACAAAAAATGAAATTATTAAAAAACAGAATGACAATTTTAAAATCCTAATTAAAGGAGATCAGGTGTTAAAAGCAGAAAATAGGAAAAATTATGTCAAAATATTTATATGTACATATTAAAAATTTACGAAAACTTTAAAATAATAAGCACATAGAAGCGCAATTAAAGGTGGTAATTACGCCGTATGTAAAATTCCCAAATATGCATATCACCATATTTAAAGTGCTTAAAGTAATTAAATTTATATGCGTAAAAAACTTTTAATAGTGAATATTAGATCATATTTAAAAAGTCCAAACAATAATGTTCCCAAATTCTTTTAAATTAAATAATATACGTGCCCGTGCATCTTTAAAGAGAAAAAAATAAATTATTACATGAGAAATGCATTTATTAGTGAAAATTTCGTCATATATTAAAACGATACATTTTAAAACAATTTTCATTCCCGAGAATTTTAATGTGATGTTACATGATATAAAAGTAGTGCGACTAGCAACTTTGTTTATATCTCATATCAGTAAGAGTTCTGTATCCTGTTCTGGTTTTCTTGGCGAACTTTTTTTGGCGATAAATGTTTCGATGTTGTTATTGCGATCTGCAGCATTTGGGGTTGCTTTTTTTATTACTTGAATGCTACTGGTGGGTAAGTAATAATTTCGCATGCATATATGTTATAATTAATTTTTTATTTAATATATAGTTTTCTTGTCTTTAAAAGATATTTTTCAGTAGATGTAATATTATGTAAATATTTTGTGCATGCATTTTTACATGTTTTAAAGTGTATATTATATTTAACCTTTATTATATAATATTATGCTTTAATTTCACATGTATAATGACTATATGAAATATTAAATATATATAAGTATAGGGGAGACTAGGGACGGTTGATCATACGGGAGGCTTGACCCACCCATCAATTTTCATATTTAAAAGAATTTCAGAGTTATATTAATAGGTGTCAATCAAAGCTACTGGAATGCTCAAACAACAGTCTTCATTTCATAGAGATAATCGAAATAAGTGTGAAAATAATCAATTGGGAGGCATTTTCAACCTAAAAGGTGTGTTTTTTAGAAATACTTTGTAAGCTTTTTCCAAATAAATTACATCATAGAAATTTAAGTAAGTAGTTTTAAAGTAATGCAAAAATACGGAGCTTTCATTCCAGGCATAAAGACTGTACAGTAAGTTAGGCTTAAGATAACAATATGGTATTCTTTAGAAAAGGTCTATGTACGGAGGCTTGACCCAGTCAATGTGAGGGAGGGTTGACCAGATGCTCAAGACTCCCTTAATTAAGTGGTTTTGGAAATCTTTTTATTATACACTGTGCATAATGAAAAGCTAATGGTACATACATAAAAGAATGTAAATTTATTCTGTACAGCTTCAGTAAAATGGTGTGACGGAAAATAAAATCATTAAAACTGACTATTAGCCCAGGTATTAGGGGATTTTACCTGGCAAAATTAATGGAAGTTCTGGAAATAGGCTTACTTTATGTTTTTTGGGTCGCTGAATCCGAATTTGTAACTTCCCACCAAAATTTCCCCCGGCAACCCCTCCAAACTTCGGTAAAATGCCTCCCAAAAAAGGTTTTTATTAAAAAAATCAATTTTTTTATTGTCTTAGGCAAAAAGTATCTAGAAATTCAGAAAGTAGACAAAAATTTCAACAAATTAGATATATGAAATTATGAAGTAGGATGAAGGGGGAGGAGGGATCTGCCTCTGAACATGCGCCGCGGTACTGCGTGGACTAAGTTGTGCAATTCCACTTAACCACTCACACGTTTACATTCGCCCTCCCATCTCCCCTCCGAACTTTCTTTATAAAGTTTACTTTAAGTTTTTTGGGTTGCTGAATCCGAATTTTTAACTTACCCCCAAAATTTCCCCTCCCCGAAAACCCCCCAAATTGTTGTTTTTAACTTAAATTTCTTATTGTTTTAAGAGAAAAGCATTACAAAATTCAGAAACTAGACAAAATTTGCAATAAATAGGATGTATGGCAATATGACGTCGGATGAACGGGGAGGGGAAAGGCTGCCTCTGAACATGCACTGCGGCGTACGTGCACTAAGTTATGAAGTCCAGGCAATAGGGGATTTTACCTGGCAAAATTAATACTAGTTCTGGATTTCGACTTACTTTATGTTTTTGGGGTCGCTTAATCCGAATTTGTTACTTCCCACCAAAATTTCCCCCGGCAACCCCCCCCCCCCCAAAAAAAAAAAATAAAAACTGATTTTTTGAAAAAAATTGGTTTTTGAGAAAAGCCCGCGGGGAATGTTCCGAGGCAGCCGCCTCTCTCCCCGTTTATCCTACGTCATAATGTCATATACCCTATTTGTTGCAAATTTTGTCTAGTTTCTGAATTTCATAATGCTTCCCCCACCCCTAAAACAATAAGAAATTTAAGTTAAAAACAACTATTTTTTTTTTGGGGGGGGGGGGGGTTGAAGGTAAGTTAAAAATTCGGATTCAGCGACACAAAAAACTTAAAATAAACCTTACAGAGAAAGTTCGGAGGGGAGATGGGAGGGCGAATGTAAACGTGTGAGTGGTTAAGTGGAATTGCGCAACATAGTCCACGCAGCACCGCGGCGCATGTTCCGAGACAGATCCCTCCTTCCCTTCATCCTAAGTCATAATGTCATATATCAAATTTGTTGCAAATTTTGTCTACTTTCTGAATTTCTAGATACTTTTTCCCTAAAACAATAACAAAATTGATTTTTTTAATAAAAACCTTTTTTTTTGGGGGGGGGGGGGGGGATTTTACAAAAAATTTGGGGGGGGGGGGTTGCCGGGGGAAATTTTGGTGGGAAGTTACAAATTCGGATTCAGCGACCCAAAAAACATTAAGTAAGCCTATTTCCAGAACTTCCATTAATTTTGCTAGGTAGAGTCCCATATGGTCTCTATTGCCTGGACTATATAGAAAAATGTGGAAAATTACTAGAAAACGGGAAAGTTGATAGGAACTTTTTCCATTTAAATATTGCTTACAATAGGTAAGTAGAAACAGTGGAAAAGACTAGGAAGGACAAGAAAGGATGAAAGCAGCAGTTTTAACAATTTGAGTGGCAGCGGTATGTTTATAAAACCACTTAATTTTAATTCCGAAACATCACAGTGACACTAGAATTTTGCTAAAATATTTTCATGTAACATGCATGTGAAATATAGCCTTTTTCTTATTTCGAAATAAATTTGTTCGTAAATTCCGGCGCCGGTCCTTTATTTCAACATTTTAATACTGAAAGTACTTTGCCCCTTAAAGGTTTAAATCATGTTAATGACAAGTTAAGTGCTCGCATGGTTGCAAAAGAACATAGCATCGATCGAAAAACTTTAGGAAGGTATGTATAAAATTTTCACCAGTGTGAATACAGTGAGATGAAGCCAAACTATATGACAACTAGATTTATCAGATCGAGTGTCACAAAAAATAGAACAAGGTGATAAAAAAAAGACTGCCAGTGGCTCCTAATTCTGGATATAATAACATGAAACACTATGAAAATGGAACCTGTCTCTAACAAAATACTGCCTTAAATGTTAAAATTTCATTTTCCCTGCTGTACAATTATACCTGCTCAGACAAAATCCTGTTTAAAGCAAAAATTTTCTCCTCTAACTTCGATTGCGCCTAAACAGGTTTGTTTAAGCCTCATATTTTAAAATATATATTTTTTATAATAATTAAAGCATGTAGAATAAAGTTATTTTGCTTTTTTTTAACTGATTTTATTTCTTTTCACAAATGGTACATTATAAAACAAGGTGGGTCAAGCCTCCCATATAGTGGGTCAACCCTCCCATATGTGGTCAGCCTTGACCCATTATTTGTTCATGAATAAAATCAATCATTTTTCAAATTTTTTATATGTTACACTTACGTTGCAATTTTATTTTTATAAATGATTGTATAACGAATGAAATGATATATAAAACTTTATTCTACGTTCAATATTTAAAAAATAAAAAAACACTTTGTAAAAAGTGGGTCAACCCTCCCTAGTCTCCCCTGTAGTATTTATTTGTATCTAATATGTATTTATATTTATATATGTATATTTAATTACATACATAATATATATATATATATATATATATATATATATATATATACACAGAGAGATGCCAAGTCCAAGTCTCCGGCTTTTTGCACACCACTATTATCTTTGAGAAAATCTGGTTCTTTTAAATCGCCCAAATGTCGTAATTAAATAAAACTGCATTTTCTGTATTAAGATACTGGTATTGAAAAAGCCGGAGACTTGGCAGCTCTGTATCTCTGTATATATATATATATATATATATCCCCGCAGTACAAGTCATAAGCCTCGGCCACTTGTCTTCATGTTTGGTTTTTTCTTAGTTACTCTTGGTTTTGTTAATTATTGTTTTAGTTACAGTTTGTTAGATGTTTTTTCCGTGTACTAATTTATATGAATTTGGATTTTTCAATATATATATATATATATATATATGTTCGAATGTATATTTCGTACAATGGATTTATTGGTGCTGACAGTGATTCATTTTTTTCTGGTCTTTTTTCATTGGTTAAATCGTTTTAGTTACAAATAGCTTGGCAAAATTTTTCAAATATTTGTGATTTCCTACATCGTTATTTATTTATTCTTTTTATACATTCACCTTCCTGTTAGTATTTACCCTTCGCTAATTTTAAATGTTAAGATTTTTTAATAATTCATTTATAAGTGATTGGATTTAGATTTTAAAAAATTCCTTAGTGATTAGTTAATTTAATAATTGTTGATCCAATTTTAGTATGTATAATGTCTGTCTCATGTCTTGATACTTTATTTATAAATTTTATTTAAAAATGATGATGAATTGCAATATTCTATAATGGTTATATACAGGGTGCAATATGTTATCTTTTATACCTTTAATTTCTCAACCGTTAGTCGTAGACATATAGTTCCAATTACAAAAACGTTTCAAATGAGGTAAATATTCATGTTGTGGCATTATTTAAAGTAAAAAATCAATTTTATAAAAATTACGAAAACTAACTTTTTATACGGTCCCCTGTTTCCTACAGTTATATTTAGTAAAAGTTTACACATATTATAACAGATGTAACGCAAAAGGTTTGACATCTGTACTACAAAAACTGACAGAATTATTAAATTTCAAAGTTTGAGATTTTTGCACATGATTTTGTCTTTCATTGAGGGATCAGTTAAAAGATGAATTAAAGTAATTCGAGTTCAAAATCAGGGTGCAATGTCCTTTTTACGGCGAAACCACCTTTAGCCGGTATCGCCAAATCGGGGATTCACCAAATAGGGTTATTTCAAACTTCAAACGTACCGACGATACCGGTATGAAACTATAGCAGCACATATCAAATGCGATAAAACATACTTCACCATTTCAAAATGTCAAAACACCATAACTCCAAAAGGTAGGTGTATATCTGCAAAAAGTTTTAACTATAAAATACTTAAACAAGAAAGACAGGCAAAAAACAAAAACAGTCTGTTTTTCTTCAGTGGGAGGACAGACAAAAAAATAACTCCACCCCCACTTTTAAAATTTGCAAGTTTCTGAACACACGTCCATCCAGCATTCAATACTGAAAAACTATTGTCATTTCATTATACAAATTCCATAAAAAACTAAAATAACTCAAATTAAAAACAAAAAAGCATAATATTAACAATACAAAAATTATCATACAAAAACAAAAAAACTTTAATAAAAAGGTCTTATATAAAAATACTTAAAAATTGCCATTAAAATAAAAACAAAAGAAATTAACTTGATATGCATGAATGCAGAAGAAACGTACGCCCCCCCAAACCTGCAAAATAAAATTTCTCAAAACATGAAAAACAGTAATACCTGTATAATGTTCCTCACCCGTCAGCAATAAACAAATAATTTTTCTTCCGAAGCCATTGACAAATACTAGAGTTTCAAGTCTGCAACTTTCATTCGTTTCAATTCATCAATACACACCCGTTCTTTTAGCAATACTTTAGGATGCATACGCCATATAGAAAGTTCTGGAAGGCTGCAATCACATGTTCATGCCGCTAGTCCACATCGTTGCCATTCACTTTTTAAAACTGTCTTTAAATAATATTTCAAAAACTTTATAGGGTAGTTGTTATTATAAAATAAATCAGCCAATAACTTAAAAATCTGTTTGAAAATCTGTTCACCAATATACCTATTGATTCTCTTTATGATGTTTTAATGAATATTTTTGATGTTTTTAGTATAAATGATGAATTAAATATTAATAGAGATTTATTTTTAAGTTTATGTCATTTCTGTTTTTATAATAATTATGTAACTTTTACCAATAATACTTTTAATCAGATTTGTGGTATAGGGATGGGGACAAACTATTCTAGTACAGCAGCAAATTTATTTTTGTTTTATTATGAATTTAAGTATACTATAAAATATAATAAGTCTTTAAAGGTCTTTAGGTATATTGATGATATATTGATTTTTAATTTTGATTTTTCTAATGAATATGATCGTATATATCCAAATTGTTTAAAGTTGAATAGAGCAAACCGTGATGATTATAATGCAGAATTTTTGGATATTTTATTTGAAATTATTGATAATAAATTGATTTTAGACTTGTATGATAAGAGAAATAGCTTTCAATTTTTTACTAGAAGCATGCCACATTGGTTTTCTAATTTGCATAAAAAAATTTACATAAATATTATAATTAATCAATTAATAGCTTCAATAAAATTTGTAGCAGAGATAATAATTTTTATAAACAGATTTTTAAGTTATTGGCTAATTTATTTTATAATAACAACTTGTAACAATAAAGTTTTTGAAATATTATTTAAAGACAGTTTTAAAAAGTGAATGGCAACGATGTGGGCTAGCGGCATGAACATGTGATTGCAGCCTTCCAGAACTTTCTATATGGCGTATGCATCCTAAAGTATTGCTAAAAGAACGGGTGTATATTGATGAATTGAAACGAAGGAAAGTTGCAGGCTTGGAACTCTAGTATTTGACAATGGCTTCGGAAGAAAAATTATTTGTTTATTGTTGACGGGTGAGGAACATTATACAGCTATTACTGTTTTTCATGTTTTGAGAAATTTTATTTTGCAGGTTTGGGGGGGGGGGGGGGGACGCACGTTTCTTCTGCATTCATGCATGTCAAGTTAATTTCTTTTGTTTTTATTTTAATGGCAATTTTTAAGTATTTTTATATAAGACCTTTTTATTAAAGCTTTTTTGTTTTTGTATGATAATTTTTGTATTGTTAATATTATGCTTTTTTGTTTTTAATTTGAGTTATTTTAGTTTTTTATGGAATTTGGATAATGAAATGACAACAGTTTTTCAGTATTGAATGCGGGATGGGGTTCAGAAACCTGCAAATTTTAAAAGTGGGGATGGAGTTAGTTTTTTGTCTGTCCTCCCACTGAAGAAGAACAGACTGTTTTTGTTTTTTACCTGTCTTTTTTTTTTTTTTTTTTTTTTTTTTTTTAATATTTTATAGTTAAAAATTTTTGCACATATACACCTTCCTTTTGGAGTTATGGTGTTTTGGCATTTTGAAATGGTGAAGTATAATATATATATATATATATATATATATATATATTCTTATAAAGGAAAAAAAAAGTTTTGGTGTATGTGTATGTTTTTCCATACATTATACACTAAAAACAAAAAAAACATAAAAAATAAAAATACCATTATAGAGGGTTGGGGTCGGGAATGCTAAAAAAATTTAAAACCTTATATGTTTTTATGTGTGTGAGCGTGTATAAGTGTATGTATATTAGGGTGGAACTTAAGTATAGGGTAAAAAAAAAACTTTTTTATTTTAATGTGTAATAGTGAAAATTTTTTTCCTTTTTGGATGTCTAAACTTTTGGCTGAAAAGGTTTTTTTAAGTTAAGTTGTTTTCCGGTTCCTCAAGGAGGTCAAAGTTTTGAAATTTCAGTATAAAGTAACTGAAAGTAAACAACGTAGCTGTTAGCTCATATCTACTTTTATTTAGCAAATACTATCCAGAAGTCACCACGGGGAGGTGGTTAAATATCGACTTCCACCCTCCTTACCTCCCTTTGTTATGAATTAATTAAATTGGATATTCAACCTACTGCCTTTTTAGGCAAACTTTGTCATTACATTGTGGGAATTCAACTTTCCCAAGATTAAGCCGTCTTTTGCTTAATATTTAAAGACGGTTGACGCAGCTCACGGGACAATTTTGACGCACGTTTCCACTGTTTGAGTATGACAAGGAAAATCTAAAATTCAGGTGTATCCCCTGTTTGTACTTTTTTTAAGTTCTTCATCCGATCAGACCGTCAAGATAGGATGAATGTTTTTATAGACCATAATTTCAATATGTTCGCATTTTTTCAAGTCGCTTTCCTACTGGTCCAGAAAATCCTTTTGTGCCCGTAGTTTTTCAGCAAGATGTTGAAATATTTAAGCAAAAAGTTCATTTGCATGTAATAATCAAATTACCCATTATAAAGTTTTTAGGGTATTGCTTCCGATGTTTTAACAACTCCAGATTTGCATCCTGCCTTAAAGGCGTTTCTGTTTCACCTAATAACTCTCAAACTTGAAATGTCTGTATTATTATTTTGAAAATACACCAAAATTTCAGTGGCTATATTAATATAAGAAGATGTCAATGAAATATGACCAATATATTTTTATCCTGGTTTTTGAACTGAGACGAGATGTTCGTCTTTAATATTTCTTTATACTTTTTTCCCTCTGCTTCAGTTATCCTTTCTGCCATAAAAATACTAACCTTCTAAAATTAACTCATTTCGTCTTTCCTGTTCTTTCAAATTCTTCCTTTTCTTTTCTCTTTGTCATCTTCAAGTCTTTCTTTCAGTTACCTTTTCTTTATTATCATCAGAAATACCCATATCTTCTAAGGTGCCATTTGCAATAATATTTGCAGTTCTGTCTAACACTCCGGTTCTTTCACCGTGTTGATTATCAAATTCAGGTTTAGAAAAACAACCGATTGAACTATTTCCTTCCGAACTGTTTTTTACACTTGACGATCATTCAATCAAAACATCATTTTTTTGTTTTAAAATAACTTTTTTCTTTGATATTTCCATTTCCAGTCTTGCTACACATTTTTTGTAGTTTTTATATCTATTGATCCTATTGTCATCACCTCATCTCTCTTTGGTCTTTGAGAAAGTTACGTTCTTATTCTGATACACGATAATATTTAGTGCTTTTACACAAAAAATGTTTTTTACAGGATTACCTAACATTTTGCAATTTTATATTGGATGTGGGATTATTCTTTCTAATCTTAATATTTTTCTTCAAATTTTGACATTTCTCGCACTAATCTCTAATCATTTTTTATGATTTGTGTATCAGAAACCGTTGGAATTGAAGGTCTCACACTTTTACTTACACTTTTAATACACTTTTAATTGTATCATTAACAGCTTTAGATATTTTAGAAATAGTGTGTACCAGATTCCAGCTGTCAGATTTTAAGTTAAATTGAACCCAAAAATAATGTTTCATAACTTCTTCATATGTTCGTCAAAGATGACAGTCTAATGTTAATTGTTTTGGCTCACGAAATACAGGACACTTCAACAATTATCTAGATTTAGGTACGTTAACAGACTTTGTCACTTTTAACACCGAATGTTTATCGAAAAATAATTAAAGAAACTGTTAACACCCGTTAAATCGGACTAACTTGTTATGTGTCGCAGCCAAATAAATCAGAGACAATGAAAGCCGACACCCACGATGCTGGCTTCTACAAAAGTCAAATAAAGTGGGGCTAACTTTTCTAAGGCACTCAAATTAAATTATTCTCTTTATTACAGGACATTAACACTTAATTAATTTAATTTTGCAAAATATGAATTTAACAATAAGCTTAAAAAACTTTTCATGCAATTATTGGCTTTTTTTCGTTTTTTTTTTTTTATGGAAAATCAGGCGCTTTGAGGAACCGGAAAATATCATTTTAAAATTAAAAGAAAAATATTTTCTTTTTATGGAGTTAAAAAGGAAAAAAATAATCACTATTAGAATATAAAATTAGAAACTTCGTTTTTTAGTTCCACCCTAATGTATATATGCTTATATATTGTATGGACATAATAAATAATTTGTAATTAAAAAATATATATATATGGGTATCATGCATTTAACATAATAAAATTTTGCATATTGCATCATCATTTAAGGATATATTTTACTATCTCAATATTCCTCATTGTTTTTTAAATTTTCACATTTATTTACATAATACAAGGCTAAACTTTACTATCTCAAATATTCCTCGTCTTTTTAAATGTTATTTATATTCTCATTTTTTTAAATTATAATTTTTTGTCTTTAAAACATTAATTTAATCAATTGCCCTTTTATTTATTTTTATTTATTTTTATATAATTCTTTATTTCTTTCTTTATTTATTTGTATTAATTTATTCCTTTTCTTTATTTTATTTTGTATTCACTCAGTACTTATTAAGTTTATTCCTATTTTTTCATTCTAGTTTAACTAAAAGTTAATCTAAGTATTTTCTTGATTTCTTCAATCATTTTCATTCCTTTTATTTATTATTTATTATTTTTTTTTTTGGACTTAAAATGGCAACTCTAAACATTATTGTTATTAATCCAGTTCCAATTTATTAATCCAGATCCAATCTATTTTCTGTAATGTTTACGTTATAAGGAGCTAAATTTTGTCATTTTAGGCTTAATGCCAACAAAATCGGATGAAATAACGCATCTTCTATGAATGAACTCACAAGCTCCTCTGATGATTCTGTGAGTCATTCACAGTTTCTTATTTTACATACTGGTTTCATATGTTCATTTCTAAATCATCTTTAGACCTTTATCAATTTCTTCATATATTTGTGATTTCAAATTTAATATATATATATATATGTGTGTGTGTGTGGGGGGGGGGGGGGGGGTCATCCTCAAGCTTTAATATTATAGATTCTCGATGGTCTGCCTCTCTTTGAGGGGAATAAGTTTCGCTTTCACATTAGAGCGTGCGATCGTTTTCACTTCTCCAAGGTTGTTTCACTTTTGGGGGGTCATATGGATTCTCGACAACTTTGCTATTCATCTGCTTGTCTCTATAGTGTCATGAGATGATGTGTTAAAATCGATCTATTTTTTGATCCCCTTCCGGTAAAAAGCTGGACTAAGCTAAAATCTTGTTCTATCTCTCTAATACATTATCATGCCTATGCAAACTTTTACTTGAATATTTAAGGGGGTTTTCTGGGGAATCAGATCGATTTGTTACAGTATGTATTGATTATATTTCTTATTGAATTATTGAAAAAGATCTGTATCTCGAACAGTTAATAATTATCAAGGATAAATAATTTTTAAAAGAAAAAGTGCCGATAATTTTTTTTAGCCCTGAGCCCCTAGTCTTTAACGAATTCAACCTATTTCGTAATCTTCCTCTGATTGAACAAAAAATATTTAGAAAAAAAAAATTCTTCTTTAAATTCAGATATGTATTATAATTAAGAATTATATAGAGAGAGAAAGTTCGGTTATTATGGAATACTATTACAGAAAATAGTTGAGATACATTAAAAGTTAGCAAAGAACAAACTTTGACTATTTCTTAATATATTTTTAATGCGTTTAAAGTTCAAGGGAAAAAATCAATATTTAGCTTTTTTGAAAGAGTTAAACTTTTCGGGTAATGGCAACCAGTCGGGTAATATGGAATAAGGTTGTAAGGAATACTGAAATTGCAAGAAAAACAATGATTTAAAAGAATAACCAAAATTATTTAATAAGTAAACTTTTGTACATCATCTACAAATCATCAGATTCACTGAAAATGTGTTTTAATTTTTAGACCCGTCTTGAAACATTTGTCTAGCTGATATTCCATATTAGCCGGCACATCTTGAAAAACATAACCGTTTTATTCGTCAACAGATTAGCATAGAGGAAAGCTGACTAATATGGAAATAAATAGAACTGTTCAACTTTATACTGAACTTGGTTAACATCAATGACAATGTGATTTTATAACTAATATGAATTTTATAAAATTTACCTGAAAAAAAAACTGCAAAAATTGAGAATAAGATTTTATTTCACCGCATCAATCCAACAACAGGTATTCAAACAGAACTGAGCATAGTGCCTCCTGGGAGTACTAGGAAGTCGTATGAGAGATTTAACCTATTTATGCCGAGTGTCCCATTTTTGGGACGTTTCGAATTTTTATAATTTTTTATAATTTTCTCCTTTACAACATGAAAATTGTATGAAGTAATTGTCTATAAATGTCTTTATCTATTACCGAGAGATAACAGTATAAGATTGATATATTTATTTTCTTAAATGAAAGCCTTTTTTCGGTGTTTATAGATTTTTAATTTTTCCAAGATAGCGAAATGTAAAAAGTAAGTTTATTTGTATTTTTTGTAACAAGGATCCAAATAAATAAATTATGATCTTAGCTTGTTGACTTCTTTGAAATACGTCTTTTTTTAAATAGCGAAATTATATGTTCAAGCCAATTTTTTATGCATGTTTGTAACGTACAAAGTATAGGGCGCTAGGCGCAAATGGGTACATATTTCTGTTAGCCATTTAGGGGACAGTTATTTATGTGAAGTCCTTTTGAAGATGATTTTGAAATAATTTGTTTTTTAACCTCAAATATTCTTAGTTTATTAGGGTTCCGTACTTAAAAAGTAAAAACGGAACCTTTATAACATCACTTCTGTGTCTGTCTGTCACAGCCATTTTACTTGTAAACTATGGAACGTAGAAAATTCAAATTGGGGGAAGTAATAAAGACTATTGACCCACATATTTTTAGAATATTAAACATTTATAAATATATTTAGTAAAAATGTAGAGGGGCAAATTAAACTACTTGAAAATAAATCTTTTCTTTGTATTATATCGTGTGGGGTATCGCGTGAAAGCTTTTGTAACGCTGAATTCAAGAATACATTTTTTTTTTAATTTTAGGTATTACATTTTCAAAGGTATCGTCGAAAATGTAGCGCAAAAATATGTTCTTCCCCACCTAATTCCGAATCTAATAAAACTAAAATTATGAAAAAATTAGAGGTAGTAGACATTAATTTAAACCTTGCAGGAAAATTATAGCGATTACCTTAGGTCACATAGTTTTTGAGAAAATTGCATTTTTCCGTTACACACAAATTTCGATTTACAGGCATTCGTCAAAAGTATTGAACAGTGCTGCAGATACCTATTGTAGCAGAAGTATAGAAGCATTGTTGATCATGATTTTCGAAAAAAATCGTCAGTAATTAGCCGAGATATGAACCCTTAAAGATACGGGCGGTTTGGATATACATAATGACAGGAAAGGTGTACTCTATGTACCATCGGCTTTTAAAGCGTTAACAACTTTTAATGATATATATGTGTAATGCAATGGCCATTAGCAGTATAAAAGCAATAAACGTCAAATTGTTAAAAACAGACTAATTTACTTAGAGTGAATTACACAAATACTATGGGATTCGCGACTAGTTTGCATTGAATGGATCTCTCAATACGCCTCGAGTAACTTTAAATGCTAATTAAAACCTATCTGGAAAAACGCAGCACGATCCAAGGCGGCGTTGCAGATTTGTGACCCCCTTTCGAAGCGCGCTTAGCACAATGCGAAATTTAAACTTTGAACAAATGTTTTGTTTTAGCTACACTGTAAAAAGAAAGGTAATTACTACGCTGAATTTAGTTTTATGGAATGCCAAATGAAGTTTAAATATGCAGTGCTTTTATTGTAAGTACCGAATTAGTTCATCATAAACAGATTAAGATAATATTAAACTAGTCGGATGTGTCAATCCCAAAACTTTCTTCTATCTCATACATTTTAATACTTCCTGAAAAATGCAGCACAGCAGCGTCACCGGCTAGGTGATTTACACCAAAATCTAATCAAGGACAACTTACGTGAACTTCTAATAAAATTTGAAGTTTGATGAAAATCCGTGCATTAGTTTTTAGATAGAGCTATTGCAGAAATCGTGAAAAGTTCTGCATAGCAGTGGCACCTCTTGGGCAATTTACACCCAAAACGTATCAGAATCAGTTTATATCAGGGACTAACTGAATCTAAAGTTTGATGAAAATTCATGCATTAGCCCCTTAAGATACAGCTATTGCAGAAATCGTGAAAATTGCAGCATAGTAGCACCACTTTCCTGGGCAATTTACACCAAAAACGAACAGCACTAATTTATATAGGTGCCAACCAAATCTGAAGTTTGATGAAAATTCGTGCATTAGTTCCTGAGATAGAGCTATTGCGATAATCATGAATAATGCAGCATAACAGTGTCACCTATTGGGCGATTTACACCAAAAAGTTATCAGCACTGAATTATATCAAGGACTGACTGAATTTTAAGTTTTATGAAAATCCGTGTTTTAGTTCTTCAGATATAAATCATGAATAATGCAGCATAGCAGCTCCAGCTGGTGGGTTTACACCAAAAAGTAATTAGCACCAATTTATATCAGAGACTAACTGAATCTAAAGTTTTATTAAATTCCGTTCAGTCTTTCTTAAGATAGAGCGCCCCCAAAAATTGTGTTATACACAGTCAGATAGACTCACAGACAGACATTTTGTAAAAACATGTTTTTCGTGATCTCTGCCCCCTAAAACGTATAAATCCGTCGAAAATTGGAATTCGAAAATTTTTACGAATCCAATACTTTCTTCTTGTAAAGACAGAAGAAAGAAAAAATGAGTTATACAGAATAGCTATATTTGATATTATTTAGGTTCCATATCTCTTTGAACTTTCATGGTATACCCATTTATATTTTTCTAGTATATACTGCTATTCCCAACCCTACTTTGTATAGTTTTTTACAAAGTCTTAGTATTCTTTTAAGAACTTTTTTTTTAATAATACAATTACTAATTCATATATTTATTCTATGGCGCCCTCCGTGCGCGAGTAATACTCGCACTTGACCGTTTATTATTAATAATGCTTATAATGTTATTAGTCTCTGTAAAGAAATAAATGTATTTTTTAATAGTTCATAAAAATACTAATTATAGTATATAATACACAATTTTGAAAGCTTAATTTATATAAATTTGGACAAAACATATAATTATGCATTTTTCTACATGTGGATACTCCCATATTTAATACGTTTACATTTTATCAAACTAGTATATTGTGGCCATCACAAAACTTTCTTCTATCTCATACATGGCAATACTCTAAAATTCACTATCTCAGTGCCAAATTAAATGCAACCTGTGTTCATCATGAGAATTCTAAAAATATGAAATTCCGTGCATTAGTTCTCGAGGTATGACTGTCACTGAAATCGTGTAAATCCAGCAAAATGCAGCATAGCAGCGCCACCTATTGAGTTATTTACACCAGAACCTAATTATCACCAACTTATGTCAACGCCTAACTGAATATAAAGTTTGAGGAAAATTCGTGCATTAGTTCTTGAGATAGAGGTATTGCGCAAATCATGACAAATGCAGCATAGAAGCGCCACCTGTTGAGCGATTTACAACAACACCTAATCAGCAGCAATATTAATCAAGTTATACTTAAATCTGAAGTTTGATGAAAATTCGTGCATTAGTTCTTGAGATAGAGCTATTGAGGAAATAGTTCAAAATGCAGCACAGCAGCGCCACCTATTGGGCGATTTACACCAACACGTAGTCAGCATCATTTCATATGAAGGACTAACTAAATCCGAAGTTTGATGAAAATGTGTGCATTAGATCTTGAAATAGAGCTACTGCGAAAGTAGTGTAAATCCTGCAAAATGCAGCATAGCAGTGCCACCTGTTGGGTGATTTACACCAAAACGTAAACAGCATCCATTCATGTCAAGGACTAACAGAATCTGAAGTTTTATAAAAATCCGTACATTAGTTCTTGAGATTGAGCTTTTGCGGAAATCCTGCAAAATGCTACATAGCAGCGCCACCTGCATGGCGATTTACACCAAAAACTAATCAGCACCAATCTATATCAGGGACTACCTGAATATAAATTTTTATTAAATTCTGTGCATTATTTCTTGAGATAGAGCGCCCAAAAAGTTTGTGTCACATACAGACAGACAGACAGACAGACGGACAGACAGACAGACAGACTCACAGACAGACATTTTGTAAAAACATGTTTTGTGGAATCTTTGACCCATAAAACGTGTAAATCCGTCGAAAACTGGAATTCGAAAATTTTCCTGAAACCAATACTTTCTTCTTGTAAAGATAGAAGAAAGTAATAAATAGAAAAATATTTTAGCGTAATTTTTTTTTTTTTTTTTTTGGTATTTTTCCAGTTCATTTTGCAGAATTTTAAAGTGATTTTACCAACAAATTTGAGAAAGAAAATATTCAGGCATAAATGGGTTAAGCTTGACTGCAACACCGTATGCGCCAGAAATTCAAGTATTCCATAATGGTCGACCCTTCATAATACCCGAACTTCCTCTATATTTCATATTAGTATTATATTTCAGAGCCGTAACACTTTGTCAACATTATTGAATTAAAAAAAAATTATTTCCAAAAATCTTTTAATATCATTCATCAGTCAATATTAAGTGTACTTTCTTTAATTAAAAAATGTTTTACAAATATTTTAGAACATAAAATTTTGTTTTATTGATTTCATTGATTTAAGAAAGAAAAAAATAATGAATGCTTAGGTGTTTACATTACTTTTTAATTAGGAATTCGATTATTTAAAATTGTGAATGCTCGATACGGGATCATTTTGAAACAATCATGATGCTATTTAATCATTCAAAATCTTAAAGCAAAATACAAAAAATGAGTGCTTGTTGTTTACATTACTTAATTAGGAATTTTATTATTTAAAATTGTGAATGCTCGATACGGGATTCATTTTGAAACAATCATGATTCTATTTAATCATTTAAAATCTTAAAGCAAAATACAAAAAATGGGTGCTTGTTGATTACATTACTTAATTAAGAATTCGATTATTTAAAATTATGAATGCTCGATGCGGGATTCATTTTGAAACAACCATGATGCTATTTAATCATTCAAAATCGTAAAGCAAAATACAAAAAAATGAGTGCTCAAGTGTTTACATTATTTAATTAGGAATTTGCTTATTTAAAATTATGCATGCTCGATAAGGGATCCATTTTGAAACAATCATGATGCTATTTAATCATTCAAAATCTTAAAACAAATTGAAATTTCTAAGTAAATGTGTGCAAATTGTGTTACAAAAAAGAATACAGAACTATAAATAAATATGAAAACATAAATGAAATATTTATAAGGCAACTTTTTTGCAACGTGTAAAGTTGTTTAAATTTAGTTCAAATCTTAAAAATGAAAACTATTGTTTATTTTTTTGTTTTGTTTTCTTTTAACAGTTAACCGTGTGGTGACCAGCAGTGGTCAAGAACACGTATGTAGCCGCTTTAACAGTTAAGGTATTTAAAGATTCAAACCAGTACTCAAATCCAAACTGGCTACTATCAGCACCTTTCTGAATTCATTTCTATTTGCAAATGCATGAAATTGGCAGATAGTCAGAAACTGTGTAATCGAACAGTTTCCAATTTTCATCAAAACCAGAAGTTCTTCAGTAAATGCAATCAATGTTGGCGTTTTTGACCTTCTGGTCGCGACAGCATGGGAAAAGAAAAAAACTTACCTGGAGAGACAACAATTCCTTACATCTCAAGTTGTAATTCATTTATCGATTACAAATCAGTTCAATGACCATGTCTGCAAATGTCATGCTTTTACTTTTAAAAATGAGCCCTTAAATGTGGCAGATGGTTTCGTGCTGTTGAGCGCGGTGGGAGAAAAAAATATTTTGTTTTAGGAAAGTACCGTAAATAGAATGAAGAGTAAAAATTGAATGTGTTTTGATCCATTTTTATTCGTTTCTTTGAGCATTTTTATAGGCTCATATCACATAGCGCCCTCTGTTGACGAAAGTGCGAATTATTTTTAAATTACCTTATACAAAATTTACTTACAAACACATCGCATATTTCATTTTTATATTTATTATAATTAACGAATTCTGCAATTTTAAAGTTCGGATATCTATTTGGAACACCCTACATACGCAATAATAAACAAATATAAACTGGATAACTAAAGGCTATTTTATTTCATTCGGATAGCTCTAGGTTATAAATTGTCATTTGTCTTCAAAGTAGACACTAATTTTCTTTGACAAATTTTATCTTAAAATCTGCAAAATCTATAAAAAAGCGTAAAGCAAATAAACTGAGTTCGTCATCAAAGGTGATTAAAAAATATATACAATAATTTATATGGTTGATACTAAAAGGCAAGGAAAACATGCAGAAGGTTTTGCGATTGTTTAAAGAGTTCTGGACAATATAAAACAAGAACTGGATGTTATTAAAGCCGATCCAAATGATTTGAAATGCTTATAGATATCAGGTCGTTTACAGTAATTGTTAAAAAGGACAGACTAAAGAACCTATGAAAGACTTCTTTAAATAAATGGGAAAAGTAGATAAATGGCCTGTTTCTTTCATGACTTCAAAATTTTAAGGTTCCTGGAGACATATGTCTTCCACAGCGCCACCTAAAAAGGTTCACTAATGAAATATCCAAGGGAGAAGGAAAATGAAGTATATACCGGTATTTCTAGCAAATTTAAGGCTGTTCTCAACTGCTCTGCTCAACAAGTGAAAACGTTTTGACACATTTACAAATTCATTTTTTAACGGAAAGATATAAAATTGGAAAGCCTGACCCTGGCAGCGATTTTGAATCGAACTGTGTTTTCCATTTTTTTTTATCAATCAATTACCCATTGAGTTATAAGTGATTTTGATCACGTGACAGGGCATTTTTCTCCCCTTACTGACTAAATTTTCTTCTTTCGTTCAGAAGTTCTGTTCAAAATGCCCACTTTGACAATATTTTCTGAAAGATCTATTGCGTTTACAATAAAATAGAAAAAAAACCGTTCGATGACATAATTTTTGAATAACAATACCTTCTAGTTTCATGCATTTCCGAACAAAAATGATTTAAAACTTATGTCGTAAAGTTGGCCCTTCGGATTTGGGAACAGCCTTAAAGGATTTTTCTTACAGGCATTTGCGAAGTAACTGTCCTTTCAAAGATGCTGACATGCCTAATTTATCACTTCCATTAATGGTTGACTATTCCATGCACGGTGCTACATAATCAAGCAATAATTTTACTATGGAGGTAATTTTATGGTTTCACTTTCTAAGGCGAAAACAAATTACGGTGTTTAGTGTTCATGATTCTAGTTTAATAGCTATTAGTATTTCTGATGAGCCATGTTATACATTTTGATGAAAATTGGACTTAACTATTAGCAGAATCGTCATTTTGCTCAGTTTTCTTTTCTTTTATCCAAGTCCTGGACGTTGAAGGAAAGCGGACAAAATAGAAGGAATGGAAAAGATTGGACAACATTAAAACCCACTAAATTGGTATATATTTGACATATAAAAATTACTGCTCCTCTTTTAACAACAAAATGTCTTTAAAAATTAAGCATTTTTTTTTTTTTTAAATGCGATTGTATCTTAATACCTTGTTGACCGACGACGAGTATACTCGCCTTTTCATAACTGCTATTTTTTATGTGTTTTTGTTAGTTTAAAAAAGAATCACAGATATATGTGATAAAATAAGATGAAGATTATTTTTAAAAAATAGTCTAACGAAAAAGCTTTATAAAAAGGTGATATCATATTAAGTTTTTAGCCAACAAAGTTTTAATTATAATCTAACAAATCCACAAAGCAAATGTTAATTGTATGGTGAGACAATTAATTTTACTTTGCTGTAAAATAGATCAAAATTAACAAAATAAATAAGTTGATGAATATTAATTTATTTATTATATTGCAAATAAAGTGAAAAAAGGTGGGTACATATTTTACACTATAACTTTAAAAGGAGAGGGGAAAAAAACCCGATTACTTTCCGATAAATCCACAAGGGTGAGGCGTGTTTCGTCTTTTTACACCGAAATTATCGCTTTACTTCAAAAGCATATAGTCGCGATTTTTTTGCGCAATCTACTATTGAAATTTGCTTTTTTTTCAGCGACCAATTGAAGAAAATCCTATTTTTTTCTGAGATCTTTGACGAAATTCGCGATATATTTTTACCATAGATTAAATTGAAAATATTTAGGATTGAATTTGCAAAATTTTGCGAAAGAACAAAAACCGCGGACTGCTACGAAAATTAAAAAAATTCTCGGAAGAATCACATTCCTGTGAAATATTTAAATGGGGGGGGGGGGGGGGATACAAAACAACATTTGTTATTATGCGGGATTTTCCTATATTGTGCGCGACTGGCGTAATCCCGCACGATATTGCAAAATCCTACCCATAATGAAAACTTTTCCAACCCCTCCCCCCCCCAAAAAAAAAAAAACAAAAAAAACAACAACCATGAAATGTTGCCCAAGATTCTGAGGATGGGAATTCGTGACGTAAATATTTGCAGCAATACCATTATCTCGTGGTGAGACCATTGATTCATTGTGAGGGGATTATGCTAAGAAAAAATTGTCCGAATTTTTTTACTAATGATCGATTTTTTTTTTTTTTTTTTTTTTTTTTAATTCAGAGCTGAATCTCTTAATTTTGCGGAAATTTTGGAACAGAATTAGCTCTCGCTGAATGAAAATCGGTGCGTCGTATTCAGAAAATAGTCAATGCATTTAAAAAATAGCACGGCGCTCTTAAAAAATAACACGGCGTACTTAAAAAGTAGCACGGTGCACATAAAAATAGCACGGCTCCGCGCCGCGCAGAATATCCCTTGTTTAATATCTAGTTATAATGAGTTACATGTGGTGTTGCCAGGTGTCCCGATTTTCAGAGGTCCTTAGTCCCGATTTTCAGAGGTTCCAAGTCCCGATTTTCAGAAGCCACATAACCACTGCGCGAGACGCCAAAAATCACCATTTTTCATAATGTTCCTGTAAGTACAACGCTATTCGTTAGTCTGCATCGAGTGGAATTTAATACAGTAAAACCTGTGAAAACAGAACCTGTATAAAGCGGCAAATATTTATAGTCCATTCTAAAGGAATACCTTACATGTCTACCTACAAAGATGGAAACTTGTTTAAAACAAATCTTTTTATGGTTCCTAGCGATTTTGTTTTCATAAATTTTACTGTACTTAACTCAGTAAACCCTGTGTAAAGAAAACCTGTTTATAACGGAATTTTTTTTAAGTAAAAATTTGTCCCTACGATAGGAATGCTATGCACTGATCTGCTAAATTGGAATCCCTAGCGATTCCGCTTTCACAGGTTTTACTGTATAAGATTGTTGTGTTTATTTGATATATTAAAAGTTGCTAAGACGGAATAGCATGGGACATAATAAATATTACGTTTTAACACTAGAACCGCCAAGGCGGTCATTTTGACCGTTTCGAAACTTTCATTCCGTACCAATTTGTTTCTATTTAGAATGTAACTTTAAGTTTCCGTGACTTTTTCTATAATTCGAAAAGCTATGATATACCAGTGATAAATTTTCCAGTCAGCCAACAATTATGAATTATTGCAGTAGTATACCTAGAACCGCCGAAACGGTCAAAATGAACACCGTCAATTTTAATGCAAGTAGATAATATTTGCCGGTTCTATGTCAGTGGCACGGGTGGCACGACCTTGAATGACCTATGTGCGACCTTGAACGACCTCTGTGCACCTGTGAAGGTCATGTGGCGTGCTCTTGGAGGCGGGGTCAAGGTGATGCGGCGGTGAAGGTGATGCGTCATCTTATAGTTTGAGGGGTTATTTTGAGTTTAATTATTTTACTAATGATAATTAATTTTAATTGGGGGACTTTAACTTTTTTCAGGGTAATTTTTGAAGATTGAAATTTTTAGAGATTGATTTTTTTTTTTCTGACCGTACTACAGTACGAGGGGTAATTTTAAGTTTGATTTTTTTTTTTTTTTTTACTAATGATAATTAATTTTAATTGGAGGACTTTAACTTTTTTCGGGGTAATTTTTGAAGATTGAATTTTTGGGAGATTGATTTTTCTTTTAATCGTACTGCAGTATAAGGGGGTATTTTTTCATTTGAAAAACATATTAATGATAATTAATTAAGAAATTTTAATTGGGGGACTTTAACTTTTTGGGGTAATTTTTGAAAATTGAAATTTTTAGAGATTCATTTTTTTTCTTACCGTACTACAGTATGAGGGGCTATTTTAAGTTTGATATTTTTTCATTAATGATAATTAATTAAGAAATTTTAATTGGGGGACTTTAACTTTTTTTGGGAGTATTTTTGAAGATTGAATTTTTCATGGACATTGATTTTTCTTTTCGTCGCACGAGGGGTTATTTTGAGTTTGATTTTTTTCATTAATGATAATTAATTAAGAAATTTTAATTGAGACACTTTAACTTTTTGGGGGGTAATTTTTGAATTTTCATGGACATTGATTTATTTCGCTGTTGTTTAGTACGAGGGGATATTTTGAGTTGGATATTTTTTTACTAATGATAATTAAGAAATTTTAATTGGGGGACTTTAACTTTTTGGGGATAATTTTTGAGATAGAATTTTTTGGGAGATAGATTTTTCTTTTCGTCGTACTCCAGTACGAGGGGTTATTTGTACTTTTAAAAAATTAATTAAGAATTTTTAATTGGGAGACTTTAATTTTTGGGAGTAATTTTTGAGATAGATTTTTTTTCTGACATTTATTTTTTAGCACACTTGAGTTTTCGGTGTTTTTACTGGCAACGATTTTTAATTTGGGAACTTTCAAATATTTTTTTTCGCGATTTTCCTTTAGCAATCGAATTTTAAACATTCATTAAACATTTTAATTGGGAGACTTTATCTTTTAACGCGAATTTTTAGATAAAAATGGAATTTTCAACATAAATTGGATGAGAGGACTTTACGCGATTCAATTTAGTGACGTATGCGCTTGACTATTGAGTATTAATTAAAATTTTGAATGAGGTCACATGTGAATTTTGTTATTTAGTGTTAGAATTTTTGTGTGCAAATTTTTAAATAGTACTGCCCCCACCAGTGGCTGAGAGGTTATGCTCACGAAGCTAATAGACGGGAAGTGCTGGGTTCGATCCCAATCGCACCCGTCGGCCTAATCGTTCGGAGTTTTCTTCGAACCATGGATTAGATCGGTGGTTATGTTTTCGCGGATTTAATCATAAATAGAAATTGTTAGGATATTTTTAAGGATATCAGTTTTCGATTTGTTATGCAATTTTTTTGCATGTATTGCTTAATTTATATGAAAATATATTTTGAAAAAAAAAAAAAAAAAAAACATGAAATGCCATTCATAAAGATATTAGGAAATGTATACCCCCTACCCCTAAATGAATATCTATATATTTGTAAAATATGGGGTTACCTATTCAATGGTTCGTTTGAATTTGTCCCTTCAAATTTTATTGACGCATGTTTTCTATTTTTTAAACAGTGCCATTATAAATTATCTAGATCTATTTTTCAAAACTAGAAAATCGATTTTTAAACATATATAATTTTTGAATGTTTCTATTAAAATACTTTGAATTTTTAATAAGATTTTGGGAAAAAACGCATTTTTTACAATTTTTCGCTAATATTACGCTTTTTAGAATAAAACTAATAAATTCATAAATTTACCAAAAATTTAACAAACTTACTTTACTTAAAATGACCTAAAAAAACCAGAGCCCAAAAGAATCCTAGCCTAAAAAAACGCGTGTTTCTGTAGGAAAATGTCTACTATACTGAACCGTGGTCATCGTGCGTTATCTTTGGGAACACTCAGAAGTGAATCACTTTATCTAGATAAGGGGTTTTCCTTTATATCGTGATAGGATATTAGATTTTAATTTCGATTGACTAATGGTGGGGTACAAATTAAGATTTTCAAATAATTAATTTAAGATTTTTATTATCTCACTAATTGCGAATTTAATGAATGAATAATTAATATTACGTCACACAAAACGAATTTTTTGAATAATTAAGATTTAATATTGCGTCACAATTTTTGAATGATTTTATTAATATAAAATTTTTATCCAATTGGGGGTCATTTTTTCTCATAGATTTATTTTAAATAAAATTGGAATATTCATTTAGTAATACTATATTAACAATTTAATGCATGTGCGACATTTTTTTTTTTTTTTTGGATTTAACTATTATAAAATTAGACCTTTTAAAACGGATACTTTTTTAATTGATTCATTAACCGTGAGAATACTTCAAACACGTCATTGATGAGTCATCACACATAAGTAAATTTTCACTCGTAAACATGAAAGTTTTAATAAATATATTGAGGTTTTTGAAAAGTGACACTCATTTCGTGCAGTGGACTTTGAATTTTTAGTCTAGTTCTAATTTTGATCTAGTTCAAATTTTGTTAAGTTAACACGTTACGAAATATAGGGGAGCTTTATACTATGCATTAATATAACTATGATTTTTGCTTAAATTTTACAAGGATAAAATTTTTATCATCGGAAAAACACATCTTTAAGAGATTTAAAATAAATATTTGTAAATATATATATAATTTAATATCATTAAGTATTTAGTATCTTCACACATAATTAACACATTTTAATTAAGTACGATTAAATTTAAAAGAAATCATAATTTTCATTAAATTAAAAAAAAATTGTACATTTAACTTTTAATCTAGCAAATATTAAAACATGAAAGAAATGATTGCGCTTTTAGAGCATATAACTTTAATCATAAAAATTTGAATACTTATCACTTTTAAATGAAAATGATAAACCTTTATTTAAAATTTTTCAGTTTATAATTAGAGACATACAATTAACTAGAAACTTAAGTATAAAAACAGAAATGAATATCTAGCAATAAGGTTAACATTTTTAATAAAAAAATAATATTTTAGGTTAATTTTAAACGTGCTAGTATTTTTAGACTAGCGAAATATCCCTTTTTTAAGAAAATACTTTTCTGGTTTAATTTTCATTTATTTTTTAAATATAACTTTTAAAAAATATTCTCAACTGTAAAAACTAGGGATTTGCTTTTGACAATTTTATTTGAATTTAAGATTTGTTTCACATTTAGAAGTATATCTTATCAAAATAAATTGGAAATATTTAGATTTGTTTATTATTAATAATTTGAAAAATAAAACATTTAGAAGTAAATTCACTTACTTTTGTTTATGTTACATAAAAATCCAAAAGGGTTGAAAAAGAGTAGCAACACTTCACATAAGTTTTGTGATACTAAATGGAGTAAATTTTGAACATCAATATCTTATCTGTTTGGGTATTTCCATGAATACATGATTCATGAGATAAGCAGAATGTCATGTTCAAATATGAATCTAAGAACAGTGTTAATGAATTTACTTTATTCATATCGTATATACTTTAGCTATAATTAATATAATGTGTAATTAATAAGGGATTTAATTAATATGATGCGTTTTTAAATAAAATCTAAATATAATTGTATCTTTTTCATTTTTATTTAATTGAAGAGGAATGCTTTTCAAAAAATTTCTTGTAAAAAATTAAGCAAAAATCATAGTTATATTAATGCATAGTATAAGGCTCCCCTATATTTCGTAACGTGTTAACTTAACAAAATTTGAACTAGATCGAAATTAGAACTAGACTAAAAATTCAAAGTCCACTGCACGAAATGAGTGTCACTTTTCAAAAATCTCAATATATTTATTAAAACTTTCATGTTTACGAGTGAAAATTTACTTATGTGTGATGACTCATCAATGACGTGTTTGAAGTATTCTCACGGTTAATGAATCAATTAAAAAAGTATCCGTTTTAAAAGGTCTAATTTTATAATAGTTAAATCCAAAAAAAAAAAAAAAAATGTCGCACATGCATTAAATTGTTAATATAGTATTACTAAATGAATATTCCAATTTTATTTAAAATAAATCTATGAGAAAAAATGACCCCCAATTGGATAAAAATTTTATATTAATAAAATAATTCAAAAATTGTGACGCAATATTAAATCTTAATTATTCAAAAAATTCGTTTTGTGTGACGTAATATTAATTATTCATTCATTAAATTCGCAATCAGTGAGATAATAAAAATCTTAAATTAATTATTTGAAAATCTTAATTTGTACCCCACCATTAGTCAATCGAAATTAAAATCTAATATCCTATCACGATATAAAGGAAAACCCCTTATCTAGATAAAGTGATTCACTTCTGAGTGTTCCCAAAGATAACGCACGATGACCACGGTTCAGTATAGTAGACATTTTCCTACAGAAACACGCGTTTTTTTAGGCTCTGAAAGTCATTTGAAGTAAAGTAAGTGTGTTAAATTTTTGGTAAATTTATGTATTTAATAGTTTTATTCTAAAAAGCGTAATATTAGCGAAAATTTGTAAAAAATGCGTTTTTTCCCAAAATCTTATTAAAAATTCAAAGTATTTTAATAGAAACATTCAAAAATTATATATGTTTAAAAATCGATTTTCTAGTTTTGAAAAATAGATCTAGATAATTTATAATGGCACTGTTTAAAAAATAGAAAACATGCGTCAATAAAATTTGAAGGGACAAATTCAAACGAACCATTGAATAGGTAACCCCATATTTTACAAATATATAGATATTCATTTAGGGGTAGGGGGTATACATTTCCTAATATCTTTATGAATGGCATTTCATGTTTTTTTTTTTTTTTCAAAATATATTTTCATACAAATTAAGCAATACATGCAAAAAAATTGCATAACAAATCGAAAACTGATATCCTTAAAAATATCCTAACAATTTCTATTTATGATTAAATCCGCGAAAACATAACCACCGATCTAACACGTATTCAGAAAAAAAAATTCTAAAGTTTACTAGTACTATTAAAAAGGTGGGTTAATTTTGACGACCGATTATCTACACTATGGATAAAGGGAGGGAGTGCCCTTCGTGTGGGTCTTTCTAAGGGAACCTAACCCAAATTTACGCATGCAAATCCATGACTCAAACAAAACTCCGAACGATTAGGCCGACGGGTGCGATTGATTATCTACACTAGGGATATAGAGGGGAGTGCCCTTCGTGAAGGTCTTTTTAAGGTAACCTAACCTGAATTTAGGCATGAAAATCCATGGTTCGAAGAAAACTCCGAACGATTAGGCCGACGGGGGCGATTGGGATCGAACCCAGCACTTCCCGTCTATTAGCTTCGTGAGCATAACCTCTCAGCCACTGGTGGGGGCAGTACTATTTAAAAATTTGCACACAAAAATTCTAACACTAAATAACAAAATTCACATGTGACCTCATTCAAAATTTTAATTAATACTCAATAGTCAAGCGCATACGTCACTAAATTGAATCGCGTAAAGTCCTCTCATCCAATTTATGTTGAAAATTCCATTTTTATCTAAAAATTCGCGTTAAAAGATAAAGTCATCCAATTAAAATGTTTAATGAATGTTTAAAATTCGATTGCTAAAGGAAAATCGCGAAAAAAAAATATTTGAAAGTTCCCAAATTAAAAATCGTTGCCAGTAAAAACACCGAAAACTCAAGTGTGCTAAAAAATAAATGTCAGAAAAAAAAATCTATCTCAAAAATTACTCCCAAAAATTAAAGTCTCCCAATTAAAAATTCTTAATTAATTTTTTAAAAGTACAAATAACCCCTCGTACTGGAGTACGACGAAAAGAAAAATCTATCTCCCAAAAAATTCTATCTCAAAAATTATCCCCAAAAAGTTAAAGTCCCCCAATTAAAATTTCTTAATTATCATTAGTAAAAAAATATCCAACTCAAAATATCCCCTCGTACTAAACAACAGCGAAATAAATCAATGTCCATGAAAATTCAAAAATTACCCCCAAAAAGTTAAAGTGTCTCAATTAAAATTTCTTAATTAATTATCATTAATGAAAAAAATCAAACTCAAAATAACCCCTCGTGCGACGAAAAGAAAAATCAATGTCCATGAAAAATTCAATCTTCAAAAATACTCCCAAAAAAAGTTAAAGTCCCCCAATTAAAATTTCTTAATTAATTATCATTAATGAAAAAATATCAAACTTAAAATAGCCCCTCATACTGTAGTACGGTAAGAAAAAAAATGAATCTCTAAAAATTTCAATCTTCAAAAATTACCCCAAAAAGTTAAAGTCCCCCAATTAAAATTTCTTAATTAATTATCATTAATATATTTTTCAAATGAAAAAATACCCCCTTATACTGCAGTACGATTAAAAGAAAAATCAATCTCCCAAAAATTCAATCTTAAAAAATTACCCCGAAAAAAGTTAAAGTCCTCCAATTAAAATTAATTATCATTAGTAAAAAAAAAAAAAAAAAATCAAACTTAAAATTACCCCTCGTACTGTAGTACGGTCAGAAAAAAAAAATCAATCTCTAAAAATTTCAATCTTCAAAAATTACCCTGAAAAAAGTTAAAGTCCCCCAATTAAAATTAATTATCATTAGTAAAATAATTAAACTCAAAATAACCCCTCAAACTATAAGATGACGCATCACCTTCACCGCCGCATCACCTTGACCCCGCCTCCAAGAGCACGCCACATGACCTTCACAGGTGCACAGAGGTCGTTCAAGGTCGCACATAGGTCATTCAAGGTCGTGCCACCCGTGCCACTGACATAGAACCGGCAAATATTATCTACTAATGCACTTTTTATCGAGTAGATGTCGCAACAATCCTTAATTCATACAACCGTACTTCAACAAAGGTTACAACATTACCACAGATAACTTCTTTACTTCACTGCCCCTTGCAGATAAGCTGAAGTCACTGAAAACAAGCACTGTGTGCACAGTCAATCGCGGACGAAAAACAAAATTCCACAGGCCATAAAATCTGAAAAAAAGTCTTTGTACAGTAGCCAAATTCTTGCCTAGGATGATATTACGTTGAGTTTATCAAGGGAAGAAAAATAAACATGTTTTAATTCTAAGTTCCCGACATCCATCAGTTACATTTGAAACTGGTGATAAACACTTACCAGAAACTGAAAAATTCTATAAATCTGCAAAATTTGGCGTCGACGTGCTCGACCAAATGGCACGGAAGTATTCTATAAAAGCCAGTTCTAGACGATGACCTCTACAAGTGTTTTATATTTTCTTCTTCAAGCGGGCGTCAATTTTGAAAAACACAGTCAAAAAAGATGTTAAATACCAGTATTTTGTTAAAGAGAAATCAGCTTACTTTAATCCCTTTATATTATTCCTAGTATTTTCGAGAAGAAAATAGTGGTAGTTCCCTCTTTTTTTGACTGTGTTTTACCCTGACCACTCGCCAATCTGAATATTGTATTGCTCAGTGGATAAATATAAATGTGTGCTTTCACCAAGTTTATTTTTGTTTTAGCAATTTCGATTTCGAAAAATATTTTTTACTATAAAAATATTCTTAAAATAAAAAATATAAATAATTTTTATGTATCTCAATATAATATAATTATAACATAATAAAATATAAAAAAATATTATAAAAATTATGAAATATATATTATTATATGGGGAATGATGGTAATAATAGTAATAAACAATACTAAGAGTAACAAATGGCAAGTAAACAATAGTTGAGCATGGTAATCCGCATCGGTCAAAATGACCGCTCTGGCGATTCTAGGTATACGTTTTTACCGGCAGTTCTAGTGTTAAACAGACTTTTGCCCACATACAGGTTCCATTTCAACAGCATTTACTGTATTTTTATGTCCCGATTTAGAAGACACGGTCCCGCCTTTTTTGTCTTCCTGTCCCGATTTTTATGACACTGGACCTGTCAATACTAGTTACATGCCTGCCTGTTTTCACATTAAAAACAAATAGTTTTTATGGGTTGTGTATGTGGCACTCATGTCGAACCCGCAATATATCAAAACAGTTTTTTTAAAGTATGAAAATGATGTTTGAGAAAATCGATGCTGCTATAAAGTTTGTGCAATAAACTTTTTAAATATTAATCTAATTTAAGTGTTCAAATATCAGACATGCACCCACCCGTCTGCAGGGATTGGGCATTTCACATTTTTCATGCACCTGTTGTAATCTGATGCCGAGTGTCCTACTGAACATAGTCGGAGTTCAGCTCCAGAACAGAGCCAGTTTGGTGTGCGTGGATGACTGTGTGAAATTTTCAGGATTTATTTTGCCCCGGAAAACAGGCCAAAACTAACCGATGCTCAACAACCACCAACCACAACTACCAAAGTTTTCTGCAAATGTCTCTGTGATTTTCTTTTTTGATTAGTTTAATAGCAACCAATATATTCTGTAAGTAATTGTAAGTGCTATTCAACAAAAGTCGCCACTTACCGATAGTCATCCTTCTCTCTCATCTGTTGGTTCTTTTTTTTTATTATGAAAGAAAACGCATTTTTTATGGCTGAAAATCGAAATTCTGTATTGAATATGGAAGATGGGTCTATGCCATTTATGTATGGAATACAATATTGCACATATGGACACCTCGGCTCCGCTTACATGCCATCATCCGAACATCAACATTTTCTATGACTTTTCCCAGAATGAGCAAGTCCATGGACAAATTTTCTTCCCGGATGTTACGTTTGAGGTCTTAGATTGTGCCGGGTGCATTGGTGTACACTTTACTTTTCAGAAACCTCCAAAGAAAATAATCCAATTGCGGTTAAATAGCACGATCTTGGCGGCCGATTCACATCAGAATTTCTGGAAATTTCTCGTTCAATAATTTGATGGTTTGGCGAGCAGTGTGTGCCGTTGCACCGTCTTGTCATACAAATAGCATACATGATTAAAAATGGCATACATTTAACAGTTCATACATGCATGACACATGACAGCTGACACAAGTAACCTAGGAACTATTCATAGTTCAAAAAAGAACTAACAGATGGACCACTCTATATTAACCACCACCACAAAAGTTTTCATCAATAATGTCTCGATTATTCCCATATTGAGTATCTTCTTTCTTTTGTTAATGTTATTAAGAGGCTACTTCAGTCAAACGAAAAGACCCGTTCGCCAATGCTAATCCTATGGAAGAAATTTATAAAGATATCTCAATCGCATTTCAATATTTTCAAATGATTTCTTTTGCATTGAATAGTTTAGATCGATCTGTACAAACGCCGTTGTTTACCTTTTTCGATTTTGTTTACAGGTATTGCTTATGAGGACACTTTCGCTTTCGGAACCGTTTCGAAAGTAAAAGCATCCTCATAAAAAATATCTCCAATTAAAATCGAAAAGTAAAAAACGGCCTGCATACAGACCGATCTCAACTATTCAATGCAAAAGAAATCATTTAAAAATATTGAAATGCGACCGTGATATCTTTATAAATTTCTTCCATAGGATTAGCATTAGCGAATGCGTTTTTTCATTTGACTGAAGTAGCCTCTTAACAGATTCTGTGAGTGATTGCAAGTACTGTTGGAGAATGGTTGACACATGGCGATTGATATCATTCTTTCCTACATATTCATGAAAACTTGCAGATATTTCTCAGCTTTCAAAGCATCCATTCCATTTCAGAGATTGAGCTCATCCTAAAATTGTTCTTGAAATACTATATTTTATTCAGTGAAAAATATTTGCCAGGTAGGCAAATTTGTCTATCCAATCATCGTTGGACGGCAGCTCTGGAAATTTCGTATTGCTTTGCTTCTGGAAAAAAATATTTCCTTTTTCCGCGCAGAACGAACAGCCGGGTTAGTATTTTTACCATCAACAGCCATCTCACTACACTGCGTGAAGAAGAAGGTGAGCACAGTGGGAAAGCATTTCTTCACAAAGTGCTTTAAACATTCGAGTATTAGGTGTTGAGAATTTACATATATTCGAGAAATTTTAATTTGTCCCTCGAATTTCTTTAAAATAAAATTTATATGTTTTGCAAATAAATAATAACTAACATCATAATTATCAGTGGTTGATATAATTTAAAATTTGAAAACTAATAATCTAAAATTTCGTGAACATAAGAATTTCTTAAAATGTAACTTTATTTTTTATTGTTTAAGAAAAAACATAAAAAGTTGTTCGGATGTTTCTGCGGATCGGCAAAGTTTTCTTACAGACACCAGTAGACGACCTCTGCTTTTGTTCTGCCTCTATGTAACGCATTTTTGAAGATAGAGTAATGTGAACTTGTTTTCGGGGAAAATGCGGCATCACAAATTGAATAATAAAAAGGCATACTGGGATTCATATTGGGATTTTCAAAGTTGGTATAAAAAAATAACATATGTATACTGCCCCTCAAGAAAATTTCACTATAATTGGATTGTGGAAGATCACAAACAACGAAATTTGGGACAAACAGCTTTATTCTGTGAGTAATGACCACTATTTGGATGTAGTATATTTTAACGTTCTGTACATTAAAAGGAAAAAAAAATCATGGCCGATGATTAAGATACATTTCCAAATACTTATTGAATCAATGCGATACACGTGTTAAAGTATAAAATGCTTTATACAAAGTAATACGAATTATTCAGATAAGCATCAAATGAAAATATTTATGAATCTTTATAATCTCTCTATTCTAAAAAAAGTAACTACCGCTGTCACCGCCGCCGCCGATTTTGAATTTTTTGTGACCGGAGGTCTTTCTTCGTTAATATTAAGAAAAATATTGCGTGCAAAAATATGAAAATCGGTGGTATTATAGAAAAATGTTTGATAAACACGCTAATGCAGACAGTTTTCAAATCGAAGAATTATTTTAAGAGATATTTAATGCTAAAGTTGGACAAAATCGTTCCATTAAAAAAGTTTTATAGCAGCAAAAACTATACATGGCAGTGTAATCATTTTAGTTCATTTTATGCGTTAGAATTTGCCGCAGTGCAGATTGCATTAATTTTTTTTATTTTGACTCATTTTTTGAGGATTTATTTCTATTTTAAATTCAAATTTTCAGCATTTTGAGAGATATTTTTTACATAATTTACAATATGGTATTAATTTAAACTGTTGCCAACTATATAAACAGCGCAAACAATGTTTGCTTCAAATTAAAAATTTATTTACACGTGACTATTGTAAACATAAAATATAAAAAACAGGAACTTATTGAAAATTACGCCATAAAAACTATATTAATACGTGAATTTTAAAAGAGAAAGAATATTGTAGAATAATAAATTCATTAACATGCGTTAGAATTCTTAAATAGGAGAAATTACGTCACATTACACTTATTACGTAAAATGAACAAAAAATAATATCGCAAAACAGTTTTAAATTTAAAAAATTGCGCGAGACATTTATTTGATATTTTTCAACTATTTTTGTTAGGACAGCTTAAATATTTCATTTCATAACAAAAGTATTTTTACGTGAATATTAAAAAGAGAAAGAAAAGTTTGGTGAAAATTACGTCAGATTATAAACGATATATTTAAAATGTCTTATTTAAAAAAAACCTTTCTTTTCGCTTTGTTAAAAAATACAGGGAGACAAAGACTCTGTTTACTTAATCCATTTTATATTTTGAAATGTTTTACTAAAATTATTTAATCAAAGACGGTATCTTTTAACAGTAACTGATTTGGCCAAATCCCCAATGAAAGAGAAATTAATAGAAACCCGTTTATAGGGAGATCGCCACTGTTTTTTAAGTTATAATTCAATCGTTCGAAATCTTTTTAAAGCCAATCAAATTAGCGTGCTTTTAGAGTCTGCGGTGTCTGAACGGGGGTTGGCGAGCGTAGCTCGTAGGGGGCTGAGCCCTATAGTGTTCTTTAAAATAAAAATTAAATTAAAAAAATCAAAAAACCCGACTGCGTAATAATCGAACTGATTAATTATTTATCATCAATGTGAAAGTATTTTTTATATTACTTACCTATTTTTTTATTTACTTCTATTGATGACTTTTAAGTTGTGTTTAATTGTTAGAACACTGTTTTGATGAGGCCTATAGATGTCTCTGAAGGTTAGAGCCGCAGTAAAGTTAGAGATCCTACCTACACAACTTCCAGGTTGTGTAATATTTAAACGGAGCTTCTGACTGTAAAATAGTCAATGAAACATCGTCTTCACTTTAAAAGACCTATCCAATGATATGCCATTCAATAGGGTGCGTAAAATTTTTTTCGTCTCTACCGTCATTTTGAATTTATAAAAATAAAACCTAGCCTACAACTATCGGGCTGTTAAGACGAATCGATAGAGACCTCAATTCATTAAAATGCATCCAACCGTTGGGATGTTTCGAGGGTATAAAGAAATCCACTTATCCAGATACGCGTGAAACACATAACTCTTCTTGGCAGTCGGGGAAAAATAATGCGATAAGGTGATCATTTTTACAAGAGAAATAATTGTAGTCTATATCCTAAACTTTCAAATTTCAAAGCAACTCGTGCCATTTTATATTGATATTTTTATGCATTGTTAATTCTAATGAAATTAATAACAAATAAAATTGAAAAAAGATATACATTTTATGTTAAATCTCCATATTACTGCTTTTTCCGACGATATTACACTATTTAAATTAGCTTCTAAAGTATAGAAAAAAAAAATTAAAAATGCAAAACTTTTCGCAAAAGTTAATAATTAGATTATTTTAATTTACTATTTTATACTAACTCTTATTGCTAAGAAAAAATATTTGTAACGGCATAAAAATGAAAATAGATTATGTACCAAGGTGTGACAGGAAGTATTTCAAAACATTTTTGCCACTATGGAAAAAATACAACAGAAAATGCTTCAAATTTTTCTATACTACATTTTCAGGATACTCTTTATATAAAAGATGAAAACTTATGAATTATGCGTATTCTGTAACATTCGACTGTAAACCACCTTAAAATCACAAAAACTTTTCGACTGCTACAATAACATGCTCCTGTGTACATAAAAGTCACCCCGATCTCAAAAAGGGGTTGAACTACATAAAAGGAAAAAGTTTAATTCAAGAAATAACTACAGCGTCTTTTTGCCAGAAACTCCAACTTTCAATGGAAGAAAGCCACAACAGGTGGCGGACAATGATTCTGGGAGGGCTGCATGGTCAAAAAAGGCGGGGGAGAAAATAGACCTATTTAGACGGAGATGTATATCTTACCTGACGGGAAATTCATTTTTAACACTTTTGTGTAAAACGATTTGACAAAATTTTTAAGTGTAAGGGGGCTGTTGTAGTATTTCTATGTGTCAAAATGATTCTTTGAGAAATTTACTCATTTTCTTCCGCAAATTGGCATGAAAACAAATGATTTAGGGACCTCCTATTTTTGTATGCTTGCTAGCCGAAATAGGCGTTTAAACAGTGGATTTTTCTTCAATAAAAGTATTCTAACACGTGTTTCACTTCATAGTGCACTATGACAACCGTGCCTAAAATTTTGCCATCGTGTGTGGGCACCTCTAAAATGATTTGCATTGTTTTGAAAAAGGGTGTTCTTATAGCATATCAACAAAATGTAATTTAAATTACTGTTAAGATAGGCTTTGCATCATAAGAGGTAATATAAACTAATGATTTTCTGAGACAGCGTCTCACGGAGTACTTTTGACAATGTACGTATTCTATTATGAACTTTTTTTTCTGAAAAATGAAATGTGTTTAATTACAAATTAGAAAATAACTTAAAAATTCAACAACATTCATTTAATAAAATATTTAAATAAAGCTCTATTCTTTAAGAGTTTTACAATGAGAGAATTTCTTCTACGCCATGAATTATGCAGCCCGCCACATTAGTTTCTATGACTTATACAGTGCTGTAGTTGGAAAAAAATATTTGTGGGAACACACCTTTTCATAGACTAGATGTTAATGCAATCACATTTTTTATAAGCTCAAAGCTAATTTAAAGCATTCAGCCAAAAGCCAACTTTTTTCAATTAGCATGTATAATTATTATATTCTAGTTTTTATAGTACTGTATTTGTATATCATCGATTTAAAAGCAATAATTTATCAATCTCATAGTAACATTTTCCATTATGAATCCAAATAAGTTGAAATAACAGAAATAAATTCACAATATTACTTACTGGCACATCTATCCTAGAAGTTTCCAAAAGAACGGTGAGAGGCGTTTTCTGTGCTCTCTGATTTACGACAAGCTGTCTTGTCTACTAATTTTCTTCCTGATCACTACCAAGATTTCACATATGGTTTAGGACAAAAATTTTTCAAGGGTGGTCCCACATGGCTTATGAATGTAAGTGTAAGAGAAACGGATCTTCTTAAAACTAGCATAAATTATTGTTTCGCTTGAAGAAAAAAAAATGTGCTCGTACGTGATACTTTTTTTAAACAGTAATAAACCAAATATTTCTGTGAACGGCGTTCCCACCCAACTACAGCACTGGACTTATATATATAACAGAAAATAAGTACTTTTACATATTTATTATTTTACACTAAAAATTTGTAATTTTTTCTTGTAGTAAAAATACCCAAATTTCACAACGTGTTTTGTGTTACCACACTCTCCCGAAATTAGTACAAAACCAACGTCTGCGGTTATAAATCGTGTTGGCTTCTTTTTTACTATAAATGAGATATTGCGAAATAAGTGTATTCCTGGTTTCCATTTTTTTCTATTATTTTCGCCTAGAATTGAGGTTTTGATTCTAATTTTACAGTAGAAAGTAAAATGTAGGTATTTCTACTTTAAAATAATATTGCATTTTTTATAAGATGACCAATAGTCCCAAGTTTTTCTGATTAATTTTGCTATTAGGAAATAATTTTATGGCGGAGTGAGGTGGTATTAACGCGACTATGTCTAAATTCAGAGGTTCTCGCTATTCTTTTAGTTAATCTAAAATTTAAACTAATGCGAAAAAAAATATATTATTGCTCTGTGTTCTACAGTGAAAAAAGAACTAGGAGTATGGATAATGTAAATAAAGAAAGTTTAAGGTACAAAGCATGGATCCACCAACAAGTTATAATTGCAGAGTTGTTTCTGTTCTTGTTGCTACATGCAGGATACGCCGAATTCGACCGAAAAATTCAGAAGAGAAATAGTAGTCATCAAGAGAATAAAAGATTGCTATAGAACGTGAGGTCGTAAACCGCTTATCCTAACTGAACTTTGGTTGACAGTAATAATTTTAAGAAAAATAAAAAACATTGAAATGAAAATGCAACGATATGTACCTTGATTTGTGTGAAATGTTATATCATCACGAAAAGTTCTGGAAAAACAGCGTGCTCAAGCAATCAATATTATTGTATGAACTGGTAATCGCAGTCCAAAATGTGGAGCGTCAAAGGCATACTGCTGTCGCGTATAATGGAAACTTCTTTAACCTTTTTAGGTGCGTTCGTAATTATATAAATACGTAGCACCTATAGTCGTCGTTCAGTCTGTCCGTCTGTCCGCATGTAACAGAGCAAAAACTACCCAACCGAATAGTCTGAAATTTCAAATATGTGATTGTTGCAAAATTTTGTCGAGCCATTTCAAATTTTATGAAAATCGGATGTATAGTTTAATTACAGGGACAGTCAAAAGTTTTTCTTTACATTACGGCCAATGGGAAAAATTATTGCAAGTGGATTTTAATGATATTAGAGCCTTCCGAATGATCTGAAATTTTAAAGATATAATTGTTGCAAAATTTTGTCGAGCCATTTCAAATTTTAGGAAAATCGGACGTATAGTTTAATTACAGGGACAGTCAAAAGTTTTTCTTTACATTACGGCCAATGGGAAAAATTATTGCAAGTGGATTTTAATGGTATTAAAGCCTTCCGAATGATCTGAAATTTTAAAGATATAATTGTTGCAAAATTTTGTCGAGCCATTTCAAATTTTAGGAAACTCGGATGTATAGTTTAATTACAGGGACAGCCAAAAGTTTTTCTTTACATTACGGCCAATGGGAAAAATTATTGCAAGTGCATTTTAATGATATTACTGCCTTCCGAATGGTCTGAAATTTTAAAGATATAATTGTTGCAAAATTTTGTTGAGCTATTTCAAATTTTAGGAAAATCGGATGTATAGTTTAATTACAGGGACAGTCAAAAGTGTTCCGAAAAAATTATTGGAAGTGCATTTTAATGATGTATCGGACTATGCACGTTATGAACTGCAAAAAATTATACATTCAGTACAATATGGGGTGCAAAAAATAATTTTAAAACTAGTTATAGTACGAACGCACCTCATTTGCCACGTTTGGCGAGCAATTTCCAACTTGTTTGATATTATCATATTTACAACAAAGGTGAGAATATCTATTAAAAGTTTTATTATATTATACTTTAAGTTTCTGAAATTATCACCGTCAATCCAAATTGAGTTAGGGTTGAACATCCTGTATTTTTGATTAAATACGTGGTTTGCGACCCCATGTTCTATGGTAATTTTTCACGCTTTTGATGTCTACTATCACCTCTCTGAATTTGTCGGTGAAATTCGGCAATACCAATGTATAAGGTGTGCTCCACCTGATAAAGGTTTAAAGCCGACCATTTATAAATTACTTCAGAAATATAGTAATTGTATTTTTATTTTTGAGTAATTCAAAGATGCCATTTTACATAATATGTTAGGAAGATATAACCAATTAACCCCAGTAATAAAAATCATTCTAATAAAGCATTATTTACCCTTTACTACGAAATAAGTAGTTTCTACCTTCTTGCCCCTAATATGATACATAACACAAATTTTTCTACTATACTCTCCCCTCCGGAACTTTTCCAGGTGGGCTAAACTGACGTGTAATGGTCCAATTCAGATGACCCTCCTCTTTTAAACTCTCTGAACTTGGACATTCCGCACACCGTTGCCCATAGTCATCCCTGATAGAGTTCATATCAAGACTGAATTAGTTCTGGGGGGAAGCTAGGACAATGAGCAATTGCTGACCTACAGTTCCCCACGTGCGACCGGTTGCACAATAAGAAGGTACGAACATGCACACGTGCACTGTCAAACTAGGTGCGTTTTGGAACACAGTTCTCTTACAAGAAGAATATACCCATTCTTAATGTAGGGAAAATATTCCCTCCAAGCCAATGTAAATATCGAAAGTAAATATTGATCATGCAAATTTAAGACTTGCTCTGGCTGTGACCTTTAAACTACAGTTTAATGTATAGTATTTGTCAAACATTTCTAGTGGATTGAGTGCATTGCTGTTTCAATAAATTAGAAATAAAATTGTTGCAACTACTAGTACATAAAAATAGGGAGTTCAAGTAAACACAAAGACTCTTGTATTTTCAAACATGTTTCAAAAGATTAAATATTTTGGTACAGCGTGTAAGAAAGTTTTCGTTAAATATAGTCTTCGTAGAAAAAGTAATAGAAATTTAATGTTTTGTTTTTTTCATTTTTTGTGTATGTATGAGAGAAAGATCAAATGTTATTTTTTGTACAGGATATTTTTAAGCCGATAGAATTTCTAATACGAAAGTATTTTGAGTTTAAAAAAATTATTTTTTCGCTGATATTATTTATTTATAATAATTTTACTTTACCAGTGGACCACTGCGAGGCTTCCGCACTACAGTTTTACAGATTATTTGCGGATGAATTTTCCATTAATTTTTAATTAATTGCAATTTTTAACCAAACAGCGTATTTTAATGAAATGTACTACGTCAAAAGTTTGTTCCAAAACCGTTCGCATAATGCGTCATTCAGCGTTATGTGTGTCGCATGTGCACAGAAAAAAGGATGTTGACATCAGAAATAAAATATAAGCTTTAACTTTTTAATCAGTGTTAAAGGTTTATTCTTTACACATCAACTGTCGTACGACGTGCTAGTAGAGGGGATAAATATTATATTAATATAAAAGATTCTTTTATCATTTCTTAATCTTGCACTTAAAATAACAAAAAGTTTTAAAATCCTTCTTTGGACTTCCTTTAGAAAAAAGAAAATAGATTAAAAATTATGTAATCCTTATATGGCTCTCGATTCATATCTTATCCATTAACAATTTCTTTCGAACACAGTTAAAAAGTGTTTATGACTTAATTTTCATCTGTATAGCCGTTTGTCTATCCGTCTGGTTGAACATCTATCTTTCTGTCTGACCATCATCCTGCTTGTTCGTACTATAACTCTCGTAAATATACTTGGATAGTCAGGAAATTGATATTATTATTATTATTATTATTAGTATTATTATTATTATTATTTATTTACATATTTATTTATTTTCTTATTTATTTCAGTATCGTTTAAAAAATAGTTGTTGGTAGATATCCCTCTTTAGTTCGCGAATAATTGACTCCATATCAGGCAACATATCTTCAAAAATATAAATAACATAACAGATATTCTTAATTTCTACATACAACATTATAATATGTGTGAAAGACAAAGTGCTTGATAAATTACCGTAAATATGTAAATATATATCATTAACATCAAACAAACCGGTGGACAAAAATGAACCACAGGATTCATCATCGTATTCAGCTAGAAAATAAATAAGGAAATAAGGAAATTTTCGTGATGAATTACTGCCTGTCATCAGATAATTCTGTCAACATGTACTGCCAGGTTGCATCGCACGAAAAGTTATACAAAGAATACCCTTTGATTAGTTGAGATTTATTTATTATAATTATAGACATCCATTTCTTAATAGCTCAAACGCATGTAAAACACTAACCAGGGACAACAGCCAGAACATAATTACACGGATCTTATCAATAGGAAATACAATCTTCGATTGTGGCATTTGGAACTATTACACTGCTACTGAAACAATGTGTCCTTTGGATAACAATCATACAATTGTCATCATGAAATGACAATTTTCCACTCTTGTTTTATCTCTAGTTTTACTCTCTTACCTTTTAGGTCTTCCTATCTGATTGTTAATACATATGAGGATCAATTTTACGGTCCACCCCTCCCTAACTCATCGTAAAAATTTCGTGTCAGTCGTGTTTATGAGCGAAAATATCTGGTAATTGTAGGAAATACATATGAGACAAAAGTCGAATGATGGCAGATAGTATTAAATTGCTTTTAATGACTTTTAAATTGTGAAATCGCTCTTTATTATTTTTTTATTAATAGAATCTGTTTTCATTCACATGAGTTTGTTACTGATTCTACCATTATTGTATATTTGAATGGATCGTATTACGTTGTAAAAAAACAAACAAACAAACAAACAAACAAAAAAACAGATAATTTAATCTAGGAATATACAGTGTAGCTATACGAACGAAAATATACAATAAGAAAAAAAGTGCAATTACACCATGAAAAGTTCAATATTAAAGAGACAATAAAAATCAAAAATTTACTAAATTTTGTATACAAAATGTTGTAAAGTCAAAAAATAAACAAACATTAAAATAGCAACGCAATTTTAAATAATCAACTTTTCAGTCATCATCTATTACCATCATCAGGAAAAATTTTGTAATATTGCTTTTAAAGAACAAAGCCAAACCGTCTTGAATTTTAAAAAGTTTGTTACGTTTCCAATTCCGAAAAGTGATCTTTATATTTAGAAATTCCAAAAACCAATATATTTTCGAGATTAAAAGTAAAACATTTATAAAAACAAAGTTTCTTTTGTTGACTTTCGGAAACTTTTCAGAGTAGTTTTCATAGTATACTAGCAAAACCCGCGGCTTTGCTGGCGTAATATTTGAAACATATCAAGTAATATTTGTATGTCTAATTTTTATTAGATGAAAGTATACTGTTAGGAATAATTCAAAAATTACTAATTAAGCCACAGTTTGACTAAACTTCATTATTACATTGCATTAGGCAGAAATGAGACTTTAATAAGAATAACTAAAACTAATTCTAAATAAATGATAATTTAGAAAGTATTTTGGAGCTTTTATGCTCATTTAATACGCTCATTTCAGCATTCATTTGAAGTTTTGAATTTTGAAACCGTTCTTAGTATACGCATTTACATCTTAAAATTTACCATTATATCAAAATCGCAGCTTCTTGTCTAACGGTCTACCACCTCTCTGGTGGTAGTGGCACTAAAATAAAATGCCTATGTTGAGACCACTGTCACCATTACTGTCACCATTAATTTACCAACATTAATTATGAAATCGGTTTGGTATTTAGTAATATTCCATAGAAAACTCAATTTAGAAAGTTTTTAAAGGCTTTTTAAGAACTTTGTTGTTCCTGCCAACCCCAAGTGGTAGTGGCGCCGGCATAAACTATAGCCTGTGTAGTATTAGAGACTGTCAATATGATTCGCAACCGGTAATAGGTTTATTATTTCCTGAGATTGCATAGAAATCGTACTTTACGCCTTCTTTAGAATGCTTTTCGCTTCCTGCCTTCGCTTCACCTCTTTTAAATTTCGAATTTATTTTCGGCTGTTCTCAGAGGGCATTTATATTTTATAAGTAACTACCATGCCATATTTAAAGCCTCTTCAGTATCACAAAAATCGCAATTTAGAATCTTTTTTTCTCTTAGCACTTCTGGTTCTATCACCACAAATTTGTAACCATCATTTTTTAAATCGGTCGGGTATTCCATAAGATAGCATAAAAATTGTAATTTAGAACGTTTTTAGAACGCTTTTCGTTCACTTCATCTTCTTAAATTTAGATTTTTTTTTTTTTTTTTTTTTTTTTTTTTTTTTTTTTTACGGTTCTTAAAAAGCGTTTGCAGCTTTTAAGTAATTACCATGCGAAATTTCAAAATGTTAGACCGCTCAGTATCACAAAAACGCAATTTAGAACATTTTTACTCCTACAGCACCCGGAAAGTTGTAACAACAACATAAAATATAGCCTATGTTAGAGCAAGGGCTGTCGCCATCAATTTCCAACTATTACTTTTCAAATTGGTTTGGTACTCCCTGAGATAGCGTAGAAATTGCAATTTAGAACGTTTTAAGAACGCTTTTCACAACCTTTTAAATTTTGAATTTTTTAGGAAATGTTCTTAGAGATCATTTATATCTTATAAATAACTTCCATGCCGAATTTCAAATTGCTAGCCCTTGCAATATCACAATAATCCCAATTTAGAACGTTTTATGCACTTGCAACCCCAGGTGGTAGTGACACCGACGTAAAATAGAGCGTATGTTAGAATAAGAACTGTCAGCTTCAATTTCCAACCATTACTTTTGAAATCGGTTTGATACTGCCTGAGATTGCGTAGAAATCGTCATTTAGAACGTTTTTTAGAACGCTTTTCGCGAATTATCACCCCTTTTAAATTTCGAACTTTTTAAGAAATATTCTTAGAGATCATTTATATCTAATAAGAAACTACCATGCCAAATTTCATGCATATAAATTCTATAGATCATATTCAGGGACACACAAAAGTATTTGACTACAGTACTGCCTATGAAGAATAATTGCTGGAAATGCGTTTTCAGTTGTGATACGCGCTTTAAAATGTAACTATTTTTTTGCATATTACTTGGTGTTTATAAATTCTATAGTTCATATACAGGGCTGCACAATAGATTTTAAGTGCATTTCCGTTTATTGATGGCAATTACAGAATGGGAAATTTCAACTTGCGTTTCAACTCTGAACTGAAAAAAAAGGGTACTCAAATGGAGTAAAATGTACACAATTTGAAATACATCATATGCTCAAAATAGCTCTGATCCAAATGTACTCAATTTGCGTAAATGCGGGTTAGGTTCCCTTAGAAAGACCCCCACGGTGGGCACTCCTCCTAGGGCTTATATACCTCGAGTAGATAATCGGCCGTCAAAAATCAACCCAACTCAAATGTACTCAAAATTGAGAAACACATGTACTCATTTTTGATTCCATGGTTGTGTTCAAATATGAATCATTATTTTCTGCCCCCATGAACCTAAAAATTAAAGTAAAAATGAACTGATATTTATTTCCCGTTCAAAATTATTAACAAGAAACGTGTAATTAGTTATTTATTAAAAATAATAATAACAAAATTATTAGCAAGATACCTAAATTAAATATTTTTTATGACAAGAGCATTATTAGCAAGCACTTTTAAATTATTTAAAAATGCTGTGCATAATATTACATTAATAAACATCTTTTATACCGCCATAAAGGAAATAAACTATTACGTGGTAAAAAATTATCATTTTGTCGGGTTTGATAACAAGTGACGTTTCAAAATTGAGAAAGTATAGGTTCATTCTTGATCCAAAAATACTCAATTCCATATGAGTACACCGATTTACTCATTTTTGAGTACTTCATTTTTTTCAGCGTATGCAATCGTTTAATCGAATTAAGTTTTACCATACTATGTAATACACATACGAATCTATGGATCATATAGAGGGCCGCGCAAAAGAATTCGGATATTTTTATGACTATTCATGGTAATTTGGTTTTCAAATATGCATTTTCTAAATTGTTTACTTAGACATCTTTCACCTTAATCAATTGTAAAGTTTTGTTACAGTATTTTGAATGTGTTCCATAATCTATGCTGGAAGCATGATTTTTCGTTCTTGTTTATTTTAACTTCATTTTAGTGTGTAAAGATGGATTTTTGTAATCGAATTTTCCCTCACTTACTAATTTGATAGAATTATAAAAATGATGTACGCAGGTGTGATTCTGTTGACAATACAAGTTTTTAATATTTTTAAAACTTAATTGTATATTAATAAACTGATTTTAAGATATTTTCTCGTTAGACGGATGCAGTTGATAAATCTCCAAATGAAGACGTGAATTTCAAAACTCGCCTTATCCAAAATTTAAAAAAATCGAGTTTTCTCTACCAATCTATTCTATGGGTAAACCTGCACAGAAAAAACACTATAATCTGTAAAAAAAATATTTTTATCCTTTATTTTTGGGCTCTTAAAATATTGGTTTGGTTTCAAAACTTGCCTTATCCACTAGGGAGTTGGCAACAAAACTAGCTTTATCCTTGGGCATGCGTAAAACCAACGAACGGCTAGCTTATCAGCTACTATTACGGTAATTTTCCTTCATTTCTCTGTGACCTGTTGCTATTTTCGTTTAAAGATTTTAAATGTTCTATTCCTACAAACTAATTAAATAAGTTTTACAGCATGTCTTATGTGTAATGGGCAGTGAATAAACTCTTGCATTTTGTAGTGGAAGGGTGAAGAATAGAAAAAGAAATACGAACACATGGGCTAGTAAAGAATACACGTAAAAGAAGATTAAAATGTAAGTTAAAAATGGGGAATCGCTTTCTATATTTCTTACTGTCAGAAGATATTAAAAGATTTAATTTTTATTCTGAGGTATAAACCTAAGGCATTTCCGGGCCTTTCAAAGGTATTACGATAAGGTACTATATAAAGACTAAGAACCATGGCCATCTTCAAATTGGTGGAAGTGTATTTCGGAAGATTCTTGGAATATCAAAATTCAGAGTGTAAAAGTTTTGCTAGAGACATCTAAAACTAAACTTTCTTCTTAAAAAGAAGGGAGAGGGAGTCCCCGTGAAGCAAGAGAAACTTAAGGATGTCCACAGATTGTTAAAAAATCATTTTGATGAAAACTGGTCAGAGATGGAAGTGCTTACTTTCTATAACAATATTATTTCTAAGGAACCAGAACAGAAGGAAATGTGTATATATATAATATTATATGTTATATAGATTACATTATATTAAATTATTTTTATAAAAAAGTTATTTTAATTATAAGCTATTTATGATAAGTTTTATTTGATTATTGATAAGTTTGCTTTTGTATAATAAAACGCTAATTAAAAATTAACGTTCGCTAAATTATAATCATACTTATTGCTCCCGTAAGATTTATTTTTTAATCCAAAATATTATCATCCGATGACCAAAAATAGAAACTATTAATTTTTTTCAGCAAGTATGATAGAGATTGGCAACAAAACTCTTCTTATCCATAGGTTGGCAACAAAACTCTTCTTATCCAAAACTTTTTTCAATTAATTAATTAAATGAATTAAAGTAGATTTTCCAACTTAACACAATGATATCACAGAGCAACTAGCTATAAGTATACAAAAAATTGGAGGTATTCGATGCACGGGGTCGCAGTTACAGGTTTTTCGCGATTTCCCAAAATTTGATTTTTTGGATAAGGCGAGTTTTGAAACTCACGTCCTCAAATATTCTTTATGGTTATAACTGTTTACGAGTTACCAAAACGATGGAGTTCGTTATCCGCCAAACCAATTTCGGCAAAATTATGTCAATTAGCTATGAAAGTCCAACAACGAAATATTTCAAACATTAACAAGTAGACAATATAAATAAAAATAAAGAGTGTAATAATTAAAAAAGTACTCTTTTATTATTTAATAGTTTAATATTAATTATGCTAATACATTGAGAAAACAATTTAGAATTCTTGAATAGATAGTTTAAATAATGTCTTTTTCTTTTGCTGTTGCCATGCCTTAAAAAAAAAAAAAAAAAAAAAAAAAAAAAAAAAAAAAAAAAAAAAAAAAAAGAGCAAAAATTATATATTTTTAATGAATTAACTTGTTCACGCTTCCTTTAAAATTTAATATTCTATTTTACGTAAAGTGTATATCTCTTCAGATAATGAAATATTTATTGTTATTAGTTGCCATATACTGACAATTTTACCTAGAGTTTCACTTACATCCTCACCTATAATAATTTCACTTATTTTTTAATCGGTTGTTTTTAATGATGGTTTGAAGGTTAAGTGAATATTTCATTTATCATGGTATAAAACACTGGTAGAAAGTTGGTTGGTTGATTTTTGACGGCCGATTATCTACTCCAGGGATATAGGCCCGAGGGGGGAGTACGCTCCGTGGGGGGTCTTTCTATGGGAACCTAGCCCGTATTTACGCATGGAAATCCATGGCTCGAAGAAAACCACGAAAACTCCGAACGATTAGGGTGACGGGCGCGATTGGGTTTGAACTCAGCACCTCCCGTCTACCAGCTTCGAGAGCAGAACCTCTCAGCCACTGGCGGGGCCTGGTGGAAAGAGAGAGAAAAATAAAGCTCGATCTAAAAATATCACAGTAAAAAAATTGGCAAATAGTTTCAGTCTAAAAATGTAAGTAGTGCGTAGAAAAGTAATGGAACCAGATTATATGTAAAGCTCATGAAATTACCCAAATTTTTGTTGATAGCTGAAAATGTGGACCGAGATTTAGTGGTGCCTTAAAATCAATCAGGGGAATAAATTTCATTTTTAACACATTCTGAATTCCAAACATTCATAACCAGTTTAAAAATTTTGGTTCATAAGAATAGGTTTAGAGGCTGATTTGGTAATGAGCGAGAACCTGAGAGGTCAGTTTAGTACGAAGTATGAACCAAATTCCATTCCAGGGGTCACTGATAAGCTTGCAAGATCAAAGCCCAAAATCCTAAGCATTTACGATTCAACCATATGCTAACTACTTGTCTGGCTTAAGTCCATTGACATAAGGTTCACCTTTTCACAGTAATTACAGGAAATAAAAATCATTACGTTAGATGTATTATGTCAGAAATGTTAATAACAACAGTTCTTCAACAACCTGACTATATTAATGTTACACTTAAAATATTTATTCATGGTTTACATTCTTTTAGATTTGTGGAGTTTAGCTTGACTTGATGCAATCATGTCCACAATTCTAGGCCGGACAGAAATTTTATAGTACATAACTACACATTCTGTTTAATATGCCCAGTACTCATTTTGAGTGGATAATATGATTCTGAATATAAGGCAACAGTAAAGCTCAGTCCACATTTTCAGCTATCAACAAAAATTTGGGTAATTTCATGAGCTTTACAGATAATCTGGTTCCATTAATTTTCTACGCACTATTTACTTTTTTAGACAAACTATTTGCCATTTTTTTACTGTAACTTTTTCAGATCGAGCTTTACTTTCTCTCTGGTTCCACCAGTTTTTTATATCATTTCACACCTTTTTCAGATCCTTTCAGGAACTTAATCAACCAACTTCAACTAACCAAACAACCGCCTCAACTAACCAACCAATGACCTAAATCAACAGGTCCAACCAATTGCCCCAGTCAAAAACTAACAGAAACATCAGCTTACCAGTGTATTTCAAGAGCTCTGGGGACCCCATACTTATTGCTAACCCCCGTATTGGGATATTGACCTATACTTTACTCAGGACTGGCCGCCAGACTAGTCCTTAGAGTAAGTTTTATACATAGTGTGATCTCTTGAATTTTTCTGCTATGTACCTACGCTCCTCTGGTTTAAGGGACTATGCAGTATCCTAGGTCAACCCCTCAAACACACAAAAAGCTAGGGTAAGAAACAGTCATAAAAAAGGAATTAAAACTGCCAAAAAACTATAAAAAGGGAAAGTTTCTGTTTTTGGAACGACTGAATGCAGTAAAATGATCAAAAGTGATTGAAAATATTATAAATTACACCTGTAAATAATGTCAGAAATATTGCTAATATTGGATATTTACACAAATATTTCGTAGGTCAAACTAAAATACCGTGGTAATGACTAACTTATTTACATCTATCTGTAACCATTGATCAAAAAATCGGGAAATTTTGAAAGTGGGTGTCCATTGTGAAATATGCAGTAATTAAAGAGATTACGTAATCGTGTCTACAAACAATTGGCGTATTTGGTACGGATAAATTACATAACTGAGTCTACAGACATTTTGCGCATGTTACCGGGCGTCGTTTAGCGCATAATTAACTTAACCGTAAGCACACGCACCTATCTTTGTAACGTTACCACACGCGTGGGTGAAAAATTTCACCTCATTTTGTCTCCCATTATATTTTTTTGGCTAAATGCGGTTTAAAAACAAGTCTACTACTCTATATTGTAAAATGCACCAGTACTACTTCTTTTGAGCGAAAAATCAAGCGTTTCGCATTTATTTTCCGATTTTACAACAGCTTCTGTAAAAATCAAGTTTTTTCTTTTATAGAACATATACAACGATTTGTCTTACCTCTTAAAACATGAATTATTTTATAAAATTTACATTAATCACATTTAATACACTTTCATCAACATATACAGGTAGCTTTTATGTCACGCTTTCAGTAAAATTATTTTAGTGTATGCTATCCCGTAACGAATGAACATATTGAAATGAAACAATTGTACGCGTGCGGGATTATTTAATCCCAAAAGGCATATTTTCCCCCTTCTAGCCAACACAGTAAAGACATTCCTTCACACAACCTTGACCTTGACACTTCTTCTCACCCACTTCTCAACCTTGACCTTGAAAGGTACAAGGAAGGTCAGAAGCGTCCTCGAGAAATTTCTCATTTCTTTTTCGAAGAAAAAATATGATTGGGGTGAGATTTACCACAGCGCGTGTGCTTACGCGTTAAAAAAAAGGGATATATTTATTCTGTGTTTTTAAAGCGATCCTATTCCACATTCCTGATTTACAGAGAATTGGCGCAATTTGGGACAAAGTTTTTTTGGAGACCTTTCGTTACTTTACGTTATACCAACTGTCCACTAAAATGTATGCTATTTTGCCATTTATTTCGATCCTGAACATACAAAATTTTTTGGTACTTTTCTAGTATAGGGACCTTAGTGAAATATAAAAAATAGCTCTGGCTGAGAAGGAAATTTGGCAACATATTTTCTGGCAACCTAGTCACTGTTTCATTTTATATACACAAGCATTTTTTTTTCAAAGTTTATAAAATGTATTTAACATAAAGACGCCATTTATCTAATTTTATATAGAAACAGAAGTAATTTGTATATAAAAACATTAATAATATACATCTATTTAAAACACTTATATAACTAAACAAAAAAGTCCCTTAAGTTTGTTTTCATAACTGTTTATATCATTTAGCAACAAATCGCAATTTCTGACGCCCGAATTGCACCAAGCTTTTAAAAAAAACGCAAGTCCCCTATAGTGGAAAAGTACTAATTTTGTTTTACAAACCGCGCCAAATATTGTGACGTGGTATTTTTTTAAATGCGAATCTCTTTTGTATTTAATTATTATTTAAACGTAATCATACAAAAAAAAATTTGATTTACTGTTTTTTGAAGTGAAGATACTTTTTTGTTATTAAAAAAAAATTAAGTTTTAACTTCATTTTTCTCTGATTCAAAAATGTCAATGTTTAGTGCAGTGCCTTAGCACTTACAATTTCATGTATGTAGTTTAAAATGCGGTTTTGAAAAAATATTTTTTTTTTTTTGTATAATATTTATTTGCGCTTTTATTTTTAGTATATTTGTATTGATTTCATAAAACAGTTCTCGAAACTCTGTAATTTTGAAAATTTATATTCTTTAAATGATTACTTTCGCGCCAACAGTGTTTTTTTTTTTAAATGCTTCGTTTGGTGCCAACTATTATGCTTGGCGGACAATTGCTTTGTATAACGGAAAAGTACTGAACTTTTAGATTGCAGCATGGAGACTGTAATATATAACATGGGCACGGATAATGCACAATAAAGTACTAACTAGTATATAACTTTAAGCTAGCACTGAGATGGTAAAATATCTTTTCTTTAAATAGTTGAAAAAAACAGATGGGGAATATTCTGAGATCGGATCCCACACTAAATTGGTTAATTTTTCCGAGAATGTTTTGGTACAAGTTGTATTATCGTTCCAAGTCCTACTAAAATTGTACGACTAAAAGAATTGGTCTTTAACAGTTGAAAGTTTGTCAGCACATTAGAATATTTACATACAGGGTGTATCTGAAATGCTTCATCAAAGTTAATGTGAGCATGTATCCATTTTATTGGCCAAAAACTTCCGGAAATTTGTTGTTTTTTTAAAGATTTTTAACAAGTGTATAATGCGCTTTATCATATTTTACAGACTGCTGGATCGCATGGTTTTGTATTTCACGATTTTGCATCAGTTTTCTCTTAATCTGAATCGAAAGCTGTGGTTTCATTTTGAATTTCTTTTTCATCTACGTTTGAATAGACTATTATTCGTTCATTTTTATTTTTATTAGACTGAATCTGATGCTTTTTAGCACTTTTATTCCGTTTTTCCTCTATTATTTTATCAAAATTTCCAATTACTGAACTTATTCCCATGTATGAAAATTCCTTGAAGTACGGTTCAGAATATATACTATGGAACCCTTGCCCACAGACATCTTCAACATAAATTTTGTCCTTATCATTAATGCTGGCTAATATTGCTGAACACATATTTTCTATCTTTGTAATATTTGATTTCAGCTCAAAAACTAAAAAAATTCGTTTGCTAAGCGCCCTTGTTACTATTGTTTCTGCTAGGAATTTTTTTATATGAAACTGTGCTTTATTTTCATCAAAAAACTCTAAATTTGATAGTGGCTTTTTATCCGTATTTGACAATAACTTTTTTATAAGATTTTGCTTTGAGAACCAACGACCCGCTTTTAAAAAGTCCTTCCGGCCAGTGCCGGGAGGAAGAGGTAGCTTTCATATTCCTTATTTTTTAAAAGCAAGCTTATATTATTCAAACACACGAAGCTCAATTTAGTGGAAACCGATTATAGGAGATTAAATCCTAATCTTTATCAGTACTAAATCATTATGAATGAGAATTTCGCGAAATTAGTCAGTTTTATCAAAGCTGCTTTAATTAAAGTAACTTATATTTTGTTACCAAATTCGGCGATATCTTGAAGCTCCTGCCATTTTAAGACAATATGGTGGATGAGGCTAACGAGTGAACTTGGTCGAGACCTTAGTAATTCCTGTGCACATGCTCACTCACATCGGAATCGGTTGATATATACAAGTTCTGTCGCAGGCAAAAAATCAGATTTTTCAAAATGTCACCCACATTAGAAATTCAAACTACTACATCTGAGCCATTTTCTAAGATAAAGACAAAACAAAAAATGCTCCGGAATCCTTATATCATGCTCAAATACTTAAGAAAGAAACCTTTTCTAATTTCTAATTTTTTTGCACCTCACTTTAAATATATTTTTTTTATTTAATTTAATGGCCTCCATTTTGAAACAAGATGGTTGATGAAGCTGGCCAGCGAACTTTGTCGAGACATTACGATATACTATCCACATGCCTTCTTACATCGAAATAGGTTAATAAATACGCGTGTTATCACGTGACAAATATCAGATCGTTCCAAAATGTCAGCCATGCTAGAAATTCAAAGTGCTATAGTTCAACCATTTTTTAAGATATATACGAAACAAAAACTGCTCCGTAATCTTTGTATCAAGGTCAAACATATAAAAACCCTTTTCTTTGTTCAATTTTTGATAACTCATTTTAAATTTAAAATTTAATTTTTTTTAAATGGCAGCCCTTTTGAAACAAGATGGCGAATGAAGCTGACCAACGAACTCGGTCTAGACATTGGTATGTACTATGTACACACCAAGTTACATCCAAATCGGTTAATAAATACACCTGTTATCGCGTGACAAAAATCAGGCTGTTTCAAAATGTCAGCCACAATAGAAATTCAAAATACTATAACTCAGCTATTTTTTTAGATATAGAAGAAAACAAAACTGTTCCGGAATCTTGGTATTAAGGTCAAACACATACAAAAAAATCTTTTTCATTTTCTAATTTTTTGGTACCTCATTTTAAATTTTAAATTAAAAAAAATTTTAAATGACCGCCATTTTGAAACAAGATGGCGGATGAAGCTGGCGTACAAACTCGGTCGAGAAATTAGTACGTATTATGTATACACCAAGGTACATCCAAATCGGTTCATAAATACGCCTGTTATCGCGTGACAAAAATCAGGTCGTTTCAAAATATCAGCCCCGCTAGAAATTCAAAGTGCTATAACTCAGCCATTTTTTAAGATATAGGCGAAACAAAAACTGCTCCGGAAACTTTGTGTCAAGGTCCAACACATAAGAAAAAAATATTTTTCAATTTTCAATTTTTTGGTACCACATTTCAAATTTAAAATTAAAAAAAAAAATTAAATGGCCGCCATTTTGAAACAAGATGGCGGATGAAGTTGGCCAACGAACTCGATCGAGACATTGGTACGTATTATGTATACACCAAGATACATCCAAATCGATTCATAAATACGCCTGTTATCGTGTGACAAAAATCAGGTCGTTTCAAAATGTCCACCAAGCTAGAAATTCAAAGTGCTATAACTCAGCCATTTTTTAAGATATAGACGAAACAAAAAATGCTCCGGAATCTTTATATCAAGGTCAAACACATAAGAAAAAAATATTTTTCAATTTTAAATTTTTTGGTACCACATTTCAAATTTTAATTCTTTTTTAAATTTTTAAATGGCCGCCATTTTGAAACAATATGCCGGATGAAGCTGGCCAACGAACTCGGTCGAGACATTTGTTTGTACTATGTACACACCGAGTTTCATCCAAATCGGTTCATAAATACGAGAGTTACAGTGTGACAAAGATCAGATATATATATATACGGATATATATATATATATATATATATATATATATATCAACTTTTGAACGGAGGGTGGTTTCGGGGTCTGGGGGTCATGATCGATGAAAATATACTAAAATTTTTTGAAATCGCTTTCCTCCGAACGGCTGCAATAGGTAGCTTTTTGTAATGAAAGCTACCTAAAACACAATAGTTTTTTTTTTTTTTTTTTTTTTTTTTTTTTGTAATAATATCGGCGGTCTATCACTATAAACATGTACAATACATTTGGCGCTTTATTGCGTTTTCCACTTGCTTTTTATTATCCGTACGTTTCTAGCTATAGCGCAGCTTAAAGATATACCGCCGGTATATTTTAGATTTAAAATGGGAAAATTCCAACAAATTTTTTCGTTGACAGAGCTTATCAGAAGCTAAAAAAGTTTTCTTTGTTCTTTTCCTGGCATTTTTGGGTCTCCCATCTTTTCTTTGAAACACCGTGTTTTTCTCTCTCCTGTTTACTCCAATCTTTATAATATACAGAACAAGCTTCTTTATTTTCTTTTTGCTACTTCCTAAACTTCAATTTTTTGGCTCTTTCTTTACAAGGCATCTTATTAGTTAGTTATTTTTAATCTTTTAGTTAATAATTACGATAATTATTTCATAATACTATTTCACAATACTATTTCTTTATACACAACACAAAAATATTTATTTAAACAATAGCATCATCTCGAATATCAGCATTTTTAAAAATATCATATATCAACTTCAACGTAAAATATGTCACGCTTATCGTTTTATAATTGTTTCAATAAAAAACAAAATGAATAGATGGAGTAACGAAAAATTTTTTATTGTCCGAGTGTTCATCTTTTAATAAAACTAGTTGGCATAGCAGCCTTCTGCGTTGCATTTAAATTGCATGAGATCTTCTTCTTCTTCTTTTATTTATTTATTTATTTTTATTTTTATTTTTATTTTTATTTTTATTTTTATTTTTATTTTTGTCGTTGGAAGTGTAAATCTAGTTTTATTATACATTTCGACAAAACTATAACAAAAATTTGATTGAATACTGAATTTCAAGTAATAAACAATATTATAATGTAGGTTAAAAGTTTATTAAATTAAAATACATATTTCAAAAATTCATTTATAAAAAGGATTGCGTTCTTTTAAGATTTGACTTTTTATTTAGAAACTGCTGATAACACATGAAATCATTTTGGTGAAATTGGATAAAAATGACGTCATTTGGCAAATATAGAAGAAACATTTCAGAATTGTGAATTAAAATAAATGTTTATCAAATGACATTTTTCTTGCTTACTCATTCTGCATATAGTGGCTTTGTGAAAAATTTTAAGCATGTCATTTTTAAGAAAATGTTATATGAAAATTCGGTGTTTCTTGTTTAAATTTACTTGCTCTAAATGTAAGTCAATAATTCTATCGATGCAAGCAAAAAACTTTTGCTCCAACATATATGTTGGAGCAGGGACTAACACCATGATTTTGATACCATTTCTTTTGAAATCGGTTCGGGAGTTCCATAGATTACCTCCTACAAATAAACAAACTTTACTTCTTTATAATATTAGTATAGATAGTTTAATCAGTTTTCTGAAATCGGAATATCTCTTTTTGGCAATACACTCTAAAAAAAAGAAGTGACTATTCCCTCCATCTATCATAGAGACAAAATATGCCCAGCCTCTTTAGAGTGACTATATTCGCTCTGAACAAAATTGAAATTTTTGATTCTCTGAAAGAGTGAATAGAGAAATCTGAAAGAGTGAATCCTGGGAAGTGAATATTTACTCTAAACAGGGGTGGATAATCACTCTTTCAGAGGAGTAGCTAGTGACTCTTGCTATGGGCGTGCGTTTTTTCACCCCTGGTAGGAGTGAGTAGTCACTCTTTCATAGGAGTGAGTATTAATTTTTTATGGAGGTAATTTTTTTAGGGTTACGTTCATCTGACGAAACGGCAATACACTCTAAATAAAAAGAAGTGACTATTCCCTTCCTCTATCATAGAGACAAAATATGCCCAGCCTCTTTAGAGTGACTATATTCACTCTGAACAAAATTGAAATTTTTGATTCTCTGAAAGAGTGAATAGTCACTCCTGGGAAGTGAATATTCACTCTAAACAGGGGTGAATAATCACTCTTTCAGAGGAGTACCTAGTGACTCTTGCTATAGGCTTGCGTTTTTTCACCCCTGGTAGGAGTGAGTAGTCACTCTTTCATAGGAGTGAGTATTGATTTTTTATGGAGGTAATTTTTTTTTAGGGTTACGTTCATCTGACGAAACCCTATTCATCTCACTCCTCTGTCTGTCTGTCACAGATACAGTTCTCAGAAACTATATATGTTGGAACCTTGAAATTTTGGATTCTTATGGCTGAAAACCTCACATCAAACGACAAATCATAAAATTTTGAAAAGTCTTATATTTGCACCTCTGGGCTCTAACTTGTGTATTTTAAGCCTTTTTTTTTTTTCTAACTGAGCCTCTAATTAAGTTGAAGACTTGAAATTTTGGATTCTTATAGCTGGGTACCTCACATCAAACGACACATCATAAAATTTCGAAAAAGTCTTATATTTACCCCTGTGGGCACTAACTTGTGTATTTTAAGCTTTTTTTTTTGTAACTGAGCCCATAATTAAGTTGAAGACTTGAAATTTTGGATTATAGCTGAACACCTCACATCAAACGACGAATCATAAAATTTTGAAAGAGTCTTATATTCACTCCACTTGGCTCTAACTTGTGTATTTTAAGCAATTTTTCTAACTCAGCTCCTAATTAAATTGGAGATGTGAAATTTTGCATACTTATGGCAGAACATTTGCGATTACTCGAAAAATCAATAAATTTCAAAAAGTCATATAATATACCCCTCCGGACTCTAACTTCTGTATTTTTAGCAATTTTTTAACCTCCACAATTTTCACCCGGAGTGCACTTTTCTAACTTTTGCCGACACTCCTTTGACCACTCTTTCATATTACGCACCATAACCGTACATATTTTAGTTCCAATTTTTACCGCCAGGGGGCGCATCCCTATTTCGAGTGCTATGGGTCCGATCCCCTCGACTAATATATCTACTGATGGTTTGTAAAACGGAGTTTCGTTCGGATAGAGGTTTGTTTAGAATAGAGTGCGAAAATGCGGTTGCGAAATGTGCAACTAGCAGATTTTGCAAAAGGATAAAGTGTTTTGAAAGGAATATTAAACAAAACCCTCTCTGCGATCTGTGATTACATTTACCAACTTCTTTTATTTTGCTTTTATGGACATTTTAAAAGAATCACATATTTTGCAGCATGCAATGAAAATAGGTACAAGCATGTTAAAGATTGGAATAAAATACTTTATTAGCAATATTTATTTCATTCAGTTTATAACACTAGTTGAACTTTTAAGGAAAAATTCGGTTAAAGTTACATATGAATTAAAATAGATTACTGACAGAAAAAAACTAAAATATTTTATTAACAATTTTATCCCTTGTGTTTTCTTTCATTGCATGCCCTATAAATGTATAATAATTTTATAATGCCCATAAGGGCAAGTAATTAACCGAAATCTTAATCAGTTAATGTTTTATTTTTTATCAGATACCCATTTAGTATTTTAATATTTCCCTTGATGTACGTTAACTATGCTCTTTTTTTTCATGTTTAATTCAAATTTGAAATATTTAGATCTCAGAATTCTTTGCTAATGAATTCAAATCTAATCAAACATTATTGTTTACTATATTTTAGTTACTTTTAAAGTTTTATTAATAACTGTATAATAGGTGGATGTTACATGATTAACAACGTGTGATTTCATTTTAATTTTTGTTTTAAATATAAAATCTTATCTTTTTAGCGCTATTTTGCACAACCCTATTCTTCAAAAATATTTTTAATTTTCCTCTAAAAACACAATGCATATCAACTCACGTGTTTTTTTTTAATAAGTTCTAAGCTTGATCTAAATATTAAGAATATGTAAGATTCTTTTTATGTGTTGTGATCTGCCATTGTTTTATTAAAGATGAACATGGAGTCTTGATTTTTATGTTCTGTGGAATATGTTTGTATTTTTCTTTTAAACATATTTCTTAACTTAATCATGATTTCCAATTTTCTTCTGCTATTGCTGAAAAATGGATATTAATACAACACTTATTTATGTAACGACATATGATAAGTCATATTTAATTAAAATTTTTATTGCCGTATATATTGTATTTTGGGAATATGAGCCAAATAGATTTCGCATAGGAAAAAAATTGATCTAGGACATAGAAAAAAAAGAAGGAAATGTAAAAAAGAAAAAAAAATGACTGCATGTGTACTTATTGTTTGAAAAACATTTTTAATGCAAAAAGTAGTTATTTATCTCTCAAAAATATATTCAATCTTATATTATATAAGCAATACTATGAACATTAAAAAATGCATACTAAAGCAGTTTTATCTATAAACTTCATATCAGGCATAAAAAACACTTTATTTCAGTGCTTAAAAATGCTTTGTTTTTTAGTGCCAATAATTACGTGCATCAAAGCTATTTAACTCATAATTCTAACATACAAATTCTACCAGGAATAAAAGATTAAAATTAAACTAGACTTACCTTTCGTTCCATATATAATTACTGTAATAGTTATATCCACATGTTTTAATCCTAAAATGACGGACGCATTTATCTTATCTTAAAAAGGCATCGTAAGCTTGTTGTTTAGTTCAGATTAGCTGATAAGTAATACGTATACATACAATTAGAGATCAACAGAAAATTCGGCTTCCCTTTTATCCCAAAATCTGAGTTGCGCCGAAAATTCGTTTTCGGCGAAAATGCTGCCAAAAATTCTGCCGGACCGAAACTCGACAAAAACTATCTATACTCTAGAAATCTCATTTTTTCCTTTGTAAATTTTCAACATTACACGCTGATTCGATCTGTATCCGCTCAAATGAGGCACTCTTTATTTATTGCTATGAACTTCACTGCATATAATTGTCAGTCGTGACAGATTCGAGATGAGATGGAAGTAAGAATAATAATGCAAGTAAAGCAATATGACTTAACTTTGAAGATACATTGCGATCGCTTGGGAAAAACTGCAGATAACAGTAGCAGAAGTTTAAAACCGCAAAATTGTTTCGAATGCTCTTTGAGAATGTTCTAATTATATTTAATTTTATATGAAGATAAAAAGTTCCATATATATTCACTTTAATAATATTCGTATATTTTAATTTTAAAATGGCGGACTTTTTTCATTTATATTAAAAAAGCGTCGTAGACAAGACTGTTCTGATTGGCTGCTTATATTAATACCCATACAATACTCCCTCCTGCTTAGAGTGAATAGTCACTCTTTCAGAAGAGTGACTATTCACTCTTGTAAAGGAATGCGTTTCAGTACATGATTTCCAAGGTTACATTATGAAACAGAGTTTTTGCAAATGAAGAAGTGACATATTTTGGTGCTTTTCATTATTTTACTATACATATATTGGTTCAAAGTTGAACGGAAATTTTTTTTTAAGTGTATAATGCCAGAGTTTCACTCCCGTCAGGCGAGTGAGATCTTTCACTCTCGACAACGGAGTGACATATTTCACTCTCGACAATGGAATGAAATATCTCACTCCTTTCTAGGGAGTGGAAAATTCCACTCTTTAAGGAATATATTTTTATAAACTTCACTCCAAAAAGAGTGAAAATGCCTGTCACGCTTTCATAGAGTAAACTTTTCACTCCTCCCAATTTTAGCGTGTACTATTAACAACAAACGTTTTGGTAGATATGCTGCTACCTTGAGGCAACGCTACGCTAATGTGGGTTAAATTTACGACCCAGTATCCTGCCATTTTCTTTAAATATACCGGTCTGTAACAGATTTACGAAGTTATTTTGGTATCCAAAAATTCGACTTTTAAAAATTTAAAAACAGTTCGATCTTTTGAAAGAAATTGTCGGAAGAAAACAAATTTCACATCTCTGTTCACAAAATGATGAAAGCGCATACTTAAAAAAAAAAAAGGGGGGGGGGGGATGTATTCAGGAAAAAAAAAATATACAAATAAATAAAAATGTGAAATTTAAACGGAATTTTCATTCTCATTTATGCATGTTCAGAATAAATAAGCTTCAAACTTTAAAAAATAAAAATAAAAAAATAAAAATAAAATTATTGATGAAAATTTCATATTTGTTCCATCATTCGAAAACTGTAAAAAACTGCTTATTTTCAGGAGAAAGGGGGGGGGGGGATTGATTGTATATCTGAGAGTTCGTTAGAGGTCTCCAAAAATTTCACTTTGCTTCCCGACTTTTGTTCCCTGATATCTGGTCACTGCCCTTATATATCAAGAAAGCTTTTGAAGAACCAATCAGAAATATATAAATATATATATATATAATATATTTTAGAAATTAACAGAAACGTCTTTTCTAAAATTTAGCAGAAGGCATCCGTTTTATAACAGAAATAGTTCCTCAAACAGTTGTTTCTGTTTCTTTTTTTCTTTTTTCTTTTCTTTTCTTTTTTTTTTTTTTTTTTTTTTTTTATAGATGGTTTCAGAAAATAACGAAAATATTTCCAGAAACTTGAGCAATGAGACCCATTTATTGATTTTTTGCGAGCGTTTTACTGTATCGTAATAGCTGTCTGTATTTTTTTTTTTTACCTAACCAGTAAAAATATGTTGGGATGGATAGGCTAATGTGGGTTAATATTACGACCCAGTATTCTGCCATTTTCCTTAAATATACTGGTATTTAACAGATTTCCAAAGTTATTTTGGTATCCAAAAATTCGACTTTTAAAAATTTAAAAACTTTTCGATCTTTTGAAAGAAATTGTTGAAAATTTTTATCTTCATTTTAAAATTCTGACAAGACTAGTATGTTGTGGTCATCACAAAACTTTCTTCTATATAAATCACGTCAATTAAATCATTTAAATAGTATAAGAAATTACATCAATTTAGAACCAATTCGTATCAAAGTATACCTGAATTCGAAGTTTGATGAAAATTCGTGCATTAGTTATTGAGATAGAGCTGTAGGGGAAATTCTGAGAAATTCAGCATAGCAGCGCCACCTGTTGAGCGATTTGCACCAAAACACAAACAGCACTAATTCATATTAAGGTATACCGGAATCTGAAGTTTGATGAAAATCGGTGCATTAGTTCTGAAGCTAGAGCTACTGTGGAAATCACAAAAAATGAAGCACAGCAGCGCCACCTGTTGAGCGATTTACACGAAAAGGTACAAAACATCATTTCATGTCAAGGACTAACTGAATCTGGAGTTTGATGAAAATCCGTGCATTAGTTCTGGACATTGAGCTATTGTGGAAATCGTGAAAAATGCTGCATAGCAGCGCCACCTGTTGAGCGATTTACACCAAAACATAAACAGCACTAATTCATATCCAGGTATACCTGATTCTGAAGTTTGTTGAAAACCCATGCATTAGTTCTTGAGATAGAGCTATTGCGGAAATCTCAAAAAATGCAGCATAGCAGCGCCACCTGTTGAGCGATTTACATCACAAGAGGCAAAACGTCAATTCATGTCAAGCACTAACTGAATCTGAAGTTTGATGAAAATTCGTGCATTATTTCTTGAGATTGAGCTATTACGAATATCGTGTAAATTCTACAAAATGCAGCATAGCAGCGCCATCTGTTGGGCGATTTGCACCAAAACGTTACCAGCACCAACTCATATCAAGCATTAACGGAATCTGAAGTTTTATAAAAATCCGTGCATTAGTTCTTGAGATAGAGCTTTTGCGGAAATCCTGAAAAATTCTACATAGCAGCGCCACCTGCAGGGCGATTTACACCAAAAACTAATCAGCACTAATCTATATCAGGGACTACCTGAATATAACTTTTTATTAAATTCCGTGCATTAGTTCTTGAGATAGAGCGCCCACAAAATTTGTGTCACATACAGACAGACAGACGGACAGACAGACAGACTCACAGACAGACATTTTCTAAAAACATGTTTTTTGGAATCTCTGACCCATAAAACGTATAAATCCGTCGAAAACTGGAATTCGAAAATTTTCATGAAACCAATACTTTCTTCTTGTCAAGATAGAAGAAAGTAATAATAAAAAGCGAAGGCTGACGGATAATTACTTAGAATTGATATTATTTTTCCTGTTTTAGTAAAGGCTTAATTTCACATCGTTTCTTTGGAAGGAAAAACTTTCGCGTTTCGTTTTACGAATTGACGTTTTTGTATACAAATATATTCCAATTGCTATATTTCTCTTTAGTTTTCTTTTCTGAATTCGACGAGATTTCTGTCGCAAAATAAATAAATAAATACACTTGTTAAATTTATTTTTAAATCAAATGTCAATATGAAAGTTTATTGGTAGAAATGCCGCGTCTTTACATTTTCATTTATTTGTTTATGTATTTCCAGAGGCAAATGTTTTTCTGTGTTTTTTAAAACAAAAAATCAAAATAAATAGCAAGGTGCAATTCAATTGAATCTCATAAAACGAAATTGCTTTATGAATGGGCTTATGAATGGCTCTTTAAAGGGTTAATATAAAATTTTCAAGTTCCCAATAACTTTTTGGAGCGACTGCATGAACGTCACAATTTATTGTATATAATAATAATAATAATAATAAAGTTATAGGTGAAGCATGCGAAGTATTAACTATAGAAAAGATTATTAAATTTAAGTGCCCACTTAGACAATGTACCGGGTGAGCCAAAAGTTCGTTAAAATTTTAAAAACTCATAAAAAAAGGAAGAAATTGTGATAAAGGAGTGCGGTTTGCAAGAAAAGCAACAAGGTAGTCGAATTTTTTTTTTTTAGCAGCCAAAAAAAAAAAAAAAAAAACAATTTAACAAATTGCAACGACCATTTGGAAAATGATTTTTTCGAAGACTAAAATTTAAGACAAAAAATCTCACGAAGTTGATCATACATTACGTACGCCATGAATTAAACATTAATAGAGTTATTACACGTAAAAATTGCAAGCGACAAAAATCGCCTGCGACTGGTCAGATTTCCTGAAACTTACTTATTATCCACCTGAAACTTACGTATTATCCAAGCATTTCATTGGCTGTTCGGGAAAAGGCTTTTCCATCGAAATCTGACGACCCATTTTAAATGAAATTTCATTCTTAAACTTCTAAACATCCCACAATATTACTTTTTACACCGTCGTATAGAGAAAAAAATGTACTTTTAAATACAATCTGTTTTAAAGCTATATCTCAATTTGTTTCTGAGTTATTATTATTATTTTTTTTTTTTGCAGTTTTTTGTAGTTTTTATTATTTTTTGTCATAGTGGCAACAGAAGTATCCATCTCTGTTGAAAGTAAAGGGAAATACAGATTGCTGTATAGACCAATCAGAAAATGAATAAAATGCGGATTAAACCAATAAAAAGCTTCAGATATGCTTTTGATTTCCTACCCTGACGAGGACAATAACCATTTTTCCAATTAGTTAAAAAAAAAGTTAAAAAATCACATGTAGAGGGCGCTGACGACCCGAAACACAATGAACAGGAAAACAATACGTTCCAATCATTTGTTCTTCCAATAACAAATGTTCAACATGATCTCCAGAACATGCCACAACACAACCAGGTTGTGTCGTAGTACCTGTTCATTGTGTTTCGGGTTGTCAGCGCCCTCTACATGTGATTTTTTAACTATTTTTTTTTCTTTGCTGCTAAAAAAAATCCGCCTTCCTTGTTAGCCTTTTCTTGCAAACCGCTCTCCTTTATCATAATTTCTTCCTTTTTTATGAGTTTTTAAAATTTTAACGAACTTTTGGCTCACCCGGTATAATATGTGCAAAGGCAGTTTATTTTTGTTTTCGAAAGTGATCGAAAATGACAATTTATATGGAGGAATTAACTAAAAAAAATCATAGAAATTTTAATTCGCTCATGCATTTAAAGAAGTGAAATTAAAATTTTGAAATTTATAACACAGGGTTGAGAGCGCCCGAGTCAAATGGTAGATTACTATCACTAAATTTTAATAGTATTTCAAGCATTATTTAATGACAGAATTTCTGAGATTTAATAAAGCAAAGAATGCTATTAAAATTTAGTGGTAATAATAGGTCATTGGGTCGAAACGCTCTCATGCCTGATAACAGTAGTAGTAATAATAATAGTAATAATTTAAGAAATTTCTGTTGAAATTTCACGCTTTCTGAAAGCATGTTCGGAATAAAATAAAAACTAAATGACTACGTGAAATTTAAACTAAATTTTCGTCTTTCAATAATGATTCTATTCTATTGTAAGAAAATCAAGTAAAATTTCATCAAATATGATGGGTGAAATCCGCTCCCCCCTCTCCATTATGTTTACTGTAAAAAGTTGTTGTTAATGTATTATGTAATAAATATATTACAAATCTGATATGCTGAAAATCGGATATATTGACAAGTAAATCGGATATATACGTATAGTCGGATATCTATATCTTTTTAAGCTTTTAAAAGTAATAATTATTTTTGGAATTCATATATTTTTTTTTTTAATTCTTAGAAAACTTAATAGAAGACGATTATATACATATTTAAAAAAAAAAAAAAAAAAACTATCTTCTTTCTTTATTTTTTTAACATAAAATATTTTTTAATTTTCGTTCCTCTAGTCGTATGCATTATATTTTAGAATTAAAAACTACACTAATTTTCAGAATTAACGTAATTATGTCGAATTAATTACCTTATTGACAGATAATTTATTTGTGAAACTATCAAATTATATTAAAAAAAGAAGATTTTACTCTCTAAATTAATCTTTGTTTATTTACTTATTGATCAGGTTTGCAGATTTTCAAATTAAGATTCATTCAAAAATGTTTTGTTTTTCAAAATGCATTACATATTAAAAAATTTTATATGCATTTTTTACCATTAAATACAAAAAAAAAAAAAAAAAGCTTTAAGAAAGGTAATGTAAACAAATTGACTATCTTTATTCAAAACAACCATGAATTATTTAGAATTCTTTGGCTATGAAATAGCAAATTGAAACTGAGTTGAAATTTAAAACCTAATACTTTCAATGTTTGAAAATAAATGTCATTTTTTATTTTTAAAGTTAAATATTTTGCCTTAAAAGATTTGAATTAATCCTAATATAAATGCTGCTTTCCGCATTTTGTTTGCGAGCTTTGGATATCTGTACCGTTTTTCGAAGTCAGATATCATAGCAACCGAAAAAAGTTGAATTACATTATTTGAAATCCAGTGAAATGTTTTTTATTACGATCCATTCCGTGTAATTTAAAAGAACTTCTGATACTGCTTATTGTATATTGTGGGTTACTTTGCGCTATAAACAAAATATTCTTTTAAACTTACTATAAACGAAAATGAAACATTTCAATTTCTATAGGAATTATTTGATGTGTTCTTACTGTAGCTTCTATTACAAAAGGTAATGTAAGATAATAAAAAGTTTATTCGAACATCAAGAAAAACGTTTTGCAAGATATAATCAGAGATGAAAGCTACACTTATTTATTTGATTTAGCAAATCGGCTAACAAATTTGATTGTTCATGACAGTTCAATTGCAAAAGAAACTGTAATAATATGGTGCACTATATATAAACTATACATACAATTGACTGTCCATTATAGAGCACCATGTTTGAGAGACGAAAATATTCCTTAAGCTTGTTAAATTGTTCTGTTAAGCTGAAAACCTTAAACTGCATCATGAGCTTAAACTGCATCATGAGATGTCAAAGAACTGCACTGTTTTCACATGTAGAATTTGAAAATTGCGGTATTTCAAGGTTTATAGTGAAAATCATGTTCGATTTTCCGCAAGATGTAAGTTATAGTCTTGAAATGTACAGTTTTTGAAATTTCAAGAAGAAAACAAACAGAAAAAAATCCCCACCCTGACGACAACATGCAACGGGAAGTGCTGGAATATCGGTGATCAAATTCATAAAAATCCATCAAATATATTAAAGAGTTACAATTTAGCATAATTCTTATTCATAATGATTATTAAAAATATAAGGGAGGGGGGGGGAGGGGGAGTTTTATCTTAATACCCTAGGTATAAGACTTGTGCTCAATCTTTTTCTCTTTCCGTTCATTATGCATAAGTGTTTTCCGAAGTAATTTGAACATTCTAATTGCACTAAATATAACACGGATATCCTGGATTTACAGAAATTATTAGACACGAAATCCTGTAAGAAAAATGTTTTTTAATACAAAAGTAGTTTTAAAGACGTTCTTTTTTCCTTCGGCTTAATGGTTATAGTTACGCATTGAAAAGTGTAATGTTATGTACACTTTTTTATGATATAAATATATTTTTTTTACTATGTTAATCATGCGCAATTTTTTAAACCAAAATTACTTTTTTGTTGTTTTTATCATAATTCAACATTTTATTCATAACCACCTTAAGGGGACCGGGAAAGCCCTATCTCTGCCATGTTAAATTCATCAACATTATGTACCTTTTTCTCAGAAATGGTAAAAGATAGAGGTATAGATTTTTTAGAGTAGTTAGAATAACATGATTTGCGTATTTTAACAGATCATTTTCTTTCTAAGTAAAACTCAAAATTAATTATTAATTATTTATTGAAAGTCATTTTTAAATTAGCATTTTTGGAAAGATTTCACAGCCAAAAATAAATAATTCTCAACAAATCATTAAATCCCTGTGTTAAAGTATACAGTATAACATAATATAAGAATTTAAAAAAAATCTGAATCTTTAAGTTTAATAGGTATTGAGAAAAAGGAACACAAACATGAAAAATCCAAGTTTTGAGAAAAAGTCAATTAAAGATTTAAATGGCCATTAAGCTCTGAAGTACTCTTAGAAAGAATGAATAATTTCAACACTTATTTTTTTATATATAAACATATGTGACACATCGTTGGAAAGATAAAAGTTTAAAATCTTTAATGGTATAAAAAAGCAAAAATCGATTTTTTGATTGCATTTTGCTTTCCCCGTCCCTTTAATATGAACTAAAAGTGATAAAAATACATTTAAAAAGCAAATAAATACCTTTATTTATTCAAATCGACACACTGTAAAACATTTATGTAACGTTACTCCACAAAATTGGTGGCAGCATGCTGCCTCCAATTTTATAGAGTAATTTTTTTCACTTATATAATGGTGTAATTTAAATTGATATAACTGGTGTAATGTTACACTTTAGTGTAACGTAACACCGGTTATATCGGTTAAAGTACTCCATAAAAGTGGAGGCAGCAAGGCTGCCACCAATTTTATAGAGTAACGTTACACAAATGTTTTACAGTGCATGTTTCATCGCTCGGACGGTTACATTCTTAAGATCCATAATGATACATATATTTTCGCAAAAATTTTTTAAATTCAAAACTGGTAAACAAAAATCGCGTATTTTCATGCATAATGAAGTCAACTGCAACTTTAAACAAGTAAGAAAAATCATGCGTTAAGCATGGGTTACAAAACACTTTCCAACACTCCCTGAATGCTTTAACAAAACTTCTTTATTTAGGAAATAAGGTATATAAGTGAACGAAGTAAACATTTTAGAAAACGCATAAAACATTTGAAAAACTGATTTCAGCAGTTACCGTCTATAGTAAATATGTATTCCAGTTTTTTTGAATAGCTCTGTATTTGATCTGTAGGTTGATACTATATAATGGGGGAAATTTAGTTTAGCAAGAAAACGAATAACAGGTTAAAATTTCTCTTTCAGCAATTTATACTAATAAATGGAAACATAGTTGTATACTTTTGTACAACCCCGTAGTTAACCTAGCACTTTTATTACGCGCACTATTTAGCTAAAGTTTAATTCAAAGTAAAACACTCTTAAAACTACTGGAATCACATTTCCAGAAATTATCATTTATAGACGGCCATGTATCCAATTCTTTGCGTGACCCTGTATATCATTTTATCTATGTTCTACAAACATTTCTTAGTAAACTAAATGCAGTTCAGCGTAAAAATTCATAACTAATTTAAAAACCACCTTTAAGCAATTTACAATCATGCCCAGTAACCATTACGTATTCTTTTGTGTAGCCCTGTATATGAATTACAGCATTTATGCACGCCATATACAATGCATAAATAGAGTGAAACATAAAAGCACATAACATAATTAAAAATGCATTTCCAGCAGTCATTGCTACCGTACAGTACTTCGGATACAATATATTATCTGAAATCTTTTGTGTGTCCCTGTAAATGCTATGCACTTCGTATTGTACACGAAATAAGTTATAGTAAACCTCAGCGACGTATATAAATTTCATTATACATGAAATAATTTAACATTATTAAAATACGTCGAAAAAAATTCCCTCCACCCCTATATCATTATGTAACGGAATTCTTTTGTGTGGCCCTGTAAATGAATAATAATTATTCTTTGAACCGCATATTCTGTAGAATGCATATTTTAGTGCACTTGATAAATGCATATCAATTTTATTATGTTTGAAAGCATGTAACATCATTAAAAATAATTTTAAACGATTTTTTCCCATAGGCCGTAGTGTAACGGAAAAATTTGACTGTCCCTGTAAATGAACTAAACACCTTACAAACTTTTGCAACAGGGTTCGTGCTATGGTAGAGGTCACTAACATCCAAAAATTTCAGAACGATCCGAGTATATTTACGGGAGTTAGAGCGCGTACAGTCGGACAGACGGCCAGACAAACCGAAAGCATAAGAACTTTTCAACTTTGTTGGAAAGTGTTAAAAAGGATATTTGTGAACGTCAATTATTTTTGTACTATTGTTTCATTATTCTGGAGAGCATTTCTTTCCAAATTTTAGGTAGCTCGAAGGAGGCTGAATGATTGCATGCGTTCTCACTTCGTAAAAAGATCCCTATTGATTCTCGGATAATGGATGGCAAATAAAATCTTGATGGATAAATTATTCTACTATTTTTAAAATTAATCTAAATAATCTAAATTTAAACAGTACAAAGGGCATTAGGAAACTTTTGCAATATGACGAAACAAAAAGTCGCAGGTGGCTGCTTGTGGTTGCGTGCTAACATATTTTCATACTGCGCCTACAGTAGGAGGAGATCATGAATTGCGGCTACAGCTTCGTCCCCTTCTGTATGAACGTGGAAACCCACACAGCCCGCTATTCCCCCTCAAAGGTCAAGATGGGTGGTGTCGGGCTGTCAAGTGAAGGAACGGGGAGCTTTCCTCTTTGGATTAACGCATTCGATTAATCTGCAGGGATATAGGGGCATCCATTTTGTAGCCTGGTGAAGTATAGAATTTTAAAAAAGGTTTTTTTTTTTCCTCTTTTTTGTTGAGAACTTTTATCAAATACTACATTTCTTTAAAAAGACTACATTATAATGGAATACAATAATTAAAAAAAAGTCCTTGATGTAAAAAAAACTGTGTCTGTAATATTTCGCTCTTTTTTAAACATATATACTAGCCTTTTATTTCGTTTCATTAAAATTCTGCCACAATGTTTTTACAGAAAATTCAGTTATAAGGGAATATAAAAATTATATAATACGATTTTAATTAAAATATTGTTCTAAACAATCTGTGCTGATGTACATTTTTTTTTTTTTTTGGATGAAAAGGCATTTTTTCTTTTGGGAATTTATGTCATTTTCACCAACAGAATTGTCTATGCGTTTAAGATTAGTGCATCATTTCCTTCAATTATTTTTAAATGTTTCAGATTTTAGTTTTATTGGTTAATTTTGATTTCAAGGGATAGAAGAAAAGAAATTTAGAAATAAACTAATAAATTTTAGGAACTTTAAATGCAAGCTAAAGTTTATTGAATATGTTATTATACTGACGCAATCACACTAACTTGTTCCATATATGAAAATGATCTTTTCTTTTGAAAATGGTGTCAGTTTCATCATCCGAACTAATCTCAAATCTAAGATTATGTCACCTTTTAAGGGCTTTATCAAAGAAATATGTCCCTCCGACAACACGGAGCTTTTAAATATTTACGGACACATTTTTAAATGCAAAAGCATGACGTTTGCAGGCATGACTACTGAAGCGATTTGGATCGAATAGTGTTTACCAATCGTTGATCAATGAGTTACTTATATATTTATAAGCGATTTTTTCCACGTGACGACAGGTTTTCCTTTGACAGTATTTGATGAATGATCTTTTGCTTTTATTAAAACATGGAAAACACTCGATCGCATAGTATCTGCATGAAAACACCTGCCAATTTCATGTGTTACAATATTCCTTTAAATATGACTACATTTTCATTTGTGGAACACCCTTCAATCTACTATAATCAAATTTTATTTTTTGAAACAACTCAAATTACCATGTTTAACAATCCGGCGAGGTTAGGACAGGGTTTTGAGGGCTTAGCTCGTAACGGCCTCTAATACATAAAAAAAAAATAATAAAAAAAAAATACTTTGAATTATTATTTAAGAGAAAAACTTTCTTAAAACTTGTTCAGTTAATAAAACTTTAAATTTTGTATTTTTCTCGGTGAATTAAAATAAAAAAAATTTTCTTTTATTCTAAAAAAATTTTTTTTTTTTTTTTTAAAATCTAAGGCAACTTTTATTTTTCTAAAACCATCATTGATTTTTAAGAATTCCTTCTTAGCTTTCCAAGGAGCTTATTAGAAATGGCTGGAAGGAATTACAGTTAACATTTGACAATTATTTAGTTATTTATTAGGAAGGGACCGAACCGATAGATACACACATGTTCAAATAATAACAGGGATGACAGGGATGACCGCCCCGGGAACCCAGCTTTCGCTTTAGAGTATAAGTGCAATCCCGGGGGGAGACAATCAAATAATAACAATTAAAAAAGATATATATATTTTTTTTTTACATTTTACTCCTGTCGGTTTTTAGAGCTCTGCACGGGTTGGAATTTCCAGGCCCGGCCCGAACGAAAGCTATCTTGGCCCGGCCCGGTATAAAAATTGGAAGATTGGCCCGACTCAGTTTCTACAAAAATGACCGTTTTTTCTCTACAAAAATGTCCGTTTTTTCTCGACATACAATTAAGATTCTTTTAATGAATACTACATATATATTTATGGGAACATTTTACAGTATATTTTAGATTACTATGTGTTCGCAAAACATAAAATACATAACAGTAAACATTAACGATTACTTACAGTGTTTTAGTCATAGTCTCTACTGACATTTCAAAATTTCAAATAAGGATTCATTAAAAGATTAATGTAGTTCAGAATAAAGGATTAAAAACATGATAATTTTTGAAGCTGTATAATAAAGAGTATATTTGTGAAAATATTTCTCTCATTTTTAAGGCTTTTCCCAAATCTAAAGGAGCTACATTTCGACACATTTATGAATTCATTTCTTTTTGGAAACGCGTAAGATTGGCAGGTATTCTTATTAGGAAACTATGTAAATGTCGTTTTTTTTCTTAAATTAAAGCAATATATCTTTCTGAAAATACTGCCAAAGTTAGCGTTTTGAATCGAATTTCCGCAAGCGATAGCACAGGAAAAGAGAAAAACGTGGCAGTCACGTGACAAGAATCTCTGTTATCTCTATAAGTGATTTATCAAGTATAAAGAAAGCTATTCGTTTCCAAATGCCTTCAATAGTCAGGCTTGTCAATTTTATGCCTTTATAGTTAAAAATGGGTCAGAAAATGTGTCTAAAAGTTTCGCATTGTTGAGCGGTGAATATAAGAACGACCTTAAGGTATATTTCCAAATATACTGTTAAGGCTATTCTTAACTGCTCTCCTCAACAAGCGCAAAACGTTTTGACATATTTACAATTTCATTTTTTAACGGAAAGATATAAAATTGGAAAGCCTGGCCATGAAAGCGATTTGAAATTGAACTGTTTTTTCCATTTTTTGATCAATCAATTACCTATTGAGTTATAAGCGAATTCGATCACGTGACAAACACGTTTTTCGCCCGCTCTTGAGTGCTCTTTCTCCCTTCGCGCGGAAATTCGGTTCAAAACGCCCACTTTGACACTCTTTTCTGAAAGATCTATTGCGTTTGCAAAAAAATGAAAAAACCAGCTTGTTTCATGCATTTTCGAGCAAAAATAAATTAAAACTTATGTCAGAAAGTTGTCCTTTTGGATTTAAGAACACCCTTAACAGAAGTTCATTATCACTATTAATAATCTTACAAAACATAATGCCTATCCTACACATCCTGAGATCGATTAAGACCAGTTTCGTCCCGGCACGAGTCTGCTGAGAAAAATTAAACCCGGAGTCAGACATCTAGTAACTGTACGATGCCGATCTCAACGATGGACATGTTATATTTCTGTATTGATGTTGTTAAACTCGCATCGGCTCGTGATGCACATTTATACTTCTCGAGAAAATCATATTCATTGAAAATGGCTCGTATTTTATCTGCTTCACTTGAATTCTTATATCGGGCCGATAGGCCCGATTAATTTTTTTTATCGACCCGGCCCGACCCTGCAGGCCCGTTCAATTTTTTTGCCGGCCTGGCCCGGCCCGTTTATTTTGTCTGCCGGCCCGGCCCGGCCCGTTGAAAAAATTGTCCTAATTCTGCCGACCCGGCCCGTTTGAAAATTCGCCTTCATTCCGCCGGGCAGGGTACGGGCCTCGGGCCAAGCCCGGGCAGACCTCTAGTCGGTTTATAAAGGACGTTTTAAAATGCGCAGGCAAGCAATATCTACATTTTGCTTTTACTTTTAAGAATCAAGGTGTTTTTAAACTAATGGTTTTCCGGCACATTCACAGACTTTCTTTTAACGTAAAAACGTGAAACTGGGCAGGAATGCAAGTGATTTGGAATCGAATTTTATTTTTCATTTTTCAAAAAATATACTTAATCGAGTTACAGGTGTTTACTCTCTTATAACAACTTTTTTGGTAACTTCCGTTCAAATGGCCAACTGTGACACCCTTTTCTGTCACTTTGTTTGCCTTTATAAGAAAAAGAAAAACGCTATTAGATTTCGTATTTTTTTTTTTTTTTATAAAAACGCGCTTGCCAGTTTTGTGTTGTTAATAATAAAAACGTATTTATGACTGTCTCAGCAAGTATCCAATTTGAATTTTATACATATTAGTTGAAATTAAGGATTGACCGAAACGAGTTTTTAAGACCGAAACAAAAACTGAAACCGAACTTTGGTAATCTTACTATTTTCGGCCGAAAACGAAAATGTCCTATTTTTTTTAAAGTAATTAATACATACATAATTATTGATTAATTATATGTGTAATTAAATAAATTGAAGGATTATTATGTTTTGAAATTAACGCACAAATATAATTAAAAAGATTTATTAAAAGACGTATAATACACTTAAAAGTTAACACTTTCAAAACATTAAATACAATTCTAAAAGTCTAAAACCTACAAGTTTCAAATGTAAACTTTTGAATTCTACAAACTAATAAGTATTTTTCTCTTTTTAACTGAAGTAAGACCCTGATGATGGCCACAGGGTAGCTGAAACTTGTAAGTTTTAGACTTTTAGAATTTTATTTAGTGTTTTGAAAGTGTTAACTTTTAAGTGTTATACGTGTAATTATTATACGTGTGGCCATAGTTGGCTCTCTGTGCCTCTGGCCAAAACTTTTTATTTTCATATAAAATAAAATATAATTAAATCAGTCTCTAATTATATGAATTTCATCTAATTAAAAAATGTTTTAGGTATACATACCTCGATTTACCTTTTACAAAGATTTTTGTAAATGATAATCTGTTATACTGTAATATAGTAATATTATTCCGTTATACTATATTCAACGGGTATTCGAAACACTTCTGCGGTTTCAAATCTATTACTGTTAAGTCTGCAGCTTTTAATGAGCTTGTGAAAAGCGTCTTCAAAGTTTAGTCATGCATGTATTACTTGCTTTATAATTTATTTCACATGTTGAGTCAGTCATGACTGATAATTATAAACAGTGAAATACACAGCAATAAATAAAGAGTGTCTCATTTGAGCCGATACAGCTCAAATCAATGAGTTATATTGAAAATTTCCAAAGGAAGAAACGAGACTTTTTGGAATAAAAATAATTTCGGACGAGTTTCGGTGAGGCCGAATTTTTGGCAACATTTTCACCGAAAACGAAACTCCGATTTTGAGCCAAAAACGAGAACGAAACCGAATTTTCGGTCGATCTCTAGTTGAAATGTTTGGTTTACACACTGAATTGTTGATTTAATCTATGAGTTTTTTCGTTTCAAAATTTTAAGTTCTAAACTGAGTTTGAAAAAAATGCTTCGTTTTCACTTTTATCAGTTTTCGCTTGTGCTCTTAATTATTTTCATACTAATTATTTAGCATATAATGCTAAGTACTGCATTATTATGAAAATAATAAAACTTTAGCGTTATAGTTTATGTTATATTTATATGATACAGATTATTTTAGCATTACAGTTTGATATATTTATATGATACAGAATATTGAATTAAACTATATTCGACTAAAACGTGCTTAATCAATATATATGTTTTATTATCGCATGCTTAACAGAAGATTGCATCTGTATTGAAAAAAAAAAATCGCATATTTTTAGTTTTTTAAAGACGTACTTACGGTGACTAAAAAATACGTGACAAATGAATGTTGTTAATGTAGAAGAATACATGATTTATACAGATTTGTACGTGTGTAAATTTATGTACAGATAACTGAATCAAAAATCAACTGAATCATTTTTTTTTTTTTATCTAAAAAATATTTCATGTATATAGAGAGAAAATTAACTTCGTTTCACCCTTCTTTATTATATTTGGCAATTCATGCCACATTACTGTTTTGAAGTACATTTTAAAGAAATGTATTGCTTTTTTAATTAGCCTTTTTTTTTTCTTGGGGTATTTAGGTTATAGATTTAAGAATTTACAGCCGGAAGTGAAATTTTGTTTTTGCTATATTCTCCAAGAAAAGCATTTGAAACCCTTTGTAAGCTTATAAGTCGCTATTTATTAATCGCGTGTCAATAAACTAACGACAGCAATATTTGCCACATTGAGAGGTTGTCGGAACAATCCGATGAATGACATGAAGTTGACATTTGCTTAAAAGTGCTTCCAGATTATTCCACTTTCAACTGAAATGCATTTTGGAAAAGAGCAAACAGCCTTTGTGCTTTGAAAAGCTTATATAGTAACAAATAATTGACTATTGTATGATTAAAGATCTGACACCAATGAAGTCGGTGTTGTTTAAAGAATCGGAACTAGAAAACTGCCTATTCCCTTTTCTTTTATTGTATAATGGGGTGATTAAAATGTATCTCTTTCCTTCTTTCTTTCTTTTGTCCAACTGCACTTTAATATCTTCAGATTTACTTGATAGTGTACCATTTATTTATGAAATTTGTCACCATATGAAAATAGATAGCACTTAGTTAACGCATATAGTTATTTACAAAGAAAAAGTATCAGAAAAGAAAAAAAAATTCTCTCAGAAAGATTACAGAATGAGTCCCTTTTATTAGAGAAGCATACGTAGTACTAACACATTAGCTGAATTGGCGCACATTTCGTGAACATGTGCGTTCCCATAAGTGTACCTGATACATAAATTAAAAAACCCAATTCCACTCCATCCAGGCAACAAAATGGATGCTTATATGGATCATTCCGAGGCAAATCCACTATTTCAAAGAAAGGATTAGTTTTTCTCCCGATGCGAGGTGGGGGAGAATGATTAATGGTTTTCTTATTGTTTGATTTGAACCGGGCCCCTTGGGCCGGAACCTGTATGAACTGCGCTCGAAGGGGTGAGATAAGCAATCCATCACTGTATTGAGGGTTGCCTTTAACAATTTATTTTTCCAAAAATCTTCAAATCCAGCCATGGTAAATCTTGGGGTAAAGCCATGGCGACAATAATCACAATACTTAGCACGTGGTCTGCATTCATCTAGCATTGTATTGCATCTTATAAGATAGTCAACGTAATAAATACAAATAAAATATTAAAAGGAACTATAATTCCTCAAGTAGACGGTACTTACTAAGATTTACTACAAAAGAAGGGGAACTTTCGATTTAAATGGGCCCGCTGCAAACTGCCGCCCCAAATTTTGTTAGCTCTTTCAAGGTATTCCAAGAAATATCTAATGTAAATAAAATAAATAAATAAATAAATAAAATAAAAATTATCAGAGAAAAAAAGAACTTTAACACAAATCGCATGGAATCAGGATATTACTTAAAAAGAAATATTTAGAAGCAAAAAAGAAAAAAAAAAGTAATTTATAAAATTACAACGACCATTTGGAAAACGATTTTTTCGAAGACTAAAATTTAAGACATAAAAAATCGCACGGAGTTGATCATACATTGCGTACGCCATGAATTAAACATTAATAGTGTTATTACACGTAAAAATTGCAAGCCAACAAAATCGCCTGCGACCCGTCAGATTTCATGAAACTTAAGTATTATCCACCTGAAACTTACGTAAATATCCAAGCATTTCATTGGCTGTTCGGGAAAAGGCTTTTCCATCGTCAGATTTCCAAGAAATCTGACGGCCAATTTTAAATGAAATTTAATTCTTAAACTTCTAAACATTCGACAATATTACTTTTTACACCGTCGGATAGAAAAAAAAATGTACTTTTAAATGCAATTTGTTTGAAAGCTGTATCTCAATTTGTTTCTGAGTTACTAATTTTTTTTGTAGTTTTTATTACTTTTTGTCATAATGGCAACAGAAGTAATCCATCTCTGTTGAAAGTAAAGGGAAATACATATTACTGTATAGACCAATCAGAACACGAATAAAATGCGGATTAAACCAATAAAAGCCTTCAGATATGCTTTTAATTTCCTACCCTGATGAGAACAATAACCATTTTTCCAAATGGTTAAAAAAAAAAAAAAAAAAAATTAAGAAAATTTTTATTTTGACTTTTAATATTTGGATAAAAACGTTTTTCCGTTTTTAATGATAAAATATGCTGAAAATTCATAAAATTCAAGTTATCATAACTCGGTAAGTTTTATTTGTAAAAATGAAACTTTTATTGTTTTACTTATTAGTACACGAAGAAAGTTTTACTAAATACAATGCTTGAATACCGTAAAAAAATTAAATTTCTGTAACTTTTAAAAGTAACACTTTTTTTTTATATAAATGGATTTAATAGGATGAAGAACAACAGTAAAACATGTTTGCTATTGAAACTGTACGTACTTCTAAAGCTAATAGTTTAGGAAATTAGTCATTGGGCAACAAATAGAGCTGACACTCTTATATACTATTTGTCGCGTTTTTTAATATTTTATATTCAAAACTTCATTGATTTTCACAATTTTTTCCCTCAAATAATACCAAATCTGTCAGCAGCATGTTTAAATTAACAAGATTATAAGTTGTAGTATTATTATTTTTTAAATGAAGCAGAATGGAGAAGGTTCTGATTTAGGATTATTTTAAAAATCCTTAATATGTTAAAATTTTCTATCACAATGTTAAATTTTTCTATGGCTTTTAAAAGTCAGCAAAAATTTAATTTAACAAGTAAAAATTAAATTTAGAAATTCAAAAAGCTCGACTGCGTAAAGAGCGAACTAATTAATTATTTCTCATCAATGTGAAACTGTATTTTATATTACTTAGCTATTTTATTATTATTATTTACTTGTATTGATGAGTTTTAAGTTGTGTTTATTTAATTGTTAGTTCCTATCTATAAACAGAGTTTCGATGAGGCCTATAGATGTCTACGAAGGTTAGAGTTGCAGTCAAGCTAGAGATCCTACCTACACAACTTCCAGGTTGTTTAATATTTAAATGGAGCTTCTGACTGTAAAATGGTCAATGAAACATCGTCTTCATTTTGAAAGACCTATCCAATGATATCCACTCAATAGGGTGCATAGATTTTTTTCGTCTCTACCGCCATTTTGAATTTATAAAATCAAAGCCTAGCCTATAACCATCGGACGGTTAAGATGAATCGATAGAGACCTCATTCCTTAAAATCCATCCAGCCTCTGGAATGTTTCGAGGGTATAAAGAAATCCACATACCCAGATACGCGTGAAACACATAACCCTTCTTGGTAGTCGGGTAAAAATATTTTGAGGATCAAAATCATAAAGTCAACTATAGTCTATTATTTATTTTTTTATTTTTTTTTATAGGAAGTCATCTATTATTTAAAAGATTATTTTATCTTTATATATAAATAAAACCGTAATATTTGGAGAAGATGCGTTGATTTAATACGATAATCATAATCTTATTTGTATGAAAGTATTTTTTTTTTTTTTTTTTTTGAGTTTCTCTCAAAATTTTCTAACTTACAAACTCATTTTTAAACGTAAAAGCATGTCACTTTCAGGCATGACTATTGAATTGATTTAGAATCTAATAATCTTTCATTTTTTGATAACTGAATTAAATGTTGAATTATAAGCGATTGTTGTTTGATGAAAATTTTACCGGACTGTCACGTCTGGAAATTCAGTTTAGAACGCATCGTAAAAATTCAGTTCTAATGCTAAATGCTTTTAACAGCATCTTGTGAAAGATTACCTTTATTGAAAAATAGAAAAACCCTTTCGATTTCATAGTTTTTAAATCAGCATCTGTCACTCTCATGCAAGAACAAACAAATATAAATTCTGGAAAGTATATAATGAGTTTGGATTTGAAAACAGTCTGCTCTTAAATTCGAAGAAGCTATTTTCTGATACATTTTTTAATTCCTTTTTTGCTCGAAAATACATTAAATTAGAAGGTGTTGTTATTCAGAAACTAAGTAATCTAATGACTTTTCCATTTTATGCTCAAAGCAGAGGATTTTACAGAAAATACTCTAAAAGTTGGCGATTTGAACCTAAATTCACGACGCAGCAGTTCGAGAAAGAAGAAAAACTTGTCGTCATGTAACAAGAATGGCTTATAACTCTATAAGTAATTTATTAATCTGAAAATGGAAAACGCTATTCAATTAAAAATCACTTCAATAGGCCTCTTAATTTTATTCCTTGAAGTATAAAAATGAATCAGACAATGTGTCATAAAATTTTGTGTTGCGATACACTTAAATTAAGTTTCTTTATCCACTTTCGGATGCATGTTTTTCAAATTATAACGCAATTCTCAGTTTTGAATTGAAGAGAATTTAATGCTCTTCTTCTTATTATTAATTTATAAGCATGTGCATAAGAGAATAGGGCGTGATTATAAGAATTATATATTCAGTAAAAATTAAATTTTATCAAGAAATACATACTTAAGTTTGAGTTATAAAACATCGTACAACCGCTTTGGTATTTTAAATTTTACTTTAGAATTAAAAAAAAAATAATAATAAGTTTTGAAAGAAAATAATAGATCAATATTTAAATACCATAGTTCAAAAGAAGTTACTAATAATAATAGTAAAAACAATAATACTAAGGGCAATAAAAGAAGTACTAATTAGCGTTCATAGGAATATTTCAGCAGCAAGAATATCCTTCTATTTAGAATGTTGTTCTTTTTCCCCCGAACATCTTTCTTTCAAATTAATAAGAATAATTTTAAGGTGAAAATTATTTCTAGAATATTAATTAAAATACGAAATATCTGTATATAAATGTTAATATTTCATTTGTTTGAGATTCTTGAAAAATCTTAGAATGAAACATCCAAAGGCACAGTCAACGAGAAATTTGTTTAAATCTGACGAAAATATTTGTTTCCATACATAATTATCCTACGTCAAATATTAAAAAATATATATTTCTAAACGAAAAATAATATGTTTAGGGTGGGGGATGGCATTATTAGGTAACAAGTGTTTTTTCTTCATAAAATTTTCTCTTCTAAAGTAGTTTAAAAAAATTATCCAATGTTTAAATTTCTTGAGTAAATATATATTTTATATGGATTTTTTTTTATCATCATACTTTTATTTATTTCCTTATTTTTTTCAATTTGTGAATTTATTATTAACGGATATACATGTTTAAATTGTCCATTTTTCTGTGCTTTAATAACTATTAACAAAAAATTTTATTATATACATATATAAAATATATGTGTATAAAATTTTTGTGAGTTTAAGAAAAAGCATTATTGATAGCCTAAATTATCGATAAAGCGCCCAATTTAGCGAATTAACGCCAATAGAAAAGCGTCTTTCTAACGAAAAAAGTTCTCACTTCGTGCTCATAAGTATAAGAGACGGGGTGACAATGATATCCGTTCCCCGTGACGTCGAGCGCAATTCATACAGGGGGAGGCAAAGAAGGGTAGGCATAGGCGCAGTTAGCCGGTCTCCAACAAATGTCTGTAGGCTCAGTTAGTCATTAGCTGTGATAGTGTGAAGTTCTTGAAGATCCTGGTCAAGAAGTGAGATAAGGGCAGTTTTGCAGCGTAACTTCGCGGATGGTTTAAACATACACCAATGCTTAGAAGAAATACTCTTGCACTTGGCGATGATTGTCCACATGGAACGTATATATACAGATGGTACACCAAATTCCAAAGGTAAAATTTTTCCCTGGTGGACGCTGAAAGAGCGGGAATGCTGCGAACGTCAATTACGGAAGAAAACATTACTGCTGTGAAGGAAATGCTTGACGAAGACAGACGAATAACTTAACAGCTGATAGAGGATAGCTAAGGACTAAATGCACCTGCAATTCATTCAGTTCTGCATGATCATTTGCAAATGAAGAAACTGTGTTGTCTCTGGGTGCCATTTAGACTAACTCAAGAGCAGATGACACGACGTGTGACTTGGTGCCGGGAGATGCTAAAAATGTTTGCTAAGAGACAATATCAGTATACGAACAGTATCGTGACAGGTGACGAAACTTGGTTATACTATTATGATGTGCCGACTAAGTCTCAAAACTAAGTTTGGGTCTTTGATGAAGAGGACATATTGGTAGCTGTCAGAAAATCCTGATCTGTCAGGAAGAAAATGATAGCTGTATTTTTCAAATCGGGTGGAATTGTTGAGTGTATCGTTTTGGAAACACAGAAGACAGTAAGTGGTACATTGAACAGTGCCTGACTAAAGCCATAGACTCTTTGAAGAAACTGCGACCTAAGTCAAGAATGAAAACATGGTTCCCCCATCATGACAATGCTCCAGCCGTACGGTTCTCGCATGTGAAAATGAAGCTGAAAGGGATTTGGTTTTTCAGTGATGAGGCATTCTTGAGGACTTGGGACAATTAGTGCGCCTTACTGTCTAGTGAAATTTGACAGAGCTCATTTAAGGACTGGTTTCGAAGGATGGAGAACTATTGCTTGTAACGGAAGTTATTTTGAAAAAGTTTGATAAATAAATCCGTATTGCAACACTTTCCTAGTACCCTTTGCAGAATAATTTATCCATCAACATTTTACTTACCATCCATTATCCAAGAATCAATGGAGATCTTTTTGCGCAGTGAGAACATATGCAATGATTCAACCTCCTTGGAGCTACTTAAAATTTGGAAAGAAATGCTCTCCAGAATAATGAAACAGTAGTATAAAATATTCCACGTTCACAAATATCCATTTTTAATACTTTCCAATAAAGTTGAAAAGCGTTTATGGGTGAATATCACAAAATGTAAGATTTTGAAAACAAAAATTTGGAAAATTTAAATCGTTTCAAAGCTTTTTTTTAAATGTTGGTTGAACAATTGAATAAAGGAATTTGTATGTAAAATTGTTAAAGTTGAAAGAGCTTAAGTTTATTTTTATGTAATTATAATTATGTCATTTTCTTGGCATATGTATGCCAGAATAATAACCGCCACACTGTAAAAAAAAAAATCTGTAAAGTTACTAAAGTTTTTCTAGGAAACTGGGATTCCAAGAACTTTTCATGTAACGGCATGTTACAGGAATTTTTGTTATTGCCATTACAAGAAAAGTTCTTGGAATCCCAGTTTCCTAGAAAAACTTTAGTAACTTTACAGATTTTTTTTTTACAGTGCAGGATAACGACAATTTCATTCTAAAACATTTTTCACATTTTTGTTTTTTTTATTTATTTTTAAATCTAATATTTTAATTTTGTTCAACATGTTTCCTCTAGAGTACCTCAAATTCAGTGTAATATTCAGTTTTATTTCTAATTTATACAAGTCAGGAAAATGACATAATAAAAGTCTACTCCATTTTTACAAAGCCTTTAAACACGTTATTTTCAAAGAACTATCTAAAAGATCTTGCTGGTAGCAATGATTTTACTACGTCTGACTTGAACTATGTCAAGAACAAGAAGAATTACTCTGCAGAGCCATCTTTATACCTCATAAGGAACTAAAATGAACAAGCCAGGACAATGACATTCATTTTCAGGGACAATCATAGTTTAATTATGGAAAAATGTTTATAAAATACAGAACTTGTTACCTTCCATATATATGCGTTATATAAGGTATAATAATTAATTAGAAATTTAAAAAACTAGGAAAAAGTATTTGTAAATGATAGCAGAAAGAGTTTTACTTTGCACACATCACAGCGTGACGTGCCAGGAAAATGACAATCTGAAATTTTAAGTCTTTTAATTGCTTTATTTTTGTGTTATTATGAGTATAATATGTCTTGAAAATACTTCTAAGAATATTTTTAATTAGAATGTAGATAAGATAATTAATTACATTATATAACATCAAATAGAAATTTTATTGTGTAGACTGCGATTTTCGTATTTTGTGATATCGATCATTATGCATTCGGATCTGTCCGTCTGTCCACGCTCCAACTACCGTAATATATTCGGAATTTCATGCAACTGATAAATGTTATTTAGGGTCATCAAGGCATGTTTGGTATTGTATACGAAGTGGGTGGGATTAAGAGTTCATTCACAGGGGTACTCAAAAGAATTCCGTTACATTATAGTCAATGGGAAGAAATCGTTTGCTGCGTAATTTTAATGACATTACGCTATTTCAAATGTATTGAAATTGATATAAATCACTGAATTTCACTCCTAGATAATTACTATACAATACAGGCAATACAATATATACAGGGCTGTTCAAAGAATTCGGATAATTTCTCGAATGTTGATGGGAACAGCTGAAATTGGGTTTTCAAATGTGTTATGCGTTTCCATATGGTTGAATTAAACATAATATTTTAACTTATTACACAGTACACTTTTGTATCATTATTCTGAATGAGTTGGAAAGTGTTTCATAATCTATGATAACGTATGATTTTTTTTTCTTTTTTGTTAATATTGCAGTTAATTTCATTATGTATGTAACACATGATTTTTGTTTATCAGTTTCCAAATATAATTTTTTTTTGCAGAAATATTTCTATCATTATAGGTCTTGAGAATGTCGCCGTCCGAGCGATGAAACATGTCGATCTGAATAAATAAAAATATTTATTTTCCTTGTATGTGTATATTTATTACTTTTAGATAATATTATGTTGTTTGATGTTTCAAGTGATTTTCATATATAGTTTTATTTTATTCATCGAAGCTGTTTTTGGACGCTTTCTTAAACTATTAATAAAAAGATAAAACCAACGCTAGATTGCAGGGTGTACAGTTCTTTCAAAATACAGGGTGTCCGGGCTAAAAGTATCCAAAAGTCATGTCTTATTTTTACGGAACTACCTATTAGATTTTTTTAAAAAATAATTTAAAAAAAAAATAGCATCTCATAAAAAATTAATATCAATAGACTTCGACGTGTGCACTTTTGATAACACGACAAACGTCTAAACGGTAATCCAGTTCTCCCCAAATGTTTCGTAGCATATCAGGAGTTGTTAGACAAATTCCTTCTATCAAATTTCTTCTTTTTCCACTCATCCACAATTACAGTTTTTTGTTTTGTTCAGTGTTTTAAAATCTCGGAGGAGTTTTCAATTCACGAAGGTGAAGTCTATTATATTCTAAAGGGTAGTTCCGTAATAATAAGCCATAACTTTTGGATACTTATAGCCCGGACACCCTGTGTATATAGGGTTCCCTTGTGAAATAGAGATGCAATAAGATGTAATCTTCTAAATGTTATGGCTGTTTTTAGAACTATCTCTTATTTTATTAAATGAAAAATGAATCCAACTCAAAAATTTAGCAGTTACAGTTTTCTTTAACATATTTAAGGTTGCCACGGGCGACTATTTTTTAATTCTGCCTCTCACCATTTTCTTAAAACAAAAATTATAGACATACTGTTCAAGAACATTTGCAAGAGAAATATACTACAAAATCTAGTTTTTTTTTCTTAAAAAAAAAAAAAAAAAAAAAAAAAAAAAAAAAAAAAAAAAAAATAGCGGTATTAATAGAATAGAAAAACAGTCGCCTGTGGCAGTCCTGAATATTATATAGTATTGTGTAGTGAAATCGTGGTGCAATGAATTTAGCACCAATTCTTCAAAAATTCGAGTTAAATTTGAATAGTTACTTAGTTCGTTAATTAAAGAGGAAACCAACTTTAAAATGTAGGCATTAAGGATATCTAGTAAACTATATTGGGTTACTAATGAAATCGCGATGAATGTATTGTTAACTAGGGGGCTCTGCCCCCTGCAAGCTACGCTCGCCAACCCCCATTCAGACACCGCAGAATCTAAAAACACGCTAATCTGATGGGTTTTAAAAATATTACAGAAGATTGAATTACACTGAAAAAAGCTATGCAGATCTCCCTGTAAACGGGTTTCCATTCAATTTCCTTTGATACAAAAATTTAAGGGTGAATCAGTTGCTGTTAAGACATTCAATGGTTGTTTTCGTTTTTGATTAAAGAGGATCAGTTAAACTTTTGAAAAGAAGCTAAAATAAAATAAATTAAGTATACAGAGTCTTTGTCTCCCGGTATTTTAAAACAATCTCTATAACAATAGCCTAAATCATGTGACAGTCATCAACAGTTCCAGGCGGACCACTTCGCTTTTTATACTCCAGGTGTCATTTTGGTACTTTAATGTTAGCCAGGCGCAGGTGATAAGTCGCCAAATATTATTATATCGTCATCATTTCATCTATATTATAATAGTTCGAGTCATCAACTGCCATAAACAAATACTGTCTGATCCCTTCGCCGTTCATATGAAAGTTTGGCACAGATGTCATATACGAGCCATATTGGCGCGATTTTTTAACGACGCCAATTTGGGGAACGCATCAACAGTATAAACAACAACATCCGGCTTACCATATCAAGCAAAATAACGATACTTTGGCTCCAGTTAAGTACCCGTTCCGTATATGACATTGGCGTCAGAAAAAAAATCGCGCCAATATGGGACCGTAAATTTTCCATTTTGATTAAAAAATAAATTTTTTTTCGAATAAAACTACGTAAAATTCCCATGGTTGCAAAGAATTCTTGGTACTGTTACACTAGCCGGATGCAAATCTCGCCAATAGCTTTTTTTCAACTCGCCCGTTCGCATTTTTTTTTTTTTTTTTTTTTTTTTTTCAAGTGGTAATATTTGGCCAAATGTCATATACGCACAGCAAATTTGGCGTGATTTTTTTTTTTTTTTTTTTTTTTTTTTTTACGAAAATTTGGCGAAAACCTCGTTTTCAAATACCAGTTATATTTAGTTAGTGTTTTTCGACATAAATCACTGTCTTATTTAATGCCCGTACTATACTTATATTTTCTTATACCAATATTTCATGCATTATTATTATAGTAGCCATTAGTATAGACATATTTTTCATATCTGTTTAACATCAATATATAAAAACTCATGACACTTATTTTTCATTTAAAAAAATCTTTTATCTTGCTTTTTGTACATATTAACATCGAAAGTCATAATTTACATTTTCTTTACTTTTCATAAAAAATTAAAACACATTTCTTTATTTTGTTTAAAAGAACATATATTCCGGTAGATTTTTAAAAAAAGGTATATAAATATATATAATTCATCGTCTAATACCTTTCAGAAAGGTGCCAAAAGGTATTGGACGATGCATTATATATTGTTAAATAGCATTTTTTTTTAAAATCTACCGGAATATATGTTCTTTTAAACAAAATAAGGAAATGTGTTTTAATTTTTTATGAAAAGTAAAAGAAATGTAAATTATGACTTTTGATTTTAATATGTACAAAAAGCAAGATAAAAGATTTTTTTAAATGAAAAATAAGTGTCATGAATTTTTATATATTGATGTTAAACAGATATGAAAAATATGTCTATACTAATGGCTACTATAATAATAATGCCTGAAATATTGGTATAAGAAGATATAAGTACCAGTTACATATGCATTTTTGGTATTACTTAGCTATCCCGTCGACTAAAAATCTATCGCCAAACTATAAGATTCAATGCTAATAATGGTTGATCGTAAATGTCACATTCACTTGACTTTAAGCAAGTTACACGTGTTTACGTCATCAAGTGATTTTTATTTCGATTTTTTATTTGTATGTTTATTAATGTTATACTAATTTATTTGTTCTTTCGTTATTTAAAATACAAATTATGTCAATTTGTATAATTTGGCGAGTGTTTTGGCGATTTACATAATTTGGCGAAATTGGTCGACGGAATAGCTAAGTAGAACCGTATTTTTTAATTATTTTCTGTTATTTTCTAAAGGAAATATAAAAAAAAAAAATAATTATAGAAAAAAATAATTTATATAATTTATAAAAAGAAATAAAAGTAAATAAACATTTATTATCAAATAAACAACAATAGCCGGATTACCATGTAAACCTTTTCTGAAATATAAATATATATATATATATGTTTGATTAAAATTTGAGTTGCCATCATTAGAAAAATGTATATAAAATTAGAAAAAAATTAATATTTCAAAACTAATTCGAATTTAAAAATTCTAATACCAGTTTTGAGATCTGCGGATCAATGCTGATTTTTGGTGTTAATTTCATCGCAAAGTATTCCATATTTTAGGAGAAATCGCTTGAAACATAATCAGTTGTTTAATCAGTCGATTCATAGATCCGTTTCATAAATTCGTTTCATTTCAGCTGTTTCATATATCCGTTTCATAAATTCGTTTCATTAGGATTTTATATATATAAGGTAGATATGAAAAATCTTAAAGGTACTTCTGGCAAGATTATTAATATTTTATTAAAAGGAATTAGGCGTCTAAAAATCGCAATAAATTTTGGAGGGTTGCCATCAGTCAAAGATGAATGTCATTGTGTATCCCTACATATTTTATTGGAGAGCAACCTCAATATTTTAGCCTAGATTTTATCGTTTAATAATACATATGTGTAGAAAGATAACCTTAATTTTCGTAAGGTTACCACTAATCGCATCTCATTTTTATTAGATAAACCTGTATCTAGTTTACTAGAGATTTATAATCGGTACATAAGCGTTTTTTTTTTTTGTGTGTGTGTGTGTGTTTTGATATATCATCTAAACAAGTGTCCAACTATATAATAATTTTCTAAGGGTTAATCGCATCGCAATTTCATTAGATAACCGAATATAAATTATTAGAGATCTGTAATCATACTTAATTTGAAAATGTAATTGTTCTTTTAATTATTTTAACTATCTTTTTTAGTTGAAAATGCAATTATTTTCAGTATATATGGTATTGTTATGGTTTTAATCAAGAATGTCCCTTTTTTTCTTTGCTTTTCATTAATGCACTATTTTGCAAATTTTTTTTTTTTTTTAAATATAGTAAATGTTGAATCAATATTTCTGACTAATATTAATGTTTTTAAATATAATTCAAGAATAAAAATAGCAAATAGGTATAAAAATAGCAAGATAAAAATATTATTTTCCATCGATCGCAAAAAAGGTTGTATGATAACTGAAAATTCTAATAATCAAATTAACTTAACTACGCTTACATTCTTAAAATAAAAATCTGTATAAAGCATAATATAAGCAAATTAGGTATAATTGTAATTCAAGTCATTAATGCCGTTTATATAAAAATATTTTTCTTCATACACTGTACCAGTTTTATTAACTTTATTTTGCAATTAGTTTTTAATTTACATAATTTGTATAATAAATCAAACTAAATCTATCTATACATATAATTTTTGAAATTTTAGTAAAATCAAGCAATTTCAATTATAAATCAATTTTATAATTTCTATTACATCAAGGTGGTTTTGAAAAAAAATTATTAGTGAAGATGAAGTTATTTTTGGTCCCTTGTGCAATAAAGCGCCGCTGGTACTCAGCGACGCATATAAGTGGGTGCAATCGTGACATACGTCAGGGGGTTGTCTTCGAGAAATTATTTTTTTTTAATTGTAAAATCCTTATGGGAATTAAATGGTTGTTTTTTGTTATTTTCCGAAATTTTCCTAAACACTGTATGTACAATTAACGTGCAGATAAGAAAGAAAAAAAAATCGTACGTAAATTATTTTAAAAGATGAAAAATAAATCGATTATACAAATGACATCATATTACGAATATTTTCCACTATCCATTCAGCCTCTTTATTAGAATACTGCAGATTTCCTACAGAAACATGTGTTGAATATTCCACGCTAGATTTGATGATGAATTACAATCATCAAATTTCTATCTATCTAAATAAATTACTGTCTATTATTAATCTTCTCTCTGTCTATCTGTCAATTGTTGTAGAGTGGATAATTTGCTTTTGAAATACAGTTTGTATAATAAAAGATTTGTTTTATCATAGTGGTTATGTTCCCGCTTTTTCTTCCATTATCCTAATGATATTCTTTGATCCTTCCTCGAGTATTCATGGTCACTAATTTGATATTTTTTTTGGATTTGACAGTGATCCATCTAGACATATTTAAGACGGACTCCTAAGGAAGTGGACACGAACGAGCGATTGACATTTTATTCACGTATTTGTTGTCGGAAAGCGTCCCTTCAATTCTTGTTTTATAATAATCAAAGGACGCATATAACAGATACACTGAAAACTTACAACAATGTAGCTATATGCTCGATTGAATCCCGTTCAAATAATAAATCATACCTATTACCATTATGAGAATTCTCCATGTAGATGGTACATGGCCAAGGATTAATTTTAAATGATTATCCCTCAATATCGCTTCTTCCTCTTATTCTCAATTTTATCAGATAGGAGAAAGTCTTACAAGGCAGAAAGGGTTTCTAGTTAACATCCTGTGGCGATCATTGTCCACGCATGGTTGGATGTTACCCTCCGGATGGTTGAACCACGCGTGTTGTGGGGACACCGACGTTGGATTTTATGCCAGACGCAATCTGTCATTCATTAATCATTATAAAGGTGGCTGGATTACTTTTGGTTAGGTAACATGATACGATTACAAAAAATGTCAGGAAAATGAAATCTTAAACGAAATTATGTTTGTCACGAAACATGGCAAATATTGTTGTATCTCAAACAACAATTGAAAAAAATCAACTTTCAATGAAAATGATTCAATATAAAATAGCCTAAAGGTTTAACTGATTTTTTATATATATATATATATATAGAAATTAATTAGACGTGAAATGGTTATAGACAAATAATATCCCCAAGCAGAAATGCAACATGAAAGATGATTTGTGTTAGTTGTAGCTCCAATCTTACGAAGTAAGTTTATTTTCCACCACTTATTAGTTTCTGTAGTCAAGTAAATTAAAGATTTACACAGGTGAAATTACAAATTCACTTATCGCTGTCCTACAGTGGAAATTTAGGATAAATTTTGTATATGTTAAAAATATATAAATAGAATTAAGTGTTCCATTTAGCAAGATGGGAAATTTAAAAACAGAAATATCCTATTCAATTGAAATCTTCATCAAGTAGAATTTTAAACATATTGAAATAATGCCTTGTTCAATCGATTGCCTATAGTATGATATAGAGAGTCTAGTACATGATTAATTTAATATATTAATTTCAATGGTGTAATTTATCTACCACACTTCGGCTTCTAAATTCAAAAAAGCATACAAATTATCCCGAGATTATGTTAATAAAACCTTTTAGACATTTTTTTATTTGTATGTCATTAAGTTAAAGTCACTCTTACGTAGAAATTTTAATAGAAGTAAGTGATAAGAGTTTCATAAAGGTCAGCTAAATGTGTAACAAAAATTAAATCAGATGTTATAAAAAAAAATAAAAAATGCAAATAAAATTAGTGGACAAAAAAAATGAAAACTTTTTAGCAGCCAATAGAATAATATCTTTAAAAAATACACACATACTTTTGTAAGATAAAAATATATACCTGTTTTATTAGCACCATAATTTACAAAATTCATTTTCTCTCTCTCTCTCTTTTAAATGCTAAAGCATTTCCTTATATACAGATTTAAGTATAAATATGTGTAAATCTTTGCATCTCTTTTATCAAATAGCATATTTGTCTATTATTCAGCTAGTATTACATTTGTGGGGAATTTATGGGTGCTATTTCCAATGCAATACTCACGGCACACACTATCAGTAAAATTTAAATTATATTTAATCTAATATAGATATTCAGAATTTAGTTTTAAAGTTTCTAGTTTAATAATATCTTCACAAAAACCGGAATTTCATTGGAAATCTTTCTAATCTTATTTATTTTTTATTTTTTTATTTATTGAAATGCACACTGCAGACGAATCCATTTACAGAGCTGCAAGAACATCATAAAAAACAATGAAAAACATATATATACAGGGATGAGATTTCTGACTTTTCCGATACCAGTATAACCTTAGAGAAAATGTTATTTCATTTAATTGGAACATTTTTGCTATTTAAGGTTGTTCTTAACTACTCTGCTCAACAAGCGCAAAATGTTTTGACACATTTACAAATTTATTTTTTAACGGAAAGGTAAAAAAATTGGAAAGCCTGGCCATAGAAGCGATTTGGAATTGAACTGTTTTTTCCATATTTTGATCAATCAATTACCTATTGAGTTATAAGCGAATTCGATCACGTGACAAACACGTTTTTCACCCGCTCTTGAGTGCTCTTTCTCCCTTCGCGCGAAAATTCGGTTCAAAACGCCCACTTTGACATTATTTTCTGAAAGATCTATTGCGTTTAAAAAAAATGAAAAAAAAAAAACAGCTGAATTACATAGTTTCTGAACAACAACTAGTTTCATGCATTTTCGAACAAAAATAAATTAAAACTTATGTCAGAAAGTTGCCCTTTTCGATTTGAGAACAACCTTAAGGCTGTTCTCAAATCAAAAAGGGTACCTTCCTGATATAAGTTTTCATTTCTTTTTGTTCAAAAATGCATGAAGCTAGCTGGTGTTGTTGTTCAGAAACTATGTAATTGAGCTGTTTTTTCCATTTTTTTGCAAACGCAATAGACCTTTCAGAAAAGAGTGTCAAAGTGGACGTTTTGAACCGAATTTCCGCGCGAAAGTAGAAAATTCACTCAAGAGCGGGCGGAAAACGGGTTTGTCACGTGATCGAAAACGTTTATAACTCAGTGGGTAATTAATTGATCAAAAAATGGAAAAAACAGTTCAACTCCAGATCGCTTCCATGGCTAGGTTTTCCAGTTTTATATCTTTCCGTTAAAAAATTAATTTGTAAATATGTCAGAACGTTTTATGCTTGTTCAGCGGAGCAGTTAAAAACAGCCTTAACAGAAAAAACATTTTCTGCAAGATTATACTGGTATCCAAAAAGTCGGAAATCTCATCTCTGTATGTATAAACACATAGATATAATCACAAACAACACAATACAAACACAAATTAAGAGATTTAAAGTTCAGAACATTTATCTTTAAAAGCAGAAAAGGATATATCAAAAATATCAAGATGCACAGAGAATTCATTAAATATTTCGTAAATTTTACATAAAGAGAAATTACTAACATAATTATTAGGATGAACGAAGTGAATCCTCTACTAGGCTACACAAATTACATTTTGTCGTACACTTTACAAAAAAATTATTCAGTATTTTGACTTGAAATTAAACATAAAAATAAATTATGATCTGTAAATTTGCACAATATTATTTTTTTTTACAGAATACTAACCTTAAAAAAATTATTACTGTAATTAATTTATTTTAATTTTTTTTTTCCCATTACGGACGCATTTTTGCAAATAAAGAATGAAACATGCATATTTTAAGAAGAAAAAATAAATCATGGAGTTAGTAATTATAGATAGAATCATGATTAAATAAATAAATAAAATATATTTTAATTATTCCGCCAAAATGTCTCAAAAACTGTTTTTTATTTTTATGGAAAGAAATATTTTTGGACTTGATAATAAAATATGATCTGTAGATTCAGACAAGTTTATTTTCTTATCGAATGATTTAACAAAAAGCATTTTTTATTATTTTGTTGAATATAATTTTCCATTACATGGATTTATTTTTGTAAACGATAATGAAACCTGCGTATTTCTTTCAGTAAATAAAAAAACAGTGTGTCAGTAAAAATAAATCAAGTCATGAATGATTAAGTACGTGAAACATTATCGTTGCATCAAAATTTATCATTTTTTTATTATTTAAATAAGGAAAGGAACCTATATATCTGCATTTTAGCGAAGAAGAAATATTTTAAATATTGAAAACAGCTGTAGAATTTATACAAACCGTAAAAGAACATTAAACTTTCTTATATTAAAAATGTATCTTATTTGAGAAGAAAATATACATTTTAATAGAATACTTTATTGATTGGTTGGAAATGGTGCATATTTGGTGCTCATTCCTTTTAATCATATAATAGTTTCACGATTTCTTTTATGAAATTTTAAAATACCTTTTTTATGAAAATTATAGCATATACTTAATGAATTAAAATTTGGGAAAATTCAATTATTTACATTCAATTATAAAAGCATTTTTCAGTGTTAAAAATTCAAATACGCAATTTATTCCTGTGAAATCCTTTACGCAAACGATACTTAGTCATTTTAAAAGAGTTATATTATGATTTTTTTTTCAAAGGGTCAACAAAAGAATTGTAAACAAATAAAAGTAATTGTTAAATTCATTATATAAAGTTTTATTCGAATTCGAAGGTTGGAAATTGAACCAAAACAAACATATTTACAATTAAGAAGTAATTACTATTATTACTTTCTTCTATCTTTACAAGAAGAAAGTATTGGATTTGTGAAAAATTTCGACTTCCGGTTTTCGACGGAATTATTCGTTTTAGAGTGTCCAGAACACGATTTGATGGTTTTTAGAAAATGTCTGTCTGTGAGTCTGTCTGTCACTCTGTGATGTGACAAAAATTTTGTGGGCGCTCTACCTCAAGAACTAATGCACGGAATTTCACAAAATTTCATATTTAGTTAGATCTTGATATAATCTGGACCTGATTAGTTTTTGGTGAAAATTCGCCAACAGGTGGCGCTGCTATGCGGCATTTTTCACGATTTCTGCAATAGCTATATCTCAAGAACTACTGCCCGGATTTTCATAAAACTTCAGATTCAGTTAGTCCAAGATATAGTTTGGTGCTGATTACTTTTTTGTGAAAATCGCCCAACAGGTGGCGCTGGTATGCTGCATTGTTCATGATTATCGCAATAGCTCTAACTCAAGAAAAAATACACGAATTTTCATCAAACTTCAGATTCAGGTAGTCCCTGATATAAATTAGTGCTGTTTAATTTTTGGTGTAAATCGCCCAACAGGCGGCGCTGCTGTGCTGCATTTTTCACGATTTCCACAAGAGCTGTATCTCAAGAACTATTGCACGGATTTTCATCAAACTTCAGATTTAGTTAGTCCTTGACATGAACTGACGTATAAATTAGTGCTGTTTAATTTTTGGTGTAAATCGCTCAACAGGTGGCGCTGCTATGCTGTATTTTTTGCGATTTCCGCAATAGCTTTATCTCAAGAACTAATGCTTGGATTTCCAACATACTTCAGATTCAGGTATACTTTGATATCGTTTAGTGCTGTTTACTTTTGGTGTAAATCGCTCAACAGGTGGCGCTGCTATGCTACATTTTTTCAGAATTTCCGCTATAGCTCTATCTCAAGAACTAATGCACGAATTTTCATCCAATTTCAAATTCAGATATACTTTGATATGAATTGGTGCTAAATCGTTGTTATTTCTTGTACTATTTAAACGATTTAATTGAAGTGATTTATATAGAAGAAAGTTTTGTGATGGCCACAACTTACTTGTTTTTAATATGTTACTAGACCAGATACCGCGAATAATCATGGTTAAATTTTAAAACTACAGTCATTCAACTTATCACAATGGCTGCGTTCCGAATCCACCAATAACTAAATTCTGGAAAAATGGAAATATAAATTGGTCAAGAAAACAATTCCCTCTGCAGTTAGCTTTTGCAGTTACAATTCATAAATCTCAAGGTTTAACATTAGATAAGCAGTTGTAGATATTGGGGATAAAGAGACATCAGTTGGCTTAACTAAGTAGCGTTGTCGAGAGTGAAAACCCTTTACGGTTTAGCATTCAATAGAAAATTTCTTTAACAGCGATTCTAAAATATCAAAATTCTCATATGCTAACATGTAGAAAAAAAGAAGAAATTAGAATGAAAAGTTTTTACAGTTAATAATTCTTAGTATCATCGAGAGCAGATTTCAAATGTTTTTCCATAAAATAGGATTTTGAAGAAGTAACTTTCTTAAAGATCTCTTATATATTATTCTAAGATTGCTATCAACGATTATTTGATGTGAATTAAAAGATTGGAAACATACCTATTTCAAACTATTTGAGAAGACACTAGAGGCTATTGGAAAATGTAAAAACATCTTTAAAAGAGCTTTTAGTTGAAACTTTAAAAATATTTTGTAAAATTTTGCTTCGAAAATATTTTTATTTATACCAGTCTTATATCACAAATAAAAAATTCCGAGGAAATTCTTAGTTATTTGCCTGAATTTGCATTTCTAAAATTAAAATGCGCCAAAACATAAAATAACGTTTTTGCTTAGTAAAAATGAAAAAATAAATTGTTATTTTCCACTATTTAACTTATTAAATAATGCTTCGCGAATCCAAACAAAGCATGGCTTTTGCTAATATTTAGAAAATGGTAATATAAAAAATTGAGTACACCTGAAGGATCTGTTCGGTACATTAAAATGAATAGAATTAAATATATCATTACAATCAATCATGTTATTAACCCATTACCCGCTGGTATTGCGTTGACGCAACAGTAAAAATAAATGCCCATGCTTAAATTTACTGTCAAGATACCACTATTTATGAATTAAAAAATCTGCCTTATTTAATAACAGAAACTTTTATCACTAAATAAAGTGAAAACATCCTTTCAAAATTTGTGGTGACAAACGTTTTTCTGCAAAAAAGTTGAAGATCCCTATGTTAGAGTTTCGGCGGTTAATGGGTTAATAAACTTGTAAAAAAATAAAACACAATAAAGATCCCGTCTAGATTTCAAACTTTCAAAAAGACTTCGTAGATAGGAAGAAGTGATATAATAAGAATATATATGATTACTCTTGAACAATAAATAACGTGTGAATTTAGACTGTACTTGCTCAAGAATTTTAACATTATTATTATAGTAAGGATCCCAAATGAGACTTCAATATTCAATATTAAGACATACCAAAGCAAAATGTAAAACTTTTAATGCATGTTGATTGGAGAAATCTTTAGTTTTACGCTTAAAGAACCCTAATTTTTTTATACGCGTTAGAAACAATATTATCAATATGGAGTGAAAAATCAAGTTTAGCATCAAAAACAATATCCAAGTCCTTTACTGTGCTAGGACGACATAAGGCCAGATTATTATTTTGATAAGGGTAATTTAAGGTATCAGTTCTACGAGAATAACTTAAAACGCTACATTTATTAATATTAAGGAATAACTTATTGTGAATGCATCAATTATATAATCTATTAAGATCTCTTTGCAAAAATGCAGCGTCAGTAACAGAGCGTATTTGTCTACATAACTTTAAATCAACAGCAAACAAAAGAAAATAATAAGAAATTTCAAAATAAAACACACATCATTGAAATATAAAAGGAAAATCAAGGGTCCTAAATTAGAACCTTACGGAACCACCAGATAAAAACCTATAATTTATCTGTAAAAGCAGCAAAGGAGATATAAAAAATATCAAGATTTATATGATATGATATTTATGACAAAAAGCAACGAAGTTGTAAATAAGTTACTGATTGAGCAATGCGAGTGCCAACCATAATAAACACAAATTTTAGCACCCCTACCCCCCCCCCCCCTCAGAGGACAAAATTTTATATTTCCGGCTAAAAGTTTAAAACAAAATTTCTTTTTATAACTGTGAAGAAATCGCCGCGAAAGGGGAAAAACGCGACAACAATCGCATAAAAAATTGCTAAAAACTCAAAAATCGAGAAGGGCAAAATTTAGTACAGTGAGCTAAAATATTGTAACCGGCATTCTTTAAAGAATGTAGAAAAATCGGTGCTGAAAATACAAGAAATTTAAATTCCGCTGCACGAATTCCGTATAAACTTTATTAAAAAGAGAGCAAAATTTACTAATTCGGCTAGAAGATATAAATCGGATTCCTTTTACTAATGTGAAACTTTTGGGGCAAATCGCCAAAACCGCTAAAAATTGCATAAAAATCCGCAAAAATTTCAAAAATCACAGAGGACAAAATTTAATAGATTCGGTTAAAATATTAAAACAAGATTCATTTTTACAAATCTGAAAAAATCGCCACGAATAAAAAAGCGATAAAAATCGCATAAAACCCGATAAAAATTCAAAAATCGCAGATGAAAAAATTTAGTACAGTAGGATAAAACATTATAAGCTGAATTCTTCCACAAATGTGAAAAAATCGGACCGAAGCGTGAAAAGACACAAAATTGCATTGGAAATCGTTAAAAATTGAGAAATCGGTTAAAGCAAACAGATTTCACTATATGTGGAATATCTCGATCTTGCACCCAAACGATGTCATTCAGTGCATTTCGCTGTAGCAATTCTACTAATTTTGCAGCATGGCTGTATAGCGAGAGCCTGTCTCAGAGAACGTTATACAAATCCCATTGGTGTCACTTCCTCATAGAAGTGCCGACTGAGAACAATTATGCCTGCAATGACGCACCACACAGAAACTTTAGCGCTGGTGCCACAGAATGCGGATTCGTATCTGCCTAGTGCACACAATTTTTGGTGTTGACATTGCCATTTAAGGTGAAGTATGCTTCGTTCGCCCATAATTTGCAAAGAGACCAGTCGCTATTGGCATCATATCGGATAAAAAATTCATTTGCAAAGTCCATACGTTGTTGATGATCCCCCACATCGAACATCTGGACGCGCTGGTACCGATATGGAAACATCCGGATTACAGAGCGCGGTAGCTTTAGGAACGTTGTTTTTGGTATATCCAATACACGAGCTGCACCTCTTGCAGTTTGCATGGTGTCCCGAAGTCACCATGTGATGCACTTTCATAACAGTGTCCCCAGGAAGAGTTGATTGTCCGGATCGCGGTCTTTCACGCGGTACAGCCAGTTTCTTCGAATTTCTTTACTAAATCACGCAGAGCTTGCGGGGTACATGGACAACGTATTTGTCGATGGTTTCGACGGTAAACACGCAAGGCTTCAGCGGCATTCATCCCATTTTGATAATATGTGTTTTGCCTATTCATCACGAACTTTCGCTGGCCGAGTCATTTCGTCGGCATGTGCGAGCTCCTGACTTAAGAATCAACATGCCCATGCCGCTTTTTATACGTTTTCTAAGCTGAATATCTGCCGAACGGCGTTCTGTGATTGGTGTCCCTCTGTCACATTCAAATTTCCTCCGTGCGTCCGGATCATGTTTATTTTTTTCAGTTCTCAGACCTGTTTTTTGTGTGTGCATAAAGCATCCTTTTTTCTGATACACACATACTGTTACAACGCTCTTTATGGTTTTCGCATGCACTGAGCATTTTGCGACGGAAAAAAATGGGCGTTACCAATCGAAAATTTCGAGTTTCTATATCTATAACCGTAACTGTGAGCGCATCTTTGTTGCTGTTCAAAGAATCCCGAGCACATACCTCTGAATAACTATATCTGAAATCTTATCTGGATCATTTGAATGGACTGGCAGATAGAGTTCCATAGTGAATTCTCGATAAGTCGAAGTCAGATGAGTCGAATATTCGTTTAAGTCGAAGTTTACACGAAGTCCCGGCCCCTTTATTACAATTCAATATCAAACTTTCTCGTTCTGTCGAAGTCTACATCTTTTAAGTCGATTTTTTCCGATAGAGAAAAAACAGTAATTCGACTAATTTCTTTATTTTTCAGCCACAGCTCCAAAATACTGGCACTTTCTGTTAGATAAAACTTTTCTGCACTCCTTCACCGGCTTTGAAGGGCGCTATTTTTACTTCCTACATTGGTCAGTGTGGAGCCTCTGCGAGTTTGGAATTTCAGCTGAAATCGTCCCATCCCCCCACCCCTACCCCACTCCATCCATTTCTCTTTTAAGCATTCCCTTTTCTCAACAGGTATTCTTTGGAAACAGAGCAGGTGCCTAAGTGAATTCTAGTTTGTCAAATTCGCCACGCTTTCAAGCAAGGATTTTTTTTTTCGATTCTATTGAGATTTCATTGAAGTTCATTACTTTAATGTTGAGTCTTGTCATTTTAGTGTTTATTGCTTTCACATCGTGATACGTTTTTATTGAGTCCTTCTAAATTTCGAAGCAGAAATTACAAATTCTTACTTTAGAACAAACAGTAAATTTGATAAAAGATATTGAAAAGAATCCTAATTTAAAGAAAAAAGATATAGCCCTGAAATCTGGTATCCCTCCCAACACGCTATCTACCATACTGAAAAATAAAGGAAGCATTTTCAAAAGACATAAGTCAAGAGTAAACCCAAAGTGTAAAAGAATGAAGACGTGTGCCTTTCCAGATATCGAAACAGCCCTCGTAAAATGGTTTACATATTACAGGACACAGAAGAGTGCAATTACTTTAAGCGGTACGATGTTACGTGAGAAAGCTTTGGATTTCGCAAAATTATTGAATGTGGAAGGTATCACAGCAAGCACGGGGTGGCTTGAAAAGTTTAAAGTCAGACACAACATCGTGTTTCGGACATTACACGCAAAAGATGTGTCTGATGCACTGTGTGATGAATGGAAGACAGTTTCATTACCCAAACTTTTTACAGGTTATAGTGCGGACGACGGTTTCAATATGGATGAAATGGGACTTTTTACAACTGTTTTCCTAACAAGACAATGATGTTTAAGGGGGAATCATGTTCCAGGGGAAAGCTAAGTAAAGACGGTTTATATGTCCTCATCGGAGCAAATGCTTCTGGAACAGAAACATTATCTTTACTGGTCATCGGTAAATACAAAAATCCTCGCTGTTTCAAACATAAAAAGTCACTTTCCGTACAGTACAGATCTAATCACAAAGCTTGGATGACGCTAATATTGTTCGAGAAATACATCAGAAATTTCGATATAGTGTTTCATGCAAAAAAGCATAAAGTGTTGATCTTCGCTGATCAGTGTGCACAGTCAACTTTTGAACTTGAAATCTATCAAGTTAGAATTTCTCCCTCATAACACAACTTCTAAGCTACAACCAGCAAACCAGGGAGTAATTAAATGTTTAAAGCATTCCTCCAGAAAACGTATAGATAACGCAGTCATCATTAACAAGTTTTTTTCACAAAATTTGTGTTTATAAGTACCTTATATTATGTACTATTAAATTGTATTTTACTTTAGTGATCATTTTGCCAGACCCCGTTTATACAGTATAATTGCAATTCCTATCTATAAGATTGAATAATTTTTTATATATTTTCTGTATGTATTTAAGGATTTTCGATAAGTCGAACTTACGATAACTCGAATATTTTTGCCGGTCCCTTCGAATTCGACTTATCGAGAATTCACTGTATCGGCAAAGTTTTTTTTTTTTTATGCCCACTTTTCATATATATGTTACGGTTAATTTAATTAATTGGTTATTAATAATAATAATCGGTTATTATTAATAATTACCAAATAGCATCCAAATAAACCGGTTAATATGATTAATTTATGAGAATTTATTAAATTAACCGGTTATTATTAATAATGACCAATCAAGTTCGGGTCAATATCATACAGCACGGTCGTGCTGTATAGTAGAGCTCAGCCGCATCTTTTACGTTTTGAAACATGATGAAAAGACAACAACTCAATTACAATCCAAACCAGAAAACATTCAGTGATGAATAATGGGTTTTTGGAAAGGTCTTAATTTTGGGATGTGCCTTTCGAAGGTCGGGTCAAAAAATATCCAATATTAAGGGAATGGCACCCATTTAAACTTTACATAGCGTTCCATAATTTAACAATATAGAAATATCTCCTTCAATATTTCTTTGCTGTTGCCAAATCCTAGAAAGCGGCACAATAATTTAAAAAAGTGATAACACGCGTATTTTGTTTTAAATGAAAATCAGATTTCCTCTCTATATTTTTGCATTTTTCAAATCGACGTCATTCAAATCTGAAAATGAAAATGTTTCCTATACTAACTGTAAAAACTTTAACTAAACACGTGTTAAAATGGCGCAGTATCTTCATTTGAATGATTTCAATGTTTAAAAATCTATTTTAATACAGGAGTTTTAATTAAAAAAAAAAAACAACTTAGGAAAATATAATAATAAAAAAAATCGTTTGCTAGGTATGATGTCAATTTCTATTTAACTGACATAACTTTGTAATGATGTTTTATTCTGAAAAGAGACTCCTGATATTCTGAAATTAATCCTTATTATTATCATACATAAAACGAAAGATTTATTTTTAAGTCATACGAAAGAAATTTTCGGTAAATGGTAGTTCATTTGGTTGTATTTATTGCATTTTCCTGCGTATTGTCAAGGAATTCGTATACTCCTATTGCACACGCCAAAGAAAACACGCATTTTAATTTTAAAAGCCGAAACACTTTAGTATAATTACGTCATTATTACGACAAATGAAATTCAGTTTCGCGAGTTAAAAAAAATTTAATATTGTTGGACCGAAAGTAATAATCTAAGACAGGGACGGCGAACATATAGCACGCGTGGCGTAAGTTGCACGCTGCAGATTATTTTTGGTACTGCATAGATTTAAATTTTACATCAAAATATAGTAGAATTTCACGAAATGCATTAATTAATATATAGATGTTGTCTGTGTCACTTGATTCCGATTAGTTCGGTTGGTTGTGATTGTCACACAGATTGAAGAAATTGAAATATAACTTAATTTATCCGAATCTAGCTCAATATTGGCTCAGAAAATTTTGAGAATTAGAAGATTATCGCTAAACAAAAATTAAAAGTGTAATAAGCAAAAATGCTGATTTTAAAATTATAACAACTTGGAATTCAATTCCAGACACTAAAAGCTATAGTTTCTGGCGCATGCTATTTTGACAATTTTTTCTGCAAGACATTCTTTTCGTAAAAAAAGACGAAAAATGAAAAATTCAACTAAAAACGTCTTATCAAGTGAGTGCAATTAAACTTGCATTCTATCGAAAATAACTAAGTACAAAGCTGATATAAATAATTTGGCATTTAAGATGAGAAAACAGAAATAATATATTTTAAATAAATTTCTACAGTATAACATCAAATATCACCTGTATTTTTTTAATGCTAAAAACAAAATTTTAAGTAGTTTTGATTCATTATTATTTGATTCATTAAAATTTTTTATTGTTGGCACGTCATGATCAGGTAAAGTATATTTTTGGGAAAATTTGGTACGTGGACGTGAAAAGGTTCGCAATCCTTGGTCTAAGAGCTAGCAACGTTTTTGTCACTTGATTTTAGCAAGGCTCATTTTTCTATATGCTCTTCCGTTTTATGGTGTAATATGTATGCGAACGGTCTGGCTGGCGGCAGACGTTACGTTTACCTGCGGTAAAAGGGGATTTTGCAGATGACAAAAATTCAAAATTACGTCATTTTAGCAAGGCTCATGTTTCTACATGCTCTTCCGTTTTATGGTGTAGTACGTATGCAGACGGTCTGGCTTTCGGGAGACGTTGCGTTTACCTGCGGGAGAAAGGGTTATGCAGGTCAAAAAACTTCAAAAATTCGTCATTTTAGCAAAGCTAATTTTTCTATATGCTCTTCCATTTTATGGTATAGTATGTATGCGGACGGTCCAACTGGCGGGAGACGTTGCGTTTACCGGCGGGAGAAGGGGTTATGCAGGTGAAAAAACTTCAAAATTACGTCAGGAAACACTTCTGACCTTCCTTGTACCTTTCAAGGCCAAGGTTGAGAAAGGTTGTATGAAGTAATGTCTTTAGTTTATTGGCTAGAAAAGTAGAAATATGTCTTTTGGGATTAAATAATCCCGCGCGTGCACAAACGTTACATTTCGATATGTTCATTCGTTACGGAATAACATGCACTAAAATAATTTTACTGAAAGAGTGAAATAAAAACTGCCTTCATACGTTGCTGAAAGTGTATTAAATGTAATTACTGTAAATTTTATAAAATAATTAATGTTTTAAGAGGTAAAACAAATCGTTGCATATTTTCTAAGGAAAAAAAAAACCCGCCATTTTTACAGAAACTGTTATAAAAGCGGAAAATAAATATGAAACGCTTGATTTTTACCTAAAAAGAAGTAGTACTGATGCATTTTACAATATAGAGTAGTAGAATTTTTAAAGCGCATTTAGTCAAAAATATAATGGGAGACAAAATGAGGTGAGATTTACCCCACGCGTGTGTTAACGTTACAAAAATAGGTGCCTGCGCTTACGGTTAAGTTAATTATGCTCTAAACGACACCCGGTAACATGCGCCAAATGTTTGTAGGCTCAATTATATAATTTATCCGTACCAAATACACCTATTGTCAATAGACTCGTTTACGTAATTTATCTCCTTAATTAATGCATACTTTACAAAGGACACCTACTTTCCAATTTTCCTGTTTTTTTTATCAATGGTTACAGTTAGGTGTAAATATGTTTGTCATTAACGTGATATTTTAGTTTGAACTCCGAAATATTATTATAAATATCCAATATTAGTAATATTTCTGATATTATTTACCGGTGTATTGTATAATATTTTCAATCGCTTTTGATCATTTTTCTGCATTCAGTCGTTTTCAGACTTTTTTTTAATTTTAAATTCCTATTAAGTTCCAAAGACAGAAATTTTCCCTTTTTATAGTTTTTTCGCAGTTTTAATTCATTTCTTATGACTGTTTCTTACCCTAGCTTTTTGTGTGTTTGAGGGGTTGGCCTAGGATACTGCATAGTCCCTTAAACCAGAGGAGCGTAGGTACATAGCAGAAAAATTCAAGAGATCACACTATGTATAAAACTTAGTCTAAGGACTAGTCTGACGGTCAGACCTGAGTAAAGTATAGCTCAATATCCCAATATGGGTTTTACCAATAAGTATCATCAGAGCTCTTGAAATACACTGGTGAACCAATGTTTCTGTTAGTTTTTGATTGGGACAATTGGTTGGGCCGGTTAATTGGGATCATTGGTTGGTTAATTGGGGCGGTTGTTTGGTTAGTTGAAGTTGGTTGATTAAGTTCCTGAAAGGATCTGAAAAAGATATGAAATGATATAAAAAACTGGTGGAACCAGAGAGAAAAGTAAAGCTCGATCTAAAAAAGTTACAGTAAAAAATTGTCAAATAGTTTCAGTTTAAAAAAGTAAGTAGTGCGTAGAAAAGTAGTGGAATCAAATTATCTGTAAAGCTCATGAAATTACCCAAATTTTTGTTGATAGCTGAAAATGTGGACTGAGCTTTACTGGTGCCTTATATTCAAAATCATATTATCCACTCAAAATGAGTACTGAGTATAGTAAACAGAATGTGTAGTTATGAACAAAAAAATTCTGTCAGTCCCAGAATTGTGGACATGATTGCATCAAGTTCAAGCTAAACTCCACAAAGATGAAAGAATGTAAACAATGAAGTAATATTTTAATTATAACATTAATATAGTCAAGTTGTTGAGGAATTGTTGTTATTAACATTTCTGACATAACACATATAGCTTAATAATTTTTATTTCATGTAATTACAGTGAAAAGGGAGCCTTATGTCAATGGACTTAAGCAAGACAAGTAGTTAGCATATGGTTGAATCGTACATGCTTAGGGTTTTGGGCTTATTTTGGACTTTGATCTTCCAGGCTTATCAGTGACCCCTGGAATGGAATTTGGTCAATACTTCGTACTGAACGATCTCTCATGTTCTCGATACCTCTCATGTTCTCGCTCATTTCTAAATCAACCTCTAACCTATTCTTATGAGCCCAAATTTTTAAACTGGTTATGAATGTTTGGAATTCAGAATGTGTTAAAAATGAAATTTATTCCCCTGATTGATTTTAAGGCACCAGTAAAGCTCAGTCCACATTTTCAGCTATCAACAAAAATTTGGGTAATTTCATGAGCTTTACAGATAATTTGATTCCACTACTTTTCTACGCACTACTTACTTTTTTAAACTGAAACTATTTGACAATTTTTTACTGTAACTTTTTTAGATCAAGCTTTACTTTTCTCTCTGGTTCCACCAGTTTTTTATATCATAATAAATTTCAACTCGTTTTGCTTGAAATTATCATTACGTATGCGTATATTTATTCCCTGTCAGTGCCTCACTATTGTGCAATCGTTTAATAGCTTTTGTGATAGCGCAAGTTTGTTTTTGTCCGTTGGCAACAATTTGATGATATCAGTTTATTGTTTATTTTAGATGAAGGGGGCCATATCTTCCGTGATGCTCACTATTATTTATTTTTCAGCGCATTTTTTCCGGTTCATTGCGTACCAAGTAATATCAATTTGATGGAAATTTTGTTGTGAATTTAAAATTTTATTCAATTGAGAGCTTTAAAAGCAAAAAGAGCCGAAAAAGTTGCTTGTCATCACATGGATGTGTTTACATTATTTGGAGCACCAATGCATCTTGCAAAGGGACAATGGCCGAGAATTTGCTACTAAAATTATTCAAAAAAATTGTGGAATATGGAATCTTCTCAAATTGTTTCATGGAAAACCAATACACAGTCAATCGCAAGGCTCAGTTGAAAAGCAAACCAAGACAATGAAAATACGCTATCCACTTGGTTTGAAACTAACAGTACAAAAATATGGTAAGAAGGAATAAAATTCCTTCAATTTATGAAAAATAGAACGCATCATTATAGAATAAATCGCAGTCCTTATGAAGCTTTATCTATGCTAATATTATAAAGAGGTAAAAAGGAGGTTTGTAGGAGGTAAGCTCTGGAACTACCGAAGCGATCCCAAAAGTAATGGTATCAAAATGATGGTGTCAGTCCAACTTAGAACATAGGCTATATGTTATGTCCGTGCCACTGGCCAAAAGGGGGTGCAGGAGCAAAAAACGTTCTAAAAATGCGATTTTTGTGTCACTGAAGGGTCTAGAAACATGCAATTTGGAATGGTAGTTACTTATAAGATACTAATGATCTTCAAGGACATTTCCTTAAAAAATCGAAATTAAAAAAGGGTGAAAATGCACGAAAAGCGTTCTAAAAAACGTTCTAAATGGTAATTTTTACACAATTTCAGAAAGTACCAAACAGATTTAAAAAATAATGGTGTCAAAATGATGGTGATAACCCTTGATCCAACATAGGCTACATTTTATGTCGGTGCCACTACCCCTAAAAGGGGTGCAGGACCAAAAAAAGTTCGAAATTTCGATTTTTGTGTTACTGAAGGGCCCAGATACGTGGAATTTGGCATGGTAGTTACTTATTAGATATAAATGATCTCTAAGAACATTTCTTTAAAAAAAATCGAAATTTAAAAGGGGTGAAAATGCGCAAAAGCGTTCTAAAAGGCGATTTTTACGCAATCTCAAGAAGTACCACACCGATTTAAAAAATACGGTGTCAAAATGATGGTGACAACCCTTGCTCCTACATAGGCTACATTTTATGTCGGTGCACTACCCCCTACATACTACATGCCTCTCGCATTTGACTCAAAAATGGAAGTCAGCAAGGTTGATAGATGGCGCTACTGTTTGGGGTATGTTATTGCTGTATTTACATGGATCGCCTCATAGACCCGCCTTTGAAAGCTATTATTTTTTTTATTTTTTGCAGTAATTTGTGATTTTTTTAAACAGAATGTTTACTTTTAATGAAGTTAATATATTCTCTATAAATTGCCATATTGCTGTGTGCCTTACTGCTGTTCATCCAGCAGAATAAAGGAAAATATTTCTTTTCACCATTCCTGTAGAAGACAGTCAACGAGTCTTTTTAACTTTTTTTCATTGTATTTTTAAAAATACAAATAGATATTTTTACTACTATTATTTGCATGTTTCTAATAACATTCCGTTGAATAATAATAAATTAAATTAATGTACAGTTGCTATTAATAAGATGTATTTTTATTAATTTACAATGCCTTAAAAGGAAAAGAGTACCTTAATCTGAAAGAATCTGAAATAATATTGTTATTATTAATAATAAAAATGATAGATCAAAGTATTTATTTTTATCAAATAATTATGCTAAGACTTTCCTGTATGAAAATGAAAATACAATAACATTCAAAATTATTTAAATTTCTCCCAGCAAAATTATAATGATAATAATAATAAATGATGCACGATGAAATCGAATACGAATTAGTAATGTCATTAAAATAAATATGTGTTCATAGCATTGTGTTTTGAAGCAATATAAATATTATGTAATTGAAATATATCAGTAATTTCATTCCTGAAAGTACTTGATTATTACTTGTAATAATTAATAATACAAATATAAAAGAAATGAAACTAAATTAAATGTTAAAAAAAAAAAAAACATAAAAAAAAAAAAACTGCAGAATTGACGTTTTGAGGCCTTGACCGGAAGACTTGCTAGTTTCATTATCATAATAAATGTAATTAATATATATAGTATTAATATCACAATATCAATAAATTACGTTTTTTACATATAAAATATAAAATAGGGAATTTAAAAAAATACTATTATCAATTTATTGAGGCAACGTGTGTGTGTATCGGGGGGGGGGGGGGGGGGGGATAGTAAAAAATATGAAAAAAGTGTCTTGGAACATCAGTGCACAGAATCGTATTTCCAACTTATTAAATTTCTTGAAAGTACTTGATCTGTACTTGATGGCAAAAAAAATTATGCCCATTTTTTTCCCATTCTGACCAGAAAATCAGAGTTCTCGAAAAAAAAATGGCCATAATTTTTTTTTTCAAAAAAAATTTTGCCCATATTTTTCCCATTCTGACCAGAAAATCAGAGTTCTAACTTTTTACGACTGCTCTTTCATCTTCACCTAACACTTCATTTATAATGGCTGTTTTATAATAATGGAAGCCATCAGTCCATCAGAATAAAATAACTCGGTGAAAGCGGAAACTCGGTTAGGCAGGACTCGGATAATCGGGACTCTACTGTATATTTCATTTTAAAAATGATCTTTAGAATATTTTTGCTGGTGTTCAGAGGGACCTCCCCCTTGGATCCGCCACTGTAGATTACGTAGTTCAGTATTACATATTTTAAATTTTGAAATAAGTCGTCTATTATAAAATTAGTAAAATTCTCTTTGTAAATATACTTTGTGGAAGAGGGAGGGGGGTGGTGCCAAAATCCATGTTTGCCCCGGGTGCAAAAAAGGCTAGTTTCGGCCCTGGTGTGTGTGTGTGTGGGGGGGGGGGGGCAGGGGGGTAGTCAAAAAGATGAAAAAAAAAGTGCCTTGGAGCATCATTGAACAGAATCATATTTCCAACTATTTAAATTTCCTGAAAGTACTTGATGATTACTTATAATAATTAATAATTCAAATATAAAAGAAATGAAACTGTGAGTTAAATGTTTTTTAAACACTTAAAAAAAAGACTTGCTAGTTTCATTATTATGATAAAGGTAATTAATATTTATAGTATTATTATCACAATATCAATTATTTAATTATTTTAGATAGAAAATATTAAATAGGGAAGTTCAGAAAAATATTGCAATCTATTTATTGAGGCAACTGTATGGTACTAGTACTGGAGTGTCAAGTAATTATGTTATTATTAGAATTAAATTTTAATTCACAATGGGAAGTGCAACTATGAAGTTAGTTAAACATTGTTGATAGATTAATATAATGTAAAAAAACAGGAATATAATAATTATAATTATTAATTTAAAATTATTTTTAAAGCAATTCCTTAAGATTGTCCTTCACTGACACATTCACCTCACATTAACCTTGTTTATTATTAATATTTTGCCTGAAAGAAATACATGCCTTACTATTTAGTAAAATTTAATTTAATCAAATACTTTTATGTTTTGCAATAACCTTTTTAAACTTGCTCATAGTTTTTGATCCATTGATTAAAATTCATGTACCATTTTATAATGTTAATAAATATTTTCACTTCATAAACCTTGTTTATTTTATTTTTGATGGAAATCTATTTACAAGTAAATGTAAGTGCTATTAATTTATATATTATAACTAATTTTAAAAAAGAACATATAATTTAAAATGCATATAATAAAATAAAGTATGTGCGTTATTTTATCATTCATCATTTGAAATTGAAGAGAAATTGTGAAATAATTTCTCCTTTCAAATATTTTATAGAAAAAATATCATTTAATACAACAATTAAAATAAATACGAAAAGAGAAAAAAAAAAGTGAAATTCTAGGAACAAATAACAAAAATTTTTTAACAAATTTTGCTTTTTAAGCTAATTTATTTTAAAATTTTCTATTTAAATATTCTCAAAACAACTTTTGTTTACGTTATTTATCTACAGGTTTTTAAAAATCATGTCAATTGTCACCGATAGATGGCAGAGCATTTTGGGGCTAAACTGACTTCCAGTTCTTATATGGGGAAAACAGTGAATGCGAGAGGCATTTAGTATGTAGGGGGTAGTGGTCGGTGCCATTACCCCAAAAAGGGGTGCAGGAGCAAAAAAACGTTCGAAAATGCGATTTTTGTGTTACTGAAGGGCCTAGAAACATGAAATTTGGAATGGTAGTTACTTATAAGATATAAATGATCTCTAAGAACATATCTTAAAAAAAATCTAAATTTAAAACGGGTGAAAATGTGCGAAAAGAGTTCTAAAAAACGCTCTAAATGGCAATTTCTACGCAATCTCAGAAAGTACCCAACCTATTTCAAAAGTAATGGTTGGAAATTGATGATGACAGCCCGTGCTCCAATATAGGATCTACTTCATGTCGGCGTGACTACCACCATGCGGTTGCATTTTAAAAAACGATCTAAATTGTGATTTTTGTGATACTGAAGAGGCTAGCAACTTGAAATTTGGCATAATTACTTATGAGATGTAAATGCTCTCCGAAAAGAGTTCCTTAGGAGGAGAGGAAATATAAACCGATTTCAGAAGTAATGGTTTCAAATTGATGGTGACAGTCCCCGCTCCAACGTAGCCTATATTTTACGTTGTTGTCACTACCAAGAGCAAAAAATTTTCTAAATTGCGTTTTTTGTGTTAAAGAGGGTGTCTAACATTTTAAATTTGAAATGGTAATTACTTCAAAGATGCAAATGCTTTCTAAGAATTGTCGAAAGAAAATTCCAAATTTAAAAGGATGAAGTGAGCGAAAAGCGTTCTATAAGCGCTTTAAATTACGCTTTTTATGCAATCGTATGAAATACGAAACCGATTTCAAACATAATGGTTGCAAATTGATGAGGATAGATCCTGCTCAAACATAAGCCATATTTTATGTCGGTGCCACAACCCCTAGAGGGATGTAGGAGCAAAAAACTTTCTAAATTGTGATTTCTGCTGTACTGAAGAGGCTAGAAACTTTAAATATAGCACGGTAGTTACTTATAAAATATAAATGTTCTCTAAGAACAGTCAAAAATAAATTCGAAATTAAAAAGGGGTGAAGCGAAGGGAAGGAGCGAAAAGCATTCGAAAAGAGTACTAAATTACGATTTCTATGGAAGCTCAGGAAATAATAAACCAATTACAGAAGTTATTGATTGCGAATCAAGAGTGATAGTCCCTGATCCAATACGGGCAACATTTTATGCCGGTGTCTCTACCATCTGGTTGGCAGGAACAACAAGAAAGCCTTTAAAAACATTTAAATTCTGTTTTCTATAAAATATTAGGAAATACCAACCGATTTCAAGGTTAATGTTGACAAATTAATGTTGACAGTTTCTGTTTCAACATTTTTCGAGACATTCTATTTCAACACTGTTTCGGCATTTTATGTTGGTGCCACTAACACCAGAGAGGTGGTAGACTGTTATACAAGAAGCTTGGAATTCGACATGATGGTTAATTTTAAGATGTAAATGTGTTAAGATGGTTTCTAAAAAATTCAAAACTTCAAATGAATATTGAAATGAGTGTATGAAATGAGCATAAAAGTCTCAAAATACTTTCTAAATTACCATTTATTTGGAATTAGTTTTAGTTCTTCTTATTAATTAAAATATCATTTCTGTCTATTGCACTTTTATAATGAAGTTTAGTCTAACTGTGGCTTAATTTGTAATTTTTGAATTATTCCAATAAGTGTTCTAATAAAAAATAGTCATGCAAATATCAATTGGCATATTTCAACTATTACGCGAGCAAAGCTGCGGGGTTTGCTAGTTTGGCTATAAAACGAATGTAGGTTTAATAATCTATTTGTCAGTCGATACTTTGTCAGGAATTACATATGAAGAAAATCTTGTTGTACAAGAAATCACTCAAAGAGAAAAAAAAAGTTTAGGTGATGTTGAAATAGAATATTTTGAAGAAAACAATGAAGATTCCTCTTTTTCACTAGATGAAGCCTCGAAAAATATTCAAGAAGCTCGACAAGCAAACGGAAATAGTGTTGTGGCTTTCAAAGTTAAAATTTCCAAATGCAAATGTGAAACCGTTCGAATAAGAATACCAGAGATAGAGGCTGATATCCGAAATATTATAACTTTTATAATTTCTAAGGAAAATGAAAACTTATATAAACATAGAATTTTAAACCAACTGTACACAAAGAATGCTTTTACTGTCTGCAAGGAAACTTTAATTTCAGTTATTGAAGTTCTAGTGAATGCAATAAGTCTAAGAGAATGTTCTAGCAAGGATTCCAACTTGGGTGGTCATAGATCTCAATATTACAATTGTAAAGGCAATTGTACATAAAGTTTCTGTAAATTTAAAAAACCAAAATTCCTTTGTAACTCCAAATGCCACAAGCTCTTCCGGCCAAAATAAATAATTTGTTAAAAATGTAATAAAAAAATAAAAAACTCTTTGTAACTCCAAATGCCACTGTACCTCTTCCTGCCAAAATAAATAATTTATTAGAAATAAAATAATATTGTATCTCCAATGTAATTTGTTTGTAATTTGTTGTTTGTTATAGAAATAACAATATTGTTTGAGGAACCCCTGTACTGAAAAGATGTATTTTCTACCACTGTTCGATTCCCCTGCTATTTGGCACTTCTGGACTTGGGGGGGGGGGGGGGACATAATGGCGTACCTCTTTTTCTTCTTCTTTTTTTATTCTGTTAGATCGGTGTATAATTTGTCTCATTCCGACATTAACTTATCTTAATATATTTGCTAAAGGTTAAAATTATTTACTGGAAGTCTAAATTTAAAACTTACTACTTATACTACATCTTTCTTGATATTTATTGCTAAAAGTGTGCATTTTAAAACTCAACTATATCTTCTTTCATTGTTCCACTGTTTAAAATTTTTACCTAATTGATTCAGCAATTATAAATTAATTATCTTTAGTCTCTTAAGCCTTGGCGTCCTATTAATGGGACGCACCATTTGATTGAGTGTTATTGTCTCTTAAGAATATTTTTTGTTATTTGCTTCATACAGTTATGATAATACATGTTCCAGTAAAATACATATTCATTACTAAGTTTAATTAATCATATTGACCGAACTTCATTTGGAATTATTAATAATAACCGGTAAATATGATTAATATGCAGTATTTATCAAATTAACCAAAAGGCTCGGTTATTATTAATAATAACCGAATTTGTCAAACTAACCGTAACATATAAATAAATTTAAAAAGCATTAAAAACATATAAGCCTCCGTTGCACTCTCCACCACAAGAAAGAAAAAAAAAAATCTGATCAAGCTACGCCTGCGGCTATCGTAAGTCAATATTTCGCTCATCCGCAAGAAAAGTGATACATCTCGACAAAAGTAAATTTTACAGAAGAGGCAAAAGTAGATTCGCATGTATTTAATATGAAATTATAGTACTTAGCTCTATATGCAACATTAGCATACATAAAAGTGTAACACCATTTAAGGGGACCGTGGATCTTTATTTGAGCAAAAATCTATCTCAAAACCGACATTTCTTTTTGTATCTATTCTCAAACCTGTACCACGTGATTCGTGGAAAACCACATGCAGACGCGATTATTTTACACAAAGTTACAATTGTTTTAATTTTTTCACGAACAATTTTTTGGCCTTTTAATATACTTTAAATCTGTTTATCTCAATGGTGATGTTTCAGCTTTTTCAATTCTTGAAATGTTCCTTGATACGTAATTTTTGATCAAAATTCATGAAAGTTATAACGAAGAATCCTGATATTGCTTAAAAAGAAACTGTGTATGCATTTTAAAATTCGACTTCATTAAGACAATTAAAATTGATTTTTAACTTATTATAAGGCGGAATTTTCATGAAAGTCTGTATTGAATTCAGAAAAATATCTCTAAAAAATCAACTATTTAAGGGATTAAACAATCGATACACATATTTGTTTGTAATAGAGTTTTACGTCATTAAAATCCAAAATCGAGGAAATATCTAAAAAATTAAGACCCAAGGAGCATTTTAAAATTTCGTTTAAAAATTAATTTTTTAAAAGATCCTAAAATTATAGTAAGATTGAAAATTTCTTTTAAGGTGTTCTATTTACTTATGGTGAAATGTATATTTGCACAAAATTTCAAATTTGTATTTATGAGAATCAAAAGAAATATTTTTAAACGTCCTCCGTCTCCTTAAGTATGAACAGGTATGGAGGGTGGATTAATTTTAGCTCCCCACGCAAGTTGTTCGCCCTCAGTTGTCACGAACCACGAACTGACATATAGCGTAATTAAGTGATTCTCCGGTTAACTACACTCGTTAAACTTTTTCTGTATCAATAAACTCATAAAACAGACCAATTAGGGTAATAAAACGCAAAATGATTTTTTTGCGAGTTGTGTCACTTTTCTTGGGGGTGGGGGATTTGGGAAAATATTTGTTTAAAAAAATGGAAAAATATAGAGAAATTCCGATGAAATAAGAAAAAAAAATCGAAAGTACACATCTGCCTTTATTTACCCATTTCAAATAAATTTAGTACCAAAATAATTTTTATGGGATTATCAGAGATTAAACCAAATCTTTTACGCTAGATCAATAAATAAATTCTTAGAGTTAGTCAAAGAACCATTGCAAAATATTTGGAATATTTTGCAACGTTGCTGTTCAAATACTTATACTAGAATTTGAAAAAAAAAAAAAAATACATACATGGGGCATTCTCACAATCTTTTGACTTTCATGTCCCTGAATAATAATTTTTATTTTAATACACTTTTTTGTGTTTTTTTTTTATTTCATATACTGGGGAACATCCCATTACATGATTGCACAACAATATTAACGAAATGAATAAGTTTTGGACGATGTTGGAGTTCCAAACACCTGGAAAACTCCTATACCGTCCCCTGTCCCTGACGCTGATTTTTAAGTTTGGAACTGTCTGGATAAAATTTTTTCAATAAAAATAATTCGATGTAATTTTTTTCTGAAACTGGAACTATTATTTTATATAAATATGTAGATAAAAATTAACCTGCACACATTTTTAGGGTTGTTATTATTTTTAAAACTCTGTCCCTGGGTTTTAGATTCCTTACCACCCCTCTTCTAAAATTATACAGAAAATCATTTCAGATGCAGCCACAGAATTTTTTTCAAGTTTTTTCCCATGCAGAAGTATGATAGAGAAATAATGTCTAAAATTCTTTGGCAGGAAATTTACTGCAGAATTTAAATCAGCATTTAAATATCAATTTCAAGCATCGTGGCTTTATTGGTAGTCTCACCGTCCCGAAGGTTTATTCCTGCACTTTTCGAGATAACTTAAACCTCAGTCAAATAAAAAAATTTTCGTTGCTGACCATTTTTTCTTTATTTTAAATCATTAAGGCATTCGTTTATCAGATTAAAATGTTATTTTAGCAAGTTTAATTTTGTCAGATTTTTTCCCTCAAAGTCAAAAGATTGTGAGAATGCCCCACATATTTTTTTGATTTTGGAAAATTAAAAGTATTATATATAATAAACATAATTACTCATTTAAAACCCCCCTGTTTGATAATTTGTAAGTATTCTATCCCGTTCTGACAGTTTTACGGGCATTGAAATGCCAAATTTCGATTATATAAATGAACACTTCAGGTTAGCCGAACTTTTCATTTCTGTTTTATTTATTTATTTATTTTTTAATCTTTAATTGACGTAGAAACAAAACTATAACTGTTTTGTAAAGCAAACCAAACATTTTATCCAATAAAAGTAAGAATTTAAAATGTGATTTTATTTTTATTTTTAGTGAAAGATTTTATTTATTTATTTATTTATTCATTTGTGAAAATTGTCCATTTTCATGCATGTTTGAGAAGTTGATGTCCAATTATCTGCGTTCTATATCTTATTATTTTTAATTAAGTTATTAAAAATTAAAAGTAATTTAGATTTTTTAAAATGAAAATATTCTGTATACTATGTTTTCAGAGTAACTTTATATCTTAAATATTCATTTTTCTACAAGTTTTGCTTTGCTAAGAGTCCACTTCAGTCACCGGAAGAAAGGAAAACGCTAATGTAAAGTTTACAGGTGCATTATTTTTAAATTTCTCACTTTGATTTTAATATTTTTACTTTTATTTATTTATTTATTTATTTTGTATAGCATGGCTGAGGATAATCTAGAACTAGACTAGTTTTTACATTTTCGATTTTGGTTTCAGATTTTTTTTTAAATAACTTTTTCTTTCGGAACCGGTTTTGAAATTTAAACTATCCTAATTAAAAAAAATAAATTCTATTCAAATAAAAATCATAAAAAAACAGTGATTTTAATTTTTTTTAATGCTATTTAAATCAAATTAACCATTTACGATTTTTTTTTTTTTTTTTTTTTTTTTTAAATCAGGATTTTTATCATAGCCGATGACGAAATATATCGAAACGTTGTCAATCACTTTAAGCATGTGGGTAAAATTTTAAAACAAAATTCTGAACCATGAGACAATATATCGAAAACGTTATCATCTACTTTAGGCAGGTGCTTAAAATTTTAAAACAAACCATGAGAAAATATATTGAAAACGAGACAGTCACTTTGAACCTATGAATAAAATTTTTAAAATTAAATTCTGAACCAAGGGAAAATATATTGAAAATGAGTCAGTCATTTTAAACACGTGGATAAAATTTTAAAACAAAATTCTTAACCACGATAAAATGTATTGAAAAGCAATCAATCACTTTAAATAAATTGATAAAATTTTAAAACAAAATTCTGAACCATGAGAAAATACAAGAAAATGCATTGAAAACGAGTCAGTCATTTTAATGACATGGATAAAATTTTAAAACAAAATTATGAACCACGAGAGAATATATTGAAAACAAGTCAGTAAACATACTGATAAAATTTTAAAACAAAATTTTGAACCACAAGAAAATATATTGAAAACGAGTCAATCATTTTAAACACGTGGATAAAATTTTAAAACAAAGCTATGAACCATGAGAAAATATATTTAAAATCAGTCAGTCACTTTTAACACATGGATAAAATTTTAAAACAAAATTCTGAACAACAAGAAAATGTATAGAAAATGAGTCAGTCACTGTAAACATACAGATAAAATTTTAAAAAGAAATTCCAAACCAAAAGAAAATACGTTGAAAACGTTATCACTCGCTTTAGGCATGTGGATAAAATTTTAAAATTAAATTCTGAACCATAAGAAAATACATTGAAAACTTCAGACTTCAAAATTTTAAACAAAATTCCGACAATGAGAAAAAAACATTGAAAGCAAGTCAATCCCTAAGCATATGAATAAAATTTTAAAACAAAATTGGGAACTATAAAAAAATATATTGAAAACGTTATCATAGTTACTTAACCATGTGGATAAAATTTTAAAACAAAATTCCAAACCAAAGGGAAATATGTTGAAAACCTTATCAATCACTTTAGGCATCTGGATAAAATTTTAAAATCAAGTTCTGAATCATAAGCAAATACACTGAAAACTTTAGTCAGACTTTAAAATTTCAAAACAAAATTTCGACAATGAGAAAGTATATTGAAAACAAGTCAGTCACTAAGCATATGAAATAAAATAATAAAATTGAGAACTGTGAAAAAATGTATTGAAAACGTTCACAGCCACTTTAACCATGTGGTTAAAATTTTAAAATCAAGCTCTGAACCATAAGAAAATATATTGAAAACTTCAGTTAGACTTCAAAATTTTAAAACAAAATTCTGACTATGAGAAAGTACATTGAAAACGAGTCTTTCACTAAGCATATGAATAAAATAATAAAATTAGGAACTATGAAACATTATATTGAAATAGCTATTAGTCACTTTAACCATGTGGATAAAATTTTAAAATCAAGTTCTGAACCTTAAGAAAATATATTGAAAACTTTATTCAGACTTTAAAATTTTAAAACAAAATTCTGACCATGAAAAAGTAAATTGAAAACGAGTCAGTCAATAAACATGAATAAAATAATAAAATTGAGAGCTATGAAAAATATATTGAAAACGTTATCAGTCGCTTTAACCATCTGGACAAAATTTTAAAATAAAGCTCTGAACCATAAGAAAACATATCGAAAACTTTAGTTAGACTTTAAAATTTTAAAACAAAATTCTGTCAATCAGAAAATACATTGAAAACGAGCCAGTCACTAAGCATATGAATAAAATTTTAACACAAAATTAGGAACTGTGAAAAAATGTATTGTTAACGGTATCAGCACTTTCACCATGTGGATAAAATTTTAGAACAAAATTGGGAACCGTGAAAAAATAAATTGAAAACATTATCAGCCATTTTAACCATGTGGATAAAATTTTAAAACAAAGTTCTGAACCATGAGAAAACTTATTGAAAAGTACACCTTTATCTCCACAAAAATATCAATTTTCACTAAAAAAACTGATTTTATCATCATTATATAAATTATTCTTCTCAGGTATAAGTGACAAAACCAGGGAAACTCGTGAAAACCAAACCTATGTGCAGACTTCTGTAACAAATCATTATATCATTAAGTTTCATTTCTGACATTTTTTTTTTTATTTCTCAGCCACCGAACCGATAGAAATTTCCTAAAATGGGCCCCTTTCAAAGAAGCGGTTGGGGCCACTATAAGGGCGCCCCATATCAGAAAATAATGAATTAAGGCTTACCTAATTGAAGTAAGCTTATAAAATACTTAAAAAGATAAGAAAATGTCTGTCAGTGACACTAATGATTTATTGTTTCTTATTTAGATTCAGCGCAAAGCTTTATATTTCCGATTCGTTGAATCAATGATGACATCGGTTTTTACATTAGTCACAATTATTGGATGCACATGATATAGCATTCCTTGTTTGTGATCCATGAACATTTAGTAACAGCCTTAAAACGAATTTTCGTTCCTGACAGAGATAAAAAAGATCAACAGAAAAAGTCTGTCAAACTTTTCGGTATATCAGCTGAAGAGTTTTAAGATTATCGAATTCCTTGAGATTTTTTTAGGGCTTTATCAGATAGTTTTTGCTTATAATCATAGCTAAATAGTTTTTCTTAGACCTGCTAGTAACGAAATATGTTAGGGTAAGTTGGGGTAAACTGGTGTTGGGTGCCTCAATTTTTGGTGCTTTATTTTTAATTATTCTTATAATCTTATTGTATGGTATGAATCTTTAAAAAATTTTTACGAGTACTTACGCATGTGTACAGTGCATTAAATATATCCCTGTTGTGAAAGTACAACATTTTTAGGAACACACACACAAAAAAAAATATTTTTTTTATCTGTAAAAAACATTGCAAAATGGCCCCCTTCCCATGTTTTGATAGCTCTCTACTTACACGAAGCCACAGGAAGATGGAAATGATGTACATATGAATAAAAAAATTGTACTGGCATGTTGAAAGCACATTATAATAAGTATTGCCTTTCTTCTTTTAGCATCTTTGAAAATGACACAGAAAAATAAAATAATATTAAATTGTACTGGCATGTTGAAAGCACACTGTAGTAAGTATTGCCTTTCTTCTTTTAGCATCTTTGAAAATGACATAAAAAAAAAACAAAAAAAAACATGCAAGCACTAAATTTTCTCCTCGTAAAAAAGGGAGTAATTTGGCGCCACTGTATTTTACTTATAAATTGATTTATTTTTACTGTAGTTTTATTATGTTTGCTGATTGTCTCTAATATTTTTGTGGTAACATGTGGGAATGTGACAATTAACACTGACATTTTGCCAAAAATGAAAGCCTGTGTCTTCACGGTTTCATAGTTTGCAGGCAGATGACTTAAAAATACTGAGGCTTGAATGAAGATGTAAAAACTTAGGAAATAGGCTGCTGAAATGTGTCAGACCTGAGACCTAATTTGTGTTTAAAATTGTTTATGCTATAACATAGCCTTTTATTAAAAAAACTGTTGGAAAAAGGTAGTTTTTTTTATAGGCCTATTATTCAGTCAGATTACAGTCTAATGTATAAAATATCATTATTTTCATTCTAAAATGTTTTGCTCTAGCCTATATCATTGAGTGGGGTTCATTTTGTTACCTTTTGTAATTCTTAACATGCGTAAGTGCAACAATGTCAAAAATTGTTTCAAAAAGCTTTTCTTCTTATTACTGTTCAGAAGGTATATATTATCTAAAATATCATAATATCCATTCTAAAATGTTTCCCTCTATATTATTGAGCTGCATTATTGTATTAAAAACTTCTAATTATCATTTATGCTTTCACTGATGTATAAAAAAAAACATGTGGATTAAAATGTTTGTTTCAAATAAACATGTTGTATTAATATTTTTGTGGTTAATTTTGAAAGAGTATCTTTTAATGAGCATAAAACATCATGAATTTCAACAGAGCCTTCAAAATTCTTCACATAATTGCCTTTTTCAATCGATCCCTTAAAAAAAATATTATCTCAAAGAAAAATTCACAGTGCTGCCAAAAGTTATCCGCTTTACAAAATTATCAGCGTTCTGAATAGCACATAATTAAATGTAAAAAAAATGGCAAGCACCTTATTACCCCAAAATGTTTGTGGCGTGGCAGTGGTTACAAAAGTGACACCAAACTACCACCCCTTGAGAGAAAATTTGGTGTTTCCCTTTTTTTAACCATTTGGAAAAATGGTAATTATCCTCGTCAAGGTAGGAAATCAAAAGCATATCTGAAGCTTTTTATTCGTTTAATCCGCATTTTATTCGTTTACTGATTTGTCTATACAGTAATCTGTATTTCCTTTTACTTTCACCAGAGATGGATACTTCTGTTGCCACTATGACAAAAAAATAATAAAAACTACAAAAAAAAAAAAAAAAAATTATAACTTAGAAACAAATTGAGATACAGCTTTCAAACATACTACATTTAAAAGTACATTTTTTTTCTCTGTACGACGGTGTAAAAAGCAATATTGTGGGATGTTTAGAAGTTTAAGAATGAAATTTCATTTAAAATTGGTCGTCAGATTTCTTGGAAATTTGACGATGGAAGAGCCTTTTCCCGAACAGCCAATGAAGTGATTGGATAATACGTAAGTTTCAGGTGGATAATACGTAAGTTTTAAGAAATCTGACGGGTCGCAGGCGATTTTTGTCGCTTGCAATTTTTACGTGTAATAACACTATTAATGTTTAATTCATCGCGTACGTAATGTATGATCAACTCCGTGCGATTTTTTATGTCTTAAATTTTAGTCTTCGAAAAAATCATTTTCCAAATAGTCGTTGTAATTTGTTAAATTGCTTTTTTTTTTTTTTTTTTTTTTTTTTTTTTTTTAACTAGCTCTGACTTACTAAGTTCTGACCAAAATTCCTTCTTTCTCATATGAATTTGTCCCCGATCAAGCTTCACGAGATAGCTATATATTGTTTAAAAATCATACTTGAAGATTATTCTAAAAAATAAGTAAATTGAGAAACAGTTTAAAAAAAGAAAACGCATTTGAAAGAACATTTTTTCTCTATTTGACGGTGTAAAAATTATTGTGCGATGTTTCGAAGTTAAAAAATTGCAGTAAACATGAAAATTATTAGTAGGGTTTTGCCACCGTCAAAGTGACGCAAGTGTTACTCATTGACATGTTTTTTTACTTTACATTATCTATACTAATATTATAAATTAGTAACGTTCGTGTGTTTATTTCCAGGGGTAATCTCTGGAACTAACGAGCAGATTTCAAATGTATAATGGTCGCAAAATGATGGTGATAGTCCCTGTTGCAACACAGATAATATTTTATGTCGGTGCCTATACCCGAAATAGGGTCCAGGAACAAAAGAAGTTCTAAAAATGCGATTTTTGTGCTAAGGGTCTTGAAACTTGAAATTTGGAATAGCAGTTACTTATAAGATATAAATGATCTCTAAGAACAGTTCCTAAAGAATTCGAAATTTAAAAGGGATGAAAATGCTAGAAAAGAGTTCTAAAAACGTTCTAAATTGTGGATTCTACGCAGCAATCCCAGTAAATACGAAACCGATTTAAAAAGTAATGGTTGCAAACTTATGGTGACAGTCTCTGCTCCACATATGCTGTATTTTATGTCGGTGCAACTACCACCTAGGGTTTGCAGGGGCTAAAAATGTTCTAACTATCGATTTTGTGTTACTGAGGGGGCTAGCAAATTGAAATTTGCATGATAATTACATAAAAAATGTAAACATTCTCTAAAGTCTACCGAAATAAAATTCGAAATTTAAAAGGGGAGAAAATGCGCGATAACCGTTCTAAATTACGTTTTCTATGGAATCTCAGGAAATACCAAACTGATTTCAAAAGTAATGGTTGCAAAATGATGGTGATAATCCCTTTTACAATATACTCTCTTAAAAAAATTCAGCGATTTTAACTCCGACTGAGTGTATTTTCACTCCTTTTCAGTATTGAAAATGCACTTATCCTATAGGAGTGAATTTCATTCATCTTGCGGAGTGTTTTTTTTTTCATTCCTTTTTGATAAGCTGCTTTCATTCTTTTTTTCGACTAAATTAATAGGCAAAACGAGTGACTGCACTCATTATTGACAAGTCATTTTTAAACCCCCTTTTTTCTTTTCAAATTTAACAGGCAAAATAAATTATTTTCCTCTTATTTTCAGATTTTTTTTTTTTTTTTTTTTTTTTTTTTTTTTTTAAACATATATTAGCCCCAGTTTGCAAAATGTATTACTTTTAAATCTCCATTCTGTTTTATTTTAATCTAGATGCAGAAGAAATTTTGTTTTTCATTTCCGAAAGATAAATTAAATAATAATAATAATAAATGATAAGTTCGCGCCATAACAAGACAAGATTTTTTACCTTGTCAATATCCTGAAGTGCGCTTTTTTTACTTTATCTTTCTTATTATGATTTTTTTCTTTTTAATATTTTCACATTGTATATATAATTTTAAGGTTATTAGTTTTATTCCGGAAATTTCGATTTCTTTAATTATTTCTGATATTATTATATCTTATTAATATATTTTGCTTATGACACAGATAAATAATTATGGAATATAGAATTCATCTGTTACATAACTGCAGACTTTTGTTTAGCTAAACTTTTGAATATGAACAGAGCGAAGTATAACACAAAAATAAAAATTCACAAAATCATAATTTAAAAAAAAGGCCAAGCCAGTTGTGTCATAAAATAAATTGATAATATTTTTTACTAATCTCTTATTTTCTGATACTTTTTTTAAAATTATCTTTAACACTTCGTACTATTTACATAATACTGTGGCAATTAAAAAAATAATATCTAAAGTGTAGATGTGTACAACTATCTAAATGAACACAATTTATTAAATACTTGTACTTACTGAAACATAAAAAAAAATAGAACATATATTATAAGTTAATAATAATTTAATATTTTTTATAATCATGGGCTGTGTTCCGCAAATATTTCTGAGTGTCATGAGCAAAGTACTATATTAATAATCAATAATATAAGCACAAAATGCTATATGTTTAATAATGTAAATACCAATTAGCATAATTTTACACAATTTGAATACGAGAAAACTACATATCTAAGTGCATTTTATTGATTATAAAAATTATGGAACAGATGCATTAAAGAAAAAGAAAAAAAAAAGTAATTTAAGAAGTTCATGTTTCCCGTTTAAAAGAATTAACGTTAAATAACGCAAAAAATCATGTATACAATGTGAAAATACAACAAGGAATGGCGAAGGAATTACAAGAAAGATGAAGTAAAACAACGTACTTTACCTTAGAATTTTCAGTATTAGTAAAATCCTAGAAACGCCGGTAGCCATCTTGGTTTTAGCTGGGAAACAAAAACGAAATTTATCCAATTCTTTGTGATGATCCCCCCCCCCCCCCCTGCTTTCGTGGGCATAATCCATCTATCTTATTCTATGCCATTTTTAAATCAATCAAATTATAATTGTAATGATGTTTTAATCTTGTAGGTAACGCTATGCTTTGATGCTTGAAACAAACAAGCGATTTCCTTTTCAAAGCGATTCTCGGTTCTCCGTATGCCAAACTATATATCGCGTTACAGGATTTCAATCAATAGGGAAGATTCTTAAACCGCTCTTTTAGAGATATTTTTCTGTTCCGGTCTGAAATGAGCGGTCCTGGGGATGCTACTCCTAAAAGGATGATTTGGTAAACCAGTTTTTTTGTGGAAAATGTCTCTTTTTGATAAAACAGATACTCAGAAAGAACAAAAACACGCGTAAAACTTTTCGTAATTTTGTTGAGTTAATAATTCGTTCTTTTGAATTAAGAGTGTAGGCCATATTTTATGTCGGTGTCACTACCACCAGGGAGTTGTAGGAGCAAAAAACACTCTAAGTTGCGATTTTTGTGATACTGAAGGAGTTAACAATTTGAATTTTGGCATGATAATTACTTTAAAGATTTAAATGCTCTCTAAGCACAATCGAAATAAATTTGATCTTCGATCTAAAATCGATTTTTGTGTTACTGGAAATACCTAGAAACTTGAAATTTGGTATGGTAGTTACTTATAAGATATAAATGATTTTTAAGAACATTTCCTAAAGAAATCGAAATTTAAAAGGGGTGAAAATGCGCAAAAAGCTTTCTAAAATCGTTCTAAATTGCGATTTCCACGCGATCTCAAAAAATACCAAACCGATTTTAAAAGTAATGGTTGCAAATTTATGGTGACAGTCGCTGCTCCAAAATCGGTTGTATTTTATGCAGGTGTCCACTACCACCTGGGGGCTGCAGGAGCAAAAGACGCTCTAAGTTGTATTTTTGTGATACTGAAGGAGCTAACAACTTGAAATTTGGCATGATAATTACTTTAAAGATGTAAATGCTCTCTAAGCACAATCGAAATAAAATTACAAATTTAAAAGGGTAAATGAAAGAAAAGAGTTCTAAATTACGGTTTTTATGCAATCTCAGGAAATACCAAGCCGATTTCAAAACTAACGGTTCCAAATTTATGGTGAAAGTCTCTGCTCCAATATAGGTTATATTTTTTGCCTGTGTCACTACCACTTAGGGCTTGCAGAAGCAAAAAACGTTCTAAATTACAATTTTTGTGATACTAAAGAGGAGCATTTTGAAATTTGGCATACACTCTCAGAAATGGATACTCAGATTTCACGAAATTTTCTTCGTTTTTGACGAAACTATTTCCTGGGAAATGCTCCGAGCGAATATTTCGTCAAATTGAGAAAATTACTTTCTTCACTTGTTTGAGGATAACAATTTCGTTAAAAGTGCTTGTTCGAAAAGTGCAATCAGAGGGCTGGTGGTGCCATCTATTGAACAGTTTAGAAGCTCCTGTATTTATCCACAGGGAAAAAAATAATATCTTTGGGGTGATTCGAACTCACGACCTCCGTTGTGGAAGACGGTCGCTCTAGCTATTACGCTACTGGGTCCTCGAATGGATGTGATTTTAGATGCATGTAATGGATTCTACTGTATATTTATACTCTTATAAGGTTGGTTGTAATTTTATCGATACTGTTATACTTATAATTCTTGCAAGCTTTAATTAATAAGGCTAATTTTTTATTATCATTTTCTATGGTTAATGTGAATAATTATAATAGGGCTTGACTAATATAATTTATTAGGGGAATTTTCTTTGCTCGATGAATGATTAAAATATGTCTGGTTAATTTGTTGCTCAGAAATAGCGAATTTTAAAGTGCATATGGGGGTGATTTTATCAATTTGAGTAGGTGGTTAAGATTTTTATTTAAGAATTATGAATTTTATTTAAGAATTCATTTAAGAAATATGAATATATTTCTTAAATGAAAAAGAGATCTTGGAATTTTGAAACTTTCTTGACCAGATTTTCTTTTTGAACGATTTTGTAAAACACAGGAAATTTATTCTTTTCGAATTAAACCATAACGAGCAAAGTAAAATAATAATAATAGTAATAATAAACATGCTTAAAAACTTTAAAAGCTAAAAAAATAACTAATGCAGAAACAATAACTACCTGTATTTCAGCATTTTCTGAAAAGCGCAAAAAAGTGCAATTTTTAAAATAAATTATGACAGGAATAACATAAACAAGCAAATATCTGCTTGCTAAAGTCGCAGGATTTGAGGAGGTACAGTAGCTCGCCCCTCTTCAAATAGCTACCGCAACTGTTTCCTTAAAATGCATTGAGTCTGGCCGTGAGTGAAGAAACACCTTCGTTAAATATTTGAGAGTTTACGTTTCTTTAAAAGTCGCGAGATTTTGATACGAAATGATTGTCAAAAACAACGAAATATAGCTGAAGGATTGCTGAATCGTCAAAATTGAGAGTTTTATTTCTGAGAGTGTACTAATTACTTAAAAGATGTAAATGCTCTCCATGAATAGTCGAAATGAAATTCCAAATTTAAAAGGGGAAATGAGCGAAAATCGATCTAAATTACGATTTTTATGCAATCTCAGGAAAGACTAAACCGATTTAAAAAATAATCATTTGAAATTGATGGTGAAAGTCCCTGGTCCAACATAGACTGCATTTTATGTCAGTGCCGCTACCACCTCTGGGTTGCAGGAGCAAAAAACGTTCTAAATTGCGATTTTTATGATACTGAAGGGACTAGAAACTTGAAATTGTGCATGGTGGTTAATTATAGGATAATTTTAGGCTCTCTAAGAGCAGTCGGAAAAAAAAATTCAAATTTAAATGATCCATAAGAACTGTTACTAAAAATTTCGAAATTTAAAAGGGTATAATGAGCAAAAAGAGCACTAAAATACTTTCAAAGTTAAGACTGCTATGGAATCTCTGCAATATAAATACTTTCTGAGAACAGTTTCTAAAAGATTCTAAGTTTAAATGGGAAAATGAGCGAAAAGCCTTTAAAAAAATTTCTGAATTACGTTTTCTATAGAATCTTGAAAAAATACCAAACAGATTTCAAAATTAATATTGACAAATGGAGAGTGATAGTTCCTGTTACAAAATAGGCTAATTTTATGTTGGTGCCACTACGTGAAGAGATTTGGTAGGCCGTTAGACTAGAAGCTTGGAATTTGACATGATGTTTTTTTTTTTTTTTTAAAAAGATGTTAATGCGTGCTAAAAACGGTCTCTAAAAAATTCAAAACTTCTCAAAGGAAAGCGTAAAAGCTTCAAAATACATTCTAAATTAACATTTATTCAGAATTAGTTTTAATTCTTATTAATGTAAGTCACATTTTCGCCTAATGCAGAGTAATAATGAAGTTTACTCAAACTGTGGCTTAATTAGTAATTTTTAAATTATTCCTAATAGTGTAATTTCTTCTAATAAAATTTAAACATGGCATATTTGAACTCTTACGCGAGCAAAGCCGCAGGTTTTATTAGTAGCTTATAATATGTAAATTAAATATAATTAAAAATGTTTTTTTTTGTTGTTGTTGTTGTCTAGCCTTCAGACGAGCTTTCCTTTTTTCTTTTTGAGGTTATGTAAGTAGCTTAATAATATTAGGCTGGGAAATTTTTAATCTAATAGCTACCAGAATTTTTATCGTATATGATAGTCGTGCCATCAATGCCGAGCTCTATTGCCAGCAAATGGGTCGCGTCTACGACAAATTGCTGCAGCAGTATGCAAGATTGGTCCACCGAAAGCGCGTTTTGTTTCAGCAGGACAATGCCAAACGGCACGTGGCCCAGACGACCAAGGACAAGTTTGCACAGTTGGGCAGCGTCGAAATTCTCCCATGTCCGCCTATATTCCAGACGTGGCTCAATGCGATTATGGCCTCTTTCGATCAATATAACAGTTTTTCAAGGGCCGCCAATTTGTATCTTTTAATGAAGTTGAAGAAGCAAGTCAAGAGTTTTTGGATTCCAAGAAGTCGCCGTGGTACTTCCAGCAAACCGGAATCTGGCAGAATGATGGCAGTTAGTCGTGGACTATGATGGTCTCTACTTTGAAGAATAGTCCTCGTTGCTTTTGTTGTTAATTTGCTCATAACAACGCAATTTTCACAAATTTCCCAGAACTTTTTGCTCAACCTAGTATATAGCTCTATATGGTAAATCAAATTATTACAAAGCATTTAATAAATGTATGGTAAATATTTCTATTAAACCAAATTTTAAAGAGTATGTTTTAGTACGTGATTAAGCACGTAAATAATACAGCTTTTCAGGCAAGTCTGGAAACAATGAACTCTCTTTTTTGTTTAGTAGTATAACATGTGCGATGTGCCTTTTATCTCTAGTCTTCGATATCAAAACCTCTAGGACTGTTTAATAAAGAGCAATTTCTCTTGTTAAGTTGAATTACATAGATCCTTTTTGGTAATTTATCATAGGAAAGGAGGAATAATGAAAATGCTTTTTACGGTGAATGACTGGAATCTGAATTTCATGGTCAATGACTGGAAGTATAAAGCTGACATTCGTGAAGCCAATGCTTTAAAGCAAAAGGAAAAGAATGCTGAAGAAAAAATTCTATTAAACATGTCTTATTCCAATGACAAATTTTCGCAAATGATCTAGTTTTATCAGATGATAGCTCAATTTTTGTATTATGGAAATGCCCATTAAGTTAATGTTCGTCCGCATTTTTTAAGATTTCCGAGTATAATATTTTGTTTATTGCCTTATAAAAATGTATATCTTTCTATGGTCATTTTTCTATGATAATCTAAGCATATGAAGAGGATTCGATTAGTACGAAATATTAGAAGTATTATTAGGAATATAATTTTATATTTTTCTATTGAATTTGCAAACTTGATGTTGATATATTGTCTTTTTTTTTAAATTGCATTTTTTTTTTTTTTTATTTAGCGCCCGATAGCCTATTTCTTTCACACAAAAATTAAAGTGTCCTCACTAAAAAATAAATTTACATCAAACCATAAACCACCCGTAAAACGAAGCAGGTATATTATTGAGCGGTTAAATATTGATAATCTATTGCAATTTTTTTAACTTTTCAATAACGGACATTGTCAGATTTTACACCGTCGTATAAAAAAATACTTTTATATCCAATTTGTTTGATAACTGCATCTGAATTTATTCTTGAGATATTATTATTATTATTATTATTATTATTGTAGTTTTTGATGCCATTTCTGTAATGTTGGCCACTGAAGTACTCCATATCTTTAGAAAGTAAAGGAAAAGTAGTATATTACTATATCTTTTTGTTGCCATTTTCTCATAACAACTGAAAAAAATTGTAACTAAAATACGTGCTATTCCAAGAATGTCGTCTGCTGTAAAAATGTATTTTAAAGAATACTTGCGTGACTTTTCTCCGCTTTTACTTAATTGCTATCAAAAAGCTGAAAGAATGCAATTCTATTAATACGTATGTAATAACTTTTTCCGAATTTTGAAAAAATATAAATGAATGATTTCTGATAAAATATGGAGCTATTATAAACTATATTAAATTTTCAGTATCCACATTAATGTTACAAAAAAATGAAAGTATGTGTAGTATTAGTTACACGATTTTTTGTTGAGTTTCTTGAATGACGACATCCCTTTTTGCTAGCTTTGTGTATTATTCCGAGATAGTGGTGACGTCCTATGCATACTTTTCTAAAGATGTTGTTTAAGACTGGATCGTAAATGTGGAATTCTTCAGCGGATACAAATGGCGTCATTTTATATAAAATAAAAGCGTGCATTTTAAGTCTTAAAACTGAAATACGTTTTGTACTATCTATATTTATATACATATATTTTTTTAGGTAGATTTCGTATGAAATACTACCTATTACATCCTCCCCTATGTTGGAATTTCGGAAAAAAATTTACAGATCTCCACCGATCATGACCCCTAGAATCCAAAACCACCCCCAGTAAAAAACTTTCTCTCTCTCTCTCTCTCTCTCTCTCTCTCTCTCTCTCTCTCTCTCTCTCTCTCTCTTCTCTCTCTCTCTCTCTCTCTCTCTCTCTCTATATATATATATATATATATATATACAGGGTGTTTCACTATTAGACCGACAAACGTTGAGGGGTGATAGTAGACATGAAGACAAGCATTATTAAATAGGAAACCATGGGCGCAAACGTCATCTGTAGGAGCTAGGGGCCATTAAAGTTTAAGGTCCAAAACTTCAAACGATGATAAAAAACGGAAAAAAGGTCGATTCGTTTGCGGTTTTCGCTAAAATCATTCTTTATATCACGATTTTCTTAAAATTTTTTTTTTAAGGTTACGTTTAAAAATTGTCGATAGAGAGCGGTTTAGACTTTAGAGTAACGGTCAGCTACTTTTTACCGTTATTTTTTGTATGAGGTTAAACTTTTTCTAAAGTTTAGACTTTAACTTAAATTTTAAGCCCAAAATCGAAAACATTGCGATCGGGTAACTAGCGAAAATTGAACTGTGAACAGAGGGGGTGGGGGGATTGTAAACGTTCATAAACATTGAACAAACTAATCGATTTTGTTGCGATTTGCATGTAGGTCATTCCCTTGGTAATTATTTTATTCAAAATGACGTACAGCTTTGGTGTCCTCACTTTTTGATAGAGGGCGCTTCCGACACATCTCCGACATTTCAATGACATTACTCCTGGATGTTTTACTACCGGACCAACATACTTCCAGGAAGTGTTAGAGATGCAAAGACGACTCGGAATCACATAGGAATGTAACGTTAGAAATGCCTTTTTTGCGAGTTATGGTTAAAAGAAGCAGAGAAAAAAGCAACAGAAAGAAGCAGAGAAACAGCAACACGTTAATGTGACAGAAAATAGTTTATTTAAAGGTTTTACTAGAAAAGGTGTTCGAAATTACGACCAGAAGTAGTCCGGCAAACAAGACAGCGGCGTCGCATGGAATTCCTCACGCTCTGGAAGATTCCTGGCATCTCTGGTAGCTTTCTGGCAGCTACAGAAATACGAGCAGCAATGAAACCGCAGCGCCTTCTACCGTCGCTGTGAAGCTTACAGGACTACTTCTGGTCGTAATTTCGAACACCTTTTGCAGTAAAACCTTTAAATAAACTGTTTTTTTTTTAACACATTAACGTGTTGCTGTTTCTCTGCCTCTTTCTGTTGCTTTTTTCTCTGCTTCTTTTAACCATAACTCGCAAAAAGGCATTTCCAACGTTACATTCCTGTGTGATTCCGAGTCGTCTTTGCATCCCTAACACTTCCTGGAAGTATGTTGGTCTGGTAGTAAAACACCCAGGAGTAATGTCATTGAAATCTCGGACATGTGTTGAAGCGCCATCTATCAAAAAATGAGGACACCAAAGCTGTACATCATTTTGAATAAAATAATTACCAAGGGAATGACCTACACGCAAACCGCAAACAAAATCGATTAGTTTGTTCAATGTTTATGAGAGTTTAAAATCCCCCCCCCCCCTCTGTTCACAGTTCAATTTTCGCTAGTTAACCGATTGCAATGTTTTCGATTTTGGGCTTAAAATTTAAGTTAAATTCTAAACTTTAGAAAATATTTAACCCCATACAAAAAAAACTTTAAAAAGTAGTTGATTAGCTCTCTAAAGTCTACAGCGCCCTCTATCGACAATTTTTGAACCTAACCTTAAAAAAAATATTTAAGAAAATCGTGATATAAAGAATGATTTTAGCGAAAACCACAAACGAATGGACCCTTTTTTCTGTTTTTTTTTATCATCGTTTGAAGTTTTGGACCTTAAAAGTTAATGGCCCCTAGCTCCTACACAAGACGTTTGCGGCCCATGGTTTCCCATTTAATAATGTTTGCCTTCATGCCTACTATCACCCCTCAACGTTTGTCGGTCTGGCAGTGAAACACCCTGTATATATATGTGTGTGTGTATATATATATATTACTTTCTTCTGGACACGATAACTTCCACAACTGTGCACAAATTTCTTCCAAACTGATACATAAAATCAAGGGGCATAAAATCTCTGTCAAGTTCGTTAATGGGCAAAATCGGACCAAGGGGATGGGAATAGGGAGGGGTTTTGTAAAAACCGAAAAAACCCCATAACTTATTAATTTTTACACATATCAAATCAGTTTAAAGTTTTTATTACTTTTAAAAATAGGGCCAAAAATTTATGTATCACAGATTTTTGATAAAATTAAAAATGGGCTCAAGGAGCGCAAAAATGGGGTTTTCGGGAGAAAAAAATTCATAACTTCGTCAATTCTCAAGATATCAAATCCAATTAATTTTATTATAAATCTCCTTAATATTATCTACAACTTTCATATTCACAAGTTTTTGATAGAACCAATTCGTACCGCAAAAAAAAAAAAAAAAAAATAAAATAAAATAAAATAAAATAAAAATAAAAACGAAAACAAAAAAAAAGGGGGGGGGGGGGGTTGAAGAAGAAAAAAATCCATAACTCCGTCAATTCACTAGATATAAAATCTACATGAATTTATCATATATCTTCTTAATATTGTCTACAACATTTATACAAACAAGTTTTTGATAGGACCAATTCTTACAGCAAAAACAAATTAAAAATACATAGCGCTTGAAGAAAAAAATCATCTTATTAAGGGTGTATTCAAATCCAAACTTCTTATTTTCTTACTCATTTCTAAATTCATTTTTGCTCTCAAATGCATCCAATTGGTAGATTCTCTTATTCAGAAACTATATATATAATGTACCGTAATGATTGAGTTTTTAATAAAGGCAGAATATATTTCAAAAAATGATGTCAAATTGGGCATTTTGAACAGAATTTCCCGAAGCGATTGTGTTAGAAACGAAAAATATTGTCCGACTGAGAAAATAATTGTTTATAAATCAAGTTTAAATTAACTGAACTAAAAATAAAATCACAGGCCGCTTATAAATCCCTTCAAAAATCACGTCAGCAAGTTTCATATTTTTTCTATTAAAAATAAATCTGAAAATGCGCCAGAAAATTTCGAGTTGTTGAGCATAGAAAAGTATTTTTTTGAATACCGCCCTAACATGATTCTGATAAAACTAGCTATTATATAAAAATGAAATAAAAACTCGTCAAAAGCGGCCAGATAAAATTGTTAAAGTGGGTTTATCTCTAATCATGATTTAGTTTTTGTTTGTGGAATTAGTATACTTAATTTCGAAATCCCTCCGCCTGTACGCCGGGCCGGCAGGGATTTTTTTCATATAGGAGTCGACGCTAAATTCTGAAAAAGCGAAGAATTCCTGTTTTCAGGATTTTTTTTTTTTTTTTTTTTTTGTTCTTATTGGCTTTGAGGAAATTTTCTTTTTTATTTACTTGATTCTGCACATGAAGGAAATTCAGTTATTTAAACGATCATCAGCGCTAAGATTTTGTAAATTTCTATTGAATCACCTGGACATAGGTAAGTATGTAAGCGTGAGTTATACTTAAGCCCAGCCTAAATTAAATAAACTAGCATTCAAACTACTGCTAAAAGCTCTTTGAATTACATACTGAAATTTTTATGCAAAATTCTTCTGTATATTTTTTAAAGCAATAATCTTAGTTTTTATGAGTATGCATTCACGCAATTCGAGTGCTTCTTTTCACTTACTTGCTGCCAGTCTTATTTTTTAGCCCCAAGTACGGTATGCTATTTCTTTCTCCCAGTTTATTTTGTGTGTCTCCAAAAAATAATGTTACCTTACAGACACAGCCGTAAAACAAAGTAGTACGATTAAATACTCTATAGTAATTTTTTAAACTTCTAAGCATAGCACATTTTCAATTTTTATACCGTCGTATTGGAAATAAAGGTACTTTTAAATGCAATTTGTTTGAAAACTGTATATTCATTTATTTTTGAAATATTAATATTTTTGTAGTTTTTGGAGTCATTTGCTTAATATTGGCAACGCAAGTACCCCATTTCTGTAGAAAGTAAAGGAAAAACAGTTGTAAAATATAAATTATATATTTATGTTGCCCTTTTCTCATAAAAAACTGAAAGAAAATGTAATTAAAATACGTGCTATTTTGAAAAAAATATATAAACGAATGATTTCTGTTAAAACATGGAGCTATTATAAACTATATTTAATTTTAAGTATCTATATTAATATTCCAAACAAATGAAGGCCTATGAATCATTAGACAGACTTTTTTTTTTGGCGAGTTTCTTTAATGACGGAATCTTTTTGCTGCATTTGTGTATTATTTCGTGATAGTGACGTCCTATGCATACTTTACTGTAGATGTTTAAGAGTGGATCATAAATGTGGAATTCTTAAGCGGATGCGAATGATGTCATTTTACATAAAATGAAAGCGTGTGCCGTAAGTCTTAAACTTGAAATATGGTTTGTACTATTTATATATACATGTATTTTTTTTTTCATCGGGGGCGATACTAAATTCTGAAAAAGCAGAAATCCTGTTTTCCAGTCTTAAGTTTTTATTATTTATTTTATTTAGAATCTGGCATAAAATAAAACCATTTTGAATATGATTACATCAAGTTAAAAGCTTATATAATTTTGCCGCCCCCAGAAAACAGGAGTACAGCTTCATTTAATTTTTAGTGCCAAACACATATAGAACGTGTTATGTTTCAGATTAAAAATCTTGTCTCACATATGATGGTGTTCTCATACACATCCAAGCAGAGATATTTTTAACGCTTTTGAAAGAAAAATTCCAGGCATTGAAAATTTAATCATGTTATCCTTTTGCTTTGCATTTTTAAATAAAATTTATAATCTTTTATTAATTTTTCAAATAAATAGTTCATGGATTTTCAGTGGATCTTTCAGAAGAAGATGACATTAGAATGTACTGAAAATCTACCAAAATAACAGAATGAAGATAGCCAAGTGCTATAATCTGGATCAGCATGTTTTTAAAATTGTGTTCTGACTCGGTATGAAAAGACTGTGGAGCGCAGACTTGCCATAAATAACCAGAGAAAGGTTAAAATAATGAAAAATATTATATATAAAATACTTTCTTACCTACGTGCTGAAAAAAAAAATATTGTTGAAATTTCCAAGTTTAAATGAACAAAAAGGATAAATATTTCTTTCCCCATATAACATGGGATTCCACCTTTTTTTAATCCCCACCAGATAAGTCCCCTTAAAGAGTGTGATATCATAATATTCAAAATAGAAATTTCTCTGGTATAAGCTTTTAATAATTGCAATGTAATTTGGAACAGATGTTATATATTCCCGCGGCCGCCATCTTGCTTTTTTTTTTGGCGTGAAAATCCCTTTGGTGCCATGTAAATGTTGCCAAGCAGATTTATGCGCATGTTAGGCTTAACGGGGTTGCCAGAACACGTCACTCGTCGGGTTTGCCTTATCGATAAACGCCAATAAAATATCGCCGAGAAATCCAAAATGGCGGCCGCGGGAATATATAACATCTTTACGTGCATTTTTTTTTTTTTTAACTGACACTATAAATCAGAGTCATTTGAATTAATTCCAAATCAAAGTTTCTAACATAAATCCATAAATGCTACTTCATATGTTCCTAAATCAAAATTGTGTTAAGTTTTCTCAGCGTCTATACGTTAAATGTTCATATGCTAAACTCAGTCCTGAAAAATTAGCCAAAGTTCACAGCCTTTGAAAATAATCTCGCATAAATCAGGCATAAATCTCGAAAAAATCAGGCATAACTCTGTTTCCAGGCACCAGTTCCCAGTTAATAGAAGACTAACAGGAATTTCATACTTACACATTTATATATACTTCAAACACATTGTTCTAGAACGTTAAAAATCTATTTAGAAATTTCTGAAATTTTGTAAATTTGACATGAACTTTTTTGCTATTCCTTTGAACAATGTAACTACGTAGAAACACCTCCTGAACAATAAAATTTACCTATAAAGACGTAAAACTTTCTTAAGAAGTACAGGGGGATCATTGTTAAAAATTCTTTGTTGCAAAAGTAAAATATAAAAAATTTTTTTTTTCAAAAATAATCTCCACTGTAAATTGTGCCTATCTTTCTATTCTTAAACAAACTCGGGCAAAAACTTTAAAGCTTTGTAGTTGTTGAATTTACTATTTATATTTCACATACATACATATTTATATATGCTTCTCAGCACAATGTTCTAGAACGTTCAAAAGCTTTTTAGCAATCTTCTGAAATTTTCTAAATTTGACAAGCACAATTTGCTATTTTTTTTAAATAATATAATTACGTTCATCTTAGAACATCCCCTGAACAATAAAATTTATATAGAAAGACAAAAACATTCTTAAGAAGCACAGCGGGTTCATTGTTAAAAATCGTCTTTTCCAAAAGTAAAATATAAAAACTGTTTAAAAAAATCTAGTGCAAATTTTGCCTATCTTTCTATTCTCAAACAAACACGAGAATACACTTAGAAGTTTATCAGTTGTTCAATTTACTATTTACAGCATATTGTTTCAAAAAATAGTAAAACAAATGTTTAAACCCCAAAAATGAATTTAAATGTAGCATTAAGGAACATGTATATGAAATGTTAGGGATTTTTTTTCTGCCAAATTAGCATAAGTAGAACTGTTTTATTTGAACTGGATTATTTACTTGAACTTATCTCCAATAGTTACCAGCATCTCCAACATTTAAAGTATTCAAAAGTATAAAATTTCATATGTGGTGTCAGGTGGAGGTAAAATGACAGGAATACATGGGACAATATCACAAAATACGAAAATTGCAGTCTGCACAATAAAATTTCTATTTAATGTCAATTAATGCAATTTTATTTTTTACATTATAATGAAAAATATTCCTAGAAGTATTTTCAAGAGATATTATATTCATAATAACACAAAAATAAAGCAATTAAAAGACTTAAAATTTCAGATTGTCATTTTCCTGGCATGTCACACTGTGATGTGTGCAAAGTAAAAGTCTTTCTGCTATACTGTACAAATATCTTTTTCTAGTTTTTTTAATTTCTAATTAATAATTATACCTTATATTACACATATATGTGGAAGGTAACAAGTTCTGTATTTTAAAAATAGTTTTCCATAGAAAATAAGTTAAAACTGGTGTGATAAATAAGAAAAACAAACTTCTTAAAACACCATCAAATATTTTTAAATGCGCATTTAAAAATTTTTGATGGTGTTTTAAGAAGTTTTTTTGTTCTTAATTTTCCATAATTAAAATATGATTGTCACTGAAAATGAATGTCATTTTCCTGACCTGCTCATTTTAGTTCTTTATGAGGTATAAAGATGCAGAGTAATTCTTCATGTTCTTGCACTGTAAATTAAAATGTCTGAAATTCAGACACTTAAGTGTCTGAAATGGAGTGTTCAATTTTCAGACATTTTAAAATGTCTGAATTTTTTCAGACACTTTTTGCGTCTGAATTTCAGACACTTCAAACGTCTGAATCGCATCCATTTTTTTGTAAGCATCATACGTAGCCATGTTTGACCACGTTGAATCCTGGAAAAATATTTGGCTGTGGTCCTGCCCCTTCCCCCCCCCCCCCAATACAGCCTGATTTTTTTGGTGCTCTCAGTTTTGGTATACAATTTTCGTTACGCTGATAATTTAAATCTTTTACGACATTGTACTGATTATAATCAATATCTTGAACTTCAGGAGTAGAACAAGATTAAAAAACAAAAAATATTTATCTAAATATTAGATTTTTTAAATTTATTTTGTTTTTAACCTTATTTTACTTTAAAAGTTCAAAATATTGATTATAATCAGTACAATTTCAAAACAGATTTAAAATAAAAGCTTTACAAATATTGCACATCAAATTTGGGGGCACTACAGTCGTAGGGGGACGGGGCACTTCCCAGTTTGCCCATCCTTTAATCAAGAAGTACTTTTGCAAAAAACGAAACCCTGCATTATAGTTGTCTAAATTGAGATGTCCGGTATTAGGGAGTATCCGTTGTGGAGGTTAATGGACATTCTCGAATAGCGAACACCTCTATTTAACGAATAATTTTTTAATCAGCAGACATACATATTTGTATATTTTTACCTCATAAAAGTAGACATCTCCAATTATCGGACAAATTCCGCGGTCCCGAAGTGTTCGTTATTAAGGGCTTTTAAGGTACATAGATAAATATATATATATATTTTATAATCTTGTCCTACTCTAAAAGTTCAAAATATTTATTATACTCGGTTGAATGTGGAAAAAGATTTAAAATATCAGATGTACGAAAATTGCAAAAATCCCCCCCCCCCCCGCCAAAAAAAAAAAAAAAATGAAAACTCATAATTTAAAAATTAGATTTTTTAAAAAATATATTGCCACATAGGCAATTTTACATATGCATCACTTGATAATCACAACAGCCATTTAACTATGAATAATGAAAATAAATAAATAAATATTCTACTTTAATAACATCGGGGAAAAATGACTTTGGTATTTTGTTAAATATATTTGCGTTTTTAAACTTGTCCTACTCTAAAAGTTCAAAACTTTCATTATAATCAGTGCAAGATTTAAGATATCAGCTTTACGAAAATTTCATGCAAAATCCCCCCCCCCCCCCCCAAAAAAAAAAAAAAAAATAAAATACTTATTTAAAAATTATGTTTTTAAAAAATTTATATTTCCACATGGGCAAGTTTTTATGTAGATCAGGGGGTAATCACAAAAGCTATTCAACTATCAATAAAAACAAATAAGTACATATTCTATATTAAAAACATGAGGAAAAAATAACTTATGGTTTCCAAACTTCTTTCGTCTTAAATATATACAGTAACATCTGTCATTTTTGTATTTTTCGTATAAGTGCATATAAATAAAGTTACCACAATTTTAAATACGAAATCTAGTTATAGGTTTTTACTTTTTCCCATTATAAATTTCAAATTACTTTTTTATTAAAAATAATAAAAAAAATCAGTATTAGAGTTGATTGCAAATCAAATACATATGTATATTTTTACAGGCAGCTTCATATAATAGACGAGTCTCATTTACTTTATTTATCTTTTTTTAATCTGCGGTTTTATGCCAGGAAGTAAGAAAGCATTAGGTCATCTTTCAAAGTTTTTTTTTTCTTTACTTCCTTGTGGTCGTCGTTTACTGTGAGATAAGAATTATCCATTGAAACTAAGAACTGACATTGAATATATAATTCGTAATAAAAAACAACGTCATAAGTTTAAAAATATATACTTCTAGAGTTAGTGGGGGTTTTTGCGAACAGATTCAAAACTAATTAAATTTCATGCAGGATTTTATTCAGTACAATAAATAAAATCATAAAATACACTAATTTTAGTACTATAAAGAAACTTACTTCAGTTGCTGCAAGAGGTAAGAAAAATTCCTCGATTTGAAATTTCAAAAACTACCCCAATGAAGGAGAAGGGCTTGCGTCATTTTAGTACGAAATTCCATAATATATCCGACTAGTCATATTTAAAGAATGAAATGTTTCATCCTCAAAATAGGACCCGCCAGACAAAAGTTTCTTTTTTTTTGCTAGCTTCGACAGGACGAAGATGAATAATACAATATTATTGATATAAATTAATACGAATTAACACTAAGTCCATTGCACACGCTTTGTAGAATTTCCGGGTGTAATCTTCAAGCGTCGTCTACTTCTGTTCTGTGTCTATCCCGCCCTTATATGTACGACAGCTTCTAAGAGACATTTGATGTCAAGCACACACGTCAGATGTATGTATTCAATAAATAAATAATCCAAGTGAATACGAATTTAAATCACAGAACTTCACATTCCGCGAAAAACGAATTAAAATACACGCGTACATAAAAACAAACTTCGTTTGAATTACAACGTATACCAACTTTAAACGAAGACATCTAAAACGCATGCGCGACTGGCAGTGCCCCAGTGCCCCCTGGTGGTTATTGCGTCGGAAGAATCAAAACGTCTTAAATTAAGACACGTTTAAAGCAATGAAGTGTCTTAAAATAAGACGTTTGCGGATATTTTAGACATTATTCTCAGTTCGTTTACACCATGGTCATAGTAAGACGCTTATGTATCTTAAATTAAGACATCTATAGTGTCTTAATTTTCAGATTAAGACACTTAAGTGTCTAAAATTCTTTTTCAGTCACATATGTGTCTAAATTTAAGACGCTTCTATTTGCAGTGTGACATAGTTCAAATCAGAAGTAATAAAATTATTGCTACCAGCAAGATCTTTTAGATATTTCTTTGAAAATGAACATTACACTGTATCAGTGTTGCCAAATTGGGGATTTTGTCCATATTTTAGGGGATTTTGAACCTCCAGGGGAATTTTTTGGGGACAAGTTGTTCGTGGGGAAATGTTTGGGGACATTGAAATTTTTGGGGGAAAACTTGGGGAATTTTTTTCACTATTTTACGTGAAATTTACGAAAGTCATCTGACAGAACTGGATCTACCTCGAACTCGATTTTGATTTGGAAAACAAAAATAAAATACAGAAATATGAGATATCAATCATTATTCTCGTGGACGTGCTCATCGTTTACAATGTCATAGCTTACACATATCACAGGTGCATTACGACCTACCTCGGACTATCCCCACAATTTCCAGATCACAGTGCGGCAGATTTTCCTGGTCAGCGCAGATAGACATATACATATTTATTTTATTAGTATAGATTTATACAAAAGCAATAAAAACAATTATTTAATTTTTTTTTTGTTTAAGGCTGGTTAAATTATGCTTCGTAGAATAACAGTAGAGCTTTTTGCAATACATGTAATTGCATACTAAAATCACATTGCTGTTTATAACTGAACATTGCTCAATGAATTCAGCAGACCCTTTGTTTCTAGTTATGAGAAACTTGAATGAAAGCTCTGCGGTACTAAATGGCATAAACCTTCCCATTATTAAATCTTCAAGTCTTATCCGAAACGTTCTTTTGCCGTGTTTTTTAAAAGATTTAATTAAAGATTTGGAAAGCAGCTATTTTTCTTTCATTATTGAAGAAAGCACAGTGATTGATACAATGAAGGTGCTTTAAATTACGATTAGGTACTTCAGTAGATATGACAAAAAATTGAAAACAAAGTTTTATAGGTTAAGTCAGATAGAAGCAGATGATGCCAACATCATTTTAGATTCATACAAATCTCAACTGACTAGAGATGGTCAAGGCTAGGGATACACAACCTGCGGCCCGCGATGGGCTAATGTGCGGCCTGAGAATTTCGTTAATTTATAACTGGAAAAAATTGCAATTTTTGACCATAGGTAGCAGGACAAAATCGCGAATTTCGTCAATTTGCCACGGGAAAATTAAAAATTTCGTCAGTCAGTTAAGAATCGCGACTTTTGTCGATCAAGCGCGGAAAAATCGCAAATTTCGTTGATTGGGTGCGGAAAAACAGTGAATTTTTTCTATAAGGCTCAATAGCGAATTTTGCTGATAGGGCGCGGGAAAATCGCGCGTTTTGTTGATCGGGTTCGAAAAAAAATCGCGAATTTCGTTTGTCGGGCACAGAAGAATCGTGAATTTTGTCGATCAGGAGCGAAAAAATCGCAAATTTCGTTGATCGGCTCTTCCTCTTTCCTTCGTTCATAAAGTTCACATTTTTTTTTTTTTTGGCACTACCCACTTTTATGCCTATGTTTGTTTTTTAGCTCTTTTAATAAAAGAATATTTACTCTCCCGAATAAAGTCAAGGAATATTATCAATTCTTGAAAATAATCTTTGCTATATCTGTTATATATACGAACTTAAACATTTTTGATATATCCTTACCAACTGAATTGGATATATTGACTGGGTAGTGGAGTGTAGAGTAGTACCCCCCCCCACCCCTTTCTGAAACCATATTTTTTATCTGATTATAGGCAACAGATCACCTCTTCGAAATAGAATTCTCTCCGTGTTACTGATGTGGCCCTCGACAACCCAGACATTTTTGTAAGTGGCCCTTCTCTTAAAAAGGTTGAACACCACTAGTCTAAACCTTGAAAAAGTTATTGGTATAAACATAGATGGAGCTATCGTAATGATAGGCCAGCATCATCGATATGCAACAATTAAAAAAGAAGTGTAACCGAACTTGTCGTTGTAAAATATATCTCTCATTCTCTTCGTTTTGCTGCGAATATGCATGCAAAATTCTGCCGAGTATATTTATTTATTTTATTTTTATTATTATTATTTTTTCTATAAATGGGGGTTTTTTCCAAAAAGGCATGATTTGGGAAAAAAAATTGAGTTTAAATTACTTAAACATTTTTTATACTGGAAAATAGAAAATATAAAATTTACTGTTTTGAGTAGAAACTGCGTTGGGGAATTTTTCGGAAAATAACATTGATTTGGAGAAAATTTCTGAAATTTTGGGGAAATTGACTTTTGACTATCTGGCAACACTGCACTGAATTTGAGGATTGTTATGTTAACATGCTCCTTTAAACAAAATTAAAATGTTAGATCTAAAAATAAGAATAACAAGAATGTGAAAAATGTTTTAGAATCAAATTGTCATTAACCATATATAAAATTCTTTATTCAGCTGTTCAACCAAAATTTTTAAGAAAATCAGAAGCTTTGAAATGATTTAAATTTTCAAAAGTTTTGTTTTCAAAATCCCACATTTTATGATATTCACCCACATACAGATTATAGTGAAAAATACTCTTCTTTCCCATACAAATTTAGATGTTTGATTAATTTATACTACGGGGACATATTTTAGGATCAAGTATGGTTTTTTAAGTTTTAGGATGTAGCAACATCAAACAATATTAAGGTGCACAAACTAACTTACTTTTCAAAGATAAAGGACTTGCTAAAGCCTGAAAGTACAAAGAAGGTTTTAAATAAAATGTATACGGGAGACTAGGGAGGGTTGACCCACTTTTTACAAAAGGATTTTTTATTTTTTAAATATTGAACGCATAATAAAGTTTTATATATCATTTTATTCTTTATACAATCAGTTATCAAAATAAAATTGTTACATAAGTGTAACATATAAGAAATTTGAAAAATTGTTGATTTTAAAAATGAAAAAATAATGGGTCAAGACTCCCCTGTGGGCTCCATATATGGGAGGGTTGACCCACTATATGGAAGGTTTGACCCACTTTGTTTTATATTGCACTATTGGTGAAGAGAAATAAAATCAGTTAAAAAAAACAAAATAACTTTATTCTACATGTTTTAATTATTATAAAAAATATTTTTTTTAAAATATGAGGCTTAAACAAACTTGTTAAGACGCAATCGCAAGTCAGAGGATGAAATTTTTGTTTTAAACAGGATTTTGTCTGAGCAGGTATAATTGTACAGCAAGGAAAATGAAATTTTAACATTTAAGGCAGTATTCTGTTAGAGACAGGTTTCGTTATTATAGTGTTTCATGGTATTATGTCCGGATTTAGGAGCCACTGTCCCGCTTTTTTTACTCCTTGTTCTATTTTTGTGACACTCGATCTAGCAACCTTAGTTGTCACAAAGTTTGGCTGCATCTCACTGAATTCACCCTGGGAAAAGTTTTATACATACCTTCCTAAAATTTTTCGATCGATGCTGTGTTCTTTTGCAGCTGCATTAGCATGTAACTTACCGTTAACATAATTTAAACCTTTAACGGGATTTCAGTACTAAAATGTTGAAATAAATGTCTGGCACCGGAATTTACGAACAAATTTATTTGAAAATAAGAAAAAGGCTATATTTCACATACATACTAAATGGAAAAGAATTTAGCAAAATTCTGGTGCCCTAGTGATGTTTCGGAATTAAAATTAAGTGGTTTTATAAATATACCACTGCCCTCAAAGGGGATTAAGACTGCTGCTTTCATCCTTTCTACTCCTTTCTAGTCCTTTCCACTGTTTCTATTTACATATTGTGAGCAGTATTTGACTGAAAAAAAGTTCCTATCAATTTTCCCATTTTCTAGCAATTTTTCATAATTTTCTTTGGTTAGTTTTAAACATTTTCTTTTCCATCCCACCATTTTCCTGAAGCTTTACAGAATAAATATACATTCTTTTATATATACTAGGGGGCTCGGCCCCCTACGAGCTACGCTCGCCAACTCCCGTCCAGACACCGCAGACTCTAAATGCACGCTAATGTGATCGGCTTTAAAAAGATTTCGAAAGGTTGAATTATAATTTAAAAAACAGTGGCGATCTCCCTATAAACGGATTTCTATTCATTTCTCTTTGATTGGGGAAATTTTAACGCCAAATCCGCTGCGGTACTACTTGATTATCCCGTCGACTAATTTCGCCAAATTATATAAATCCCCAAACCACTTGCCAAATTATACAAATTGATGTAATTTTTATTTTAAATAACGAAAGAACAAATAAATTAGTACAACATTAATAAATATACAAATAAAACGTCGAAATAAAAATAACTTGATAACGTAGACACGTGTAACAACATTTCAAAATAAGCTAATATAAAATGAATTAAGTAAACAGAATCTTTGTCTCCCGGTATTTTTTAACAAAGCGAAAAGAAAGTTCTTTTAAATGAGACGTTTTAAATTAATCGTTTTTAATCTGACGTAATTTTGACCAAACTGTTCTTTCTCTTTTTAATATTCACGTGAACATACTTGTGTTAGAAATGAAATATTATTTGCGCTTTCCTAAGAAAAATAGTTGAAAAGTATCCGCTTAAAATATCAAATAAATGTCTAGCGCAATTTCTAAATTTAAACCGTTTTGCAATATTATTTTATGTTCGTTTTTTGTAATAACTGTAATGTGACGTAAATATGACGTAATTTCTCCTATTTAAGACTTCTAACGCATGTTAATAAATTTATTATTTTACAAATTCCTTTCTCTCTTAAAATTAACGTGTAATTATAGTTTTATGACGTAATTTTTAATAAGTTCCTGCTTTTTGTACATAATTATTTAATTCTAATTCCAATGTTTTTCTTCTGTTTATAATAGTCACGTGTAAATAAATTTTTAATTTATTACACGCATAAATATTTTTTTTGGAAGCAAACATTATTGTTTCCGCTGTTTATACAGTTGGCAACAGTTTAAATTAATATCACTTTCTAAAATCTGTAAAAAATATCTCTAGAAATGCTGAAAATTTGAATTTAAAATAGAAATAAAACCTCAAAAAATTAGCCAAATTAAAAAAAGAAATACAATCTGCACACCGGCAAATTCTAACGCATAAAAAGATCTAAAAATGATTACATTCCCATGTATAGTTTTTGCTGCTATAAAACTTTTTTAATGGAACGATTTTGTCCAACTTCAGCATTAAATATCTCTTAAAATAATTCTTCGATTTGAAAACTGTCTGCATCAGCGTGTTTATCAAACATTTCTCTATAATACTACCGATGTTCATATTTTTGTACGCAATATTTTTCTTAATATTAACGAAGAAAGACATCCTGTCACAAAATATTCAAAACCGGCGGCGGCGGTGACAGCGGTAGTTACTTTTTTTTAGAATAGAGAGATACCATTAACTTTTCATTATGCGCAGTGTATAGTAAAAATATTTAAAAAACCACTTAATTAAGGAAGCCTTGAGCATCTGGTCAATCCTCCTTCACATTGACTGGGACAAGCCTCTCTACATAGACCTTTTCTAAACAATACCACATTGTTATGTTAAGCCTAACTTACTGTACAATCTTTACGCCTGGAATGAAAGCTCAATATTTCTGCATTAGTTAAAACCTACTTACTTAAATTTCTAAGATATATTTTATCTGAAAAAAGCTTACAAAATATTTCTAAAAAACACAACTTTTAGGTTGAAAAAGCCTCCCAATTGATTTTTTCCACACCTATTTCGATTATGTCTATGAAACGAAGACTGTTGTTTGAGCATTCCCGTAGCTTTGGTTAACACCTACTGATAAAATTCTGAAATTCTTTTAAATATGAAAATTGATGGGTAAGTCAAGACTCCCGTATGGTCAACCGTCCCTGTCTCCCCTATTTTTAATTTTTAACATCTCTTTTATTATTTTAGTTGCCTTTTAAGTAAAACAGTGAACTTTTTAAAGTTCATATTACATATTTTGTGTTTGACAATTAGTTATTATATATTCTCCGATGAGGGGCCTAATTATTATATTATTAGGCCTTATTATAATATTCTCTGATGTAAAGCCTAAAAACCCTAAGAAATTTTTATATAAAATGTATATTGTTAAAGTGCAACATGTCTTTTATTATTTTAATTGCCTTTTTAGTAAAACAATGAACTTTTTAAAGTTCATATTACATATTTTATGTTTGGCAATTAGTTATTGTATGTTCTCTGATGAGGGGCCTAATTATTAAATTATTAGGCCTTATTATAATATTAGGCTTTATTATAATATTCTCTGATGTAAAGCCTGAAAACACTAAGAAGTTTTTATATAAAATGTGTATTGAATTTTATAAAACTATTATATAAAATTTTATAATTTTAATATTATGATATAAAATGTGTATTGTTAAATTGTAACATATCTTTTATTATTTTAGTCGCCTTAGAAGTAAAACAATGAACTTGTTACAGTTCATATTACATATTTTATGTTTGACAATCAGTTATTGTATATTCTCTCATGAGGGGCCTAATTATTAAATTATTAGGCCTTATTATAATATTAGGCTTTATTCTAATATTCTCTGATGTAAAGCCTGAAAACACTAAGAAGTTTTTATATAAAATGTACATTGTTAAATTGTAACATATCTTTTATTATTTTAGTCGCCTTTTAAGTAAAACAATGAACTTTTTGAAGTTCATATTACATATTTTATGTTTGACAATTAGTTATTGTATATTCTCTGATGAGGGGACTAATTATTAAATTATTAGGCCTTATTATAATATTAGGCTTTATTATAATATTCTCTGATGACACTAAGAAGCCTGAAAACACTAAGAAGTTTTTATATAAAATGTATATTGTTAAATTGTAACATATCTTTTATTATTTTAGTCGCCTTTTAAGTAAAACAATGAACTTTTTAAAGTTCATATTACATATTTTATGTTTGACAATTAGTTATTGTATATTCTCTGATGAGGGGCCTAATTATTAAATTATTAGGCCTTATTATAATATTAGGACTAATATTATAATATTAGGCTTTATTATAATATTCTCTGATGCAAAGCCTGAAAACACTAAGAAGTTTTTATATAAAATGTATATTTTTGAATTGTAACATATCTTTTACTATTTTAGTCGCCTGTTAAGTAAAACAATGAACTTTTTAAAGTTCATATTACATATTTTAACTTACTTTTGTTCTAGTTTCTTTATAAATTGTCTAATTCTTTATATTTTGCTGTAGAGAAATAAAGAAAGTTTATAGGAATAGAGTTATATAAAAAGTTAAGAATTTATATTTGTATTTTTTACGTTCTTTTTTCCTTTTTTTTTTTTTTTTTTTTTTTTTTTTTTGAGACGAGTAAGATGGTTTTTTGTTTAAGATTAACTAAGTTCTATTTGGCACTAACATTTCTGCCTCTTACCTTACTTTAGTAAGTAATCTTTCGATTGACATTTGATTATTCTATTTGTTACCGAAAAAAAGCTAACATAATTACCATTTGTAATTTTCAACATTGTAACTATTTCTTCGAGAGCATCTTCGTATTTCCAATAAGTATATCATTATTTTTCGGTGTTTTCTGCAAATCACTTATTTTTAATGTAACAGAGACTATTAAATGTGAATTTTGCAAGATCCAGGTAATGTAATCGGAAGCAAGAAGTATTTGTATAGTTCCTTATCGCCGTAGATTTTCCGATAATCAAACCACAATCGACGACGCATTTCTTTCTCTCTGTGCAGTAGTATGGATACGAAAGCTATTTATCTTGATTATGGATTCATCAGATTCAACACTTAGATAGACATCTCTTAAAGCCATTCCAAACGGTTTGACCCTAGCAACGGTCATGATAATTAGTCACAGATCGGTTGAAAAGGTTTCCATTTTCGTATTTCAGGTGGTTATTAATATAGCACTGACTGAATATATACATATGAATATATATGCTTAACACACTTCTTTACATATATGAAGGAAAATTGAAGGAAGTACTGATAACACATTAATTTTAATGATGATTAATAGTTCAAAAATTACGCTACACGGAAAAAAAAAAAAAGTTGATTTTACGGTATAATATACTGGCAGCTGGAATCGCAGTTTATAACCGTAAAATAAGCAGTAATATACGGTTGTATCAATGAATTAAACCATATATTACTGCTTAACGGTATATTACTTGCTATTTTTATGGTTTATTACTGTTAATTTTGCTGTTGTAAACTCCTCCCCCCCCCCCCCCCTCAGCTGCCTGTATTATAATCAGGTATATAAGTAAGTCAGGATATATAAGTAAAATCATCAGCTTTTTTTACAATGTACAAGGTGCCATAGGCTGAAGTGACTAGTCATGTGGGAAGTATAAATGCCCAGCGGGTAGGGATTTATTTTTTGGGTATGTACCTGGGTATATACCCAAGGTACAAGTAAATACCCAAAAACTGAGTATTTTCATATTCCGCTGTAAAAATCATAATCTTGAAAAAAATTCTTAAAATCATAGGTTATAATGTTTCAAATATGATAGCAGTACTCAGTTTAAAGTAAAATACTTGCATGTTGTCCGATTGAGTGGCCTTGCAAATCTTTTCCATTCAGTATCTTGTGATATTTTAAGATAGCAGTTAATTAATCATTTTTTTTAACAAATGTAACTGATATAATGAGAACCATCAAACAAAGTAACCATTTACATGCAATGTTCAGTCGAATTTAAGAGAAAAATGGTAAAGGAAAAAATAATTCCTTGAAATTGCCGGGAACTAGGGAGAAGTTATTTGTAGACTTAAACATTTACCGCACACGCTATTTTAAAGTTTGTTGCCAATCGAAATTGTTTTCCTAAACATTTTTTTAACATAAAAAAGGGCTTCTAAATTTCTGTCTCATAATAACAAAGAAAGACACTTCTTAAATGCATAATGAAAAAGAAGATTATGCAACGCGTTTCAAAAATCTTTCTTCATCTATCTCAAAAAGGCCACTTACGAACCAGTACAAGCGGTGAAGAAAGTTTTCTTTCCGTTCTGGTAGTTGTAGAACGTAATACAATTAGGATGTACATCATATAAGTTCTAGCGCTTTGTAAGGAGAAACAGTAATTTTCTCCAAATAGAGAGAAATGGTAGCATTCATGCTCCAACAGCAGAGACTACACATCGGTTTGGAGAAATGAGTAGGAATGCTGAGATACATAAAAGTGCTCAAAAGAACCAATAAGACGCATTAACTATTTAGAAAGCAATCATGAAAAAATTAACCTATGGTGGTAAACTATTATCCCAAAGAGCTATAAAGGGTTAAAAGCATAAAAGATAATACGTTTTAATAACAAATTATAGCAATTAATGAAGAAGATTATCAGATAAAGAAAAACATTAAGAGGATGTATTTTAGATTCGTATTTTTTAAAAAAAAATCACAGTTTTTAAACCACTTGTAGAACTAATTGAATCCATTCAGTCAAATGAACATCAGATGCTGGAAAAACTTAACACCATAAGGTATTATCTATATAACTACTTCTTGTATCTTTATTGCACAGAAAAGAGAAAAAACATAAAAAAAAATAGTAATAAAATCATTAGATTTCTCCATCTTGCAATAGATATTTTAAATCTAGTAATGCAAAGAAGTACAACTGGCAAAAAAAAAAAAAAAAAAAAAAAAAAAAAAACGCAGTTTAATGTCAAATTGCCAGAGAAGAAAAAAAAACAGAAATAACGATTCGACTACAAATTATGACTTTTTCAAATTATGTTTTCTAAAAAATAAAATTTGAGCGTCATTTTCATGCTAAAATTGTACCAAACTCTGAAATTTTTAAAACAAGCACCTAATTTTGACATCATATTTGATTTTTTGAATATTTTACCTTAGAGTATCAAATGGGAAACCATTCGATGAAATAGTTTAGTAATTATGAGGATTTAAAATTTGGAACTCCTAATGTTAAATTCATTTTAAATTGTTGCAAAATAGATTAAATGCAGGTAGTTTTTAAAGCATAACTCAAGAACTAGTTAGTGGAATGGGCTGTAATTTTTATATTAACCCTTTGCACTCCGTTGTTGCTGCTGTGGTGATATAATCTTTCCTTGCAAAATTTGTTTTTGGCACTAGTAATAAAGGAAAATAAAATTCACCTTAATTAATCAGAGCATTTTTGAAATTGTGTACTTGAAGGAAACTTCTTTTTAAAAAGTGCTGCCGAAATTGTGTAAGAGATGCCGGAGTCCAAAGGGTTAATTAAACTTCCAAAACTCGATTTTTGTAAAACATTCATTAGTTACATTTCATTTTTATTTTTCAAAAATTAATTGCAAAAATTTTTTTTTTGAAAAAATTATGAATTGTAACCCTATGAATAATTTAAACTAAAATAGATTTATAAAGGGTTCAAATATGTGAATTATAAAATTATAGCTTATTCTGCAAAGTAGTTGTGGAATTACGCTTTAAAAACTATCCGTATTGCAATGTATAAAAATGAATTTAACATTAGGAGTTCTAAATTTTAAATCTTCATAATTCCTGAACTACTTGATTAAATGGTTTGCCGTTTGGTTCCCTAAAGCAAAATTTAAAGACAAAGACTCATATGAAATATGACGTCAAAATTGTTGTCTTTGTATAGTATTGAAAATATCAGAGTTTGTTATCATAAAATTGCAACATAAAGACGAGCCTTACGTTTTTTTTTTTTTTTTTTTTTTTTTTTTTTTATGACATGAAAGAATACATAATTTTCTATCGTATGTCTATTTTAGTGGTTTTTCTGAGAAAATTTGGTGAGTAAAATGCATGTGGTCATTTTTTTTTAAATATTTTTTTCCTTTGAACAACTGCTCTTTAAAACCGTCAGTTAATCATGTTATTTATTTATAAAATTTATCCCCATATGGAATTAGATAGTACTTATCTTAGATGGATGTAGTTATTTGCAGAACAAATGAGTGTATCAGGGAAAGAAAAGTCTTGTGAAAAAAAAATTAGAGAACGTATCTCCTTTATTAGAGCATTATCATAGTAATATATTGCCGTGTTAGCGATTGGAGTAACCTATGTATTAGTAATACATTAGCTGAAGCGGTATTGAATACATTATGTGCAAAAGTTACACAAATTTATTTAAAATCATCTTTTTAATAAAATTCTTCTGAATAAGTACATTTTTTTACACGTTTCATTATAATTAAAAAAAAAAAACATTTAAATTCAGTATTTGAATGCAAAATGTTGAATTTCTTTAAAATTTAAGAACTATAAGAAATCTAAATTTCTTAATTTTTCATTATTTTTCAGTAATCCATCATAACTAATAGCAATATAGGGTTTTTTTCGCAGCTATATTTAATTGAAAAATAAATACCCAGGTAAATACCCAAAATGTGTATCTATCCGGCTATATAACCCTGGGTATTTACTCTTGAAAATAAATACTTGGGTATTTTGCATCACTGGATATGACCAGAGCTAAAGTCATAAAAAACTAGAGAGTATAGACTAGAAAGTACACTCTATATCTTTGCTTAAGAAACAAAAGTATAAATAGTTTTATTCAAAAATCCAAAAAATATACGGAGTATATGACTGTATACCTTTCTCTATAGCTTCGTCAATCTGTACAGTTTTTTGATCATATAGATTTAAATGTATAAAGATTCCGGTATACGACCGTATACCTTTCTCTATAGTTTCGTCAATCTGTACAGTTTTTTCATCATATAGATTTAAATTATTTGGTAGAATACAAATGTTTTGCAGGGTCACCAAAAAGGCAGCACAATCAAAGATGTGTAATAGTGCCAGTTCTATGGGAAGGCAGTTGTTACAATTTTTGTAGGTTTTTTAAGTTTTTCAATCATTTTTAGGGTTCCGTACTTAAAAAATAAAAACGGAACCATTATAAGATCACTCCTGTGTCTGTATGTCTGTCTGTCACGACGGCCATTTAACTCCTAAACTGTGGAACGTAGAAAGTTCAAATTGGAGGAATTAATAAAGACTATTGACCCACATACTTACAGATTATTAAGCATTCACAAACATATTTAGGAAAACTGTATAGGGGCTAATTAAGTTATTTGAAAAAAAAAAACTGTTCTTTGTATATCGTGTGAAAGCTTTTGTAATGCTGAATTCAAAAATACATTTATTTTAATTTTAGGTATTATATTTTCAGAGATATCGTCGAAAATGTAGTGAAATATATGCCCCCCACCTCTATTTCCGAATCTACTAAAACTAAAATTACTAAAAAATTAGAGGTAGTGGACGTTAATTTAAACTTGCAGTAAAACTATAGCGATTACTCTAGGTCACATAGTTTTAGTGAAAAGTGTCTTTTTCCGTTGCACACAAAGTTCGATTTGCAGGCATTCAGCAAAGGTGTATAGGAGCGCTGGAGGTACCTGTCGTAGCAGAAGTATAAAAGCATTGTTGATAATGATTTTCGAAAAAAAAAATCGTCGGTAATTAGCCGAGATATTAACCCTTAAACACAGGACGGTTTGAACATACATAATGACAGGGGCGGCGTACTCACTCTATGTACCATCGGCTTTTAAAGCCTAGATAGCAACTTTTAATTATATATTAGTGTAATGTAATGCCCAGTAGCAGTATAAAAGCAATAAACGTCAAATTGTTATAAACAGACCAATTTAATTAGAATTAATCACACAAATACTATGGGATTCGCGATTAGTTTGCGTTGAGTGGATCTCTCAATACGCCTCGAGTGTCTTTAAAAATTAATTAAAAACCTATCTGGAAAAAGGCGGCACGGATCAAGGCGGCGTTGCAACTTTGCGACCTCCTTTCAAAGCGCGCTTAGCACAATGCCAAGTTTAAACTTTGATCATAGGTTTTATTTTAACTGCACTGTAAAAAGAAAAGAATATTGCTACGCTGAACTTAGTTTTATGAAATGGCAAATGAAGTTTAATTATGCACTACTTTTATTATTAGTACCGAATTAAGTTCATCATAAACAGATTGGGATAACATTAAAAAAAAGAGTTATACAGAATAGCAATACTTGATATTATTTAGGCTTCGTATCTCTTTGAACTTTTATGGTATACCCATTCATACTTTTCTAGTATATATAGCTTTACCCAACCCTACGTTGTACAGTTTTTTGCAAAGTCTTATTATTATTTTAGCAAAGCAACGATTTTCTTTTATAATAATACATTTATTAATTCATATATTTATTGTACGGAACCCTCTGAGCGCAAGTAACACTCGCACTTGACCGTTTATTTATTTTTTATTTATTTGTGGTATCATTTCTTAACCAAAATAGACGGATGTGGAAATCCCAAAACTTTCTTCTATCTCATACATGTTAATACTTCCTGAAAATGCAGCATTATCAGCGTCACCGGTTTGGTGATTTACACAAAAATTTAATCATGAACATCTTATGTCAACTTCTAACTGAATCTGAAGTTTGATGAAAATCCGTACATTAGTTTTTGAGATAGAGCTATTGCAGAAATCGTAAAAAATTCTCCATATCATTGCCACCAGTTGGGTGATTTACACCAAAAACTAATTAGGACCAAATTATACCAGGGAACAACTGAATCTGAAGCTTGATAAAAATTTATGCATTAGTTCTTGAGATACAGCTATTTGCGGAAATCGCGAAATATGCACACGGCAGCACCACCTGTTGGGAGATTTGCACCAAAAATTAAAAAGCACTAATTTATATCAGGGACTAACTGAATCTGACGTTTGATGAAAATTCGTGCATTTTTTCTTGAGTTAGAGCTATTGTGATAATCATGGATAATGCAGCATAGTAGCGCCACCTGTTGGGCGATTTTCTCCAAGAAGTAATCAGCACCAAACTATATCTTAAACTAACTGAATCTAATTTATATCAGGCACTAAGTGAATCTGACGTTTGATGAAAATTCGTGCATTTTTTCTTGAGTTAGAGCTATTGTGATAATCATGGATAATGTTGCATAGCAGCGCCACCTGTTGGGGATTTTCTCCAAGAAGTAATCAGCACCAAACTATAACTTAGACTAATTGAATCTGAAGTTTTATAAAAATCCGTGTATTAGTTCTTGAGATGGAGCGCCCACAAAATTATTGTCACATACAGACTCACAGAGTGACAGACAGACGTTTTCTAAAAACAATCAAATCGGGTTCAGAAGCTTCTAAAATGTATAAATCCATCGAAAACCGGAAGTCGAAATTTTTCACAAATTGAATATTTTCCTCTTTTAAAGATAGAAGAAAGTAAAAATATTCATATATCTTTCTATTCTAAAAAAAAGTAGTTACCGCTGTCACCGCCGCCGCCGGTTTTGAATTTTTTGTGACCGGAGGTCTTTCTTCGTTAATATTAAGAAAAATAATGCATACAACAATATGAAAATTGGTAGTATTATACAAAAATGTTTGATAAACACGCTGATGTAGACAGTTTTCAAATCGAAGAATTATTTTAAGAGATATTTAATGCTAAAGTTGGACAAAATCGTTCCAGTAAAAAAGTTTTATACGAGCAAAAACTGTACATCGGAATTTAATAATTTTTAGATCATTTTATAGTTATAATTTCCCGGTGTGCAGAATTCATTTATTTTTTTAATTTGACTCATTTTTCGAGGTTTCATTTCTATTTTAAATTCAAATTTTCAGCATTTCGAGAGATATTTTTTACTTATTTTAGAAAATTGTACTAATTTAACCTGTTGCCAACTGTATAAACAACGGAAACAATAATGTTTGCTTCAAATTAAAAATTTATTTACACGTGACTATTATAAACAGAAAAGATACTTTCAAATTAAAATTAAATAATTGCGTATAAAAAGCAGGAACTTATTAAAAATTACGTCATAGAAAGTATACACGGGAATTTTAAGAGATAAAGGAAATTGTAAAATAATAAATTCATTAACATGCGTTAGAAGTTTTAAATAGGAGAAATTACGTCATATTTACGTCACATTACAGTTATTACATAAAATGAACACACAATAATATTGCAAAACAGTTTAAATTTAGAAATTGCGCTAGGCATTTATTTGATATTTTGAGAGGATCTTTTCAACTATTTTTGTTAGGAAAGCGCAAAATAATATTTCATTTCTAACAAAAGTATTTTCACGTAATATTTAAAAGAGAAAGAATAGCTTGGTCAGAATTACGGCAGATTAAAAACGATTAATTTAAAATGTCTCATTTAAAAGAATTTTCTTTTCGCTTTTTTTAAAAAATACCAGGAGACAAAGACTTAATTCCTTTTATATTAGCTTATTTTGAAATGTTGTTACACGTGTCTAAGTCATCAAGTTAGTTTTATTGCGACGTTTTATTTGTATTTTTATTAATGTTGTATTAATTTATTTGTTCTTTCGTTATTTAAAATAAAAATTATGTCAATTTGTATAATTTGGCGAGTGGTTTGGCGATTTATATAATTTGGCGAAATTGGTCGACGGATAATCAAGTAGTACCGCAGCGGATTTGGCATTAAAATTCCCCAATCAAATAGAAATGAATAGAAATCCGTTTATAGGGAGATCGCCAGTGTTTTTTAAATTATAATTCAATCTTTCGAAATCTTTTTAAAGCCTATCAAATTAGCGTGCATTTAGAGTCTGCGGTGTCTGGACGGGGGTTGGCGAGTGTAGCTCGTAGGGGGCCGTGCCCCCTAGTTTATCTACATTGGTACTGCAAAATGAGTGATTTATTAAGATCGACACTCCACAGTTCTTTTAGTCTAATTTTCTTTTCACAGCATTTGCTTCTAAGAGAGCAATAATGTTAGAGTCGTTATCAATGTTTAAATGTAGAACTTTTTTTGGTTATTTTATCTGCAGTTTCAATGATAACAATTTTTATCATGCTGAACCAAAGTGTACAGCTCATGTCAAAAGATAAATTAAATATGTGTATATATATATAATTTGATTAAAATCCCTGCCGGCCCGGCCTACAGGCGGAGGTAGATTTCGAAGTTAAGTATACTAATTTCACAAACAAAAACCAAATCATGATTAGAGATAAACCCACTTTAACAATTTTATCTGGCCGCTTTTGACGAGTTTTTAATTCATTTTTATATAATAACTGGTTTTATCAGAATCATGTTAGGGCGGTATTCAAAAAAATACTTTTCCATGCTCAACAACTCGAAATTTTCTGGCATAACTCCAGATTCCTTTTTAATAGGAAAAACATGAAACTTGTTGATGTGATTTTTGAAGAGATTTATAAGCGACCTGTGTTTTTAATTCTCGTTCAATTAATTAAAACTTGACATATAAACAATTATTTTCTCAGTAAGACAATATTTTTCGTTTCTAACACAATCGCTTCGGGAAATTCCGTTCAAAATGGCCACTTTGACATCATTTTTTGAAATATATTATGCCTCTATCAAAAAATCGATCATTACGGTACATTATATAGTTTCTGAATAAGCGAATATACCAATTGGATGCGTTTGAGAGCAAAAATGAATTTAAAAATGAGTCAGAAAATAAGCAGTTTGGATTTGAATACTCCCTTACGATGATTTTTCCACCACAATCCGCTGCGGGAAATTCCGTTCAAAAGGCCCACTTTGATAGCATGTTTTAAAATATATTCTGCCTCTATCAAAAAATTGACCATTACGGTACATTATATAGTTTCTGAGTAAGAAAAGGTACCAACTGGAAGCCTTTGAGAGTAAAAATGAATTGTAAAATGAGTCAGAAAATAAGCAGTTTGGATTTGAATACCCCCTTACTAAGATGATTTTTTTCGTCAACAGCTATGTATTTTTAATTTTTTTTTGCTGTAAGAATTGGTCCTATCCAAAACTTGTCTAAATAGATGTTGTAGACAATATTAAGAAGATATGTGATAAATTCATGGAGATTTTATATCTTTTGAATTAACGGAGTTATGGATTTTTTTCTTCTTCAAACGCCCTTTTTTTCGTTTTTAATTTTTTATTGCGGTACGAATTGGTCCTATCAAAAACTTGTGAATATAAAAGTTGTAGATAATATTAAGGAGATTCATAATAAAATTAATTGGATTTGATATCTTGAGAATTGACGAAGTTATGAATTTTTTTTCTCCTAAAAACCCTATTTTTTGCGCCCCTTGAGCCGATTTTTAACTTTATCAAAAATCTGTGATACATAAATTTTTGGCCCTATTTTTAGAAGTAATAAAAACTTTAAACTGATTCAATATGTACAAAATTTAAGAAGTTGTGGGGTTTTTTCGGTTTTCACAAAACCCCTCCCTATTTCCATCCCCTTGGTCCGATTTTGCCCATTAACGAACTGGACCGAGATTTTATGCCCCTTGATTTTATGTATCAGTTTGGAAGAGATTGGTGCAGAATTGTGGAAGTTATCGTGTGCAGAAGAAAGTGATATATATAGATAGATACATACATAGATAGATAGATAGATAGGTAGATAGATAGATACATAAAGTTTTTTACTGAGGGTGGTTTTGGGTGCTAGAGGTCATGATCGGTGTAGATCTGCAAAAATTTTTCAGAAATTCCAACATAGGAACGACGCCAATAGGTAGTATTTCATACGAAATCTACCTAATAATAATAATAAAGAAAAATTGGTTTATATTTAGAACTAATTAAAATACCAAGTCAATGCTCATTATAATTATCAATATATCTAAATATATTTTCCTAGATTTCACAATTATTAAAGTTAAATAATAGGTTTATAAATTGCTAAAAAATTGTATTGAACTACATTATTTTAAATTTAATAATTATTAGATTTAATGGGGTAAAATAAAATTATATCAAAAGTTGTATCAATTATTTATTTAGTGCATTTTTTATAATTAAGTTTAATACATATTTTTTACTATAACTGAATACAGATGGCAGAAATATGCCTACTGGAATGTTTTTTACAATTGGTTTTATTCCTCTACAGATGGCAGCATTGAACTTACAATTCTGTGCTAATTTACAATAGAATTTGAATTATATTATTTTTCATATAGCCTGAAGGTCTTAAATTATATTTGATTTTCTTATTGAATTATATGTTTTAAATTATAATTATAGTTTGATAAATTTTTAATGCATTTAATATAATTTAATTTATTAAAATTATACTGTAAATGTTATCAAGCATCTTGCTATTCCATAGTTAAAATATCTTTTTGACATGTTGCTTTTGGAGGGATAGTATTGCATGCAGCTATACTTTACGTGGAATGTCAGTAAAAGTTCTTTCTGGTTTATTTTGCTTGTGTTTCATATTTGTTTTTCTTCTTTTGATGCAATATATCGGCAGTAATAGACAATATTTGTCAAATTTACCAGTCTATTATATGAAATATTGCATTATTTTAAGACATGTTTGGCGTTTTGATGGCTGATTATTATTAGATATCTACGTGTCAATTTTTATCACAATTTTGTTCTGAAATTCTATTTGTTGATCCAATATGTGATTAAATTATATTTATTTAAATTCTGTCAGGAATTATTTATCATAAAATGTCTTTTTGAATACAATTCCAAAGTAAGTTTATTTAGTTAGTGATTTTTTGTACTTTTTTTTCTTCTTCTGTGTAATTATTGTGTAATAAATTTTTACATGCGATCTCTAAATTCGAGTTTTTAACATTTTATTGTTCGAATTTGTTAGATAGCTTTTAATTGAAAGGTATTCTATACTTAAATTAATTACTTGCCAACTTTTATTAGCAATTTGATCAGATTTTGTTGGGAGAACTTGTTTGTTGTATTTTAATTTCTTCAAAGGTATTATATCTATACTAATAACAGAAAGTATTGCTCTGTCTGTGTATGTGTATTTCTGCGATGGCTAGCGAAATCTAGGGCACTGGCAAAGCTGGAATTTTTTGTGAGGATAGTCGAGGGACTCTTCTGGTCCACCTGAGACTCATAATAACTTATAATAATTAGCTGCGTTATTAATTAAAAATTACAAATCACTCACACTAAAAACTCATCTCTGTCCTTCTGAGAGGTGAAAAGTGCTCGCGCATGTCCAGAACCTTTATTTATGCACCGGAATGAAATAAAGGTCTGAAAGAAGGATTTTTTTTTTTTTTTTTTTTTTTTTTTTGGTGGTGTTGGTGGTGGTGAGGTGGGTGGGTGTTATTTTATCATTATTTATTAACTTTCATCTTCCAAACTACTTAATAATGTTAAAAACGGAAGATATACTCTGAAAGATCGTACCATTACATCTTAAATGCCTTAATCAATTTGAAAAAACAGCAATATTAACAACTGAAAAAAAGGTTCGTTTTAGTATTTTTTTCTCTTATATGGCAACACGTCCCTTGGGTGCAGTTTCCGATGTACCGATTAAAAACAAATACGTATATAAAGCTCAGACCTTCTTCTTTTCAATGGTGCAATTGGTTTTTAAAAGTACGAATTTTAACCCTTTAAAAAAAAAATTGCGACTGCATGTCACTTTGTGCCTTACGGAGGATGATCTTTTTTCTATGCTAAAAGTACTTAAAAGTTCGTATTTCAACTATTTTCAGAGCATCTTTTCAGGCCACGTTTAGATCACCTACTAAAATTTCGAAACGTTCGGATGAGTAGAAGTATTTTTTAGAAAAAAAAAAAATGTGTGAAAATTTCGACGAAAACACACACACAAAAAAAAAAAAAAAAAAAAAAAAATCAGGGGTTTCGGTGCAGTTTCGAAATTAATCCTTTGAAAAAAAAGTTCCTCCGAAGTAAATATTCGTTTTTTCCGCGCATTTTGCCGCATGATTAACTTTACGCACATTTTGTTTTAAAAATATACTTCATTTTATACAAACTTAGAATTTCGATGTGAAAAAAGTAAATAAATAAATAGTTACGGGTAAAAAAAATATTTTTAAAGTTAAATATCAATATTTTAGCACGAAAATTATGCAGTCGTCAGAAACATATCGCCCCCTACTCCTTTTCTATCGCATTTATTGCGAGCCTTTTTACCGCTGCATATCAGTTTTTTTTACTTTTCTTACCATTTTTTTACACAGTCAGCGAGCACGTATTTCTGACAAAATCGAGTTAAAGACGTAAAATCATATCAATTTCACGTTCATTTAATAATATTATCATGTGTCCGGGCAACGCCGGGCGGGTTAGCTAGTATGCATACATAATATAATAACTCTGCCGCAAATCATAGTATAAACATGTGACTGGCACCAATCGATTAGTAATAACGTAAACTAATTGATGCTATGCATAAATGTTCTTGTGTGACTGATTTGGTACTAATCGATCGGTAATAACATCTACTAAATAATTAAACTATTCTTAAATTTTGCTTAACCTCTTCAGTTCCTAAGCTAAAATAATACAAATGCTTATTTATTGGTTTTTTCCAAATAAAATGACATCGTAAATGACATAAAAAATATCTTTGCGGAAATAGATCCTTTAGGCGATTAGTAATTTAAGTTCAAAAATATGGATCTAAAACTACAAAACCCCTTAAAAACATCAAATTAATAACCATTAACCTGAATTAATTCAATCACAAATTTAACATCTTTAAACAAGTAAATAATCTACAAATCCTCAAAAATTTTAATTGAAAAAGATTTAAGTTAAATATATGAAAATTTCTCTCTTTCTTGGTCATACTGTCTTTTGGGCATTTTTAAGAAATATGCAAACTCAGGTGAAAATAATATTTATTTTATGTGGGAATAAGCTTAGATGTTGCAATTTATTCGTTTGCTTTTAACGCATAAAACATTCAGCTATTAAGATATGATGTGAAAATGTAAAAAAATCGGACATTTTAGTTTTTATAAGGAAAAGAACAGAGGTCCCCGTATGGGGACCAGGGACCGAAGAGGTTGAGGTGTCATCTACATAAGACACACGCAGCAAACTTTTTCAATAGTAATACCTGACTTTCACAACATATTTGGATTCTTCGGTAAACTTTATCTTAAGGGGTCTCAAGACTCTTAAAGAATCAAAATTTTCGAAATTTTTATTCTTTGAGATGTTAAACCCTATCTTTCTGAGCATTTTGATATAATTGTTTCTTTGAAATTTCCATTAAAACAGAAGTTATGGCTTTTGGAATTATATCTGCTCAATAGCTGAAGCGGCGTTTCCGAAACTTTGAAGACATTTTTCTCCAAATGACGTTTTTGGGCATAACGCGCACGATATCTCCAAAACTTCTGAGTATTTTCCATGAAATTTTCAAAATATATGTTTCATGCTAGTCGGTATAAACTGAACCTAAAATTATCTTTTTTTTTTTTTTTTTTTTTTTTTTTTTAAGTGATTATTACAGTTGAAATTTTCAAAATTTTGTGTTAACTGAAAACAACTTTGTATTAAAACTAAAAAATTCTTTAAATACAAATTTATTTAGGTTCAGGGTAATTATTATAATCTGAAATATAAGTAGGCACCAAAATTTTCATTTAGTTGGAATATTTATTTTTCAATCCTGCGCGTAAGCTGTCATACCGATTTTTCTGCTCGCCAAATGTCTGATAGCTTGGAGACCCCCCCCCCCCACCCCCATCCCTTTAAATGCTAATTCTACATATTGCAATTTTTTAAATACATGAAATGAAATAATATATATCTTTCATCCCATGACAAATTGTGTTTTAAAATCATCTACATTTTAAGATATTAAATGTTGAAAATTGTCTTTTTTTTTTTCTTTTTTTTTTCCAATTTTAAGAGTTTTGAGACCACTTACGGCTGCTAATCACACAGCTTCCAAATTTCCCTCACTAATGTTAAGTCTATGGGCGTTTGATGCATTCATATATTTAAATTATCCCCTCGGGAATTTTAACTTCCTTTTTCTGTGTACTCTTCTTAAAGAATGTCTTTTTTTTCCTTACTTCTCAAAATATTTTTTTTTTTTTTTTTTAATCTACCGCTTAATTTTATATGAAGAGTTAAAATCTTATTAGAGTTCGTGAGCTTTTAATAAATAAAATTTTAAATTAAGCATAGATTTTAGAAATGTTTTGAGAACTAAGAAAAAAAGAGATATCCTTTAAGAAAAGTAAACAGAAAAAAGAGTTAAAAAATTAATTTCCCTATGAAATATTTTAAATGCATTTTATGCCCATAGGCTTAGAATTACCAAGGAGGTAAGCTGGGTGACAACTAAATCGGAAGACATTCCGACGAGTAGTTTAGGAATTATGTAGGTTTAAATTTTAAAAATTCTAGCGTTAAATTCATTTTTAAGCATTGCAAAACAGACTGCAAAGCGGGTACTTTTTTAAGAATATCTTAAAAACTACTTAGTGGAAATAACTGTATTTTTGGATTCGCAGATTTAAAGCTTTCAGTGGTCGATTTCTGTTATAAAATTCATACACTGCAAATAGAGGCGTCTTAAATTTAGACACATATGTGACTGAAAAAGAATTTTAGACACTCAAGTGTCTTAATCTGAAAATTAAGACATTATAGATGTCTTAATTTAAGATACATAAGTGCCTTAGTATGATCATGGTGTAAATGAACTGAGAATAGTGTCTAAAATATCCGCAAACGTCTTATTTTAAGATACTTCGTTGCTTCAAACGTGTCTTAATTTAAGACGTTTTGATTCTTCCGACGCAATAACCACCAGGGGGCACTGGGGCACTGCCAGTCGCGCATGCGTTTTAGATGTCTTCGTTCAAAGTTGGTATACGTTGTAATTCAAACGAAATTTGTTTTTATGTACGCGTGTATTTTAATTCGTTTTTCGCGGAATGTGAAGTTCTGTAATTTAAATTCGTATTCACTTGGATTATTTATTTATTGAATACATGCATCTGACGTGTGTGCTTGACATCAAATGTCTCTTAGAAGCTGTCGTCCATATAAAGGCGGGATAGACACAGAACAGAAGTAGACGACGCTTGAAGATTACACCCGGAAATTCTACAAAGCGTGTGCAATGGACTTAGTGTTAATTCGTATTAATTTATATCAATAATATTGTGTTATTCATCTTCGTCCTGTCGAAGCTAGCAAAAAAAAAAAAAAAGAAACTTTTGTCTGGCGGGTCCTTGAGGATGAAACATTTCATTCTTTAAATATGGCTAGTCGGATATATTATGGAATTTCGTACTAAAATGATGCAAGCCCTTCTCCTTCACTGGGGTAGTTTTTGAAATTTCAAATCGAGGAATTTTTCTGACCTCTTGCAACATCGATTGAAGTAAGTGTCATAATTTCTTTATAGTACTGAAATTAGTGTCTTTTATGATTTTATTTATAGTATAAACAAAATCTTGCATGAAATTCAATTAGTTTTGAATCTGTTTGCGAAAAAACCCATTAATTCTAGAAGTATATATTTTTAAACTTATGACGTTGTCTTTTATTACAAATTATATATTCTGAATTTTCATCTTTTTTTCCCAAATTTAAAATAATAATATTACTAAAAGAGAGACATTTTAAGTTGAATATTCATTCTCTTGCTTTCAATCGCAGTTTCGTTTCAATGGTTAATTCTTATCTCACGTAACGACCACAATGAAAGAAAAAAAAACTTTGGAAAGATCTTTCTTCCTAACGTAAAACCGCAGATTAAAAAATAAGATAAATAAAGTGCCTGAAAACGTATGACGTTGTCATGATTCATCTATTATGTGCTCCTTAATTTTAAAACTGCCAGTAAAAATATACATATGTATTTGATTTGAAATCAAGTATAATATTGATTTTTTGATTATTGTTAGTAGAAAAGTAATTTGAAATTTATAATGGGAAAAAGTAAAAAGCTATAACTAGATTTTGTACTTAATATTGTGGTTTTTGTAACTGTATTTATATACACTTATACGAAAATTACAAGAATGACAATTAGATGTTAAGATATATATTTAAGACAAATGAAGCTTGGAAACTATAAGTTATTTTTTCTTCTTGCTATTAATGTAGGATATTTATTTATTTATTTTTATTGATAGTTGAATAGCTTTTGTGATTACCCTGTGATCTACATAAAAACTTGCTGAAGTGGCATGTGGCAATATAATTTTTTTTTAATTTAATTTTTAAATGATAAGAATTTAAAATTTTTTTCGGGAAGGGAGGTGGGGGGAGGTGGATTTTGTATTCAATTTTCGTAAAGCTGATATCATAAATCCTTTTCGATATTGCACTGATTATAATGAAAGTTTTGAACTTTTAGAGTAGGGCAAGATTAAAAACACAAAATATATTTAACAAAATACCGAAGTAATTTTTTTCTTAATGTTATTAAAGTGGAATATTTATTTTTTAATTTTTTTACTCATAGTTAAATAGCTGTTGTGATTATCATCTGATAGATATGTAAAATTGCCTATGCGTCAATATAATTTTTTTTTTAATCTAATTTTTAAATTATATGAATTTTCCTTTTTTGGGGAGATGGGGGGATTTTATTTGCAATTTTCGTACATCTGACATTTTAAATCTCTTTCGACATTCAACCGAGTATAATAAATATTTTAAACTTTTAGAATAGGACAAGATTATAAAAAAATATATATTTATCCATGTATCTTAAAAGCCCTTAATAACGGAAACTTCGGGATCGCGGAATTTGTCTGATGATCGGAGATGTCTGCTTTTGTGAGGTAAAAATATACAAATATGTATGCGTGTGCTTTGCGGATTAAAAAAGTATTCGCTAAATAGAGGTGTCCGCTATTCGTGAATGTCCATTAACCTCCACAATGGATACTCCCGAGTACCGGACATCTCTATTTAGATAACCATAGTGTAGGGTTGCATTTTTTGCAAAAGAACTTCTTGATTAAAGCATGGGTATTAAAGCAGTGTCCCGTCCCCCTGCGATTTAAGTGCCACCAAATTTAATGTGCAATATTTGTAAAGCTTATATTTTAAATCCGTTTCGAAATTGTACTGGATATAATCGATGTTTTGAACTTTTAAAGTAAAATAAGATTTAAAAAAAAAAATCATATTCAAAATCATATTTATCATCAAAACAAATATTTAGATAAATATTTTTTGCTTTAATCTTGATCTATTCCTGAAGTTCAAAATATTGATTATAATCAGTGAAATGTCGAAAAAGATTTAAATAAACAGCTTAACGAAAATTGCATACCAAAATTAGGAGCACCAAAAAAATCAGGCTGCGGGGGGGAGGGGGGAGGGCGTGTGGAGGGGGCAAGACCCCAGCCAAATATTTTTCCAGGGTTCAACGTGGTCAAACATGGCTACGTATGATGCTTACAAAAAAAATGGATGCTATTCAGACGTTTGAAGTGTCTGAAATTCAGACGCAAAAAGTGTCTGAAAAAATTCAGACATTTTAAAATGTCTGAAAATTGAACACTCCGTTTCAGACACTTAAGTGTTTGATTTTCAGACATTTTAATTTACAGTGTAGTTTACAATTCATTTTTTTTAAATTTTAATTTCGAATATACATACATTTTGAAAATAGTTTGTGGAAAAAAATACGAATTCTAACCTATGAATTTTTAAAAAAAGTTATAGATTTCTAGAAATTTCAAATATGCTCCAAAGTTACAGTTTATTACAAATTATTTTTCTTGTCAGTGTTATTGTTCCAAACAGTTATAAAAGCCATTCCGTTAAGGCATTTGATGAGAAAATTTAAAATTAACAATTAATTAAACTCCGAGAGCTGCTTATTAGTTGCAACAATAATTGATTTTTTCGAGTATTATATGCCCCACATGAAAATAAAATTAATGTAACGTACTCAAATTTTCAAAAAATGCTATGTGTTATCATATCAATATATGAGCTGTTGAATAATTAGTTAACTAGAATGGTTTTTTTTCTTTTTTTTTTTTTTTTTACAAATGTATTTTCTAAATTAATATAATATTTTGTCCATAAATATATTTGTATTTTCATGTAACACTATTTTTGCATATTCAGCTCCGTATTATAATTTTCATATATTCTTTTCAAAACAATGTAATTTCCCAAAGAAATCATTAATATTTTATCAAAAAATAAAATTACCATTTATCTGAATAATCTACTTTCATAATACGTTATTATTTAAAGAATTTACATTTCTTTTTTTAAATCTTTGACAAAATATGCCTCAGAGGAAAATATGCTGAATAACTAAATTTGAAAAATGATCTTTTTACGTGAGCATAGATATTCATTTGGAATTTTCTTCTATACTATTTCAAAAATTTCTCCATTTATCAAATACCTTCAAAAAATAATATCGCATAACCACACACTATGATAAGAAAAAACAAAACATTTATAAAATGATTGTTTTTAGTTGTTGCTCATCTTGTATCTTTTGTCATGCAAATCGATTTATGTACACAGATGAATGTGATTTCACCTGCTATCATACTTCAAGAGCATATATCGTATGCAAATGGAACTACCTCCAGAAAAATCTTGAATTTAATTTTACGCCTGAAGAGATTTTCTATTCATAACAAAAAGTTCTCGTATTAAATAGTTATTTAATCTTGGAATAGCGTTTTATGATGCAACTTGTTTGCATTGACTATTCGTATACCGGTTCACATCAAAGAGAGAACAAAAGAACAATTTCCCTTTTTTGACGATCACAAATTGCCGAAAGTAAATCCGTGTACAAGGGAGAAGGAAAGTGGCAAATTACTAAGTTGAATTTTTGTTTTTATTCACTTGGTGGTTAAGGCTTCAGTTATTCGTAGGTTATAGAAAACCTTTAAATTAGGAGGGCTCGTGTGTAAAACACGGCAACTGAAAGTTTTGAATTTTTTTCTGATTTCCATTTAAAAAATTTTAACTGTTTTCTGACATCTATATATATATATAAACTGTCTGTGTATGTTCCTTATACGAAAACTACAATTTTGACCGTTTTATAAGAAATTAAATAGTGCAAAAAGACAAAATATATGCATTGAAAACAACTGAAAACTCCGGTTATATATTAACTCCAGTATATATATTAACCAAATAGATTTGGTTCTTGTACCCAAATTATTTAGTTACCATAACAAAATAAACGTTACAAAATAATTTGGTAAATCCAACCAAACGTTTAGCAGGGGAAATAGTACACGAAAAATTTGGTTGAAACAACTATTTTTTTGTTGTTTTAACAAAATCGTTCTTTCCGTGTGGCTATATAAAGTATGCCCACTAAAGTTTCTTGCCACCCACAAAGCTTCGGATCGACTGCTGCTATATTCATAAAAGTGGTGTCTGGGTTCAGTAAAGTAGCCATGCGCTACTGAATGAAACTGCCTACGGCGCCACCTGGTGGATAACTACGGAGTTAGCATTCCTATATCGAAAACAGAAGGAGATAGGGGAGAAAAGTGATTTACAGAGTTGTATAGCATCAACGATTTAGTATGAAAAGACACCTTCCGGATATTAATGACAAGAATAGAATGGTTAAAACGCCTATTTCTTTTTTGCGTGATTTCCTACACTGTTACGTCATGAAACTTGAACGTTAAGACGGAAAGAGAAATGATTATCTTTCGGATAAATGTGTATCCAAATGTGTAATGCAGCTGACGTCGGTGAGAAGTTTGAGCATCTCAAATAAAGGTATATTGTTATAAGTAATTGTTTTTTTTTTTCGTTCTGTCACGTTGGTTTTGTCACGTTACAGTGTAGGAAATCACGAAAAAACAAATGCACTTTTTATCTGTTCTAGTCTTCTCAGTAATGTACACAAGGTGTCTTTTTCTACTAAATCAATGATGCTCTACAACATTGTAAATCTCTTTTCTTCCCTATCTCTTTCCGTTTTCAAGTTAGGAATGCTAACTCCGCAGCCTTCCACCAGGTGACGCCATAGGCGGTTTCATTCAGTAGCGTTTGGATACTTTACCATACCTAGACTTTTTATGAATATAGCAGCAGCCGTTCCGAAGAGGGTGGCAAGAGACTTTACTAGCGCATTAGCTAATCGTTTCGGATCAGATCAGCGAGAGAGCAAAAGAACAATTTACTTACATGATTACAAGTTGTTGAATATAAATTAGTATATGTATAAGGGGAAAATTATAAACTGAATTTTTAGTTTTATTCGCTTGGGGCACAGAACAATGATTTATTTCAATCGTTAAACTTTCATTAGTAATATATATGTTAATTATCAAAAATAGTTTTACTAATCAGAGAATAAATATCTTAATACCTATACGAATTTTACTCCATCCCAAAAAAATTCCCTGTAAAAGAAATAATTGTTACATTCTGGCGGTAAATAAATAATTAATTTTCGAATAAAGTACTATGATGCAGCTTATTTGCATTAATCATTCGAATAGGAAAAGACCAAAGAGAGAACAAATGAACAATTTACTTTGATGGTCGCACGTTGTTGCATATAAACAGTATATGTATAAGTGGAAAATTACAAATTGAATTCTTAGTTTTATTCGCTTGGAGGAAGGAACAAATATATATTTCATTCGTTAAACTTTCATTAATAATGTAAATGTAAATTACAAAAAATGTCTTTATTAACCAGAGAATATCACTGATACTTACTCATCTTAATACTGATGCATCGAATTTTACTCCATCCCAAAAATTGTGCCAGTAAAAGAAATAATTGTAATATTCTGATAAACGTTATTAAACAATTAAATAGGTATTAAATAGGTAAATAATTATTTAATTTCGAAATAAAGGTGTATGATGCAGCTTATTTGCATTAACTATTCGAATCGGATCAGATCAAAGAGAGGATAAAGAACAATTTACTTTGATGATCACAAGTTGTTGAATATAATTCAGTATGTGTACAAGAGGAAAATTAAAAAAACATTTTTTTTCATTTTATTATCTTTGAGGATAGAACAACGAGTTTTTTCAATCGTTAAACTTTCATTAATAATATAAATGGAAATTACAAACAATAGCTTTAAAAATTAGAGAATAAATATCTTAATACTGATAGATCGAACTTTACTCCATGCCAAAAATTGTCCCTGTAAAAGAAATAATTGTAGCATTCTGATGGTAAATAGTTAATTAATTTTGGAATAAAGTTTTATTATGCCAGTTATTTGCATTAACTATTTGCATTAATCGGATCAGATCAGAGAAAGAACAAAACAACAATTTACTTGCATGATCACAAGTTGTTGAATATAAATCCGTATATGTATAAGGGGGAAATTATAAATTGAAATTTTAGTTTTATTCGCTTGTAGGAAAGAACCACTATTTATTTCATTCGTTAAACTTCCATTAATAATGTATATGGAAATAGCAATAAATAGTTTTATAAATCAAAGAATAAATATGTTAATACTGATCGATCGAACTTTACTCCATTCCCAACATTGTCCCTATAAAAAGAATAACTGTAATATTCTGGGGGTAAATTAATTTTGGAATAAAGTTCCATGATGCAACTTATTTGCATTAACTATTCGAATCGGATCGGATCAAAGTGAGAACAAAAGAACAATTTACTTTAATGATCACACGTTATTGCATATAAATCAGTATATGTATAAGCGGAAAATTACAAATTGAATTTTTAGTTTTATTAGCATTGAGGTAGAGCAAAGGTTTATTTCATTCGTTAATCTTTCATTAATAATGTAAATGTAAATTACAAAAAATGGTTTTATTAATGAGAGAATTTCACTGATACTTACTTAATACTGATGCATCGAACTTTACTCCATCCCAAAAATTGTCCCTCTAAATGAAATAATTGTAATAGTTCTTAAAAAAGTTATTAAACATTTAAATAGGTATTAAATAGGTAAATATTTATTTAATTTCGAAATAAAGGTCTATGATGCAGCTTATTTGTAGTAGCTATTCGAATCGGATCAGATCAAAGCGAAAACAAAAGAACAATTTATTTACATAATCACAAGCTGTTGAATATAAATCCATATGTGTACAGGGGGGAAATTATAAACTGAATTTTTAGTTTTATTCACTTGCAGACAGAACAATGATTTATTTCATTCGTTAAGCTTTCATTAATAATGTATATGCAAATTACAAAAAATAGTTTTATGAATCAGAGAATAACGATCTTAATACTGATCCATCGAATTTACTCCATTCCCAATATTGCCCCTGTAATAGAAATAATTGTAATATTCTGGGTGTAAATAGTTAAATAATTTTGGAATAAAGTTCCCTGATGCAACTTATTTGCCATTAACTAGTTGAATAGGATCAGATCAAAGAGAGAACAAAAGAACAATTTACTTGCAAAATCACAAACTGTTGAATATAAATCCATATATGTACAAGGGGTAAATTATAAATTGAATTTTTAGTTTTATTCTCTTGCAGACAGAACAATGATTTATTTCATCCGTTAGACTTTCATTAATAATGTATTTATTGGAAATTACAAAAAATAGTTTTATAGATCAGAGAATAACTATCTTAATACTGATCCATCGAACTTTACTCCGTTCCCAATATTGTCCCTGTAAAAGAAATAATTGTAATATTCTGGGGGTAAATTAATTTTGGAATAAAGTTCCATGATGCAACTTATTTGCATTAACTATTCGAATCGGGTCAGATTAAAGAGAGAACAAAAGAACAATTTACTTTGATGATCACAAGTTGTTGGATATAAATCAGTATATATATAAGTAGGAAATTACAAAATAAATTTTCATTTTTGTTCGCATGGAGGACAGAATAACAATTTATTTCTTTCGTTAAACTTTCATTAATTATTTAAATCGAAAGTACAAAAAATGGTTTCATAAATCAGAGAATAATATCTTAATATTATTACGTCGAACTCCAGACCAAAAATTGTCCCTGTAAAAGAAATAACTGAAATATTCTGATGAAAGTAATGGCATTGTTTTCTTGTATTCGTATTATGACTGTATTATTTACTTCTTTTGCTTTTTCAATATTTTACAATTGTTAATGTTGTATTTTAAACATTCTGTAGTAAGAATATTGTGTAAATCAGCTAAAGAAAAGAGAATTATCTTAAATTTGCGTTTAAAATATGACAAAAAATTATATCAATATAATGCTGTCGCTTTGTCTTTACTCAGTACGAATAGTCGACAATGAAAGAAAAGTTAGGAAAATTTAGAAAACAGCAATGTCCTTTATCTGTCTAACGCTTTTCTACACCAATATTTTCAATTACTAATTAATTCTATCTTTTCGGTATATGCATTAAAGTTTAAATATCCATATATTCGAAATTCATGAATTTATTAAAACATTTTCCTCCACTTGTTTTCCACTTTTTATAAATACGCAGATGTTATTCTTACATATGCCGTATTATTCAACAAGATGATTTTCTTTTTTCATGTTTATTTTAATAATTAATGCATTTAATCAAATTATGCCTTGCGTACCATTTTTGGGACGCTTCGAATTTTAATAAATTTGTATAATTTTCTTCTTCTTTATAACATGAAAACTGTATGAAATAATTATCTATAGTTGTCTTTATCTGTTACCGAGAAATGACAGCATAAGGTAGATGTTTATTTGCGTAAATGAAGGCTTTTTACGATGTTTATAGATGTTTCCTTTTCCATGATGGGGAAATGTAAAAAGTAAGTTTATTTGTATTTTTCTATCAAGGATCCAAATAAATATGTCATAATTTTAACTTGTAGACTTCTTTGAAATACGTATTTTTTTAAATTGTGAAATTATATGTTCAAGCCTATTTTTTATGAATTTTTATAACGTGCAAAATATACGGCGCTAGGGACAAGTGGGTACATATTCTTATTAGGCATTTAGGGGACAGCTATTTATGTAAAGTCCTTTTAAGATGATTATGAAATAAATTGCTTTTAAGCCTCAAATACGATCTTTATTAAATTATTATTAACAATAATTATAATGCTATTAGTCTTTGTAAAGAAATAAATATATTTTTTTGCAGTGGTAAGTACTAATTATAGTATATAATTTACAATTTAAAAGCTTATTTTATATAAATTTTGACAAAACATATAATTATGCATATTATACTACTATAAATATTAGGCATATTTCCATATTTAGAATGTTTACGTTTTATCTAATAAACTAGGGGGCTCGGCCCCCTACGAGCTACGCTCGCCAACCCCCGTTCAGATACTGCAGTCTCTAAAAGCACGCTAATTTGATCGGCTTTAAAAAGATTTTGGAAGATTGAATTACAATAAAAAAAAAACAAAGGCGATCTCCCTATAAACAGGTTTCTATTCATTTCTCTTTGATTGGGGGAATTTTACGGAAAAATCAGCTGCTGTTAAAAGATACAATGGCACTTCAAAATCATCTAATATAAAATGAATTAATTAAACAGAGTCTTTGTCTCCCGGTACTTTTTAACAAAGCGAAAAGAAAGTCCTTTTAAATAAGACATTTTAAACATATCTTTTTTAATCTGACGTAATTTTCACCAAACTTTTCTTTCCCTTTTTAATATTTACGTGAAAATACTTTTATTAGAAATGAAATATTATTTGCGCTGTCCAAAAAAAAAAAAAAAAAAAAAAAAAAATAGTTGAAAAGTTCATCTCAAAATATCAAGTAAATGTCTCACGCTATTTTTAAATTTAAACTGTTTTGCAATATTATTTTTTGTTCATTTTACGTAATAATTTTCAATAAGTTCCTGCTTTTTATACGTAATTATTTAATTCTAATTTGAAAGTTTTTTTCTGTTTATAATAGTCACGTGTAAATGGATTTTTAATTTGAAGCAAACATTATTGTTTCCGTTGTTTATACAGTTGGCAACAGGTTAAATTAGTACAATTTTCTGAAATAAGCAAAAAATATCTCTCGAAATGCTGAAAATTTGAATTTAAAATAGAAATGAAACCTCGAAAAATGAGTCAAATTAAAAAAATAAATTAATTCTGCACACCGGGAAATTATAACGTATAAAATGATCTAAAAATTATTAAATTCCGATGTATAGTTTTTGCTGCTATAAAACTTTTTTAGTGGAACGATTTTGTCCAACTTTAGCATTAAATATCTCTTAAAATAATTCTTCGATTTGAAAACTGTCTGCATCAGCGTGTTTATCAAACATTTCTGTATAATACTACCAATTTTCATATTTTTGTATGCATTATTTTTCTTAATATTAACGAAGAAAGACCTCCGGTCACAAAAAATTCAAAACCGGCGACGGCGGCGGTGACAGCGGTAGTTACTTTTTTTAAGAATAGAGAGATACAAAAATATTTTAGCGTAATTTTTTTAGTATTTTTCTAGATCATTTTGCAACATTTTAAAGCGATTTTACCAACAAATTTAAGAAAACAAAAATTCAAGCATAAATGTGTTAATGACGGTAACGTTCCTTATTCGTAAGTTCTTGCGCACATTACAATAATTGTATAAATATAAATAATATGTATATTTTTTAGAAATAATTTAACATTTTTTATGTAACACTAATACCCATAGGCGGAGTTATAGACATTCAAAAGACGTACTTTAAGATGACCAATGTAAAATGCGTTAAAATTTGTTTGGAGAGAAAATAAATTCATTTCAAGCTTTTTCATAGTTACATATTATAGAATTAACCCAGAGTGCTAAATACTTCGTTCCAGATGGTTAAATACTTTGTTAATGAGATTTCAGAAACAAAACCGCAATATATGCAATTTCTCTATCCGAAATAAAATTAATAGATAATTTATACGATTAAGTATAAATTTTCTAATTTATTCTATAGCTTAAAAAAATCAAAATAAACTCTGCGCTTGAGTCGTTTGAAAAATGATGAAGGTCTTGTATACCTTAAATACAGTATTGTCATCAGTAGCAAAATTTTCATTTCCATGTAATTTAATAATGTATTAAATGTATAAGAAGTGTACATTTTAGAAGAAAAATATAGAATCTAAGTGGAATTTAATATATAAAGTCATAAAAAGCTTAATTCTGGATTTTTTAAATACTATATAATCTGCAGCTTATGGGAATGTCTTTTATACTTTATCAATAAATGACAATTCCGGACAGCTAGAAACTTTTTACAATAATAAGTTAAAATTAATTAGGGTAAGTCTAGGATAGATGGCCATAGTTTTTAAAGATTTAAATAAAAATTCTTAGAATGCAAATACAGAAAATATTTATGCATATTTAAAATTCTTATACATATACTCATCATACTTTAGGCAAAAAATAATTAAATATTGAGAACAAAAAGTGGTAAACAAAATAGAAATTAAAATGGCAGATGGTCATCTCTCCTTCAAGCCGAGGAGAGGTGATCATCCAATATAAAACAGAAAAAGTGAAGTTGAAATAGCAAAAAAAATAACACATTTCATATAGTTATTCATAAAACTCATATCGCCATTTCTAAAGATGCAATTTTATCACGAAAAATGAGTGAATAAAATTCGAATAAACAAAATTTGAAGTATAATTTCAATTCTTCACTGTTCGTAAAATTTTACCACATGTTTGGTAAAGGTTTTGATAATATGTACACATTTCATAGAACCACTTTAAGCACCTTATGCATTGTATCCAGTCACCATTTTTGGTTGTGGTATTCTATTCTTCTCCACAACTAACACAATGATCCTCATCCAATTGCATTTTCTCGGAATCTGCAGAATCTGATAATTTCGAAATATTTTCAGCATATTAATTTCAACATATATTTCATCTTCTTCGCTGCTGGAAGTGTCGTGGTTTTGTCTTTTCTTGCGCTTACTTTAGACTTTTCCACCGTCTTAAGTTTATTTATCAACTGTATCTTTCTAGGATGAATGTTTCCGACGTTTTTCAATATTTTCTGAAACAGACAATTCATCGTTAGGGCCTATTATATTATTATTATTGAAATATTTCTATTAGTTAAAATTGAATAAATTACTTCAAATAATATAATAACAAACATAAAAATTGTATAACTATTTTAAATATAATTATATTTATTTAAAATCCCCAATCCGTATAGAATTTGGATATATTGATTAAAGGTGACTATCTCTCCTCGATTTGATGTGGCCGTCTCTCCTTAAATTGAAGGACGTCATCTCCACCCAATTTAAATCTTCACTCCGTCATTCACTCCGTCCCTCATTCATCACTCCGTCACATCCATCATCTTTGTTTTAGGCTTAAAGCAAGGATTGGATTATACACGTGCATTAAAAGTCCGTATAGTACAATAAAAATTTTAAGTACGTACTGCAAAACATTCAGATACCTAACTCAATAAAAATATTCATATCATAAAAACATAAGAATTAGATTTACTTTTTATAATTGAAAAACACAACAGCAGATCACAATGAAAAAACTTGGTTGAATTATTTCCTACCAATAAAGTTAAATTGCAATCTATGTTCAAGTTTTGAAAATTATTTAGACTGGCCATTTCTCTTCTATGGCCATCTATCCTAGAGCTACCCTATATCTGATCATATGAAGTAGAATCGCCTCTTTTAAAACTTATGCTTTAAATGCACAGTTCATATCATACAAGAATTTTTATTAATTTCTTGCAAGCCAGTTTTACTTGCAGCAAATACTGGTGTCAAACATTTTAGACACATACACAAAGCAAGATGCTTCACCCTTACTACGGATCATAAACCATTAACATACGCAATCCAAGAGCGTACAGACAATCATCCATCAAGACAAACTAGGCAGTTAGATTTTATATCTCAATTTAGGACCAATATCTACCATATAAAAGGATAAGGAAACATCACAAAAGATATGCTTACTCCAGTTGCTGCCATAACATTGACAAATAATATCGATTATGAAGAAATATAAAAAGTGCCTAAAACTACGAAAATTAGTTGATAATTCGCAAAGTTTACAATTAAAGAAAGTTACTTTACCTTGGCAGAGGTTAACCAATATATTGTGAATACTCAACAAATACTATAAGACCATTCATCCCTGTAATTATTTTTTTCCTAATTGTATAATTTTTCACATCCTGGAATTAAAGGTATAACTAAATTGGTGAAATCTAAATTCATTTGGCTTACTAAAGATAGTGTAATTTGACCAAGGCAATGTGTTTCTTATCAAAAAGCTAAAGTCAGCCGGCATACTAAAACCCTATTAGGTTCTTTCCCTAACCAAACTAATATATTGCATCATGCATGCCTCAGTATTGTCGGTTCTCTCCCGCCTTCTCAAATCAACTCCTACTGTCACACAATGGTGGACTATATAAAAGTTCGCCAGAAGCTGCGGCTATCCCGGATGTCAGTCCACACACTGTAGTTGAAGTTTTCTACAACCAATTGGATCACAAGGATCGGCTGCCCAAAACAAGACGGACTAGGGAAGGGAGTCACAAAGATTGCTGTTCCACTCGCTGTCTCACCTTCTAGGGATGAAAAGGATTAGGTCATCGTCTTACTGCCCGTCAGCAACGGCACGATCGAAAAGTTTCACAACACTCTAAAAGCCGCCTTAATAGTTTGCAGGACAGACAAGTGAACTACGCACTTTATCACGATCTTACTAGGTTTTCTCACTGTCTTCAAAGAGGATATTTCGGTTACAAAAGCAGACTTGGTCTATGGAACTAGTGGCTTTCTGGTGATTTTTTTCGTCTTACTGCAACAGAAACTTTCCCTCAGCAGTTTGTCCAGGAGCTAAAAATTTATTTTAGAGATCTTCGATCTATACCAGCTTCTAGGCATGAGAAAAATCAATCTTTATTTAGCCACATCTAAAAGACTGTTCACCTACGTTTTTCTGCCACATGACGGATAGGAAATCCTCAAAATCTTTACTATTGTCCTTTCAAAGTTCTTGAAAACGGTCAAAAAACATTTGTTATTGAGTGTAACAAACGCAAGTGTACAATATTACTCGATAGACTTAATTCATCTTTCTTGGAATCGGGCAACTCTACTACAGACTGTTGCTCTCCAAAAGTACCCCTCAAAGAGTCGGTCCTTACTCGGTCGGGACGGATTGTCCATTTCCCGGCATGATTAAAGGACTAATAGGGCATAATATTGCGGAGAGGAGGTTTGCATGCATCAAAGGTTTAGCTGTTGCATGGATTCTGACTATCCTGCAGCTGAGCAATCACCAACCGCATTCCCCTGTCAACCTTATCGAGTTATAATCTAGCTTTCTGAAATACAATAACTCGCTCAGACCGGACATCGTGTCTTGTGTAATACACAGTGTGCGTTAAAAATAAAGATTTTTTTTTTTTTTTTTTTTTTTTTCTGTAAATAAATGTGATTATTAGTTATATTATATTTCTGATTCTTTATTTCGGCATGCAATCCACATCAATGTCTTGAAGACATATTTTGCTGAATCATATTAAGATTAGTTTTTTAGTTAGATTATTTTCGTGCAAATATATTAAAATTTCAAAGTAAATACAATAATATCTATATTATAAAGGACAAACATATCTAGGTGTAACGCATACGTCATTCTGCGAATTGAAACATTTTCAAATTTGAAATGAATTTTCGTTTTGCAATTTTCGCTATTGAAAAATTTTAAACTTCTACACATCGCACATTTTCAGTTTTTATACCGTCGTATAAGGAAAAAAAATGTACTTTTAAATGCAAATTGTTTGAAAGCTGTATCTCAATTTATTTTTGAGATATTAATTTTTTATAGTTTTTAGTACCAATTTTGTAATTATAGCAACAGAAGTACTCCATTTCTATTAAAAGTAAAGGAAAAATATTAGATTTCTGTATTATTTTGTTGTCATTTCCTCATGAAAATTGAAATTAAAATACATGCTATGTCAAAATACCGTCTGTTATAAAATTCAGTGAATTTTGGTTTTATTTCGTTTCTATTCATCAATTAAATGTTTCTTAGTTTATAACAAAAATATTTTACAAACGATGTAATACTTTCTCTTTACGAAAACGTATTTTAAATAATTGTGTGACTTTCCTTCGCAATAGGTGATTTCAGTTGTGACGTCAGTCCTCGCGTTTTGGTTGGAAACTGACTCCAAACAAGTGGTTGCCATGTTGTATTCTCTATTTTGTTTCTATATTATAGCTATATGTTATATCCGTATCTCATATCTAAGTGTTTTAATTCTTGATATGTAGTGGCAACTTATTCTACAATTTAAATTTAAAAAGAAATGACGCATAGCAACCGTTTGTTTGGGGTCAGTTTCCAACAAAAACGTCATGACTGACGTCACACTGAAAGCGTCTATTACTTATTTCGTGTCAGAAAACTGAAAGAATGCAATTTTATTTATCTCAGTAAAATAATATTATCCGAATTTTGAAAAAATGATTTCTGATAAAACATGGAGCTATTATAAGAAAAAAACAAGTGAAGGTATATGTAACATTAAATATCCGAATATTTTGCCGAGCTTCTTGAATGACGATATTGATTTTTGTTGTGTTTGTGTAATATTCTGCGATAATGACGCCATTTCAATGCTTTCTATAGATGTAGGACTGACAACAAAATTAAGAATAGATTATTTAAGTCGTGACGTCAGTCATGACGTTTTGTTTGAAAACCGACTCTAAATAAACGGTTGCTATGTTGTATTTTCTATTCTATTTGTATATTATAGCTATATCTTATATCTATATCTCACATCTAAGTGTTTTAATATTTGATATGCAGTAGTAACATTTTCTACAATTTATATTTAAAAAGAAATGACGCATAGTAACCATTTGTTTGGAGTCAGTTTCCAACCAAAACGTCATGACTGACGTCACACTGAAAGCGTCTATTCTAGAAAATAGATGATGTTTAGATGTTGTTTAAGACTGGATCATAAAAGTGGAATGCTTTAGCGGATGAAAATGACGTCATTTTATAAAAAAGCGTGTTTTTTAATTCTTAAACTGAAATATGTTTTGTAGAAGTACGTCATTTCACCCCAGCTGCTTTGAAATTCTTCACACGTGAAAAAACTTGTTTTGAAAGTAAAGTAATCGAAATCACAGACTCATAAAGCGCAATGCTTTACAAAAATTTGCAGTGTCTTTATAGAAGAGCAGTGATATATAATGTGCACGCTCAGTTTGGAAAACTTTGTTCAAAAAATAGTGACATTTATTAAAGAACTTGATGATTTCGCCTGGATGAATTCGCTTTGTTGAGTTATACAAGCAAACAATGAGGATCTTGGCAATAATTTGAAATTTAAAATAATATCAGGCTCTCCATGTTTTTGTCCAAAATTCTCTTGGCTAATAAAATTTCACTGAAATTCTTTAAGACATTCTACTATAATTTTATCAAAATAACAAAATTTGCTTAATTCAATTTTTTGTAATTTTACATTACCTATGCATTTAAAACACAAAGCTGTTTTTTAATCATGTGCCTTGAACTTTCTACTCAACCAATTTTACTAATTTTTTTTTTAAACTAGAAGTTGTTATTTGTAGATGTGCCTGCATTAGCTGTTTTTTTAAATATCCCCATTTTTATATTTTAATTTTAAAAATATTTTGTGAAATTTCTTCAAAATGGTGGTAATTAGATAGCTTCCATTATTTCAGAATTGAGAGAATAATGAGGTTTATTTATCTTTATTCGTGCCATTTTTTGATAAAAATTTAAAAAATATATTTTTTTCTTTTTTTCTACGATTTAAATTTCGTTGTATAAGGTTAAGTGGCGCAAAATCCCATTAGAGACATATTGCACCAAAATATTTTGAACGGAAAATGGCGTACTGCTTTTGAAAACATGCATTTTTCTTTATAAAGTTTCCATATTTTTTTCTTCTGCATGAGTGATGATACTAATTTTGAGACACTAAGCAAAAGGCTTAAGTACGTGAAAATGACGTCATATTTAAAAGAAAACAATCAATCTTTCAGTTTACTAAACATTCTAACACAAATGCGTCTAAAAAAAAATTACGTCAATTTTTACTCTTCGGTATTGAGATTAGTATCTGAAATTAAGAGTGCGACTGTTCACATCCAAATATGTTGTTGACAATCGTGACTTCAAGCTCTGAGTTAAAATGAATTTAAAATACCATTTTTTTAAACATGGTGAATTCGGATAAGAGAAGTACATATGTAATGTAAATTATGAGAAGGTGAAAATGATGTCGGGTTTACATTTTACAGGAAAATAATATCTGATTGTATCAAACTTAAATTTTATCGTTTTGATTCGGGAAAACGAAGCATAAGAGACTTAATTGACAACTCCATCATAACTATTTTATTATATTTTAATGATTACATATGCGATCAAAGTGTAATTTTAATAATTCAGACAACCAGAGGTCGCATTCCATAGGGGGAATTTTATTGCTCCTACCAGAACTAATAATCAATAATCTTCATGGTTTTTTAATTTAAAATATGCTATAGAAAGGTGGTATGAAGATATTATTTTCAAAATAGTGGTAGGAACAGTAAAGTTTTCCCTGCAGAATGGGACCCTTGGACAACTGAGTAATAAACAAACTGAGAACAAACAGTATGTTGTTAATTTTAGGTTAAAATAATAATTGTTTGAATGTTAGACTAACCAATTTAAGATGCCTTTTCTATTGTAACTAATTTTGTAGGTTTATTATAAATCAGTGAAACAGTTCCTTCTTAAATATTTTCATTCGTCGAAGTTCGACGGATTCCACCTCGTATTTTTAAAGGATTAAATATAACAACGGTTTTAAATATTTTTAGGTTGAAGAATTTATTTAGAAGTTTTACGTCATCTGTTTTTGAAGATAAAACAGGAACTTTTTTTACCCTATATATGTTCACAATGTATCTTTACTCACACATGGAATGAATTGATCTCATTTGATTGATTGCTTCACTCTACTGATACTAAACCTGTCAAAATGTCAAAGTCTTCAAAAGAAGCATGGTTGGTTTTCATATTTTCTATCGAAATCTGATCCAAATAGATGCAAATACCTTAATACATGAAGGAAAAATTCTGTACTAATTTGGAATACATGCACTCTCTCGCTAATCCATCTTTTAATCCGAGCACTCATTTTCAATGATACTCCAGTTTAAGCATTGAGAAGCAGGAAGTTACATTATCTTTGTATGTTTTACCCTTTTCGGTTGTGCTTTTAGACACGAATGAATGCATTTAGCGAGAAGATAGTGATGCTACAGTGAGAAAAATGCCATCTTTTGTCATTTGTAAGCAAGACGACAACTACTGACGTCATAGTTCAGTTTTAAAAGTGGAAAAAAGGACAAGGTTGGGAATTGTTCTGAGTATGGCGCATCATATTCGAAAAATAAGTAGTAATTTAAAGGTAATATATTTTAATTCTGTACAGTAGGAAAATGTTTAAAAACCATACTTATAAGATATTTGCATGCTATAACATTTTTGTTAGGAGGCATGCAGAGGATTTCATTAAAAAAAATTTTTTATTTCCAAACCATTAATTTTTTTATTAATTTTACATTATAACTTGTCATAATTGTAAGATAGTTACACTCTCAAAAATGCTTTCCTGAAAAAAGTAAAAAATACCTGCAGCACAATTACCAGAACATCCCAGTGACTTTAAGCAATTTTTTTGCTATTTGACGAAATATCCGCCTTTTCATTGGAGAATTTCAGGATATTTCGAGTTTAAATTCGCGAGGTTTCGATGATGAGGAAAAAGAAACATACATAAAAAATCCGTATCTAAAACAAAAAAGTGCTGGCAGCGCAGTTCCAGGAGCGCCGATGTGCTTTGACGAAAATGTAGTTTAAATTGAAGAATTTCACTTCATTTTTACGGTAGATAGCAGAAGTTTCAGTATTTTGAGGAAAGATTGGTCAATCCGTCAGGAAATTTTTGTATTTTAACGAAAGAAAAAGAAACGAAAACAAAAACCCTTTTAATTCACGGATTTTTTTTTTTTTTTTTTTTTTTTTTTTTTTTTTTTTTTTTTTTTTTTTAGTGTAAGTATAAGACTGTACATTCTAACCCTGTTTCAGGTTACATGGTTGCCCGAAAGTCACTAAAACATATCCGTCGAATCGAATCTAAATTCTAAATTGAAATTCAAACCACTGAATTATTGTCCGGTTTGACTATATTTTGTCAAACCATTACCGTTAATGTATTAACATTGTTTAAAACTGGCCGTGATAATTGTAAGACAGTGAATATCGAATGCTAATACATAAACTCTAACCCTGTTACAGTGAAGTTGGTTCCTCGAAAGTTCCTCGAAGAAATCGGTCGAATTGAATCTACATTTGAAATGGAAAATAAATACACATGTAATTAATTCAACAGACCCATATTTTTTTTTAAATGTCATGAATTTCAAAAATATATTTCTAACTAAATAAAAATTTCCAATTTTGATGCTTTTTAAAGTTTAGGGGGGAAAAAATATTTTCTAAAAAAAAAAAAAAAAAAAGCGAAAGTGCTATTGTTACCGAATATAAACTTGAACAGAATGTCGACGTAGGGCGAAAAGAGAAAAAATCATTGTCTGTCGTATCTGACATTTATTAGAATCCAAATATATTAAGGCATGGGCACATTAATTTACAGACTAGAAAACAGAAATTCTGCTTTTTCAGAATATAGTGTCCCCCGATGAAAAAAAATATATGCATATAATTATGGATAATACAAAACATATTTCAGTTTTAAGACTTAAATCACACGTTTTTATTTTGTATAAAATGACGTCAGTCGCATCCTCTGAAGAATTTCTCATTTACGATCCAGTCTTAAACAACATCTACAAGTATTCGAGGCTAACGAAAAAGACAGGCTACCGCGGTGGGTCCGATTCTTCTTTTTTTACAGACCGCTGGAATCACGTGATGCTCGAATGCACCAATGAAGGTGTGCGAAAAGAGCATCAGCTGACTCCAGCGGTCTGTAAAAAAAGAAGAATCGGACCAACCGCGGTAGCCTGTCTTTCTCGTTAGCCTCGACAAATATTCATATGACGTCACTATCGCTGAATAATATGCGAATACAAAAAGAAACAGATGCCGTCACTCAAAAAACTCGACAAAAAAAAAAGCTGTCTAATGATTTATATGTCTTCATTTGTTTGTAACACAGAAAATTAAATAATAAGGGTAATAAGGGGAGCAATATTTTACTTTGCGGGAAAGTACCACTCAAGCAGGAATATTATGTCTGTAACTGTTTGTGAGAAATGCATATTATTCTAATAATAAAATTTGTTGATAACAAATCTCTTGTCTTCTGCATTTCTGTAAAAAATGTAATCGGGTCATACTGTCTATACTTTTCGAATCATTTTTATTTTTCATTTTTATTCTTCACGTTCATTTTAAATTACCTTGTGCTTATATTTTTGTGACTTGAGAATTCGGGATGTAATTTTTCTTATTTGACAGACAGAATTACTCAATTATTAGGTTATTTTAAATGTTAATTAACTCTTAGTTGATTCAAAATTATTAGGTGATTTTAAATGTTAATTAACTTTTTCTTAGTTGATTTACCCCCTTTCAGATTTGAAATCTAAACATTTGAGAAATTTGATAAAAATACAGGTTAAACAAAAAAAAAAAAAAAAAAAGAATGGTAAAGGTAGAACTTTATTTTCAAAATCAACTCCTATTTATTACGCTTTCAATTTTCTATCAAATAAATGTAGAACGAGGGCTATTTGTGTGACGTATGGCAGAGGCATATTATTGTCGGAAATATTTCCTTAAATTACATATTGTTAATTAACAGTAGGATGTCTCTCACTAAAACGTCTAGAATATCCTTATCTATCTTCAACACTGGTCAAAACAATTAGGGGAGCACATGGTTTTAACGAAATTGCGCAAATATTTACACCGATAAGTAACGTAAAATAAAACATCCATAATTTAAAGTGCTGTAGAACACAGATAAAGAAAACTTCACACGTAAATTAAAATTTATGACGTCAAAAACTGGAAAAAGTTGATAAGTGCAGAAATCGGGATTTTGCAGAAACGCCTGTTTCACTGCCTCAGTTGTAAAATTCATTTGCTCAGCTTGTGTTTTGAGAAAAGGTGGCTTGAAAATGTCACAACAACATGATTTACCGCAATCCATGGCTTGGCGTGTTATCGGGACAGTTGAATTTAGGGAAACACAACGAAGTGTAGTGGACGCTGTTGGAGTCTCAAGAAGTGTCCATGAAAGGCTGTGGAATCTATTCCAAGACACATGGAATGGTAGTCATTGACGAGTGCAGGGTCGAAAATGTGCTAACACAGAGCTTGATGACCGATATATCCTGTTAACAGCCCGTCGAGACGGAACAGTTAATGCTACTCAGCTGCAAACACAGTTGTTCTTGGCCAAAGGACGAAGGGTGTCCAGCCAAACAGTCCAAAATAGGCTTCATCAGGGTCGTCCCTATGCACATAAGCCAATGGACTGTATTCCGTTGACCTCAAGCCACTGTGCGGCCCAAAGAAGGTGGGAAACTGAACATCGAGTTTGGAGGCAACGTTGTTGGAGTGAAATTCTGTTTGCAGACGAGTCCCGATTCAGTCTGGATGTGACATCTGATGTGTTTTGGCAAGGAGAGAAAGAGGCACTCAATATAATCCCACATTCGTTCGTGAAAGATCACATTACAGACGAGGTGGGTTGATGCTTTTGGTTGGAATCAGCATAGGTGGGCGTACGGGCCTGCATATCATTCGGAACGGCACTTTGACGGTCTGGAGTAATACAGACGAGATACCAAGACCTCATGTCGTATTTTATGTTGCAGTAATTAGTGATTTCTTTTTTTCCATGCATGATAATGCCAGACTTTATACAGTTCGTCTTGTGGAAAACATGCTTGAAGCTAAAACAACACAGCGTATGGAATGACCAACATGCTCTCCTGACCTAAATCCGACCGAGCATGTTTGGGACATACTCAGACGACGCATTGCTGCAAGACCGAGGCCTCCTTTTACTGTCCGGGACTTGGAGATTGCAATTCTTGAGCAGTGGAACAGTAATCCCCAAACTCTTAACCTCATCACATCCATGGAAAACAGGTGTGCAGCAGTCTTAGCTGTTCGAGTAGACCACACGCCATATTAAAAATCTTACATCATTTCTAAACAATACTTTTTTTTATGATTTACATGAAACCAAATTGCTGCCCTAAACCATCTTTTCATGTTCTTTTCATCTTATCACGCAAAAAAAAAAATTAAGGGAACTTTTATTTTTTGAAAAAATAAAAGTTCCCTTAATTTTTTTTTTTTGCGTCTTTTGCTATGTATTGCGCATTGTTACACGTGTACTATCCATTTTATGCCCATACATTGCTGTTTTGCACTGTTCTCTTCCCTTTTTTGCTTGCTCTCCTAATTTTTTTGAGCAGTGTATATTATAAAGGACAAACATATCTGTGCGTAACGCATACGTCATACATTGTTGTATAGGGGGAAAATGTGCTTTCAAATACAATTTTTTCGAAAGCTTTACCTAAATTTATTTTTGAGATATAAATTTTTTTTTAGTTTTTAGTGCTTTTTTTGTAATTGTGGCAACTGAAGTACTCCATTTCTATTGAAAGTAAAGGGAAAATAGTCATGGAGGAAAGAGATAGATGGAGATGTAGCATGCCGTAAAAACGGTTTGCAATATGATGCGCGTTATCGCTCAAACTTAAATGCCCTCATTCAGCCTAAACAAAACAAGCACGTGAACATGGACCGAATTCTTTGACATCACCTGTGCATTTTTTCTTTAAATGAAAATGATCTGCTTATATTTAAGCATTTTAAAGTAGCATTTCATTGTATTAGGAATTAAAAACTGTATTACTAAAAGTTTTCTTCTCTTTTTGTGAAAGCACGTTGTTGTGTTTGGGCCGAATGTACCGGATTTCAGGATTACATTTTTGGCGTCACCACCAGCCATCACACTTCACCTCTATTCTTTCTCTGTAATCTATGGAAAATAGTAGGTTACTGTATCCTTTTGGTGCCATTTTCTCATAAAAACTGAATAAAAATTTAAAATTAAAATACGTACTATGTCAAGAATATCGTCTGTTATAAAACCCGGTGAATTTTGGTTTTATTTCGTTTTTCTTTACTAATTAAATGATTTTTAGTTTATTGAAACTTACTTTACAAACGATATAACACTTTCTCTTTACAAAAATGTATTTTAAAGAATATTTGTGTTTCTTATTTTCTCTGCATTTACTTAATTCGTATCGAAAAGCTGAAAGAATGCAATTTTATTAATCGTCTGTAATAACATTTTCCGAATTTTGAAAAAATATAAATAAATGATTTCTGATAAAACATGCAGCTATTATAAACAAACAAATGAAGGCATATGAATTATTAGACAAGCGATTTGTTTCGCTAAGCTTCTTGAATGACGAAATTGCTTTTTGTTTGGTTCGTGTATTATGAAGTCATATACATACTTTACTACAGATATTGTTTAAGACACGGCCGTAAAAGGGGAATGCTTTAGCGGATGAAAATGACGTCATTTTATATAAAAAAGCGTTTGTTTTAATTCTTATTAATTGTAGAAAACTGAAATATGTTTTATAGAAGTGTGCCATTTTCACCACAGCTGCTTTGAAATTCTTCACAGGTAAAAATGCTCCACTTAATCGAAATCACACATTGATAAAACACAATGTTTTACAAAAATTTAGAGGGTCTTTATAGAAGAGCAGTGATATACAGCGTTCATGCTCAGGATTATTCTCGCCTGGATGAATTCGCTTCGCCGAGTTAGACAAGTTAACAAAGAAGATATTGGCAATAATTCCAGGTTTAAAATAAAATGAAGTTTCCCAAGTTTTTGTCTAAAATTATCTCGACTAATAAAACTTTATTGCTATTCTTTAAAACATTCTACTATAATTTTATGAAAATAACATGATTTGCTTAATTTAATTTTCCGTAATTTTATATAATCTATATATTTAAAACACAAGGCTGTTTTTTAGTCATCTGCCCTGAGCTTTCTGGTGAGCTTATTTTAGTAATAATTTTTTTTTAACTGAAAGCATTTGTAGATGTGCCCGCACTAGCTGTTCTTTTTTTAATGTTCCCATTTTTATATTTTAATTAAAAAGTATTTTACGAAATTTTTTCCTAATGGTAGTAATTAGATAGCTTTCATTATTGCAGAGAAGAGAGAAAACAAATGAGGTTTATTTATCTTTATCCATGCCATTTTCTGATAAAAATTCAAAATTGTTGATACAAATTGTTGTATAGGATTTAGTGGTGCAAAATCTCATTAGGGACATACTATTTTGAACGGAAAATGACGTACTGCTTTTGAAAACACGCATTTTTCCTCATAAAGTTTTCAGATTTGTTTCCTTCTGAATTTGTACTGATACTAAGTTTCAGCCACTAGGCGATATGCTCAAGTAAGTAAAAATGACGTCATATTTAAAAGAAAACGATCATTTTCTTAGTTAAAACAAAACTTTTTTGCAATGCGTCTGAAAAACCTAAATTACTTCAATTTTTACTCGCCGGTACTGAGATTAGAATCTCGAGTTCAGAGTGCGGCTGTTACATGCAAAGGTATTGCTGACAATCGTGACTTTAAGTTTTAAGTTAAAATGATTTTAAAATGATAAAATTAAAATAACAATTATTTGAAAATGATGAATACAGATCTGAGAAGTGCGTATGTAAATATTGAGAGGAAAAAAATGATGTCGGGTTTAGATTTCATGGGGAAAATTTCTATGATCGTGTTAAAGTGGAATAAAATTTGCTGTTTTTTATTCCGGAATACCAAGCATAAGAGCCTCATTAGATAATTTCATAACAACTGATCTTTATTATATTTTACGGATTACGTATCTATATTATAAAGGACAAACGTACCTGTGCGTAACGCTGGTGTCATTTTGCGATTGGCAACACTTCACGATCAAATTTCGGTTTTGAAATTTTCGCTACTGCAGCTTTTTAATGTTATGACCACCGTATATTTTCAATTTTTAAAACGTCGTATAAGGAAAAAATGAAATTTCAAATGCAATTTGTTTAAAAACTGTATCTTAATTGGCTGGTTTATTATGTTCTTTAAAATAATTTTCAAGCATGATTTTTTGTAATTTATCTTATCCCGTGCCGGCTTCAATACATAATAATAATAATAAAAATTTGGTACATAAAGCAACAAAAATTGTTCAGCATTTATTTCTTATTAATTCTCCATAACGAGATTAATACTTCCTTTATAAGTATATCAAAAGAATAATATTAAAAAAATACTAATTCAACGTATTTGTAATCGAACAATTAAAATTTTTAGACAGCCAAACAGGGGAAAAAAAATCTTTCAAATGGAATTTGTATGCAAAGAGCATCTCAGTTTACTGATTGTCTATGGATTTAAAGATAATTTTCAAGCATGAACTATTTTTTAATTTATCTCTGTTGTGTGGAGCTCCATTACGAAAGATTAATTCGTTTGTCCTTAAAACAACATAAGGAGTTCATATTTTTTTACGGCTAATATTCCATATAAGTTTAAAACTTCCTCTAAGAATAAATAAATAAAATAATATAAATAAACACAAATTTAACAAACACGTAATTTAACTACGCGCTCAAAGCTCTGAAATTATCAGAATATAAAAGGATGCCGTAAGTAGCAAAATCTTGATCTAATGACTCATACGGCTAATAGGAAAATATCGCTTTTGATAAATTTCAAACCTTTATTCGATTGTATAATTCACATTTTTCATATGAAAAATGTTTTTTTATTGTTAGTGGACAATCTAAAAAATATATTGCATGTAAAAAAATATTAGCTTTCAATTTTAAAATATGTTTTTCACCTATATTCTGCAACCAGGGAAGCACGGGTGCGATCCCCTAATAATAATAAATGCGAAAGTGTACACTGTAAAAAAAAATACGACCAGTTTTCCTGTAGGAATCGAAAAAATAGTTACCCTTATCGTGCCGGAAAAATTTCCGACCCAGCTCGGAATAAAATCCGTAAAATACCGTTTTATTGACTATTTCCTTTTTTTCACGCATTTTATTCCGAGTTGGGTCGGAAAATTTTCCAGCACGATAAGGGCAACTATTTTTCCGATTCCAACAGAAAAACTGTTCGGATTTTTTTTACAGTGTAATATGTGAATGTTTGAATAGAGTCAACGTCAAAACGGATGAATTAATGCCCTTGTATCTTTGTATGTAGATGGATTATAACACAGAAATGAACATAGGCTGTGTTTTGTTTATTTTATTCAAATATTTTTCTTAATAATTCAAAATTTTATTATATTTCGTACAGAATCAATTGGTAATTTTCCTATAAAATTTAACCATTTTTCTTTTTTCGTTGCTAAAAAATGAAAATGGGGAATAATAATTTCTCCTCAATAATTAATTTTCAATTGAAAGATTTTCACTGGAAAGGGGAAATTTAAATAATAAAATTAAGAATAAAAAATGTTTATGAATGTGACATCACATTGGAAATAAAACGGGAATTTTCAAGTATTTGTATTAATACAAGGTGCATGAATTTTGAATAAGTACGGAAAAGAGGCGAATATGACGTCAAAATGGAAAATAAAATGGATATGCTTTGATGTTAAAATAAAGGGGAATTGAGTTATGTTATCAAAAAAAATTATTATCATTACTTAGTGGTTTATCGTCTGCGCACGGTTAACAAAAAGATTTCATTTTAATTTTTACTTTCTTCTATCTTTACAACAAGAAAGTATTGGATTCGTGAAAATTTTCGACTCCCGGTTTTCGACGGATTTACACGTTTTAGAATGCCCAGAACACGATTTGATGGTTTTTAGAAAATGTCTGTCTGTGAGTCTGTCTGTCACTCCGTCACTCTGTCACTCTGTCACTCTGTCACTCTGTCTGTGAGTCTGTATGTGACAAAAATTTTGTGGGCGCTCTATCTCAAGAACTAATGCACAGAATTTCACAAAACTTATTATTTAGTTATACCTTGATATAAACTAGACCTGATTAGTCTTTGGTGAAAATCGCCCAACAGGTGGCGCTGCTATGCGGCATTTTTCACGATTTCTGCAATAGCTATATCTCAAGAACTACTGCACGGATTTTCATAAAACTTCAGATTCAGTTAGTCCAGGATATAGTTTGGTGCTGATTACTTTTTTGTGAAAATCGCCCAACAAGTGGCGCTGCTATGCTGCATTATTCATGATTATCGCAATAGCTCTAACTCAAGAAAAAATGCACGAATTTTCATCAAACTTCAGATTTCGTTAGTCCTTGATATAAATAAGTGCTGTTTAATTTTTGGTGTAAATCGCCCAACAGGTGGCGCTGCTGTGCTGCATGAGCTGTATCTCAAGAACTATTGCACGGATTTTCATCAAACTTCAGATTTAGTTAGTCCTTGACATGAATTGACGTGTAAATTAGTGCTGTTTAATTTTTGGTGTAAATTGTTCAACAGGTGGCGCTGCTATGCTGTATTTTTTGCGATTTCCGCAATAGCTTTATCTCAAGAACTAACGCTTAGATTTTCAACAAACTTCAGATTCAGGTATACCTTGATATCATTTAGTGCTGTTTATTTTTAGTGTAAATCGCTCAACAGGTGGCGCTGCTATGCTACATTTTTCAGAATTCCCGCTGTAGCTCTATCTCAAGAACTAATGCACGAATTTTCATCAAACTTCAAATTCAGATATACTTTGATATGAATTGGTGCTAAATTCATGTAATTTCTTGTACTATTTAAATGATTTAATTGACGTGATTTATATAGAAGAAAGTTTTGTGATGGCCACAACATACTAGTTTAATTTGAAATAAGTTTAAAAAGAAAGGTAAAAAAGAAAATGGACAGTTAATGTCAATAATCTGCACCTCAATATCATCCAAGTCGTAAATGACGCCATGATTAGCAAAAAATAGATTTTTAATTTTTTTAAAGTTAAAAATAAACTCGACTGTCAGAAAAAAAAAAACTATTTTTGACGTATGTCAATCCTTAAACCGTTCAGTTCAGAAAAGATGAATAAAAATTAATTTATTTTTTAAAAGAAAATTGCATTTTCATTCATTAAACCTAAAAATTTAATACAACTGCGTCAAAGTAATATAATTTCTCCTTTGTCAATATCGAAATTAAGGATTGGGAGCTCAAAGTATATTGGAGACATGTTTGTAAATCATGGTTTGGCAACCGTATTTTAATTCCACATTTCGTTTAGCTTTAAAGGAGTCAAAATATGTTGTCACTTTTAAAAACAGTTTTTTTTTATATATATAATAGATTTTTGTAAAGCTTTATCGGACACAGTGCATATGTATACAAATATCACAAAATAATACCACCTAAAATACAGTTTTGAGTAGAAGTCTTCCAGCATTATTTTTTCGTTTTACGAATAGAGATTCGTCTATTTTCATGATTTTACTTTGCCCTCTTTTTTTTCATTGGTTGCAGCTTTATTTTCACGAATGTTTATGTTATCTGGCGTAAAATTTCCATTTTATTTTGACTGAGTTATGTCAAGGCCCCTATATATATCAAGTACCGTATTGTCTCCTATAAAATGTGATTTAATTATGTATGTTTTAAATTATCGTGAGTGAAATGCTTTGCTTAAGACCGTTCTCAACTGCTCTGCTCAATAAGCGCAAAACGTTTTGAAACATTTACAAATTCATTTTTTAACGGAAAGATATAAAATTGGAAGGCCTGACTACGGAAGCGATTTGGAATCGAACTGTGTTTTTCATTTTTAAATAAATAAATTACCTATTGTGTTATAAGCGATTTTTATCCCATGACAAAGACTTTTCACCCTGTTTTGAATAGTTATTCTTCTTTCGCGCGGAAATTCCGTTCAAAACGCCCACTTTGACAATACTTTCTGAAAGACCTATTGCGTTTGACAAGAAAAACAAAACAAAAACAAAAACAAAAACAAAAACAAAAACAACAAAAAAAAACAGTTTGATTACATAGTTTCGTAATAATAATACCTGCTAGTTTCATACATTTTCGAACAGAAATAAAATAAAACTTATGCCATAAAGTTGTCCTTTTGGATTTGAGAACAAGCCTTAATTAATGCATTTATCCTTTTTTTTTTTAATGCTACGTGAACGACTTCACGGGTAACAGCTAAAGTTATTTAAATAGCAATAATTAAGTATAGATTTTGAAAGTAGTAATTTTTTGTTTGACCGTGTATTTCTCTGTATAAAATTCAAAAGAATTTAATTTCTAAATCTAAAAGGAAAAGAAATAAATTACTAAATAAAAAGTTATTAACTTTTAAAAGGATCTAGTAACTTTCAGGATATCTTCGATTTTATAACAGTTGGGAATAATATCATAATATATGTGTGCATGTGTGTGTGTATGTAGATGTATATATTTACTGTGTCTCAATTTTAACACTTTCCAACAAAGTTGAAAAGTGTTTATGCATTCGGTTTGTCTGCCCGTCTGCCCATGCTGTAACTCCCGTAAATATACTCGGATTTTCATGAAATTAATAAAGGTTATTACACATGTGATTTCATTTTAATTATTTTAGCATTCTAATAATACAGCTACTGATACTCATGATATTATGAATATAATTTTAGTTTTAGAAAGTCTTTTTATTCCGCAATTTTGAATGGTACGCTCTTTATCAAGTAAAATTTAAATGTTTCTTTATAATTCATTATAGCTTAGTTTTAACTGTTCATTGCCTTTTAAATTCATTGTAATTTTCTTAATACAGGAATTTATATCTGTATTTTCGCATTTCTTCTGTATTAATTTTACATTTAATCTTCAATTTGTTCTCATCTTGTTGGTTGTGTACCATCATTCCTATCATATTCACTCAAAATCTACTGTGCTTTACTAATATTATACGTAATTTTCCTTATTTAATTGGTTATTAATAAATCTATGTTTTCCCATCTATATAATATCCTTTTAAAAAAATCTATGTTTTCCCATCTATACAATATCCTTTAAAAAATATCTATGTTTTCCTACAATATATAAATCTCCCTTTAAGCAAAAAAATATATATTTATTTATTTCTTTTTACTTTACACTTTCCCTAACATGGCGCATGCTAATTTGCTTGTCCATGGCACATGGATTCAATCTTATTCCAGCTATATCTTTGAAATTTTCTTCTTCTTCTTCTTCTTTTTTTTTTTTTTACTTGGTGAGTTATTTTATATATTTTTAAGTTTATAATCTCTATTTTCTGAATTTTCATTTATTTCTTGGTTATCTTCATTTCATACAATCATTGGTATTTCGATATGTTATAATGTCTTATTATTGTCATTTTTAAGCTAAATGCTGGCAATATTCGACGAGATAACATATCCTTACTATGAATGTGTTTAATTTTTGCGATATTTTCTATTTTGATATTTTATACATACGATTTTACTTTAATTATGTGAGTGTATATATATATATTTAAGTATATATTTAAAATAAGAAAAGAAGTATAATGACCAGTGTTTGATTCAGGCAGAAATTGGGTCTTCCTAGATGCCCCCTTCTAAAAATTCAATTTAATAAAAGGGGAACTTATTTAATAAAAAGGTTCCATGCACAAAATTTTACTGTGCAATAAGTCATCAGAAAATTTTGCAAGAAAATTACAAAATTTCATAAAAACAAAATCTTCGTATTTTATATTTGTTTTATTAACCATTTGGAAATGGTTGTTGTTTTCGGTCGAGGATGGGGCCAAATGAGACTCGCATTTTTTTTTTTTTTTTTTTTTACGAAATTCAACGATGTTCTTTACTTTTAGAAGAATTTTTATTTGAATAGGTAATAGAAAGGCATAAAATCGTTAAAAATTGTTTGAATAGGTAATCGAAAGGTATAAAATCGTTAAAAATTGAAAAAGTTACAAAATGGGTAGGCGCAAATTATCAGATATGGAAAAATCCAAAGCCAAAGAGCGACGCCAAAATGAAAATCGTCTTGCAAAGCAAAAATCGAGGTCTTGAATTCATTATGTAGGCAGTGAAAATCGAGGTCTTCAACTGATTATGCACTGTAAATTAAAATGTCTGAAATTCAGACCCATAAGTGTCTGAAATGGAGTGTTCAATTTTCAGACATTTTAAAATGTCTGAATTTTTTCAGACACTTTTTGCGTCTGAATTTCAGACACCTGAAACGTCTGAATCGCATCCATTTTTTTTGTAAACATCATACGTAGCCATGTTTGACCACGTTGAATCCTGGGAAAATATTTGGATGTGGTCCTGCCCCCTCAACCCCCATACAGCCTGATTTTTTTTTTTTGGTGCTCCCAATTTTGGTATACAATTTTCATAAAACGGAAAATTTTAATCCTTTACGACATTGTACTGATTATAATCAATATTTTGAACTTCAGGAGTAGAACAAGATTGATGATGATTGACAAGATTTAATGATGAATATGATTTTGAATACGATTTTTTTTTTTTATCTTATTTTACTTTAAAAGTTCAAAACATTGATTATATTCAGTACAATTTCGAAACGGATTTAAAATATAAGCTTTACAAATATTGCACATTAAATTTGGTGGCACTTAAATCGTAGGGGGACGGGGCACTGCTTTAATGCCTATGCTTTAATCAAGAAGTTGTTTTGCAAAAAATGCAACCATGCATTATGGCTATCTAAATAGAGATGCCCGGCACTCGGGAGTATCCATTGTGGAGGTTAATGGACATTCCCGAATAGCGGACACCTCTATTTAGCGAATACTTTTTAAATCCGAAAAGCATACATATTTGTATAGGTATGCAAAAAAAAAAAAAAAAAAAAAAAAAAAAAAAAAGCCTCACAAAAGCAGACATTTCCGTCCTATTCTAAAAGTTCAAAATAGTTATTGTACTCGGTTGAATGCCGAAAGAGATTTAAAATATCAGATGTACGAAAATTGCAAATAAAATCCCCCGCCCCCCCCCCTTCCCAAAAAAGGAAAATTCATATAATTTAAAAATTAGATTTTAAAAAAATTTATATTGACTCATAGGCAATTTTACATATGTATCAGATGATAATCACAATAGCTATTTAACAATGAGTAAAAAAATTAAAAATTAAATATTCCACTTTAATAACACTAAGAAAAAAATTACTTCGGTATTTTGTTAAATATATTTTGTGTTTTTAATCTTGTCCTACTCAAAAAGTTCAAAACTTTCATTGTAATCAGTGCAATGTCGAAAAGGATTTATGATATAAGCTTTACGAAAATTGCATACAAAATCCCCCCTGCCCCCCCCCCAAAAAATTGAATTTTTATCATTTAAAAATTAGATTAAAAAAAATTATATTGCCACATGCCACTTGGCCAAGTTTTTATGTAGATCACAGGGTAATCACAAAAGCTATTCAACTATCAATAAAAATAAATAAATAAATATCCTACATTAATAACAAGAAAAAAAAATAACATATAGTTTCCAAACTTCATTTGTCTTAAATATATATCTTAACATCTAAGTGTCATTCTTGTAATTTTCGTATAAGTGTATATAAATACAGTTGCAAAAATCACAATATTAAGTACAAAATCTAGTTATAGCTTTTTACTTTTTCCCATTAGAAATTTCAAATTATTTTTCTACTAAAAATAATAAAAAAAATCAATATATTAGACTTGATTTCAAATCAAATACATATATATATATATTTACTGGCAGTTTTAAAATTAAGGAGCACAAAGCACATAATAGATGAATCATGGCAACGTCATACATTTTCAGGCACTTTATTTATCTTATTTTTTAATCTGCGGTTTTACGCTAAGAAGAAAGATCTTTACAAAGCTTATTTTTTTTTTCTTTGTGGTCGTTACTGTGAGATAAAAATTAGCCATTAAAACGAAACTGCGATTGAAAACAAGAGAATGAATATACAACTTAAAATGTCTCTCTTTTAGTAATATTATTACTTTAAAATTGGGAAAAAAATTAAAATTCAGAATATATAATTTGTAATAAAAGAAATCGTCATAAGTTTAAAAATATATACTTCTAGAATTAATGTTTTTTTTTCGCAAACAGATTCAAAACTAATTGAATTTCAAGCAAGATTTTGTTTATACTATAAATAAAATCATAAAAGACACTAATTTCAGTACTATAAAGAAATTGTGACACTTACTTTAATCGATGTTGCAAGAGGTCAGTAAAATTCCTCGATTTGAAATTTTAAAAACTACCACAGTGAAGGAGAAAGTCTTGCATCATATTAGAAGGAAATCCCTTAATATATCCGGCCAGTCATATTTAAAGAATGGAATCTCATCCTCAAAACATGACCCGCCAGAAAAAAGTTTCTTTTTTTTACCAGCTTTGATAGGACGAAGACGAATAACACAATATTATTGGTATAAATTAATACAAATTAACACTAAGTCCATTGCACACACTTTGTAGAGTTCCCGGATGTAATCTTCAAGAGTTGTCTGATTCTGTGTCTATCCCGCCTTTATATCGTCGACAGCTTATAACAGACATTGGATGCCAAGCACACAAGTCAGACGTACGTATTCAATACATAAATAAACTAAGTGAATAACGAATTAAAATCACAGAACTTCAGATTTTGCAAAAAACGAATTAAAATATACGCGTACATAAAAACAAACTTGAATTGCAACGTACACCAATTTCGAACGAAAGATATCTAAAATGCATGCGCAACTGAGAGTGCCCTCTGGTGGTTATTGCGTAGGAAGGATGGGAGAATCAAAACGTCTTAAATTAAGACACGTTTGAAGCAACGAAGTGTCTTAGAATAAGACGTTTACGGATATTTTAGACACTATTCTCAGTTAATTTACCCCATGATCACAGTAAGACACTTATGTATCTTAAATTAAGACATCTATAATGTCTTAATTTTCAGATTAAGACACTTAAGTGTCTAAAATTCTTTTTCAGTCGCTTACGTGTCTAAATTTAAGATGCCTCTATTTGCAGTGTGTAGGCCATGAAAATTGAGGTCTTCAATTGATTATGTAGCCCATGAAAATCGATTACAGAATAAAAGACGAACGCAAAAAAGGAAACAATCTAATGTTTAATCGATTGATAGTAAAAGACCATGCCTCGAGGGGCTCCAATCCACTAGCCACGGCGTTTTGCAATCGATCGATTCTAACCGCGAAAAATTGAACTCAACGTAGGTAATTTGTCGCAATCTGTGGATGATTCGGTGGAACTGCGTTCGATTTGTAAACTATTTTTCTTCTCGAAACGGGACTTGGAGAATTTATCGATGAAGGTTTTGGTCGTCTGAAGTTTGATCTTTGCGATCTGTTGTTGAAGAAGATGCGACGGAATTTGGTGGACGAAATTTAGATTTTTCGGTTAAATTTTGTTACGAAGGTGATTTGTCGCGATCTGTGGATGATTCGGTCGAACTGCTTTCGATTTTTATTTATGCGATTATTAAAAAAATTCCAAATGGTCGTTGTAATCTATTAAATTACATTTTTTTTATTTTTTATTTTTTTTATTTTTTTTTTTTTTTATTTTATTGAGATTTTAAATACGCAATGTACGAATAAAATAAACTCATCATTAAAAAAAATTGCTAAATTTCAAAAAAATATTTTTTTCAAATTAGGGACCCAAAAGAAAAAAATAAACACTTTTATTGACCCCTGGGGACAGAAAAGAAATTTATAAATTCCTAACAACTAAGAATGTAAGGAAATTCTTTTACCTGTTACGTAATTATTCATTTCATGCTTGAATCAGTATTTATTTCCATATAAACATAAATGAATATAGAGAAAGTTCAAAGAAACAATACTACAGTTTTAACAAGTTTTGCTAGTTTAATTGCCTGACAAAAGAAAACAAAAACATCTGTACGCATGTTCATCTGTCCTCCTAATCTGGGATTTCAGTAACGAATGAGCAGGCACAATGACAAGGTTGGCGCAGGAATAAAGAAATAATGTCATCAGATGTCATTGTTATGAGTAAAACGTAATCTTATGTAAATACTTTATGGAAAACCTGCCAAAGTTTCACGCAAAACTCTAGCTTCATTTTGCTGTTTTTTTATCGTTGTTCTTAAAGTGCTGCAGAAATTGTTACATTTTAAAATTTTGTTCGATTTCCAACCGATAAAAGAAGTTAATTAGATCAGGTGCTTGATTATTATTGTTATTATTTTTCAATTCCTACTATTATCTCACACTCTCCCTATATATATCTTGTTTAAATTTTCAATCATTAATAAAATATTTATTATTCATTCACTCAAGTTCAAATGCATTTTTTCAAACTTATAGTGGATGACACTTGATGTTAATACAGTTTTTTTTCAAATATTAATTGATTAATTAATTTTAATTAATTAATTTTAGTTTTATATGAGAGACAAAATGGCGGCCATTGGCTATTGAGCAGCATTTATGCATCTCCGAACTTATAAGGGGTGGGGTTACCATAGGGGAAACTCTGTTCTGTCGCCAAATACCGCCAAGCTTATTGCCAATTTGGTGATATATCGCCAACTTTGGCGATCAAAATGAGTCACCAAAATTGACGCCAACTTGGCTATATCTCTAATATTGCGCCAAATTCCCATAGACTTCCATTGTAAACCAATAGGGTTTACTTGCTTACAGAAAATCAACAAATTGAGATATTTTAACGCAACAAAAACTAATATTAGCTTAAGAGTTATATTAATTTTTTCTTTGATGAACAAAGTAGGAATTGATTTTTTAAAAAAAACTTTTTTATATTACTTGTTATTATTATTATTACGAGTTAATTCAAAGCACAATTTGCTATATTATTGTTATTTCAGTAAATTTGTAAAAAAAGTAATGCCTAATTTTTGTATATTAGGCAACCATATAGTGTATTATCAAATCTCCCTCTTTGTCTTTTGGTACCATGCAAAAAAGAACACGAAAATTTTACAAAACAAGAAACTTTTTAATGTATCTAATATTTCTTCGATGTTTAATCATATAAATAAGAAGCTAATGTAAAATCGTTTTCTGTTAAATAATTACGAAGAAAAGGCAATCATAATTTTGATATTCACATATGTACCAGCATTGAATCTGTGCATACGCGTGTAAATATTTCAGTACGACATGTTAAAAGTCCTTCCGGCCAGTGCAGGGAGGAAGAGGTAGCTTTCATGTTCCTTATTTTTTAAAACCCAGCTTATATTATTCAAACACACGGAGCTCAAATTAGTGGAACCCGATTATAGAAGATTAAATACTAATTTTCGTCAATATTGAATATGAATGAGAATTCGCCAAATTAGTCAGCGTTATCAAAGCTGGTTTTATTAAAGTGATTTATATTTTGTCGCCAAATTCGGTGATATCCCGAATTATATTAATAATTATATTAACGCAAATTATCGGTGATAGCCCGCCATTTTAAAACAACATAATGGGTGCAACAAAGCTCACCAATGAACGTGGTCGACGAGACCTTAGTAATTCCTGTGCACATGCTTACTCATATCTAAATCGGTTGATATATAGGAGTATTTATGAACGGATTTGGATATAACTTGGTGTGTACATAGTACTACATAGCAATGTCTCGACCGAGTACGTTGGCCAACATCATCCGCCATGTTGTTTCAAATGGCGGCCATTAATTTTTTTTCTATTTTAATTTAAAATGAGGTACAAAAAAATTAGAAATTGAAAAAGATTTTTTTCTTATGTATTTGACCTTGATACAAAGATTCTGGAACATTTTTCGTTTCGTCTATATCTTAAAAAATGGCTGAGTTATAGCACTTTGAATATCTAGCATGGCTGACATTTTGAAACGATCTGATTTTTGTCACACGATAATACACGTATTTATGAACCGATTTGGATGTGACAAGGAATGCGCATAGTACATAGCAATGTCTCGACCGAGTTCGTTGGCCAGCTTCATACGCCATCTTGTTTCAAAATGTCGGCCATTTAAAATTAAAAAAAAAAAATTAATTTAAAATGAAGTACAAAAAAGTCGTTCCGGCCAGTGCCGGGAGGAAGAGGTAGCTTTGATATCTCTTATTTTTTAAAAGCCAGCTTATATTATTCAAACACACGGAGCTCAAATTAGTGGAACCCGATTATAGAAGATTAAATGCTAATTTTTGTCAATATTGAATATGAATCAGAATTTCGCCAAATTAGTCAGCGTTATCAAAGCTGGTTTTATTAAAGTGATTTATATTTTGTCCCCAAATTCGGTGATATCCCGAATTATATTAATAATTATATTAACCCAAATTATCGGTGATAGCCCGCCATTTTAAAACAACATAATGGGTGCAACAAAGCTCACCAATGAGCTTGGTCGAGGCCCTAGTAATTCCTGTGCAGAAGCTTACTCATATTTAAATCGGTTGATATATACGAGTGCTGTTGCATGCAAAAAATCAGATTTTTCAAAATGTCACACACATTCGAAATTCAAACTGCTATATCTGGGCCTTTTTTTTTAGATAAAGGCGAAACAAAAAATGCTCCGGAATCTTTGTATCAAGCTCAAACACATAAGGAAAAAATCTTTTTCAATTTCTATTTATTTTGTACCTCACTTTTAATTTTTTTTTTAATTTTTAAATGGCCGCCATTTTGAAACAAGATGGCGGATGAGGCTGACCAACGAACTCGGTCGAGACATTGGTATGTACTATGTACACAAAAAAATTTATCCAAATTGGTTCATAAATACGAGAGTTACAGTATGACAAAGATCAGATGATCGGTGAAAATATACCAAAATTTTTCGGAATTGTTTTCCTCCGAACGGCTGCAATAGGTAGCTTTTTGTAATGAAAGCTACCTAAAAATTGTAGATGACTAGAGAAAGTAATATCACCAAAAAACAATTTTCTGCAAATAGTCCCAATAGGTTATACGTATTTCAGTATGAAGAAATCCACCAAAGCATTTTCTTAATAATTGAAAAAAAGACATAATTTCTAGCCGAATGGCTATTTCCGTTTTTTCCTTGGACATTTTGGAGGTTAAAATGTATTAGCTGCTCACTCTCTCTCTGTTTTTTTTTTTTTTTTGTATGCGTGTGGGGGAAGACGGTATATATCTCTTCTTTTACCATACTGCTGAATTCAATTACACCACATTAAAAGAGTACATAGTTAGGCAAAGTAAATCATAAAGACTAGTATTTATGATTTAAACAGTATAATTCTTAAAAAAGGGAAAATAACCAGTTAATCATTTTTTCTAAGTTTGACATGAATTAGTATAGTCAGCGTATGCTTCAAGTTATTGAAATTCTGCACAAAACAAAAGTAATTGAACAACTTTCGCTTTTAATTAATTAACAACAACAAAAAAAATAAAAATAAAAATAAAAAAGTAAATAAATAAATAAATAAATAAAATTCTAAAATATTTTCGAAGGTACAATTTAAATTTGAAAAGAAAAAAAATTAAATGTAACTGTTTAAGATTTTCGGTTGAAACTTTCACTATTAAATCAGTATTATAAAGTGGTCCATTGTATGTCTTATTGAGGGATTCCAATATACCCCATGTAGACATGGACTAAGAAAATGCTCTAAAATATTTATTTTCTAAAATAAGGTAAATTTTGGATGGATATACCAAAAAATTCTGCTTTTGCCATGTGATTAAATCTGGAAATATTCATTATTATACCGTTATTTATTAGTATATAAAGATAAAACAGTTGTGTATAATAAATGCATTTTGAAGAGCTGGTTGGTACCCTGTATTTTATCTTCCCCTACTTTTTGTTTAAAACTAGTAAATCTTCAGATCTGGGATAGAGTCCTGCATCGGGTCAGTTTGGCGCTATATTTTTTCATTGCAGGTCGGGTTCGGGTTGACCAAAATGTTTTTTCAAAATAATGTCGGGCTGTTTTAAAATAAATAACACGACATTTTTTCAGTTTAAAAATGTAAAGTTACATGGGGCAATTGGGCCATGATTTTACAATGTGATTCTGGAGATTCTGGCAATTCAGCTTCAAAAGGCTAATATTCATTTGAATTAAAGTCGGAACTTTTGTAAATGCGTTCAGTTAGGTTCCCTCTAGCAGACAGAAATGTTTAAAATTACATTTTAATATCTAATATATATGTGAGTTGTGGTTTTAGATTCCCATAAAACCCTACTCCTAGCAACAGGATATGATCAGCACTTTTCCATAAAAACTTGTAACCGCAGAACAGCAGATGTTATTGAATTTGCTGATATGCAGCTTTGCATTCTCTTCGCTTGAAAACAAGTAACAACCGAGAGCAGATTTCATTCTGACGCGGCCGATGGTAGACGTATCTCGCTCTAGACGAGAGCAAAGGCCGATCTCCGACGATTCTGCGAGCGCGTATGCTGCAGAAAACCCCCTACCCCCTACTTGTAAATATAATTTCTATTTAATATGTAAAACTATAACCTAGAACCATTAAACTCCTTTTTTCATTAACTACGGCCTTATCTTTATATCATCCTTATATTATATTGGGACTCTAGGCCGATTTGAATCCCAAACGAATTAAAAAATAAAATCCCCTAGGCCTTCTTACCGATCAGAATCTGAGAACTTCTTTTTCCGTGCCGTTATCAACCTTCGCATTTCAGCAGACGTGATTCATCTCCTTAGCCATCTGTTTTGAAGCTCAATCTTCTGTTTATTTTTATTTTTTACAAGATAGACGTGGTTTTGCATGAAATGAATCTCCGGCTGCAAGTATATTTTTTTTCTATGGATCATTAATTGGATTACTTCAATTTATCGTGGCGAAGAATTTTTTTTTCAATTGGATAACTCCTTTGAAGTAAGTTTTTTTCTCTCTCTTTCATTTCTTGCCTTTTGATATGGAATTACAAGAAATAGAATTTATTAAAAGCCAGTTGAAATCGGCTAAGACTGATAAAATCAAGCTACTGCACGAATTTATATTTGGTTGCGATAAAAATCGCCAGAATAGAGCGAATTTAAGGAAATTTAAATGTTTTCCTTTTACCGACAAAAGCGATGAGTATGAAAATAAACTCAAAGAAATTTTGAATGATTACGATCAGATACAATTGATTACTATCGCTAATATCTTATCCATTGATATACATGGATCAAAAGAAGATATCGGACAGCGTATTTTAAGCGCACTAGTTGATATTTCGGCTTTTAAAGACACGTTTACGGCAGTTTCCAAATCGGATACAGAATTTGATGATAGTCACAATAGTAGTGGAAGCACTGGTTTATCTTCCCCTTTGGAAGTACAGCCAGACCAGGCGCGTGTACACTGTACACACTCCGCGCCCAAACAGACAATTTCTTTCCATGACATTGATCATTTAATTACACCGTTTAGTGGTGATAAAACAGAAAACGTTCAAACATGGTTTCAGAGATTTGAATCTCTGGCCCAGTCATTTCAACTGTCCGACATACAGAAATTTGTGTTTGCTAAGCGGGCATTAAAAAGTTTAGCATTATTGTATGTACGTAGTGAAAATAACATTTCTTCATATACGTCACTCAAAGAAGCATTGTTTCGCGAATTCGGACAATCAGCTTCGTCCGCCCAGATACATCAATTACTAGCCACTAGAGGCTGCCGCCCAAACGAAAAGCTATTGGAATATTTTTTGAAAATGAAAGAAATAGCACAAAGAGGAAACATCGATGATATATCTTTAATTCACTATATAATTAATGGGATTAACGATACACCACATAATAAAGCAATATTGTATGGAATCTCTGATTTAACAGAATTTAAGAAAAAACTTTTAATCTATGAAGAAGTTTGTGGTTCGGTTACACATTTCAAACCTAAAGGCGACACACGTCCCTTTGGGTACCGAGAAATCATTTCCCAGCGAAAAACCTCAAAAAATTACTTGCTTTTCCTGTGGGGCCAGGGGCCATAAATCCATAGATTGTATGCGTAAAGGACAAGGTCCTAAGTGTTTTAATTTTTCTCGGTACGGCCACATATCATTAAATTGCACAGCCCGCGGTTCAAAGCCAAAGACAGCAACTGCACTCAGCCCCCTTCTCAAGCTGCCACTGCCGGAAAAGACAGACCAGTTCACATGGTCGAGCTAACTCGCCCCCAGCAACACATGCAAAAAGTAGTCCGAATTGCAGACATGGAGGTGCATTCTCTCGTTGATACCGGAAGTCAAGTGACCCTCCTCCGTGAGGACGTTTACCGTCTGCTCGGGTGTCCTCCTCTGACACCAGTACCCCTACGGCTCTCGGGGTTCGGCAGCGGTAACGTTCAGACAAAAGGTTCCTTTTTAACAGATATCGATATCGACAAATCCACTTTTTCTACCACTGTTTATGTTATTGATTTCGCTCACATGTCGCGCCCTATTATCCTCGGAACAGACATCATATGCCAAGGCACACTAACATGCAACAAGACTGGCATTACTTTGTCGAAACATCTCCCGGCTGATATTTTTATTAACCTTATCAATATTTGCGATGACATGTCCGAAGTCGTTTTAACTCATATCACCGACAGAACGTGTCGCGAAGAAGTGGCCGAACTGATTGAAAATTATCGCCCCACAAAATCGAAATCTACCGACTTAAAAATGTCCATAGTATTATCTGACGACCAACCAGTTTACCAACGCCCGCGACGAATGTCCATGGCTGAAAAAAAGATTGTCAGCGACCAAATTAAACAATGGCTACAGGACGGCATAATAAAACCTTCTTGTAGCGATTACGCAAGCCCAGTGGTATTAGCTAAGAAAAAGGATAACTCTATGCGATTATGTATCGATTTTCGTAAGCTAAATAAAAAAATCATAAAGGATAGGTTCCCTCTACACCTCATTGATGATATTCTTGACCAGTTACAACAAACGCAGGTCTTTACATCTCTCGACCTAAAAAAATGGGTTTTTCCATGTCGATGTGGACCCACAGAGCACTAAATACACGGGTTTTATTACACACGATGGACAATTCGAGTTTTTAAAAGTCCCTTTCGGACTCACGTCCAGCCCCGCAACATTCTCAAGGTATCTAGCCTGTGTTTTTCGCGAATTACTACTAGAAGGTGTGTTGATTTTATATATGGACGACCTCATCATCCCCGCCCGTACCGAAGCCGAGGGTCTCGAAAAACTGAAACGAGTGTTAGAAACTGCTGCTGATTACGGACTCGATATTAATTTCAAAAAATGTCAGTTTCTGCAACGAAAAATAGATTTTTTGGGCCACGTCATTGAAAATAATACTATAGCGCCCTCCCCAACGAAAATTAAGGCCGTCCAACATTTTCCGGAACCCCAAAACGTTAAACAGTTGCAATCACTCCTAGGTTTAACAGGATATTTTCGGAAGTTTATTCCCAAGTATGCCTCTATCGAACGGCCCCTGAGCGATCTCTTGCGAAAAACATCAGCTTTCGAATTTGGACCGGCGCAGAGGGAAACGCTGTACACGTTACGTAATCTACTCACAAGTGCTCCAGTTTTACACATTTTTATACCGGGTTCGGACCTCGAAGTGCACACTGACGCCAGTAAAATGGGCTTCGGCGCAGTTCTCATACAGAAATCCACCGACGGACACTTCCATCCGGTTCAATATATGAGCAAAAAAGCATCACCACAGGAGGAAAAGTTAAGTAGCTACGAATTGGAAGTAGCCGACTTCACGGTGCGCAACAACATTTTGTATAAACTCCAACAGGGTCGAGATTTATTAGTGATTCCAGAAGCAATGCAAATTAGCATACTCCAAGATATACACACTAAAGGACACTATTCTGCTAAAAAGACAGAAGAAATTGCATTCCAGAATTTTTTCATTCCTAACCTACCGGAGTTGACACGCACAGTCGTAACAAACTGCGTTCCATGCATTTTAGCTTCTCGAAAGTTGGGAAAAAAGGAAGGTTTTTGCACTCGATCCCTAAAAGTGACAAGCCGCTCGACACTTATCATTGTGATTTTTTAGGCCCATTACATTCCACAAATAAAAATTATAATCACCTCTTTACAGTAGTGGATGCTTTCACTAAATGTTTTTGGTTATATCCAGTCAAATCTGTGGCGGCGCAAGATGCACTAGATAAACTTAAATTACAGCAAATTACATTTGGAAATCCCCGAAGAATAATCACGGATAAAGGACCCGCATTCACTTCTTCAGAATTTAAAAGGTATTGCGAACAAGAAAATATAGAACACCATCCCATTACTACCGGAGTAATGCGAGGAAATGGACAAATCGAAAGACAGCATAAAACGCTTATCCCTATTTTGACGAAATTATCTTTAGATGATCCAACGAAATGGTACAAACACGTACCAGCGGTACAAAGGGTAATAAATAGCACGACTTCATCTGTAACGAAATTCTCCCCGTTCGAGCTGTTAACGGGTGTCAAGATGAAAAATAAAAACGACTTAATGATAAAACAACTCTTGGAAACGGAACATACCGAATTACACATGGATCATAAACAAACATTACAGCATAGTGCAAAAGCCAACATTTTAAAACATCAGGAACTCAGCCGCGTCCAATATAATAAAAAAAGGAAACCCCCCATGGTATACAAGGTCAATGATCTAGTAGCAATACAACGTACACAGTTTGGAACTGGGTTAAAACTTCGACCCAAATATTTTGGACCATATAAGGTTACAGCCGTGAACCCTAATGACAGGTATGCAGTTACAAAAATAGGAAACCATGAAGGTCCCATTATCACAACGACATCCGTTGATCACATGAAACAGTGGCCTTCAATTTAAACAGTTGTGCAGTCCATGCTGTGATTTTTTTTCGCATGGCAAATCCATTTTTTTTATTATTAAATCAGCAAAACAGTGTTTTTTTTGTAGTTTTGCTTAAAACTTTTTATTAAATCAGCAAAACAGTGCTTTTTTTGTAGTTTTGCTTAAAACTTTTTATTAAATCAGCAAAACAGTGCTTTTTTTGTAGTTTTGCTTAAAACTTTTTATTAAATCAGCAAAACAGTGCTTTTTTTGTAGTTTTGCTTAAAACTTTTTATTAAATCAGCAAAACAGTGCTTTTTTGTAGTTTTGCTTAAAACTTCTTATTAAATCAGCAAAACAGTGCTTTTTTTGTAGTTTTGCTTAAAACTTTTTATTACAAGTGCAAAACAGTTCTTTTTTTTTAGTTTTGCATAAAACTTTTTTCCAGACTGCCAAGCAGTGACTCTTTTTTTGCATAAAACACTTTTGACTATCCAGAACTGTGCCAGCAATATTATTATTTTATTATTATGTACCTGTTTTTATATATTTGAAATTTTTTTTACCTGTATTGTTATAATTTTATATGTTATATGCATAAGTATATTATTATTATGTGTTCCTCCCCCACCTCGCATATTTTTTTTTACAGAAGTAAGAGCTGGCTGTCGAAAAAAAAACCTTTTGGTGGGAAATCCTTTTTTTTTTTGCTTAGACGAGGCAAACCTCTTTTTTTTATTTTTTATTCCCGAATGACGTTGGGATAAAGATGTTTTTTTTACGAAATTCTACCTAAGATGAGGTAGATTTTAATATGTTTTCTTGATGATAATATAATGGGCAGACGGTCTTTCAGATTATATTTTTCATCCCTGATGTTGGCTCATGAGAAAGACGGCCTCATGACGCAAATTTATATTATCCTGAGATTTTTTTTTATTCTTTTGTTTTTTTCTTTGGAGATATCCCACGGCAGCTCAGCATTAATTTACATAAAATTTAGACTTAATTTTTTTTTATTATTTAGCTCAATTTTCTTAATTATTTAATGACAGTTTTTTTCCTTTGGTTTTTAATTATTTTTAGATAGTTTTTTTGTTTTTTGACATATCTTGTTGCTTATTTAACGCGCTGTCGAGGTCGACAAGCGGACAAGATGGCCGAGTGTGAGTTGTGGTTTTAGGTTCCCATAAAACCCTACTCCTAGCAACAGGATATGATCAGCACTTTTCCATGAGAACTTGTAACCGCAGAACAGCAGATGTTATTGAATTTGCTGATATGCAGCTTTGCATTCTCTTCGCTTGGAAACAAGTAACAACCGAGAGCAGATTTCATTCTGACGCGGCCGATGGTAGACGTATCTCACTCTAGACGAGAGCAGAGGCCGATCTCCGACGATTCTGCGAGCGCGTATGCGGCAGAAAACCCCCTACCCTCCCGTACTTGTAAATATAATTTCTATTTAATATGTAAAACTATAACCTAGAACCATTAAACTCCTTTTTTCATTAACTACGGCCTTATCTTTATATCATCCTTATATTATATATATAAGCTCAGAAAAATCAAAAGTAAAACTAAAAGTAAAATATAAAAATAAAAAAATATATATATATATATATCATCTTTCTTTCCTCGCAGGTCCAGTTGCCCCAATAAAAATCGGGCAGGTGAACCAGGAGGGTCTACGTTCCACAAGCGTTTTTTTTTTTTGTTTTGTTTTAATATTGGGTATCAGATCCTGTTTGAAAAAGTATAAAGAATTAAAAATTTTTTTAACCAGGCAGATCATTTATATTATATATCAACTAAAGGGTGTTGTAAGGAAAACCTTTACTGTCAATGTGTCTCAATAAAGCACTAAAAGTGAAAATATTTGTTTTATTTATACAAAAAACATAAAAATTAAGTAAGTACTTATGTACTTTAGTATAGGCAATATGTATAAAAGTTACATGGGTAATTTAAGGGGGAAAATAACATTTAAATCTATGAACAAACGGCTAAATACTAAAGTATCTCATTCTCTTTTTTATTTACCACGATGGAAGTTCGATATATCCAATAAACCTGTGGAGATGTATCCATATTTTTTTATCGAACAAAACTATTCTTTATTCGTTTCGATAATTTTCTAATAATCTCGCTTTACCTTATGTATGCTTCTTCATCTGTTTCGTAAAATTTCGAGCTATAGCTATCACACAAGAAATTTAATTTGATACCCCTAATATGCTTTTTAAAAATTTTATTATGTAATTTTAATAAGGTATTATGCAATTTTCTTCATTGCAAGCATTAAAAAAAATAAATAAATAAATAAATAAAATGGAGAAATTAATTTGCCGTAGTAAGAGAAACTCAATAAGATATTTATAACTGTTGGGGTAACTGGTTCCCATATGGTCCTTTACCCTGATACATGCTCCAGTTACCCCATTCTTGAAAAGTTTATGGGTTAACTAGAACACCGGCCTTACAGTTGAAACATGAAGTAAGTATGTATAGATACCCAATAATATTAATGTATTTACGTGTCTAACCTTTAAATAAAAAGATTGTTTAATAAAAGTATTTACCGTATTTTAATAAATTATTAATGTATTTACGTGTCTAATCTTTAAATAAAAAGATTGTTTAATAAAAGTATTTACCGTATTTTAATAAAACGCCGAAGAAGTTCAATGAAATGTACGCTGTTTTTAGAAAAAGAAACCTAAAATTTCGGCAACCTATTACAACAAAGGCAGACTTATGTTTGAGTTGACACACGTTGTTTTAAGAGGTAGAGAATGGGGTGCAATGGTGACAAAAGCTAACTTAAAAAACATCAACGGTTTTTTATAATATAACCTATGGCCCAGTTACCTCGTGGGTCCATTTACCCCAGCTTACCTTATATATAATAAGATATCAAAAACAGATACTACCGAAAAGCTGACATATTTATTTAGCAAACACTTTTTCAGTTCCTAACATTTATATATTCGTACGCTTTCAACTTTGATTAGTGCGGGCACCTTCTAATCGACACACACGTATATGATGTGCGAATAAACTACAACGAGCCCGAGGTGTCCGCTATTCAGAGGTTTTACTATATTTGAATATTAAACGATACATATTTTCCCACTTTTTTATATAAAATATAAAATTGGTATTGGAAATATAATTGTAGATTATTTTTCATAATTGCTTTAAAACAATAATATTTTCATAATTGCTTTTTATTTTCCTTTCATTTCAGGTTCAAGTTGGGTTGTGGGTTGAAGTATTTCGGGTTTGGATCGGATGCGGGGTGAAATATGTAGAATTCGGATTGGTTTGCGTGTCACAGAAAATTATTTTGGCGGATTTGGGTTGGGTTGCGGGTCGAGGAAATATTTTTGTCGGGTTTGGGTCGGGTTGCGGGTTGACTTCAACACGAATTTTTGGGCGCACAGGGCTCAACCTCAATTTTCCAAGACATTTTAACTTTCTTCTCACTTTACACGATAGTTCAAATTTTGAAATCCGCAATTTAATAATTTTAGATTATATGTATATTTTTAAGAATATAAGATTTTGCCAAAGATTCAGAAAATCTAACTTTTAAAATATCTTGTGTTAAAAGCGATTCCATGCAATTATTTTTTTCAACTGCTTATTGTTTCAATTTTATAGAATAAAAATGTACATATCTGCCCCCCCCCCCCCTCCTCCCTGAACCCTTCGTTGTCGCATTGAATTTGTATTTTATTTACCAATAATTATACTATTTCAAATTTGTATTATATCTATAAGTATACGCTTTAAACTATATTTTATTACAATGAGCAAAAGTGTTGTGCACGAGTTTTTATCCCGTGGTAATAAAATACAGATATAACTCTCAACTACAGAACATCGACCTTTATTCCAGAAGTTGGGTGAAATCTCTTGCAATAAAATACTTATTCAAACGTAAATCTCTCTTACGAGATTTATATCAAATTTAAAAATCTGACATTTTTATAACATTTATTCGGAAAAAACAGATTTGGGGATTATTATTTTTTTTAAATATCTTATCAAATGAAATCCAAATCCCCTTAAAAAGAAAACAAGTAAGAAAAATCATGCGTTAAGTATTGATTATGAAACACTTTCCAACACTTCCTGAATGCTTTAACAAAACTTCGTCATTTAGGGAAATATGGTATATACATGAACTAAGTAAACATTTTAGAAAATGCATAAAACATTTGAAAAACTGATTTCAGCAGTTACCGCCCATAGCAAAATATGTATTCCAGTTTTTTTGAACAGCTTTGTATTTGATCTGCAGGTTGATATATATGCTACATAATGGGGAAATTTAGTTTAGCTAGAAAACGAATAACAGGTTGAAATTTCGCTTTCAGCAATTTATACTAATAGATGGAAACATATTTGTATACTTTTGTACAACCCTGTAGTTAACCTAGCACCTTTATTAAACGCACTATTTAGCTAAAGTTTAATTCAAAGTAAAACACTCTTAAAACTACTGGAATCACATTTCCAGAAATTATCATTTATAGACAGTCATGTATCCAATTCTTTGCGTGACCCTGTATATCATTTTATCTATGTTCTACAAACATTTCTTAGTAAACTAAATGCAGTTCAGCGTAAAAATGCATAACTCATTTAAAAACTACCTTTAAGCAATTTACAATCATACCCAGTAACCATTACGAATTCTTTTGTGTAGCCCTGTATATGAATTACAGCATTTATACACACCATATACGGTGAATAAATATAGCGAAACATAAAAGCACATAACATAATTAAAAATGGATTTCCAGCAATCATCGCTACCGTACAGTACTTCGGATACAATATAGTATCTGAAATATTTTGTGTGCCCCTGTAAATGCTATGCACTTCGTATTATACATGAAATAAGTTATAGTAAACATCAGAAACGTATATCAATTTCATTATACATGAATATTTTAACATAATTAAAATTCCCTCCACCCCTATATCCTTATGTAACGGAATTCTTTTGTGTGGCCCTGTAAATGAATAATAATTATTCTTTGCACCGCATGGTCTACGGAATGCATATTTTAGTAAACTTGATAAATACATATGAATTTTATTATGTTTGAAAGCATGTAACATCATTAAAAATCATTTTAAACAATTTTTTCCCATAGGCCGTAATGTAACGGGAAACTTTTGACTGTCCCTGTAAATGAACTAAACATGCTGCAAACTTCATTTGCAATAGGGTTCGTGCTGTGGTAGAGGTCACTAACATCCAAAAATTTCAGAACGATCTGAATATATTTACGCGAGTTAGAGCGCGTACAGACGGACAGACGGACAGTAAAACCGAATGCATAAACACTTTTCAACTTTGTTGGAAAGTGTAAAAAAAAAGAAAATTAAAGTCAACTCTAAAATTCATTTTTTAAATAAAATGTTATAATTTTGGTTTACAAATTTTCCTGTGGTGATTAACTTTATGACAATTTAATGTGCACTATGCTTTACAAAGCTGCACTTTCTCAATTCAATTTAATTACTTCATTCTCCATAGAATGGGGAGAAACCAATAGAGATTGTAAGAATATTTTCCTTCATGGAAGCATTTTGTATATTTTTTCTTGATATGTACCTACTTCAGCTTTCCAGTTAAGAACTTGACAAAAACTTATTGATGTATTCATGTCGGAAGTGATTCACCAAACTGTCTACTTGCATTGGAACGTGTCACTTACGTGTAAATACTTTAATTTAGTGCAAAATCTTCCGTAATCGGGTCAACATGCCGTACTTTATCATGAGGGATTTCGTGCAATAGAGTGTCTTTTATGGCAGTAAATTAACTGCATCCACAATCAATTTGAAACACTGCTTTTGCATTTTTCATGTTTGATGGGTTGATGATACGATCACAAAGAATTATTTGCTTTCTCTGGTTTTTATTATTGTTATTATTATTATTATTTAAACTTCTTTCAAAATCATTTACTATCAGAAATATAATAATGAATGAATTATTTTAATGAATTTTCTTTCCAAAATTATTATATACTGTTGCTAGGTAACGGTTGAAGAAACAAATTAAAAAGCCAATTAACTTAATGGCAAAAATTCAAAATTGCAAAAATAAAAAGACGATGCATTTTTCAAACAGATGGACAAAATTGGATCTAAAAATATATAGACAATTTAGAAATTCTTATATAAGTAATATTGACAAAATTTCAAATTAATCGGAGTAATATATTTATTACGGGACCATAGGGGGGCCCAGCGTCTTAACTGGAATGTAGAAATGTGAGAATAACTAAATGGAAAAATGTTTCCAAAAATGAAGATCGGACTAAGAGGGAGCGATTTATTAAAAATTTATGGTACAAAAACTTCAAGGGGCCCAGTTTCGGCCCCCAAGGGGTCAGGGGCTTAACTGGCATATAGTTGGGTATAAAGATATTTTTTAGTAGTTTTTAAAATAATCAGCGGACGCTAGAAGTATGTTAAAGAAAATTGCATGCAATTTAGATCATTTTTGGAAAGCTGCACCAAGGGCTCCGAGAAGGCAATTATTATTCAAAATTGATGGTAGCTGAAGTCTGAGAAATTTATTGTCGTTCATGCAGTATCTGGAGGACCTAAGAAGTTGTTGGGGAAAAAAGATACTGAGTCGGATCAATTTTAAGGGAGCTATAATAGATGGCCCTAAAAGGGGACAAATGATAGTTCAAAGTAGGGCCCTAAACATGAAAACATGTTAAAATAACTGAGTATTTAATGCTTTAGATCTACAATTAGTCAAAATTAAACATAGGGTATTAATTATTCGTTAGAATAATACTTTAATGAAATGCGTAAAAAAATGAGTAAATGCTTTAAGAAAAGCCCTAGGGACCCAGTAAAAATATGAGGGTGTCGGTCCTGGAAGAAAAGCCTGAGACTCAACTTCAAAATTTTGCACTGAGAAGGTAAGAAAATTAGGGGGTGAAATATGAATGGCGCACAAAAAGTTCAAGGGCGCTGGACCGGGGCCAATGGACCAGGGACTTAACTGGCATGTACAGGGTGTCCATAATTAATCGACACTACTTTAAAGTTAACTAAAGACGAAACTATTGGCCAGAAAGTTGTGAAATTTTGTGACAGACATAATAAAGGAATGGGAATTTTTTTGAGGGAAAAAAATTTTAGTTCAAAATTTCGCCACAAGAGGGCGTTTTTAAATGAATTACACTTTTTAAAAAGTTTTTATGCTTTATTTTTTTCAGCTTAAATAAGACAAATATGCAGATCGCCCCCTGAAAAAAATAAAGCGTAAAAACTTTTAAAAATTATTGATGTTTGATTTGAACGGACCGTACAAACTCTGAAAAAAAAAAAATCTACCCTCGACATCCGCCATTATTGTTTTCTCAGAGCTCAGGCCTAGTATTCAGTGGGCGGTGCCTAAATGTGCAATTTATTAAAAAACGGCCCAGGTGGCAAAATTTTGAACTAATTTTTTCGCTCAAACAAATTCCCATTCCTTCACTATGTCCGTCACAAAATTTCACAACTTTCGTAACTTTAACTAATAGTTTCGTATGTAGACAACTTTAAAATAGGGTCGTTTAGTTATGGACAACCTGTAGTTGGGTATAATGATATTTTTAGTAGTTATTAAAGTGACTGGAGGACGCTAGAACTACGTTAAAGAAAATTGAAAACAATCCGGATCATTTTTAAAGAAGCTGCACCAAGGGCCCCAAGAAGCCGGTTAAAATTCAAAATTGGTGTAGCGAAAGTCTGAAAATTTTTTTTGTCGTTCATGTAGTAGCTAGAAGACCTAAGAAGTTGTTAGAAAGGAAAAAAGTAGTGAATCGGACCATTTTAAAGCCATTTTTACCATTGTACCAAGAATTCTTTGCGATCATGGCAACTTTTACGTAGTTCGAAAAAATAATTTTGATTTTTTAATCAAATCGGAAACTTTGCAAATGAAAAGCGAAAGGGTCAACCCGTAATTATTTATGATAATTAAAAGACTTGGAGTGTCATTACATAGATGAAATGATGGCGATGGAACAATATTTGGCGATTTATCACCGGTGCCTGAATAACATTAAAGTATCAAAATGGCTGCCTGGCATACAAAAATCGAAGCGGTCAGCCCGCAACTGTTGATGACAGTCACATGACTTAGGCTATTGTTATAGAGAATTAAAACTTATGAGGTGTGTCTGTAAAAAAGGGGTACGATTAGACGACTTTTTTAACGCAAATTGTAATATGCATTTTAAAACGACATTTAAATTTCAGAACGATTGACAAATTTTTACAAAAGTAAAAGCCTAGAAAAAACAATAATAAAAATTATGAATCAGGCATAGATTATTAAACACTTTTCAGTACTAACAGAATATTATTAAAAAACTTCTTTTTTTTTTTCCTAGAAAGAAATAAGATATCAAAAAAAAAAAAAAAAAAAAAAAAAAAGCTAGAGAACAGGGATTCTGCTTTTTCAGAATTTAGTGCCGCCCCCGGCATTTCCATTACTTCATTTTCTTCTGGAAGACTGCTGGTTTCTATTATTATGAAACAGCCATTATAAATGAAGCGTTAGGTGAAGATGAAAAAGCAGTCGCAAAAAGTTAGAACTCTCCGGTCAGAATGGGAAAAAAAATGGCCATAATTTTTTTTTTTCATCTTCACCTAACGCTTCATTTATAATGGCTGTTTCATAATAATAGAAACCACCAGTCCACGAGAAGAAAATAACTCGATTAAGCGGGACTCGGATAATCGGGACTCTACTGCAAAACATATTTCAATTTTATGACTTAAAGCACACGCTTTTATTTTATGTAAAATGACGTCATTTGCATTAATATAGATACTTAAAATTAAATATAGTTTTTAATAGCTCCATGTTTTATCATAAATCCTTCATTTATATTTTTCTTAAAATAGCACGTATTTTAAGTTTTTTTTTTTTTTTTCAATTTTTATGAGAAAATGGCAACAAAAAGATATAATTGCTATTTTCAACTATTTTGTCTTTACTTTCTACAGAAATGGAGTACTTGAGTTGCCAAAATGAAACAAATGTCGCTAAAAACTACAAAAAAATTAATATTTCAAAAACAAATGAAGATGCAGTTTTCAAACAAATTGCATTAAAAAGTACATTTTTTCCCCAATACGACGGTACAAACATTAAAAATGTGCGATGCTTAGTAGTTTTTAAAAATGCTGTAGAGTAATTAATCGCACAATGAAACATCGGCTTTTGTTTTACGGCTAGCGTACACAAGGTAACGTTATTTATTGGAGACAAAATAAGCTGGGAGAAAGAAATAGCACTCCGGGGGCTAAAAACGTAACTTTGTAAAAGTCCATTTGCACTAATTTCTACTAATTTTTTGTAATACAGTAGAATCTTGATTATTCGAAGTAATTGAACCGACCTTCATTCTAAAAATCGAAATCGAAAATGCTTCAATTTTCAGATTGAGGAGAAATATATGCAATATTTCTTATTATGGCAAAGAGTGCTTAATAAAATAAAGCAATAGCAAAATAGAAACAAGAATAAATTACGTGAATTTTAATTTTGAAATTAAATACCTTTTACATATATCACAAGGGTTTGAAAAAAATGTTTTGTTTGTCACAATTTCGATAGCCTTTGCTTTGAAGTTTGGTCAGGGAGTTTTTTTATATTATTAGTTCACCAATATCACAGTCTTTCTGCTGCTTCAGCCACGCCAAACCTTTTGCAAAACATTCAATAGCTTCAGGATTGCTAATTTGTTCGTTTTCTTCGTTCCACTCCGCAGCTTACGGGAGTTCAAGTTAAATTCAAAGAAACTCTAAGAAAGGGGATCGAAAATATTTATATGTACTCTTAGTTCGGAAAGGACCGCTTGCACACAAGTAAAATGATAGTTTTAAACAAGCTATTAAAATGGATTTTGCACACAAAGAATATGATAGTTAAAAAAAAAAAAAAAGTTTAAAAAATGGATTTCGGTTAACCGAGAGTTTCAGTTAAAAGAGTTTTGGATAAAAGAGGTTCTACAGTATGTGCAAATTTTTTCGTGCAGTCCTACACATGATGCATGCAATTTCTACATCCCACCTAATACACTCAAAATTAGACATGTTTGAAAATGCATACCACAGTATGAAATTCCACTTCCAGCAATTATCAATCTTAATCAGCCCTGTAATCGAATTCTTTTGTGCGTCACTAAAATGGACGACAAATGATACACTGTACAAAAAAAATCTGCAAAGTTAAAATTTTTTTTATAGGAAACTGGGATTCCCAGAACTTTTTATGTAACGACCAGAACAAACATTCATGTAACAGATACACATTTGCGCTGTAAATCAAAAAATCTGTAACGTTACTAAGAATTGCTTAGGAAACTGGGATACCTAGAACTTTTTATGCAACTACAACCCGAGTTGCATGTAAAATTTTAGTAAGATTACTGTATTTTTTGCAGATTCTTTTGTAAAGCTACAGATTTCTGTAGCTTTACAAAAATTAGTTTTGTAGATTTACATCTTTTTCGTATAATGTACTGATAAAATTTTAGTAAGCATACAGATTTCCGTAACTTTACATCTGTAGAATTACACTTTTTTTTTTTTTTAAACAGTGTATGCACTCCATAATCTATAGAAAACGTGTTGTAGTGCCTTTCAGGGATTTAATTATGTTCGACGCATCATAGCATCATTAAAATGCCCCGCATTTTCCCCCCATAGAAAATAATGTCATGGAATTCTTTCATACATCTCTGTAAAAGAACTATAAATGCTACATATTCTATATTCCTGAGATAGCGTGTTCTTTTCCATCTCAGCCTATGCTCTCTGTCTATCAATCTCATTATGATTGAAATATCGTACATCAATAAAATGCACCACAAACGATTTTTATGATGTAACGGAATTCTTTGGTGTGTCTCTGTAAACGAACTATAAATGCTACTCACTTCATTTTCAATACTGAATATTTTATAGTAAACTTCAGTAACATGTAAAATTTTTATGGCAATCCGAGTACATTTACGTGAGTTAGAACACCGACAGACAAACAACAAATTCATAGTTGAAAAGTGTTAAAAAAGAAAGAAAACAGAGAATAAGACAAATTTACCTTTCTATAAAATAATAATAATAAATAACAATTACAGCGAAAATTGTAACAACAATAAATAACAACTACAGCGAAAAAAGCAGCAACAACAACAATAATATTAATAAATAACAACTATAGCGAAAATAGCAATTACAACAATAGTAATACATAACAACAACAATAACAACAATAATAATTTGTGTAACGCTCATTGTTTCAAGTCAATTAAAAATGGTTTTTGTGTTGACATATACGGGCGTGCCGGTATTGTGGGTGCAATTTTCAGTTTAAATTTACTTATCCAATGAGTGAATTTCATGTTCCTGATTTTAGCAAGAAAATTGATTAAAGGAATTACCTGTATAAAAGAGACTGGAATAAAGTAAAAACTGTCGTTATAGTACAAAACGATAAATCGACTAAAACAAGTGCAAATAATACCTATTTGAAAGTATTGTCCCACGGTGCTTTGTGCGAAAATCCCTGAGAAGTCGCAAGCATGTAATGGCTTTGTTCCGCAGATAAAGCACAACAAATCTTCGTAATATTTCAGACTTTTCACTGTTAAAAGGGGTGTTTAGAGCAACCCGTCATATAAAAATACCACTAAATTATTGGCTTTTTTTCTAATTCTGTTTGCTTTGCTAAGCATTAGAGACACACTGTTGAAGGGGAGTTTAGAACACACCCGTCATATAAAAATACCACTAAACTATTGGCTCTTTTTCTAATTCTGCTTGCTTTGCTAAGCATTAGAGATATAACATTTTAAAAGTAGATTGTTGCGTAGCCTTTTATAAAATTTAAAATTAATTGCAACCGATAACAGGCACAAATGTTGTCCAAAGGCATAACATTTATATAAAAAAAAATATTATTAGACTAAAATAACTCTTATAGCATAAAAAATTCATTATTAGATTAAAATAACTATCATAGCATTAAAAATAATCCGTATTAGACTAAAAGTAGAGAACAGGGATTCTGCTTTTTCAGAATTTAGTGTCGCTTCCGATGACAAAATATATATATATGTATATAAGTATAGATATACAGTAGGGTCCCAAACTTATACCTTTGGAATGGAACATTTTATTCTGATGGACTGAGGGCTTCTATTATTATGAAACAGCCATCATAAATGAAGTGTTATGTGAAGATAAAAGAGCAGTCGTAAAAAGTTAGAACTCTGATTTTATGAAGAAAAAAAAATGGTCATATTTTTTTTTTCAAAAAAAAAAAAAAAAAAAAAAAAAACGGCTATTTTTTCTCCCATTTTGACCAGAAAATGAGAGTTCTAACTTTTTATGACTGCTCTTTCATCTTCGCCTAACACTTAATTTATAATGGCTGTTTCAGAATAATAGAAACCATCAGTCCATCAGAAGAAAATAACTCCCTTAAAGCGGAAACTCGGATAATCGGGAATCTACTGTAGTTCAGTTTTAAGACTTAAAACACGCGATATATAAAACGACGTTACCCGAATCATGCGCGAAGAATTCCTCATTTACGATCCAGTCATAAACAACATCTACAATAAAGTATGCACAGGACGTCACTATCTCAGAATAATACACAATCCAGCAAAAAGAAATCAGCAAGAAACCCGACAAAAAAATAATCGGCTATCTAATGATTCATATGCCTTCATGTGTTTGTAATAATCATATAGATACTTAAAATTAAATTTAGTTTATAATAGCTCTATGTTTTATCAGAAATCATTCATTTAATCTTTTTTCAAAATAGCACGTATTTTAATTATACTTTTATTTTTCAGTTTTTATGGGAAAATGGCAGCAAAAAGATATAATTACAATTTTTCAACTATTTTTCCTTTACTTTCTACAGAAATGGAGTACTTGAGTTGCCAAAATTAAACGAATGTCGCTAAATAAAATACAAAAAAATTAATATCTCAAAAATAAATGGAGATACGGTTTTCAAACAAAATGTATTAAAAAGTTTTTTTTTTTTTTTTTTACCAATACGACGGTCTAAAAATTGAAAATGTGCGATGCTTAGAAGTTTTAAAAAATGCCATAGAGTATTAAAATCATATAATGATACATCTGCTTTGTTTTACGGCTGGCTTATACAACGTAACGTTATTTTTTGGAGACGACATAAAATAAGCTGGGAGAAAGAAATAGCATAGCAGGGGCTAATAACTGGCCAAAAATGTTGTTGCTCATATATTCTTGTAGCATTCCTTTAAATCATTGTCTCCTTTACAGCGCTCTAAAGCTCTTTATTATTCTAAAAGCATGAGTGGTTGGACCTTATAATAAAGAAAGAATTGAATCCAACCGATGAATAAACGAAAATGTACGCACAAGACGACGAAAAATAAAGTTTGATGTATGATAAGACATTTTATGTGTGTTTTAGAAAGTTTAGAAAAATAGTCAACAGTATTTTATCATGTTTATTTTTCAACACTAAAAAATAGTTTACAGTAGAAATAAAAATATTGGCTATTTTTCATGTCAAATATTTCGTTTCGTATAAATACAGGGGAGAAATCATATTCCGTACTGTCATGAGAGTATAAAAAAGCTTTGTAACATTATTATGACTTATTAATTTAAATTTACATTTATTTTTCATATTTAAAATTTAATGCACGTTTTATAAATAAATATCATGACACCTTTCACATTTGAAAACAATATATTAGTAACTCAAAATTTATCAAAAACTTTTTTTCTTTTCTCTTTTCTAAGATGTGACAATAGCATACGAAAAAAAACTGAAATATATTCATTATTCTGCATTTAAATAACAAAATTTATAATTTAATATGAATCTATTCCCTTATAATGGAATAAAAAGCAGTCTGTGTTATTTTTCCGGCTATAATTCACTTATAAAATAAGTTTAAAAGTGTTTAATTTAGCAATTTTGATGACTTTGGTTCATCATGGAGTCTATGACGACATTTCAGGAAATCAATGTTATTGGCTGAACCTAAACCCATTCAATTATTTGCTCTTACAATTTTACTTATGCGAATTTTTAATTAACTGCAATTTTTAATCAAACAACTGGTTTTAACGAAATGTATGTGTACTAGGTAAGAGACCGACTCAAAAATCTTTCTGATGATACCTCATTCATCAATGTGCGTTTTGTATGTGCATAGAAAAAGAAATGTTGACAACAGAAATTATATACATATGATGATCTTTGCATTATTTCTTCATAAAGTGATAAAATAAATTATCTTACAAGAAGGTCTCCTTACTGGGCATACTCAGAATATTTTGAAAAAAAAAACCAATTAAACTACTTATGTATGTAATAAAGGATCAGTCAAATTTAGCGGCGGAATTACAGTAGAAAGTCTGTAAAAAAATAAAATACTTTCGAGTCTTGGCGCGAAAAGACAAACGCGTCACGCGATTTGGCGAGCAGTACTTTTTCTCGCCAAAAGCAAACGATTTTAATGCACCTGAAAATTGTTTGTTAATGGATTTTTAGAATGCGTGTAAAAAGTATTTAATGAATTTAAAGATAAACAATGAGAGAGTTTAATAAATACATTTTTTCGTATTGCATATTTATGTTGCTTGTTATTTAATTTTATTACTTTAAAAACAATTTCATATACAAAAAATACTTTCATATATTTAAGCGTATTCCAAAATAAAGGCAAGATTCATTTAGCAGTTATTCATTTCAATTTCTATATCAAAGAATTCATCGTTTCCATAGCAACAAAATTGAATCGACAATGCTCAACTGGACTTAATTTTGAGATGTTGAAACAATTTTAATTTATTTAAATTTTGTTTTAATTCATAAAATTTTATATTTAACTTTCATTATAAAAATATATATGAAAAAAACTGTAGATAAATCAAACTAAAACTGACAAATCTAAAGTTATTTACATTAAATTTATTTAAACAGTTCAATATGAAACATTTTTATCTTAAAGAGTATGCGACATAAAAAAGTATTTTTCGAAATTTCATTTCATCGCCAACCGATGATAAATCGCCAAATAAACGAAATTTTCATTATTTTTTTACGAACGTTCTATCGAGTCGCCAAACAAAATTTTATAAACATATATATCCACATGAGAAGAACACTCTGTATTTTTTTCAGATTTTTCTGAATATGCCCGTATGGAGACCTTCCTTGTTAGGAATTTATTTAAATTTAGAAAAATAAATTTAAGATTTTACAGAGGAAAAGTGAAAGAGTCATCCAGTGAGTTACCGAAAAAATTATACAGGGAGACCAGGAATAACGCAACGCTGACTAGAAGTAACGTCACGGTTGATAGTTTTGTTATTACTCAATTCTCGGAGGGTTATTTATTTATTTTTTTTTTAACTTATTGATCTTTGTTCTGACTCTAATTTTTTAATAGGATGACAAACAAATGTAAAGCCATTTTGTAGCCTCATCGTCAAGGAAAGCGTTTTTGTAAGATTGCTTGATTGCTTCAAGTGCCTCATTCTTTCGTTTCCAAAGCAATCAACAAAATCAAGGAGCTTGGCCATGAAAGCGACCGACCGGGAAGAGGCAGAAAAAGGTCTGTGAACACTTTCAGAAACCGACAATTGATTAATTCTCTCGATGTGTATTTGTTTTATCAAAATAGCTTCAAAAATTGTGTATTTCAGAATTTTTATTCTTTGGTCACCGGTTTTCTCAAAACAAAAATTTTTGCCTAATTTAATCGAGAAAATGTTCCGATTAAAAAAGGCAAAATTTACAATAAAAAAATAACTGGTGGGAATAATCAAGCAGGGTTAATATGACGGAAAAATGCATCACCTAGGAAGTCTCGGGTTCCGCGCCGAGAGAGTTAAGAAACTCGTTTCCCGAAATTTCAGGTGTTGAGGTAGACAGGGATTGCTCGTGAATCGGTTCTACTTATGGCCAAATAGGAGCTGAACCTACATCCTTATAAGCTCAAACAAGCGCAACTTCTCACCGATGAAAACAAATAAGTATGTCTCGAAAAAAGCAGGAAACTGCTGGAGCGAGCTGCAACTCCACACTGGGTTCCGCTTGTTTTCTGATGAAAAGCTATTATCAGTGAAACAATCGTACAATCGTCCGAATGATCGGATTTGGTTTAAAACTTCTCCAGGCAATTCTTCCATGATTCAACATCATCAAAATTCCAAATCTGTCATGGTGTGGGAAGAAATTTCTGCAATAGGCAAAACTCCTCTCATTTTCATTGATTCTCCAGTCAAAATCAATAAAGATGTGCACTGAAGAGAGATTTTTATGGGTGTGGTACTCCTCTGGGCTCAAAAACGCTTTAGAAACTGTGTTTGGACGTTGCAGCAAGGTTTCGCACCTTCTCATCGAACGAAATCCACACAGGACTGGTATCGGGCTTCATCTCGACTCAAGAAAGCTTCCACACTTATGTGATTTCAACCTCTTTGTGCTCGATTTTGGACACAAGTGCTTCTGGAAAGCCTCACAAAAGTTTGGAAGCTCTGAAGCGTTCGTTGATTCGGGAATGGTAGCGAATCAATCCGGCCGAGCTGCGGCCAATTGCTGAAAATTTCACCAAACGTTTGAGACTCTGCATTAAATCAAAAGGAGGACACTTTGAGGAAAAGTGATTTTTTTATTTCTCTTATACATTGTTGTTAATAAATAAAATATTTGTATGTGCAAAATTTTTTGTGTTTTCATTAACTAAGTCAAATTAGACCGTTACGCTATTTCTGGTCACCTTGCACAAATGTTACAAGAACAATGGAACAATGTGATCGATTTTTTGGACTGTCTAGTTGCGTGGCAACTTTACATCCAGTGGAGAGGTGATTGTGTTGCAAGGGCATTTAAGAGCCTTAAAAACGAATGTTTAGATGTGGCTGGTAGCCACAATAAGCAAATTACTATAATAAGTAGGAAGCGAGTAACTATGTTAAAAAGCACATAAGTACTTTAAGTATAACAATGTGAGAGAAAAGACAGAAAGAAAAAATAGCAAATTTTGAAAAAATTTAGAAAGAATAAATTGTAAAAAAGTAAAATTCTATTAGTTCCAAAAAAAAGCGAAAAAGCTACCGGGTGATACCTCAACATAAAAAAAAGACTCTTTTCAGAGACCATACATAAAATAAGCAGGTAAAAATGCTATATTAATAGCAGAAAAACAAGTTTTTTTTTTAATTTTATATTTTAGACAGGACAGAACAAACAGAAAGGTTAAGTATATTAGAAGGGTGAGGGAACCTCAGTTTTCATCGTTATAAGCAAAAGCGAGTATTTAAAGCGTTTTCTATTAGTGGGTCAGATACTTTGTAGCCGGATAGTATGTTACAAGAATAATATGTTACAAAAATAAATGAAACTAATATTTTTCTTTTTTAATTACATAACTTTTCCGGTTTTAATCAAACATTTGCTTTTTTGAGGTTGGAAACGATAGCCGAACACGATCCCTTTAATTTGCCTAAAAGTAAAATTTCTCTATTATCTCAAAAAATAATGACAGAAATAAATTGTAAATTCAACCGGAAATGCTTTTGACGATACTCTTTATTATTATTTTTTAATAATCTATTACAATTTGTGTGAAAAATAATTAAAAATCTGTTTTTGAATAAAAAAGAATCCTTAGATTATTTTCGAGTCCATTCACTGTATCTAATTATAAAAGAAACAGTTAAATCAGAGGATTGTTATTATTATTATTATTATTATTATTATTATTATTATTATTATTATTTTCCTTTTTAGAGGAAATAAGAATTAAAGACTGACATTTTTTACCTCTTTTAACTCTATGAAGATATCAGAGATAATGCATAAACTATATTACATTTTCTAGCTGATTTCATCCAAGGAATTCAATTGTGTGTCAAAAATGGGTGTTACTATTTGAAACAACACAGCTTGTACAGTTTTTAATCTCCTGTATCCAAGTATTCGACTTTTTCATACTTTTCTGATACGATTTTTAAAATTCTGCCATTTTATATTTAAATGATTCTCTATTAACAGAATAAGAATTGCAAAACAAGATTACTATTTTCCTCTGTCATTGACTTGTGATATTTAATCTGATAAATTTTCTGAACAAACGTAAAAAAAAAGAAAAAGTTAAGGTTACTATGAGCAAATTTCAATTTTTCTTTCTTAATTAATGCAAAATTTACTAATATTAATATGGTATTATCTATACAATATAATTTGTCAGATTTTGCTGAAAGCTTAACTTATCGAAGTTTTTTTAGGCGGATTAAGGTATTATTAAGGTAAGTATTATTAAGGTATAGTAAGGTAAGTATTATTAAGGTATTATTAAGGTAAGTATTATTTATCATCACGCGCTGGTAAATAAGAATTTTAAAGACAGGCATGTTTTTCCCTAATTATGTCGTTAAAATAATTTGTTAGCCAGAATGAAAAATAATACGTCAAGTATAGATTGTGAAACATTTTCCACCACGTTCAGTATATTGTAACAAAACTTCAACGTTTAATACAGTGAAAAATGCTGTATAAGTAGTAAACAATACGGAAAACGCATAACAGATTTGAAAACATAATTTGAACAATTAACATCCATAATCTGAAAAATATCCGAATTATTTTTTGCAGTTCTGTATATAAACTATAGATTTGTAATTATATTGCATAGTATGCAAAAAATTATTTTAGTTGGCAAAGGCATAAGACAGTTGAAATTCCCCTTCAGCAATTTCCATCAATAAGTAGAAATGTACTTGAAATCATTTGTGCTGCCCTGTACATAATCTATTGAACTTATGTACCCCATGTCCAACAAAATAGTTAAATTTTAAAGCGCGTATCAAAATTGAAAAAGTACTTCCAGTATTATTGTTGATAGTAATAGTTGTCTGTAAACAAATTCTTTTGTGTGTCCCTTTAAAAGAATGATAAATGCTAGGCACAGAATATTCAATAGTAAGCGTTTTGTAGTGTTCCTCAGTGATGTAGATAATTTTCAATAATTTTGAACTAGTGTAACAGCTTTAAAATACACTGCAAGCGATTTTTCACCAATAGACCATAATGAAACTGAACTCTTCTCGGCGCGGCGTCCCTGTAAACGAATCATAAATGCTACACGCTCATTTTCAATACCGGACATGCCATGGTAATTCTCAATAAAATATATGAATTAAATCGCGATTCGGGTATATTTAGGTGAGTTAGAGCACAGCCAGACAGAGGACAGATAGACGGCCAGACAAACCAAATTCGTAAACATTTTTCAACTACATTGGAAAGCGTTATAATGATCTTTTACTTTTCTATTTAAGAAATTTGTGAAGTCTGTTACTGCATGTGATCCATGAACTAATTAACTGAACACTTAATTAATCTTATTTTCAATCAATTCCCGATTTAAGACACAATTATTCAATCAAGGCATGATTATGGCCAGAATCAAAACACTTTAAAATCGCATTTGGCAGTTTTTTTTCATCCCAAAACATTATTCCCATCACGTGCTGGCAAAATCCTTTTCAGCTTAAGGCAAGGGTTAGGTTTGCCTACAGTCCTCAAAAGGATTACGCATTATTACGTGCGTCTATCTTTACCAAGAGTGCCAACAAAGAGGAATGTGACGCAAATATACATATATGTAAAAAAAAAGTATACATACATATAAGTAAGTTTTATTTCAACACAACGAGTTAATATTTTGTTGTTGTTTTTCCTCATAAAAACATCTTCTCGTCGGGATTGTTTGCATTAGAAAGATGATTCGGGTAATTTCTTAGGGAAGAGCTCCGAAGCATGACGTGACAATGTGTCTTCATAAGTCATGCTTATTTGTACAAATGGCTCTTTTAAGATTAGCCGAAGCTACCAACTTGTTTGTAGCTAAGAAGATTTCGTTTTCTTCACATTTTAATCTGCATTACATGATTTTTTTTTATGACATATTTAAATTGTTCTGAAATATTTCATTTTTTACATAAAAGTACATTTCTATTAGATTTTCTTCATAATTCTTCATAGTTTTCAATTCTACAGGGATAAAAAAGAGGTATTTACATATTATCCGGTCTAGGAAATACGTCGCCAACAATAATTCCATAATATTAATTACAATAACCCTTAGTAGCACCTTCTTAGTTAATGCTTATAGTTACTTCTGTTGTATGTATTGTGTGTAATTTAATATGTATTATATGCATTGGAAGTTGTATTTATTTTAACATTTGTTATGGTATAGCTGTTGTAAATCGTTTTTGAAAGTACGTAATGTTTGGATGTATTCTATAATGTATATGAACTTTCTGAGATGTATCTTGCATGATTTATGTAAGATGGATAGATGCATGTGCATATAAATATTTAGGTAAGGATTATCCAAATATGATGGTAATATACTAAGTTAATAATTATACATTTACATATATATCTTAGATAAATCCGACTTACATGCATTAATACACGTAGCTACATGCATCAATACACGTTGCCAGATGCATTTTACAACGTAAATTTACATTAATTTATAATTTAAGTTTACTTCTTAAAATGTATGTGGCAACATCCCGCAAGTATGCAAAACGGGTGTATATAAATAAGATGTATATATGTAAGTAAGTATGCAAGTAGTAAGAAGATAATGTATTCAGTTATTAATACAAATTAATTTCCGATTTAAAAAATATTTGTCATTATTTGGGGCTGTATCTTCCTGGACTAGGTAATATACACTGTAGACTGTAATATAGCCTAGCTATAAAATCAGTATAGGATCAAATGGAATTTTGATTTTTGTGTGTGATCGTGTTGTCCTGATTCTAATTTTTTGCGTGAATAAGCTCTCTATTCTGACGTTTCTTTTGCTTTCGCAAAGTGTGTCGGGGAATTTGATTGTTTGTGCATTGATATGATAATTGATATTAGCGGTATCTTTCTTAGATGCCGTCATACGAACAGTGTAGCCATTTTATTTTGAGCTGTTGTTAGAATCGAAAAAATTTCTTGGTGATAGCCTTTCTCCTCTCATTCTTTTAGTGTTCAAGCTTATAATTTGAAAGAGTGTTGTCCTGATTCTAAAGTTTGTGCGTGAACAGGCTGTCTATTTGGTTCTTTTACTTTCGCAAAGTGTGTCTGAATCTCCAGGAATTTGATATTTTGTGCTGTGATATGAGAAGTGACATTAGCGGTATCTTTTTAAGTTCCAGCATATGAACAGCGTAGCCATTTTATTTCGAGCTGTTGTAAAAATTTAATAAATTTCTTGGTGATAGCATATCCCCTCACAATCTTTTAATGTTCAAGCTTATAATTTGATCAATTGCTGTTCAGATTACTGTCTTGTATGAACAAGCTCCATTTTCTGTCATTTCTTTTACTTTGGCAAAACGTGTCTTAATCTCCGAGAATTTGGTTTTTTGCTCAGGGACAAGATAATTAGGTTTTTGGAGTCATTTAGCTGGTGTAGTATATGGCAGTAGAAGTTAGTTCCTTCGGATTTTGTTCCAACTCACTCATTGTAGAATTCAGGATTGGATTTTTGCATTCTTTGAGCAGAGTAGTAAGGTGTTACCATTTAGTATTTCCGAAATAAGGAATATTGGAATCCATGGGGGTCTTGTCATAGTGCTGTTGCAGTGCTTGTAATGACGTTTACAGAGTCTCTAGTGATATTTTATACAGGGCTATTACACAGTTCAAAGTAATATATTTTTTAGTGAACTAAAGTAATCTTTCTTAGGTTCCAGCATACGAAAACATTGTAGCCATTTTGTTTCGAACTGTTGTTAGAATTTAATAGATTTCTCGGCGACAGCATTTCCCCTCTCATTCTTTTAGTATTCAAGCTTATAATTTGATCATCGACGGTTTAATTCTGCGAGCTGCACTGATTTCTGACCTAATTACTGATTTTAATAAATTATTGTTATTGTTTATAATCGCGTGTCATGGCTACAAACTCAAAGGATGCACCACAACGCAAGCACCAAAAATTCAGATATCGTACCTCAAAATAAAAATTTTATTTTTAAAATATACTTCAAATTCTGTTGCATATTTGATTATACTATGCTTACACGCACGTCTTGTTTTTTAGAAGGAAAATAGGAAAACAAAAGTTACATTTCGCATATAAAATTCGGCATACTAATTTATTGGCTGTAAGTACAGGAATTTAAAAAAAAAAAATAAATGCAAAAAATGCAATTTAACAAATTATAACGACCATTTAAAAAATGATTTTTTTCAAAGACTAAAATTTAAGACATAAAAAAATCGCACGGAGTAGATCATACATTACGTACGCCATGGATTACATTTTTCGGTACTGTAATTTTTTTTACTTCTGCGGAGGTGGTCATTCATTGCGTACGCCATGGATTAAACACTAATATTCCCGGACCAATTTTAAATGAAATTTCAATCTTCTAAAAATCCCACAATATTACTTTTTACACCGTCGTATAGAGAAAAAAATGTACTTTTAGATGCAATTTGTTTGAAAGCTGTATCTCAATTTGTTTCTGAGTTATTAATTTTTTTTTGGTAGTTTTTATTACTTTTTGTCATAGTGGCAACAGAAGTATCCATCTCTGTTGAAAGTAAAGGGAAAATACAGATTACTGTATAGACCAATCAGAAAACAAATAAAATGCGGATTCAACCAATAAAACGCTTCAGATATGTTTTTGATTTCCTACCCTGACAGAGGACAATAACCATTTTTCCAAATGGTTAATAAAACACCTGTAGAAATCCTGACAATAATAACAATAATAATAATAATAATAATAATAATAATAATAATTCTGCAACCTAAATTATCGTATTTATTTACTTATATTATACCTAATTATTAAAATACCATAAAATTAAGTTTTCCGTAATATGAGCCTTTCTTTCATTGGATACCACTAACATTATACCACCAATATGCGTGCTACATATTATTCTAAATTAAATCAATTAGGCACAACAGTTATTTTCAAAATTCTTAAAAATTAACAATGTACTTAGTCAATTATTTACTCATTGAGGTTATTAATAGTTAGAAATTTAAAATGGGTTCTTATTTTAATATGGATGCTATTTACTTTTAGGGTCTGCCAAATAAGTGGTGGATTTTTTCAATTACATAAAAGGAAGTTCTACAAATAATTCATGATTATTTGGAGCTATTATATAATTAGTTGAAATTTTCTACGTAAATCAGTAGTCAAATCAATTAAAATACCCATTTCAATTATTAATATTCCCATTCAGATTCTAATTTTATTATCACCATGAAAAGTATATAGTGATAAAAACTTTTTAATATTAATTAAACCAAAGTTAACGGCACTGAATTGTTACACATTTTATTTGCAAAACTTTCTATTTATCTTTCATGAAGCACAACTCTAGAGTGCTACTAAGAATTTTTAATACCTATTATGCAATATATTGAAATTTTCAACTTTTTCAAGTTCAATTTTAAAAATATAGTACTGTTATTTGTTCCTAGATTCACTTAAAGTGAGTACACGATGACTAAGATAATCACGTATTCATTTACAAGTAGCTTATTTTTGCTTACTCATTTATTCATCGAAACATATTTTTGTTATACGATTAAACTCCCTGTAGGAAAAATCCGCTTTTCAGGAACAAACGTCCTTTTTTCATTTTCCCTCCGTTACCATAGTTACTAACTTAAGATAAGGGCCGAGGAGTAACCAACGAAGGGACAATGAAAAGAAAACGGCTGTCCTTGAAAAGCCAATTTTTCCTACAGAGGGTATAGTTGTAATCTGAGTGAAACTTTAAAGAAATACAAGTACATTCTTGAATATATAATTTCTCTTTTTCTGTCTTATCTTCATCAAAACTAATCATATTTTCAGTATTGAGAATTACTGCAACTGTCATTCTACTAACTCATTTCACATTTTACATTTTTAAAGAAGTATTCTTAAATAGATCCTTTTCTAGCTTGTAATTTTATTTAGCATCATAAAAATTATACAGTGATAAAAAATTATTAATATAGGTTCTTCCTGAAATCCAAACTGGCTACTTTCTGAGACATTTTGTAATTCATTTTTGTTCGGAAACGTATCAAATTTGCAGATGCTTTCACTAACATTCTATGTAATCGAATTGTTTTTCGTTTTTCGGTAAATGCATAAAAATTTTTTCAAGAGATGTTCTCAAAGTTGGCATTTTGAACGAAATTTCTGGACGTGGCGGGCAAGGGAAAAAACTGCCGTCCTGGGACAATAACCGCTTAAAACTCAAGATGTAATTAATTTATTGGAAAATAAAAAACTGGTCGATTAAAAATCACTACCATAATCATCCTGCAAGTATCATGTTTTTACGTTTAAAAATGAGTCGGATGAAATACCAGAAAATTTCGCGTTGTTGAGCGGGGAAAATGTTATTTTGAGAACAACCATAAACAAATCTATTATGCAATAAAACATTACGTTCTAAATTAAGGTGATAGTGGACTTTCAAAATCACGAAATTTGACTAAAAAATTTTTTTTAATTTTTTTGAGAATTGTGAAAATAAATGATCTAATTTATCTGATTCAAAACGGTTTTTCTATTCTGATGCGTCTTTGAAGAGTTAACCTCATCGCTACTGAGATCCACATATGTGGACCTTGGATCTTAGCCCATTGTATTAAAATCACAGCATATATCTAAATTTTGATTATCAATTCACATTTATGACAGTTTAAGAATCAATATTAATCCAACAGATTTTAACACTTGACTTAATTTCATGGCTTAACCGTTGGTTGCAAGTGAGGTTTTGAAAAATGTCGCCAATTCAGCGATTACATAAAAGTAAGCAGGGTTAAAATTTTAATTAAGATGTCATATATTTTTTCTATTGTTAAAAACATCATAAATATTCGTTAGATAACTTCGATTTGTTTATTTTGTGAATTTTTTTATTTAAAAAGTAAAAAATTTTTTAGGTCCACACACGTGGACCTCAGTACTCAGTGACTAGAAATAAGGCTTAAACTCAGGGAATACTGTTATCGCGTTTAGAAATAATAATTATGTCCTCCTATATTCAACTAACTCAAAATATGCGTTTTGTTTAAACAGAATACGCTATTTAAACTATATTAAGTGGATTTTGAATATTTTTTTGATTAAATATTATTTAATGCTGATTAAATTCTGCAATTTTATTGAAAATATGTACACATTGAAGACCATAGCTAGATATATAATGCATTTTTATTCAAAATAAATAATGAAAAATATTTTATATAGTCATATTTGTAAAATATTCTTTCGCATAAATAATACATAATAATAATAAAATATTAAAAGATTTCCTTAGGCCAACTTTTAAATTTACTTTTTTTTATCCCAATTTTATTAATACTAATGCATATATGCATATATGCATTTTATTCTTATATATTCATTTTAAACTACATGATGGGAATTCAACAGCTGCTTATTCTTAAGTGTACAAAAATATTGCCTAATACAGTTAAAATTAGTAATTTTCTTCAAAATAAAATTTAATCATCAGTTATGAGTATTGTTATGAGCTTTCTGAGGAACTAGCTGCACAAAGAAATTTACATCCCATACAAAATCTAAAGTACAGGTCAGTAAATACTACGGTTTATGATATGATGAAGTTTACAGGCCGGCATATTGTCATTGGTATATCGAAACTTCTTCAAGCCACATTATATTGATCGTAAGACAATCCAGCAATTTGTTGATACAATGACAAAAAATAGATTTTTTAAATTAAGGAACTGTCTATATTTTGCTGGTAATTCTACCATTCATTTTAGATTTAATAAGAGAAAAATGTTTAAGCTTACCTCAACCTAAACATATTTCTTTGGACTAGAAAATGATTTCCTTTCTGGATAGTCAGATTTCCCAAAATATGTACCTTCAAAACCAAATCCTCTGGTATAAAAATTTGTTCTGTCTGTTATAGGTGGATTGTTATTAGTATGGTAACGGTTATTAGTATTGGTATTGGTCTGTATATACGTATGTTACCAATGGCAGCATTTCCACACATGATATGCAGGATTTTCGTTTAGGTGGAGGCATTGTTAAATTATTGTGTTAAAGTGTGCCCCAATGTTTTAACCATATAATTTACACCGATTTTTTACTAGTTTGAAATGTGCAGAATACCTTTTGCAAAATAATATTTTTTCAGGAACTATTACGTCAAATAGAATAGGTTCTGATACACAAAAATTGAGAGCTGATAAAGAACAGAAAAATGGAGAGTAAGATGAGGTACTTGGAGATGATGAGAATTCCGTTTTAAAGTGGAAATATAACAAATCAGTTACTTTTCTTTCAACGTGTGTTTCAAAATGAAAGTGAAGCAAGTTAAACATCCATGAGATGGTCGAAAGAGGATAAGGAAAAAGTAAAAGTAGACAGCCAACTGCAGCAAAGATGTACAACATAGCTGTGGGTGGTACAGATCTTTTATCGGTAGAGCATATTATCACTGTGCAGGAAAAACAAACAAATAGCCAACGAGTGTATTTAATTACTTTGCATGTCTAATAATTTCTAATTACTGGATAGATTATCCAAGAAATAATAAAGCAATGAAGATGAAAATACATGTCATTAATAGATTATAGGATGTATATTGCTGAACCTCTGATCAAGTATGAAGGAAGAAATCATATAAACACCCATAGACGTAGGCCAGGAATACATTCATGTTCTGAAAGAAGAAATTCTAAAGAAGCAAAGAAAAGTTAACGTACCTTATAAGGAAATCAATCTTGACAATGTAAGACATTTACCAAGATTTATAGACAGCAAAAATGCGTCTAAATGCTGTTTGGAAGAATGTAGATAAAAAGTGAAGAGTTATGTGTGTAAAGTACAAAGTGTAAAGTTTATTTATGCATTTTGAAAAACAGTTGCTTTACATTTTTTCGCACTAAGTAAAAAATAATGTGATAAAATTTAAATTATGCAGTCATTTCTTAGCGATAGCTCACTAAAAAATTATTTAAAATTTTTGAGATTTACGATTTAAATAATTTAATACATTCGAAGCAATTAATATGATATTTAATTATGTTATATTTAAAAAAAAAAAAAACATTTATTTTCGCAATTTTAAAAAGAGACAAATATTTACAAGGAATGTCCAAAATTTTGAACTTTTTACGCAATTGAGTCCCACATATGTGGACCTTCATTTACTAATACCATGGTGCGTCAGTTTTTTAAATTATTTTATTATTATCATTTTTGAAGCCAAAGTAACTAGAAAAACCTATTCCAACATTTTTTTTAAAATATTTTTTGTTCAGTAACGAAGAGGTTAAAAGCTTTTATAGCCGTAAAAACTGTATATAATTATACAGATTTTTTTTTACTTAAAATGCTGATTTCTGAAAATTGAAAATTTTTCAAATTTCTAACTTTTGAAACCTTCTATGCGCATTCCTAATTATCATATTATTTTGAACTTTATACCGTATATCCGTTATAGAACACAAAAAAATATTAGCATAAAAAGTTGCCTTTCAGAGGAGTTTTAATTTTGAAATTTATATACATATGAAAATATAACACTACATTTTTAGAAAAAACAAAGCATAATTATAAAAATATTTTTTCTCTGCTTATACATTAAACAGACTTTTACAATTCATGCCAACTTCCACTGTAACATATATTAAGTATCTCTTAAATAAATATTGTCATATTTTTTAAATTTATACACATATGAAAATATATCACTACATTTTTAGAAAAAACAAAGCATAATTATATTTTTTTTTCCTGTTTATACATTCAGCAGATTTTTACAATTCATGCCAACATCCGTTGTAATATATAATGTGCATCTCTTAAGTAAATATTGTCATATTTTTTAAATTTATATACATACAAGGGGGCTCTGCCCCCTGCAAGCTACGCTCGCCAACCCCCGTTCAGATACTGTAGAATCTAAAAGCACGCTAATCTGATCGGTTTTAAAAAGCTTAGAGAAGATTGAATTATACTGAAAAAACCTGTAGCGATCCCCCTGTAAACGGGTTTCCATTCAATTCCCTTTGATTGCAAAAATTTAAGGTAGAATCAGTTGCTGTTAAGACATCCAATGGTTTTTTTCGTGTTTGATTAAAGAAGATCAGTTAAACATTTGAAAAGAAGCTAAAATAAAATGAATTAAGTAAACAGAGTCTTTGTCTCTCGGTATTTTTTAACAGCGATATAAAACGATTAACATAATACAATTACTAAAATTTCCTGCTTTAACCCCTTCAAGGGCGGTGGTTCATTTTTGGACCACTTAATTTTAATTCTTAAATGCCACATTCGCATTAAAATATTGGGATGAAAATTTCCCTTTTATTAAGTAAGTGAACAAAAGCATTTTTGTATTTCGAAATTTGTTTGTAAATTCTGGTACCATTCACTGATTTTTAGATTTGACGAATAGAAGTGCCTTGTCCGTGAAAGGGTTAAACGCATATTAATGTATTTATTATTTTAAAGTTTCCTTTCCCTTTTAATATTCACTTGTAAATACAATTGTCAGGATATAATTTTCAATATTTTCCTGCCTCTAACACGTACTCATTTAATAGTAATTTTAAAGTTTTTTTTTTCTGTTTTTAATAGTCACATGAAAATAAATTTTTAATCGTTAGAAAATATTATTCTTTGCGCTGTTTTTAAAATAGAAAACAATCTATATAATAATAGCCTAAGTCATGTGACTATCATCAACAGCTCCAGGCGGATCCCTTCGCTTTTTACATTCCAGGCGACCATTTTGGTACTTTAATGTTAGCCAGCCACAGGTGTGATAAGTCGCCGAATATTACTCTGTCCCCATTATTTCGTTTATATTATAATAGTTCAAGTCATGTAACTGCCATAAACAACGGGCTGATTCCTTCGCTTTTCATAAGAAAGGTTTCCATTTTGATTAAAGAATCAAAATTATTTTTTCGAATAAAACTACATAAAAGTTGCCATGATCACAAAGAATTCCTGGTACTTTTATCGGGTGAAAATCTCGCCAATAGCTTTTTTTTTTTTTAACTCGTCAGTTAGCATTTTTTTTATTTTTCGAATGGTAAATTAAAACGGATTGATCGTAAATGTTGCATTCATTTGACTTTAAGGAAGTTACACATGTTCACGCCATCAAGTGATTTTTATTTCGACGTTTTATTGGTATTTTTATTAATGTTATACTAATTTATTTGTTCTTTTGTTATTTAAAATTAAAAAAATATGTCAATTTGGATAATTTGGCTATTTATATAATTTGGCGAAATTGGTCGACGGGAGAAGTAATTGCTTTGAAGTGGAAATTAAATCTCATGATTTGTTGCATTGTCACATACGTTTGCTATGTTTGGTTTGGCGTGATTTTTTTTTTTTTTTACGACAATTTGTCGAAAACCTCGTTTTCAAATACCTGTTACATATGTATTTTTAAATTATTTTCTGTTATTTTTAAAATGAAATAACAATAAATAAAAAAATTATTTAATAACTATGGAACAAAGCAATTTATAACATTTTTTTGTAAATAAAAAGAAAATAAATTCAAATAAACATTTATTAATAAATAAGCAACAATAGCCGGGTTACCATGTCAGGCAAAATAACGTCATTTTGTGCGCCAATTAGGTACCCCGTTGCGTATATAACATCTGTGTCTAATATTTTTCTTTTCGTTTCGTTTAAAAAAAAAGAATGAAGTAAAAGCCATTTATTTTAAAGGTTTCAATTTTAAATGAAAGTTTTGTATTATATAAAATGATAATGAAATACAAATTGAATTCTGAATAAAAGTAACATGATGCATTTCTTAGCATACATTTAAGAGAGGCCAAACTCGTCGCCAAATTAATTTAAAATAACCTTTTCTAAAATATGAAAAAATATATCTGTTATGTTTAAAATTTGAGTTGCCATCATTAGAAAAAAAGTATTTAAAATTAGAAAAAAATTAATATGTCGAAAACTAATTCTAATTTTAAAATTCTAACACCAGTTTTGAGATCTGTGGATCAATACGGATTTTTGGTGTTAATTTCATCGCAAAGTATTCCATATTTTAGGAGAAATCGCCGTGAAACGTAATCAGTTGTTTAATCAGTCGTTTCATAGAATCGTTACACAAATTCGTTTCAATTCGATTCATTAGGATTTTATATATATAGGGTTGAAAATATATCACTATTTTTTTAGGTAAAAACAAAGCATAGTTATAAAAATATTTTTTTCCCTGCTTATACATTCAGCAGACTTTTACAATTCATTGCAAATTCCATTGTAATATGTAATATGTATCTCTTAAGTAAATATTGTCATATTTTTGAAATTTATGTACATATGAAAATATATCACTACTTTTTTAGAAAAAACAAAGCATAATTATAAAAATATTTTTTTTTTTCTGCTTATACATTCAGCAGACTTTTACAATTCATGCCAAGTTCTATTGTAATATGTAATACGTATCTCTTAAGTAAATGTTGTCATATTTTATGCAAAAGAAATCCGCATGGGGCTTTTTGAAATCTGTCAATTATTCGTTATTTTAAAAAATAAATATTTAATAAATCAAAGCTTTTTATTATTTTAACACAAAATTTAGAATAGAACTATTTAAGCTTGCCATTAACAAGGTCTTCCAATTTTCAAATGAATCCATTGAAAGTTGAAGGATTTGAATTTTAATGTCCACTGTCCCCTTAAAAAAAAAAAAAAAAAAAAAAAAAAAAAAAAAAAAAAAAACCCTTAGCTATTTACGAACCACGATCTTCGTCACGTATGTGTGTGTATGCAGCAATTTTCGAATCGATAACCTGTTGATGGACGATTTCTATTTTTACTCCCTAGACATCCTAAAAATAATTTCCCATTTCGTTTCAAAGAAAAAAAAAAAGTCTGCTTCTAAAACACAAAACCAACGAAAACGGATTAGATTTGTGGTTTCAGCAAAGTTTTCATATGAATCTTTCATAATAATGAAGAGGCTTCCACTCTTACAGATCTCAAGATGATACTGAAAACGGAAAATAAAGATCTGTATATGTATACGTGGTATTTAGGGATTTGTCATCAAACTGGATAATGCACACTACCCTGATCTTTTGAATTTTTCTTTTTGTCTAGAAGTATACGAAAACCTTTTTGCTTCTGTGCATCTAAAAAATGGGGTGGAAGGAAAGATTTTATTAGAGGATAACGGGGAGGGGATGCGGATATATTGAAAATAATGACACAAAAACGTCTTTTCTTCTTTTGCATTTTTGTGGGGGTGATATACGAGAAAAAAAGTGATTTAGAACGCCAAGCGAATATGAATATTATTTTGCGAACTGTAAAATATTTGTTTCGTATTGAAAGGAAAAAGAATGGATATATTTCATATATATAAGATGCCTAAATTTTAAATAGCAAATAAATGCTTATCTAAGATGAAATAAAATTATAAAAGAAAACCCACAGTAGAGTAATTCTGTGTTAACAAAATTATAATAAATGATTATTTTATTTTTATCTCTGTTCGAAATAATTATTATTTTGATAGTTGAATTAAAATCTTTAGTTTGTATTAAAAGGAAAAGAATGAATTTATTCCATACGTTTATAAGATTCCTAAATTTGAAATAACAAAAAATGTTTAACTTAGATTAAATAAAATTACAAAATCGATCGTAGAGAAAGTCTATGTTAACGAAGTTAAAGTAAATGATTGCTCTTTTTTTTTTTTTTTTTTTTTTTTTTTTTTTTTTTTTTTTTTATCTCTGTTCGAAATAACTATTATTTTGAGGATCGATAATTAAATAACACTTCTGACGAATTATAGTTCATATGAGCTGTTATAGCATAAAATATCCATTTGTCAATTGATACTTAAATTTTTTTTTAAGTTATTTAAAAATATATGCACTAAAATTATCATTTTACATCGAAAAGCAGGTGAGTAAAGTACTTGGCTGGAACAATTTTAAATAACAAATATTCTTCGTGTTAACAAAATTATATGTTTCACGACTTCAATAACCACTGAATCTAAAGAAGTAGGTACGTAGGTATTCAGAAGCGTTTACATATTCATCTGCTGTTTCGGGTGATTAATTGTTGGTCCATTAATCAGTGAAAAAAATAAAGGCCATTTGTGTCAAGAAGAATCATTAGTTTTAAAGTTGCGCACGAAAGAGGTATCAAACAAATTTTTCTGACTGATGAGAAGAAAAGTAAATAAATGGCGAATAAGCTCAGCAGATGATTTAATCTTAAATTTTGTTTTAAACAGTATAATTTGGTTGCTTTTCTATCTTTCATTTTTTAAAGCTTTTAATTTAAAAAAAAAAGAAAGAGACTATTTTAAGAATTTATAAACAGCGAAACTATAAAAGTCTCTCGTGTTCTGTGTAATCCTTTGTTTTAAAGTTGAGCACAAAAGAGATATAAAAAATATTTATCGGACTGACGAGAAGAAATGTACTAAATAAATGGCGAATAAGCTTAGTTGATGATTTCGCCTTAATTTTTGTTCAAAATGTGTTTTGAACGGTATAATTTTTTGCTTTTCTATCTTTCTTTTTTTAAGTTTTTTCTTTTTTAAGAAAAAAAAATGTAGGCTATTTTAAGAATTTATAATCAGCGGAACTATAAAGGTATCTCGTGTTCTGTGCAATCCTTTGTTTTAAAGTTGAGCACGAAAGAGATATCAAAAACATTTCTCTGACAGATGAGAAGAAATGTAAATAAATGGAGAATAAGAATAGCTGATGATTTAGTCTTAATTTTTGTTCAAATTTTATTTTGAATATTATAATTTGGTTCTTTTACTATCTTTCTTTTTTTCAGGATTAAAAAAAAAAAAAAAAAAAAAAAAAAAAAAAAAAAATCCCTGCCGGCTTGGCCTACAGGCGAAGATAGATTTCGAGGTTAAGTACTAAATTCACCAACAGAACTTAAATCAAGATTAGAGATAAACCCAGTTTCTTCCCTAAGAATGAGCTCTAGGGAGCTAAACTTTTTGTGAAAATTATAATATACACGAATACACACACGCATGTATATGGAATAGGTTTAAAAATGGATACAGCAAATTCAGAGAAACTTAAAGTGTTTAAATATGTTAATATTTCCATAGTCGGCTTTTTATCATGTTTTAACACGTTTCTTCAAACTCACATAACGTTACATATTCACCTGCTGAAGTCCATTATATTTCCAATATGTCGCAATATATATATTTTTTAATTCGTCAAATTATTTATTTTATTTTGAGATTTCATGCGGAAATCTTTCTCAGGAAAACTTATGACGTAATATTCAATTTGTGAAACTATTAATTTAATTTTTCACGTAAAAATCTTGCAATAGAAAAGTTATTGTTGCGGTGAGAAGTTTATTGTTTTTTTTTAATTGTTGGCAACTGCTATAACGAAAAATGCTTATTTTTTCCTGTCATTGTTGTGTAAGAGGAGGTTTTATCAGAATCATGTTAAGGCGGTATTCAAAATTTTGAACCCTCCCCATTTCCACCCCCCTTGGGCCGATTTCGCCCATTTTCAATCCCCGCCGAGATATTAGCCATATCAAAGTTGTTGGCGAGTTTGAAGACGATCCGTGCATAATTACGACTTTTATCGTGCGGACAAAATTTAGTACATACATACATACATACATACATACATATATATATATATATATATATATATATATATATATATATATATATATATATATATATATATATATATATATATATATATAAACTTTTTAGGTGGGGGTGGTTTTGGGTTCGTGGAGTCCTACAATGAAAAGTTATGAAGGAATTTTTCAAAAGTCGCACCATGGTAACGACTGCAATAGGTAGTATTTCTTACGAAATCTACCTTAAAAAAAAACGTAACTAAACTCGTCGTAACTAAAGCAATGAAGCGCCACAGGGTGATTTCTGATTGTGGAGAAAACCCTATTTTACAGAACATTTCAATTCGCAGCACTATACAAATGAAATTCATGTGTGTCTTTTCTTGATTTGATTTGATTTGATAGCTTAATAGGAACTGCTCAGGCGAGAAAACCAAGTCTTTAGAGCATAATGTCCCTCCCGGTTTTCTTTATTAAAGGATTAAAAAAAACAGCCATCCCCTTTGCAATCCACGTAGAAATGATGATGCGTCTGAAAAACTAGCGTTTTATGTGTTTAAACACAGCGACATACACATTGTAAAAAAAAATATCTGTAAAGTTACTAAAATTTTTCTAGGAAACTAGGATTCCTAGAACTTTATATGTAACGGCAACAACAGAAATTCATGTAACAGATACACTTTTGCTCCGTAAATCAAAAAATCTGCAAGGTTACTAAGAATCTTTTAGGAAACTGGGTTGCCTAGAACTTTTATGCAAATTCAACCTGGGTTACAGATAAAATTTTAGTAAAATTACTGTAATTGTAGTTGCCTTTTTCTTGTACAGTGTACAGATAAAATTTTAATACCCGTAAGGCATGGTGACGTCACGTCGACGTCGTTGTGACGTCACGCTGTGACATTGTGACCGTCGATGTGACGTCACGTGACGTCGATGTGAAGTCACTGTGACTAGGATGTGAGGTCGTTATGGCCGTTTTAGAGCTCTTTTGTGACGTCACATTGTGACGACTTTGTGAAGTCACGGTGTGACAAATTTGTGAAGAGTGTGTCATTTGTGACTATTTTGGTATTAACTTTGTGACGAATTTGTGACGAATGTGACAATGTTTTAAAGTCACATTGAGATCAATTTGTGAAATATGTGTCATTTTTGACGAAATTGTCTTTAACACTGTGATGATTCTGTGACGACAGCGACACTGCTTTGAAGTCACATTGTGACAATTTTGTGAAAATTGTGTGATTTGTGACAATTTTGTCATTAACGTTGTGACGAATATGTGACTAGCGGCAATGTTGTGAAGTCACACTATGACATACTTGTACAGTTGTAAACACGTATGCATGTCACACATAGTCATAATTATGCATGTTGTAAAATCATTTACATCTATAACGTTAATATACTTCGGCGATACATCGCAATTAAAACTTGGGGGCCGATATAACAAGGGTATACCAAAAGAATTTTATTGAATCAAAATGCAATGCCCCGCAGACTTCAATTTTTGTTGCACCTTTCTTTCCTATTGCAATAAATGAGAATATTGAAGACAACTGAATGATCGATCTATCACATTTTTTTTTTTTTTCAAAATTAGCTATTTGTTAAAAGCATTAAAATTACCAAAGAAACAAATCTTTATCAAGATAAAATTTGTGTTGAAAATATAATATTTTATAATATATACAGTACTTTTTATATTCTTTAAACTATAGAAAATACTGAATGAAATTAATTTATTTCATTTAATACGCATTACAAACTCGAAGTCACTGGTGAGGTTGAATTTTTTTCGATTACACAACATTTATAATAAAAAAAAATGAAAGATAAAAAGAAATACCGATATTAAGTAATTAAATTTTATATGTTTTATGATATTGATTACCATAAAATATATATATATATATGATTGTAATTCAAACAAGTTGGGGCTGAGAAAATAGGAAACTTCTTTGTTATAGAGGCCCCTATAAATTTGATTATGCAAAAATTGCAGTAACGACATTGCTAAGATCATTGTGAAGTTTATGCATGCGTTATATACATATATATATGTATACACTCGAAACGCTCATCATGTGCCATATAGTCATTATATATGTATTGTTTACGTCTTTTATGCCCCATACATGCATTACAAAATTTCCGAAGTACATTTTAGCAATAACCATTTGAAACTACTCAAATGAAAAATACAGCTTTGGTATAGAAAATTAACTGAGTATCACCAGTATCATTATGTTGAGAATTCTAAGAACAATTTCGGCAATAATCGTTATGTTGGAAGATAACAGCAATAAATAAAATCGTATTTTTATGCTCACTGTAAAAGTAAATAAAACTTTTAGGTATGCATAGAACGGTGATACAAAGGGTTAATTTATTTTACATCATGGTTTGCTTGGAGTAAAATCCATATATAAAACAACTTTTTGATTATTAAAAAATAACTTTAATAATTGATTGCCAAAATTACATTTTTATTTATGAAATTATATATTATAAAAATAACTCTTACTATATATGATTTTTTGAAACAATAATACCTTATTGTTTATAAAACACAGCACCGCAGCTACTCTATTTTGCGTCTAATGTGAAAGTTTTTATGTTTTGCCAAAGATCTATCTGGCTGGATATATGTTGCCATGACATCTATAACTTTGATAGTGTCATAAATAGTACAAACAGATTAGAATCTACAACGAAATTTTTAGAATAAAGTCTGGTGAAAGTTTTATAAATACAGTAGAACGCCGATTATTGGAACTCCAATTAACCGAACTTCCAATTATCCGAACAGCATATTTCTCTCAAAGAATTCTTTTTAACCGAATTTTCAATTATCCAAATATTTGTCTCTCTAAAAAAGAAAAAAAAAACACCTAACTTCCAATTTATTTTTTGCTTAAATTATAATCTCTGAAGTTTAGAAAATGATAAAAGAAAAAAAAATTAAATAATAAGTAAACAAAAAACAATTAAAAAAAACAAAACAATTTTTAAGCACTCCAGTACTAACTGGTGCTGTCAGTCCTAAACCTAGATAAAGTGTGAAGGTTTTAGAATAGTCAGGAACATCCCTTAAACTGTCTGCCCATTTATCCGAACTTTTGTTTATCCGAACTAGGGTCGGTCCCGACTTGTTCGGACAATCGGCGTTCTACTGTATATATTGTATTAGAATTACAAATAATCATATTTATTTTTATATGACACAATAAAACAAAATAATGAACTCAGTATCAAATGGTTAACTACTTTTTAATGTAAATAAAGTATAAAAAATCCCTGCCGGCTCGGGCCTACAGGCGGAGGTAGATTTCGATGTTAAGTACTAAATTCTCCAACAAAACTTAAATCAATATTAGAGATAAAACCCAGTTTCTTCACAAAGAGCGAGCTGTAGGGAGCTAAACTTTTTGTGAAAATTGTAATATACACGAATACACACACACATATATATGGAATAGGTTTAAAAAATGGCTACAAAAAATTCAGAGAACCTTAAAGTGTTAAAATATGTTAATATTTCCATAGTCGGGTTTTTATCATGTTTTAATATGTTTCTTCAAACTTACATGGCGTTACATATTCACCTGCTGAGGTCCATTATATTTCCAATATGACGCAATATACATATTTTTTTAATTCGTCAAACTATTTATTTTGAGTTTTCATGCTGAAATCTTGCTCAAGGAAACTTATGACGTAATATTCAATTTGTTTTCAATTTGTCAAACTATTTAATTTTACACGTGAAAATTTTGAAAAAGAAAAGTAATTGTTGTGGTGAAAATTTTATTATTTGTTTTTTTTTTTTTTTTTTTTTTTTTTTTGGCAACTGCTATAACGAAAAACTTTTATTTTTTTCCTGCCATTGTTGTGTAAGAGCTGGTTTTATCAGAATCATGTTAAGACAGTATTCAAAATTTTGAACCCTTTCCATTTCCACCCTCTTGGGCCGATTTCGCCCATTTTCAATCCCCGCCGAGATATTAGCCATCTCAAAGTTGTTGGCGAGTTTGAAGATGATTCGTGCATAATTGCGACTTTTATCGTGCGGACAAAATTTAGTACATACATACATACATATATATATATATATATATATTACAAAATTTAAATTTTTGCGCCAAGTTTAAAGTATTTTATGTAAATTTTCCTTTTTCAGTAATAGTCCGTATATTATACCGGCTTATTAAATTAAAACCCTAGTCTATTAATCTCTAAGATCTTAATTCATATTTATTCCAAATTGCGTAAATCTAAAAATGGCTCGATTATTTATATTTCTTTAATAAAACTTTTATTATTTAAATTCCTAGTAAATCCCAGTATATCATATTCCCCTTAAATCTTTATTTAACTGCTAAAATATTATTCTGTCTTAAAGAAAAAACCTACTTATTTCAATTTATTCTTTTATTTAAAATATCCAGGTGTAATTAAAATATTTCAAAGATTAAAACTTCGCAGACATAAAGTCATTTCTTTTATCGTCTGAAGAGGGAAAAAAGGGTTATTTTAGCATAATCTCGACTACAGATTTTAACATTTGTTTATGCTTCAGATAGCTGGTGCGAGGATATAAGAATTTTCTGGAACAATCTTTTCAGCAGAGTATAAATACGAATGGCGGGAACCAGAGAGAAGCATAAAGAATATATGGCATAAAGGATATAGCATATAGGAGTAGATGGGCTGTGAGCTTAGAAGCTTTTTAGTTTTTAGCATGTAGAGGTGAACGTGGTGGATTGCAGTCGTAGCAAACTGGATATTTAATGTGATTGCTCGATGGAGGTAATAAAACGTTGGATGAATACTGTTTATTATGTGAGTAGAATGAGGAAGCAACGGTATCGTAATGGGTGATAGATGTTAGATATTAACGGATTAAAGACTAGACGGCTGTCAAGAGATGGAGTGATTTTAAACTAATTGTGACAGGAAGAATATACTTTATTCTTTTTACCATGGAAGGAGAGAGCATCTTCCCTAGATTTAATCGAGAGTGTGGAAATAAAGTGAATAATGTTCCAAGCGACTGCCTTATGTTAATTCTTCATTTTTCTTTATTATTTTAAAACCATTCGGCTGCTACCTGTGATGTGTAGGAATGGAAACCCTCATTTTTTTTCGACAATACCAACTATTTGCCGTCAGTCAAAATGTCACAGAGAAAAGAAAAGTCGACAGGATTTAGAAGTGACGGAAATAAAAACGAGTGTGTCTCCAAAATTACAAATATGTAATGTTACTGGTACACGATAGCTTGTGATAGTTACTAAAGATCAGTGCCGGAAAGTTAAAAAGTTACATCGCTAATGTGAATAGCAATGTATAGTGCTGGTGATTGTGAGACAAGATGACTGGAGTGAGTTCTTTTCAAAATATTTTTACACTTATGTTATTATTTTTGCTATTGTTTGTTATTTATTGAGATTTATTTATTATTAAGTATGAGAATTATTTATTTATGAGATTTATTTATTATTCATTTATGAGGTTTATTTATTATTTCGTGAAGAATATTTATTTATTTATTTATTGTAAAGTTTATTATGAAGTCATGAGAATTATTTATTTATTTATTATTAAAGTCTGAAAGAGTACTTAATCTATTATGAAAAATAGAACTCTATTGGTTTAAATGTTATTAAGGTCAGGTTGTATTAAAGAGAATAGAAGTGCTTCTTTTATTTTAATGAATACTGATATAATGGCTGAACCTAAATTAATTGAGTTTGATCCTAGTACTGGAATGGAAATCCAGGCTTGGTTAAATTATTATGATGATATGAGTATTAGAGAAAATAAAGATTTAGAGTGGAAATTTAAATCTATTCCACAGTATTTAAAGGGTGAAGCACTAAAAGTCTATATCAATGATTGTGTTAATTGTACTAGTTATGAACAGATTTCAAAAATCTTGATAGAAAAATTCATTGAACTAAATGTTCCAAATTTTTCTGATTTCTCAACTCTAAAATTAGATAAATTAGATAATTTAGAAAATTATTTTCACAAAAAAGTAGGAATTGGGAGGAAACTCCATCTTTGTGAGACTCTTCTAATACAAGGGTTGACAGATGGATTAAAACCAGAGTATAGAAATAATATTAATGTAAACCCTCCAAATAGTACCACTGAATGGTACCGGCTTGTTAAGCAATTTGTTGAAGTTTCCACTCCTCAAATTTCAAGCCAAACAGTAAATCAACAACCAGTTAGACAAAATTTTCAACAATTTCAACCACCTAGGCCTTGGACTCAACCAAGTAGACCTAATTTTCAGCCAAATAGGGCCAATAATGGACCTAGGAATTGGATTCCACAAAGACAGTATCAAAATCAGGGATCTAGAAATTTTCAAAATAATTACTTTCAGAAACCATATCCTTCTAGACCATGTAGAATATGTACAAATAAAGGTGTAAATAATGCATATCATTGGGAGCAAGAGTGTTTATTTAGAAATGATGCAACATGCTCTGATACTCTTCCTAGTAATTCACTTCCTACTATTTCTAATATTTGACAACTAATTGTGTATGGATGTACCAATAGTTATAATTTACCATGTATAGTGGACACTGGATCCACTACGGCAATATTACCCCTCAAATTTGTTAAAGAACTAAATGCTAAAATTGAAACTATACCTACAGTTATTATTGGTCAGGCAAAAGGGGTGTTAAAAATAAATCAAAAATGTAAAATTTCTCTAAAAGTGGGTAAAATTACCAAATGTGTTAACTTTTTAGTGTGTAATACTAATTTGGAGTATGCTATTTTGGGTTTAAGGGAATGTTCTAAATTTAACTTAGCTATAGATTGTAGAAATTGTACTGTAAAACAAGGAAGGAAAATTATAAATAAGAGTATATCCATACATAATGAGAAATCTCTTCATTTTCATACTGTAGATATGAATAAAGTGCAACAAGAGAATGATTTGGTAACAATTGATTGTGATGAGAATTTGAATTTATATAATGATGATAGTGTAATAACAACTAATGATAGTATTGAAACTTTGAATTTATGTAAGAATGATATCAAATTACCATCTAATTGTGAAAGTTATATGACTACTCAGGACTGTTTTGAGAATGATAGAAATGATTGTAATGTGCAACCGGATTATGGAAAGTTCGCAATTCCCCAAAATGTTTTCGCAGTATTTTTAATTCTAATTCTTTAGATTTTTTATTTTTCTCTTCCTCAAATATTTTTCAACATTACCAGGTATGACCTTTGGGGCGCCACGAGGATATTACTTGTTTTTGGGAGTTTTGGGATTAAGTAGACAATCTATGCAGGCATAGGAAGTGTATTTGATTTTGGGAATTTTCAGATTGATGTTGAAAAATAAAAATAAATATTTTTAATTCTATATCCAGTTTATATCAAAATAAACTATATTTATTTTATTCCATTTTCTTTACCAATTGTTTACAAAAATAGTAAGAATTGATAATATTATTATAATTGTATAAACATAGAAAATTGATGATTGTGATGAGATTTTGTAGTGATTGTGTAGTAATAGAAAATTAAGTACATAAACAAATTATCTTTTATTCCTATTTATTTTCTTTATTTTACCATTCTAAGTTTATCAAATGCAGGTCTATTCATCAAGAGTATCAGAGAGATAAATTATTGTAAAGAAATACTGGTTGAGAGTCCACTTTCTAAATATTTAGAGTTAAATTTATTTGGACTTTGGAATTATTATTATTATTATTTTTTAATGTTTCGGCTGGCAAAAATACTTTCTTATATAAGTAAAAAAATAAGAAAATTATTAATTGCTATGTATTATTTTTATCCTCAACCATTATTTTCCGTGTCAATAAGTAAACAATCTGTGATATTTTCTTAGAATATAATATTGTTATTAAGTATTATTATTGTTATTATTCAAGTATACTGTTGAGAATTTTTATTATTATGATTATGAATTGAAAGTATTATATTATTTATTGAAAGATTCATTATTTATTAAAGAAAAAGAGAACATAACTTATAAGTGAAAAGTTATGATATTTACTAAAACAAGTGAGAAGTTTTAAAAGATGGTGAGTCCCGATTAGAATGGGAAAAGGAGCTCAAAAAAGTAGTTGATAAACAAACGTTAAAAGGTAGTTGAATAACTACTAGGAATTTGTTTATTAAAATAAAACTACTAATGATGACAAATAGTATTTAAACATAATGAAAAAGAGTTTAGTAGGTAGAGTAGTCGAAACAAATTTAGTAAAAAATATTTATTGCAGCTGAACTTTTTACTTAAGGACTGTATCACTAATTTTGCTAAAGGACTTTTATGACCTACGAACTGATTAAGCCAATGGGACTTAAAATTCTACTTGAAGTAAATAAGTGTTAAACATTACTTGATTGGAAATATGTTTGTGATAAGAGAAATGGAAATACACTAAATTTCCATAAGATAAAAGAATTTGTTGTTATTTATTACTATAATTTTATTATTTCTTATTGTATTTATACTTATTCTTTATTTATTATTGTGTTTATATTTTCCTATGCACTTACAAATGGTAAGTGATGTTGTAACCATATTTGTATTCTTTTACAGGGGAAATGCTCTCAGCTAAATTTAAATGCTCTTAGTATTTTTTTTTTTTTTTTTCTCTTTCATTGCTAAATTTTACTTTTCCATCTCTTCGCTGACGTCTCTAAAATTTTCAATATTCAAAAATCAACTTCCAATTTTATTAAAAGTCTGTTGTCTGAAATTGTAGTTAATTAACCACAAATTTCATACAAAGTCTTTGGGGAGGGGGGATAATATTACAAAATTTAAATTTTTGCGCCAAGTTTAAAGTATTTTATGTAAATTTTCCTTTTTCAGTAATAGTCCGTATATTATACCGGCTTATTAAATTAAAACCCTAGTCTATTAATCTCTAAGATCTTAATTCATATTTATTCCAAATTGCGTAAATCTAAAAATGGCTCGATTATTTATATTTCTTTAATAAAACTTTTATTATTTAAATTCCTAGTAAATCCCAGTATATCATATTCCCCTTAAATCTTTATTTAACTGCTAAAATATTATTCTGTCTTAAAGAAAAAACCTACTTATTTCAATTTATTCTTTTATTTAAAATATCCAGGTGTAATTAAAATATTTCAAAGATTAAAACTTCGCAGACATAAAGTCATTTCTTTTATCGTCTGAAGAGGGAAAAAAGGGTTATTTTAGCATAATCTCGACTACAGATTTTAACATTTGTTTATGCTTCAGATAGCTGGTGCGAGGATATAAGAATTTTCTGGAACAATCTTTTCAGCAGAGTATAAATACGAATGGCGGGAACCAGAGAGAAGCATAAAGAATATATGGCATAAAGGATATAGCATATAGGAGTAGATGGGCTGTGAGCTTAGAAGCTTTTTAGTTTTTAGCATGTAGAGGTGAACGTGGTGGATTGCAGTCGTAGCAAACTGGATATTTAATGTGATTGCTCGATGGAGGTAATAAAACGTTGGATGAATACTGTTTATTATGTGAGTAGAATGAGGAAGCAACGGTATCGTAATGGGTGATAGATGTTAGATATTAACGGATTAAAGACTAGACGGCTGTCAAGAGATGGAGTGATTTTAAACTAATTGTGACAGGAAGAATATACTTTATTCTTTTTACCATGGAAGGAGAGAGCATCTTCCCTAGATTTAATCGAGAGTGTGGAAATAAAGTGAATAATGTTCCAAGCGACTGCCTTATGTTAATTCTTCATTTTTCTTTATTATTTTAAAACCATTCGGCTGCTACCTGTGATGTGTAGGAATGGAAACCCTCATTTTTTTTCGACAATACCAACTATTTGCCGTCAGTCAAAATGTCACATATATATATATAAACTTTTTAGGTGGGGGTGGTTTTGGGTTCCTGGGGCCCTATAATGAAAAGTTATGAAGGAATTTTTCAAAAGTCGCACCATGGTAACGACTGCAATAGGTAGTATTTCTTACGAAATCTACCTAAAATTGAGCCAATAAACACAAAATAGAGCCACACATAGGTTCATTATTATTATTAATATTTTATTTACAAGATTATGGTAATTATAAATAAGAAATCCATTTTAATCACGCTGTTTATAAAGAGTGTATAATATCGATACTTTGAAATTTATCTCGATAAAATCATTCAGGAGATAAAATGATAAAATTATCCAGAAAAAAAAGTAAATAATAAAAGATGATTATTACATTTTAGATTCATACCGTTCAAGTATTTGCGTTACTTTTAAAGTAAAATCATATTTATCTTACTGATTGCGTAACTTCTATATTTTCATTTGCCAACAGACTTCTAGTTCACTTTGAAAACATTTCAGTAAGAATGTTTAACAACTGAAAAGCTTTCACCCGCTATGACTATTTCTTTATAGATTTTAAAACATTTCTCAGGTTGAATAATACATTAAATAATCATTTTTTTTCTTAACATTACATATCTACGATCTATTTTAATAGTATATGTTTCCGTTGTGTCATTTCGTCCGTTCATTTTTTATAAATTCCTCTTCTGAGCAGATGCATTTTTTTTAAAATAAAAACATGCAATTCAAATTGTTTAAGACCATCACCTAATACAAAATTAAAATATTATGTTTGCCAATAATTTTATTCCATAAAAAGACATTTTTTTAAAATAACTTAATTATCTTTAAATGTTTATTAATTATATTAATGACTGATTATAATACTTATCCATATACTTTCATGTTTAGGACACTATGTGGTTTTAACCAAATATTTAAATAAGAATATAAACCAGATTAAAATGCAATTTAAATCACTAATTTTAATGATCTGATCAAAGCTGTTGAAAAGGAAGTTAGATATTTTAACAAAATAAAAAATAAATGTAATGAAATATTTGTGTTCTATAACATATTTATTAGAAGATAACTAAAATCATTGTAATTAAAAAAAAAAAGCAAACAGGGAAAATAATATTTTAGATATTTCAACAAAATAAAAAATAAATGTAGTGAAATATTTATGTTCTACAGCATGTTTATGAGAAGCTAACTAAAATTGTTGCGGTTAAAAGAAAGCAAGCAGGGAAAATAATATATTTACTTACCTAATTTCATTGACGTTGTACGTGATACTTTGATTTTGGGGAACCAATTAAATCCGATAATAAGTACCATAGCAATGACTTGAATCATCTTCAACAAGTCAAAGCTACCGTAATTTTCTCGGGTTTATATTTTGTTAGCTGAACTAACTTGGATCCTGAGAATGTTCTTGTTTCACTTTTTAAATCCGTGTCAACACGTCTATGCTGTCCAGTGTCCACATAACTTCCCGCGTTTATTCTAAAAAGCTTCACTGTTACTTTTATCCGTTATTCTGCGGTGAGTCGTAACAACTGAAATAGTGCAGATGCAGACGATTTTTAAGTTTCGAAGTTCGAAGCAGATGTTTTTTCGGTTTTATTTGTTTTTCTATACAACAGTTTCGGAAGGAAATTAAATGCGTAATAATTTTATCAAATTGTCTCTAATTCAATTTCCTGTTTGAAAATGTTTTATTGTATTTCACCTTTTATTTTTATCAGTTTTATTGAATTGTAAAGTTTCATTTACGTAAATTATAATAATAATATTATCCATAATTAGAGTTTACTAGATAAAATATTGCTTATTTTTTCAAAATGTGTATAAATTAATTTAATGGTAATAATGATGACCCCCTCCTTTTTTTAAAAGTAAAATTTATATCACAGGTAATATATACAAAATATCTTCTTAAAAAATACAACAAGATTATCGAGAAGAGATGAGTTTTTCTGTGCCAATCTGTCATTATCTTAATATTAATTTTCTGTAGAATAAAACATCTTGTAAAATAATTTTTAAAGATATATTTTGAAAACAAAAAATAAAATATGAATAATTAATTATGTCATGGGCTTTGCCTAAATTTTGTACATTAATTTTATATTCGGAAAATATCAATTTTATTTTAAACGTCTGAAAGAAGTAGAATTAAAAAAAAAAAGTAACTTAAAATAGTGAAACACTTAGAGGAAAAAAAATGATTTGAATGCAAATTATAAAGCAAGAAATGCATATATGACTAAACTTTGAAGACGCTTTCTTTGTGCTCATTAAAAGCTGCAGGCTTAACTGTAATAGAAAGTTTTTAGTTTGAAACCACAGAAATGTTTCGACTACTCTTTGAGAAACTTCTACTATAACATATGATCATTTACAAAAATCTTTATAAAAGATAAGTCGGGGTCTGTTTACCTAAACCATTTTTTTAATAATATGAAATTCGCATAATTAGGAAATATTTTTGTGTCGCTGATGAATTAATTACATTTTATGTTATATGAAAATAAAAAGTTTTGGTTAGAGGCACGGAGGCAACTTGGACCACGGTTTAAAAAAATTTTAAATCCGGCAGAAAAATATTTTTTACAGTAAATAACATGATTTAATAATTTTTGTAATTTTTTTAAGTTTTCTAAGAAGTTCACATCTCAGTCACAATGTGACATCACTGAGTGGTGGCATTTTGGTCACAGATGTGACGTGACCACAGTGACTTACAGTGACGTCACAATGACGTCACTGTGACCATGCATGCTATGAGGGTAAGCATACAGATTTCTGTAAATTTACATCTTTAAAATCCCAGGTTTTTTTTTTTTTTTTTTTTTTTTTTGCAGTGTTTCACTTCTTGCAATGCGCACATGCAATGTACGATGAAAATTTCTTGTTCAGGTGTGATCTGCCATCCCCTAAAGTTTTGTCCATGAGATCTGATTCACCCTGAATTTGTCTGAAGGAAAATATCTCTGAAGGAAGGATCTATAAAATAACTGTCTGTTAACATAATAATCAGTGTCTAATAATTGGGACTGGGATGATGGGGACCGAGGTGATTTTTTGTCTTAAAAGCTGCACAGCCATTTTGTTTAATCATTTTGCCCATATGTAAATTATTAAATATGCCATATGACATTTGTATGTTACGTAAATAAAGTTGCAATAAACTTTTTGTTTATAAATAAAAAGTTAAATAGGGGGACATAAATGATACTATAAAAAAATACTCATCCCTATTCAGAACAAAAACTAAATATTTCTAAATATGAAACAAAGAGAAAAATAACTTACCTTCATCCATGATGGCTAGTTGGACTTTAGTATCTGTTGCAATGGAAATGATTCTGCCAGCGCCATCTAGTATCTGTTAACCTAAATGTATGTTTAGGGGGACTGAGATGATGGTCAACCTCACGGACAAATATATTTACTACAATATTTTATTATACAATCTGTACTAAGAAAAGATAATTATATTTTCCCATACTTTATATATATAGGTATAAATATATAATAGCAAAAGTTAATATTTATAGAAATGTTTACAGCATACATTTAATATTGGATATTTGTACCTGGGGACAGGGACTGAAATGATGATTTCATTTGTTTAAAGCTTAAAACTAATTATTTATACATCATTATATGTCCATTTATCATTGGTAATTGGTATAACAAATGTTACAATATATTACGTTTTTCAGTTTTCGCTTTTAGTATAATTAATGAAATATTATTGGCAGTGGACGCAAATTGTCCAATTTTCAGATATTGACCCATATATTTTGTGAATTTATTAAGGATGTTCTCACATCTAAAGGGACAACTTTATGACACAAGTTTTAATTCATTTTTGTTCGGAGATACTTGAATTTACGTTTAAAAATGAGTCAGTAAATGTGCCAGAAAGTTTCGGGCTTGTTGAGCTGTGGACTTGAAAACCGCCTTAAAAAATTTATATATTTTGCTGTGTTTCTTGGTTAAGATATGGCAACATAAAAGAAGAAATAAAAGTTATTTAAACTATGTATCTTTTTAGGATATCTAAAATGATTTTGCAACGTATAAATATAATTTAATTCACGTGAAACTGTTAACTGATTAAAGCGTATTTAAAAAATATGTACATTACACTCTTTATTTTTTATTTCTATTTTCTATTTTCTTGTATTTAAAATATTTTGCTGTAGTAGTTTGATAGTCATTTGGTCTATTTTGGTGAGCGTTGTTTGGAGCATCATTAAATCCCTTGTTGTTGTAATTCGTATCGTATTATAAACATGAAGAAAATTTGTGAAGTTATCACCTGTGACCGGCTAAGATAAAATGCCTTAAAATAAATTTATAATTTAAGTTCTAAAAATAATAAAATGTTGCATTGTCATCTAAATCATAATTATATGTACATAATTTTTATAATTCTAGAATAACAAGAAATGGGTAAAAAATCGATTGCAAAATTTCCTTTTTACGTACAAAAACTAAGTTGTGTTAAATAGAAGGTTTTTAATCATAAAGTTTAAGAAAAACCCTTTGGTAGAAGATTAAATTCTGAAGTACTCAGCCCGACATAAAAAAAAGCCTTATATGAAACTTAGAATATCTGTTATAAAGCATAATACATAGACCTCTTATCGATAGGAGGAAAAAAGTGAAAAATCTATTGCAAAATTCTATTTTTACATACAAAATCAAATTTTGTTAAGTGAAAGAGTGTAATAATAAAGTTTAATAAAACTCTATGATATAAGATTAAACATGAATAACTCAGTCCGATATAAAAACGTCTTATATGAAACTTAGAATATCTGTTATAAAGCATTACACGTTCATTCTATCTTACACCTATTCTATCTTATAACGAAACTTAGAATATCTGTTATAAAGCATTATACATGAACTTCTTATCGATAGGATTAAATAAGTGAAAAATCAATTACAAAATTCTATTTTTACATAAAAAATCAAGTTGCGTTAAACAAAAGAATGTAATAATAAAGTTTAAGAAAACTATATGATACAAGATTAAATTATGAGTAACTCAGTCCGATATAAAAACGCCTTATATGAAACTTAGAATATCTGTTGTAAAGCATTACACATGGACTTCTTATTAGGAGGAAATGATTGAAAAATCGATTGCAAAATTCCCTATTTACATACAAAAACCAAGTTTCGCTAAATAAAAGAGTGTAATAATAAAGTTTAAGAAAACTATATTATATAAGATTAAATTCTGAAGAACTCAGCCCGATGTAAAAACGCCTTATGTGAAACTTAGAATATCTGTTATAAAGCATTATACATGAACTTCTTATCGATAGGATTAAATAAGTGAAAAATCGATTGCAAAATTCTTTTTTTACATACAAAATCAAGTTGCGTTAAACAAAAGAGTGTAATAATAAAGTTTAAGAAAAGTATGCGATATAAGATTAAATTATGGGTAACTCAGTCCGATAAAAAAGCCCTATAAGAAATTTAGAATATCTGTTATAAAGCATTACACATGGACTTCTTATTACGAGGAAATGATTGAAAAATCGATTGCAAAATTCCATATTTACATACAAAAACCAAGTTTCGCTAAATAAAAGAGTGTAAAAATAAAGTTTAAAAAAACCCTGTGATATAAGATTAAATTCAGAAGAGATCAGCCCGATGTAAAAACGCCTTATATGAAACTTAGAATATCTGTTATAAAGCAAAAGCATTATACATGGGCTTCTTATCGATAGATGACTTGCAGGAGTAACATTGTGATCTGGCAACACAGCCGTCTCGGTCCCTTTGATTCGTTCATTAATCTAAAGGGCCAAATCATTTATTTTCGATAAATATCTTTCTGTAAGGGAATTTATATGTATAAAACCTAGTAATTTTTAACATATTCGCCTTCTATCGCAGTAAGGTTATTAATTAATGATTCATTAATAACGGTGTGTAGAAAATCCCCGTCAAACAGATCCATTAGTTTCAAAGTTTTGAATTAAACAGGTCTTTAACACAGTGCTCTCATAAATAGAGGGTTAATAAATGAAAAATGTTTATATAAAAGATGGTTAGTCCTAATGGAAAGCATGTGAAAATTGATAATAATTATTTTTCTTGTGTGAGAGGCGTGGCCGGTAAACCTTAATCAGTTAGTACTCTTTGGGTGGTTTTGAAGACATTCGAACTCGGAAAAAGATGCAGAAGAAGGTTTCGCGATTTTAAGCCTTTAATACAAAAATTTTTAGGAAATTTTAAAAAAGGTAATATGATAGCATAGTTATCCTCTATAATTCGATATTTTGACATATCAAAGCAGTTTTGAGTTTCTTGAGGATAAAAAGCACTAATTAATCCTCTTTATAACTCGAATGTTATTGTTCTTTTTATTTTAGGATTCAAAAATAGTATATTTGTACTTATTGAAGAAAATTGTGACCCAGATATTTTGTTGTCACTGTTTATTGATTTAACCATATTAAATAATAATAAAAAAGACAAGTGCAATAGTAATCTTAATTTTATTGCTAATTTCGATGGGGCACTGTAATATTTACAGCTCTAAAAATGGCGAATTTGATATCAATATCTATAAGTGATGATAACGTATAAATGTTATAAAGGATTTTCCCGAATAACTTACTATTATCGTTCATTACTAATCACATGATACTTATAAACTATATAGTCATTCATAGGATTTCACTCCATTGTAAAATATAACAAAGATAACAGTGATCTTCGATTATGATTCCAAAAGACAGCATCATTAGATTTTCATCATCTTATAATTAGTATCATTAAAATTTTAAGCCCGAAATGTTTTTACATTTCATGAAAATTAAGAGCAACTATGATCCAAAAACAGTCAAGTAGAGACATTAGCCAAAATTTCTTTCAAGTTTTTCAAAACGCCTGTGCTTCTGAAGATATGGTTAGCAAAATAATTTATAACAATCTAAGGATTTTAAGGATTATAAGATGTCTATTTGCTAATAACTCAATAGGTAACTGATTGATCAAAAAATGGAAAAAACTGTTCAATTCCAAATCGCTTCCATGGTCAGGCTTTCCAATTTTATACCTCTCCGTTAAAAAATGAATTTGTAAATGTGCCAAAACGTTGTGCGCTTGTTGAGCAGAGCAGTTAAGAACAGCCTTAACCCTTTAGCAACGAGGGTGTTTTAAAGGATTTTTACTCTTTTGTCAACGTTTTTTTTTTCTTTTCTTTTCTTTTGCCTAATTGAATCGAAGGCATGCTTAGATAAGAGAAGGCCAGATTTCCATCTAATTCCATTAATGGTAGGAATAATCAAGGATTCTGAGAACTTTATGCGTCGCATATGCGTGTCGCTTGTCACGATGGAAATAAACTAAAACTTTTATTGTATTTTATCTGTGTGGATAATTTTTTCATTAACGTGACACCTTTTTCAGCACTATGCTGTATCGCATTTTAATTCTGTTCATCTTCTTTTACAAGGTTCCTTTCTAGATATGTGTGAATGATGGCTAGCACGAGGAAGAATGCATCTCACAGATTTTAATAATTTTTTTCATAACAGAACTCTCAATGTGCGGTAATAACTTTTGAGAAAAGTTAATTTCGATTCTTTTTACCCGACTGCCAAGAGGGGTTATGTGTTTCACGCGTATCTGGGTATGTGGATTACTTTATACCCTCGAAACATCCCAACGGCCGGATGGATTTTAATGAATGAGGTCTCTATCGATTCGTCTTAACCATCCAATTGTTATAGGCTAGGTTTTGTTTTTATTAATTCAAAATGGCGGCCGTAAAATACAAAATCCCAGAAGACACAAAAAAAAATTTACTCACCTTATTGAGTGGCATATCATTGGATAGGTCTTTCAAAATGAAGACGATGTTTCATTGACTATTTTACAGTCGGAAGCTCTGGTTAAATATTACACAACCTGGAAGTTGTGTAGGTAAGGATCTCTAGCTTTACTGCAACTATAACCATCATAGACATCTATAGGCCTTTTCAAAACAATGCTTATAGATAGGAACTAACAATTAAACACCTTAAAAGTCATCAATACAAGTAAATAAAAACATAGGTAAATCATGTAAAAAATAGCTTAACATTGATGAGAAATATTTGATTAGTTCGCTTTTTACGCAGTCGGGTTTTTTGATTTTTTAAATTTAATTTTAACTTGTTCAACAAGTTTACCACAAGCTTTCTTCTTTCTAAAAATCGATCTGCTTTTCCTTTCTGCAAATTGGTAAAATCACAATTTTAATTTCAGAAACAATTAATTAATTACTCTTTTCATCAGAGAACTGTGATTCTGAAGCAGACAATGACAGAAACACGTTACCTTTCCTGGAATAATATCTTTCTCATGAACTTATCAAAAGGAGTCACTAATTAATTATTCTAAAAAAATATCGTTGTAGTTTTATTGATTTTCTGAAGTAAACTGGAGATCGTCTACGAATTGTTGAGTCCAGATCATCTTCTAACAACCATATTTTCAATAAATGCGCAAACTTTATCTTCATTTTGAAATTTTAAAATTGTGCACTTTCCTTTAATAAAAGTTTATTTTTATTGTCGGCTCATATCTTCATAATTCTAACATTTAAATGCTAAACTCGTATTCCATGTACTCGTAGGAGCCAATAACATTGCTACAAACATAATAATGATAAATAAATTTAAAAAAAGATAAAGACATTATTATTTTTTTTATCAGTAATATAATATTCAGTAGGTGAGTTAATAATAATATGTAAAATTATATTACGTTCAATAATCAAGAAAAGTGTCCGAAAAAGTCTTCAAAAATCGTTTTTCATATATTTACAAAATTGCTATTAATTTTAATATTTAATAATTAACTTACAACTTATGTTTATTTTTAAACCCGACGATATATTTTCCGATTATTATTATTATTATTATTATTATTATATCAATCCTTTTTTCTCCACGCAAAATTTTGAGATGACACATATTTAAGTACTTTCAAAATGCTTAATTTTGATTAAGTTATAAGTAAAAGTACCAAAGTGCTTGTTATCGATGTAGCTTTCTATATTCAGGTATAATTACATTTGCTTAAAAGAAATAAGAGAGTAAAATAGTATTAGCAATCAAGCTCGCAAGCTCATTAATTATGTTCTATTTCTTATATCGCTATTTATTGAATTGATGATGATATTAATGTTCAAGAGAAATTATCAATCCGGGTACCAAAAGTTAATCACACTTATTTTCCAATAAAATTCTCTGTCAGTTGAAAAGTAAATAATTAATTGATCGTCCTAAATAGCAGATGACTTAATTCTTATGGTTATACTCGTTTAAAATCTTCGATTCATATAAATATTTTTTCTTTACCATGGACGGAACATCTGTATTTTATGTAATAATTTTATTTTAGTTGATTGGTTTTTAATTACTTATATGATATACACTTTATCAAAGCAATGTTAGTTAATATCTGGGTGATAAATGACTTATAGAAATTTTCTAATCATAAATCTTGGCATATAGAGTAAGAAACATCCGTGTTTTTTATGTGGTATCTCATAAAGTGAGATGTTAGATGACAGTTTAATATACTAGTATCCGTCAGGCCGAAATGTCGGAGCATGGAGATGCGTAAACTTAAAAGATATAGTTTAAAAAAATGTTTTATTTTCTAGATTACAGCTTAATAGTATAAAAGTAAGTTTGAAATAACAATCGTCGATACTTCATTTTAAAGTGTTTAATCCAGTCGTCAGTTGCCTCGGGTAATGCACAAATGCTAATCTGTCCACAAAAGCTCCCATATTTCAAATTTGATAAAGCTTGTCCTTAGCGAAAATCACTTCCATTAGAACTTCCTCTAAATGACAAACTACAGTAAAAGTGACATAAGTTGTTTTATGTGACAACATCTTTAAATGAATGTCCACAGTAGTTTTTGACAAAGTTAAACTCTGGAATTTGTGTGTAGTGACAAGGTACGCAACAGTTAAAAGTATCTAACTTCGTGAGAATGAGGCTTTTTCTTCTTTCCAATATTTACAAAGAAGTTTGATTAAAAAAAAAAATTTCCAGTGAGAAATGGCCCATGATACTCAACAAAATGAGCTATTATAGACTGTGGCAAGCCTCGAGGTTGAAATCGTGGGCCATAGGCAATATCTTTTATCGTACTTAGTGCACCGTTTACCAATCCTCACTCCGTCTAGATATTGGTATGTAGCATAATGCATAATCCTGCATCCAGCTGCTGAGGAAAGCCCAGCCTGAAGTCCAGACGCGTGATCACCTTCACTCCATCTTGCTATTTAATCATTGTGATCTGCTAAAATTCTTGTCATTGACCTCCGCTTTGATTTAAGAAGTACTTTTTGATTATATTTTTTAATTTGCTTGGTTTTGAGAAAAAGACATATGGCATCTTCAAATAATTCAAGTTAGCCGAAAGCAGTGTATCTTTGCATCGTTGCATAAGAGGTGAGAGGCAGTCTAAAACTTGACTCACGCAAAGTGGATCTTTTGGAACTGTGTCTGATGATCGTCGTTTTGTCTCAATGATTTTGTTAATATGAAACATTTTTTAAAAGCTCTAAGCATTTTTTGTCCGCGAATAACCAAAATGACTTTTATAGAATGTCTCTTATATAGAAGGATGTCTTTTAAGCGGTGTAACTACCTAATACGTCCAAGGATTTACACAAAAAAGGCTCTAAAACGCTCAATGCTATCTGTTTTACCATCGCGACATCTTTGTTCAAGGTCAGCCAAAAGACGACATCCTATCATTGAAAATTCGACAATAATGAGAAATAAAACTGGATCCATGCTGAGCTGTAGATTTATTGCTGACTTTTTAAATTAGCAAACTATTTAAAATTCGTGGTTCTTTAAGCGCTGAGTGAATTCCCTTGTCTTTGACATTAAATGCAGAAGTACCTGTTTGTGCCAAAAGAATGATATCTTCTGATCGTAACTGCTCTATGATTGTTTTACTAATTTCTTTGATTATCGTACATTTTCCGGTTCTTCCTTTTCCAATAATAAAAGTTGACTTAGGGAAATTTGTAACTTTTGTTTGCAAAGACAAAAGCTGTTCAGTGCATAACTGAAGTATCTTCTGCTGCTTATCTGTAAATCTGATGTCAGGATTATCAAAATTTTCATGCAGTGTAATTTTTTGTTCTTTAGAATAATTCAGAAATGTTAAAAGTAAAGAGAAACCATTGGATAAGAGAATCTACGGTAAAGATAAAGAATTATCACCGGATGTATTTGAGCGATTTTGATTTGTTTAATGTAGCTTCGATCTTTGAGACAATCAAAAATTAGAACTTGATCCATCGAGTTAGCGGCAGAAAACTTCAAAGATCCTTCAAAGACTTGCTTGCCTGGCACAGCCCACACTTATTTAATATGGTAATAGGTAACGGTTTGTAACACGCATGTAACACACACACATAGGTAATCTGCTATACCCCTCTATCGAACTTGATACCTTTATTCATCTGAGTTGTTGTTATATCGTTATTCTTGAAGTACTTGGAAGGCATCTGGGTTATTCTTATGCGATATTTCCACATAGAATTACGCTGAATAACTCTTTACATTTTAATTGCTTTCTTTTAACCGGCATTTTCAAAACATCTGTGTCCAATGTTACACATATAAAAATATGTATATTTCTTAAAATGTACACTAAATCTAGGCAACAGATGAAAAAAAAATGAGGGATTGATTTATGACATTTAGTGAACTTGATTTCTCACGAATTATAATTCATTGCTGTTTCCCTTTTCCCGATCATAAGCATAAAACTATATAGTCATATACATTAACGTCGAATTTCTAGCTAAGCTTTGCGACATTTGGCGACCAAAAATATGTCGCCATAAATTAAGCCAATTTGGCTGTAGCTGGCTAATTTGGCGAAATTTTCATTGAAATTCAGTTCTGATGATTCTTTTCTAATCAGATTCTTCGCATTTTAGCTTCGTGTTCTCCTGTAAAATTAGCTAAAATCTTAAAACCAAGAAATAGGGAAGCTACCTTTCTCAACCAGTACAGGAATTTTTTATTTTGTAATCTACATATTTCCGTTTTCTAGTGTACATCTTGACAAAAAATGCTTATCTTATTCGCTTCAGAATGTTCACTTACATTTCAGTTGCAATACATTCACTTAAGATGAATTAAAGAAAAATTGAGTAATCTTCAGTAATTGGGACCGCTACCAAATTGTTAAATTTGCGCATCAAACAACGCTCAGTAAATTATGAATATGTCTAGAAACTCGATTACGAAAATTTCCCAATAAAAACATACATTCGTCTGAATAATAACATACGAGTACATACATAAGAATACATACATATAAGTAAGACATACATGACATTATATTTTTCTCGATTTCTTTGAGTATCACTCGTAGCTATTCGGCTAATGTCCAAAATCGTATTTTCCGTATTCGATTTCTTTTCGTTTCTCTTAATTTAAAATAAAAAATGAACTGCATCGATTTGAAAGCTTACGGAGAATGAAAAGTTCGAAAAAAAACAAAAAATAGTGGCCGTGACGTACGGAGAAAGTAAAACTTCTGAAAGGGGGGGGGGGTGTTCAATCTATATCTCAGGTCACCAATGTATCAACATAGTCTTCAACATTCGACTCCATAATGATCCGTGTGAGGTTAAAATGCATAATTTACAGCAATGGAGTTAATGTTTTAATTAATAACGGGATGAATCGCGTCGAATTTCGACGAAGGAAATTGTTTAAAAACGAACTCATACATAGGTTAGTAGTTAGTCTCTTGAAACAAATATTATTTTTAACTTAAAGTTACCAAATTACTAATTCCATACACTTCGACTGTTCAAAGTATTAAAAAATTAAACTGTATTATTATAATAAAACACTCATACTACAATATATATTAAAACACACATGCAGATATAAATAACGCCTGCATTCAACAGTTAAAGGTATATATAAGTATTTTACAGACATACATACAATAAATACAAAAAACCCAACTGGAGTGAAAAATTAGCCAGAGCCAGGAATCGAACCCGGGACCACTGCATATTTTGCATAGTTTGTATTATTATACTTAATCAAGATAAGTAATTTTGATGAAATGACACATTGAGGCTGTTATGTTTAAAATTACAGATTGAAAATCAGAAAAAAATGTTGCACCTTAACCCTTTGTGGGGGAAGTAATTGTCTTTCTGTAATGTCGAATTCACAACGGAATCTGCAAAAAGATTTATTGCAAAATAAGGAAAAGCAATGTTACGACTTTTTTTCCACCAAAGTTAGAAAAGTAAAATTTAATAAAAATTCTCTGGTGCAAATCTTCATTAATCGTAGGTGGGATAAAATTTATCCCACCGCCCCTCAAGGGGTTAGGTTAATCATGGAATTATTTTTCGCGTAAAATCTAAATGCTATTTTCACCGTCTCAAAATTTGCATACGCATCTCTCATATTTACATTCATCCTTTCAAAAATATATCAATGCGCAATATGTGATTAATGATGATTAAAATATATCTTTAAAAATATATTTCTAAACTTAAAATCAAGTTTGTCAACTACGACTTTGCATGTGAACATCCGCACTCTTGACTTGTGATTCTAATCTCCGTATCGGCGAGTAAAATTCCAAAAATTTATATCTTTTAGATTGCGTTCGTAGTAAAATATTTACTTTTATCAGAGAAAATGATCGTTTTCATTTAAATATGATGTCATTTTGCCTCACTGAAGCATTTCCCCAAGCGTCTGAGCTTTTTTCAGAAAAATTGAGTGTTTTTTTTAAAGCGTGACGTCATTTTCTGTTCAGTTTTTTGAGAAAGTTTATTTTGAATTTTATGAGAAAATGGCACCAATAAAGATAAACAAACCTTATTTTTTTCCTTTCTTTACAACAATGGAAGTAATCCAATTGCTACCATTTTGAAACAAATTCATAGAAAATTTTTTAATTTTAAATTTAAATATAAAAAATCCCTGCCGGCTCGGGCCTACAGGCGGAGGTAGATTTCGAAGTTAAGTACCAAATTCACCAACAAAACTTAAATCAAGATTAAAGATAAACCAAGTTCCTTCGCTAAGAATGAGCTCTAGGGAGCTAAACATTTTGTGAAAATTCTAATATACACACACGCATGTATATGGAATAGGTTTAAAAATGGCTAAATCAAATTCAGAGAACCTCAAAGTGTTAAAATATGTTAATATTTCCATAGTCGGGTTTTTATCATGTTTTAATACGTTTCTTCAAACTCAATGACGTTACATATTCACCTGCTGTGGTCCATTATATTTTCAATTTGACAATATTTTGTTGTTTATTTTAATTCGTCAAACTATTTATTTCATTTTGAATTTTCATGCAGAAATCTTGCTCTAGAAAACTTATGACGTAATAGTCAATTTGTTTTCAATTCGTCAAACTATTTATTTCATTTTGAATTTTCATGCAGAAATCTTGCTCTAGAAACTTATGACGTAATAGTCAATTTGTTTTCAATTCGTTAAACTGTTTATCTAATTTAATTTTTCACGTGAAAACACTGCATTAGAAAGGCAATTGTTGTGGTGAGAATTTTATTGCTTTTTTTTTAAATTGTTGGCAACAGCTATAAGGAAAAATATTTATTTTTTCCTGCCATTGTTGTGTAAAAGCTGGTTTTATCTGAATCATGTTAAGACGGTATTCAAAAATTTAAACCTTCCCCATTCCCATTCCCTTGGACCGATTTTGCTCATTTTCAATCCCCGCCGAGAAATTAGCTATCTTAAAGTTGTTGGCGAGTTTGAAGACGTTCCGTGCATAATTGCGACTTTTATCGTGCGGACAAAATTTAGTACATACATACATATACATATATATATATATATATATATATATATATATATATATATATAAACTTTTTAGGTGGGGGTGGTTTTGGGTTCCTGGGGTCATGTAATGAAAAGTTATGAAGGAATTTTTCAAAAGTCGCACCATGGTAACGACTGCAATAGGTAGTATTTCTTACGAAATCTACCTAAAATAGCTAGTGCGGGTAAATATACAAAGAAACGGCTTTCATTAAAAAAAAAAAAAAAAAAAAAAAAAAAAGAATTAGTAAAATTGGTTCAGAAAAAAGATCAAGGTTGATGACTAAAAAAAGAAAGCCTTACCTTTCAAATATATAGAATTAAACTCGCAATGTTATCTCTATGGGAAAATTTTGAGCCGACATTTCAGGCTGTTAGGGTTGACGAATATTTATAATTTTCAATACACGCCGAGATTTTGGCATCACCGACGTCCAGCTCATATTTTGTGTCGATGCGACAAATATTTTGGACGCTATCGTGTTAACAAAAGTGTAATTTTTGCAGGGAAGCCGAAGCTGAGCTCCGACAATTATTTAAATACTTTTCATACTTTTATAATGCACCCATGTCTTATAAAAAAGTAATTTTCAATTTAATTAATCTCTTTTATTTCAAAGCTTTTTATAGTCATCTTAAACGCATTTTTATGTACTTTTTCAAACGCAATAAATCCATAATTTATATAGAGTTACATCGATAAAGTTATATAGATTATTTGGTTTAATTGAAATCTTTTCTCGATTTTTTTATTAATCGAAATATATACATATATATATTCGAAACTAACTTCGGTTAAACAAAACGATTAAACCTCTATTCAAATAATGAAATTTTGTATAAAAGATTGAAAAAAAAAATTAAAAATTAGACTAAGTTAAAAAATGATTGGAAACTGCACAGCACAATGTAGTCACGTATATGCCTGCAAGAAAGATTAAATTGCTATACGTTGTTTTTGATCCTATAAAGCTTATGTAACCGAACTATCTTGACCGATTTCAAAATTAAAAACTCCATTTCAACGTGTTTATCCCATAATTCTCAATAAAACTACAAGTTTTCATGTTTTCATATGCAGTAATTTTTTAATATAAAGATTCCCGGCTACAATAAACTCAATTGCGGCAGAAGCAGCAGTATTAATTGCCTTTTATATAATTAGAGAAAAACAATAATATTTAATTTCATAAATAGACATTAAAAGATGTTCACCTTTATCTAACTCACATTATTTATTTTCAGCTTCTAATTCTACCTAATTTTCACTAAAATGTTTCATAAAAAGACCGTTTTATGACGCACGCTGCTTATAGCGCTACTTATTTGCATAGTGTTATTTTGTTCACCTCTGAATTCTACACAACATTCTCAAAATTGGTGTCAAATCACATATTTTTCAGTGAGTACTTAAAGCTGTTCCCAAATCCAAAGGGTCAGCTTTCTGACATAAGTTTTAAATCATTTTTGTTCGGAAACGCATGAAACTAGAAGGTATTGTTATTCAGAAACTATGTCATCGAACTGTTTTTTTTTCTGTTTTCTTGTAAACGCAATAGATATTTCAGAAAGTACTATCAAAGTGGGCATTTTGAACCGAACTTCCGAACGAAAGAAGAAAATCCAGTCAGTAAGGGGAGAAAAATGCCGTGTCGCGTGATCAAAATCACTTATAACTCAATAGGTAATTGATTGATCAAAAAATGGAAAATACAGTTCGATTCCAAATCGCTTCCAAGGTCAGGCTTTTCAATTTTATATCTTTCCATTAAAAAATGAATTTGTAAATGTGTCAAAACATTTTGCGCTTGTTGAGAAGAGCAGTTGAAAACAGCCTTAAAGAGATGCATCATCTATACATAAATTAGCTGATAACGAAATCCCATGTTAACTTCACTGATTGTCAGCAAGTAGCCTAAAAAAGTCTTATTTGAAAAAACAGCTGCAGTTTTTAGTTCACAGGCTATCAAAGACTGAGAGCTAATTTGCTGCAGGTTCTGTATGTACGATGTATGTATGTACGTAACGCAATAACTCTTGATAGAAATATTCGATTTGCTTCAAATTTTGTAAATAGGTTCATTCTGATAAGGTGTTTCCCTGATTAGTTTTAGGAGTTCATTGGTTAAGTATAAAAGGGAGAATGGGGGTGAGAGGGTAATCCTCTTAATTTAGATAAATGGCCTTTTCATGCAAAATTATCCTATTTACTTTAAATTTGGTTTACCGATTTATTCTGATAAGTCGCTTCCCTGATTATTTACCGTTTTGCTCAAAAAGAGTGAGCTCTATGTTATGAATAATAGACATAAATAAGATTATAATATACAGTTAGTGTGAATAACCTGTGATCTCAATGCCGTCAGTTTAACTGGACACTTTTCTTTTTTATTGTGTACCCTACCATCATCTCGTTTTATTGATATGTCCAAATACTCATATATGTGTTTAAAATACAGATATCTTGAAGAAAGGCATTTCCAGAATCCAGTTGATTTTTGTTTCACAAGTAATGGAACCAAATGTCATGAAAGCGAATATTATCATTTTATAATTTATGGATGGTGTAAAAATTCTTTGTGTTTTACTTACTTCTATACTAATTGTCATTTCTATGACGATTACGTTGTTTGAAATTATTGTAATATTTTTGAATAAAACCTTTAGCGATTTTCTTTAGTTGTGCTAAAGAGACTTAAAAAATATTTCTAAAATAATAAACCTCTACGACAGCCGATAAAATTGCTCTCTATGATAAAAGTTTCATCGAAATCGGGGTGTACCTTTTGGGTAGGGTTCCTTGTAAGAATTGGTTTATTATGCAACGGTACAAATTATATGTCTATATAGCAAAAATTAATTTTAAGCTCGGTTGAAAGAAAAATGGACTTGATCCTCATTGGTTATGGGTGCTCCAAATAATGTTGTTTTAAACAAAAATTTTAAATATTATCACGAAAAACAATGATCAGTAATCCAATAAATCTCTTCCAGTCCTCATCCAGTTCTTGAATAAATTTCCAAAAGCATTACCTTTAAAACAGGTTTAGAAACTTTTAAATTGTTTCTTCACACTTATTTTAATTGCATTGTTCGAAACCAATAATTAACTTTCATTACACCTTTTGCAGCCAACTAACAGCCACCGACTAACAGCCATACAAAATTATACCCATTGGCTATATAACCCGCATATCATCTCATCCCAGTTATGTTGACCATTAATCACAAGCATTAATTACTAACGATTAGTTTATTGCTGCAATTAATTAAACGTAATAAATTGTTTGTGAGGTTAATTTCATATAATAATACTGCACGCAGTGATGGAACTTAAAATGTAGAATAGGAAATAGAAAAATAATATCTCGTCAGCGTTTAGTAAATTCTTCCAGAGATAAATTACACGACCAGTTTCACTTATCTATCACGATACTTTTAAAATACTCAACTACTCTTATTTTTTACACCTATTTAATAATTAGTAATGGCTGAAAGCATGGTGTATCTACTAATTTGCAAGTTTGTTTCACCATGAATTCTCGGTCACAGTTATTCATAAAATGATCACAATGTTTGTTACTGCTTACTTCGTTGCATTTTATATCATCTAATATATCTAATGTATAAAAATGAAAAATTGTCTATCTGCCTGTAATGATATACAAATCCACAGTTTGGAAGCCAGAATTGTGAAATGTTATGTACATGTGTATTAAAACACGGCCGAGGCAACTAAAGCAATCCGGAATCGAAATAATTTATAGTTAACTTTTAATTAATAAAAAACCACCAATTTAACAGCAAATTCCAATCAAATTTAAACACTTTTCATTATAGCAGCTGCCAACAATCAAAATTCACAATAAAATCCTTTTTTTTTATGTTCAACCCGTAATCGCGCGAGTTCTTTAACCTCTTTAACCAATGTGAGATATACATATTACGTACGACACACTGCAATACTAAAAAACTGTAGTGGGTACTACGATAATTCTTTTACCTCACATACAAATAATTAGAGATATGCATATTACGTACGCCAAGCTGCAATACTAAAAAGCCCCAGCGGGTATAACGATAATTCTTTTACCCCACCTGCAAATAATTTGAGATTATTTAATTGCGCATAATTATTACAATTTTTTTAAGGCAAACATTTTATCACAAACATCAACAAAACTTTTTATTCTATTTGTTCCCTTATTTCAAAGATATCGTTTTATCGTCTGCTGCCATAGTAACAGGATAAATTAAATTTCATTAAAAAAATGCGCATTAGTAGAAAAATGTTTTACTAAATCGAATTGTTATTTTTAATTTTGGTTTTAGAATTAAATTCATGAAGTCCCGTGCATAGAACGGGTTAAACAGCTAGTCTATATTATAAAAAAGGAAAATGTGTCTGTCTGTAATTCTATACGAATCCACAATTTAGAAGCCAGAATTGTGAAATGTTACGTACATGTGTATTAAAATACGGCCAAGGCAACTAAAGTAATCCGGAATCGGAATAACTTACAATTAATTTTTAATTAATAAAAAACCACAAATTTAACAGCAATTTCCAATCAAATTTAGACATTTTTCGTTATAGCTGTTGCCAACAATTAAAAATCCATAATAAAATTCTTACCACAACAATTGTTTTTCTGTTGCAAGATTTCCACGTGAAAAAGTGAAATAAATGGTTTGACAAATTAAAAAAAAAGATAATATTACATCATAACTTTTCTACTGCAAGGTTTCCACGTGAAAAACGGAAATAAAACAACTAGTTTGACGAATTAAAACAAAAGAGAATGTTACGTCATAATTTTTCTGTTTTATGATTTCCATATGAAAAATTATAAGTATTTAATTAATTTGACGAATTAACTATTCCTTCGCTTATCCATAACAGTGCATAAAGTTTACTGTTTTGCTCTACCTGTTGATTTTTAAATAACAAATAAATAATTTACCATAAAAAAGAAAAGCAAAGAAATAGAATGAAAATTTTTTAAAAATCAGGATTAACCTTTTGTGCACACACTTTCATTTTTATTTAATTCTTTATATATATATTTTTTTTAATTTCGTGTCCTATTTATTACTTTGAGGTAACTATAAGTAAAAGACAAATTATTCAAATTCTGTCCCCACACTCGAAAAAAAAAAAAAAAAAAGAAAAGCTAATTTTTGTTTCACCTCCACCCCAAGAAAAAAAAAAGTTAAATATTCCAAGTTTTTAATTTTTTGGTTTGTCTTTTCTATTTGTTAATTGATAAATTTAACTATTTAAATCTACAGCCCCTCACTATCATACACAGTTAAAAAATTTCTCTAGTGATTTTATGAGTTACTTTGAAGTAACAAAAGATAGTCATTCAATATTCCTTCTCCCCCGCCTCCCCTACCTCCCGTTAAGGCTGTTTTTAACTGCTCGGCTCAACAAGCGCAAAACGTTTTACACATTTACAAATTCATTTTTTATCGGAAAGATATAAAATTGGAAAGCCTGGCCATGGAATCGATTTGGAATCTAACTGCTTTTTCCATTTTTGGATCAATCAATTACCTATTGAGTTATTGAGTTGATTTTGACCACGTGACACGTCATTTTTCTCCTCTTATTGACTGGATTTTCTTCTTTCGTTCGGAAGTTCAGTTCAAAATGCCAACTTTGACAGTACTTTCTGAAAGAATTATTGCGTTTACCAGAAAACGGAAAAAACAGTTCGATGACATAGTTTTTGAATAATAACACATTCTAGTTTCATGCGTTTCCGAACAAAAATGAATTAAAACTTATGTCAGAAAATTGAACCTTTAGATTTGAGAACAGTCTTAAGAAATTCATCTCACATTAAAAAGGCAATTTCTAAACATCCTGGTTGGGGATGTTTAGAAAAAAGTTGGGGAAGATTAAAAAAAAAAAAAAAACTATATAGTTTTTTTTTTTTTTTTTTCCTTATTTGGCCTATTTTCACTCGACTTTGGGGATTGTTTCTGCAGAATGATTTGGTATTAAATTAATTATATAAGTTCATCTCAGAATATATGGTAATTTTCTGCCACAGGTATTTTTTAAAATCTGTGTTTATATACATCAAAATGCACTGAAATTGCATTAATTCATCATCCCCATAAATCCATTTTTATATGTAATCAAATATCTAGATTTATGAAGGTAAACATATTTCTTTAATTTAAGTAGGACTGTTATTCTAAAATATGCTAGTTCGTCTTCCGCCATTTCTGTTCGAAAGAAAACACAAGACGACGATTGGCATTAGGGCTGGCTGAACGTTCTCGCTTTCGCCAACTCGCCAAAGCTGGTGCTCAAAACGTCAGCTTTCATGAAGAAACCGCCGGATTTTAACTAATGTATGACACAATTGCAGCTTGAAATAAATACCATATACATGGTGGATACAAATTAGTTGAAATTTGTGAAATATTGTAAGGTCCCAATTGAACGACAGATTAGTAATAATGTATCTAAAGTTTGCTGCTATATTTCTTACTTCAGTACTGAAGTTCCAGTTCAGATTATTCTCGGAAGTGTTATACCATGGCCACAGAGGTCATCGACCGTTTTATTTGTAGATTTCAGTGAAGAGGTAGCTGAAATTGAGTTAATTGTGGGTAACTTTTGTTAAAGATCATATTTACAGTCAGCATCTTCTAAAATCCATTCTCGAATTGAAATGACAAGCCAACTCTGGACAACATAGTGCGAGAACTGATTTACCCATGGGATATTTTCTGAGTAACGATAGGAAATCGCGTCGAACATTTGTATAAAACGTTAACATTGAGTGTTTCACTAGCTTATAATCATGTCGACTCTCATATTCATAGGTATAACTACACATAACAAACCATTGTTTTTTGCCCAACTGATTTATAACCACTCTACATTTACCGTATGTGCACATTTTCGTTGCCATTTGCATAATGCAGCTTTGTTCCACATCTGGAACAATTATGTGTTTTAAATGACGCAGATATCGTCCACTCGACAGCACTATTATATGTTAAATATTTTACATTGTGTTTTACAAAAACATAGAAATTTGAATCAGATCTTAATGATAAATATTATCTATACTAATTCTCAGAGATATAAAGTAAAATAATCAGAGACAGGAAGTAAAATATTATCAGGTAAACACACTAGTCTCTTAAAGGTATATATATATATTATACAGACATACAAACAATAAATACAATAAACCCAACTGGAGTGAAAAATTAGCCAGAGCCAGGAATCGAACCCGGGACCACAGTATACAAGACTGCTGCTCTAACCACTGAGCTACTCCGGCCGATGCCTGAGTCTGCAATTTCTCACTAATAAACCATGTTGGGGAAGTCACCAGCCATCTATACGACAGCCTTGGATGACAGGACAACGATGAATAGATTTTACTATTACATCGATCTACGATAATTATAATAAAACACTCATATGAGTGTTTTATTACACTAGTCCCTCTTTATACGGAGATTCTATTGCGCAAGAAAAATTGCGACACATCTGAAAGCGTGATATAATCGAGGGTATTATAAAATTAAGAAAGATGTTGATCTACAAGTGAACGTTTTATATTTTCCAAATAATAATATAATAGTATAAAAATAATATTTAAAATGTATTTTTTCTGCTTCTTACACAATTCAGATGGTAACAGATTGTTTTCCATAAAGATATGAAAAGTAAAGCAGTAAACGGTTAAAAAAGGTGCAAACTTTTGTTTAGCAATTTGGGTAATGCCTGCTGGTTAAAAAGCACCCAGATCGATATCTGGTTTGGGTTTAAATACTTATAATGACTCAGTGTTTAATAATGCCTCAGTTTAATTATCCATAGTGCGTATAAATGACAATAGCACCATGGAAAAAACTTCCTTAACAAAGACTAAATAGCTACGGTGTTAAAAACTTATCTATTAGGTTAATTTTGTAAACAGTATTTAAAATAGCTGCCTTCACTTACAAATACAAATTTTAGGCATATACACTATATACACTCTTTAGAAGACAAAAAAAAAAAAGCTATTTGATTTCTAAACAGTTAAGAAACAATGTCAAAAGATCTACAGAAATATTGAATTAGAATCTAATCATGATTATTTAAATTCAACTTAGTATACATTTCAGTTTCATTTTTATAAACTAATCGTCTTTTTATATTCTTTGCACATAATACACAAAATTGATGCAACATAACAATAAAATATTCCGAGTCATTCCATGGTAACTTACATTGCACTTAGAACAATTTACTACAATAATTTTCGTAATATAACACAAGAAAAATATTCAAAAGTAAAGTTGACATGATTTGTTAACTCATTAAAGCCGGTTGGCAAGAAGGTGAACAAAACTTTTAAATTTGAATACCAGTATTTTAGTTTGGAAATTTTCACATTATCTACTCTCAAGTTTTGAGCGATTAAATAATTCAAAATTACAATATTTTAAAAACTGGTGTAGGAGAATTAAACAAAATGTAAAATAGGCTCTCTTTAATGGGTTAATTAAACCTATCCAAAGCAGAAGTTGGATAAAAATTACCTAAAACACTGTAAAAAAAATTCCGCAACGTTCCTGGGAAAAAATGGGCAGCTGAGTTGCCCATTATTTCCAAGAAACATTTCATGAAAATGACTGGAACTTTACTGTATATGTTAAAAACTTTCTACAGAAATGCCAGTAAGTTTCCTGCGAAATACCAGGAATATTTCTGTTGACAGCAAAACATTACTGACATTTCACAGCATGCGGGATCCGCAGACGATTTTTACATTTCCAGTTGACAATTTTCGCTTTATTATCATTATTTGTTAGAATGAAAAAATATTTTGAAATTGACATCAAAATTATTATTTATAATTTACACGAAAAAATAAATTTTCAGTTAAAATTCAATAAAGTAAATATATATATGATATATTGTTTCTGAACTTTGCTTAAAATATAAAAATATATAAATGTAAATAATAATTAGAAAAAAATCTAGACATAAAATATTTTGGATTTTCGTCAGTAATTATGTTATTTTACAAGTTTGATAAAATACATATAAATTTTCATGAAAAAAAAAAAAAAAAAACCTAAACGTAATTGTATATTTTTTCCGAAAAAAAAAATCAAATTTGCAGCAATTCAAAGTGTCAAATATATATCAAATTTAAATCAAATTGTAATAAAGTGTTAAAATATAAAATTAATTAAAAAAGAAAAAAAAAAGTCAAGAGGTAGCATCGAACTCGGGCCGTACGGGTGGCGTGCGAGCTTTCTGCGTCCACACCACGAAAGACACGTTGAGAGCTGCAAACTAATGGGTATTTGAAACGTATGCTAAACCTCGGCATCTAATTTCTGAAAATCTTAGGCCCATTTTAAGAAATCCTTTCACAAGAATAATTAGGGATAAGAACTCTAAAACATACTTTAAATTAATCAAAATCGATGAGAATCATGTTTGATGGTCCCCTGGTTAATGGAGATCCAAATAATAAGTGTATTATTTTTACACGGTCTGCTCGTTAAACATTCCACAGACAAGTACGAGAGATAATCTCTTAGCGATGTCACAGAGGTATTGTATTTTCATCTGAATTGTCTTGACAATAGAGACGTAAAGGATTATGTCGTCTATTGATTTATTTGCATTCCATATTGATTTATTTACATTCATTTAAGGATTTCGTTTTCGACACTCGCGCGCGAGCAACGGATTATAGCAAAAAAATAATAAATGGCGGCCGCAGCGTTTTGCTGTTTCCAACTTTTGTTCAGGAACGTTTCAGATAAGAAAACCAGAATTTCACAGGAAAGAGCTAAATTATTCTGAAAACCTGAGAAAAGGCGAAACGTTCCTGGATTTTACATGGAACGTTACCATTTTTTTTTACAGTGAACATGAGAATGAAAATTATATTTTTAATGGTAACTAAACTTTCTTTTTTTTGTAATGTCAGTTACCATGATAAATATAAGAGCCAGCGTTCAACAAATAACAGTAAAATTAGACAATTTTCATCTAAATCGTGCTTTGAATAAGTTTGGTTTAATTAAAAAATCATGTCAACTTTACATAATTAATACTTTTTGGGTGTTACATTACTGAAATTACTGAAGTAATTTTTTTGTAAATGTAATATATGTTACCATAGAATGTCCGTCCCTCATAAATGGCTTTTGTAGAGGTATTTTTTGTACGCAGGTGCCTAAAAAAACATTTAAACAAATTTTAAATTTTTACCTATATTAGTCACATAACAGCTATTTTTATTTTAACTAGTAAAAATTAAATGATTTATACAGGGTTGCACTTAAACGAAAACGAAATTGCACAGGGTGGGTAGATGTATTTACTTTTAGGTACAACTCTTTCAAAATGGTGTATGTGATTAAATATGGTGAATATTAGCTAATATTCGGAAATAGTAGTATACCGTGTTTCGCAGAACATATAATTGCAGTAAAAAAGATTATAATTGCAGTAAAAAGAACACTTTCACCACAGCTTTTCTTTTTCCTTTAAAAATGTCAACTTTAGTTACTGATTGTTGATTTGACGAATTATAAAATATAGCATATTTTAAAGAGACTATTAGGATTTTAATCTTCGGTTGATAAATAAAACTGGCTTCAAGAAGACATAACCTTTAAGAATCACAGTTCTATACAAAGCTTTATGATTAGTTAAATCATTTGAATTAAAATTTCTTTTGCAGTACTAATTGCAATTTACTCAGTTCTTCCTGTCTTTTCTTTATATGAACGGTTATGCGAGTCTTGGAGGCATGCATTATATTCATAATATTGTCTCTATTTCTTCTAGACGTATTCTGCTGATTTATGGCCATTCTCTCAACACGTGTAGCAGCATTGAAGTGAAATATGTCGTCCTTGTATATTGACGATGACTTATAAGCTGGCACCTGATGTCAAGCACACAAGTTAGATGTATGTGTTCAATAAATAAATAAATAAACAAATAAATGTAGGAATAAGAACGTGCAGGCTGACGAAAATAAGCTATCACTTGTTCAGTTGACAAATATTTAATAATTTGCTTATTGATTATACTAAAAATACAGGCAGTTAAAATTCTGGGCTATAGGTATTATAATATATATATATTACAGGGGAACAATATTTAGTAATTAATTAAAGGTTGAAACTTGGATCTACTCAGATCCCGACGTGAAATAAAATAAAAGGGGCAACGCCCTATCATCAAGAGAGCGGTCGGCAGAGAACGTCTTTCTCTAGCCAACGCTGAAAAGCATCTCCCGTTGTCTGTCCTGGATATCTGGGTTCATCCTTGAGTTTTTGTTGGGCTAACAATCTTTTCATGGAAACTGGACTTCGACCTCTCAAAGCATCTGGTGTGTGGTATTGTTTCGCCACCACATAAATAAGTGAAATATTCACTTAATGGGCAACTATACAATAAATTAAAAACATTCCATAATTTAGAAAAAGTTCTTGCCAAAATTTTAACTAAAGAGAAAAATTTAGTTACAGAGATTGCCGCCAAGTGTCATGTTAATTTTTTAGTCTGAAATTAAACAAAACAAGAAAGAAAAAAATCATGCATCCAACATAGATTATGAAACACTTTCGAATACATTCAGAATAATGTAACAAAACTGCATCGTTTAAAAAATAAAAATATTACGTCTAATTCAACCATATGGAAACGCATAACTTATTTCAAAACACAATTTGACCTGTTCCCATCTACAACTGGAAAATTATCCGAATTTTTTCATCAGCCCTATATAGGATATATCCTCTTTGCTCCCTGGATCCCCAAATGGGGACCTCCGTTTTGTCCCATTTAATTAATTGTATTCGAATATAATTACAATTTCGATATCAGAATGATACGTTTCGAAGTCTGAGATTCGAACTAATGCAAATAAAATAAAAATCTTAATCTGAAGTCAAATGGGGGAAGAAACGATTCAGTAATAATTAATAATACTGCATTAATACTCAGTAGCGAAGAGATTATAGATTCGTATCTATTAACTACATGCATGCCATAATTTAGCTCACTTAAGAAATACATATACTTCAGTAGAAAATTCCCTTTCAGCAATTTCTTCTAATAAATAGAATGGTACGTGAATATTTTTGTGTGGCCCTGTATATGAGCTATAGAATTTATATATAACGAGTAACATGCAAAAAATTAGTTAAATTTAAAAGCGCATACCCAATTTTAAATCGTAAACTCCAGCATTTATTACCCAAAGACAGTACTGTAACCGATTTCTTTTGTGCGTCCCTGTAAATGAATAAAAAATGCTATGAATGCCCTGTTCTAACGTGATCGTAGCAAAATTCAGTGGTTTATATCAGTTTCAATACATTTGAAATAGCGCAATGTCATTAAAATACTCTGCAAACGATTTTTACCCATATACCATAATATAATGGAATTATTTTAAGTGTCCTGTAAATGAACTATTAATCTCATAAAATTCATATGCACTATCAAACATGCTTTGGTGACCATAAATAAGGTTTATAAATTGCTCGAAAATCCGAGTATAGTTAAGGGGAGTTAAAGCGTGGTGAGACGGCCAGACAGCCAAACGGACAGACGGACAGACAAACCGAATGCGTAAACACTTTTCAACTTTGTTGGAAAGTGTTAAAAAACAGACATTGCTGAATTGATTCATTAAGACGAATCCTGTTTATTATGTACTTCAGTATTGTCGCGTAGGTGTTGACTGAGAACGAGTGAATACAACAAGCATGAACCAACTCAAAACTTTATTCCCCCAACTCAAGGCTACACCAGCTTAAATACACTCGAGGGGTGCTTTCTCGAATGGAACATTCCAAGCTTGGAAAGTTCTAGAAATCAAATAACGATTAACATAATAATTAACATAATCACAATTAGCACATTTCCGAAGGAACTAGAAATAAACACAAAGCAATCTTTAAACCAAAACGAATTTTAGGACACTTGCCTCAACGGGGATCAACCTCACTACCTGCTGGTCTGTAGCCCAGCGCTTTACCTTGGAGCCATAGGTTCACAGAGCAGATAGTTCCAGTATCGCTATATTTAGTGGAGTGGGCCTTGATCAACCAGAAGGCTCTCCCGAGCACATAATGCTTGTTTCGTTACATTTACCCTTCCTTAGGAGGAAGCAGCGTCACGCTGCAATCTAGTCTGACTTCTCGTGGCAGGTCCCCTGGAATTCCTGTGCGTTTCTTGATCAGCTATTTGCTCGTTTGGATCAAAATAGGGTTTCAGCCTCTGAATATGGACTACGTCCTTTAAACTTCGTCGCCTTTTATTCTCTTCCATGCTCTCTACTTCGTATGATACATCAGACAGTCGTCGTGTGATTCGGTACGGTCCGAAATAACGCCTTAGAAGTTTTTCCGAAAGCCCAGCTTTTCTTATGGGAGTAAAAACCCAGACTAAGTCTCCGATATTATAGCTGATTGGTCGATGTCTTTTGTCATATCTTCGTTTGTCACTTGCTTGAGACTCGAGGATGTGAAGTCTCGCCAGCTGTCTAGCTTCCTCTGCCCTGGTGACTAGATGTTGTGCATAATTTTCGTTATATAGTTCTGCGAAGTGAGGAAAGATCACATCCAGAGGAGTCTTTGGGAGCACCGTGCTTGAGTATGATTTCTTCAACTATAAATTGGGCAATTTCAGTAGCCTCAGCAGTTGGTAATGCCTTTGTAACTGTGAATCTCGTCATATAATCCGTGCAGACAATAATCCATCGGTTCCCGTTCCGAGTAATTGGGAAGCGTCCAAGTAAATCTATTCCAATTTTAGTGAATGGTGCATCAGGGGGCTTTATTGGATGAAGTTGTCCAGGTGGAAGTCCAGGTGGAGATTTTCGTCTTTGGCACTCTCGACAGTGTGCCACATAACGGCGTATGCTGCCATATAGTCCTGGCCAATAATACTTCCTCCTTATCCGATCATACGTTTTGGCGAATCCGAGATGACCGGTAGTTGGAGCATCATGAAGACTCGTTAGTATATTGCGACGGAGTTGTTTCGAGACTACCAAGAGCCATTGCTGTCCCATAGGGTCGTAATTTCTTTTATAGAGTACCCCGCTTCTCATTTGGTAACCTCGGCATCCATCGCCTTTTTAGGTAGTTTTAATTATGGATTTCAACTGCTTATCTTTTAGCTGTTCTTTTACGTAGTCTGCGATGACAGCAAAGAAAGGGATTTCTCCATTGTCTTCGACTGCTGTCTCGGCAAGGGGCTTTCTTGACAGTGAGTCAGCGTCGGAATGTTTTCGACCACCCTTATAGATGACGTTGATGTCGTACTCCTGTAACCTCAAAGCCCACCGTGCAAGTCTTCCAGATGGATCTTTAACATTAGCTAGCCAGCATAAAGAATGGTGGTCCGTCACTACAGTAAAGGGTTTTCCAAAAATGTACGGTCTGAATTTACTGATCGCCCAAATGACAGCAAGGCATTCTTTTTCGGTTGTAGAATAGTTCTTTTCAGCTGCGGTCAGGGATCTGGAGGCGTAGACTATTGGTCTTTCCTTACCATCTTGATCCTGTACTAATACTGCACCAATGCCATAGCCACTAGCGTCTGTATGTATCTTCGTTTCAGTGTTTTGCAGAAAATGTCCCAAAACAGGTCCACTGGTCAGTAACTTCTTAAGCGTTGCGAAAGATTCCCTCTGCGATGTGCCCCAAGAAAACTTTGCATCTTTCTTGAATAACTCATGCAAGGGCTTGGCGATATCGACGAAATTTTTGGTGAATCGTCTGTAATACGAGCACAGGCCTAGAAAACTTCGAACATCTGCAACATTTTCTGAAACAGGGAACTTTGTCACAGCAGCTGTCTTTTGTGGATCGGGATAGATCCCATGTTGATCTACTAGGTGTCCCAATATAGTCAGCTTCTTTTTGCCGAACGAGCATTTGTTGGAGTTAAGCGTCAACCCTGCCTCTTGAATACATTGCAAAACTTTTCTCAGGCGTAATTGGTGCTCTTGAAAATTTGGTGCGTACACAATGATGTCGTCTAAATAGCAAAGACAGATGTTCCATTTGAGTCCTCGCAGTTCTGCATCAATCATTCGTTCGAATGTAGCGGGAGCATTGCATAGCCCAAACGGCATGACTTTAAACTCATAGAGGCCGTCTGACGTCACAAAAGCTGTCTTTTCTCGATCTTTTTCATAAACTTCTATTTGCCAATAACCTGACTTCAAGTCCATCATAGAGAAAATCGTCGCACCGGCGAGACAATCTAAAGCATCGTCGATGCGTGGCAGCGGATAAACGTCTTTTTTAGTGACTTTGTTCAATCTTCTATAATCGACACCGAAGCGCCATTCACCGTTTTTCTTCTTCACAAGTACGACGGGAGATGACCAAGGACTGTTTGAGGGCTGTATCACGTCTTCTTTTAGCATTCGTTGTACTTCATTTTCAATTATACGTTTCTCCGTTGTTGAGGTACGATAAGGTCTCTGCTTAATTGGAGCGCTGTTACCTGTGTCAATCTTGTGCTTTACACCATTGCATCTATATTTTCTCGATTTTCTGTTAATGTCGAAAATATCACTATACTCTTCCAGAAGATTTAAGAGTGTGTTTACTTCTTGACTAGTTAGCTCATTATCTAACATTTCTTTAAATTTTCCTCGAATCAGTGTCTTTCTTGACTTACGTCTTTTGGCATGTTCTCTGTCCGTATAATTCAGCGAACAGATGGAGTTATTTTCGATTACTGTTAAGCAAGCTATATTCATCCTCTTTGGTATTATCCGAGTTCGTCCAGAGAAATTCGTTACCCATATTTTACAGCAATTATTTTCTACCGTAATGATTGATGCTGGTATGGATAGCTCCCTTTCTTACATGAGAGTTTTGTTGCCAACAACCATAGCTTTATCTGCTTCTTGAATGTCTGGACTAACGGTACATATTTGCTTAGCTGAATTTGCCTCAATTACGTAATCTGTTGCGGCAAGCAAGGGAGAATCAGATTTACATACCACTGTGTCTGGGAGAATTTCCGATAGTTGAAGCTCTTCATTCCCACAATCTATAACAGCATCAGTGGCACGGAAAAAGTCCCATCCAAGTATTATTTTATGGCTACATCGTGGAAACACAAGAAAGTCAATTGGTTTCACATTTCCATTCAAGTTCACTTTTAATACACAATGTCCTGAGGCGGCTACCGGCTTTCCAGATGCAGTCTTCAATATAGATCCATTTTCTCTAAACATAGGTACATTCAACTGCCTGCGAAATGCTTCAGATATAACCGAATAATCGGCACCAGAGTCGACGAGGGCTTTTAGACACTGTCCATTTACGGTAACATAGGTTGTGTTTTTTTGTAACTTGGTAATAATGTGCGCCGGAGGATTTTCTTTTATTGCGGCCTCACCTCCTGCATATGTCTCTAGAGATAGATTTCGTCTTTAGCTCGGCGTGGAGAACGGCTAGAACGACGTACAGGTGACTGCGACTGTCGACGGCTAGAAGAGAGACGGGAATAAGGCGAACTACTTCTGAAACTTGAAGATATGGGCTGCGCATAATTCTCGTCGGAGCTGCGTAGGGAGTCAGTGTCCATACCTCGTCCAGGATTGGATGCCCAAGAGGTATTTGCATCTGCGAATACCCTGCGTCTTTCTCTACAGTACCTGAGCACGTGCCCTGGACGTCCACAATGGTAACAAGGGGTACATTATTGGTAGTTCTCCATATATCTGTCTTTCGTTGTGGAACGGTGCTGTTTTTGGCTTCACACCTTGGTTGAGGCCTGACCGGAACTGTGCGACGGGGAGTGAAGGTACGTCTTTTTGGACCCGTGAGTGGTGCCAATTCCTCCACAACTTCTTCTCTTATTAACGAAGCGACGTCCGTTGAAGATTCGCATTCATCGTTTGTACAGCAACTTGCTTCCGGCAAGAAATTTTTAATCTCTTCCTTCACAATTATTCGTATCAATGATGTTATGTCACCTATGTCCGTTTCGGCTGACATTGTAGCAACATTAGGGAGTCTCTGGAATGTTGGCCGAGTGACACGTTTACGTCGAAGAGTTTCTATTTGACGGCAGCGTTTCACGAAGTCATCGACAGTCTGATAATCCTGAACCAACAGGACCTGGTACAAATCTTCTGCAATCCCCTTCATGAGATGAGCCACTTTCTCTCCTTCTGGCATAGAGGAGTTGACTTTACGACACAGGGCAAGAACGTCTTGGATGTAAGATTCGGCCATTTCACCAGTTTTCTGCGCCCGTGTAAGCAACAGTCTCTCAGCTTGTCTCTTTACGTCGTCCGTTAGAACGTGTTTTCTAAGGAATTTTTAAATGCAGTCCAATTAGTAAAACTTTCCTCATTGTTGTCGAACCATTGTCGAGCTGTTCCAGCAAGATAGAAAATAACATTCGCAAGACACATCGGTTCATCCCAGCGGTTATAGGTGGCAATTCGTTTGAAATCTTTCAGCCACCTGCTGACATCTTGTTCGTCCTCTCTCGAAAAGATGCACGGATTCCGAGGTAGCTGGTATGTCAGGATGGGTACAGGAGCAACGTTAGTTGGAACGGTACTAGCATTCTCTGGGACACTGTCATTACTCTCAGGCATCTTTCTTCTAACTCTCCTTGGATCGGGTAAGAGGCAAAATTCAGGAGACAATCCTTGAAGGCGTAAACATCTGCGTGGCTCTTCCGTAGTTCGTATCGTACCCGGCGCCTCCAACAAACTGTCGCGTAGGTGTTGACTGAGAACGAGTGAATACAACAAGCATAAACCAACTCAAAGCTTTATTCCCCCAACTCAAGGCTACACCAGCTTAAATACACTCGAGGGGTGCTTTCTCGAATGGAACATTCCAAGCTTGGAAAGTTCTAGAAATCAAATAACGATTAACATAATAATTAACATAATCACAATTAACATATTTCCGAAGGAACTAGAAATAAACACAAAGCAATCTTTAAACCAAAACGAATTTTAGGACACTTGCCTCAATGGGGATCGACCTTACTACCTGCTGGTCTGTAGTCCAGCGCTTTACCTTGGAGCCATAGGTTCACAGAGCAGATAATTCCAGTATCGCTATATTTAGTGGAGTGGGCCTTGATCAACCAGAAGGCTCTCCCGAGCACAGAATGCTTGTTTCGTTACAATATGATGAACTAGCATTTAAAATCTAAAAATGGAATATTTGATCGTTAAACGAAGCAAATTCCTTGAAATGTTGGGGGATGATACGAAATCCTGTCCACTATTTCTGGCAAAATTCTTGCATGCTTCTGGCTGGCTAAACCATTTATTTATCATCCATCAAAAATTAAGAAAGATATGCGTCTGGGGTATCAAGCTTAGCCAGATATAACAATGATGGAGACTGGTGACACATTCTTCTGAAAAGTCTTTTAAGCACTTCCTTAAGGCTGTTCTCAAATCTAAAAGGGCAACTTTATGGCATAAGTTTTAATTTATTTTTGTTCGAAAACTATGTCATCGAACTATGTTTTCCGTTTTTTGTCAAACGCAACCGATCTTTCAGAAAATATTGTCAAAGTGGGCTTTTGAACCGAAATTTTTTCGCGCGGAAAAAGAATAACCATTCAAGGAAGGGTGAAAAACGTGTTTGTCACGTGATTCGCTTATAACTCAATAGGTAATTTATTTATCAAAAAATGGAAAACACTGTTTGATTCGCTTCCATAGTCAGGCCTTCCAATTTTATATCATTCCGTTAAAAAATAAATTTGTAAGTATGTCAAAACATTTTGCGCTTGTTGAGCAGAGCAGTTGAGAATAGCCTTAACATAAATGGCTGAAGGTCTTCAGCATGCAGAAAAGTTGTTCTGTTCTGCTCAGGAACAAATTTGGTTGTAGAATCAAAACAGTAGTATTCGCTGGCAGCGATTCATAATGAATTTTCTATGCAGAGCATGTCATTGAAGCCGAGTATAAATAACGCTGAATATGCATATGAAACCTGTAACTATCTGAGTAATACTGTACTCAGTTATCCCCTTGAGAGACAAGCAATTACGTTTGTGTAATGCTGAATTCCCACCGGAAAATTAGAAAAATTTTATTTCAAAATAAGAAAAAGCAATTTTACGTCTTTTTTCCACCACAGCTAGAAAAGTAAAATTTCATAAAATTTTTCCGGTGTAAATCTTCATTAATCGTAGGTGGGATAAAATATATCCCACCGCCTCTCAAGGATTTTAAATCTGTTGCTATATTGCGTAACCGAACTTCCACAATAAAATGGGGTTTTGCTCACTCCAGATGCAACAGTTATTAATATCCACCGTGTCATCCATATGAAAATGTGCTTCGAAGCTCTATGGACTGTTCCACCGTCTATATAGAATTCCTATATTGATTATCCAATAGAATATTCGATATAAATCTTATAGCAAGAAATTTCAGTGAAAATTTTAAACAGGCAGGGTAGTCTGTTGGGATAAGAGTTAATATATTAACATTTTTCGAAGAATGGTATAACATTTAGATTTTATTCTATTCGACTGTACAGAACGCTTATGCTGGACAATTCAACGCAATATCCTTAATGATATCTTCAACTACTGTTTGCCCCCCCTCCTTTTTTTTATTACGAATTCCAAGAGATCTCTTGTCTTTGAATTTCTCGATCACTTTTCATAATCTATTTGGAGTCAGTAGATCTCTGCGAAGTTTTTTCTAAGCTCGAAATTTCTCCGAAACGTGTGATGTAGAATCGTCATTTTGATTAAAAACTATGGCCAGCAAAACATGCTCTTGTAAACAAAATTTTCCGTGAATAATGCATGGAGTTGTTTTTATGAGAACAAAAACATCTACATTGTGACTCTTTAAAATGAATCTTTTCATAGTGCAAAAGCAGATGTATTACGCGGTTGCTAAAATTTGCTTTATAAATATAACTTTTACCTTAGAAAGTTTAAACCTCCGAAAGAAATATTTATAATTATTTGTTTTTTGGATAAATTCCATCCCTTCCTTAAGATGAATTTCAAATTTCACAGCTTTCTGATGAATATTTACGACTATGGGCAGTTCTGATGAAATTTAATTGTTTACATCTTGTACATATTAAATTGAAACCAACATGTTAACTGAGCTGGATTACTCTGTTTTCTCAAGCGTCTAATTTTTCAAATAGTGGGGAAAAGATCTATATATGTTTATTTAATAAACGTAATTGCACAATTATACAACATTAGTTTAACTAAAGAGACGCTGAATGTAAAAGAAAAGGGTTAGGTAAGTTTATTTCAGCCATTTATTTTTCGCCTAATGTAGACAATGTTATTAATCATCATGTAAGAGCAAGATCATCAGTGTCAAAAAGCATCATTAATACAACGTCATTTCGTGAAACTGGTTTACAGAAAACGTTATGACTTACAAACATGCGTTAAATAAACAAGATGTGAACATGGCAGATGGTTCTTCAAATCAAATCCATTAAAACAAAAGTTTTGAATTTCTTTATTGCTTCTCCGGGGCGTAGATTATAGATACTTGTTCTTTTACCGCTATTACTGATAATTTTTCGTCTACTTGCAAAAATATGTTATAGAAATTTATTAAATTACTAAAGTGCGGTACTGAGGTAGCAATTTTGGTTCGAAGGTCAATGAAGCAATTTTGAGAGAATTCCGACTCCAGGCGATAAGATAAAAGTAGAAGAAAAAATGTGAAATACCCTTGTAAATCTGGTTACATGAAGGCACAGATTGACCGAATTTTACTGTTTAGCACAGTCATACTCAACCCTTTTTCTCGCGGGCCACAAACATACATTTGCGGCGCACGGCGGGTCGCAACATATTCATATAATAATGTAGCAAAAGAGTAATTAAAATATAACAAAAGCTCTATAACAAAGCTGTATAAAACTTTATTATAATCAGGATTGAACATTTATCGCGAAAGAAATATTACCAAAAATGTAATACAAGTATTTCCAAACAATTTTCTGCGTAGTATTTCTATTGCAAATGATATAGAAATAGATCGCGAAGACTGTTATTGGGAAATAGTGCTATAAACCTTTTTGCTGTCAATTTTTCTGCGACAAGCGTTTAACTATAATAAGCATTATTAGCTATATGATGAGTATAAAACTTAATAATATATCAGCGCTGCTTTTTGAAGTTCTAAAGAAACAAATTTAGGAATTATCTTTAATAAATCAATCGTTTTTTTAATGCAGAAACTTTTTTTTTTTTTTTAAATATGGAAATATATAGTGAAAATTTAATTAATTTGGAATAATATTTTAGTTTTGAAGATTCAGAAATGTATATACCAGCATAACACATATAGAACTACATGTAAAAAGAACTTTTGACTAGGGAAACGACATTTAAGATGTTTTAAGGCTGTTCTTAACTGCTCTGCGCAACAAGCGCAAAACGTTTTGACACATTTACAAATTCATTTTTTAACGGAAAGGTATAATATTGGAAAGTCTGGCCATGGAAGCGACTTAGAATTGAACTGTTTTTTTTTTTTTTTTTTTTTTTTTTTTTTCATTTTTTGATCAATCAATTACCGATTGACTTGTAAGCCATTTTGATCACGTGATAAACACGTTTTTCGTCCGCTCTTCAGTGCTCTTTCTGCCTTTGCGCGGAAATTCGGTTCAAGACGCCCATTTTGACACTCTTTTCTGAAAGATCTATTGCATTTTCAAAGAAAATGAAAAAAACAGCTCAATTACATAGTTTCTGAGCAACAACACCAACTAGTTTCATGCATTTTCGAACAAAAATAAATTAAAACTTATGTAAGAAAGTTGCCCTTTTCGGTTTAAAAACAGCCTTAAGATAATTTAAAAATAGTAATCATAGAAAATAACAGGATAGACTGTTTTATTTCCACAAAAAGGCATAAAATAACAGTGAAGGTCTTAAAATTCTTTTATGCACATCTCAATTTTATAAATAGGAATCGGCCAGGTGTGAAGGGGCCACAGGTTGAGTATGGCTGGTTTAGCGCATAACGTGATATTTAACAGAAATAGATAGCAAAATTACATCTATCACTGTAGAATATTTTCACATCGAAATAAGTAGAGGAAGGTGGGAAAATAAAGGACAGGCAATAGAATCCGGTCCTTAATATACAGGCTGTCCATAAATTATTGTCGGGGTTTCTTTACCTCATGATTTTGGATTTAAGAACATGTTGAAAAATATTATTACATATTCGTAAAGGAGAACACAAAATGTTTTTTAGGTGCGTTCGTAATGATATAAATACATAGCACCGTATCCGCACCGTATAGTCGTCGTTCGGTCCGTCTGTCCGTCAGTCCGTCCGCATATAACAGAGCCAAAACTACCCAACCGAATGGCCTGAAATTTTCAGTATATAATTTTTGCAAACTTTTGTCAAGCATTCCGATTTTTATGAAAATCGGATGCATAGTTTAATTACAGGGGCAGTCAAAAATTTTCCGTTACATTATGTCTAATGGGAAAACATTATCGCAAGTGCATTTTAATGATGTTACAGCCTTCCGAATGGTCTGAAATTTTAAGTATATAATTGTTGCAAACTTTTATCGAGTCATTCCGACTTTTAGAAAACCGGATGCATAGTTTAACTGCAGGGACAGTCAAAAGTTTTCCGCTGCATTACAGCCAATGGGAAAAAAATTATTGCAAGTGCATTTTAATCATGTTACAGCCTTCCGAATAGTCTGAAATTTTAAATGTATAATTGTTGCAAAATTTTGTCAAGTCAGTGCGAATTTTATGAAAATCGGATGCATAGTTTAATTATAGGATCAGTCAATAGTTTTCCGTTACATTACAGCCAATGGGAAAAAAATATTGCAAGTCCATTTTCATGATGTTACAGCCTTTCGAACAGAATGAAATGGACATGCACTTATGAAGATATACTTTATCAAAAATATACATTCAGTACAATATGCGGTGCAAATAATATTTATAAAACAAGTTATAGTACGAACTCACTTCATTTACCACGTTTGACGAGCAATTCCCAACTTGTTTAGTAACACAAAGAAAATTACATATACGTACAGTTGCAACTCAAAACGTTATTAATCAAATAATGATTATAATCAAATAAGAATTAATATTAAAATTTTATAAAATTCGTCAAAGAAATATTAATGAATTATGAGCATAAAGTTAGATAAATAGATAGACAGATATTACATAATTCATTAATAAGTTTTTGAAGAATTTGGTAAAATTTTACTATTAATTAATATTTGATTGTAATAGTTATTATAATGCTTCGCGTTTCTGCTTTACGCATATGTAACTTTGTTTGCGTTATTTAAAAAACTTTTTGAGTTACACTTTACAAAACAGTAATAATATTTATCGTCATGTTCTTAAATCAAAAATTATGAGCAAGGAAATCGTGACACTAATTTATGGACATCCTGAATACAAAAAAAAGTATAAGAGTCGTTTTAAAATATAATTTTTACCTTTATTATAAACTATCCAATAAAAAATAGCATTACATTAATGTGCATTTTTTTGACTTTGAAAAATGCCTCCACTTTAAAATACTCATAATAATTCAAGAGTTTTAAGCAATAAAATTCTATACCGCAAAATGAGTTAAAATTTTAGCTTGATCTGTTAGTTTTTCGCCAATAACATGTTAGTTCACATGTTAATTCACATTCTGACTCGTAATTTGCGAAAAGTTTTCTTTTATGTATGTATATTTAGGGGCATTCCATATCAAATCAGGCAGTAAAATATTAATATAGAATTCATCATCATAGATTTTAATGAAACTGCGTGTATTTTTTCTTACTCTTAAGATATGATCACCAGTTTTTTTTTTTCTTTTTTTTTTTTTGTTCCTTGGTAAAATAGTTTCTGAGAAAAAAATTATCAAAGTTTTGGAAAATTGCCATGAGGTGGCATTATGTAGTGTTCAATTTTCAAAGGCATCATTTTATTTATAAAATCATATTTCAATAACTAATAAAGAAATCTTCTTCGAATAATTTATGCAAGGTAAATAAAGTATGTAGATTATGAAACAAATATTCCTGTAATGTTAAAAATTTTTTAAATGTGTCTAAAAAATTGTAAAATCATTGAAATCAAAAATATTTTACAAAAAATAATGAAATTATTAAAAAATCTTTATCAATCACACTGTAAAAAAAAATCTGTAGTTCTACAGATCTAAAGTTACATGCTTACTAAACTTTCACCTGTAACTGTACGAAAAAAGCTGCAAATCTACAAAACTAGTTTTTGTAAAGCTACAAAAATCTGTAACATTACAAATGAATCTGCTAAAATTTCAGTAATCTTACTAAACTTTTATTTGTAACTCTGGCTGCAGTTACATGAAAAGTTCTCGGAATCCCAGTTTCCAAAAAAATTCTTAGTAACCTTACAGATTTTTTGATTTTCGGCGCAAAAGTGTGTCTGTTACATGAAATTTTGTTGTTGCCGTTACATGAAAAGTTCTAGGAATCCAAGTTTCCTAGAAAAACTTTAGTAACTTTACAGATTTTTTTTTACAGTGCAAAGGCGGAGTTTCTATGACTATTTTTTAAATTTTAAATTATACATAATACTACATTATAACTGGATCTGCAAAAAAATAGTGGGATTTTGATTGGTTTTAGTAGTATTTAAATCATATTTTAAATTATCAATATTTCCAGATGTAAAATTTATTCAAAGTATAATTCCTGGAAATATTTTTATTTATACATTTATTTTATTTTTCAAATTATCTTTTATGTTCGTTTCTTATGGAAAAAATAAAAAAATGTTGTTTTTATGTAAAAATATGGGTGTTTTCTAGGGCGAAGAGCAATTATCCCTTTAGAGAAAAATCACCGTCCAATAGAAATTTTCAAAATGACGCTCCTAATTTTTAAACTCATATTTGGATTACTTTAAGCTGCTAATATTAAAAAAATACCAAATTTCACTCTTTTAAACAAAGTTTTGGATATATTCTGCTTTAAAAATATGAAAAAATTGCATAATCCATTATATTTATACCCTTCAAATAACTACATCTAAAAAACTAAAACTAAATGAGATGTAGTTTTGGAATTTTATTCAATTTCTAATGATCTTTAATTTTATTAAGTAAAATAATGCTATAAAAAGTGATAAAATATCTTTATTAAGATTGACGATCGTCTCGTCGCACCAACGGCGACATTTTCAAAATCATTTATGATAGAAAATATTTTCACATAATTTAAAAACAATAAACATAGTAAACAATGTCACGAGACACGATGCATAATGAAAAACATTGCAAACCTAAAATTAAATTAAAATTAAATTAGCTATTTGTGAGCGTGGATTAATTTTCATATAATATAACAAAACAATAACATGGTAAACAATGTCACGAGACAACATACATAATGAAAAGCATTGCAAAACATAAAATAAAAATAAATAAAATTGTCTTGGCTATTTGCGAGTGTGGATTAATTTTTACTATTGTTATTACTTAGCATCTATTTCCAAATTTTAGGTAGCTCAAGTGACACTGAATCATTGCAAATATTCTTGTTGCGTAAAAATATCGCTATTGATTCTCGGATTATGGATGGTAAATAAAATCTTGATGTATAAATTAACTTGCTATTTTTAAAATCGATTTGTAACGGTTCTTCGCTGCATAATCTTACCAAAGCTGTGGTTCTTCTGTTGTACTTGATGTCTGCTATATGTTCTTTGATTCTGGTTTTAAGTTTTCTACTTGTCATACCTATATAAAACTGCTTTGTTCTGAAGAAAAATTTCAAAGACAGTCGAACATAAACTCAACGAAGGAGGTGCTTTCTGGATTCTTTTCTTTAATTATTTTGATGAATATTTACAGATGCATGGTTCTATACATATATACAATAAAAATTCTCAAACACTTGATCTGGTTCTTCGAAATAAAGGAGGCTTAGCCTCATCAACAAACTGCAAAAAATTACAGCGATCATGCTTTTAAAATAAAAAAAATCGCTTCGTATCGTTCCAGCCACAACAAAACGTAGTCGCATTCTAAGGTAGGATGCGCGCGCATCGCGCGTCCTTCGTTGCCATGGGAGCAGAGAAAAAGCTTCTCTTCACACTCCCCACCTGAACTCTTAAAGAGTTCACAAATCAAAATTCCATCATAAAATCATAAAATTTCAATTTTTCGTATCAGTGGTTCAGTAATCTAATACAATTTTTAAAATTCGAATACAAAATACTAAATATAAGAATTCAAACAATATCTAATTAATCACTTAATTAGTCAAATTCAAAATATCAATAAATTCTAAATAAAACACTTTAAATTCAAACAAAGTAAATAATGACAGTTAAATAACACACACAATTTTATTTTTTTTTTTTTTTTTTTTTTTTTTTTTTTTTTGCAGTTAAATCATATATTTACTTATACTACCAAAATTCAAAGATTCTATATATAAATAAGACTAAAAATCAAAAAAGAGAAAAAAAATATTTAGAGTCCTAAATGCAGAAAAAACAAACTAAATAAATGTCTATAAAAGTTTATGAATGTCTATAAAAGTTTATGAATGTTTATAAAAAGTCTGCAAAAAGTCATTTGTTAGTCATTTTATATTTCAAAGGGATACAAGTGCTGTATGGATCTTTTTAAGATCCCACTCGCTGTTTTTATTTCGTATGAACGAATATTGCCATCTCTTCCAGGAATGGCAGTCTGAATCTTACCAAGTTTCCAAAGAAACTTATTTTTTGCGTCATCTTGAATTAAAACAATATCGCCCACTTTCAGTGGCGTATGGGCATTAGGATTTTTCAATGAATGGGCTGTTTTTAAATCCATCAAATATTGTTTTTTTCCATTTGGTCCACAATTGTTTCAATAGTAAAGATTGATATTTTTTTTCTTTTCAGGAGTATTGATCTCTTTGAACAATCTTCAATTATTTCAAAAAAATTGATAGGAAATGAAAGTTCTTTTCCAAAATTTAAAAAGTGCATTGGAGTAAGAGGTTCTGGTTCATCGCTGTCGCTATATACATACGTCAGTGGTCGCGTATTCAAAACTGCTTCCACTTCTGTCAACAGAGTCGCTAATTCATCATAACTTAAGAGTGCTCTACCAATTACTTTACTCAAACAGTCTTTGACTGACTTTACTAGTCACTCATAGAAACCTCCCCACCATGCAGCTCTTTCTATTGGTAATGGTGCGGTGATCTGGTCTGCTGGTTTGGAGAAATATTTTTTACATATTATACAATTCTTGATAACACTCTTGACCAACTGACGACCTTTAGGTATCCAAAAACGAGGTCTAATTTTTGCCAAAGTACTAGCTGTCCCTCCATGCATAATTTTCTCGTGCTCTTGCCGAACTCTTAGAGTAGTTAACCAAGAATGTTTGGAGAGAATTATTGGGTTTTTCTCTTCTGCGGACAGGTTAGAAAATTCGAGCCTTCCGCCCAACCTCACCAACCCGTTTTTTTCTATAAAGGGCATGAAATTTGATAAGGATGACGTTTTATCCACTGATTTACTATTTTTTAGAGATTCTATTTCTTCCTTATAAAATTGTTTTTGTTCAGATTGTATCAAAAAAATTTCAGCTTCGAGTAATTCTTCGGTTGTTACTACGTCTTGCACTTCAGTTGATTTTTTCAGCTTCATAATGAATTTCTTTACCCAAACGGTAATTCTCAAAAGTTTCTCTAAATTACTATATTTTGAAATGTTTATGGGATTTTCGAGTTTTTTGACTAAGCACTCGCTCTGAAAAACATCGTTAGGATTTTTTTTTTGTATTCTAATTCATCTGAGTAAGCGATTTCTTTGTTTTCCGATATTGGCCAACACTCAGGAGGTAAACTTAGCCATTCTGGTCCCTGTAACCAAGTTGTATCATTGATTATCCAAGAGATTTTTGATCCTCGAGAAACTATATCAGCTGGATTGGCAGTACCAGGACAATGATACCAGTTATCAGGTGAGGTCAATTTTTGGATCTCTTCAATTCTGTTTCTGACAAAGGGTTTAAACTTTTTAGGGGATCCTTTTATCCAAAAATAGGATATTTTTGAATATGTCCAGTAATAAGTCGGTACATTCAATTTTAAAGCTTTCAAAATGTTACTACTTAGCTTGGCCGACAACAATGCGGCCATCAATTCAAGCCTTGGCAAGGTAAGCGCTTTCAGTGGAGCAACCCTGTTTTTCGAAGCAACAAAAACTGCTCGAACATTTTCGGTGGTTGTTGCTACACGTAAATAAGCAACCGTACCATAAGCCTTCATGCTCGAATCGGCAAAAATATGTAATTGTAGGTCATAATCATGCCAATTAATGATGTCAGAAAAATAGTATCTGGGTACTGAAAAGTTTTTCAAATGAGGGAGTTCGTTACACCAGCTACTCCAAACTATACGTAAATCTTCGGGTAAGGTGTCATCCCAATCTAGACCCAAATTCCAAATTTGTTGAATTATACATTTTAGTCTTAATGTAAATGGTCCTAGGAATCCAAGTGGATCAAAAATCCTACCTAAAACTTGTAGAATAAATCGTTTGGTGTCTATTCTTTTTAAAACGAAATGAACTAAACCTCGAATATCAAAATAAAATAAATCTTTGGAATTATTCCAAGCGATTCCTAAAACTTTATAAGGGTGATTTTGTTCTCCAAAAGCTTCAGAATTAACTTCTGAAGTTATGCCATTTTCTTTCCATAGTTCACTAAGTGGTAAAGAGTTCGTATGCCATTTGTGTAAATGCATACTTGCATTTTCAAATATATCAATACATTGTAAACTCGTGGATAGGGCTTGATCAATATTTTCATGACTTCCTACACTGTAAAAAAAAATGGTAACGTTCCATGTAAAATCCAGGAACGTTTCGCCTTTTCTCAGGTTTTCAGAATAATTTAGCTCTTTCCTGTGAAATTCTGGTTTTCTTATCTGAAACGTTCCTGAACCAAAAGTTGGAAACAGCAAAACGCTGCGGCCGCCATTTATTATTCTTTTTGCTATAATCCGTTGCTCGCGCGCGAGTGTCGAAAAAGAATTCCTTAAATGAATGTAAAAAAATCAATATGGAATGCAAATAAATCAATAGACGACATAATCCTTTACGTCTCTATTGTCAAGATAATTCAGATGAAAATACAATAACTCTGTGACATCACTAAGAGATTATCTCTCGTACTTGTCTGTGAAATCTTTAACGAGCAGACTGTGTAAAAAAAAAAAAAAAATACACCTATTATTTGGATCTGCATTAACCAGGGGACAATCAAATATGATTCTCACCTATTTTGATTAATTTAAATTATGTTTTAGAGTTCTTATCTCTAATTATTCTTGTGAAAGGATTTCTTCAAATGGGCCTTAGATTTTCAGAAATTAGATGCCGAGTTTTAGCATACGTTTCAAATACCCATTAGTTTGCAGCTCTCAACGTGTCTTTCCTGTTGTGGACGCAGAAAGCTTGCACGCCACCCGTACGGCCCGGGTTCGATGCTACCTCTTGACTTTTTTTTTTCTTTTTTAATTAATTTTATATTTTAACACTTTATTACAATTTGATTTAAATTTGACATATATTTGACACTTTGAATTGCTGCAAATTTGAATTTTTTTTTTTTTTTTCGGAAAAAATATACAATTACGTTTAGGTTTTTTTTTTTCATGAAAATTTATATGTATTTTATCTAACTTGTAAACTAACATAATCACTGACGAAAATCCAAAATATTTTATGTCTAGATTTTTTTTCTAATTATTATTTACATTTATATATTTTTATATTTTAAGCAAAGTTCAGAAACAATGTATCACATATATATTTACTTTATTGAATTTTAACTGAAAATTTATTTTTTCGTGTAAATTATAAATAATAATTTTGATGTCAATTTCAAAATATTTTTTCATTCTAACAAATAATGATAATAAAGCGAAAATTGTCAACTGGAAATGTAAAAATCGTCTGCGGATCCCGCATGCTGTGAAATATCAGTAATGTCATAATGAAGGGAACGAACATCCAGAGTGAATTATGTCAGCCAGGTATCGGTCCGGATAGCCTAACAGGTAAGGCATTGGCACGGCACGCCAAGTATCCAGGTTCGATCCCTGGTCTGGACATTTTTCGCTCTTGTGCTACTCCAGCCTTGAATATGTCAGTAATGTTTTGCTGTCAACAGAAATATTCCTGGTATTTCGCAGGAAACTTACTGGCATTTCTGTAAAAAGTTTTTAACATATACAGTAAAGTTCCAGTCATTTTCAAGAAATGTTTCTTGGAAATAATGGGCAACTCAGCTGCCCATTTTTTCCCAGGAACGTTGCGGAATTTTTTTTACAGTGTATAACGTCATCAACGTAGGTATTTTCATTTAAAAATTTTACTGTGTTTGGATATTGTTCGGTGTATTTTTTCAAGTGGTGTTTAATTGTTGCAGCCAACAAAAAGGGACTGCTACTAATTCCAAATAACACTCTGGTGAATCTATAAATTTCAAAGGGTTTAGAATTATTAAACAAATCTTGTGAAAATAAAAATCTTGTTACATCACGATCGTTTTCATCTATAATTATTTGTAGAAATGCTTGTTTTATATCAGTTGTAAAAGCTATGGAATTAAATCTAAACCGTAACAAAACATCAAATATTTCAGGATACAAATTTGGACCTACATGCAGGCAATTATTCAAAGACAGTGACCCTGTGTCATTAGCAGAGGCATCGAAAACTATGCGTATTCTGCTCGTTGTCCTATCAGTTCTAATTATTTCCCGATGAGGTAAATAAAAGGTTACATTTTGTTTTTCTTCAGGATCTGTAACTAACTCAATAATACCTTGTTTCAAATAATCTGCCAACACCTCCTTATACTCAAAAAATAACAGTCCTAAAAAAACAGTCCTAAAATGTCATATCCTAAGAAAAAAATGCTTCTATTCATGACCGAGGTTATAAACACATTTTAACAATGTTGAGAAGTGATAAAAATTATAACTATAATAGTAGTATGCAATACATATATACATTTAACGTCTGAATTAAAAGCCATTAAAACACCAAATAAAATAAAATAGGCAGACTTGAGCACAGTTAAAAAATAAAATTAGTATATTAAAAATTTTTAAAAAGCAGTTTAAAATACAATTAGTAAACGTTTCGCTGAGCTACACACAAGGCATTATCAGTACAAAATATCCATTGCATAACATATCCATTGCATATCCATTCTTTGTTCCGTCATTTATTATGCAATGGGTATTTTGTACTGATGATGCCTTGCGTGTAGCTCGGCGAAACGTTTACTAATTGTATTTTAAATTGGTTTTTAGTATGTATTAGTATTTTTTTATAAATTTTATTGTTTAATTGTGCTCAAGTCTGACTTATTTTATTTTATTTGGTTTAATAATAGTAGTATGAGCTCATTACTAAAATAAACTATTTTAGAATATTATAAACTATTTTAGAGTACTTTTTGCGTTATGATATTTTGCATTAAAACAATGTGTTAAAAATCGGAATTCAAGGAAAAGATAAAAATATCATTAAACGTCCTCTTATTGCCCTTTATATTAGTACCATTGAAATGCAACTAATTCAAGTTCGAAGCAAGAATGAAGCAAAATGCAAACTGTTCATGAAAGGTAAGAAGTGAACCTTTACTATTATGTCAAAAATAAAAAATCTTTTTTTCAGGGAAATTTCGGCTTTAAAAGTAACACGGATATCTCAACTTGTTACCTTAAAGAATATACATTAAAAGTAGCATTTTAATATGTAGACAAGGTTGAATGGCTACCCAGGGCTCTAAATAATAAAATGTACAAAATAATTTAATATTGCTGAATAGCTTCTACGATATAGGAGTGATTATTTATAGCAGTGAGAAAAATATCTTACCCAACAGACCACAGAGTTTAATGCCGTCTCTTGGTCTCTAAATCGGAATATAATTTAGATATGTGTGTTTTGAAAACACCAGTTTTAGTTAATCTTCTTTTGCTTTGAAATTACAATATTACCATTTTCACATAATACAAATTGTATGCTATTAATGAAATTTATATTAAGAATAGTTAATGTTTTATAATATCATTTAGATAAAGTATACTGAAATAATATATCTCAATTATCCAGACCTTTTTAAAAGTCTTTCTGCTTCTTTAACAATGTTTCATCTTTAGCAGTTGCGGATCTTCTTTAAGGTTGTTCTCAAATCCAAAAGGGGCAACTTTATGGCATGTTTTAATTTATTTTTGTTTGAAAATGCATGAAACTAGCAGGTATTGTTGTTCACAAACTATGTAGTTGAACTGTTTTTTCCCCCTTGCAAACACAATAGATCTTTCAGAAAATATTGCAAAGTGGGCGTTTTGAATCTCAATTTCAGAACGAATTAAGAATAACCACTCAATGAAGGATGAAAAATGTCTTCGTGATCACGTGTCACGTTATTAAAATCGCTTATAACTCAATAGGTAATTTTTTTTATCAAAAAATAGAAAACACAGTTCGATTTCACATCGCTTCTATAGTCAGGCCTTCCAATTTTATATATTTGCAGTAAAAAAATAAACTTGTAAATGTGTCAAAATGTTTTGCACTTGGGGGAATAGATCAGTTAAGAACAGCCTTAATTCTTCTCTTTCCTTTTCCTTTTTTAAAGATATTTTTTTAACCAATGAGTTTAAACTTGTTAAACTTTTGATAACCAAGCCTTTAGTTTCAGCTATCGTTGTACTTCGATAGGCAATCATTTATATTGACAAAAGTGGCAAGTATACTGACAATATCATTAGAAAGACTGTGACATGTCGCAGGTGGCACTCTTCGTCGATAAACATCTAATTCCAGAACTTCTGTGCTAACAAGCTGTCTCCATTTTTTTTTCTCTTGGGTTTAACGATAAGGTAAATGTCTGACTGAAAGCTTGATGTGTATAGATGTAATGTGAGATGAAGCTTCTCTTGTAAATTCCAAACAAACGATGTGATAGTTTATATAATGGCTTCAACATGAAGAATCAGTTACTAAATTTTTGTTACTCTCCGATAAAACAAGTTTGTTTAAGTCAATCAAGAAATAATTTCGAGCCCTCTTGTATGACTAGATTTATCAGATGTTCTAATTTAGATTTGCTTACATTATTTTTAAACAATCGTTTAAATTTCACTCTTTCAAAAGTTTTCTGAAACTCTTAAAATCCCAAATATTCTTTAACAAAGTAAAAAAAATAATAAAGATATATTATTTTTCAAGTAATTCAGAAATTCAAGTCAGTCTATACCATAATATTTCGTGGTTTGGACTGTTTCCGAAAAAACAATTTCTCAGCTCAAAAACGCAGAGCTTTCTGACATATTTTCTAAGTGATTTTTAAATGTAAGTTCCAGGCGTGATTATTGAAGTAATTTTTAATCGAATAGTTCTTTTAATTTCCTCATTTATTAAACACATCTTTCATAAAAAGAACAAGTAAATAAAAAATTATATGTAGGAAATCATAAATATTTGAAATATTTCCTAAAACTATTTGTAACTAAAACAATTTAACCAACGAAAAAACACCTCAAATAAGGAATCATTGTCAGCATCAACAAATCCTTTGCACGAAATGTATGATATCATGATTGAAAATGCATTAATTCAAAAAGAAAAACTACAAAAGGAACTTAAAATGAGCAAACAATTGTGAATAAAATTGGCACTAATGATTCGTACCTCGTTTTCAAGGGCAATAGTGCGAAATCATTAGTAAAAATTGGTTAATTTCTGAGAAAGAAATAATAAGCTGCAGCTTAAAGGCTTATTTCCTCCATTGTCCGATTAATCACTACCATAAAAAAATGAAAGAAATATATAATTAATCAATATCTAAGACCCAGACAGGACAATGCCATTCACAATAGAAATAAAAATGAAACATGTGAATTAAAAACTTACTCAGCAATAGAATCATACAATTTTTTTAAACTGTCATTTGAATCGTAATCATGCTTCCCCACAATCACAGCAAAACCCCCTCCTAATTAAAGGGTTACAGTTAAAAGCGAATTCTGACAGTTCAAAAACATCATACAAAGTAAATAATATTATTATTAATATAAATATAATTATTATCGTAATTAATCTAAACATTATAAATTATTTTATATGCTAATTAAAGGATCCCAGAGTAAATCTATTACAAAATAGGACCGGAGAAATACAGTTATTAAATTGAGTGGTAGGAATGTCAATAATTATCTAAGTAGGCAACACAAAATTTTAATAAAAAGGAATGTGAATAATTTTATAATGCTGCCCTCTACTGATTATAAACTCTCTCTTCAAGTTATAAACTTGTTTAAATTAATAGTAAGTAAAAATACATTATTGCTGCCATCTGCCTTAGATTATTGAAATTAAGTATGGAGAATTATAATGCAAGTTTGCGTATCATAAATCTAGAATTATTCTTAATTTTTAATTTTTTAAAAACCAAACAGCAAACCATGTATAATTTTAAATCAGCTAATCAGAATACCGATAACAGATAATTAGCATCTATAATGTAATGCTTTCATAATTATTTTTAAATTATAATTCAGAAGAAATTAATTAAATAAATAATAATATTAGAAAATAAAAATAATATAAAAATACTACACTACCCGTCCCTTTATAAATTTAATTTTCAAATTTTTTTATTATTTTTTCTTTTCTTTCCTTTTTTTTTTTTGTGTGTGTGTGTGTGGGGGGGGGGGGGGGATACAACTAAATATACCATTTTTACATGTTTATATATACATATATCATACACAGTATTAGAGCCCACAATTTATAAATTATAATATTTAGAAGTAAATTAATATAATTTAAAATTATTTTAAGCATTATTAAGGATTGCTTATTCATCACAACCAACATAAACTTTGAATCTAATTATTACAATGTACCTTTCTATTTTTTTAATTATATATATATATATATATATATAATAATCGTAAAATTCGAAGTTATTATAAACTATTAAATATTTTATCTACTAATTTTAATTATCCATATTTAGTTCTTATTCCCAAATTTCATAAAACTCCTATTAAATTTAGGACTGTTACTATTGGTTGTAATACATATAATAATAAAGCCAATACACTTCTCTTAAATATTCTTAATCAATTATATGTACTTACTACAAATAATGATAATACACATTGTATAAAAAATAGCTATCAACTTGTTAATATTTTAAAAAAATCTTCATTGTGTTTATAATATAACGACATATGACTTCAAAGATCTTTTTAATAATATAGACCTATTAGATTTACATAAAATTATACATGCATTATTTAAAAAATATTATAAAAAACTGGAATTACCATCTAATATAGATATTGCATATTTTAAATCTTTAACTAACTTCATTATCTATAATAATTATATATTGCAAGATAATACTTTATATTTACAGCATGTCGGTATACCACAAGGCGGTTGTACTTCCAGTTTACTCTCAGACTTATACTTATATCATTATGAACGTAATTTTACTAATAATAATCTACATTTATATCGTTATATTGATGACATCATTTTAATTGATACTGATCAATCTGCAATTACTCGATTTCCAGTTGATTATCCCACTAATTTGGAATTAACGGAAAACCTTTTATCTAACAATACAATTAACTTCTTAGATATTAAAATTACAATAAAAGACAATAAAACAATCACAGATTTATATGACAAACGTAAAGAATTTAAATTCAAAGTTAATACATTTACAAATTTTAAATCTTGTCTACATCATTCTGTATTTCGGAATATAATACTTAATCATTTATATAGAATAAAATGTTTATGTTCTTCTCCTCTAATTAACAATAATATTAAAAAACTAATTTATGATGCATTAAATCATGGTTTTCCAAAAAAATTCATATATTCATTAATATACAATTAGTACTTTTCTTACATGATCTATTAAAACAAATTAACACATGCGTAAACAAAATTACAAAAAAATTATAAAATAAAAAAATATCTATAAAAAATTAAAAATTGTAAAATAATATAAAAAAAATATTATAGGTTGGTTGGGTGGGTAGATGTTAGAGTACGGAGGAGGGTGGTGTTGTCTGGATAATACGCAATGGTTAATTATAAAAAAAAAATGGGGGCTCTTGTATTATTACTATATTTTTGTTACGTATTTTATATGGATGTTGGTTTGATATTTTATATGTAATTGGAGAATTTCATTAATATTATTGATTAATCTAATTTACAATTATTTGTTATTAAATTTTAAATTTACTAAGGACAATATCATATTAATTACTAATAGTATGCCATTCTTATAGTGAATAATATACATATAAGTATGTATAATATAAATATAGTTATACTCTATGCATTAAAATTGGGTAATTATTATTATTATTATTACTCTATTCTTTTTAATATTTATTATCGGTTTAATGTTTTTGAATGTCCCACATTCATACTTTATGGTTTTTTATGGATGTCTGAAAATGATCCACACTCTATATTTGTGCTTTTTAAGTAATGGGTATTTAAGTATCATTTAACCTTCTATTTACTTCCACATGTTTTTTATTTCCTGTTCATTTTATAAATATCTGATATATAATTCATTAAAAAATAATTTTTATATTTAATAATTATTTATATTAATTATTACTGAATTTTATTTTGTTTTATAGCATATAGCTATATGCTATATATTATCAATGTTCTAGAATTATTTATTTCTTAGTTTAGTTTAAATAAGTTAGCTAATAGAATATATTGTATGCTTTTAAATTTTATTTACAATAGTTTTTAAATACATTGTGTGGTTTATATTTGGTTTATAATTCTCTATATATAAGGATATGTTTGGTTTTGCTGTTCATACAGTTATTTACATTCAAATGCTTACAATTATTTATACAGTTATTTACATTCAAATGCTTACAAATATTTATCTTGCATTAGTTGTTTAATAGTAGTAATACTAGATGGCAGCACTAAATTTGTCTCTTTAAGCTAGCTTTAATTTTTAATTTTTCTAGCTCCATTTCAGTTATAATTTAATACACCAGGGGGTATTTTTAGCTAAATTTTGACGATATTGTTAAACTGTTATTAATTAATTTAATAGTGCATTTTAAATAATGTAATTAATATCTATTTATTTTATATTAGATTAAATGTGTTTAACAAGGTATTTCAAATTTTATTTCAAAATGTATTAACTGCATCCTTTGGTATCATTTACTGTGATTTCTTAACTGTTTTATTCACCTTAATCTTTTTTGATATACTGGCAGCCATGAGAGCGTGGATTTTTGTAAAATACTGAAATATTAATCGGTATGGTGTTTATTATTTATATTTTATATCCTATAAATATTTAAATACGTTTTATTGATTCTTCCATTTCATATTATTTGTTTCTATTCTGCTTTCATTTTTAATCAATTCACTTGATTTTATGGTTGTTTGGGCACAGGGGAAAATAACTTTTAGCTTTAGCTTATTTTTCCCACAGAAAACAACCATTTTGCTTATATCATTGAATTATGTGCCCTTGATAACGTAATTCAATGTATAAGCTTTTCAATTTTTGTCGGTGTCCACTTTTTTCTTTTTCTTCCATAATAATTCTTATATTAAATTTTTTTTTTAAATACTTACAGCTTTAATTCATAATAATTGACGGTGGAAGGTTATGTTTAATTAATGGTTATATATATATATATATATATATATATATATATATATATATATATCAATCGGGGTGTTTGGGGATGCTGTGATGTTGTAAATTCATTCATGCTGTCACAATTATTGATGATGGTCAGTAGTGTTTAATTAATGGTGATATATATATATATATATATATATATATATATATATATATATATAATTTCATTTATTATTGATTTTTATATTATTATATTTTCTTATTTTTTGCAAATATTGCATTTTCCAAGAAAATTTTTATATGGCAGTTCTTAGTAAACATCTCGATCCTGGCAAGATACACATAGCATCTATGCAGTGTAGTGCCCGGTACAGGAACAGTAATGGGGTTGTTCCTGGATCGTCATCCAGTGACCATTTATACTCTCCCCCTCGACCTTTACTTTTTCGTAAGTGTTTAGATGCTCGGTGCAAGACATGCCCATATGCTGCTCAGACACAAATTGTCTCAGATCCTAATTATTCAAAACTTTGTAAAGCATTTAATGTTATTTATTGCATAAAGTGCAACTTATGTAACATGAAATATATAGGTGAAACATCAGGTCCAATTCATAAACGTATCAATCAACATCGTTCAGACTCTAATAAAAACAAAGCAAAAAATCTACAGTCTACAGCTGAAGTTGAACATTTTCATAAACATCAATTTATAAATACGACAATTGAATCCTTCAAATTCTAAAAAATAAATCAGAACGGCTTTATATGGAGTCAACATACATGTAATATTACAACACAATTTATCCTTATGGACTTAATAGTGAAATATTTAATCGACCTGTCAAAGTCTTCACATCCATAAATAACACTATTGATTATTCTCCAATTTATCTTGCTCTTAATCATAATTTAAATTGTAAAACAACACGAAACAAAGGTGGAAAGGGTTCATCATCGGTTGTAGTTTCTAAAAAATATATCACTCAACAAATTAATGATCTTCAAAGTAAATATTTAAAGCATTATAATTGGTTATTAATTCGAAAATACATATTTGCTATTAAAAAGAAACAGATTGTACAACATTTAAATGTATTTCTAAGTAAATCTTTCTCTAAACATTTTTCTGATATTTATTTTGATCTCATTATGACTAGGGTTAATCTTTTAAATATTAATTTACAAAAAGAAAAACATAAAATTCAAAATACGAATACTCAAATGATAATAACTTTTTCAAATCATATATTTAATAAAATTAATATCAATTCTATAATTAACGATAAAAACTGTTATTTTCCTATTAATAATCTTCATATATCAAAAACCTTTAAATATCTGAATACAACTGGTAGAAAGATTTTTAACTACAATACATTTTCAAAAAATACATCTGCTGCAAGTAATTTTCCGTGTAAATGCAATGACCCCAATCTAAAAAAATATTTAAACAATGATCATGGACATATAATCACTGGAAATCTTAATATTGTTAATGATTTTAAATTGAAAAAACTAATGGGTTTTTGTACTAAATATAGACTTTCATCTAAATTTACTGTTAAATCTATTATAAAACAGCTTACATATGATATAGATATTTTTATATACAAAATTTCAATCCATTACAATAAACCTATTGCATATTTTAATCAATGGAAAATATTAGGAATTGAAAAATTAACTATGGCTTTAAAAAATAATATTTCTGATTTGGTTTCTATTAAAACAAAGCATTTTTTCCAACAAATTACTGAATTACAAAAAAAAACTACGATATTACATATGTAGACAAATCTCCTAATAATTATGCGATCATATGTAAATCTTATTATCACCAACTTCTTACAACCTGTATTTCTTCTAATAAATCTTTTCAAAAAACTAATGAAAATGTAATCGTAAATAATCGTAAAATTCCAAGTTATTATAAACTATTAAATATTCTATCTACTAACTTTAATTATCCTTATTTAGTTCTTATTCCCAAATTTCATAAAACTCCAATTAAATTTAGGACTGTAACTATTGGTTACAATACATATATGTAATAATAAAGCCAATAAACTTCTATTAAAAATTCTTAATCAATTATATATACTTACTACAAACAATGATAATACACATTGTATAAAAAATAGCTATCAACTGGTCAATATTTTAAAAAATCTTCATTGTGTATATAATATAACGACATATGACTTCAAAGATCTTTTTAATAATATAGACTTATTAGATTTACATAATATTATAAATGCATTATTTAAAAAGTATTATAAAAAAACTGGAATTACCATCTAATATTGATATCGCATATTTTAAATCATTAACAAACTTCATTATCTATAATAATTATATATTGCAAGATAACACATTATATTTACAGCACGTCGGTATACCACAAGGTCGGTATACCACAATCCAGTTTATTATCAGACTTATACTTATATCACTATGAGCGTTCTTTTACTAATAATAATCTACATTTATATCGTTATATTGATGACATAATTTTAATTGCCACTGATCAATCTAAAATTTCTCAATTTCCAGTTGATTATCCCACTAATTTGGAATTAACGGAAAACCTCTTATCTAACAATACAATTAACTTCTTAGATCTTAAAATTACAATAAAAGACAACAAAACAATAACAGATTTATATGATAAACGTAAAGAATTTAAATTCAAAGTTAATGCATTTACAAATTTTAAATCTTGTCTTCATCATTCTGTATATCGAAATATACTACTTAATCATTTATATAGAATAAAATGTTTATGTTCTTCTCATCTAATTAACAATAATATTAAAAAACTAATTTATGATGCATTAAATCATGGTTTTCCAAAACAATTCATATATTCATTAATATACAGTTAGTACTTACATGATCTTAAAAAAAAAAAAAAATATATATATATATATATATAAAATAAAAAAATATTTATAAAAAATTAAAAAATTGTAAAATAATAATAAAAATTTCTATAGGATGGTTGGGTGGGTAGATGTTAGAGTACGGAGGAGGGTGGTGTTGTCTGGATAAAACGCAATGGTTAATTTAAAAAAATGATGGGGCTTTAGTATTATAACTACATTTCTAATATGTATTTTATACGGATGTCGATTTGATGTTTTATATGTAATTGGTGACTTTTCTTTTTATTTCAATTCATATTAAATTTAACTTATTTAATCAAATTCAATATTAACTTTTAAAAAAAAATTTAGTCTACTCAGGACAATATCATATTAATTAATAATAGTATACCATCTTTTTAGTGATTATTATACATCTTAGTATATTTGATATAACTAATGTTATACTGTATGTATTAAAATTGGGTAAATAGTTTTTATTATTATTCCTCTATACTTTTTGATACTGTTTTATATTCAACTTTGTATTCCATGATTAACTATCGGTTTAATTTGTTTGACTGTCACAATCATATTTTTTTTAGCTTTTTTATGGCTAATATGAAGATAATTCACACACTATATTTGTGATCTTTAGGATATTGGGAATTTTAGAATCTGACAATCTTCTATAAACATCCATTTTTTATTTATTTTTTTTTCCTGTTCCTTTTTCATATGTAATGGTAATTATTAAGGTTTTTTATATTATTATTATATATAATTTATTTTATTTTATAGCATATAGCTATATTCTATGTATTATCAATGTTAATTTTTTTTTTATTTCTCAGTGTAGATTTGGTAATAGAATATATTGAAAGCATTTTATTAACATTTAATTTATTTAAAATTTTTTTAATAATGATATATAGTATGGTATTTTTATATTAGGATTTGTGTAGTACTGCAGTTGATATGTTTTTATTTCTTTAGCTTTTATTAGGTTCTTCTTTTTGTGACATTTGAATTATAATAATAGTTTTAAAATAAAATAATAAATGGCAGCACCAAAAAAATTTTGTCTTTTTAAAGCTTCTATTAAAGTAATAATTTTAATTTTTTACACCAGGTGGTATTTAATGCTGATTATTGGCAATATTGTAAAATTGATATTAAACAATTTAAAATTGTTTTTAGGTATTTTAAATAATGCAATTATTTTCTATTTATATTATATTAATTGTATTTATCACGGTATTTCAAAATGAATTAACTGAATCCATAGGTTTTAATTTCTGTGTTAACTTAACTGTTTTATTCACCTTAATCTTATCATGCTTATGAATTCCATGTGCGGGAATCTATTTTGAAAATCTACTGGGAATTTATTTGGTTAGTTGTGTAAGATTTCTATTGCTATAAATTAAATATTTAATGGGTTGTAGTGCTTTTTTCCATTTCATGCCATTTGATAATGTTCTGTTTTCATCTTGAGACTATTCTTTTGGTTCTATTGGTTGTTCGGGTACAGGAGAAAAACTTTTCAGCTTTTAGCTTTTTTCTCACAGAAAACAACCGATTTGCTTATATCATTGAATTCTGTACTCTTGAAAACGTAATTCAATACATAAGTTTTTCAATTTTTTCGGAATCCATATTCTTCCTTATTAATTCTTCTAATTAAGTATAAGGTACTTTATTTTATACATACAGTTCTATATTATAGGTTTGTGGCATTTATTGTCAATTCATTCACAATAATGCGGTTTTTGATGATGGTCGTAATGATTAATTAAAGGTTATATATATATATATATATATATATATATATATATATATATATATATATATATATTTACGTGAGTTAGAGTACGTAGACAGACAGGCGGACAGACAAACAAATGGTCAAATAGTCAGCCGGACAAACCAAAGTCATATAAATTTTTCAACTATGTTCGAAAGTATTAAATACATCAATTTATTACTGAGGTGCTTGATCATTGTTCTGTCCCACCTCTTTTAATCTAGTTGTCATTGATTCTGTCATTTCCCCTCCTAAATTAAGGTAATTTTTCTTCCATGGTACACATGGTTTTCTCTTATTTTTTTAGTAAAACGTTATACACTGAAATGCCATTGAATTAGGGATAGAAAGTTAGTAACGCGTTGAGCCTCCTTTGGCCTTGATAACGGCTACCACATGACGAGACATAGATTCAACAAGTTTGTGGAAGTGTTTCACAGACATGGCTTGCCAAACATATGCTAGAGCTGTATATGATTGAGTCAGAGTCGCTGGTATTGTGCGACGTGCTTTCACACATTTATCCAAAGCATCCCAAAGGTGCTCAATATGGTTTAAGTATGGGCTTCTAGATGGCCAAATCATGACAGAGAAATCAGAGGAATATTCGTTCAACCAAGCCGTAGCCAACCGGGACAAGTGTGAGGAGCAGTTGTGTTGCTAGAATACTCCATTTCCATGTGGATGCCAGGAGGACTAAAATGATGGAGGTGATCGCCCAGCAACTGTACTTACCAAATTGCATTGAGGGAGGGTAGTACAAGTAACAATCCAAAAACTCCTAAGAGAAAACTACAAAATTATTTCGTTGAAGTTTAATTAGTTTTTGCTGTTTTTTTAATGCATCACTAATAAAATACTTAAATAGTGATAAATATTTCGTTATTTAACAACAATGACTCAAAATAAGATTACAGGGTGCCCACTAAAGTCCTTTCCCACACTCTTAACTGCCGAACGACTGCATCAATATTCTTAAACGTTGTGTCTATATTATAGGTAGAGTAAAGAGGCTATGCGCTACTAGATGAGACTGCTTACAGCCCCACCTGGTGCAAAATGATGGCATTGGCGTTCCTATCGCGAAAACTGTTCGAAATATGGGATAAATGTGAATGACAAATTTGTAGAGCATCATCGATTAGGTTCGAAAGGACACCTTGTGAACATGAATGCTAAATGAATCTCGTTCTAGGCATGAATCTAGTTTTCGTGATAGGAATACTAACCCAGCTGTTTTGTACCAGGTGACGCTGGAAGCGGTGTCATCTGCTAGAGCATAGCCACTATACCTAGACACCACTTTTATGAGTATAGCTGCAACCATTCGGCAATTAAGAGCGTTGGAAGGACTTTAGTGGGCACCCGGTATAATGCATTACAAATAATGCGTTAAGGGGTCTTGTACCTTTTAAACACGTCGAAAATTAACGAAAAACTTCAAAGTTTGAATTAGTCTATCTTCAAAACAATTTTATGTATAAACATGAAATTTTGGATATTGATTAAATAGATTATGCTTTGTAATATACTGCCAACAGAAATTTATTAACCCTTTACAGAATTTGTGTATTGTTGAAATCAAAATAGCTCTTTTTTTTACCCCATAAGTCATTGCGCGCATGATATCTTGAGAAAGTATGTATGGATTGTCATGAAATTTGGTAAATATACTAAACAAATATGTGTGTTTAAAATGATCTACTTTTAAGTATTTATAATGGTAATATTTTTAGTTATGACAATTTTTATTCATTAAAAATCCAAAATTTTTATTTTTTTTTACGAAAATATTTTTTTTTATATAGTTAATGAAATAATTTTAGCCTAAGAGTAGATCATTTTAAACACACATATATGTTTAGTATCTTTACCGAATTTCATGAGAATTCATACATACTTACTCAAGATATCATGCGCGCAATGACTTATGGGGTAAAAAAAGAGCTATTTTGATTTCAACAATACACAAATTCTGTAAAGGGTTAATAAATTTCTGTTGGCAGCATATTACAAAGCACAATATATTTAATCAATAACCAAAATTTCATTTTTATACTTAAGAAAGCTTTGAAGATAGACTAATTCAAACTTTGAAGTTTTTCGTTAATTTTCGACGCGTTTAAAAGGTACAAGACCCTTTAAACATACTTATTTTACAATTAAGTAAAAATAATTTAAAGCACACAAGTAAGTTAACATTCATTTCTTTGTTGTATTTTTGTCTACTTAGAATTTCTCGAGAAATTTGTGTACTCATCCTGAAAAATATTTTTTTAAATAAAATCATATTAAAAAAAAAAAAAAAATTTGATGTTTTGTGGTACTCTGTAAAACATATAAATGCTACCAAAATTATTTTCGGTTGAAAAAATGCTGTTGTATGAATAAATAACCCATATAAATTTTATTCAATTTGAAATAAAATTTCCGCATATAGACAGTAATGTATTTGAATTTTTTATGTGTCCCTGTAAAATAAATACAACTGCTACGCACTTTGTTTTCAATTTAAAAAATGCTGTTGTGTATCCCAATAAACTATAGTAATTTTGTAGAAATTTAATTAAAATTTCTGCTTTTTAGCAACAATCTTTCCGCGATTTTTTGGGTGGCCCTGTAAAATATGCATAATTTCTACGTTCGTCAAATTATAATTTATTAGAATTGTCATAGGAAAAACACATGTAGGCAAAGTTTCAGCTCAATCAGATAGTTGAAAGTGGTTTAAAATTGTCTTGCAATATTTGAACTAATCTTTTATGTGGCGCTGTAAAAAAAAGCGTAACTGCTACGTTCTATAGATTATAATACTACTAGAAAGGTAGCCCGTCAAAAATGACGGAAATTTAGATATAACGATATATACAACTCATGTGCAAGAATATGGGTTTTCTCGCTTGTTCCGCAGTGATAGATGAAAGTAACACATTTTAAGAACGAAACACATTTATGAAAAACTGTGTACAGTAGAAGACCACTAATCTGCACAGTTTGGTTCCAAGTGTTATGCAGATTTGAGGCTTTTTGCGGTCATGTCTATTCAATCTTTGTTTACATTTTTTTTTTTTTTTTTAAATTCATATATTGGACAATTTAGATTGTTGAGCCTTAAAAATAAATAAATAACACACTTGAAGTAAGGTTAAAAACTATTAAATTATCGTATACGATTTCATGAAATGGTATTATATGGTATTATATGTGTGTGCTTCACGATCTTGGATACGACGTTGGCGAAATTGGCTGCAACTTGTCATAATCCTAATAGTGTGGGCCGCTATAACAAAAAAGTAACCAGTTTTTAGTAAAATTTCTGATATAAAGTAGCTTTCAAAAACTTGTGTAAAATTGCAGGCCGTTCTCGTGTTATGTCAGTCCTAGGAATAATATTTCTAACACTGAAGATTTCCATGTATATATGGAATTTAGAAAAGCTTCTCCAAAAGAAAGGTTCTGAAATGACATTGTAATTCCTCTAACTTCAAAGTTTAATCGCGCCCTGATGATGAGTACTGAAATCTAATAAATACAGTTATTTTAAATATTACAACAGAATTAAACAGTTAAACTTATTTAACTTAAACTCGCTGTTACTACCCGAAGTTATTTTTTAGTATTAAGAAAGAAAATTATTTAAAATTTTCAAATCATGCATTTATGATTTTTTTCCGTCTTTAATAACTAAATAATGAAAAAATAGGCTTTTGTTCTGAGCTCATAAATATGACAATAAAATAATGTAACTAAGAGACATTGCAAAATTAAATCTTTGTGATTACAAACCATAAACAAACGATACCGCCACCATTTTACCTACTATGACGTCATTAGAATATTGCCCATTGATTGATGGAGAACTTACTTTGTGAATGATTACCTCAATGATTTAATATTTTTGACGTTTCACTATGAATGAATCACTTGTGTTTGTTTAGGTTTATGGAATGAGATATTAAGCTGCGAAACTAATTTCAATTGAAGTTATCCAAGGATATATGTATTTTTAATCGAAATTAAAAACAATGCTTTGATCTCGAAATAAAAAGTTTTAGTTTGAATAATTTGTTTTTTCTGTAAATTATTTATTTAAGTACTTTTCCATTATAGCGCATTTTTAAAAAAAGCTTTGCGCGATTCGGGCATCAGAAAGTGAGATATGTTGCGAAAATATATAAACAGCTATGAAAACAAATCTAATGAACTTTTATCATTGTTTATATATGCACTTAGGTACAGATGTCATATTCGCCCCATATTGGCGCGATTTTTTTCTGTCGCCAATATCATATAGGCAACAGGTACTTAACTTGCGCCAAAGTGTCGTTATTTTGCTTGATGTGGTAACCCGGATTATGTTGTTTATGCTGTTGATGTTTTCGCCAAATTGGCAACCGAAAAAAATCGCGCCAATATGGGGCGAATATGACATCTGTGCCTGCACTTATCTGCATAAAAAAATCGTTTCTAAATATATATAATTTTTTTATATACAAATTACAGCACAGATTTCAGATATGTACCGGGATACCTAACTGGCGCCAAAATTGTGTTATTTATTTATAGTTATTTCCTTTTCAAAATGATAGCAAATAATTGAAAAATATATAAGTAACTGGTATTCGTCATAGAAAAATCACGCCAACCCCCATGCGTATATGATATCTGTGCAAAAATTACTTCTGTTTCTTTATAAAAATGGGTAAATAGCTTTTTTTATATTAAATTGTCGGCACAGATGTCATATACGTCCATATTGGCGCGATATTTTTTTTTTGACGCCGATGTCATATACGCACCGGGTACTTAACTGGCGCCAAAGTGTCGTTATATTGCTTGTAATGGTAACCCGAATGTTGTTTATGCTGTTGATGTTTTCGCCAAATTGGCGTCGGAAAAAAATCGCGCCAATATGACATCTGAGCCAAATTGTATACATATGGAAAAAATTGCTTTTGATTATGAAGCAGTAAATAGTTTGCCAGAAAATACGTTGGCGAACTTCTTTCTCGCCAAGAAACTTTTCTCCGAAGTATTGTACATAAGCAATGATTGCTATAAATGCATTTTTAATTATGATATGCGCTTTTATGTTTCACTACATTTATGCATACTATACTGTGTGTATAAATGCTACAGTTCATATTCAGGGCTACACAAAAGAATTCGTAAGGGTTACTGAGTATGAGAGTAAATTACTTAAAGGTGGTTTTTAAAGGAGTTATGCATTTTTACGCTGAACTGCATTTAGTTTCCTAAGAAATGTTTGTAGAATATAGATAAAATGATATACATGGTCAGGCAAAGAATTGTATACATAACCGTCTATGGATTATAATATCTGGAAATGTGATTTCAGTAGTTTTAAATTAAATTTTAGCTAGATAGTGGCATGTAATAACGGTACTATTGGCTATGGACGGTAACTGCTGAAATCAATTTTTAAATTTTTTTTATGCGTTTTCTAAAATGTTTACTTAGTTATCTTGGCACTTCTTAGTTATCTCGTCGACCAAATTACTGTCGCCAAATTGTAAGATTAATTGCCAATAATGGTTGCCATTAATTAATTAATCAATTGCCAATAATGGCCAATAAAACCATTAATTCGACGTTTTATTTGTATTTTTATTAATGTTTTACTATTGATTTGGCGATTTATATAATTTGGGGAAATTGGTCGACAGGATATGTAAGAAGTAACGTTATCTTATTTACCTTATTTCCCTAAATAATGAAGTTTTGTTAAAGCATTTAGGATGTGTTGGAAAGTGTTTCATATTCTATGCTTAACGCATGATTTTTCTTTCTTTTTTAGTCTTATTTTGCATTTATTTTATTCTTAATTTTTTAATCTTATACTGCTTTATAGAAACTTTGGCACAGTTGTCATATGCGTTATCATATATTGGCGCGATTTTTTTTCCGACGCCAATTTGGCGAAAACATCAACAGCATAAACAACAACATCTGGATTACCATATCAAGCAAAATTACGACACTTTGGCGCCAGTTAAGTACCCGTTGTGTATATGACATTGGCGTCAGAAAAAAAATCGCGCCAATATGGGGCGTATATGACATCTGTGCCGAAACTTTAATATTTAATGTTTAAAATCTTCGCTCCACTCCCCTTGCATATAGTACAAACTATAACACGGATAGTGCAAAATAATAGACAGTTTGGTACATTCCCACTGTAGGGGCTTTGGCATTTTTTAAAAAAAGCTTGGTGTAATTTAGGCGTCAGATAGTGAGATTTGGGTACTTTTCCGTTATGCGGAAACCATTGTCCCCAAGCTTAATAGTTGGCGCAAAATCGTGAATTGAAGATAAACGTGAATTGAAGAAAAATAAAAGAAAAATCATTGTCGATACTAAAGTGAGCATTTAAAAAATATAACATTTGAAAATTCCAGACTTTTACGAACTATTTCATCAAGTCACAAATATATGCTTAAAATAAGTGAACAAATAACTGCTATAAAATAAAGCAATAAAATAAAACTCATATTAAACTGCTGGCATAAAATTACAAATATATTTTAGCATTTTGAAATAATTGGCGCATTAGCATACATTTTGGCATGGTGTCCGTATAACGGAAAAATATCGAGATTTGTTGTCAAATCATATATACAGCTATGAAAACAAATTTGATGAGCGTTTTTGTTTGTTTTATATGTATATTATTGATGTTTTTATCTACAAATTACATCTGTTTCTGTATAAAATTAGAGAAATGGCTTTTTTATGTTAAATAAATCGTATAAATATCGAAAAAAAAATGCGTGTGTATATAAAATGAAACAGTGAATAGGTTCCCGGAAAATATATTACCAAATTTCCTTTTTCGCCAAGGCACCTATACTGGAAAAGTACCTAAAGCACATTAAAATCGCGCAGTTAAGAGCTCACACAGTACACCGTTGTCTATTGGCGGTTATTTTATTAGTAGCATCGGGAGGAAGATGTAAAGATGTACTTTAAATAATCACCCATAGATTTCGAAAAAATATCTTAAAAGAGTGGAGTTTAAATTAAATTTCGGTGTCCTCCATTATGAAAGATTAATGGTTTTAAATGGGAATTTTGCCAAATTAGCCAGCTATCGCCAAGTTGGCTAACATTTTGCGCTACTGTGGTAACCCTGCATTAATATTTTTCAACAATTACTCATTTCAATGAGGCGGTCCTACCGGAATAGTGAGGGACACACAGAGACTTGGATTTTATATAAATAGATTGCATTGTCATCAGAATTGCATATCCTGCGCATCAGATCAATCAGATTATTGTAATTGATTTCAAATTAACTTGCAAGTTTTTTTTCTAAATTTTTGTGAAGCCCTGTAGAAACAGTATTCTAAACAAACTTCTGCGTTATTTAAATCATAATAATATTGTATTGTCTTTCAAATTACTCATGCATTCATTGTTTCGGATCAATAGGATAATTAAAAGTGATTTGAATTTGACTTCCAAGATTTGAACTAAACATACATGCATGCACTGGAAGTTAATATGATGCATGTTTATTAATAAAAACTTACTTATCTGCAGCTATCTACAGGAGTTTAATTTTTCAATACTTTAGGAACGGCAGTTTGATTTAAAAAAATGCTTATTGTTGAATAATGCTGAATAATTTCTCAAAAGTCAAGATGAAAATTGTAAACAACATCAAGGATCATCCAGAATTTCAGCCTTTGAAAAAAGCGGTAAAGCAGGTTTAATATCGCTTATTTTCAAACAAAAATAGGTTAAATCTGACCTTGACAAAGCTGTGACCTGAGATCAGCAAACTCGTGCTTTCAAATAAAACAGAATAGTCACGACGTGCTTTCAAACTCAGAGAAAGTTAGTGCAACTTTTGAAACTCCTTCAAACCAACTGCACAAATGACTAATTTACGGTCACAATTAATCAACACCTCTGATTTTTACGCCAAAACTGGTATGGATCTCGAAAATACAGACATTCATCTACCAGTACACGCGGTTTTGTCACATTCCCACAGTGTAAAAAATTTTCAGAAACGTTTCTGGAGACCTCTTATCGGAGACCTCTGATTTAACGGAGACCTCTGCTGCACGATACTAACGGAAAGGTTTCTGATTCGAGCAGAAAAATGTTTTGGCTATAATACGGAACCTTCCCGATTCATAATGAAAAGTTTCTGAATATATCGGAAACCTTTCATTCCGAATCGGAAAGGTTTCTGAATATATATGAAATCTTTTTGAAGACGAGGAAATGTTTTTGAATGTATAGGAAACCTTTCATTACGAATCAGAAAGGTTTCTGAATACACATGAAACCTTTCTGAAGAATAGGGTTATTTTAAAATTCATAAAAAGCACAGTAAACTGTACTAAAATTACTTGCAGGTGCATACATATAATATAAAATTACTTAAAATACATTAGAAATATCATAAAAATACATTAAAAAGTTTTTAATGTATTTTAAAGATATTTCTAATATATTTTAAATAATTTTATATCATATGTAATGCACCTGCAAGTAGTTTTAGTACGCTGATTTGTGCTTTTTTATGTGAATTTTAATTATATACTCAAGGTGAATTTAGCACTAGTATTTTAATTTTTATTTATTTAAGATTATTTTGTGAAAGGGGCTGAGTTTAGGAAAATGAATTTGTGAAGTAGCGAGTTTTATTAAATCAATTTTAGGAGGGAGTCAGTTTTAAATGGATGTTTATTAATAAATTTATAACTTCAAACAAGAAATTTTGTGTACTATATTTTCATAAATACAAGCTGATGGTTAATAATCTAGATATTTTCAAATTTATTTATTGTAAAGTGCTTAAGTTAAATAACAACAATTGTATTTATTTTTTTTTTCACAACTCTGTCTCGCAAAATCAGAAGAAAGCATTTTTCTTTTCAAGCAAGAACATTTAGATGAACAAGTGAAATTCAAATCGCAAAAAATGCAATAGTTAATTTTTTCGAAGCATTAAAAAAAAAGAGTGTGTGTGTGCCGGGGGGGGGGGGGGGGGAGTTACATATTTGAACCTAAGTACTGAACAAGTTAATTGACTTTAAAAAATTCTTTTTAATTTTCTATCAAAATTTGAGGAGAAAAGAGGTTAATATAAAAAATTAATTAGATTAACAGAATATGTTTAACATTATTTCAGACATTTATAATGAGCACATCGTAACTTAATTTAAAAATCAAAATACACTGAAATGTATAATTAAAGGTAAAATATTATTACACTAAAAATATACATATAATTGAATTATGTTACTGTGTATTGTTACTGACATATAAACGCTATTTTGAATTTTTGAAAGTTTTTTAGGAAACAGCAAAACAAATGAATCAATTTTATTAACTATAATGATTTATAAAAATAAACGTATAATTGAAAGAATAGCTTACCGTTTATTTTTATTTTTTACCCACAATACTGTATTTTTTACATAAAAGCAATCAATAATAACGAAGTAAAATGTCAATGAACCTTCAGCTTGTTTGATAAAAATATAATACATAATTTTTTTAAACGCATTTAATAATTTATTAAGAGCACACTGTGTACTCAATCAGTATTAGCATCAAGTTTAACTGTATTATCTTATTTACATGCACTCATAACAGAAACAAGGCGTGATATATTAAAAAATAAATAGATTATAAATTTCTTTCCGTGTATTGTAACAAAGCTAATAAAGAAGTAATTAATAATAAAAAATAGTAAGTAAAAGTAATACTGTAGATGATTTAAAAAAAAAAAAACCCTTACCCAAAGTTGTAATTGTTCCGTCTTAAAAAAAAAAATAAATAAATTCTGAAGCTTTAAAACACTCCATTGATAATATCCAAGGTTTATATTTCTTGTATAATTTAAAAATACAATAAAAATTACCCACAAAATGCAAAAAATATTATTATATTGTTTTTTTTTTTTTTCTAAATAAAACCGAATTCAAATCCACGTGCAACACAAGTTCTCACGCCGCGCCACCATTACTCATACAGGCAAGTTGACGTTGGCATAGACTTTCGGCTATTCCGGTTTCAGCACATGGACAAAATACTTGGAGTGCGCATGCGTTAGTGAGAACAGAGGCGAACCGCGGAAAGAAAACCCAAATACAGTAAATTCTCGATAAGGTGGACTCTGTGTAAGACGGAAATCTGCCTAACTCGGAAAGATTTTCCAGTCCTTGCGAATCCATAGACATAGAGTAAAATTTGTCTAAGGTGGAATATTGTCTACTACGGAAAATGTTCTCTGTCCCGATCGATTCCGTCTTAGACAGAGTTTACTGTATTCAGAAATGTTTCTGGATGTTTCAGAAAACAAAAGTAGCTCTCACATATCCGATAGTATCGGAAATGTTCCCGTTAGAATACTAAAGGTTCCAACTATTTTTTACAGTGCAGATAATCGGAAAAATGGATTTTATCCACCTATATCATCAAAACGCCCCACTGTGCAGCGTGTAGTAGTCGGAATCGAGACTCATTATTCCATGTTACTCGGTTCCAATCCGCTAGAGTCCATTTTCTGTGTTCTCTTGCCCAGTCAAGATATACAGCCCGATAGCGTGTGCATTGAGCATCGTACTCTCTGAATCTACGGCTCCCGGAGTCAATACGATGAAGTGAACGTTGCACGGTCTGTTTACTGACTATACGACTGGAGCCCTGATTTAGTTGTGTGGTAATTTGAACTAATGTTTGGCTTCGCTGACTAAGTGCAATACGGCTGAGACGTCTGCTACCACGCTCGTTCAAGGTTAATTGTTCTTTTCAGTTTGCCCGATTGCTAGTTTTTTTTTTTTTTTCCACCATCCGTGTATTCTTAATATACTCCTGACACAGTCGAGCGGGAAAACCTCAATTCTCTGACGATTTCAGACATTGAATGGCCCCTGCGTCGAGCGCCTATTATTTGTTCGTGATCGAAGTCGTCTAAATTACGAGCTTTACCTACTGTCAGTTGAAACGAGTGATTCACAACAACCATAGTACTAGCTATATATGCAGTTACCGCACCGCCCTCACATTTGCAGAAATGAGGGGCATCGCTAAAACATTTGTATAGCACTGCCTATCTTTAATCCAATGGCACTTCAGTGTACAAATTTAGTTTAATATTGTTAAAACTGTATTTTACAATGGTATTATAAGTACACGTTGATAAAAGATTGCTGTTAAAGTTATAATGATTTTCAGTTGGAAATTCTGAATTCGAATTAGGGGTAAGGATTTTTTTAAAAAGGGGACAGGTTGTTAATATTAAACCCGATCCTATATTTAAATAATATTTATTTGTTTTAATACAAATAATATAACTTAGAGCAGGAAATGTCAACTGCAAGCCTACAAAGTTTTTTCTAAATTTATATGTGAAAATCTATAATTTGCGTTCATGGAAAATTACCGAGTAATTAAAAAATTCGGAACAAAAGTAGAACGCAGTAAAAAAAAAAAATAAATAAATAAATCTATGGATCGAACATACGATTTGTAGGTTAATAATTACCGTGATACTGGATTTTGTGTGGCACGAATAAAAAAAAAAGTCTATGGATCGAACATACGATTTGCACGGTAATAATTACCGTGGTACAGGATTTTGTGTGACGTGTATAAAAAAATTAGTTCAAAATCTCGGCAATAGAAGGTTTTTCTGCAAAGAAACAAAAAGAAATAATAGTGGTAAAATGATAGATTTTATTTCAGAATGATTTGCAGCTGTAACTGATTAATGTGTTTACCACAACGGTCCAGTACTGAACGCAGTGACGGTATTATGCCTGATTCAGAATATCAAATTGTCAAAGGGAATGGCTGTTTACCTATTGCCGTATAGCAATTTTTTCCCAGTGGTAGTAATGATTGGGGATTTCCTCTATAAACGCAGGATTTCAGATTATTCACAGAGGATGTGCTATTTTGTATTGTATGAACAATATGAATAGGCGACGTCCTCACCTGAAAAAATCGACATTATCGACATTTTCAATTACTGTTTTTTCATACCATACAAAATACTGCAGCCCGACGTCGGAATCTCATCGACGTCAGAGTCGATGTAGATAAATATCTACAAACTGTATATTTCTCCACCCCATCGATCTTTTTTATCGTGTTTAATATTTATTTCAAAAATTTTAATTGATTTTTATAGAAAGATACACAGTCCACATGCTTTGTCTTTGAAATCTACTTAGAACGGGTTATTGAAAAACCCATTTCCATTAAAATCCTTTTGAATTAAGCTTTATTACTACTTGAACTTCAAACCTTTCGGAAATATATATCCATCCACCATTGCGATATTAGACTGTGGTGGCTATAATTAAAAACCTACCAAATTTCTCACAAAAAAAAAATTAATAAGGTTATTAGCTAAAGTATTATCCCAATATAACTGAAAGTTTGTAAAATTCTGTTAATCTCTAGTTCTGCTATAGGTGATTCTCTATTTGAGAGTTCACAGTACTTTTATAAATTCCACTCACGATTTTTATTTTTTTGAGTGGGCGATGTTCGCAACCTTGACGTATAGCGATGTCAAAAATTCTGATATTTTTATCGATAGTGTGTTTTATAGCATACTATTTATAATAGATGATTAAGCAAGCAGAGTGTACTTTAAAAATTAATTAATTAGCCAAATATTTCGTAATTATTGGATTTCTAAGCATTCAATATTTTATGGCTAGAGGCAACAAATTCAAGTTCAATTAGTTAAAATGTTGTTTTCTTTCCCCCTACTCTCATTTTTCGTAAAGATAACTTTTATGATAAGTGGACATTACATTTTCTATTTGTTCGATTTTTCAATTGTTTTGCACTAGGATGATATATTTAAGGTATACAAATTAAGAAAATTTAAACGTAAAGAATGTAGTGTAAAACATTACTTATAAAAAAGTAACATCGGGACACTGAAGGCGTTTATTCTACTAGAAATAAAATTTATAACTAGTGTTAAATAGTTTATTTTAAATAAAATGACAAATGCATATATTAAATGAACTTTTTCAAAAAATAGTATTAATAATTGACAAATATTAAAAGATTTATATAGATAAATATCAAACATTCAGAAAAATTAGACGACTCTAAAACAAAATATATATAGTACTAGTACATCATTTATATACTTTTTTTTTTTTTTGAGGAACCGTCTCTGAAACTAATATTTGACTATTAATTTTAACATATTAATTTATATTGATAAACGGAATGCAATAAATTAAAACCGTAAAATCTATATTTAAGTTATTGGTTAAGATCTGTTTCATAATCTAAAAAGCTGCAATATTTTATTTTTGCACCAGGGTGTTTTATTTAGTCCATTATTTTTTCATTGTTTTTAATTCGTCCAAGCACTCTTATAAAGATGTATTTTCTACAGTATTATATTTAAATGATAAGCGAAAGTTTGAAGAACAAACTGCATGTGTCTGGCTTTTTCTTTTTCTTTTCTTTTCTTAATGTTCCATCATCGCCTTTACTTGTTATTATTCCATTTTGTCACACACAGATTTTCGCATATTCTGATGTGTAATATAACAAGCTCTTATATGAAGCACCCTCTAAATATTAGACGAATTGAACTCCAATAACATCAGGAAATATAATGTAATTTAAATCAACAAAAGCTTCTAGATTTTTAATTGTAACAAAAAAATTATTTATTTATTTTAATAGTGTCACGCAGTTTTGATAAAAATTTCATTAACGATCTTTCGTAATTTACTTAAAGGTGATATTACGCATTTAATATAGAAGAAATTACTAGCTGCGAACTCTTGAAAAAAAAGGGGTGTTAGACAACGATATTTGTCAAGAACAATATTATTGAGTACGAGCTTTTGCTTAGAAATAAGACAAAATCTGCTTATTTAATGAAAAATACGGGGGGGGGAGGGGGGGGGGTCTTACTTCAAGCCTATTCAAGATTTTCGTTCATAAGTTTGAGAACAACGAAGCTATTGTAATAAATAAATTTTTAACTTTTCTTTTGTATTATTGAATTTTGTATTATTTATTTCTTTTGTATTATTTATTTGTGTGAAATGTACATTTCATACCACTTCAAGTTTGCTAAGATACTACCGGAGGATGCTATAAATTTGCAAGATGTTACCACGTGGTAGCATCGCAAGACATGCTGGAAAAGCACAGTAATTCAATGATTATTATTATATATAATACGTTATTTATATATATTCAAACAATATATAACATTAAGTACGATTAAATTTTAAGAACAGGTGTATATAATTGTAAAAATTATGAAAAACATTTGAAAAATAAAATAAAAACAACATATCAATGTCACAAGTTAAATTTTGTGCCTTTACTCTTCAGCAGACGGAAACCCGTTATGAACTCCACCCCTTATTCTAAATTAAATGAAAAGTACTATCGGTAGGTTTCGTAAGATGAAACATCCTTACATTAAACACAAAGTAATGGCAAGTGAAAATCTTTTAACTATAATTAAAGGCTAAAATGATATTATAAAACAAATTAAAAAAAAGAAAAAGAAAACAAATAAACCAAATGAATGTTTAAGTAAATTACAGAATTATTCAAAAATGAAGGTAAAATGCAAACCAATGTCTCACCTCCGCGCGGACCTACCATTATAGTACAAAGATATAGCATTTACTTATTGCTGCATGAATCTTTGCATTACACACACACATACATATATATATATGTATGTGTGTGTGTATATGTATATATATATAATATATGTGTGTATATTTGTAATTTTTACTGTCAGACACATTCCGATGTATGGAGTATCTAGTGTTATTTCCACTTTTCAGCTTCAGTGGCTTTTCAGTTTCGGCTTTTCAGTTTTTCAGTTGACGTTGTATTTCATAGAATGCGAGGTTAGTTTTATTGAACATTTCACGAAAATACATTGATTATTCTTATTTATAAGTAAAATCCAGGTCTTGTTTCATTTTGAAAGATTCTCTAAACATTAATAACTAGCATGTCTTAAAAAGGCATTTCGTCTGGTTTTCCACTTCGTTATAAGCAAGAATATTCAAACCGCACGTCACGTTTTCTAAAGTTCAAACATTATTGGATATATGACTGCACTTTTCTTCTTTGCGGCCTCCTTTGGTTCTTAAATCCGTCGAAAGGTAACATTCATTTCTTAAAAGAGATATCAACATTCGTTTACTTAATGTCATGTCATGCAATTAAGATATCAAGCATCTTGCGGCAGTATTTTACTAACGAAGTGCCACTCCTCTTTCATACTTCTCAATTCAACTGAAGTTAACGTCACGTATAGTGACAATTTTCAGCGAGAATATCTGACACCGAATCGCAGAATTCCTTAACTTGATAAGTGATAGTAATCATTTTTCTATATTATTTTCACTTCGTCTAACGAGATGTCAATTCTGCAGCTGTTTAAATGTACCAGAAAACAAGGAAAACATATAAAATAGATACATTTTAGAATTTAATGTAGCATAAACTAAGTGCTTGACATTATAATTATAACCTGTACATGTGAACTGCCAAGTTACTGCACTAAAAAGCAATGAAAATATTAATGTGCCTCTATTCACAGAAGTAAATGAATATCAATAGCGGAAAAAGTATTACACAAGATTACAAGAATATCTCGATATCGCAAAAAAAGTTTTGAATTTAAATAAGATTAATTAGTATTTGTTTCACAATAAATCAAAATCGTTTCCATTTGTTTTATAGTTTTGTATTTAAACTGGACCACATGCATGAGTAGCGTTCTTATTCCGGGCATATTCATTTAAATGCCCTTTAAATCCAATGCATATTCATTTAAATAATTAATGATTTAAAATGTTTCATTAATTGTATGTGAAGGATCTGAACTGCCTGAATATTGCAGCACTAAGGTTCATATTTATGAAAGGAGTGTTTAACTTGACATCACTTTGTGGGCAAATATAAGTGTTTGATTCAATGATGGATTACCCGGAAATAGACCACTTATTTTACATATATGACTTAAAATTTAAAAATAATTTGTATTATACGGAGCAAATCTCAAATACCATACCAATGACATTTATAATTTTTTGAGAATAATTTTTGTTCTTTTGGTACATTTTTATAGGCTTATAACAGTATTGTATCAGGATATTTTATGCATAATGACATTTTTTTTATAAGTTTCAGATACTTCATTTCAGTTTCATTGATTAAAATTTTATAAAGTAAAATGTAAAACTCGCAATTAGAATTTACGTACACTTAAACAAACATGTCAGAGTGGTTCATTTTTCAAACTTTGTTTAACGAATTCACTATTGTTCAATCATTAACATGTGATAAATCCTTATTTAATTTTACAGAAGGACGTGCGAGGCCTGAAAGAAAGGTGCTAAAGGCTTTATCTGCGGAGAGGGATGATTTAGAAATATTTTACTGCATTTTCTGTTTCCCAAAGCAGGAAATGATTCGATATCATAGGCTGAGAAGAAACCCCTACATTTATATTTCTTAGTTTGAAAAAGTTTGAGGATGATTGTTATTGTACACTTTTGAAATGTTCCGTAGTTAAGGAAAGTATATATATATATTTAAAATTATTTTTATCTTCCACTCTTGCCAACATTTGAATCTCGTAATGTAATACGTTCGAAAAAAAATTTTGAAAAGGAATTCTAAAATATTTTCAATTTGAAACATCAAATTCAGATTTTCTTTATGGCGTCAAAAATCACGAAGCAAAAACTATTAACGAAACACGACCAGTAGTATGGTTTATAAATACGGTATAAAGAAACTATTGACATGTTGAATAAATCGTAATAGTGAATTCGATATCTTATTAAGGTTAATATTTTTCGAATTTGTAGCTTGGAGAATTGTGATTTATAAATACGATGTAAAGAAACTATTGATACATATGAATACTAATAGTGAATTCGGTATCTGAATAACGCATATAGTTTTCGAATTTGTAGAATGGAGAATTTTGAATAACTTAGAAACATTCTAAACATCATATAATGCATCGGAATCAGAGTGTTTCAAAGTATGATTTCTATGTGATTGATTTTTAGAAAAAGAAAATGTATAACTTAAACCACGATATGGTTATAGGCTTGTAACATGACTAAGTGAGTATGGATATTTAATTCTGGCTGTTCTAATAAATTGTAATAAGAATATCATACTTCTTTAATAATATCTTTTTTGGCAAATGGAACCAGTTTTTCAAGTGCAACTGATCAAAACATACTTCAAAACGTTTATCAATTACGATCTGAGTTTTTAAGTAATAGACTATGGTGATGTTGTAGGCAGTTGTTACATGACCATCTTAGCTATAGACAAAATGCAATATTTTTATCTAAAATGCATCACGTTGACTGTGCAACTAGATTATAAGCAATTCGTCATTTGGTCCAAATCCTGTATTTGTGCATAAAAGTATTCGAGTTAGAGGAAACAGAGTTATGTGGGAGGATATTTCAATAAATGTAAAATACTATTTACGGATGTAGGCATAAGATTTTCAGGCCTTCTATAACATCAACCATTATCATGTTCGACTTCTGAACGATTTCTCCTACTCAAAAGGAAATCTACGAAGTGACTTGTCAATATAGTATGTTTCCAAAACATAAGCCAAATTGAACATGTTTGAGACTTTCTACGAAAAAGGTTATTAAACTCTCATCCAATCCATTAATATTTTAGGCTAATTCCATGGGTTTGTGTAGTGTAAGTCACATAGCTGATAACTGCTATGCTTGTTGGCCATCGTTATTTTCGAAAAGATTGCTTGGCCTTATTCAATAAAGGAGATATCACCAATTTAAAAAAAAAGTCACATTTTTCCGTTCTAAAATACTGGTAGCCAAAAATCGTAGCATGTGACTTTCACTACAAGTAAATGGAAATAGCCTTTAATATAACTGGAAAACATTATTTTACAGGGGTGAGCCAAAAGACAATATTCCTCATGGAAAAACCAAACGTTTCATTGAATACGATTTTCATAAGTGAATCACATTTTATTTTATTTGTATGACATATCAAGAAGAAATTTTTCTAAATTTTGCGATCGAATAATGCTAATGTTACTTATTGCTCTCGAATAACAGAGTTAAGTGATCTGCTGAATTTCATGATTCACATTTTGAACATCTAATAAAAATTTTAAAAGAAATTTTATATTTACATCATTCTCATTACTCGAAACATCTTCTAAATGTCATTCATATCTTTTTATGTTGCAATTCATAAATTTTTTAAACACGTGTCTCGTGTACACACGCTTGATTTTGTTAAAATTTTATAGTATGCTGAAATATTTCAAGGTACAAATCTCATAGCCTGGTGCAGTTTCAGTAATTTATCGTAATCATTATTCAAACTTAAATTGGTGTTTGTGTGAAGGGATAAAAATATTCTTTTGCTTTAACTTCTCCGCGTATATTAATATTACTTTACGTACAGGTATTATCGCAACCTAATGTCACAACTCCACTTAAGAATGTTATTGTCAAATTGTTGCATATATTTATATTTAAGTTATAATAAATACCTGCACATACTAATGGTAATAGTACATAAATATGCAGTTATGGATAGATCCTTTTATATACAATCTGGAATTCTGAGTAACTAGTGTTACATAAAATTCTAATCCGTATACCTTGGTGGACAAAGCCTAAGAATGGTGCACAAGTAGCTGTATAGAATAAAAAGTAAATATTGTTGCTTAGTGGGAAAAAAGTAGTGTTGCGAGAATGTTTGTTATGGTGTGAAAGAAAATTCATTGTATATTTAAGTACACAAAGTGCTGAAATATTCTATGGGGGCGGGGAGTACATATTCCTCCAAAAATATTGTAAAAATAATGCAAATTACTGACTTCAAGCATTTCTAAGAAACATGTCATCTCAATATGGCATATGGGAACCGTGAAGTCCCATGCAAGCTTCACCACTTCGTGGCCTACTATGAACTAACTACATAATGCAAAATCTGTTGCGATAAGTTGTTCCAATTCATTTTTATTGCATTCATGAAACTTTGTTGTTTCAAGATATTGTTGAATAGCAAGAAGTCGCCTAAAGGGTTCTCAAACGTTTTCAGAGGAATTTACGCAAGGGAAGCGTAATGGCCTTCAATAACATTGAATATATTCGTTGTCAAGAAAATCCTGCACAGTGGCTATGCAAGAACGAGGTGTTCCCGAAACGAAATCTGTCATCGGGATCCTCATGTAAAATACGAACTTGAGACAGTTGAACGTTAATAATGTATCAATCACCAGTTGTAGCTATAGATACAAGCACATTAGTGGCATCACTATGATGAAGACCCATGTTGCAACAGCATTATAACATATCTGTCCCTTTTATGAGTATTTCCTGGACATTAATCATCACCATACTCACCCCGGATCAGTTGTCTTCCATAATCAGATGAAAGACTGGTCTCATTCTCATTGTCTCTCCTACTCTCATTGAGAAATATGCACGTACTACTCATTCGTTCTCTGTGCAATTACGTTGCTTAGGAATATTAATGCAAATAATCGCTGGGATGAACTCATGCATATGGAATACATTAAGGTTCTTATAAGGATATATTATAGGAGCTCTCGGATATATAAAATATGTCTCCGGGAACACACTTTTCCTTATTGCAAACGCTTACCTACAGTTCTTGCGTGTATCGAAGTACCCATGTTAGCACAAAGTCGACCGTCTATGGTTCAGCTGCTGTTTTTCGCTGTTAGAACGATGTAACATATTACTAAAACAACTTTCTTGCTTGTATTTACTAAGCATACACTATTCAAAATTTTGTCCTCGTTTGAAACAAATTTTGGTTCTCAATAGCTGCCACCATAAGATTGTTAAATCTCGTTCTAACATTTGGATCTCCGGTTGAGCCATAGTTCCACTGCAATCTCGTTCCCACAGTTGGAACTATGGTTCAACCGGAGCTACAAATGTTGAAACGATATTTCACCATCTTATGGTAGCAGCTACTGAGCACCAGAATTTGGTTCAATCCAGACAAATCTTTTAACGGTGGATCACTTGTTTGAAATGCTGCTTAATGACAGAAAACAGCGAACAACACTCCGGGTGATGCTGAATGCCCTCACATATCTGTTATTTTCCACCCTTCTTCCAATTTTTCGATAGTATGTCCGTTCGGAAAATCATTTAAATGGTGTCTCAAGACATACTTACATTTCACTTTCTACAATAACACGCTACACGCGCCAAGTACCTTAAATCCTCTTTTGGTGCGATCAAATGACTTATTTTCCCAGAAAACAAAAAATTTCATGCGTGCCATTCTTCTCACAGCATCAAGTATTTATGTTAATAATTTTATAGCTGTTGCTGTCGGAAATAAAATCAGTCCTTAGGTTTTGTCCAGCATTTTATTTTAAAATGTAGCATACACGAGGCTTCTATAAGTTAAAAAAAAAAAAGAATATAAATTTCTCCACATTTAAAGCATTAATTTTTCTATTCTAAAGACATGTCAGATTAATGCTTAAAGCTTTTCGAACGGAAAACGCCTGTTTTGACGCTTTCTTTCGTCTAGCATCACGACGTCATTGCTTTTCAAGACGTTCATCTCGTCGCTCTATAGATTCTGATCCTCTTCGACAGGTTTTCCGATTTCTGTTCTCCTCCAGTATCTGGTAACGGCGTTCTTCTGTTTCATTAGCACGACGTCAGGCTTCGTACTGCCGTTTCTCTTCCAGTCAATGCAGGCAGCATTCGTTCTTCAACCATTGAGTTGCACGCTTTCGCAAATCCTTAGACGCTTGGAATGATCTTTCGACAATTCAATTGCTCTATGTTTTCTGCATAAACGACGAATTTTTTCTAGCTTTTCTTCGGATTCACACTTATTTACAATTATAACCACTTCAGTAATAGATTTTAAATGCCCCTTACTCTGGTTTGGCCTTCTAGATTTTGAAGGCTCATCACGATTGTCTTCAGGTTTCACAGTACAGACTCCTTTTCTTCCTTCCTGTTGGAAGTTAAAATTTATCCGCTTCCTCGGACATAAATATAGCCAAATCTGACAAAATATTGCCAACTTTGCGACTACCTCCAATCCCATTAAAATGCACTGGCCTGTAGTGACCCCAAAATGGCCCACCAATCAAATTTTCTTGAACATGTGACCTAGCCCAACGGCCTTCTATTACCGCAAAAGGGTAGGCTACAAAATTTAGCGAAAATAGTTAAAGCCTTCTTTTAGATAAAACTTTATATATATACATATATATTCACACACACACACACACACACATAGACTCAAGATTTTCTCATATTAGAATATATATGGGATGAGACTCTATTTAGGAATCATAACTCACTTCTGAGATGAACACTGACATTTATTAAGACGAAAAAAAACCAAAAATACAGTTAAAAAGCACTCTTCTCAACCTATATTTAACTTAAAAGCTACAACTTTGGCTTCATTTATTTAGCACCGTCGAATATTTCTAAGATTTTCTTACGTCGTTTAAATGTTCTATCTTATTTCGTCGAAAAATGTTCTGTTCCTTTTAACAAAACCTGCGTCGTCGAACTCATTTTCCGTTCTATTTACTTTTTCTGCATTTTCACTTCACGCAGCTTCGTTGACTTTTTAATCTCGAAGCAGAATACAGCATCGGAGACATTCAGTCTGATTCAAGTGTTCTTACGAAATTCCCACATATATGATATACTAATTTATGAAATTAAACTTTTTATACGGACTCTGTCTCCTAAAAGTTATATTAAAAAATTCTTCCCCTCTAACTAGTAAAATAGTAAAAAATCCCTTTCTTCTATGAATTAAATTTACCAAGTTATGAGATTTTGAATTTTAGGAATTTTTACTTTTATTTTATACTAGAAACACGTAGTTTTTTTCAGCACTAAGAGTTCTATAGGTAGAGAGAAAATAGAGAGAATATTAAAAACAATTTTAATATAAATGGTATTGAACTACATTTAACTATTTAAAGAGGATTAAAGGCATTATTATCAAACATAAAAATAGATGTAAATTTCCAACTGGGTGAAAAATGTCCGGACCAGGATTCGAACCAGGGATCTCCTGGCTCAAGCCGCCAGTGCTGTGCAATCTGAGCTATCCCGGACGAATCTGCTGGAACTTTCTCACCCAGCTAACCTTAATGATTATAGCATCTGGTGTGAAACCTGGTTCAGCTCAACAGAATAAATCTCAGGTAATGGAACTCCAGAAAACGCTGGATACGAAATTACACTAGATTAATTTTAACACAATTATTCTAATTGGTAAATAAATCATCCATTACCTGAGATTTATTCTGTTGAGCTGAACCAGGTTTCAGACCAGAAGCTACAACCATTAAGGTTAGCTGGGTGGGAAAGTTCCACCAGATTCGTCCGGGATAGCTCAGATGGCAGAGCACTGGCGGCTTCAGCCAGGAGATCCCTGGTTCGAATCCTGGTCCGGAGATTTTTCGCCCAGTTGGAAATTTACATCTATTATGATTTATTTACCAATTAGAACAATTGTGTTAAAATTAATCTAGTGTAATTTCGTATCCAGCGTTTTCTGGAGTTCCATTACCTGAGATTTATTCTGTTGAGCTGAACCAGGTTTCAGACCAGATGCTATAATCATTAAGGTTAGCTGGGTGGGAAAGTTTCACCAGATTCGTCCGGGATAGCTCAGATAGCAGAGCACTGGCGGCTTCAGCCAGGAGATCCCTGGGTCGAATCCTGGTCCGAACATTTTTCGCCCGGTTGGAAATTTACATCTATTATGATTTATTTACCAATTAGAATAATTGTGTTAAAATTAATCTAGTGAAACATGAAAATGCCTTTATTATGAATGAAAAAAATTGTCAAGTATATTTTGATTGAATGCATATATTTTTTTGCGGGTATTTGTTTAAATTCTGCTGACAGACAGATATTGTAACGCAAAATAATTAAAACTACATTCGCCATACGCCTATTGTGCTTTTTTTTCAGTATTAATTAATATTTACGCATTATTTAAAATAAAATGTCACTGAGACATTTATAGATTATAATAGGTAAATTATTATCAGATAGTTGAAATAAGTAATCAGCCAATGTAAATTCACAAATCCCACATGTACTATGTTTTAAAAGCAGTTTGACTCTTCGTGTATTGAAAAGATGTAAAAACCAGTAACACTTGCATTACGATTCCTTTGTGGCTGTAGGGGAGAGTGGGGATGAAAGGGACATTTTGACTTTATAAGCTTATAAAATAATGGCATTAAAAGATATCACTTTCAAATTGGAGCCTAATTCTCTTCTGAAACCTTTGCTTTTATATTACCAAAACCTCTTATCCCCAAGTACAGTAGTTTAAACCATATACGCATTTTTATAAATTAGGAGAAATGTCCCTTTTAACCCCATTGTAGGGGATGAAAGGGACACTGTGCAGGGTTGAAAAGGACACACAAAAATAAAACATTTTTATGATTTTTTTTCTTTTAATTTGCGATTACATTATTCAAAAATAAAAGAAAATTATGCAGAAATAAAAATAAAATATATTGTAACATATGATAAACTAAAAACAAGAAAAATAACATGTTTAGGCCTACTTGACATAAAAAAAACTTTAAATCAGTCAAAAATTTTAAGAAATATTTGGTTCTAGCTGTCTCATCACCAGTTACGGGTTTAGGTAACTCCACCACAATATCATGAATATTCACGTTATTCATGTCAATAGTATTAGTAAATATAAAATGGTTTTATTCTGGGTTTTTTTTTCTGATAAAATGTACCTTAAATTCATTACGAGCACTTTTCAGGAGTTTGTGGCTACTGTGCGACAGGAATATCACCATGATTATTCCATTACTTTTCGCAAATTTTATTGTTTTAATAATAATAATGTTTTCATAATTATCGAATAAGATAAGCGCAGGGTCAGTTTTGGAACATCTCAGAATATTTAGCTAATGCACAATTGCTTTAAAAGCCTTCTGCGCCCATTGACCAACTTTGATGAATAAGTCCAAGTTTTGGGGATGGAGCTCCTCCGAGCATGATCTTCTTAAATTTTTTCCTTGGGAAAACAAATACTGCTGAACAGAGTTACCTGATGCAGAAACAAAACACAAAATTGTACAAGTTGACCATGTTTAGCTGTTGTTACGTGAAAAAATTGTTTTTCACATCGTTTTGCTACTACATTAGGTGGTTTGTACTCTGTCATTAAGCCTGTTTTATCACAGTTATGTATTATGCTCTGTGTAAATTTATAGCGATCTATAGCTAACTGAGGGTTTCTAAAAAATATCAACATTATCTTTGTTGAAACTTTGTTAAACTAATGGCTATATGTTTGTTAAGAGAAAGTATGAATTTCGTTGCATAAAATCTTGGAACCATTCAATTCCAGCTTGCTTCTTTGTTCGCCGAGATAGGGACATATTTGGAGGATTCAAAGCAATTGAATAGTCATAGTAAGCACACTTGTCAAACCATAGTTAATATTAGGTGCTTAGAGCAAATATGAAGCTAACTCTTTTTATTGAGCTTCACTAAAGGAAGCTTGATAGAAACAACCTAAGGTTTTTAAAGTGATATGTCCCTTTCAGCCCCTCAGTTTCTGTCCCTTTCAACCCAATATCCATCTAGTGAAATTAAAAATACATTCATGCATGAGTAAATTTTAGCTAATGAAATATACTGATATTCGCATAAAGTGCATACTTTACAGTGCTAAATAATATAAATATCATATTGCTAAACACAATATTACTTTTTTAGAGAAAATAAGTAAAGCAACATCAAAATTTACTTTTTTACATCGAAAACAGGTTTTTCTTTCATTGCTTCACAACGCTACAATTGCTGATATTAGTTATAAGGATTATTAAGACAGAACAAGTATCGTTATCGATTGACCCAAAGTTGAAACTTTGTACATTTTATTTTCTTCCTGAAATTTTGAGTGTCCCTTTCATCCTCACTCTCCCCTACATATGCAACATTATCAACTTTTTGTTAATTTTGGACCCCCTCCCCCCGTACAATATCATGCGTTATCATCCCACGAAACACCCGCCTCCTCCACCCTGATGAAATCGTTATCAATGTAAAAAAAAAAATTCTTTTACTTTTTGCAACTGTTTTTTTTTTCTTTTCAGTGATGTACAGATATCGTTATACATTTATTATTCGCACACTTTATTAGTTCAAATGAAGAGAAGTCAATAAAATATCACTATTAGGTAGCTTTCTTTACAAAAAGCTACCTATTGCAGCCGTTCGGAGGAAAGCGATTTCAAAAAATTTTGGTATATTTTCATCGATCATGACCCCCAGACCCCGAAACCACCCTCCGTTCAAAATTGATATATATATATATATATATATATATATATATATCAATATATATATATATATATATCTGACCTATGTCACACTGTAACTCTCGTATTTATGAACCGATTTGGATGTAATTTGGTGTGTACATAGTACATACCAATGTCTCGACCGAGTTCGTTGGCCAGCTTCATCCGCCATTTTGTTTCAAAATGGCGGCCATTTAAAAATTTTAAAAAATTTTTTCATTTAAAATGTGGTACCAAAAAACTGAAAATGGAAAAATAATTTTTTCTTATGTATTTGACATTTATACAAAGACTCCGTAACAGTTTTTGTTTCGTCTATATCTTAAAAAATGGCTGAGTTATAGCATTTTGAATTTCTAGCGAAGCTGACATTTTGAAACGTCCTAAATTTTGTCACGCGATAAAAGGCGTATTTATGAACCGATTTGGATGTAACTTCGTTTATACATAGTACAGACCAATGTCTCAACCGAGTTCGTCGGCCAGCTTCATCCGCCATTTTGTTTAAAAATGGCGGCCATTTAAAATTTTAAGAAAAATTTAAATTTGAAATGTGGTACCAAAAAATTCAAAATTGAAAAAATATTTTTTCTTATGTGTTTGACCTCGATAAAAAGATTTGAGAGCAGTTTTTGTTTCGTCTATATCTTAAAAAATGGCTGAGTTATAGCATTTTGAATTTCTAGCGTGGCTGACATTTTGAAACGCCCTGATTTTTGTCACACGATAACAGGCGTATTTATGAACCGATTTGAATGTAACTTGGTCTGTACATAGTACATATCAATGTTTCGACCGAGTTTGTAGGCCAGCTTCATTCGCCATCTTGTTTCAAAAGGGTTGCCAATTTTTAAAAAAAAATGTAATTTAAAATTTAAAAGTCCTTCCGGCCAGTGCCGGGAGGAAGAGGTAGCTTTCATATTCCTTATTTTAAAAAAGCCAACTTATATTATTCAAACACACGAAGCTCAATTTAATGGAAACCGAATATGGGAGATACAATACTATTTTTTATCAATACTAAATCATAATGAATGAGAATTTCGCGAAATTAGTCAGCTTTATCCAAGCTGCTTTTATTTAAAGTAACTTATATTTGGCTGCCAAATGCGGCGATTGCTTAAAGTGCCTGCCATTTTAAGACAACATGGTGGATGAGGCTAACCAGTGAACTTGGTTGAGACCTTAGTAATTGCTGTGCACATGCTCACTCACATCGGAATCGGTTGATATATACGAGTTCTGTCGCAGGCAAAATATCAGATTTTTCAAAATGTCACTCACATTAGAAGTTGAAACTGCTATATCTGAGCCATTTTTTAAGATAAAGACAAACAAAAAATGCTCCTTAATCCTTATATCAAGGGCAAATACTTAAGAAAGTAACCTTTTTCAATTTCTAATTTTTTTGCACCTCACTTTAAATATATTTTTCTTTAATTTAATGGCCGCCATTTTGAAACAAGATGGCTGATGAAGCTGGCCAGCGAACTTGGTCAAGATATTAATGTATACTATCCACATGCCTTCTTCCATCGAAATAGGCGAATACGTGTGTTATCGCGTGGCAAATACAAGATCATTTCAAAGTGTTAGCCATGCTAGAAATTCAAAGTTCTATAATTCAACCATTTTTTAAGATATAAACAAAAGAACAAATTTTCAGAAACAAAAACTGCTCCAGAATCTTTGTATGAAGGCCAAACACATAAAAAAAATCTTTTTCATTTTCCAATTTTTTAATACTTCATTTTAAATTTTAAATTACATTTTTTTAAAATGGCAACCCTTTTGAAACAAGATGGCGAATGAAGCTGGCCAACAAACACGGTCGAGACATTGGTATGTACTATGTACAGACCAAGTTACATCCAAATCGGTTCATAAATACGCCTGTTATCGCATGACAAATATCAGGTCGTTTCAAAATGTCAGCCACGCTAGAAATTCAAAATGCTATAACTCAGCCATTTTTTAAGATATAGACGAAACAAAAACTGCTCCGGAGTCTTTGTGTAAAGGTCAAACACATACGAAAAAAATCTTTTTCATTTTCCAATTTTCTGGTATCTCATTTTAAATTTTAAATTTTTAAAATTTTTTTAAATGGCCGCCATTTTGAAACAAGATGGCGGATGAAGCTGGCCAACGAACTCGGTCGATATATTTGTATGTACTATGTACAAACCAAGGAACATTCAAATCGGTTCATAAATACTTCTGTTATCACGTGACAAAATTTAGGACGTTTCAAAATGTCAGCCTCGCTAGAAATTCAAAATGTTATAACTCAGCCATTTTTTAAGATATAGACGAAACAAAAACTGCTTCCGAATCTGATTATCAAGGTCAAACACATAAATAAAAAATATTTTTTGAATTTTCAATTTTTTGGCACCACATTTCAAATTTAAATTTTTCTTAAAAATTTAAATGGCCGCCATTTTTAAACAAGATGACGGCTGAAGCTGGCCAGCGAACTCGGTCCAGACATTCGTATGTACTATGTATAAACGAAGTTACATCCAAATCGGTTCATAAATATGCCTTTTATCGCGTGACAAAATTCAGGACGTTTCAAAATGTCAGCCACGCTAGAAATTCAAAATGCTATAACTCAGCCATTTTTTAAGATATAGACGAAACAAAAACTGCTCCGGAGTCTTTGTGTAAAGGTCAAATACATAAGAAAAAAATATTTTTCCATTTTCAATTTTTTGGTACCACATTTCAAATTTTAAATTTTTTTTTAAATTTTAAATGGCCGCCATTTTGAAACAAAATGGCGGATGAAGCTGGCCAACGAACTCGGTCGAGACATTGGTATGTACTATGTACACACCGAATTACATCCAAATCGGGTCATAAATACGAGAGCTACAGTGTGACATAGGTCAGATATATATATATATATATATATATATATATATATATATGGATATATATATATATATATATATGGATATATATATATATATATATATATATATGGATATATATATATATATATATATATATATATATATATATCAATTTTGAACTGAGGGTGGTTTCGGGGTCTGGGGGTCATGATCGATGAAAATATACCAAAATTTTTTGAAATCGCTTTCCTCCGAACGGCTGCAATAGGTAGCTTTTTGTAATGAAAGCTACCTAATAAAAGTCCTTCCGGCCAGTGCCGGGAGGAAGAGGTAGCTTTCATATTCCTTATTTTAAAAAAGCCAACTTATATTATTCAAACACACGAAGCTCAATTTAATGGAAACCGAATATGGGAGATTCAATACTATTTTTTATCAATACTAAATCATAATGAATGAGAATTTCGCGAAATTAGTCAGATTTATCCAAGCTGCTTTTATTTAAAGTAACTTATATTTGGCTGCCAAATGCGGCGATTGCTTAAAGTGCCTGCCATTTTAAGACAACATGGTGGATGAGGCTAACCAGTGAACTTGGTTGAGACCTTAGTAATTGCTGTGCACATGCTCACTCACATCGGAATCGGTTGATATATACGAGTTCTGTCGCAGGCAAAATATCAGATTTTTCAAAATGTCACTCACATTAGAAGTTGAAATTGCTATATCTGAGCCATTTTTTAAGATAAAGACAAACAAAAAATGCTCCTTAATCCTTATATCAAGGGCAAATACTTAAGAAAGTAACCTTTTTCAATTTCTAATTTTTTTGCACCTCACTTTAAATATATTTTTCTTTAATTTAATGGCCGCCATTTTGAAACAAGATGGCTGATGAAGCTGGCCAGCGAACTTGGTCAAGATATTAATGTATACTATCCACATGCCTTCTTCCATCGAAATAGGCGAATACGTGTGTTATCGCGTGGCAAATACAAGATCATTTCAAAGTGTTAGCCATGCTAGAAATTCAAAGTTCTATAATTCAACCATTTTTTAAGATATAAACAAAAGAACAAATTTTCAGAAACAAAAACTGCTCCAGAATCTTTGTATGAAGGCCAAACACATAAAAAAAATCTTTTTCATTTTCCAATTTTTTAATACTTCATTTTAAATTTTAAATTACATTTTTTTAAAATGGCAACCCTTTTGAAACAAGATGGCGAATGAAGCTGGCCAACAAACACGGTCGAGACATTGGTATGTACTATGTACAGACCAAGTTACATCCAAATCGGTTCATAAATACGCCTGTTATCGCATGACAAATATCAGGTCGTTTTAAAATGTCAGCCACAATAGAAATTCAAAATGCTATAACTCAGCCATTTTTTTAGATATAGACGAAACAAAACCTGTTCCGGAATCTTAGTATTAAGGTCAAACACATACGAAAAAAATCTTTTTCATTTTCCAATTTTCTGGTATCTCATTTTAAATTTTAAATTTTTAAAAATTTTTTAAATGGCCGCCATTTTGAAACAAGATGGCGGATGAAGCTGGCCAACGAACTCGGTCGATATATTTGTATGTACTATGTACAAACCAAGGTACATTCAAATCGGTTCATAAATACGTCTGTTATCACGTGACAAAATTTAGGACGTTTCAAAATGTCAGCCTCGCTAGAAATTCAAAATGTTATAACTCAGCCATTTTTTAAGATATAGACGAAACAAAAACTGCTTCCGAATCTGATTATCAAGGTCAAACACATAAATAAAAAATATTTTTTGAATTTTCAATTTTTTGGCACCACATTTCAAATTTAAATTTTTCTTAAAAATTTAAATGGCCGCCATTTTTAAACAAGATGACGGCTGAAGCTAGCCAGCGAACTCGGTCCAGACATTCGTATGTACTATGTATAAACGAAGTTACATCCAAATCGGTTCGTAAATATGCCTTTTATCGCGTGACAAAATTCAGGACGTTTCAAAATGTCAGCCACGCTAGAAATTCAAAATGCTATAACTCAGCCATTTTTCAAGATATAGACGAAACAAAAACTGCTCCGGAGTCTTTGTGTAAAGGTCAAATACATAAGAAAAAAATATTTTTCCATTTTCAATTTTTTGGTACCACATTTCAAATTTTAAATTTTTTTTTAAATTTTAAATGGCCGCCATTTTGAAACAAAATGGCGGATGAAGCTGGCCAACGAACTCGGTCGAGACATTGGTATGTACTATGTACACAGCGAATTACATCCAAATCGGGTCATAAATACGAGAGTTACAGTGTGACATAGGTCAGATATATATATATATATATATATATATATATATATATATGGATATATATATATATATATATATATATATATATATATATATATATATATATCAATTTTGAACTGAGGGTGGTTTCGGGGTCTGGGGGTCATGATCGATGAAAATATACCAAAATTTTTTGAAATCGCTTTCCTCCGAACGGCTGCAATATGTAGCTTTTTGTAATGAAAGCTACCTAAAATGAGGTATTAAAAAATTGGAAAATGAAAAAGATTGTTTTCATGTGTTTGGTCTTGATACAAAGATTCTGGAGCAGTTTTTGTTTCTGAAAATTTGTTCTTTTGTTTATATCTTAAAAAGAGGTTCAATTATAGCACTTTCAATTTCTATCATGGCTAACACTTTGAAACGATCTTGTATTTGTCTCGCGATACCACACGTATTCGCCTATTTCGATGGAAGAAGGCATGTGGATAGTATACATCAATATCTCGACCAAGTTCGCTGGCCAGCTTCATCAGCCATCTTGTTTCAAAATGGCGGCCATTAAATTAAAAATATATATATTTAAAGTGAGGTGCAAAAAAATTAGAAATTGAAAAAGGTTTCTTTCTTAAGTATTTGACCTTGATATAAGGATTCAGGAGCATTTTGTGTTTGTGTTTATCTTAAAAAATGTCTCAGATATAGCAGTTTCAATTTCTAACGTGCATTTTTTGTTTGTGTTTATCTTAAAAAATGTCTCAGATATAGCAGTTTCAATTTCTAACGTAGGTGACATTTTGAAAAATCTCATTTTTTGCCTGCGACAGCACTCTTATGTATCAACCGATTCCGATGTGAGTGAGCATGTGCACAGCAATTACTAAGGTCTCGACCAAGTTCACTGGTTAGCCTCATCCACCATGTTGTCTTAAAATGGCAGGCACTTTAAGCAATCGCCGAATTTGGCAGCAAAATATAAGTTACTTTAAATAAAAGCAGCTTGGATAAAGCTGACTAATTTTACGAAATTCTCGTTCATAATGATTTAGTATTGATAAAAATTAGTATTGAATCTCCTACATTCGGTTTCCACTTAATTGAGCTTCGTGTGTTTGAATAATATAAGTTGGCTTTTTTAAAATAAGGAATATGAAAGCTACCTCTTCCTCCCGGCACTGGCCGGAAGGACTTTTATATATGAAATACAGTGAAACCTCCCTAAAGCGACCACGTTCCGTTCCAATAAAAATTCGTCGCTCCGAGAGGTGGTCTCTTAATGGAGGTCATGTTTAAATCTAGATTTCAATTGTTGAAAAAAGGTAACAATTAATGCTACTAAAATTTATTTTTCACATTAGGAAAAAATATGAAAATTTAACTATCGAAACAAAAGTTAATTACATCAGTTAATTACTGCAGAGTTTAAAAAATAAATACATTGACGTTTGTTTTGATTTTACTATTTTATCTCCTATAACTTTTATTTCCAAGTCCTTTCAAAGTTCAGTAAATAAAAGCATTTTTTTTTTTTTTTTTTTTTTTTCTTGGACGAGAACAAATTATGACGATTTCATTAAGGTATCTAATTTTCTTTGAGAGTTTCCTGACAGAATAGGGCAGGGGAGTTTATTGGCCGTCTTCCTTAATTTATCATCAGAGTTAAATTCATTGCCTAAAAAGGCACAAAGGGGTTTAAACACTTAAAAGATACCGGAATAAATAAAAATTCTAATCTTCGTTTAGAAGTTTGATGAATAATGCGATCTCCGGAATTATTATTCTAATAAAACTTTCTTGAAGCGACCAGGGAAAAACGGAATTTGTTTCATTTTCTTCAAAGAGATGGGTCGCTCATGGAGGGAGTTCAACTTGGGTGGTCTCTGAATAGAGGTATAATAAGTATTGAGCCTATGGGAATAAACTTCGTTCCATTAAAAAATGGTCGTTTAGGGAGATGATTGCTTAATGGAGGTGGTCGCACAGGGAGGTTTCACTGTAACTCTAAATCAAATAATACTTAAAAAAAAAATAGCTAATGTTTAAAACTATTTAATTATAGCTTTTTGCTACATAATACATTCAACAGTAATAATATCTTCATTCACTTGCCCCGCAAAGGGGGGAGGAGGGAGCAGTCAGAACTTCTTGTCAACAAAACAGGTGGACAACTTTCTTTCTCTTTCCTTCACGTAGTAAATACAACAAATATCATTTGAAACGTACTTCGGATTTGTTTTTCGAACAGCGGATTATATATGCATAGAAATGTGACAGAAGGATAGGGATGCCAAACGTTGGGGTATTCCAAGTTTTGGAATTAAATAGTTTTATAATAATTTAATGATTTTAATACTAACCTTGTATTTTCATAAAAATAGATAATAAACTAAAAAATGCTAACAGACTATTTTGAGGTAAAGAACAAGTTTACAAATAAAAAGAGAAAATTTTGGTTGGATCAAAAATAATAACGGTATCAAAAGACAAATCCCCCTTCCTCTAGAGATATCTTACGATATCATGTGGCAGACTTCCCCCCTACCCCCTAAAGTAATAACATTATATATGCACAACCCCTTTGTTGTTCTTCTAAAACTTAAAGAAATTTATTCATAAATGTGTTTTGATACAGAGATATCCAATATTGCTCTTTTAATTTTAAAAGATACTTTTAATTATTGCTTCTCTTTAAATGCCAAAATAAAGGTATACAAAGAGTTTGCATAATGTTAAATGTTCAGTGTTTCTTTAATTTTTTAATTACTCTTAAACAAGAGTCTTTTTATTATTTTTTTATAATATAATTTTATACAGTAATTGCTATTATAAATAGAATCCATTTTTTTTATATTACATGCAATTAATCATAGATTTAGGATTAAAAAAATTTTCAAATAATGCGAAACTTTATTATTCAGAAATTTTTATATAGTTTGTTTAAAGCTCTAATATAGTTAGCTTTCCATTTTTTAAAATTAGAATACTCAAAAAAATCTTCGTATAATCTATAAAAATATATAAATAAATAAATGACAACCCTTTAAAATTTATTTTAATGAAATTTTTTGCTACGAATACATCATTTGAACAATGATTAATATTTCATCATCACATTATTCTGCAAAAATGTTTTCGAGAAGTTCGATGTCCTCGATTTCTCTTCAGATATATCAAGCCAGATCATTATCAATTTCGTATTTTAAAGTGACAACAAGCGAAGTATGTATTTCACTTTGTAAAACCTGTTTTAACAAAACATGTGCTGTAACAAAAAAAAGTCAGCTTTCAAAACACGTTGGGTGACAGATCTTACAACTACAATTAAGATTTCTTTAAATCTGTCAATAACATTTCCCACTCAGTTCTCACGTATATCAAGTCTTCTAATTCCGGTTGACAACGAACCTATCCCAGATAACACGTTCTTTATAAAGATTTTGACAAAGAAATATAATATCAAACTCTGATCAAGGATAATCATCAAAATGTTTTTTTCATTTTAATTGCCTGTCCTTTTTTATCGAAGATACTTGAGAACTGACAAGATATTTGCAATGAAAATACTTATTACTAGTGTATTAATATGCTCTATCCAAATAAAGTTGTCACTAGCAGTCATATTAGATGATGTGATAGCAATAACATCAGTATCCCTGAACATGCATAAATAGTGACATTAATTTGTTTTCTCAGAGTGACAGTGCAGCTATATGATTTTCTTATTTGATATTGTCAAACTTGTCTAATTTCTTAACAATGTGGAACGAAAAATTTTCTGAAGTGATTATTGATTGTTCTGTCTGACAAAAAAAAAAAAAAAAAAAAAAAAAAAAAAAAAAAAAATTTGGTTTGTTTGTTTTCCCGACGTTCAGGCATCTTTCTGAAAAAAAAAATTCTAATTAAAAAAATTGTATTTAATTAGAAGACGTAGAAATTAAACATGCCGCATTCAGAAATCGTAAATGTTAAATTGAAGTATTTTGCTGAAAGCTAATCAAAAAGAGGAAAGAAGAAGGAAACCTTAATCATGGTAGGAAATTGGAGAATATACAAGTACTCTCTTATCATAATCGCGAGTTGCAAACTGAGAATTACAGAATTTTGGCTTGTGCATTGCCATGCACTATTATGGATATGAGCGTACAGTCTCTACTAGCAGTTGCTAATTTTATTGTAGCTGTCAGATCGTTGTGCAGCATTTACGCAAAACTAACTTGTTTTTAAATACCTATTAATAATATTAATTAAAAACAATCTAAATAAGAAATGGAAATAGCAAAATTTTTAGAGGAGTCCCATTTTATGAGGTTAAGAAACGTTCAATTGTACATGTTTGATATTATTAAAAATATTTTTGCATTTATTATAATCAGCTTTTACATTAAATATTGGTTGGAACATAAATTCTTTACTAAGATTTCACTCAGAGGAATTAGTCAAAGCGATATTGTAAGAGCATAGATTTAATAATAACTTGTGACAAGTAAAAAAATTAGATACTATCTTTAATTGGCCATATACTGCCACAAATTCAAATGATGAAAATGAGCAAATTAAATTCTAGAATTAAAAAAATACCATGTATAAATTCATATACACTGCTAAAAAACATGGAAAAGCAAATCATGCCAGACAGCCTTGCATGGTATAAAATTGGTAATACCAATACATTAAAAGTAATAGAGCAAATAAGCCACTAAAACATCTTGAATCGGAATTTTAGCTTTTTAAAATGATGTCAAGAACATAAACAGACGCTCCGCTACAAGTTTAGCACCCATAAATGACAAAAAATATGATGTTTGAAGAGAATGAAGGATTTTTTATATGTTGTGTGGTCCCCACGATTAGTTAATACTGTTGAATATCCGTTTCATGGATGCGATGAGGTTGTCGATAAGAGCATAGGAAATTCTCTCTTCAAAAATCAAAGCTCCAAACACGTCAACAGATACATGCAATACGTCATTCGAGTGTGTTCCAGATATGCTCAATCGGATTTAAATGAGGGGTGCATGCTGGCCACTACATGCGCAGAATTGCTTAGTTTTCAAACATATTATCCACAAGTTGAGCTGTATTTCGCTTTAGTCCGTATTAAATAAAAGGAATCGGGAATTACTGCAGCATAAGATATGACACGAGATCTGAATATCTCGTATGCATAGCCTGTGAGCTGTCAAAATGTTATCTCAAGAAATTTACAAATCCGTAGATATTTTTTCTGCAAATCATGCAAGCTAAAATATGCCAAAAAGAGCCCGATTAGGGAATTTTTCCCGAATAAGTTACTATATAAAAAATCTTCTAATGGCAATTGAGAAAATGACATTATGATAAAATCTCTACATTAGTGAAGTTGAAAAAAAAAAAAAAAAAAAAAAAAAAAAAAAAAGCATATCAAATTTAAACCGTCACTTTCTCCTGTTAGAAGTTTTGGCGAGAGAGAGAAAAGTCTAGAGAAGGAATACTTTGATAAGTAGATACTTTCGAGAAACCTATTCGCTGTTTAACACGTTGAGTGTCACGTCAGTCACTGCTGACTCACACAGAATTTTCCGTTTAGGCCACGTCAGTCATCGCTGGCTGACAGTTATAGATTGTATAACGGGTATCTTATTTTGCGGCTCAAACGGAAAGACAGACAAAATAGATTTGGCATTCAACGTGTTAATACCGACAGTTATTTAACATTTACACCATTTTATTCAATGCTAGATGCGTAGCTACCCGTTTTGTTGCATTTAAATTGCATGTTTGTGGGGTAGAATGAAGTATTATCAAATATTTAAAGTTTCTTCACTTAACAATTCCAAATTAATGGTAATTTAGAACATTTTCCGTTCATCTTTTTAAATTTTGAATTTTTTGAAACCATTCTTCGAGATCATTTACTTCTTTAAAATAACCCAAAGCAAAAGCAAAATTTCGAATATTTTTTGTTCCTGCACCGTTTTAAATAGCGAATTTTTTCAATTGCGAGTATTTACGTCTTAACCCTTTCGGGACCGGAGTCTCTTACACAAATTTTATTCATTTGGCACCACATTTTTAAAGAAAATTACCTTTACTTTCAGAATCACGAAAATTCTCTTATTAACCCTTAACTGCTGTTAGCGGTCTCACAGACCGCTGCTTTTTCAATTTTCGCAGTTTAACTATAGATTTATATCGTTATTCAGATCTTCTTTAGAACTTTGTCCACTTTATTCAGTCTGCTAAATTTCGAATTTTTTAGAATTCGTTCTATAACGAGCATTTACATCTTATAAGTTACTACCATGCCAAATTTAAATTTTTTTGGATCCAACAGTATCACAGAAATTGCAGTTTAGATCTTTTTTTTTTTTTTTTTTTTTTATCGTACAACCTTTTAATTTTGAGGCTTTTTGAAAACTGGTCGGCCTTTACGTCTTAAAAGCAATAGAATTTGAAATTAAAAGAATTCTGTTTCTAACAATACTAAATAAATCGTGATTTAAAATCTTTCTAAGACGTTTTACGTTTATTTTTCACTTTAAAATTTCGAACCTTTTAGAAAGCGTTAATAACGAGTATTTACATCTTAAAAGAAACCACCACACAAAATTTCTGGTCAAACAATATCACAGAAATAGCAATTTTAGAATTTTTTTGGTTTGCACCCATGGAGGTTGTTGTACCGACATAAAATATAGTCATTTTCAGAACAGAGATATGATCACAAACATTTTTTTTTTTTTTGCCACCATTATTTTTTAAATCGGCTAATTAGTTTCAAAGATTACATTCACAAACACACAAACGTTCCACCTTTACAGTATTATCAAAGAAGCATAGATAAAGAAGCCGTTTATCTGTTGTTATACAAAAACAGAAATAATTTTCTAATATGTGTTAGCAGATTATTTTCTTAAATACATGTAGTGGCGAACAATAGCCCAGACCAGATGTCGGAAGAAGGCGAAGTCCATTTCTCACGAGAAGTTGATGAGCTAACGAAAACGGAAGGCCGAACGCTGGAGTTTGAGGGAGATGGTTTTCTGCGTCGGAGGAGAGCGGTGCTCTCTCCTAGCTGATTTTAAATTGGGCGCTGCCCGCTTTTACTTATTTTAGACGGGATCGCTGTAGACCCGTGCTAGAGATATCATTCAATTAAACGTTAAATGTCGTGCTGTTTTTGTATGTCAGATAAATGTTAGTAGTTTAGTATCATGTAATCTAGAAGTTTAAAAGTTTCAATTAAACATTTTAACGAGTTAAACAGTAGTAGTTCCTGTTGAAGCCTGTGTGAATTTTCCTCCCACAAATTTTTGTGGGCTCGGCCTGGATATGAACTGAATTACCGGATTCAACAAGTTCCTTTTTACGATTTGAAATTTGAAATCAATCCCCTGGACATTTGGACATCCTACAACCTGGACGGAATCTGAATCTACAACTACTCGGATCCAAAGGATTTGGTGTAAGCTGCGGAGTTGCTTCGAAAGAATCAGGAAAAGAACAACCTGGGTGCAACGAATGCTCCAAATATTTTCTTAATTTCACGGGCCGAAGGATCCCCGAGTGTGAACGACTCACAGTGTTTTTTTTTGTGTGAGTCTGTGTTCTTTTTCTCGCGAGTGATGTGATAGTTACTGGCTCACGGTGTGTTTTTTTTAGTGAGCTTTTCTGTGACTAAATCATTTTTAAGCAGCCTAGTGATTTATTTTTTGTGGGCTGTTGTTTTTTGTGTGTTTTTAGTGCGATCAAATCAATTTATGCAGCCTAGTGATTTATTTTTTGTAGGCTGTTTTGGCTAATTTTTGGCTCACTGTGCTTTTTTTGTCGTGAGCTTTGATTCGTCTTTTTTTTCTCTTACGTATGTGAAAAAATATATTCATTTTACACACAGCGAATGTACCGGTGGTGGTACAAGCTCTCACAAACCATTTTTTATTTTATTATTGTGTTTTATATTTTCAAGAAAGGATTTTCCCTTTAAAAGTAAGTGAGTTCCTTTTTATATGTTTGTGTTGCTATAAAAAAATTGATATTAAACTGGAAATAAAAATAATGGCGCATTTAGTACGTGCCAAGAAGGTAGACCTTTTAGAGGTAGTGCGGGAATTGGGGCTAGAAGCTCCAGAAAGCTCTACTAAGCCACAACTCTCGGACATGATCATTAAATCGAGCAATTATAATGAAGATGTTATAAAAAATCTTCTAGCCGGAATTGTTGCTGAAAGGGAAGAAGCCGAAAAAAAAATACTATTAGAAGAAGAGAGCAAACGCGAATTCGAACTCAAAAGACTTGAACTCGAAATAGCCGCGAAAAATAAAATCGAAATACCAACATTGAGTAGCGGGATTAAAAGCCCCGATGTTTTGAAATTAATTACAAAGTACAACCACCAAGAAGAAATTAGTATTTACCTTACATTGTTTGAGCGCCAAATCAAGCGTTTGGGCGTAGAAAAGGAAAATTGGGTAACTTATTTGTTAGGTCTGTTACCGTTGGAAATAGTAAACATAATAGGTCGCGAAAAGGAGGAACTCTCCAATGATTACGATTACGTGAAACAGTTATTACTGAAAAGATTCAAACTGAGTCCAGAACAATTTAGACAAAAATTCTTTTCGCATAGAAAGGAAAATTCGGCCTCGTGGCGAGATTTTTCATTTGAAATTACTAATTTTTTGGAACAGTGGCTTACGGGTCTTAACATTTCGTCTTTTGATGATTTAAAAAACATTTTGGTTATTGACCAAATAAGGAAGAGATTACCGCTTGAGATAAGGGAACATTTTATTGATGACTTGCCTAAGTTTACGAAGGTCTCAGATTTTATAAGTAAGCTTGATGATTATGAGGCAGCTCGCAATATTATCAGGAAAAACTCCGAACCGAGAAGTTCGAATAACGATGTTAAAAAGCGTTTTATTCAAAATGTTGAAAACAAAAGTTTTAACAGAAATAACATTCCGCAGAGTAGCAAATATGAAAAAAATTATCTTAACACGAGGAATAACGCTAACCCTTTCAAAATTAGATGCTTTTATTGTAATGAATACGCCTCCCATAAATCAAATCAATGTCCCAGAAGAAAAGAAGGGCCAACTTATTTTAGAGGCAAAGAAACCGAACATAGGGCTGAGCAAAGTAACTTCCATAATAATAAATCAGTAAACACTGCGAATAAAAATTCCTGCCCATCGGATAAAATCCTCAAAATTATTGAAATTATGGGGAAAAAGGTCAGCTGTGTGGTAGATTCCGGATCTGACGTAACAATGGTTAATGATGACATCTATAAGAGTTTAGGATGCCCTAAATTAAATGAAAACGATGTGAAACTGACAGGAATTAGCGGAAAAGGAGTGAGTCCGAAGGGTTTTTTCAATACCGACATTTCAATTGATAATATTAGTATCTATTGTGATATTTACGTTTTAAATGATTTACAATATGATATGATCCTCGGAAATAATTGTTTAAGTAAATTAAATTTTGAAATATCTGGTAATGGCCTTAAAGTTATGAGTAAGCGAAATAAGGAGAAAAATTATACTGTTAATATGATAACTGCGGTTTCCTTAAAAATTCCGAAGTTAGACACTCCTTCAGATGTTGTAAACATTCCCATGGCCAAGTCAGTCTCGCAGTCGGATGTTGTAAACATTCCCATGACCATCCCAGGCTTGCGGTCAAATTCCATAGACACTCCCATGATTGAAGAATGCTTAACTGACACTCCTAAGTATGAATCTGTTTACTTAGCAGAAATGGTAAATTCGGTTAATATAAACGAAATTGATCTTACTCACATAATTGACTGCGGTTTAAAAAAGGAATTAATTAACTTAGTTGAGAATTACAAGCCTGAGAAAATAAAAAGTGCTAACTTGAAAGTTAAAATAATATTGGGCGATGAAATACCGATTACGCACCGACCTAGGCGATTAGCATTTGCAGAACAAGCGTTTGTTGATAAACAAGTCCAGGAATGGCTTGATAAAGGCATTATACGAGAAAGTTGTTCGAGTTACGCCGCGCCTATTGTTTTAGCCAAAAAGAAAAATGGCGATTACAGATTATGCGTTGATTACAGAAAGCTTAACCGAAAGATAATTAGGGATAATTACCCCCTTCCAGTAATAGATGATATTTTAGACGAGATCGGGCAAAATAAAGTTTTTAGCACATTGGACTTAAAGAATGGTTTTTTCCACGTAGAAGTCGATGAGGACAGTAAACAATTTACTTCGTTTGTTACAAATAATTCCCAGTTAGAGTATAATGTAATGCCTTTTGGTTTAAACTCCGCCCCGCAGTTTTTCCAACGCTACATATATGCATGCCTCAGAGAGTTAATAAGAGATAAAACGATTTCCGTGTACTTAGACGATATAATCGTCCCTGCGAAGACTGAAGAAGAGGCGCTTTCTAAACTGAAACGCGTGTTTCAGGTAGCATCAGAGTATGGTCTCGAATTCAATTTTTCTAAATGCCAGTTTTTGAAAAGAAGGATCGAATTTTTAGGATACATAGTGGAAAACGGAACAATTCGCCCTTCAGAAAAACAAACATTAGCCGTTGAGAAATTCCCTGAGCCACAAAATAAGAAACAACTCCAGAGTTTCCTAGGGTTAACTGGATATTTTAGAAAATATATAGCGAACTATGCTAGAATCGCTAAACCCTTAAGTGATCTCCTGAAAACGGAGAACGAATTTAATTTTGGAGCGAGTCAAAAGGAAGCTTTCCAAACATTGAAAAATAAATTATCGGATAAACCGGTGTTGCACATATTTAGACAAGGGGCCGAGACAAAGTTACACACGGATGCTAGCAGCTTAGGTTTTGGAGCAGTCTTGTTACAAAAAGACGATTATGGAAACTTACACCCCGTTCATTTCATGAGTAAGAAAACAACACCCGCCCAAGCCAAATATAGTAGTTACGAGCTTGAAGCGCTGGCTGTTATTGAAGCATTAAAGAAATTCCGGACATACCTGTTAGGGAATAAATTTAAAATAGTAACTGACTGTTCCGCTTTTCAAAAAACATTAGAGAAGAAAGATCTTACGCCAAAAGTGGCAAGGTGGGCATTATTCCTACAAGAATTCGATTATCAAATTGTCCACAGGCCCGGAAGTCAAATGAAACACGTTAATGCGTTGAGTCGTAACACCGTATTAGTCACAACACGTTCGCATGATGAAATTACAACAAAATTAACCAAAGCACAAAACGAAGACGATTACATTAAAACTATCAAAACACTAGTTGAGAAAAATGAAAGTAAAGATTATTTTGTTAGGAAAAATATGGTGTACAAATATGAAGATGGTAGAGAACTAATTATGGTACCGGAAATTATGCAGAAAGAAATTATTCGCGAAATTCATAATAAAGGACATTACGCTGTAGCGAAGACCGAAGCGATAATAAAGCAGGATTATTATATCCCTAATCTTCGAAAACAAATCGAAAGTGTTATAGGAAATTGTGTAGAATGCATCCTGTACAACCGAAAGCGAGGGAAAGGTGAAGGATTGCTAAATCCCATTCCTAAACATGATTCCCCTCTCCAAACTTATCATGTCGACCACTTAGGCCCAATGCCCTCGACCAACAAAAACTACAATTTTATATTCTCTGTAGTGGACGCTTTTACCAAATTCGTGTGGTTCTATCCAGTCAAGACTACATCTGCAAAGGAAGCAATTTCTAAATTAAAAATTCAACAAGCTACATTCGGGAACCCAGAGCGAATAATCAGCGACCGAGGTGCCGCCTTCACTTCCAGTGAGTTTAAAAAGTATCTCGAAGACGAAAATATTGAGCATGTTCTAATTACAACGGGAATACCCAGAGGAAACGGACAGGTAGAACGACAACAGGAAACACTCATATCAATCCTTGCTAAATTAAGTATCGACGATCCGTCAAAGTGGTACAAATACGTACCGGCTGTTCAACGAATAATGAATAGTACGATTTCCCGAAGCACTCAATACACACCCTTTGAGCCTTTAACGGGAGTAAAAATCAGAAATAGGGAAGATTTAAGAATAAAACAAATTCTTGATGAGGAACATGAAAACGCATTTGTCGAGGAAAGACTGAATAGCAGAAATATCGCGAAACAACATATATTAAAAATACAGGAGGAAAATCGCAAAACTTTCAACCGTAAACGCAAAAAAGCGAAATGTTATAAAATCGGTGATTTAGTTGCAATCCAACGAACCCAATTTGGGGTCGGTATGAAGCTACGACCGAAATTCCTTGGTCCATACAAAGTGATCAAAGTGAAGCGCAATGATCGATACGATGTCGAAAAAGTGGGCTTTCAAGAGGGTCCAAGAGTGACCTCTACTGCAGCCGATCACATGAAGCCGTGGGCTTCTTCAACCTAAAAAATATAGTGCTAATCCAAGCTGACATTTTTATGTGTTTTTTTTTTTGCATCGTCTCATCTTTTTTTTACTGTGTTTATCAAAAGTGACTGTGCTGTCATCTGAACATGTTTTTTTTTTTGACTGTTTTATACAAGAAAAAAAAACTCTCTATTTAAAAACTGTTCATAGGACTGTATCCACGTGATGAACTCACCTGCGCATTGTGTTTTTTTTTTTTTGGACTATATCCAGCAAAAAAAGAACTGAAACTGTGTTTTTTCTTTTTTTTTTTGATGGAAAGACTGTGTTCGTCTGTATACGTAGTTTGATATTGCATATTTGTCATGTTGTTTGTTTTTGTGTGTGTTTTTCCAGTAATTTTCAGGTTCCAGGAAAGTCGGACGGTACCGATCCAGTCTATATGGTGGATGATCTGTGAGGACACAGAATGGTCAGGATGGACGAATGTAGTGGCGAACAATAGCCCAGACCAGATGTTGGAAGAAGGCGAAGTCCATTTCTCACGAGAAGTTGATGAGCTAACGAAAACGGAAGGCCGAACGCTGGAGTTTGAGGGAGATGGTTTTCTGCGTCGGAGGAGAGCGGTGCTCTCTCCTAGCTGATTTTAAATTGGGCGCTGCCCGCTTTTACTTTTTTTAGACGGGATCGCTGTAGACCCGTGCTAGAGATATCATTCAATTAAACGTTAAATGTCGTGCTGTTTTTGTATGTCAGATAAATGTTAGTAGTTTAGTATCATGTAATCTAGAAGTTTAAAAGTTTCAATTAAACATTTTAACGAGTTAAACAGTAGTAGTTCCTGTTGAAGCCTGTGTGAATTTTCCTCCCACATACATACATAAACCAGTATAATACTTATTCAGTTTTATTTTCATAATTGCTTATATTCTTTTCAAAAACATCACACTTTCTTAAGCCCTAATTGTGTCAAACTTTAAAAAAAAACTAGGGGATCGTACCCGGTCTTCCCGGGTTACAGAATATAGGTGAAAACCAATTTTTTTTTATTGAAAAGTAATATTTATTTTTACATGCAATATATTTTTTAGATTGCACGCTAAAAATAAAAAAGCATTTTTCATGTGAAAAATATGAATTATACAATCAAATAGACTTTTGAAATTTATCAAAAGTGATCTTTTTTCGTATTAGCCGCATGCTAAGAGTTATTAGCCCAAGATTTTTCTGTTTACGGCATCCTTTTATTTTCTGATAATTTCAGAGCTTTAAGCACGTAATTCAATTTGTTTTTTATTTATATTATTTTATTTATTTAATCACAAAGGAAGTTTTATTTTTGTTTACGCAATATTAGTTGTAAGTGAACTCTCCATGTTGTTTTAAGGGCAAACGGATTAATCTTCCTTAATCGAGTTCCACGCGATAGAGATAAATTTAAAAATTAACCTGTCATACCCGCAATCATTCTTTAAAAAAAATTGGTTTTTAAATTTAATCATTTTAAAATCATTTTAATTCAAAACGTGAAGTCATGATTGACAGCAAAATCTTTGCATGTGAACAGTCGAACTCTTAACTCGAGATTCTAATCTCAGTACCGGAGAGTAAAAAATGACTTAATTTATGGGGGGGGGGGGGTTATGCATGTGTGTTAAAAAGTTTAGTTTTATCTAAGAAAATCATTGTTTCTTTTAAATATGACGTCATTTTCGCTTACTTAAGCATTTCACCTATAGTGTCTGAAACTTAGTACACATACAGAGGGAAAATAAATTTGGAAACTTTATGAGGAAAATGCGTGTTTTCAAAAGCAGTATGTAATTTTCCGTTCAAAATATTATGTCGCTAATGGGATTTTGCGCCATTAAACCCTATACAACAATTTTTATCAACAATTTTGAATTTTCATGATAATAAGGATAAATAAACCTCTTTATTTCTCTCTTCTCTGCAATAATGAAAGCTATCTTATTACCATCATTTTGAAGAAGTTTCATAGAATACTTTTCAAATTAAAATATAATAATGCGATATTAAAAGAAACAGCTAGTGCAGACACATATACAAATGAACAGCTTTCAGTTAAAAAAAAATATATATATATAGTCAATTTGGTTCAGCAGAAAGATTAGGGTAGATGACTAAAAAACATTCTTGTGTTTTAAATATATAGATTATATAGAATTATGAAAAGTTAAATTAAGCAAATTATGTTATTTTGATAAAATTAAAGTAACGTGTCTTAAAGAATAGCAATAAAATTATATTAATCGAGAGAATTTTGGACAAAATTTTGGGGAACCTGATATTATTTTAAACCCCTAATTATTGCAAAGATCTTCTGTGATTGCATGTCTAACTCGGCAAAGCGAATACATTCAAAAGAGAATCATCAAGTTCTGTAATATAAATTGCTATTTTTCGGACAAAGAGCATGCCCACTGCATGTTACTGCTCTTCCATAAAGGCACTCTAAACGGTTGTAAAACATTGCGTTTTATCGGTGTGTGATTTCGATTAAGTTATTTTCAAAGATAAAGCATTTTCACCTGTGAAGAATTTCAAAGCAGCTGGGGTGAAAATGACGCACTTCTACAAAACATATTTTAGTTCTAAGAATTAAAATACACTCTTTTTTTAATAAAAGGACGTCAATTGCATCCGCTAAAGCATCCCACTTTTACGACCCCGTCTTAAACAACATCTGTAGAACGATATGCAAATGACACCATTATCTCGGAATAATACATAAACCCAGCAAAAAGCAATGACGTCATTTAGGAAGCTAGGCAAAACAATCTCGGGTATCTAATGCTTTATATATGACATCATTTTTTTGTTTATAATACTTCCATGTTTTATCAGATGACATTCATTTATATTTTTTCAAAATTCGGAAAATGTAATTACACACGGATTGATAAAATTGCATTCTTTCAGATTTTTGATACGAATTAAGTAAATGCGAAGAAAATAAGTCACAAATATTCTTTAAAATGCATTTTTGTAAAGAGAAAGTGTTGTATCGTTTGTAAAGTTAAATTGCAATGAACTAAAAATCATTTAATCTAATATATAAAAGTGAAAAATTGTCTGTTTTTCTGTAATGCTATACAAATCCACAGTTTAGAAGTCAGGATTATGAAATGCTATGTACATGTGTGTTAAAACACGGCCGAGGCAACTAAAGCAATACGGAATCGAAATAATTTATTGTTAACTTTTAATTAATAAAAAAACACCAATTTTTCAGCAATTTCCTATCAAATTTAAACATTTATCGTTATAGCAGCTGCCAACAATTAAAAATTCACAATAAAATTCTTACCACAACAATTACCTTTCTATTGCAATACGCATTGCATATTACGTACGCCACGCTGAAAAAAAAGCTACTAAAAAGCTGTAGCGGGTATTACAATAATTCTTTTACCTCGCATGCAAATAATTAGAGATATGCATATTACTTACGCCAATTACTGATTACTTACGCATATTACTGATTACTTACGCATATTACTGATTAAATTTCATTAAAAAAAAGGCACAGCAGTGGAAAAATATTTTACTAAATCGAATAGTTATTTTTAATTTTGGTTTTAGAATTAAATTCATGAACTCCCGTGCATAAAACGGGTTAAACAACAGCTAGTTGGTAAATAAAAACGAAATAAAGCCAAAACTTATCGGGTTTTATAGCAAACAATATTCTTAACATAGCACGTATTTAATTTCAATTTTTTTTTCAGTTTTTATGAAAAATTGGCAACAAAAAGATACAGTAATATATTATTTTATTATTTTCCCTTTACTTTCAAAGAAGTGGAGTACTTCAGTTGCCACGATTACAAAAAAAAGTAATAAAAACTACAAAAAAATTAATATCTTAAAATTAAATTGAGACACAGCTTTCAAACAAATTGCATTTAAAAGAACATTTTTTTCTTTATACGATGGTGTAAAAATTTAAAATGTGCGATGTTTAGAAGTTTAAAAATTTGCAGTAGAGAAAATTGCAAAACCGAAATTTTATTTCAAATTTCAAAGTGTTGCCATTCGCAAAATGACGTATGCGTTACGCACAGATATGTTTGTCCTTTATAATATAGAAGCCCCCAAGGACCATATAACAACGAAGTACCGTGAAGGGTATTAGATACATTGTAATAAGGCACTTAGCCGGGCACAGGTGATAAATCGCAAATATTGTTCTTATCGCCATCTTTCGAAATGCATTCTTTTCATTTAAAATACATAAAATTAAAATACATATATTAAATACATCTAAAAACATGACTTTGACTCATTTAATTTAAAATACAAATAAACAAATAAAAAAAAATAATAAGAAGAAATAATAAGTCAAAACATTTTATTTTAACATCAAAGAATTGGTTCTGCGTTACACATGCGACAAAAAAGCTGCTTTTGGCGAAAATAAAATACCCTTGGCTAAATTTTAACCAGCCTAAAAAAAGTACCATGATTAATTCAAATATTATAGGAATGTTCCGTAATCTGATTTGCAACCAATGTCGTATTTTAAAAAGCGTCGCTTAACGATAATTTAATTTCATTGCTGTAATTTTTTTTTCGGAGGAGGGGGAGGGGGCACAACAGAGGTTTCAAAAATTTACATTTGAATTTAAACTTTGGTTTATGTAACTGTTGCTTGTATAAATAATTAGTACCTTGATAATTAGTACCTTCACTCCAAACATATGTAAAATACTCCTTGTGTGGTTGTTTGCTCAAAGCCTATTTTATACAATTATTATAACTCTCATACAGTTATAGCAATGGTGTTTTTAGTACTACACTTGTTTGTCTCCAACCCTGCCAATAATTGTTTTATTTCGCATACCACGTACCTGTCGCAATATTGATACTTTTATGTTAACCGAGCTCAGGTGATAAATTGCCAATAATTGTTCCCATACCATATTCATATTGCATTCATTTAATTTAAAATATAAACCTTTCATTCACTTGATTTAAAATAAACGATTTTAACTAATTTCATAGTACTTTTGCAATATACCAATACTATGCCTTTGCGTTATTTTTCTTTTTTTCAAGTTTGGAGCAGTTTAGGCTTCAGAAAATGAGATTTGATGCAAACAGATATAAATAGTTAGGCAGTAAACAAATTTCATAAACATTTATGCTTATTTTTATAAATAAATATAAACGTTTTATTTATATATAATAATATTATTGTTTTTTATACACGCTGTAAAAAATATTGGTGTGACTTTACACCAAAAATGGTGGCAACTAAGTTGCCGCTAAAAGTAGTTTATGGAAACATCACCAGTAAATTGGTGCAATGAAACACCAAAAATCAACTGGGGTAAACAAATACCACTTTTGGTAGCAACTTAGTTGCCACATTTTTTGGTGCAAAGTCATAGTACCACCTATTTGATATAATTTAACAGTAAAATAAAAAATAATTTAAAGATTACATTTTAAATCTAATACAGCCATAATTTAAAATAAATAGTTTCACGCAGAGAGGCTGCTAAGCTTTCATATAATTGATATAATTTATTAGAACATACATTTTAAACAATGTAGTTGGTAAACAACGAAATTTCCTATCTTTACATGCTAAAACATATCTTTTTCATAGGTGCCATATGGGGGGGGGGGGGGGCGCAGAGTGAACTAGAGCACCTCTAAATTTTGGTTTAGGCAAATTTATTATACATGTTTAGCATTAAAATTAAGCCTTTTTGGTGCATCTCAAAGATAATTACTCACTGAACATCTTCCTCTCCCCCGCATGGCAGTTCTGAGCTTTCTCACTAAATGCAATCAAATGTGCGCCCATGATCATTTTAATTATGTTTTACCAATTTAATAAACACAGGAATAAGAGTATGTCAATCTAATGTTTTAACTCTTTCAGCATCAACAGCTAAAAAATGAAATTGAAATTATGAAATTTTCACACGTTGTTAATAATGCTTCCAATAAGCTAGAAAACATCTAATAAAAAATTCTTGGTGAAAATATTTTTTGTTAGAGAAGGGGCAAACGTCATCGTCACACGTCTTAAAATAATTCTGTAACAAAAATTATAATTACTTATGTAACTATTACTATAAGTTTAATTCGGAGTTTCTAGTTTTCTTAACAAAATAACAAATATAAGCTACATCTGATATTAAATTACATCAGAATTATATAATTGTAATAACTATTGGAGCATCCCTTTTGATTAAAAAATTACTCGATGAAGTTTTTTTCAAAAATAATCTCTCGTACATTGGTTTGATTTCTAAACATTTGTGCTTTTCATAGAGAAATGTTTAAAAATGCAGACAAAAATCGTAAAATTATTTTAAATAAAATTAAAAGTCTGAATTTTTTTAAGGTATGTTCTTTAATAAGGACCCCACCAGCGAGATGGTTAACACAACAAAAATGAATTAAACTAAAAGTAGTACACAGCCAAGTAAATTTGTATAGTTTTGATTCACAAAAGTTCTTAAGGCAATATAAATTGCAATAATTTTAAGGAAAGCTTTCATATTTGGATCAATAAAATCAATTTAATGCATGGCATAAAATACTTAAACTATACCAGCTAACAAATAAACAAAGCTGAAAAAAAAAAAAAAAAAAAAAAAAATGACTGAAACAGTATACAAAAGGCATTACCTCTCGTTAAATTCGACTATGTCTCCATTGTTCTTAGATTGCAGTATACTATTTAAAAGCGTGATCTAATTTTAAAAAGCACATACAAGCATTATTTAAAGTCTTACATCTTAAATCTACATATAATAATAACTTTGCTTACCTTATGCTTATTTCTTTACCATATGTTTGTTCTTTTAACTGCAATTCGAAAGTTGCAGAAGTAAAATGGCGTCGTCTGCTGACTTATACCGATTCGTAATCAAAACACGAAGATGATTTCTTACACTGAATTTGGTAACTCACTTCCATAATTGCGGTTAAAGACTAATGTTACACCTTTCCAAGGTTATTTTGACACTTTATTCGGTGCTACCATCAAAAACAGTGTAGATTTAAACTTTTATTTGGCATTTCATAAATCCAGTTTAAGTGTAATAACACTCCCTTGTTTTTATAGTGTACAATTTACTACTGTTTGTATATAAAAATTGATAAATGTCTTATTTATACTAAATCAATTATATAAATGTTTAAAATATTGCTTGGGAATATGAAGCAATGAATAGGTTGCCAGAAAATATGCATTCACTTCTCTCGCCAAACCCATTTTCTCTCCCTCGCCAAGACCCCTATAATGGAAAAGTACCAAATTAATTTAAAATACTAAAAACAAAAAAAATCTGACGAAATGATACAACTAGAAAACTGGAATTCTGCTTTTTCAGAATTTAGTGTCGTCGCTAAGGAAAAAAGAATTATATGTATATAAATATAGATAGTACAAAACATATTTCAGTATTAAGACTAAAACACGTGCTTTTATTTTATATAAAAAGTCGCCATTCGCATCCACTGAAGAATTTTACATTTACCATCCACTCTTAAACAACAGCTACAGAAACATATGCATATGACGTCACCATCGCAGAAAAACACACAAATCCAACAAAAAGCGATGTCGTCATTCAAGAAACTCGACAAAAAGAAATCGACTGTCTAATGATTCATATGCCTTCATTTGTTCGTAACATTAATATAGACACTTAAAATGAAATATAGTTTATCAAAGCTCCATGTTTTATAAGAAATCATTCATTTAATATATTTTTAAAATAGCACGTAGTTTAATTACATTTCTTTTTCAGTTGTTATGTGAAAATGGTAGAAAAAAGATATAATAATCTGCTATTTTCCAACTATTTTTACTTAACTTTCTACAAAATGGAGTACTTCCGTTGCCAACATTAAAAAAATGGCGTTAAAAACTATAAAAAATTTAACATCTCAAAAATAAATTGAGATGCAGTTTTCAAACAAATTACATTTAAAAGTACTTTTTTTTTTTCAACTCGACGGTACAAAAATTGAAAATAATGTACGATGCTTCGAAGTTAAAAAAATTCCAGTAGAGATTATCCGTATTTAACCGTACAATGATACATCTGCTTTGTTTTACGGCTAGCTTATAACAGAACGTTATTTTTTAGAGACGAAACATTACTTGCTGCCCGAGAGAAAAGGCATATTAGGGGCTAATAAATCAATATATTTTTAAACATCAAAAAATCGTTCCTAATTTGTACACGTGAAATATATAAGATGCTATTGGTGATTAAAAAATGCTGTTGTAAAGATTATAGCAAAATTTCAAATAATAAGTTATTGTAGCTTTTCTCTTTAAAAAAAAAAAAAAAAAATGCAGTTTGATTAAATTTAAATATGTTTTATTCAACTTTAATGTTAGTGCGTGCGTATTTTCTTTGCTTCATGTGCTGTAATTCGAATACATCCAACCAGTGAAAATGACGTACAATAAATTTCTGTGACGTATGTACATAAATTGTGCTTTTTATCAGTTTTTTTAATGTAATTTTTAAGTGATTTGAAACTTATTCTTCATAATAGGCGCATTAACTTTGTTACACTCATAGGTACTTCTGTGACAATTAGAAACGAAGTCCTACAAATATCTTTTGAGTTATACTTGAAGAAAGCTTTTAATATCAATCTTAGTTATACACTATATGGCCAAAGGTGTCTGGTCACTTGCGATTTTTGACGTTTTGTTAAATATCTAGAACAATACATGAGGAATTAACCTGAAACTGCAGGTGTGTAAACAGTATTGTATAGGTCATATATTTCCGTGAAGATTTTTTCCCGAAACCCCATAGGGGACCGTCAAAAAATTGAAAAAGAACGAATATCTTTTGGATAACCCTGTAAAAACTAATGGAACAAAAGCGTTTAAACTCGATATTATTAATAAGTGGCTTATTTTAATATACTGTGTTCATTTTTATGAGGATAGCATGCATACTCGTAGGGAAATTAAGGTTTTTATAAAAACAGTCACAAATTTCGCCAAGTTTTTTGCTTATAATTTGCAGAGTTCTTAAGATAAAAAAAAAAGTTCTTTTCAGAAAATATGACGAACAATATTATACACAATACCCTGCAATCAGAATGAAAAAAATAATAAAACTTGGATGAAAAATGAGCAGGTTTACAAAAAAATGTTTCACTACGCATGCGCGAAAGCAATCAAAATATAATGTGCATAATGTGTTAGTTAAATGTATAGAGCAACTTTTGTAACTCAAAAACATAGTTTGAAAAGTCTGATAATAATCGTTTATAGAATAAGCTCAAAATCCGTTGTTCCCAAAATGAAGCAAAAAGTTGAGGGATTGTATCCAAATGCAGTATTACGTGCAATATTGTGTATGCTAAATTGGCACTAATCAATGGATATATGGATACAACCCATTATGTTTTTGCTTCACTTTGGGAACAACGGATTTTGAGCTTATTCTATAAACGATTATTATCAGACTTTTCAAACTATGTTTTTGAGACCTTTTACAAAAGTTGCTCTATACATTTAGCTAACTTATTATGCACATTATATTTTGATTGCATTCGCGCATGCGCAGTGAAATATTTTTCAGTAAACCTGCTCATTTTCCATGCAATTTTTATTATTTTTTCATTCTGATTGCGGGGTATTGTGTACAATGTTGGTCGTCATATTTTCTGAAAAGAACTTTTTTTTTTTATATTAAGAACTCGCAAATTATAAGCAAAAAACTTGGCGAAATTTGGGACTGTTTTTATAAAAACCTTAATTTATCTACGAGTATAGATGCTATCGTCATAAAAATGAACACAGTATATTACAATAAGCTACTTATTAATAATCTCGAGTTTAAACGCTTTTGCTCCATTAGTTTTTACTGGGTTATTAAAAAGATATTCGTTCTTTTTCAATTTTTTGACGGTCCCCTATGGGGTTTCGGGAAAAAATCTTCACGGAAATTCATTAAGTATACTATACTGTTTACACATCTGCAATTTCAGGTTAATTCATCGTGTATTTTTCTAGATATTTAACAAAACGTCAAAAATCGCAAGTGACCGGTCACCTTTGGCCATATAGTGTATATATATAACGACAAAAAGTTATATGTGATTATGAAGTGCAGTAAGCTTCGTTGCGATAGTAGATGAATAGTGAGAGGGCATGTAAATATAGTGAGTAGATGAGTCCTGCTGTTTAGTATAACGATATGCTGCGTTATACGGTAAAAGAACATCGATGATAGTAGATTGAGCATGAGCAGTGCCATATAACTCGAATATTGCAGTCATAGAATAGTTAGCCAGGCAATGGATCAATTCAGTGAATTTTCCCGTAATTAAACAAAACAAGGCAGACGATAAATCCAGTAGTTTATTAAAGTATCTTTCGATGGTTGCAGTTTCTACTTAGTAAATGTAGCCATGCCATCACTACAGCATCCACTCAATCTAGATAAGCATTTTGGAAAAATACGAAAAATGTGGCCAGGGTGTTTAACAGTGAAAATTCAACCAAATTCTGAGGAAAAACCGCGTGTATCCGCTTTTTGCCACTTCGCGTAATAATACAATTTATGACGTAGCATGCGCTCTGAACTAGTTGGGAATTAAAGAAAACTTGTGTCACGGACGAATGGGAGAGAAATTGGAAAGAGTACTGAAAATTTGGAGCAGACGGATTTTATAATAAAAAATACCCAGCGCGGGAAATAAAATTATCGTAAATAAAAATGAAAATGGCTCCTAAAGAGCATTCGAAACCCAGACATGATCGGAAATCATGATAGAATTTAACAAAAACTAAAAGCTTAATATTAAAGAATATTGGGCAAACGTAGATATTAATTTAAGTTGAATTTAACAGAATTAACGTTTAATTAAGGAATTAGTGAATATGGTAGTAATTTACAATAAAACAGGGAAAATCGCGAAGGAAGATCTAATAATGTAACATATATGCGTGCAACATAATATTGTGCTATGTACAATGTAATATAATACTGCGCTTATTAGCCTTCGCTTCACTCAGACAATAATAATAAGTAAAAAGTTATTCTAAAATCTTTAGATCTGCCGATATGCTTTTCAGAAAGCTAAGAATCTTTTACTATTTGTGAACATTCATAATTCAGTGAATTAAAGGATGTTTTATTTTTTTTTTCTTTTATCTGTTATTTAATATTTGACTCATTTCGGAAATGCGGAATAGATCCAATTGGATCTATTGGTAAAGAAAGTTAATCTACATTTTTTTTAAAATTCTCCTATGATTTTGTGTGTGTGTGTGTGTATTTGTGAATACATTTTAATACATGTGTATGGGTAGTACTTCATAAAATAGAAAACACATTTTCTTATATTCATTAAACACTAGAATGACCTCAAATTTTACTCAAGTGTTATAAAAATATTTCACACCAGAATTTTTTATTTGAAACTATTTAACTTATTAGCCCCTTATTTATCTTATTAGTATGCAATTTTTTTTCTCCCAGCAATCAAGGTGTTGTCTCCAAAAAATAACGTTCCGTTGTATAAGCCAGCCATAAAACAAAGCCGATGTATCACTGTACGGAATAATACACATACGGAATAATCTACAGCAATTTTTTAAAACTTCTAAGCATAATTTTTATACCGTCGTATTGGGAAAAGAAGTACTTTTAAATGCAATTTGTTTGAAAACTCCATCTCCATTTATTTTTGAGACATTATTATTATTATTATTTTTTTTTTTGTAGTTTTTTTTTCTTTTTTTCTTTTCTTTTTTTTTTTTTTTTGTAGTGTTTAGCACCATTTGTTTAATTTTGACAACTCAAGTACTCCATTTCTGTAGAAAGTAAAGGAAAAATAGTTGGATAACAGCAATTATATCTTTTTGTTGCCTTTTTCCCATAACAACTGAAAAGAAAATGTAATTAAAGTACGTACTATTTTGAAAAAATATAAATGAATGATTTCTGATAAAATATGGAGCTATTATAAACTATATTTAATTTTAAGTATCTATAATAATATTTCAAACAAATGAAGGCATGTGAATCATGAGATAGCCGATTTTGTTTTGTCGAGTTTCTTTAATAACGGCATTTTTTTTTTTTTTTGCTGAATTTGTGTATTATTCAGTGATAGTGACGTTCTATGCGTATACTTTACTATAGATGTTGTTTAAGAGTGGATCGTAAATGCGGAATTTTTTCAGAGGATGCGAATGACATCATTTTATATAAAGTAAAAGGGTGCATTTTAAGTCTTAAAATTGAAATATGTTTTGTACTATCGATATTTATAGACATATATATATTTTTTTTTTCATCGGGGGCGACACAAAATTCTGAAAAAGCAGATTTCCTGTTTTCTAGTTTATTTAACTTCTTTCTCCATGATACGCATGTTTAACTTATTTTAGAAAGAAATTTCTGGTTCGAATCGAAATATTTTTATTTGGTAGCGGTCAAAATGACCACTATGGTCGTTCTAGTGTTAAAATATAAATTTACGACTTTGTATGAATTTAAAGAGAAATAGTGGAAATCACAATCAAATGTATTAAATATTCTCTGGCGTTGCATTATTATCTAAAGTAGGGATCTTCAACCTTTCTTCCAGAAATTCTAGAAAGGTATTTTTCGCCTTATCAATTAGCAAAGTTTTCAACATTAAATAAGGCAAATTTTTCTATACTAAATGCTTCATGTTGGCCGCAAATTACAAGTTCAAGAAATCTAATCCAAAGGTTCATGTTTCCACGTAAAAAAGTCGCATAATAAAGTTATAGTCTAAAATATCTTATATTATCAGTGAATTACTTTGTAAGATTTTTTAAGGGGACAGTTTACCTTTAATTTTAGGTGGATTTCGTAAGAAATACTACCTATTGCAATCGTTACCATGGTGCGACTTTTAAAAAACTCCTTCATAACTTTTCATTATATGACCCCAGGAAACCAAAACCACCCCCACCTAAAAAGTTTATATATATATATATGTGTGTGTGTGTGTGTCTGTATGTACCAAATTTTGTCCGCACGATAAAAGTCGCAATTATGTACGGATCGTCTTCAAACTCGCCAGCAACTTTGCGATGGCTAATATCTCGGCGGGGATTGAAAATGGGCAAAATCGGCTCAAGGGAATGGAAATGGGGAGGGTTGAAATTTTTGAATACCGTCTTAACAAGATTCTGATAAAATCAGCCCTTACACAACAATGACAGGAAAAAATAAATATTTTTCGTTATAGCAGTTGCCAACAATAATAAAAAAAAATAAACAATAAAATTCTCACCACAACAATCGCTTTTCTATTGCAAGATTTTGACGTGAAAAAAATAAATTGAATAAATAGTTTGACGAATTGAAAATAAATTGAATATTACGTCATAAGTTTTCTAGAGCAAGATTTCAGCATGAAAATTCAAAATGAAATAAATAGTTTGACGAGTTAAAAAAAAGAAAAAAATATATTGTGTCATATTGAAAATATAACGGACGTCAGCAGGTGAATATGTAACGTCATGTGAGTTTGAAGAAACGTATTAAAACATGATAAAAACCCGACTATGGAAATATTAACATATTTTAACACTTTGGGGGTCTCTGAATTTGTTTTAGCCATTTTTAAACCTATTCCATATACATGCGCGTGTGTGTGTATTCATGTATATTAGAATTTTCACAAAATGTTTAGCTCCCTAGAGCTCATTCTTAGTGAAGGAACTGGGTTTATCTCTAATCTTGATTTAAGTTTTGTTGGTGAATTTAGTACTTAACTTCGAAATGTACCTCCGCCTGTAGGCCCGAGCCGGCAGGGATTTTTTTTTTTTTTTTTTTTTTTTTTTTTTTTTAATATGGTTCAAATGGCGAACACCTTGCATATCAATATTCAACTAAAAGTACATTTTGAACATTTTGAAAAAAAAAAAAAAACTGCATATTTATTCAAACTTTTAAAAGTTTAAGAAAATTTTGAATTTTTAAAATCCTTACTACTTTTCAAATATTAATATTTTTGCCCAATTATTTTTTTTTTAAATATTTTCAAATGTGTATTACACAAGACTGCGTATGGATTTTTAGATACATCTAATAATACATTTAATATAATTTTTTACTGATATATGTAGTGTAAAACGATGAAGTCTAACACATTTTCATATACTTTTATTATTTTTTTTTTAATAACAATAACCTCAAAGCTAATTCCATGCGCAGATTTATCATATATATAACAAAGAAATGTATAAAAAATTTAAATCTCTATTTCAAATATAAAACAAGCCTTAGCATTTTTAAAGCATAAAAATGAAGAAAATATGAACATGGAGAAAAAACCGTTTGAAGTTTTCATTTGTGTTAGGAATTGAGCTGAGTGTATTAACAAAATGTACCATATCTCGCGATATAATTGCTGTATGGATAAAAATGAGGTGCCAAAATATACACAATTAAAGAGACTTTCTTTTAATATTTAAACACAAAAATCCATTTTTTGATTAATTTTGAGGTAAATTGTCCTGTTATTGTCTACACTCAGAGTACCTTTCATACCCCCCCCCCCCTTCTTTATGCTAATCAAATACCTTTCTTTTCTCTATGAGCAGTCATTCCGTAAAAATAAAAAATATATATGAAACTGTCACCCTCTTATCGTTGCGATATCTGATGAGTTGATTATAAGGTGTTTATTGCGTTACATGACAGAGAGCAAACAGCATGTCGTGTGTTTAATGCATCTGAAACATTTGTCTAAAAAGCGCTTGCGTTCATAATTATACATCTGTCAAAACCAAACGTTCAAAATTTCTTTGTAGATAAAAGAACCTCAAATGGTTATAAAGTCAGCCTATTTTTTCCTTCATTTATAAAATGTATTTGGTAATAATGTATTACTTCTCAGAATGACAAATATTGTTAGGGTATATGATAAAATTATTCAACGTTTATATTTGAAGTGATTTAAACAATGCGACTCAAAAGTAGTAAAAGCTTTGTTATTCAATCTACTACACTGTAAAAAAAAGACAAATGTCTCTTAATAAACGAAAATATAACGTAACCAAGAAAGAAAATTTTGAGTTATCTGTAATTCAGAGAGGCGTTCTATATCTTTAGAAACAGCATAAACCAATATACCTTCAACATTTAAAGAAACGTTTATAAAAACAAAGTTTCTTATGCTACCACTAATTTTCGATAACGTTTCCGAGTACTTTTTATGGTGTATTAATCAGTTTTCTCAAACCGGAATATCAGTTTTAAGCTTAGAAACCTCAAAATTTCAAGATTTAGAATTATTTATGAAAACAAAGTTTCTTTATCTGCCTCTGATTTCTTTTTTCCCTGCAAAGCATCACCGTTTCGTCAGTGTAAACTAAGCGTAATGCACACTTTATGGCTGTGCTCAACTGCTCTGCTCAACAAGCGCAAAACGTTTTGACACATTTACAAATTCATTTTTTAACGGAAAAATTTATAATTGGGAAACATGACCATGGAAGTGATTTGGAATCGAGATGTGTTTTCCATTTTTGATCAATAAATTATCTATTGAGTTATAAGCGATTTTGATCACGTGGCAAAAACGTTTTTCATTCTTTCTTGAGTGTTTTTTCTCCTTTCGCACGGAAATTCGGGTCAAAACGCCCACTTTGACACTATTTTCTGAAAGATCTATTGCGTTTGCAAAAACGCGAAAAAAAAAAGCTCGATTACATACTTTCATGCATTTCCGAACAAAAATAAATTAAAACTTATATCATAATGTTGCTTTTTTGGATTTAAGAAGAGCCTTAAAAACCCATAGTATGTGATTGAAATTATGCAAAAATAGTATAATTACATATTGTTAATGAGTACCATTAAAATTATCAGCAACTTTAATTTAAGTGATAAGAAGTGTATTATTTGTTTTTGTTTTTTTCTATTTTTACCTAGTTGTGTAATGTTAAAGCAAAAGTATTTTTTCACCTAAGTCGCCTCAATTTCTGGACTTCTGGCTTATATAAGAATGGACTTGACACTTGACAAGTACAGGGAGCTGTTACAACCGGTCAAACATCACTCGATATCCAGAATTGAAATAAAGTCAGCGCAATGGACACTTTAAAAACTCATATCACGTGATTGAAATTGTGTAAAATGATGACAATTAGATATTATTAATGAGCACCGTGAAATGTATTTGTAATTTTAATTTAATTTAATTTAATTAATAAGAAGTGTATTTTTTGTATTTTTGTTGCGTTTACATAGACGAGAATGTTAAAGCAAAAGTATTTTTTAGCTACATGTCGTCCCAATATGTGGACTTCCAACTTATAAAAGAATGGACTTGGTAGGTATATGAGGCTGAAATTTACAGCCGCTCTGAGGTCACACGAGATCCAGAGTTGGAGTTCGAGGGTGAAAAAAGGCCGCCCTAAACTCTGTCCAATAAACGTCACCGGGTCCGGATGGATTTATTGATGATGTTCGAATGGACAACGATTTTCAATCTCGAAAAAAGGGGATAGAAAACTGTATGGGTGGCAAGCTGTTTTACCTCTAAATGAGTTATAGACTAGGAGGCTCTGCTCCCTGCAAGTACGCTCGCAAACCCCCGTTCAGACACTGCAGAATCTAAAAGCACGCTAATCTGATCGGTTTTAAAAAGATTAGAGAAGAGTGAATTATACTGAAGAAACCTGTAGCGATTTCCCCGTAAATGGGTTTCCATTCAATTCCCTTTGATTGCAAAAATTTAAGGCAGAATCAGTTGCTGTTAAGACATCCAATGGTGGTTTTCGTGTTTGGTTAAAGAAGATCAGTTAAACATTTGAAAAGAAGCTGAAATAAAATGAATTAAGTAAACAGAGTTTTTGTCTCCCGGTATTTTTTAACAGCACTATAAAACGATTGACATAATACAATTTACAACAATTACTAAAATTTGCTGCTTTAACACTTTCAAGGGCGGTAGTTCATTTTTGGATCACTTAATTTTAATTCTTAAATGCCACATTGACACCAGAATATTCGGGTGAAAATTTTCCTTTTATTAAGTAAGTGAACAAAGGCATTTTTGTATTTCGAAATTTGTTTGTAAATTCTGGTGCCATTCACTGATTTCAAGATTTAACGAATAGGAGTACCTTGCTCGTGAAAGGGTTAAACGCATATTAATGTATTTATTATTTTAAAGTTTCCTTTTTCTTTTATATTCACGTGTAAATACAATTTTCAAGACATAATTTTCAATATTTTCATGATTTTAACACGTACTCATTTAGTAGTAATTTTAAAGTTTTTTTTTTTTTTTTTCTGTTTTTAATAGTCACGTGAAAGTAAAATTTTAACCGTTAGGAAATATTATTCTTTGCGCTGTTTTTAGAATTCAAAGCAATCTCTATAATAATAGCCTAATTCATGTGACTATCATCAACATTTCCAGGCGGATCCCTTCGCTTTTTATATTCCAAGCGGCCATTTTGGTACTTTAATGTTAGCCAGCCAGAGGTGTGATAAGTCGCCAAATATTATTCTATCGCCATTATTTCATTTATATTATAATAGTCCAAGTCATGTAACTGCCATAAACAACGGGCTGATCCCTTCGCTTTTCATAAGAAAGGTTTCCATTTTGATTAAAGAATCAAAATTATTTTTTCAAATAAAACTAAATAAAAGTTGCAATGATCGCAAAGAATTCCTGTTACTTTTATGTTAGCCAGGTGCAAATCTCACCAATAGCTTTTTTTTTTAACTCGCCAGTTAGCATTTTTTTATTTTTCGAGTTTTAAATTAAAACAGTGCTACTTGGTTATCCCATCGACCAAAAATCTATCGCCAAACTATAAGATTAAATTCCAATAATGGTTGATCGTAAATGTCACATTCATTTGACTTTAAGGAAGTTACACGTGTTCACGCCATCAAGTGATTTTTATTTCGATGTTTTATATGTATTTTTATTAATGATATACTAATTTATTTGTTCTTTTGTTATTTAAAATAAAAAATTATGTCAATTTGTATAATTTGACTATTTATATAATTTGGCAAAATTGGTCGACGGGAGAAGTAGTACCATTAAAACATTGCTTTGAAGTGTAAATTAAATGTCATTATTTGTTGCATTGACATATATGCACCGGGTTTTGCGTGATTTTTTTTTACGACAATCTGGCGAAAACCTCGTTTTCGAATACCAGAACCAGTTACATATGTATTTTTTAAATATTTTCTGTTTTTTTTTAAATGAAATAACAATAAATATAAAAAAGTTGAATTAATAACTATAGAACAGAACAATTTCTAACATTTTTTGTAAATAAAAAGAAAATAAATTCAAATAAACATTTATTTATAAATAAGTAACAATAGCCGGGTTGCCATGTCAGGCAAATTAACGCCATTTTGGCGCCAATTGGGTACCACGTTCCATATATGACATCTGAGCCTAATATTTTTCGTTTCGTTTCGTTTTAAAAAAAAAAAGAAAAAAAAAAGAAAGAAAGAAGTGTAAGCCATTAATTTTAAATGTTTTCCTTCTTAATGAGAATTTTGTATTAAATAAAATGATAACGAAATTTTTAAAAAAAGCATTGTTCTTAGCATAGATTTAAGGGAGGCCAAACTTGGTCGCCAAATTAGTTTAAAATTATAACCTTTTTTGAAATGCGAAAAAAAAATATCTGTTATGATTGAAATTTGAGTTGCCATCATTAGAAAAATGTATATAAAATTAGAAAAAAATTAATATTTCGAAACCTAATTCGAATTTAAATATTTTAATACCAGTTTTGAGATCTGCGGATCAATACGGATTTTTGGTGTTAATTACATCGCAAAATATTCCGTATTTTAGGAGAAATCGCCGTGAAACATAATCAGTTGTTTATTCAGTCGTTTCAAAGAATCGTTTCATAAATTCGTTTCATATATCCGTTTCATAAATTCGTTTCATTAGGATTTTAAATATATATAGGGTATGTATTTTTTTTTTTCGGCTCTACTGATAGTATAACATGTGGGTATTACCAAGACACTTTCTGACTGAACACTCTGTGAGTAATTACTGTTAAGACACTCTTTTACAGAATTCTCTGTTGAAGTTAATGTTAAGTCTGGTCTCAGATTCAAAAGGGCTACTTTCTGACACATTTTTCAATTCATTTTGTTTGTTATTCGGAAACTATGTAATCGAAAGACGTTTTCAATTTTTTGGCAAAAGCAAAATATCTTTCAGAGAATACAGTCAAAGTTGGCATTTTGAACTAATTTCCGGATGTGACGCGAGAGACAGGAGATAATATGTCGTCACGTGATCAAAATCGTTTGTAACTAAATAGTTAATTAATTTATCACAAAATTAAAAACTCGTTTCGATTCCAAATCGCTTCAACGGTCAACCATGCCAATTTCATGTCTTTAAGTTTAAAAATCAGTCAGAAAATATGTCGGAAATTTCGCGTTAGTTGAGAGGCAACTTGAAAATTGTCTCATAACTCTCTGGCAGTTGACTCTGAGAGTCCCTGGAAGTCCTTGAGATGAGTAGGCTCTTCTCTAACTAAAAAGTTGATTTTCTATTTTGACTTGCACCGGTTGTCTGATGCAGTTCTCTGTTAAGACTATATTTAGTCCGTAGTTTGATGAACATGTTGGTACAATGAGATTAGTTATTATCCAAAATGAAAAATATTAAATTATTATTAAGTTTAGCTTTAATGCGCGCAATCCAATATTTCGATTGCGTGTGCGGCAAATGAAGAGAAAATCTCAATCTCCGAACGTGGAGCAGCCTGACCCGTATCCTATTATTTCCTAGATGTGGATTAATCGGGTTCGAATCAGAGATATCTTGCCTGACGTTGTGAATGCTCTGCCAACTGAGCTATCCCGGACGAATCTGGAGGAACTAATTCATCTAGCTAACCTTATTGAGTATAGCATCTGGTCCGATATATGAATAAACTCAACAGACTAATGCAGGTAATGGAATGAGTGTTAAAAGTTTACATATCATTTTATTTATTTACCAATTCTAATAACTGTATTAAAATTAATCTAGTATAATTACGTATCAAGCTTCTACTGGAATTCCACTACCTGCGATTTATTCTGTTGAGCTAATTCAGAAGCACAGATGCCATATGATCAATAAGGTTATCTAGGAGAATTAAGTCTTCCAGATGCGTCAGGAATTGCTCAGTTGTCAGAGCATTGGCAGCTTCAGCCAAGAGATCCCTAGTTCGAATCCAGGTACGAAATATTTCATATACTTGGAAATTTACATCTTACTGTACAAACTAGCCGTAATTTTATTTTATTTTATTACTTCTTATGTCAGCAATGTTTGACGATAAAATTAGTAATCTCTACAAAATGTTCGCAATTGAATTTTACTTTAAGTTTTAGTAAAAGTGATCTGCTAAATATACAAGAGGCCTAGAAAAAGCAATTAGAGCAACTCTCATTCCACCTTTGTTATAACAGTCTCTTGCGGAAATAAAAGATACAAAATGTTTCAAATTTTTAAATTTTCAATTTACGCTTAAAAAATAAAGCAAATACGGACCATTTAAAAATACATAATTTATAAAATTTCACAATATATAAACCCTTTAAACAGAGCTCCACGTTCTGAACGGACAATCCCACGCATATGTGCATAAGTTTTTTTTTTTTTTTTTTTTTTTTTCAGTTTTTCTCTCAATACATTTTTTACATATGCATTTATATAAAATTTTTTAAACCTAGAGAGTAGATAGGACTATCTTTATTTGTTTATTTTTTTTTTAAGAAATAATATCCCACGCATATGTGCATAAGTCTTTTTTTTTTTTCAGTTTTCCTCTCAATACATTTTTTACATATGCATTTATATAATTTTTTTTTAAACCTAGAGAGTAGATAAGACTAACTTTATTTTTTTTTTCAAAGAAATAATGTCCCACGAATATGTGCATGTCTTTTTTTTTTTTTTTTTTTTTTTTTTTTTTCAGTTTTTCTCTCAATACATTTTTCACATATGCATTTCTATAAAATCTTTTAAACCTAGAGAGTAGATATTTTCGTGCTTGATTGGATAATTTATTCCTCTGAAACTATTAAAAATTGTCAATGTGACCTATAATATTACATATAGTCCGAGTGCTACACGACCAAAATAAGGTGAAAACAGCAAATCGTGATAAGAATATACCGCTTGGTGAGTATCTACTTTATGTTAATACAATGCATTTCAGAGGGGGAGGCATCGCGAAAACTAGTGGCTATTCAAGATGGCGGCTGTTATTCAAAATGGCGTGATTTTCTGAAGTTTCTTACTATCCATCATATGAATGTGTGTTTTCAGGTCGATTTCGATGGTTTTAACGTCAAAAATATCTTTTTAACACTTTCTGTCATAGTTGAATGGGTTTATGATATAAGTTTGTCTGTTTGTTTGTCTGTCTGTCTGCTTGCCGTTCCATGCTTAAACTCGTTTAAATATCGCTACTCGCTTAAATTCACGCAGATTGCCATGTAATTTATATGTTATTGAAGTTTACAATAACATGTTAGGAAAAAATTTGAAGTGTATAGCTTTTACAGTCCGTTTACAGGACCCTCAAAAGAATTCCATTACGTTATTGTCTACACTCTAAATCGAAATGTCTTAAATTCAGACACTTAAGTGTCTGAAACGGAGTGTTCAATTTTCAGACATTTTAAAATGTCTGAATTTTTTCAGACACTTTTTGCGTCTGAATTTTAGACACTTCAAACGTCTGAATCGCAGCCATTTTTTTAAAGCACTACACGTAGCCATGTTTGACCACGTTGATCCTAGAAAAGTATATGGCCATTATTCTGCTCTACTCTCTCCCCCCCCCCCCCTACACACACAGCCTAATTTTAGGGGCTCCAAAATATGGTATGCAATTTTCATAAAGCTGATAATTGAAATCTTTTTCGACTTTGTACTGATTATAATCAATATTTTGAATTTATAGAGTAGAATAAGATTAAAAATTAAAATATTTGTCACAATACAGTAAAACCTCTCAATAGTAGGCACCTTAGAACCGTGGAATTTGTTCGCCATTCGGAAGTGTCTGTTTTTCTGAGGTAAAAAATATAAAATATGTGCATGTTGTTAATAAAAAATGTGCTTCTTAAATAGTTGTGTCCTCTATGTAGGAGTGTCCGTTATGGAGATTTTACAACAAAACTTTCATAGGACAATTTTCTTCAGCGAACACTGACCTTTTTCAAGATAAATACATTTTTTTTACCTCATAAAAGCGAACACAATCGAATAGCAGGCAAATTCAACTTCCAAAACGCGTTCAATTCGCGAGGTGGCCGCGATTGAGAGTTTTTACTGTATTTATTTTTTTATTTAGTTTTTAATCTAATTCTACTTTTAAAGTTCAAAATGCTGATTATAATCAATAGAATGTTGAAACACATTTAAAATATAAGCTTTAAAAAAAAAATCCATATCGAATTTGGAGCACGTAAAATCGTAGGGGGGGGGGGGGAGGAACTGCCCATGCTTTAATCAGGCCCTCCTTCTGGAAAAAGTCCAACCCTGTATTATGATTCGATAAATGTACGTGTCAGTTTTAAGTGCAAAATCTAGCTATAAAAATCTACCTCTTTACTTTGTATTCATTTTTAATTTCAAATTACTTTTTAACTAAAAGTAATCAAAAAATCAATATTATATAATTATTTCAAATGAAATATATCTGTATATTTTTACCGCATTCTTACAATTACGTTAACGGTACATGATTACATGAATTTAAGAATCTAAAAATAATCATTAAAATTTAACAAAGTGACTACAGATAACGCGAGATCCTTTTTCTAAATCTTTGTTGACATCAACAAATTTTTTTCTGATTCAACGTCTACACGGGGCTAACGTAGAGGGCTCCCGCAGTTGAAAGTCACGTGACAGTCGCGGTCTTAACCAATTACGACGCGCAGCTTTTAACAAAGGAATTCTACTACTTTATTTTAAGTGCTGTAAATACACTTTTTGTTGTGAATAAGTTATTTTAATTTTGTCAAATTGACATTACTTAACTATTTTTAATCAATTTGTAATACGACGAGAGCGTGGATACATCATTATGCTGATCTGTCGAATGTAAGTAATCCATTTTACTGTTTTAGTGTGATTGATGTCTGATGTATTCATATGATTGTTTGTTTTGTATTCTTTAGGTAAACATAATTTATTTTAAATGAATTAATCTTTAAATGCACTATTTATACTAAATGTTTTTCATTTTCAATATAAGCAGGAAAAGAAAAAAACCATAATAACATTCAATAATCATTAATTACATCAATATTATTTGCTCTGAACATTCAGCTCGTGATATTACCCTGTGGTGTTTTTACGTTTTAGTTTCGTTAAATGATTCATATATTTTTTATGTGTTCATCGAATGAATGTTATTTTCATTTATTTATTTGCAATTTATTTATTTTTTTATTTTTTCTTTCAAGAAGGTTTTCTGTAGATGAGATTTTTATGTTTTCTTCAGGGGTAAATACAAGGATTTTTTACGTTCTCCAACCTTCTGTTAAAATATTAAATTTTGTAACAAAAGATGGAATCTAAATTAAGTATTTATTAACGCTAAATTATATAAATCCTCCTGGTAAAGCTTTCTTTCTAGTGAATTTGTTTAGTTTACAAGCACATTGCCGAGCACTTTTATTTTTGCAATAAAGTAGTTCGTAGCTCGGTAAAATTGTAATCTAGATGATCTAGCAAATGTTTTAGTAGATAATAATATACGATTCTGGTGTAATTTTCCCAATAACTTAAAATTTTTCTACAGCTGTAAAATGTTTATGTGATAAAAAAGTCATTCTTAAGTAGTCTATGGTGTGTTTACAATGATTTCTAGCTGACAATTAGCTCAGCTTTTTTTTTTCACTTTTGATAACTTATACCTATAGTTACAAATTATTTTACTTAATATACATAAAATTATGTCAGTGTTTTGAATTTTTTTTTAGAAGATCTGAGAATCATAATTTTACGGCTTGGGAAAAAAATTTCGATGCGAGAATATTAATTTTTAGATATTCTTGTGTGCTAAAATTGTTTTACTTCCGTTTTTAACTATTATGCTGAAAAATAAATATCGAGCACATTTTTTAAATACATAGTTTTGTATTAAAGTTTTTAAAATTTTATATAATAAATAAAATATGTATCTGACGATCATGTATAATTTTCGTGCATAAATATTAATATTTAGTGTATAAAGATCCTGTTTGGGAAAAAAAAAACCTCTTATTTTCTCTTTTCTTTCAACGATCATGTTTTTTTCAATAACTTAAAAGTATACTACATCTTCGACATTTTTATTAATTTTTTTAATTTAAAATATTTATATCTTTGAATGTTTATATCTTTAGTCGTGTTTAATTTTGCAGTATTTACAATGTTTATTTATAGGATTAAAATGTCCAGTCGATTGTTTCCTCATTTTTGACTACATTATTATCTCCTTACAAATTATTTTGTTTGATGTACTTAAAATGATGCTAGGGATTGAACTTTTTATGAGATTTTACAACCATACTTTTACTGCTTGAGAAATCTTCTGGTTAAAAGATTCTAATTTTTAGATGTTTATAGTGTGCTAAAATTGTTTTATTTTGGTCTTTAACTCTTAAGCCCAGAAGTAAGTATTTGAACGCATGAAATTATTTTTAAGTACTTATTTTTATACCAAAGCTGTTTAGATTATATATTAACTTAAATATGTGTATGATGACCGTGAATAATTTTCGTGCACACATATTGATATTTAAAGTATAAAATGCTCATTTGAAAAAAAAAAATTCTCACTTTTTATCTGTTTTTGACAATTGCATTTTTTTAATAGCATAAATTTGTGTTAAAGCTTTGAAATTTTTATATGTTAAATAAATCTTTCTTAAATAGTCAGTCTTCAATTTACCTTTATTTACAATAATTATTTCTAGAGTATAAAAAGCTGAGTTGAGTTTTTTACTTTTGATAACATTATGTCTGTTTATAAATTATTTTATTCGATATTCTTAAAATTATGCCAGTGGTTTCGAATGTTTGTAAGATTTTACAATTATAATTCAGGGGTCTCCTGGAAAAAATTTTCGTTCTTTTTTAATTTTTAGGTATTTTGTATGTGAAAATTGTTTTATTTTTGTTTTTAACTATTCGACACAGAAGTAAAACACATTAAACACATTTAATTATTTTTAAATACTTATTTTTAGACTAAAGTTTTCCAAATTTTAAATAATTTAAAAGAATTTTTTTTTTGAAATTTTAATCTTTTTACAAAAAGATTAAGTAAAATATGTTTTTTGTGACCATGTTCATGCGGATATATTAATATTTAGTAAATAAAGATCCTGTTTGAAAAAAAAAAATCTCACTTATTTTTCTCTTTTCTTTCGACAATCATTTTCTTTCTTTTTTTCAATAACTTAAAATTGTGTTACAGTTTTGAAATTGTATGTGTTAATTAAATCATTCTTAAGTAGGTTTGTGAATTTGGCCTGTTTAAAATACTTATTTCTAGGCCATAAAAAGCTCAGGTGATTCTTTTTCACTTTTTACAACATTATAGCTGTTTACAAATGATTTTATTTAATAAACTTAAATTTATGCTAGTGTTTAGGAATTTTTATAAGATGATTGATATCATGATTGCCGCTGCTTGATAAAATAACGAATTTTATTGAATTACAGAATGGTTTTGATGAGATAGTAATTTAAAGCCGGGAGAATAATCTATTTTGTCAATTGATTTGCGTAGCTCAGCTGAGACCGGGAACGTCACGTGACTGCTCTAAATTGGAGAAGCGCGGTAGCCCCTCTTTTTCGTTAGCCCCGACGTCTACATTAGTGACGTCAATTTCCGTTCAAACAATCACTGTGGTTTTTGACTTTTGAATCATAAAAAGATTACATGTTGACTATTTTCAGTATGGCAAATGGGATATTTCTAAAATACTCGGAAACACTAAAATTATAGCAAAGAGAAATCTTTTAATTAGAATGACCGGATTTAATGAGTTTTATCAGTCAAAACATTTTAAAATAAATAAATGAACACAAGTAATTCGCTGTATTAAATATATGGGGGAATCAATGAATGGAAGGATGTTCGAACTATATTCTTTTTTAAAATTTATGATGTACACACTATGAGGCAGAAGAAAACTTCATTAGACAAGAAAAGCATAAATAAGCAGCTATTAACAGGAATGTTTACTATAAATGCTTTTGAATTCCAGTACATAACACATAATAAATCTATCAGAAATGTAAAAATCGATGTAAACATTACAAATGCTGCCGCATTAAATGCTTATAAAAATATTGTATACGTAAATAAATAACTAAAAAGGGTACTTCAGAGTAATAATTACACCAAAAAATACTATTAAGGTAGTCTTGATGGTAATTAAGAAGTATGAGCCAATCAATAGGCGATGTCACTGCGATTTTTAAAGTAATGGCTACATAAGAAAAGGCTTAGGAAGGTGTAAAATTAATAAATTCAGTAACCGCTAATATACACCATGCAGAGACACCTAAATTTATTTTAAAGATAACATTGGATAGAAAATAATACAGAAATATGATTGCAGATGATTTGAAGAGTAGAAATTTAAATATTAGCAAAATAAAATTTTAACATGGAAATACCATAGGCAAAATGCTTTGAACATATTTTGGCATAACTCAGGAACTAATAAAGGTATAGACTCGTGTGAGGTCTTCATTTAAAGAGAAAACAATCACAGAGAGTTTTAAATACATAGTTAAGACCCCACTTACCTGGGAAAAGGTCTGATTATTCCAAAAGCACATTCACCCAGAGGACGTCCGGATTGGAGGCTACGTTAGTATCCGTTAATTAGGCAGACTTGGATATTTAAAAAATAAAATCCCCTTGCACATCCGGCTAGCTCTGTTAAAAGGATGGAAAATTTCCATCCTGAAAACATAGCCCGCCAGACAACAGTTCTCTTTACAAATTTGACGAGATGAAGAACACTGTATTAGTTTTATAGATAAATATTAATACGGAGTACCACTATGTCGATAGAAATTAAATCCCGGAACTTCACATTCCACAAAAAACAATCAAGTCAAAATAAATTATTACTTAAAATGTACGCGTTCATAAAAACAAGCATTCAGTTTGAATTACAAACGAACATCGAGTTCGAAAGGAAGACGCATGCGCAACGGAGAGTGCCCCCTGGTGAATGCGGAGCGGAGTTACAAAGTGTCTTAAAATTAGACACTTGCAGATTTTTTAGACACTTTTATCAGTTCGTGTACACTATGATCATAGTAAGACACTTAGGTGTTTTAAATTAAGACATCTATTGTGACTGAATTTTCAGATTCAGACACTTAAGTGTCTGAAATTCTTTTTCAGTCACATATGTATCTTAATTTAAGACGCCTTTATTTGCAGTGTATTAGTCCGGGTGCTACGTTTGAGAAAACAGTATTGGTGAGTATCTACTTTATATTAATGCAACGCATTTCAGGGGGGGGGGGGGGGGGGGCAACGCGTAAAGTCGAGGGAATTCAAGATGGCGGCTGTTATTCAAAATGGCGTCATTTTCTGAAATTTCTTACTATCCATCATTTGAATGTGTGTTTCAGGTCGATTTCGATCGTTTTAACGCCAAAAATTTCGTTTTTATCACTTTCTGTCATAGTTGAATGGGTTTATGATATCAGTTTGTCTGTTTGTTTGTCTGTCTGCTTGTCGTTCCACGTTCTAACTCGCTTAAATATCGCTAATTGCTTAAATTCACCCAGATTGTCATGCAATGTATATATGTTATTAAAGTTTACAATAACATGTTCCGAATAAAAATTGAAGTGTATAGCTTTTATAGCCCGTTTACAGGACCCTCAAAAGAATTCCATTCCGCTAATGTCTTTTATTCCGGGTTCTTCCGAGAAACAGCAAATCGTGATAATAATATACCGATTGGTCAGTATCTACTCTATATTAATTCAATGCATTTCAGAGGGGGAGGCATCGCGTAAAGTCGTGGGAATTCAAGATGGCGGCTGTTATTCAAAATGGCGTCATTTTCTGATTTTTCTTAGTATCCATCATATAAATGTGTGTTTCAGGTCGACTTCGATGTTTTTACAGTCAAAAATTTCGTTTTTAATATTTTTCGTCATAGTTGAATGAGTTTATGAATTCAGTTTGTCTGGTAGTTTGTCTGTCTGCCTCATTGCCATTCCATGTTCTAACTCGCTTAAATTCACTCAGATTGTCATGTAATTTATGTATGTTATTGAAGTTTACAATAACATGTTTCGAATAAAAAGGAAGTGTATAGGATTTATAGTCCGTTTACAAGGCCCTCAAAAGAATTCCATTACGTTATTGTCTAATAGTGCGGGAAACTACATAGCGTGAGAAGAATATACTGACTGGTGAGTATCTATATTAATACAATCTATATAAGATGGGGAGGAATCGCGTCAAGTCAAGGGAATTCAAGATTGCGGCTGTTATTCAAAATTGCGTCATTTTCTGGAATTCTTGTAATTTTCATACTATTCATCGTATAAAAGTATCTTTGATGTAAAATGTATGTGCAAAATCTGTAAAAATATGTGTAGCTGTAGAAAGTTTAGTCTTTCTTGCGCATTATTCTGCAACTTCAAAAAGTCCTTCCGGCCAGTGCCGGGAGGAAGAGGTAGCTTTCATATTCCTTATTTTAAAAAAGTCAACTTATATTATTCAAACACACGAAGCTCAATTTAGTAGAAACTGAATGTAGGAGATTCAATACTAATTTTTATCAATACAAAATCATTATGAATGAGAATTTTGCGAAATTAGTCAGCTTTATCCAAGCTGCTTTTATTTAAAGTAACTTATATTTGGCTGCCAAATTCGGCGATTTCTTAAAGTGCCTGCCATTTTAAGACAACATGGTGGATGAGGCTAACCAGTGAACTTGGTCGAGACCTTAGTAATTGCTGTGCACATGCTCACTCACATCGGAATCGATTGATATATACGAGTGCTGTCGCAGGCAAAAAATCAGATTTTTCAAAATGTCACCCACATTAGATATTGAAATTGCTATATCTGAGCCATTTTTTAAGATAAAGACAAACAAAAAATGCTTCTGAATCCTTATATCAAGGTCAAATACTTAAGAAAGAAACATTTTTCAATTTCTAATTTTTTTGCACCTCACTTTAAATATAATTTTTTTTAATTTAATGGCCGCCATTTTGAAACAAGATGGCTGATGAAGCTGGCCAGCGAACTTGGTCGAGATATTGATAGATACTAGTATACTAGCCACATGCTTCTTACATCAAAATAAGCGAATACGTGTGTTATCGCGTGACAAATACAAGATCGTTTCAAAATGTTAGCCATGCTAGAAATTCAAAGTGCTATAATTCAACCATTTTTTAAGACATAAACAAAAGAACAAATTTTCAGAAACAAAAACTGCTCCGGAATCTTTGTACCAAGGCCAAACACATAAAAAAAATCTTTTTCATTTTCCAATTTTTTAATACCTCATTTTAAATTTTAATTAATTAATTTTTTTTTTAAATGGCAACCTTTTTGAAACAAGATGGCGAATGAAGCTGGCCTACGAACTCGGTCAAGACATTGGTATGTACTATGTACAGACCAAGTTACATCCAAATCGGTTCATAAATACGCTTGTTATTGCGTGACAAATATTAGGTCGTTTTAAAATGTCAGCTACAATAGAAATTCAAAATGCTATAACTCAGCCATTTTTTTAGATATAGACAAAACAAAAACTGTTCCGGAATATTTGTATTAAGGTCATACACATACAAAAAAATCTTTTTCATTTTCCAATTTTTTAGTATCTCATTTTAAATTTTAATTTTTTTTTAATTTTTTAAATGGCCGCCATTTTAAAACAAGATGGCAGATGAAGCTGGACAACGAACTCGGTCGAGACATTGGTATGTACTATGTATAAACGAAGTTACATCCAAATCAGTTCATAAATACGCCTTTTATCGCGTGACAAAATTCAGGACGTTTCAAAATGTCAGCCACGCTAGAAATTCAATATGCTATAACTCAGCCATTTTTTAAGATATAGAAGAAACAAAAACTGCTCCGGAATCTTTGTATAAAGGTCAAATACATAAGAAAAAAATATTTTTCCATTTTAAATTTTTTAAATTTTTTTAAATGGCCGCCATTTTGAAACAAAATGGCGGATGAAGCTGGCCAACGAACTCGGTCGAGACATTGGTATGTACTATGTACACACCGAATTACATCTAAATCGGTTCATAAATACGAGAGTTACAGTGTGGCAAAGGTCAGATATATATATATATATATATATATATATATATAATAAATTTGAAATCACAAATATATGAAGAAATGGATAAAGTTTTAAAGATGATTCAGAAATGAACATATGAAACCAGTATGCAATATAAGAAACTATGAATGACTCACAGAATCATCAGAGGAGCTTGTGAGTTCATTCATAGAAGATGCGTTATTTCATCCGATTTTGTCGGCATTAAGCCTAAAATGACAAAATTTAGCTCCTAATAACGCAAACATTACAAAAAACAGATAATAAAAAGCCAAGAGATCCAAAGAAAGATACACCTCACACAGGACATTAAAAATTATAAAATAAAAAAATAAAAATTATAAAATTAAAAAATAAAAAAATAATAAAAGGGCAATTGATTAATTTAACGCTTTGTCAATTTTGAAAGGAGGGTGGTTTTGGAGTCTGAGGCTCATGATCGATGAAAATATACCAAAATTTTTTGAAATCGCTTTCCTCCGAACGGCTGCAATAGGTAGTTTTTTGTAATGAAAGCTACGTAAAACGAATATGAGAAATATAATGATACAAAGTGAAGTTTTTATATTCTCTAACTTTAAATGTAACATGCAATATTTTTAATATCTTGTATAATTAAGGTATTAATAAAAATGCAGTTTTTTATTTATTTATTCCTTTCATTTTCCTCACTATAAAATACAAAAACACTTTAATAATTGTCCTATTTTCATTTTAATACGTATTTCTGACATTAAAAAGGGAATTTTTGCAGTTTAAAAATATCGAAATTGACATTATAGACACTTTTATATGATGTATAGGTATAAAAATGCAAACAATTTTGAATAACAGCCGCCATCTTGAATTCCTATGAATTTGCAAGATGCTTCAACTTCTTATATGATTTGTATTAATATGAAGTAGAAACTGATCATTCGGGATATCTTTATCACAAAATGCAGTTTTTTCATACCTAGCAACTCCACTAATAAAAGTTGATTTAACTGATGATCTTTATAGAATTTATACACGAGTTACACACGCACGTATTCTTTTTACTTTCTTCTATCTTTACAAGAAGAAAGTATTGGATTCATGAAAATTTTCAAATTCCGGTTTTCGACGGATTTACACGTTTTAGGGGTCAGAGATTCCAAAAAACATGTTTTTACAAAATGTCTGTCTGTGACTCTGTGAGTCTGTCTGTCTGTCTGTCTGTGTGTATGTGACACAAATTTTGTGGGCGCTCTATCTCAAGAACTAATGCACGGAATTTAACAAAAATTCATATTCATTTAGTACCTGATACAAATTGATGCTGATTAGTTTTTGGTGCAAATTGCTCAACAGGTGGCGCTGCTATGCTGCCTTTTTTACGATTTCCGCAATGGCTCTATCTCAAGAACTAATGCACGGATTTTCATGAAACTTCAGATTCAGTTAGTCCTTGACATGCATAGACATTTTAGAGATTTTGGTGCAAATCGTTCAACAGGTGGCGCTGCTATGCTGCCTTTTTTACGATTTCCAAAATGGCCCTATCTCAAGAACTAATGCACGGATTTTCATGAAACTTCAGAGTCAGTTAGTCCTTGATATGACTTGATGCTGATTACGTGTTGGTGTAAATCGCTCAACAGGTGGCGCTGCTATGCTGGATTTTTTACGATTCCCGCAATTGCTCTATCTCAAGAACTAATCCACGGATTTTCATGTAACTTCAGATTCAGTTAGTCCTTGACATGAATAGACATTTTATAGATTTTGGTGTAAATCGCTCAACAGGTGGCGCTGCTATTGGGCATTTTTTGCAATTTCCGCAATAGCTCTATCTCAAGAACTAATGCTTGGATTTTCAACAAACTTCAGATTCAGGTATACCATGATATGAATTAGTGCTGTTTATGTTTTGGTGCAAATCGCTCAACAGGTGGCGCTGCTATGCTGCATTTTTCAGAATTTCCGCCACAGCTGTATCTCAATAACTAATGCATGAATTTTCATCAAACTTCAGATTCAGGTATACCTTGATATAAATTAGTGCTGTTTATGTTTTGGTGTAAATCGCTCAACAGGTGGCGCTGCTATACTACATTTTTCAGAATTTCCGCTATACCTCTATACAAGAACTAATGCACGAATTTTCACCAAACTTCAAATTCAGATATATTGTGATATGAATTAGTACTATTTAAACGATTTAATTGACGTAATTTATATAGAAGAAAGTTTTGTGATGGCCACAACATACTAGTTTTGGTGTGTCACGGAAATAAATGATAAATACCATGCACATCTTATTCTATTGTAAGTATAGTATCGTGTAGTGCACCTCACTGATGTCTGCCAATTTGAATGTGTTTTAGAGAGTATTACATGAGTAAACACATTGCAAACGACTTCTCCCCCTACCCCCCCTCTCCCCCCCCCATAGACAATAACGTAATGAAATTCTTTTGAGGGCCCTGTAAACGGACTATAAAACATACACGCTTGAATTTTTATTCGGAACATTTTATTGTAAGCTTCAATAACATATATAAATTACATGGCAATCTGAGTGAGTTTAAGCGAGCAGCAACATTTAAGCGAGTTAGTGCATAGAATGGCAGGCAGACAGACAGGCAAACAAACAGACAAACCGAATTCATAAACTCATTCAACTATGGCGGAAAGTATTAAAAACGAAATTTTTGACGTTAAAAACATCGAAATCAACTTGAAACACACATTTATATGATAGATAGTAAGAAAATTGAGAAAATGACGTCATTTTGAATAACAGTCGCCATCTTGAATTCCTACAATTTTACGTGATGCCTCTCCCTTTCACATGGATTGTATTAATATAAAGTAGATACTTACCAATCGGTATATTCTTCTCACGATTTGCAGTTTTCTCAACAGCAGCACCTAGACAATAACGTAATGGAATTCTTTTAAGGGCTCTGTAAACGGACTATAAAACCTATACACTTATATTAGATGTAAATTTCCAACTGGGCGAAAAATGTCCGGACCAGGATTCGAACCCGGGACCTCCTGGTTTAAGCCGCCAAGGTTAGCTGTGTGAAAATGTTCGACCAGAATCGTCCGGGATAGCTCAGATGGCAGGGCACTGGCGGCTTCAGCCAGTAGGTCCCGGGTTCGAATCCTGGTCCGGACATTTTTCGCCCAGTTGGAAATTTACATGTAATATGATTTGTTTACCAATTAGAATAATTGTGTTAAAATTAATCTAGTGTAATTTCGTATCCAGCGATTTCTGGAGTTCCATTATTTGAGATTTATTCTGTTGAGCTGAACCAGGTTTCAGACCAGATGCTGTAATCTTCAAGGTTAGCTGTGTGAAAAAGTTCGACCAGAATCGTCCGGGATAGCTCAGATGGCAGAGCACTGGCGGCTACAGCCAGGAGGTCCCGGGTTCGAATCCTGGTCCGGACATTTTTCGCCCAGTTGGAAATTTACATCTAATATGATTTGTTAACCAATTAGAATAATTGTGTTAAAATTAATCTAGTGCCTATACACTTAATTTTTATTCTGAACATGTTATTGTAAACTTCAATAACATACATAAATTACATGGCAATCCGAGTGAATTTAAGCGAGTAGCGATATTTAAGCGAGTTAGGGCATGGAATGGCAAGCCGACAGATAGACAAACAAACAGACAAACTGAATTCATAAACTCATTCAACTATGACAGAAAGTGTTAAAAAGATATTTTTGACGTTAAAACCATCGAAATCGACCTGAAACACACATTCATATGATGTATAGTAGAAATTTCAGAAAATGACGCCATTTTGAATAACAGCCGCCGTCTTGAATACCCACGACTTTTCGCGATGCCTGCCCCTCTGAAATGCATTGTATTAACATAAAGTAGGTACTCACCAAGCGGTATATTCTTATCACGATTTGCTGTTTTCTCAACCGTAGCACCCGGACTAATACCATTATACCGGAATATGCTTTTCTCTAACTATTTTAATTTTTCAGTAACTACTACTACTTTCACTATTTTTTTTTTTTTTTTTTTTTTTTTTTAAGAAATAATATCCCACGCATATGTGTATAAGTCATTTTTTTCTTCAGTTTTCCTCTCAAAACATTTTTCACATATGCATTTCTGTAAAATCTTTTAAACCTAGAGAGTAGATATTTTCATGCTTGAGTAGATAATTTATTCCTCTAAAACTATGAAAAATTGTCAATGTAACTATAATATTACATACCATATACAGGAATATGTTTTTATATATTTTTTTTTCATTTTTCAGTAACTATTTTTTTTTCTTTATTTCTTTTTTAAAGAAATAATAATAATAAAAACTACTTGCTTGTTATTACTAAATGCTATATTTTTACCATCCATGTAAAATTTTAAGAAAGTTTCAAACTGTGAACAGAAATTTGAAGACTTTTCAAGAAAAGCTTACCTAGAGGCGAGCTACTGTCATTTGTAGGGAGGTAAGCAGAAATTACACTGATTCTAAATAAAATTACAAAATTAGCAAGTATTTTTGATTTTATATATTTGTGTAATTGTATATATAACTCTACTTAGTTGTATCTAGTATCAAATTTGTACATAGATGGTAGTGTTGAGGTTACATGTTGTGCATGGAGTTCGTATATTTCAGTATTTTGGATTTGAAAAATACTTTATTCTATTTATTCCTTTTTCCTTTAATACTTCCATGGATAGTAATATTTGGAGATTTATTACGCTTTTACTTAATTTTTTTATTTCATATTTCTATTTTTTTTTATCTTATTTATAATCTGTTAAATTAACTGTAAACTGTAAATTTACAATAATTCCAGTTTTCAAGTTAATATGTTGACTGTCTGTCAGTATGTTCTTCATATTTGTTTTGAATTGGTTAATAAATAATTTTTTCTGTCATTTTACTTACTCATCATACGTAGTATAGGGTAAGTCTTGTAATCGTTTTAAAAATCGAAAATTTTTTTGACGTATTTACACGTTTCAGACACTGGAGATTCCGAAAAACATATGTATAGAAAAAAAAATTTGCCGTCCGTCTGTATGTGTGTGTGTCTGTAAACGCTCTATCTCAACAAATTGAGATATAGACTTGAAATTCGGTGTGTACTTAGGAAATAACAATGGAAAGAAGCCTATTGAATATCAGTAACCTCGATTATCCGGAACTATTTTTTTCGGACTCTCGAATTATTCGTTCTGATAAAAGGTATACAAAAATTTTCGAAATTGTTTATTTGAAGGAGTGAATATAAAAGACAATAAAAAGACATAAAATTTGCATTATGAATGAATTCGATCGGATAATTAGTTGCCGAGATATTTGTAATTCTATTTTTCACACTCTTCGATTTTTCCTGACCCTGTATTTCATTCAAATTTCAATTCAAAGATATATTTTAATTGAAAATGAGACGCTTAATCCGACACAGTAAACTGTTAGTTAATATTATTATAATTTTACGAGTTATAAGGATTTTTTTTTACGCAATTCGGTTCTACACGATTATCCCGCCAACCAAAAAACTATCCCCAAACTATAAGATTAGATGGCTTATCGTAATAATGGCTTATCGTAAATGTCAAGCATTTAATGCATCTCCATACCTATAAGGGGGTTACCATAGGGGGGATCCTGTGCTGTCGTCAAATGCCACCATGTTTGTTGCCAACTTGGCGATATATCGCCAAATTTGGCGACCAAAAGTTAAGCCAAATTGGCGGTATCTCTAATATTTCGCCAAATTCCCATAGACTTCCATTGCAAACCTATAGTGTTTACTAGCTTACAGAAAATCAACAAATCGAGATATTTTAATGCAACAAAAAGTAATGTTAGTTTAAGGGATTATATTAATTATATTTAAGGGAGTCTAACTAAAATATGAATAACTAATTATGAATAAAGTAACATGATACAATGTCTAGCATGTTTCGCATGTTTTATTTTCATATTTTATATTATGTATATCCATGATGGGTAAGTATTACGGTGGCCCCCAACGACTAGTTTCTATTTATAAATATTTTTATTCATTGCATTTTATGAAATTTTGGAATTTAGATGTTTTGGATTTATTTCTCTTTTAATTTTCTTATAAATTTAGTATCATATTTGATCAGGCAATTTTAGTGTTAAGTATGTAATGCTTAGTAGTATGTTTCACTCAAACAGAAATCAATTGTATTTTTTTTATATTATGGGGCATTACCCTTGATAAGGTTTTATAATACAGTAAACTCTCTGTAAGGCGGACTCTGTGTAAGACGGAAATCTGTCAAACTCGGAAAGATTTTCAAAATTCATAGACATAGAGTAAAATTTGTCTAAGGCGGAATATTGTCTACTGCGGAAAATTTTCTTGGTCTCGATCGAGTCCGCCTTACACAGAGTTTACTGTATAATCTATACTCATATTATAAAGAGGTAAAAATTGTTTATTTGTAGGAGGTAAGCTCTGGAACTACCAAAACGATTCCAAAAGTAATGGTATCAAAATGATGGTGTTAGTCCAACTTAGAACATAAGCTATATCTTATGTCCGTGCCACTGGTCAAAATGGGGTGCAAGAGCAAAAAACGTTCTAAAAATGCGATTTTTGTGTTACTGAAGGGCCTAGAAAAATGAAATTTGGAATTTTAGTTACTTATAAGATATAAATTATCTCTAAGAACATTTCTTTAAAAATTCGAAATTTAAAAGAGGTGAAAATGAGCAAAAAGCGTTCTAAAAAACGTTCTAAATTGGAGATTTTTACGCAATCTCAAGAAGTACCAAAACGATTTAAAAAATAATGGTGTCAAAATGATGGTGACAACTCTTGCTCCAATATAGGCTACATTTTATGCCGGTGCCACTAGCTCTAAAAGGGGTGCAGAAGCAAAAAACGTTCGAAATTAGGATTTTTGTGTTAGTGAAGGGTCCAGATACATGGAATTTGGAATGGTAGTTACTTATAAGATATAAATGATCTCTAAATCAATTCTTTAAAAAATCGAAATTTAAAAGCTGTGAAAATGCGCGAAAAGAGTTCTAAAAAACGTTCTAAATGGCAATTTCTAGGCCATCTCAGAAATTACTCAACCTATTTCAAAAGTAATGGTTGGAAATTGATGATGATAGTCCTTGCTCCAACATAGGCTCTATTTCATGTCGATGTCACTACCACCTAGGGGTTGCAGAAGCAAAAAACGTTCTAAATTGCGATTTTTATGTCATTGAAGGGCCTAGAATACTGAAATTAGGCAGAGCAGTTATTTATAAGATACAAATGATCTCTAAGAACATTTCCTAACAAATCGAAATTTAAAAGGGGTGAAAATGAGCGAAAAGCGTTCTAAAAAACTTTCTAAATTGCGATTTCTACGCAATCTCAGGAAGTACCGAACCGATTTTTAAAATATGGTGTGAAAACGATGGTGACAGCCCTCGCTCCAACATAGGCTGTATTTCATGTCGGTGCCACAACCCGAAAGAGAGTGAAGGAGCAAAAAACGATCTAAATTGCTTTTTTTTTGTAATACTGCAGGTGCTGGCAACTTAAAACTAGGCATGGTAGTTACTTATAAGATATAAATGATGTCTAAGAACATTTCCTAAATAATTCGAAATTTAAAAGGAGTGAAAATGGGCGAAAAATGTTCTAAAAAACGTTCTAAATTGCAATTTCTACGCAATCTCATAAAGTACCCAATCGATTTCAAAAGTAATTGTTGGAAATTGATGATGACAGCCCTTACTCCAAGATAGGATCTATTTCATGTCGGCGTCACTACCACCTTTCGGTTGCATTTTAAAAAACGCTCTAAATTGTGATTTTTGTGATACTGAAGATTTAAATGCTCTCTGAGAAGAGTTCCTTAAAAAATTGAAATTTAAAAGGTGTGAAAATGAATTTCTATGGAATCTCAGGAAATATTAAACCGATTACCAAAATTATTTGTTGCGAATCAAGAACGAGAGTCGCTGATCCTATACGGGCTATATTTTATGCCGGTGTCACTACCACCTGGTTGGCAGGAACAACAAGAAAACCTTTAAAAACATCTAAATTCCGTTTTCTATGGAATATTAGGAAATACCAACTGATTTCAATGTTAATGTTGGCAAATTAATGGTGACAGTCTCTGTTTCAAGATTTTTGGAGACATTCTATTTCAACTCTGTTTCGGCATTTTATGTTGGTGCCACTAACACCAGAGAGGTGGTAGACTGTTAGACAAAATGCTTGGAATTTGATATGATGGTTAATTTTAAGATGTAAATGTGTTAAGATGGTTTCTAAAAAAATCAAAACTTCAAATAAATACTGAAATAAGCGTATGAAATGAGCATAAAAGTCTCAAAATATTTTCTAAATTATCATTTAATTGGAATTAGTTTTAGTTCTTCTTATAAATTAAAATCTCATTTCAGTCTATGGCACTCTTAGAATGAAGTTTAGTCAAACTGTGGCTTGATTTGTAATATTTGAATTATTTCAAAAAGTGCTCCTCTAATAAAAAATAATCATGCAAATATCACTTGGCATATTTCAACTATTACGCGAGCAAAGCCGTGGGATTTGCTAGTATTGAATATTCGTCTTGTGTTTTTGCATTCATTTGGTAATTTTTTCCACTTAAAAATTTATCCTTCACTTTTTGAAACTCCAGTTTTCCATTTTTGTTTTTCCACTTTTATATAAGATTTACAATATTACAATATATATATATATATATATATATATATATATATATAAATTAATTTTATTTTGGTCGATTTTTCATTTGTTTAAGGGTGTATTCGAAAAAATATTTTTCCCCCTCAACAGCTCCAAACTTTCTGAGACATTTTCAGACTCATTTTTAAAAGTAAAAACATGAAACTTGCTGAGGTGATTTTTGAAGAGATGTATAAGAGGCCGTGTGATTTCATTTATCGCTCAATTAATTAGAATTTGAGTTTTAAACAATTATTTTCTCAGTATGATAATTTTTTTCATTCCCAGATCTCCCGCTTCGGAAAATTCGGTTCAAAACACCAACTTTGATAGCATTTTTTACAATATTTTCTGCATTTATCAAAAAATCGAGAAACGGCACATTAAGCAGTTTCTAAATAAGAGAATTTCCCAGTTTGATGTGTTTGAGAGCAAAAATGAATTTAAAAATGAATCGGGAAATAAGTAGTTTGGATCGGAATACACCCTTAAATGGTTAATATTTACCAAAAGTTTTATTATACATGTATATCATCATCATCATGATCAACCGTTTTCAATCCACTGCTGGGTGTAGATCTCCCCCAGATTTTTCGATCACTCCATCCTACTTGAGATCGTCTTCTTGGCCGTTTTACATCTCTGAGATACCACTGTAGGGTGTTTGTGCTTCATCTATTGTCTTGTCTTCTTGCAATGTACCCAGCCCATCTCCATTTTAGCAGTTTAAATCTTTCAATGATATCAAAAACGTTCGTCTGTCTTCTTATCCAGGTTATTCTCTTTCTGTCTCTTCTAGTTATACCCAGCATACATCTTTCCATACTTCGCTGTGTTGTTTGTAACCTTTTTACCATTCGTTCTGTTAGCGTCCATGTTTCTACTCAATAAGTTAGTACAGGCAAAACACATTTGTTAAACACCTTTCTTTTCAAACAAAGAGGCGTGTTACTCTTCAAAATAATATTGTTCTTTCCAAAAGCACTCCATCCATGTATAATTCTTCTATTGATTTCATTCATGATACTATTATCCGAGGATATTTCCTGTCCAAGGTATACATAATTTTGAACTTCTTTAATCCCAGTGTCGCGTTGTAGGCGATTTTCATATATATATATACACACACACATATATATATCTATACTAGGTTGATGCTTCAACCTAATATTTAATATTAAATACCATATACAGGAATATGTTTTTCTGTATTTTGTTAAGGTTTCAATAAATAATTTTTTCATTTATTTCTTTTTTACAGAAATAAAAAAGAAAACTTGTCATTATTAAATAATATATTTTTACCATTCATGTAAAATTTGAAGAAGTTCTCAGAACATAAACGGAAATTTGAATACGTTTCAGAAAAGTTTACCTAGATGACCTATAGTCGTTTATTACACTCACTCTAAATAAAATTATAAATTCACCAAGTATTTTTGGTTTTATATATTTGTGTGTATTGCATATATATACATATATATATTAAAACATATTACATATAAATGAAAACATATCTCTTTTAAACGAGAAATTATTCAACATGGATATCTGATTATAAGCAAATTACATTTTTTTAACACTGCCGAGGTCATATTAATTCAGGTAAAATATGTTGAAAATTAAAATCTAAAAAGATGAAGAGCAACTATACTGTATTAAAATTATCAGCATTGAACTGAACTACAAGCCACGCTGTCATGGGCAATGGTGCAGAACAATGACGGAACAAAGAGGCAGTGAAGCCCTTTTATAACGGCCCATTAAATATGGCCTTTTTGCTCATCAATGAGAAAATTTAGCCGGCCCATTAATTTTTGCTTTTGCTTTTATTGTTAATGGTTTATTGTGGCAGACGAAAATTTTAATTTGGGCACAAGCAGTTTTTTGCTGCCGGATTTATTAGAAAATTAAACGTAAAACAAATGAATTAAAGAATCGGTTAATGAACGAATTTTAAACAAATAAATAAACAACATCGCAACTTAGTCGTAAATACAAATTTATTTGTCTTTGATATTTCGTATGATAAAACAGCTTTTTTTAAAAAAGTAAGTATTTGCTCTTCATTTTGCTATATTTTAGATTATATACGCCTTTTTCTGGAATCTGCTTATATCAAACATTATAACACACTTTATCCATATGGACTAAATCAACTCTCAAACAATAAACCTCATGTCGTATATTCTACGTCATCACATACAATTAACTATCAATCTCTCTATCTTTCTCTTAATCATAAATTATATAAGCAAACCACACGCACACAATGAGTGAAATCTACTACTAAACATTCATTGTCTAAATTAACTAATACTGATATTAAAAAATCATTAATACGCCTACAATCTTCTTTCAGTAGTAATTACAACTGGATGTCTGTTCGTAAATTTATATTTGCAATTCCTAAATATCATATTAACCACTTCACCGGCTGCCCCGAGATAAATTGGGGGTAAAAGCATTGTTTCCCCATACCTGTCGCCGGTGAAGTGGAATCAATATCACAAAGTTTTTACAACAAATACATTCAATTCTCATTTTAGTGATACATTTTATGATTTACTTCATTATAGGCTAACTGCTCTTAATGTCAATATTAACAAAAAAAACACAAAAATTAAATAAAAGTAATTCACATTTAATCGTTACCTTTACAAAACCTGTTTTTAATAAAATTAAACTTAATCCATTATTTCACAACGAGCAATGTAAATCCCCACTTCAAAGTGTTAATCTAAAAAGCTCTTTTAAATATCCTATTAGTTTAGGTCGTAAAATTTTCAATTATAATAAGTTTTCTAAAAATTTCACACACACTGGTACTTTTACATGTAAATGCAACGATCCATATCTAAATACATATATTAATGCCCATCATGGACATGTTATAACTGATAATTTAGACATTGTCAATAATATTCATTTAAGATCTTTGATGCGTCATGGCACTAAATATCGTATTCCTTCACAGTGTAATATACAGTCTATCATTAAACAATTCACATATGATTTAGATTTCTTCATTTACAAAATTGCTATCAACTATAATAAACCTACTGAATATTTTGTAGATTGGAAGTATTATGTCATCTTTCTTTTGCAACAACAATTATTAAAACAGCAGATTGCCAAAAATTCAGTTTCTTTCTCGACCCTTAAACCACATATTGCAGAACTTCAAAATAATTTCATCATTACATATGTAGATAAGGCTGCTAACAACTATGCTATCATATGCAAATATTACTATCATCACCTCCTAACTAAAGCAGTCACTTCTAATAATATTTTCAAACTTCATCATGTTACTTTAAAGGAAAATAATAATCATATATTAAGCTATCACAAATTATTAGGCATTAAAAATAACAACCTCAATTATCCTTATGTAGTCATAATTCCAAAATTTCACAAAAATCCTCTTAAATTCCGCACTGTCATTGTAGGATGTAATACATATAATACTCGTGCTAATACACTCTTTTTAAATATTCTTACACAAATTTATGAGTTATCAGTTAAAAAAGACAACACTCACAGCATTAAAAACAGTTTTGAATTGGTGGATAAAATAAAGCCATTAACAAATGTCAATAATATTATTACTTTAGATTTCAAAGACCTATTTAATAATATCATTCTAAAAGTCTTGCATTCTATTATCAATTCATTATTTATAGAATATCTTCCTTTATTAAATTTACCTGATAACATTGATACTGACTACTTCACATCTTTGACTAACTTTCTACTATTTCATAATTTTATTTTTCAAGACAATGCTTTTTTTTATTCAAATACAGGGCATAACTCAAGGAGCTGCTTCATCAAGCATGTTATCTGATTTATGTCTTTACTTTTATGAACTTAAATTTATTAATAATAATTTATTGCTCTACAGATACATAGATGATATAATTATTCTTTCTGTTACGGATAATAATTCTATATCTCTTCCTGTAAAGTACCATTCTAATCTAGAACTTAGTACTACCTTTTCAAATAATTCTAGTATCAATTTTATGGATGTTAAAATTAATATTCTCCCCAATAACACCCTAACATTTAACATTTATGATAAACGCAACGAATTTTCATTTAATGTAATTAATTTTACGCACTTTAATTCCTGCTTGCATATTTCAGTATATAGAAATATTCTGCTTAATCATAGTCTTCTTATCAAACGTTTATGTTCCTCCCAATTCTTACAGCCTAACATTTTTAAATTAAAGCAATTAGCACTGTCTTATAATTATCCCATCTCTTTTATATCTGCATGGCTCAAATCCTAATATTCATTTTTTTCTACTTCTTACCAGTATAGGCATTTAATATGTTTAAAAAAATTAAAAAATCGAAAACACTATTATGGAGGGTGGGATGTGGATTGCTGAAAAAATTATAAAAATCATACACACAAAAAATTATATGTATATGTATATAATATATATATATGTATTCTTATAAAAGGGGGGAAAAATTTTTGGTGTATGTGTATGTTCTTTCATACATTATAAACTAAAAACACATAAAAACATAAAAAATAAAAATACCATTATGGAGGGTTGAGGTCGGGAATGCTAAAAAAAGTTTAAAACCTTATATGTTTTTATGTGTGTGAGCGTGTATAAATGTATGTATATATGCTTACATATTGTATGGACATATAATTAAAAAAAATAAAAATATGGGGTATTATGCATTTAACATAATAAATTTTCACATATTGCATCATCATTTAAGGATATATTTTACTATCTCAATATTCCTCATTGCTTTTTTAATTTTCACATTTATTTACATAATACAAGGCTAAATTTTACTATCTCAAATATTCCTCGTCTTTTTTAAATGTTATTTATATTCTCATTTTTTTATATTATAATTTTTTGTCTTTAAAACATTAATTTAATCAATTGCCCTTTTATATATTTTTATATAATTCTTTATTTATTTATTTATTTATTTGTATTAATTTATTCCTTTTCTTTATTTTATTTTGTATTCACTCAGTACTTATTAAGTTTTTTCCTATACTTTCATTCTAGCTTAACTAAAAGTTAATCTAAGTCTTTTCTTGATTTCTTCAATCATTTTCATTCCTTTTATTTTTTATTTATTTATTTATTTTATTTAATTTTTTTTTTTGGACTTAAGATGGCAACTCTAAACATTATTGTTATTAACCCAGTTCCAATCTATTTTCTGTAATGTTTGCGTTATAAGGAGATAAATTTTGTCATTTTAGGCTTAATGCCGACAAAATTGGATGAAATAACGTATCTTCTATGAATGAACTCACAAGCTCCTCTGATGATTCTGTGAGTCTTTCATAGTTTCTTATTTTACATACTGGTTTCATATGTTCATTTCTAAATCATCTTTAGAACTTTATCAATTTCTTCATATATTTGTGATTTCAAATTTATCATATATATATATATATATATATATATATAACCATTAATTAAACAATACCGACCATCATCAAAAACCGCAATATTGTGAATGAAATGACAATAAAAATGGATACCACAAACCTATAATATACAACTGTATGTATAAAATAAAGTGCCTTATACTTAATTACAAGAATTAATATGGAAGAAAAAAAGAAGAATATGGATACCGAAAAAAATATTTGAAAAAATTATATATTGAATTACGTTTTCAAGAGTACAGAATTCAATGATATAAGCAAATCGGTTGTTTTCTGTGAGAAAAAAAGCTAAAAGCTTTTTTTTTTTTTCTCCTGTACTCAAACAACCAATATAACCAAGAGAATAGTTTCAAGATGAAAACAGAATAATATCAAATGGCATGAAATGGAAAAAACAATACAACCTTTTAAATATTTAATTTATAGCATAAAAAATAGAAAATTTACACAACATACCGAATAAAATCCCAGTTGTTTTCAAAATACCCTCCTGCACATGGTATCCAAAAGCACGATAAGATTAAGGTGAATTAAACAGTTAAGTTAACACAGAAATTAAAACCTATGGATTCAGTTAATTCATTTTGAAATACCGTGATAAATTCAATTAATATAATATAAATAGAAAATAACTACATTATTTAAAATAGCTGAAAACACTTTTAAATATATATATATATATATACATATATACATTTTTTTTTTTTTTTTTTTTTTTTTTTTTTTTAGAAGAGAAAAAGGACAGTATCAAATAACATTTTCATAGTACAAAAAGCGTATTCTATAGGTTAATCGAATTAATCAAAACATAAGAACATGAATGATTAATTTATTTTCTATTGTGTATCTTTAACAAAAGTTCAAAATTTCAAATCAGCAATTTTGTTTCGATTACATGTCTGTTAAATTTCTGTTTTATTTATATTATTTTATTTATTTATTGATGAAGTTTTCATTTCATTATGGAATATTAGCCAGGAACAAATGCTGGACTGTTTATATTGTTTTAAGCGCAAACGGATTAATCTTTCGTTATCGGGTTGCACACGATAGAGATTGATTTAAGGCGGTTCTCAAGTGCACTTCTCAACAAGCGCGAATCTTTCTGACACATTTACTAACTCATTTTTAAAAGTAAAGGCACAAAATTGGCAGGGCTGACTATTGAAGTGATTTGGACTGGAAACGAGTTTTCCTTTATTTGTGAAATAAATTACTTAACGAGTTCTAAGTAATTTTGATCACGTGACATCCGGTTTTTCTGCTCTCTTTGACTGTTTCTTCTTCTTTTCTCCGGAAATTCGGTTCAAAACTCCGATTTTGAAAGTATTTTCTAAAAGATCTTTTACGTTTACCAAAAAATGAAAAACGTCTTTGCATTACATAGTTTCTGAATGACAACATCTGCCAATTTCATGCTCGTTTTCGAACAAAAAAGAATTAAAATTTGTGTCATAAAGATGCCGCATTAGATCTGAGAACAGCTTTAAAAAGAATTCATGATGGAAAATTATTTTGAGAACTATAAAAAATTAGTAAATTGCGATATAATTTTCAAACAAATTGTATTTGAAATAACTTGTTTTTATTATTCGGCGGTCTAAAAATTAAAATTATGAGATATTTAAAAGTTTTTAAAAAAATTATTAAAAGCGAAATTTATATAGTCTACGTCAATATGACGTCATCGTTACTCACAACAAGTTTTTGCTTTATAATATGCATTTTTTTTTTTTTTTTTTTTGTGAAACATTCATAACATCATCGTAATTTTAGTATGTGTTTTACTGCATTTTGCAGATATTAACATATGTAAAAAGTACGATGGTATTATGAATGCTTCATATTCGATTTTTTATGGTATTTATAGTTAATAATTACAAAAATCTTTATTATATATACTATATATAATCGAACTGATATAACTGAAATGTATTACAACTTCCTACATAAAGATAAACCTGTATTTCTGACCTTGTGTAATGGATTTAAACGAGATTCAAACAAAATGCAATCAAACAAGCAGCAAATACAGATTTTTAATAATATTAAAACAATCAAAATATAAAAGAGAAAAAATGCTGGCCCTGTTCGGGACGTGGAAAACAATCAGGGTTTATCTACTCGTCTTTCTTTCAGGGAAAATTAAAATCGTAGCCATGCGCAGTTACTCCACTTGGTTGAGTCACCATCAATTAAGTTCATATTAAACAATCATCAATAATTTGGAAAAAATGGGAAAAAAACATAACAAAAGAAAAAACAGCAACAATAACAAAATGAAAAGCTGAATAATCTGGAAGGAAGGAAGGGAGTGGGATATTGGTTCGCCTAGAACCTTTTAATTTTTTTCATTAACGCTAAATTAAAAAAATCTTTTGATGTTATTTTTCAAAAAAATCTTTCAAAGCGTCTTTCATAAAGCATAACTTTTTTTTCTTGTTGAATTACATATTTTATTAATCTAATTCAAAATAAAAATACAGTAAAGCATCGTTTATACGACGTTTCAGAGTGGTATCAATTCATTCCTATTCGTTTTAATGTAAAAATTATATCCTTTATACGACGCACAAAATCGTTTATACGTCGGTTTTTCGATTTTGTACACGTTTACCTTTGTTTATTTTTCTTGTATATTTTAAGAATGAGCCGAATTTGTCAGTTATGAATGACACTAAAGAACATGTTTAAATATACCCCACATGGTAACAACGTGGGCTGGTATGGTATTAGACGGAAAAATCAATTTACACGTAACGGATTACACTGGGACGGATCATTCTTTTAGCGGGAATGGTCAGCTTTCCCGAACTGTTTTATTGTTACACGTTACACGGCACATTCTTTGCTTATCAGTGCACTAAACACTACAGATCGTTTTTATATTTCATTCTTCACTTTTCGTACTGTTTCGGCCACAGCTCTTTTCAGGCCCTTGACCCATTGCACAAATTACTAATTACAACTCAAAGTCAGTCATCATGTCAAACAACCATAGACAATTTTTTCTGTAATACTACGTAAAATGATCAAAAGAAAAAAAATAAAGGTACGTACATTTAAATCGCTTACTGTATTTTTTTCTTTTCTTTTTTTGGGGGGGAGGGAGGGGGGATTATGTGTTTGTTATGGTTTGTTTAATTTACAAATTTATGTAAATCAACAAGTGAAACATTAAAATTAAGTGAAAACAAAATTAATTCTAGTTTTAGAAGTGAAAATCGATTATACGACGTTTTTCGGTGGTCCTTTCGGCGTCGTATAAACGATGCTCCACTCCATTTCATATCAGCCTGAAAACAGGTAAAATTAAAATAATTTTAACTCTTTTCTCAGAATTCCCGATGTGTTTTCTATACTTTCTTACGCTATGTCAAACCACTAAATTTCTCCATCGTTTGTCAGAATATTTTAAAACTCATTCGTCATGCTTCACGTTCACGGCAACAAGGCATGCAACTTTTCGGCTTCTGGAAAACTATAAATCAGTTTCTCAAACAAAATTCCTTTGAAATATTTTGTATTCCGCTCTTTCATTTCCGATAAGAAAGTGCTTATTTTAAAATGTACATGCTTATCAACTAGATATGCATTTCCGAATGCATATTTCAGAATTTCACAATGGGATCAATGAAGCGGGACCTGATGTCGCCAAAATAGGCCTAGGGCCTAATGTTATTTTTAGATTCCTCAAGGCGTGGTACCTTAGTTATCTTCGAATATTTAGTAGGTACTTTCTATTCATGTTTAATATTTTGTATGTAAATGTAATATCAACAGGTTTACTTCTGTGAATTGCCTCCTCTTGGGCCTTCGGCATGAAGTTCGACAGCGAAAATAATATTATACCGTTTTATTATTACTTACCTATATGTTCTCATGCATGTAGTGATGAAATGTTTTCGGGAATACCGACAATTTGCTCCTATAATAAACTCTGCACGAACCAGTAGCGTACCCAGCATTTCATTTTGAAATAACTGACTTAAACTTTAGTAATGATCCCAGACGTAAACGAGGACTGTGTTATAAATAAAGCGCATTTGATACTTTAACAGTAATGTCCTGTGACAAATTTCACTTAAAATATTTGATTTCAGCAAGCAAAAAAAAAAAAAAAAAAAAAAAAAAAAAAAAAAAAAAAAAATCGTAGGCTATTTAAAAAAAAAAAAAAAAAAAGTTTACTTTGCTGAAGCAATAATTTTTAAAAGAAGGACATAATATTCAGTTTCAAATTTTCAAAGATGAAAGTACTCATTGATTTCCCTCATGGAGGCCGTGCGAAATTTTGACAAGATGCTAGTTACTTACTTTTTTTTAAATAATCAATTTTAAAAATCACATTCGATTTACAAAAAAAATAAAAATTTCATGAAATATAAATAATTCGCATAGTTATCGCATTGAAATGTTTCAAAATTATTTGTACATAAGCTTCTGATATTGTAAAAATTTTAAATGGAAATTGCAGATATACAAAATATACAAAGTGTTAAAAATAATAATAATAATAATAATAAATTAAAAAAAAGAATTACATAACATTGTTTATTCGTCATTAACTGGAATTCAGGTTTAACTATCTTGAAATAATGACTGAAACCAGACTAAGCTTTGAGCGAATTAAATTTATTCTAAAATTTCACTAGAATCTCCAAAACATACCTGAAATCCAGACACAGATTAGGAGAGAGTTTTAAAACAAATTCCCCTAAGCGATTTACAATAGCTAAAGCAAAAAAAAAAACCTGTCTATTGCCCTAATTCGTGCATTTTTGCGGATTTTGTTTTCCCTGTGATGAAATGATTTTGTGAATGTGTCAGAAAGTAGCGAGTATAGTTTCACTCCCAAAGGCTGTAAAAAAAAAAGAACCACTGGTCCTGATAACACCTGATATTTCATATTAGTATACGTGAAGCAATAGGAATTTGTTTTGTGAAAGAAAAAAAGTACAAATGTTGACTGATAGAGGGCGCTGGACTCGTCATAAGATGCTAATAAAAAGACGTGACATGCTGTAATAGCATCCTTAGTTCAAAGCATATTCACCACGACAAGGTGGTGCCACAGACGATAGAAAAAATCGGTTTTTAATTGTTCCTAGACTAAAATCCGTAGAAATAGCAAAAACGAAAACGAACCCTCTTAAATCCTTTAATGTTCGGAATTTATTCAATTCAATTGCCCCACAGCCACCGTTTTTGTAAAAAAAGCATCATAAGCAGAGCCTGATCCTTCAATGATAGAGTCATCTACCTTCTGAGACGCAGAATGAGAGGAACTGCATGTTCCCCGCCTTTTTATCACAAGTGTAATGTGCAGTGTGCATGTCGCGTCTTTTTCATTAGCAACTTATCAGGAGTACAGTGCCATCTATCACTCAACTTGTGTACTTTTTTTTTTATTTCGCAAAACAAATTCCCATTGTTTCACGTACATTCACATGAAATATCAGGTTATTCTGACCAGTGGTTCTTTTTATAGCCTTTTGGAAGTGAAACTTTAATTATAATCACCCTGTAAATAGTAATAGGTACTAAAAGTCTACTTAATTTGTCCTTTTCTCTAAAAATTTGCGATGTACATTCTGTATTTTTACGGATTTTTTTCTTTTGTAGTGCATTAAGGAAAATAAATTCTACAACTTTAAAGGAAATGAAAATTTAATATTATCTGCCAAGAATATTCACAAATCGATACATCGTACAGGAAAGCAACAGATTTTTTTTTTTTTTAACATTGTGGAATTAGAGATAACTCTGAAGCAGATTGTACCATTTAAAATTTTCAAATTTTCACGAGAAACTTTCAGCAATACAGCGGACAGCAGTAAGAAAGGCTGCACTGTAAAAAGAAAAAAAAAAAATTCTGTATTCTTTAAATTACACACTTTACATAATATATAATGACAAAAAAAAAACAAATTTAACATTATGGCAAAAATATAGACAACATGTATGCTTACAGAAAAAAAAAAAAATCATAAATTGCAATCGTATTGCACCCCTATTGTTTGTAATTATTTCAAAAGTACGACTTTTCATTAAAAAAGATAAATATTGCTTCACTTGGGGGTTTATTTCGTACCAATAGCACGTTCAACAGTAGCTCGAAGTTCATTAACAGAAGAGTATAGCCAAAAATTTACGTAAACCTTCCCAAACATAATGACACAAAGGTTTTCGATTGGGTTCAAATCAGAGCTATACGCGGGCGAATCGAGAACAGTAATATTTTGAGAGTTAAACCAAGTTTTTGTTTTGTGTACAGCATGAATGGACACATTATCTTGTTGAAATACATACTTTGGACCAGCTATACAAATTTACCAAATGGCTGTAAATTGTTACAATGCAAATCCTGTTAAATTAACCTTTAACTGATGTCACAGAAATTGTCACATAAGTAGTGTGAAGCGGTCTGTGAGACCGCTCCATCGGAAGATGAATAAAAACCGCGATTAACTCATAGGATGTTGTTTCTGTATTAAACTTTTTGTACAGGAGTGTTATAATTAAAATTCCCCTATTCAAAAGTCTCTGGCGTTAGTACTAAAGTTCCAAATAAAACAAAATTTCAGTAGTGTTTGTAGATAAACTGAAATTTGCAAGTTAAACTATGAAAATTGAAAAAAGCACCGGTCTGTGAGACCGGTAACATCAGTTAAAGGTTAACAAAAAATTCTTAATAAATGTAGATTATTTTTGTAAAATAAACAGTTTTTTACGGACGACTGGCTGGCAGATTTTTCTGCAAAATCAATAGATTTTATTTACAGTGTGATAGATCTTTTGGCAATCAGCTGGTGAAGTACACTGTAAATTAAAATGTCTGAAATTCAGATACTTAAGTGTCTGAAACGGAGTAATTAAAATAATAAAACTTTGTAAAAAATCACCATAAAATTAAAACAAAACACAGGACGCGTTTCGAGCTAAAAACATAATAGCTCGTCATCAGCTAAGCATACACGTGTCCGAAAACGAACAAGTTCAAAAATGAACTGAAGAAAAAGAATGTTGCGAAGAATGCGACAGATGGCGCTACCTGATAGAGGGATATGCAAAAGGGAAATGTGTTGAAAAAAGATAGAAGAGAAAATAAAATGGAAAAAATGGAAATAAAAGAAAAAATAAAAATAAAAGAAGTAAATTAAAAATATAAATAAAAATAATAAATAAAGAACTATAAAGAACAAGAAAAAAATCCAAATTATTATTATTTTCTTTTAGGTAGCTTTCTTTACAAAAAAGCTACCTATTGCAGCCGTTCGGAGGAAAGCGATTTCAAAAAATTTTGGTATATTTTCACCGATCATGACCCCCAGACCCCGAAACCACCCTCCGTTCAAAATTTATATATATATATATATATATATATATATATATATATATATATATATATATATATATATATATATAATCTGACCTATGTCACACTGTAACTCCCGTAATTATGAACCGATTTCGATGTAATTCGGTGTGTATATAGTACATACCAATGTCTCGACCGAGTTCGTTGGCCAGCTTCATCCGCTGTTTTGTTTCAAAATGGCGGCCATTTAAAATTTTTAAAAAAATTTAAAACTCGAAATGTGGTACCAAAAAATTAAAAATGGAAAAATATTTTTTTCTTATGTATTTGACTTTTATACAAAGATTCCGGAGCAGTTTTTGTTTCGTCTATATCTTAAAAAATGGCTGAGTTATAGCATTTTGAATTTCTAGCGTGGCTGACATTTTGAAACGTCCTGAATTTTGTCACGCGATAAAAGGCGTATTTATGAACCGATTTGGATGTAATTCGGTGTGTACATAGTACATACCAATCTCTCGACCGAGTTCGTTGGCCAGCTTCATCCGCCATTTTGTTTCAAAATGGCGGCCATTTAAAATTTTTTTAAAAATTTAAAATTTGAAATGTGGTACCAAAAAATTGAAAATGGAAAAATATTTTTTTCTTATGTATTTGATCTTTATACAAAGATTTCGGAGCAGTTTTTGTTTCGTCTATATCTTAAAAAATGGCTGAGTTATAGCATTTTGAATTTCTAGCGTGGCTGACATTTTGAAACGTCCGAAATTTTGTCACGCGATAAAAGACGTATTTATGAACCGATTTAGATGTAACTTCGTTTATTCATAGTACATACCAATGTCTCGACCGGGTTCGTTGGCCAGCTTCACCCGCCATCTTGTTTAAAAATGGCGGCCATTTAAATTTTTAAGAAAAATTTTAATTTGAAATGTGGTACCAAAAATTGAAAATTGAAAAAATATTTTCTTCTTATGTGTTTGACCTTGATAAAAAGATTCGGGAGCAGTTTTTGTTTCGTCTATATCTTAAGAAATGGCTGAGTTATAGCATTTTGAATTTCTAGCGTGGCTGACATTTTGAAACGTCCTGATTTTTCTCACGTAATAACAGGCGTATTTATGAACCGACTTGGATGTACCTTGGTGTGTACATAGTACATACAAATATCTCGACCGAGTTCGTTGGCCAGCTTCATCCGCCATCTTGTTTCAAAATGGCAGCCATTTAAAAAAATTAAAAAATTAAAAAATTTAAATGAGATACCAAAAAATTGGAAAATGAAAAAGATTTTTTTTTTGTATGTGTTTGACCTTAAAACAAAGATTCCGGAACAGTTTTTCTTTCGTCTATATCTAAAAAAAAAATGGCTGAGTAATAGCATTTTGAATTTCTCTTGTGGCTGACATATTAAAACGACCTGATATTTGTCACGCGATAACAGGCGTATTTATGAACCTATTTGGATGTAACTTGGTCTGTACATAGTACATACCAATGTCTCGACCGAGTTCGCTGGCCAGCTTCATTCGCCATCTTGTTTCAAAAGGGTTGCCATTTAAAAAAAATTAAATTTAAAATTCAAAATGAGGTATTAAAAAATTGTAAAATGAAAAAGATTTTTTTTATGTGTTTGGCCTTGATACAAAGATTCCGGAGCAGTTTTTGTTTCTGAAAATTTGTTCTTTTGTTGATATCTTAAAAAATGGTTGATTTATAGCACTTTGAATTTCTAGCATGGCTAACATTTTGAAACGATCTTGTATTTGTCACGCGATAACACACTTATTCGCCTATTTCGATGTAAGAATTCATGTGGATAGTATACATCAACACCTCGACCAAGTTCGCTGGCCAGATTCATCAGCCATCTTGTTTCAAAATGGCGGCCATTAAATTAAAAAATATATATATATTTAAAGTGAGGTGCAAAAAAATTAGAAATTGAAAAAGGTTTCTTTCTTAAGTATTTTATCTTGATATAAGGATTCAGGAGCATTTTTTGTTTGTCTTTACCTTAAAAAAATGGCTCAGATATAGCAGTTTCAATTTCTATTGTGGGTGACATTTTGAAAAATCTGATTGTTTGCATGCGACAGCACTCCTATATATTAACCGATTCCGATGTGAGTGAGCATGTGCACCGCAATTACTAAGGTCTCGACCAAGTTCACTGCTTAGCCTCATCCAGCATGTTGTCTTAAAATGACAGGCACTTTTAGAAATTGCCGAATTTGGCAGCCAAATATAAGTTATTTTAAAGAAAAGCAGCTTGAATAAAGCTGACTAATTTCGCGAAATTCTCATTCATTATATTGATAAAAATTAGTATTGAATCTCCTATATTCGGCTTCCACTAAATTGAGCTTCGTGTGTTTGCATGATAAAACTTGGCTTTTTTTAAATAAGGATTATGAAAGCTACCTCTTCCTCCCGGCACTGGCCGGAAGGACTTTTTTTTTTTTTTTTTACAAAATAAAAAGAAAATAAACAAGAGAAAAGGGAAAAGAATTACAAAATTAATTTCCACGCTGGAGATATGAAAGGAGATGATGGGAGACCATTGACAAGATTAGCAGAATTTTTAGAAATAAAATATGCTTCATGAAAATCCAAGTGAGAGGGAGAGGCAGGGGAAGAAATAATTTTGGCCATGGAGAAATTGAAACAATGACTGGAAGACCAACAGTGAGAAGCAATCGAAGATTTAGAGATTTCTTGATTTGCAATATATCTCTGATGCTCGCCTAATCTGAATTTTAAAGCTCTCTTTGTTTGACCAATATAACCTAAATTGCAAGAGCAAGGAATGAAATAAACACCCCACCGGTTCTCAGTAGGAACAGGATCTTTTAGAGAAGAGAATTTAATTTTATTCATAGGTTTGAAGATAACTTTAAAGTTAAAACGAGAAAGTATTTTAGCAATTTTGAAACACAGAAGAGAATAAAAGGGCAGAACTATTATAGAATTAAAATTAGGAGGATTATTTGAATCAGAAAAAGGACGTTTAGGCTTATTAAATTTATACAAAGCTTTATCAATTAAAGAGGGATTATAACCACGAGCAAGGGCAAGAGATTTCAGATAATTAATTTCATTATTCAGAGCAGAAGAGTCAGAACAAATGCGTAACGCCCTAAAAACAAAAGTATAAAAGGACGCCACTTTTTGTTGAGGAGGATGATTTGAAAGGGCATGAGGGGGAAGGGAGACAGCGAAAGGTTTTCTATAAACGGAGGTAGAGAACCGATCTGGGAGTTTTGAAACCAAGACGTCAAGAAAAGGAAGAGAATTGTTCTCTTCGACTTCGAGAGTAAATTGAATACAAGGATCAACAGAATTAACAAGAGAAAGGAGATTAGAAAGATCAAGGTCAGATGGAATTAAAATGAAAGTGTCATCAACATACCTAAACCAGAAAGGAAATTTATATAAACTGAAGAGTTTTTCTTCAACAAAATGCATATAAATATCACATAAAAGAGGAGACAATGGATTACCCATGGCCAGACCCTCAGTTTGAGAATAGAAAGAATTGTTAAACTGAAAAGCAGTTTGCCTGACACAAATACTAACTAAATGCAGGATTTCATCAATCTCAATGGAAGAGTAATGAAATTCGCGCAACCTTCTTTCCAAACAATCAATTGCCCCTTGAACAGGCACGTTAGTGAAAAGGGATTTAACATCTAAGGAAACCATTATATAATTGCAAGGAGAAAACTTGCAATTATATAATGGTTTCCTTAGATGTTAAATCCCTTTTCACTAACGTGCCTGTTCAAGGGGCAATTGATTGTTTGGAAAGAAGGTTGCGCGAATTTCATTACTCTTCCATTGAGATTGATGAAATCCTGCATTTAGTTAGTATTTGTGTCAGGCAAACTGCTTTTCAGTTTAACAATTCTTTCTATTCTCAAACTGAGGGTCTGGCCATGGGTAATCCATTGTCTCCTCTTTTATGTGATATTTATATGCATTTTGTTGAAGAAAAACTCTTCAGTTTATATAAATTTCCTTTCTGGTTTAGGTATGTTGGGGACACTTTCATTTTAATTCCATCTGACCTTGATCTTTCTAATCTCCTTTCTCTTGTTAATTCTGTTGATCCTTGTATTCAATTTACTCTCGAAGTCGAAGAGAACAATTCTCTTCCTTTCCTTGACGTCTTGGTTTCAAAACTCCCAGATCGGTTCTCCACCTCCGTTTATAGAAAACCTTTCGCTGTCTCCCTTCCCCCTCATGCCCTTTCAAATCATCCTCCTCAACAAAAAGTGGCGTCCTTTTATACTTTTGTTTTTAGGGCGTTACGCATTTGTTCTGACTCTTCTGCTCTGAATAATGAAATTAATTATCTGAAATCTCTTGCCCTTGCTCGTGGTTATAATCCCTCTTTAATTGATAAAGCTTTGTATAAATTTAATAAGCCTAAACGTCCTTTTTCTGATTCAAATAATCCTCCTAATTTTAATTCTATAATAGTTCTGCCCTTTTATTCTCTTCTGTGTTTCAAAATTGCTAAAATACTTTCTCGTTTTAACTTTAAAGTTATCTTCAAACCTATGAATAAAATTAAATTCTCTTCTCTAAAAGATCCTGTTCCTACTGAGAACCGGTGGGGTGTTTATTTCATTCCTTGCTCTTGCAATTTAGGTTATATTGGTCAAACAAAGAGAGCTTTAAAATTCAGATTAGGCGAGCATCAGAGATATATTGCAAATCAAGAAATCTCCAAATCTTCGATTGCTTCTCACTGTTGGTCTTCCAGTCATTGTTTCAACTTCTCCATGGCCAAAATTATTTCTTCCCCTGCCTCTCCCTCTCACTTGGATTTTCATGAAGCATATTTTATTTCTAAAAATTCTGCTAATCTTGTCAATGATCTCCCATCATCTCCTTTCATATCTCCAGCGTGGAAATTAATTTTGTAATTCTTTTCCCTTTTCTCTTGTTTCTTTTCTTTTTATTTTGTAAAAAAAAAAAAAAAAAAAAAAAAAAAAAAAAAAATAATAATAATAATTTGGATTTTTTTCTTGTTCTTTATAGTTCTTTATTTATTATTTTTATTTATATTTTTAATTTACTTCTTTTATTTTTATTTTTTCTTTTATTTCCATTTTTTCCATTTCATTTTCTCTTCTATCTTTTTTCAACACATTTCCCTTTTGCATATCCCTCTATCAGGTAGCGCCATCTGTCGCATTCTTCGCAACATTCTTTTTCTTCAGTTCATTTTTGAACTTGTTCGTTTTCGGACACGTGTATGCTTAGCTGATGACGAGCTGTTATGTTTTTAGCTCGAAACGCGTCCTGTGTTTTGTTTTAATTTTATGGTGATTTTTTACAAAGTTTTATTATTTTAATTGCTTCATATCGCCAGTTTTCGGTGCTGTTTCGCTCTGAAACGGAGTGTTCAATTTTCAGACATTTTAAAATGTCTGAATTTTTTCAGACACTTTTTGTGTTTGAATTTCAGACACTTCAAACGTCTTAATAGCATCCATTTTTTTTGTAAGCATACGTAGCCATGTTTGACCACGTTGAATCCTAGAAATATATTTGGCTGGGGTCCTGCCAGCCCCCCCCCCCCCCTACAACCTGATTTTTTTGGTGCTCCCAATTTTGGTACGCAATTTTTGTTAAGCTGATAATTTAAATCTTTTACGACATTTTACTGATTATAATCAATATTTTGAACTTCAGGAGTAGAACAAGATTAAAACAAAAAATATTTATCTAAATATTAGATTTTTAAAATTTGTTTTATTTTTAATCTTATTTTACTTTAAAAGTTCAAAATATTGATTATAATCAGTACAATTTCGAAACAGAATAAAAATATAAGCTTTACAAATATAACACATCACATTTGTGGGCACTAAAATTGTAGAGGGGCGGGGCACGGCCCAGTATGCCCATTCTTTAATCAAGAAGTTCTTTTGCAAAAAATGCAACCCTGCATTATTATTATTTAAATTGAGATGTCCGATATTCGGGAGTATCCGTTGTGGAGGTTAATGGACATTCCCGAATAGCTGAAACACCTGTTTAGCGAATACTTTTTTTAATCCGCATAGCATACATATTTGTATATTTTTACCCCACAAAAGCAGACATCTCCGATTATCGGACAAATTCAACGGCAAGGGCTATTGAGGGCTTTTAAAGTACAGGGATAAATATATATATTTCTTATAATCTTGTCCTACTCTACTTCATATAATTTAAAAATAGATTTTTTTAAACATTTATATTGCCACATAGGCAATTTTACATATATATCAGACGATAATCACAACAACTATTTAACTATGAATAAATAAATAAATATTCCACTTTATCCCTTTGCACTCGAGGGCTCCGGAGCGGAGTCATTTAAAATTTGTCTTCAAACTCGAGGTCTCCGCTACGGAGACAATGCAAATAATAATTTTGTGATACCTGTCTAGAAAAGCCAAGATTACATGGTATCACAAAATTATTTGCATTGTCTCCGTAGCGGAGACCTCGAGTTTGAAGACAAATTTTAAATGGCTCTTCTCCGGAGCCCTCGAGTGCAAAGGGTTAATATTGAGAAAAAAATTACTTCGGTATTTTGTTTATTTATATTTTGTGTTTTTAATTTTGTCCTACTCTAAAAGTTCAAAACTTTCATTATAATCAGTGCAAGATTTAAGGTATCAGCTTTACGAAAATTTCATACAAAATCCCCCTCCCCCCTCCCCGCAAAAAATGAAAATCCTTATCATTTAAAAATTAGATTTTTTAAAAATTTATATTGCCACATGGGCTTATTGTTATCATTCCTATGAGCTACTAAACAAGACATCTTTAAAGCAAAATAAAGCCGCAAAAAAAAGAAATTAGTATGTGATATCACTATGATACACACTTGCGATGCTTATCAGTAAAGTCTAATTGGAAAATGACCTTCGAAGTGAAATATATTTTCTACACACGAAGCAAAAACGAAATAAACAAATGATTTCCTTTTTCCTGACTGGCTTACTTCTATGTTTCCAAGTCAAACGTTTTTCACATTAAAAGATTTAATAGCTTTAGAAATATATCTAAGAAATACTTGAGAAATATTCTTTTTCAATTATATATAAATTTCATAAAAATTAATTTATTTTTTTTCCAAAAGCGAAAGTCTATAAATATATTTTTTAATTTCAGCTAAATATTGTTCAATTGAAAAAAAAAAAAGGCAATTCCAAAAAATCCCGGGATTTTCGGGATTAAAATTAAAGCGGGATCCCGGGATCTCAATCCGGGATTGTAATCCCTAGCTAGGAAGTAAGAAAGCTTTAGGAGATCTTTCAAAGTTTTTTTTTTCTATTTCCTTGTGATCGTTTAATATGAGATAAGCATTAGCCATTGAAACTAAGAACTGCCATATTGAAAACAAAACAAAACAAGAGAAGGAACTTAACTTAAAATTTGTCTGTTTTTTAGTGATGTTATTACTTTAAGTTTGAGAAAAAAGATGAGAATTAATAATACATAATTTGTAATAAAAGACAACGTCATAAGTTTAAAAATATATACTTCTAGAATTAGTGTTTTGTTTTGCAAAAAGATTCAAAACTAATTAAATTTCATGCAAGATTTTGTTTAGTACAATAAATAAAATCATAAAAGACACTAATTTTAGTACTATAAAAAAATTATAACACTTACTTCAATTGCTGTTTGCAAGTGGAAAAAAAAATTCCTCGATTTGAAAGTTTAAAAACTACCACAACCACAGTGAAGGAGGAAGACTTGCATCAGCTTAAAAGGTAATCCCATAATACATCCGACTAGCCATATTTAAGGAATGAGATGTTTCATCCTGAAAACATGACCCGCCAGACAAAAGTTTCTTTTTTTTTTTTTTTTTTTGCCAGCTTCGACAGCACGAAGATGAATAACACAATATTATTGATATAAATTAATACGAGTTAACACTAAGCCCATTGCACACGCTTTGTAGAATTTTCGGGTGTAATCTTCAACCGTCTTCTACTTTTGTTCTGTGTCCATCCCGCCCTTATATCGACGACAGCTTCTAAGAGACATTTGATGTCAAGCAAACACGTCAGATGTATGTATCCAATAAATAAATAATCCACGTTAATACGAATTAAAATCACAGTACTTCACATTTCACAAAAAACGAATTAAAATACACGCGTACATAAAAACAAACTTTGTTTGAATTACAACGTATACCACTTCGAACGAAGACATCTAAAACGCATGCGCGGGAGCGCCCCCTGGTGGTTATTGCGTCGGAAGAATCAAAACGTCTTAAATTAAGACACGTTTAAAGCAATGAAGTGTCTTAAAATAAGACGTTTGCGGATATTTTAGACATTATTCTCAGTTCGTTTACACCATGGTCATAGTAAGACACTTATGCATCTTAAATTAAGACATCTATAATGTCTTAATTTTCAGATTAAGACACTTAAGTGTCTAAAATTCTTTTTCAGTCACATATGTGTCTAAATTTAAGACGCTTCTATTTGCAGTGTAGAACTTTCTAAATAAAATGTCCATGCATCGCATTTAAGGCTCTTACACTGGAAATGTTATTAGAAGATTATTCCATGTTCTCAATATAAATTATCCGGAATTTTTTTGAAATACCATGTATAGAAGGACATCTTCCCAATTCTTCATTTATACTAATATTTACATGGAAAATCATTGCACGGCCGTATTATTTCTATATCGTTACAATAGTAATTTAGTCGTTGGCAGTCTGTATCCTAAATTTCTAAGAGTTCAAACATTTCAGATGCTGGGTTGATCCCGACTAACTGACATTAGAAGCTAAAAATAATAACAGTAAAACTACAGAATTTTTTTTCTATAACCCACGCTTATTTCGTAAATATTTTGTTTATTAATTGACGTTATTTAAAGATGTATTCTTTATACCGAAAAAAAGAACACAGTAAGGTGGTGCAGGAGTACGCACTTTAACTATTTCATTAAATGGCAATAAATGAAGAGATTTACGGGATGATATACTTTATTTATAATCTTAGATTATTAAGCTAACGAAAAAAAATTGCATTCATCAACTTTGAAGAAACACCTTCGGTATTATTTATAAAAAGATTATCCTCCTAAATGCACACTCTTGTACAACCATTGAGGGCAAGAGCGCGCATTCAAGTGTGCAATATAAAAAAAATTCCTGTCAGCTCGGCCTACAGGTGGAGGTAGATTTCGAAGTTAAGTACTAATTTCACCATCAAAAACTAAAACAAGATTAGAGATAAACTCAGTTTAACAATTTTATCTGGCCGCTTTTGACGTATTTCTAATTTCGTTTTTCTGTAAGAGCTCGTTTTTTTTTTTTTTTCAGACTAGGGGGCTCGGCCCCCTACGAGCTACGCTCGCCAACCCCCGTCCAGACACCGCAGGCTCTAAATGCACGCTAATTTGATCGGCTTTAAAAAGATTTCGAAAGATTGAATTATAATTTAAAAAACAGTGGCGATCTCCCTATAAACGAATTTCTATTCATTTCTCTGAATTTTAACGCCAAATCCGCTGCGGTACTACTTGATTATCCCGTCGACCAATTTCGCCAAATTATATAAATCGCCAAACCACTCGCCAAATTATACAAATTGACATAATTTTTATTTTAAATAACGAAAGAACAAATAAATTCGTACAACATTAATAAAAATACAAATAAAACGTCGAAATAAAAATAACTTGATGACGTAGACACGTGTAACAACATTTCAAAATAAGCTAATATAAAAGGAATTAAGTAAACAGAGTCTTTGTCTCGTGGTATTTTTTAACAAAGCGAAAAGAAAGTTCTTTTAAATGAGACATTTTAAATTAATCGTTTTTAATCTGACGTAATTTTTACCAAGCTATTCTTTCTCTTTTAAATAATCGCGTGAAAGTACTTTTGTTAGCAATGAAATATTATTTGCGCTTTCCTAACAAAAATAGTTGAAAATATCCTCTCAAAATATTAAATAAATGTCTAGCGCAATTTCTAAATTTAAACTTTTTTGCAATATTATTTTGTGTTCATTTTACATTTAATAACTATAATGTGACGTAAATATGACGTAATTTCTCCTAAGACTTCTAACGCATGTTAATGAATTTATTATTTTACAATATCCTTTCTCTTTTAAAATTCACGTGTCTATTTTTTATGACGTAATTTTTAATAAGTTCCTGCTTTTTATACATAATTATTTAATTCTAATTTGAAAGTTTTTTTTCGTGTTTATAATAGTCACGTGTAAATAAATTTTTAATTTGAAGCAAACATTATTGCTTGCGCTTTTTATACAGTTGGCAACAGTTTAAATTAGTACAATTTTCTGAAATCTGTAAAAAATATCTCTAGAAATGCTGAAAATTTGAATTTAAAATAGAAATAAAACCTGAAAAAATGAGTCAAAATAAAAAATTAATGCAATCTGCACTCCGGCAAATTCTAACGCATAAAATGATCTAAAAATGATTACACTGCCATGTATAGTTTTTGCTGCTATAAAACTTTTTTAGTGGAACGATTTTGTCCAACTTTAGCATTAAATATCTCTTGAAATAATTCTTCGATTTGAAAACTGTCTGCATCAGCGTGTTTATCAAACATTTCTGTATAAAACCACTGATTTTCATATTTTTGTATGCATTATTTTTCTCAATATTAACGAAGAAAGAGCTCCGGTCACAAAAAATTCAAAACCGGCGGCGGCGGCGGCGGCGGCGGCGGTAGTTACTTTTTTTTAGAATAGAGAGAATCATATTAAGATGGTATTCAAAAAAATATTTTTCCACGCTCAACAACTCGAAATTTTCTGACACATTTTCAGACTCATTTTGTAAAGTAAAAACATAAAACTTGCTAACCTGATTTTTTGAAGAGATTTATAAGCGACCTGTGTTTTTATTTTTCGCCCAATTAATTTGAACTTGATTTACAATTCAATTATTTTCTCAGTACGACCATTTTCTTTCGTTTCCTGTACTAAGTTTCGGGAAATTCTGTTCAAAATGCCCACCTTGACAGTAGATTTTGAAATATATTCTGCTTTTATCAAAAAATCGACCAATACGGTACATTATATAGTTTCTAAATAAGAGAACCCTCGAATTGGATGTGTTTGAGAGCGAAAATGAATTTAAAAATGAGTCAGAAAATAAGCCGTTTAGATTTGAGTACACCCTTAATACGATAACTTTTTTCGGCAACCCCCCCCCCTTTTTTTTTTTTTTTTGCTCTAAGAGTTGATCCTATCGAAAACTTGTCCATATGAAAGTTGTAGGTAATGTTGAGAATATGTGTAATAAATTTAAGCGGATTGGATATCTTGTGAATTGACGAAGTTATGAATTTTTACTTTTTGAACCCCCCCCCCCTCTCACCCACTCTTTTTCGTTTTTATTTAGTTATTTACTTGCAGAGTTGGTCCTATCAAAACTTGTCCATATAAAAGGTGTACATAATATTAAGAAGATTTATAATAAGTTTAAATGAATTTGATATCTTAAGAATTGACGAAGTTATGAATTTTTTTCTCCTAAAACCCTATTTTTTGCGCCCCTTGAGTCCATTTTTAATTTTATCAAAAATCTGTGATACATAAGTTTTTGCCCATTTTGCTAGAATTAATAATAACTTTAAACTGATTTGATATGCATAAAAATTAAGAAGTCATGAGGATTATTCGGTTTTCACCCCCCCCCCCCCCCTCATGCTATATCTACTCCCTTGGTCCAATTTTGCCGATTAACGTACTTGACCGAGATTTTCTATTTATGTATCAATTTGGAAGAGATTTGTGCAGAATTATGGAAGTTATCGTGTCCATAAAAAAGTGACATATATAGATAGATAGATAAAGTTTTTTACTGAGGGTGGTTTTATGTTCTGTGGGTCATGATCTGTGTAGATCTGCAAAAATTTTTCAGAAATTTCAACATAGGGGAGATCGCAATAGGTATTTCATAAGAAAGCTACCTATAAAAGGAAGAGTTTCACTTACAAACGTCACATTTGTATAGTGACCACGACCTGCGTAGTCAGTGCACTCTTCGTGCTACCATTCGCTGCAAGAAATGTACTCGATCCAATCCTCTACGATTGATTCTCTATATAGATTTCTGAGCAGCCTGGATATATCAACCGTTTTTTCTTTAATGCAGTTTTTGGCTTCATAGGTTTACTTTTACTCTTTTTTTTTTTTTTTTTTTTTTAAGCTTTTTACTTATTTTTGCAACGTCATCTTCAAGCTGCCTTTTGTGTGGTGAACAGCTAAAATTTCAGATTTCCTGCCCCTCTTATTATAGTATCGCAGCACAGATGATTTTGCATACGGTGACATCTCTGTTAATTTGACGTAAGATGAAGTTCTTGAAATCGAAGCTAATATACTTGCGAAATATATACACTACAAAAGTCTTTCTCATAAAAAGATTATGAGAAAAAGATGAAGAAGAAGTACTTGCGAAATTGAAGTTGGGTTTATTTCACATTGAGAATGAGTCTTTTCCTTACATAGCTTTTCTGTGCCTTTCAATAAAAATTATATTTCAGAAGAAATATCATTTTTCTATTGAAAGCAAATCTTTTCTCCCTCATTTTCAGTCAGTGGGTAAACTGACATACAGGGTGATTCCAACTTCATGATACAAACTTTAAGGGTTGATACAGGACATTGTAGCAATAATTTATCGTAAAGTATGAGTGCAAGTGACACGTTAAGGTACAAACACCGGAGAGCAAATTTGGTCTTTTTTTTATTTCAAATTTTCTCATTCATACCAGAATATTCCTATACTATTTTTTTCTTTATTTAAGACAGACATTCCATAATTACATAGAGGAAAAAGTTTTCTTTGAAAATTTCCGGTATGAAATCGAAATTTTTTAATTTAAAAAAAAAACTAAATTTCTATTTCTTTTCATGTATTTCCCGTGTTTGTCAGATTTGCCAGTTTTGCGTGTTCTTTTAATACAAAAATTTCGATTTCACACCGGAAATTTTATTTTTTCATATGAGCTCAGGAATCTGTTGTTTGTTTCACTCCCCCCCCCCCGCCCACCCCAGTATTTTTAAGTTTTCTCCCCAGTACAGCCATGATTCAGTTCCTGTTAGTATCTTCCTACTATTACTCTCGGGGATGTGGGGCAATTGGCCACAGGCTCCTCGACAAACTGTCAGAAGCCTCTTAGTTCCTTAAATAAAGGAAATAATAGTATAGGAATTTTCTGGTATAAATGAGAAATTTTGAAATTAAAAAAAGACCAAATTGGCACTCTGGTGTTTGTACCTCAACGCGTCATTTGCGCCCATACATTCCTATACAATAAATGATTGCTACAGTGTCCTGTACCAACCCTTAAAGTTTGTACCATGAATTTAGAATCACCATGTGGTTCAATAAATTTTGATTCTAATGGTCTTTTAGTGACGTTGCTTGTTGAAAAGTCAGTATATAAGAAAAGGTAATTTTTGAAAGGCTGTAGAACCATTACGTTAAATCCTTCTTTATCAGTTGTAGCAGTTTTTCCAAAAGCAGATGCGCATTCTTGTTTACTTTGGCACTGCACACTCTTGCACTACCGTCACTAAATATCTTTGAAGCAACAGTAATGCTAAAACAAATCCAAATCACTTAGGTGATAGTTAGTCCAATAATAATCTAATCCATAAAACCCCCCAAAAAGTAAATTAGCTTTACAATCTTTATTGTTATCCTGTTTTCAAAAACCATAAATGTTATAATGAGAAGGTCAAAATCACTTTTTCTCTGCTTAATCATTAAAAATTTCACCATAAATGTTATAATGAGAAGGTCAAAATCACTTTTTCTCTGCTTAATCATTAAAAATTTCACCAAAATACGCAGTTTTTTTTCACCATAAACTTATAATGTCATTACGTCGTTTACAACTGTTAGGTAAATGCAAAACTCAGTTTTGGGATTTGACAATTGCTCTGCGTACTCTTCTACACCGCGCACTCTTGCGCCACCTTACCCTAATTAATAAAGACAATATCACAAAAAAAAAATACTTTTTTGTAGAAAAATGAAAATTCCTGCAGTATATTAACAAAAAGCAGCACACTAATTAATAAAACGGCTATGTCATCAAAGAAGGTGGAGTTTAAGAAAGCTGTGTCATTAGTTCCGCTTGTAATAATGCCTATCTAACACCTTTTTACAGATTTTTAGATGCATGAATGTCCAATAAGTAAGTATGATAAATGCAGGAATATAAAGCTCTGTAAGTAAGATTTAGAACAATAACAAAGGAAGCCGCTCCTTAAGTAAAAAGATGAAAATATCTATATTAAATTTTCATGACTTCGAGCAAACGAACCATAAACGACAAGCAAATTTGCTTCTGTACAATCAACTATTTATTGCTTATCTTGTTACAAGCAACACTGGGTGTTTGTTTAATGATATAATCACGTAATAAATCGGAAAACTTCTGCGAGTGAAAAACAAGCCAGACTAAACTTTCTAAATTTATTTAAGAATTCGAAACACGCAGAACGCTTTAATCTCATGCTTATAGAGTGTGGTTCATATCCTATCCTGCCTCACTGTGACCAAGACAATTAAAATCAAACTATTCGCGCCTATCCACCCACGGGTTGAAATAAATTACCCGAAACTTATAATATAAAAAAGGGGGCAGTCAACCAACACTTAAGTGTGCAAACATTATGATAAAAAGTATTCTCAAAGCATGGCGATGTGTAACACTCTTCTATTAGGCAGCATTAGAAAAACCATCACGGTTCAAGTAATCTCTTAGCTCCCTTAGTTACTGCTTGGTAACACAGATTACAACATCCTTTATAAATACATCTATGCATGCACTTCCTCTGGACAAACGATGGCGAGTCAAAGTTCTGCGTGGCCTGCATAGGCAAATATTTTTATTAACTGCCCAAATTTTATGTTGATTCTCTAGATGTTTGTTATATGCTAATACGTCCAGAATCTATTGTAAGGCGATGCCTCCCGTTCAATTTTCGATTAAAAAATGCCATAAATCAAGAAAAATTGATTGAACTTTATTTACTTTCAATTTCGAACAGTACGAAGATTAATGTAGACAATTGTTCAGCAAATAAAAAAAGCAATATCTCCTTCATTCACTTCATGTAAATTGCTTTATATAACATTTAAAAAGACAGCAATTTTCTTCTTGCATAAATTAACTTATTTTGTTATCAAATGATTAGCATGATAAAGCGTGTTTATAATATCATTGTGGGCTTATAGTATAATATGACAGATTTATTTTTTCGCTCTTTTTCTGGAAAATATTTATGAAGTTCTTCAGTTTGTTAAAGTGAATGATTTACAAGGTGTAAACTTATTTCATCTAAATGAACTTTGGTTACGTATGTTGAAATATTTTATATTAAAAAAAAACATCTTTTAAAATTATATAAAGCGAATTATTTTAGCATTTGTTTTTGTTTTAATATGCGTATGAGAAATCTCAAAAATTGATTGAAAATTTTAAGCTAAACATTCATAAAGAACGTATCAAAAACTTTTTAAAACTGAAAATTAATTCTTAGATACTTTGTTAAAAAACATTTACGCTTAATTGAACTTAAAAAAAATATCGTAATATTTTCGCCTTTATATTACAAATAGAAATATTGTGCACTTAAGTTACACCATTAATGCCATTATTAAAATATCGGAAAAAAATTTTTTTTGAACCTATGGAGGAAGATCACATAAAAATTCAAAGAAAGGAAAAATTATTGCAATTATGATGAAGGTGATTTGCGGAGAAACATAAGTGTGAGAATTTAAATCATTAGAAAGGTCCTTCCATGCAGACTGTTGAATTCATTATCTTTCTATATATAAAAAAAAGTTTTGATTTGGAAATGGACCAATGAAAATCTGCGTAGATCATCCGGGTATACTCTTACCAGATCGGCATCCATATTTTTTATGACCGGGGTCTTTCTTCGTTAATATCTTTCTATATATAAAAAAAAGTTTTGATTTGGAAATGGACCAATGAAAATCTGCGTAGATCATCCGGGTATACTCCTACTAGATCGGCATCCATATTTTTTATGACCGGGGGTCTTTCTTCGTTAATATTAAGAAGACTGTTTCATACAAAAATATGAAAATCGGTGGTATTGTAGATACATGTTTGATAAACATTCTGATGCAGACAGTTTTTAAATCGAATAATTATTTTAAGAGATATTTAATGTTAAAAATGGTCAAAATCGTTCCATCAAAAAAGTTTTATAGGAGAAAAACTATACATAGGAACTTATACATTTTTTGATCATTTTATACATTGGAAGTTCCAGATATGCAGACTGCAATTATCTTTTTAATTTCACTCATTTTTTGAGTATTTATTTCCATTTTAAATTCAAATTTTCAGCATTTCGAGAGATATTTTTTACACATTTTAGAAAAGGGCAATTATTTTAAACTGTTGCCAGTTTTAAAAATAGCGCAAAGTTAGGTCCAACAAAGTTGAAAAGTGTTATTGATTTCGGTTTGTCTGTTCGCGCTCTAACTCTCGTAAATATACTCGGGTCGCATTGAAATTTTTGGTTATTGACGTTTAGCCTAGCACGAACCCTATTTCAAATTAAGTTTGTAGCATGTTTAGTTCATTTACAGGGACAGTCAAAAGTATTCCGTTACATTACGGCCAATGGGAAAAAATCATTTCAAATGAATTTTAAAGATGTTACACCCATTCAAACATAATAAAAAATAATGCATTTACGAAGTGCACTAAAATATGCAGAATATTCTGTAGTATATGCGGTGCACCGAATAGTTACTATTCATTTACAGGGCTACACAAAAGAATTTCATTACAAATGGTATAGGGGGAAATTGTTTGCGGCGTATTTTAATTATACAAATTCATATATATAATAAATTTCATATACGTCGGTGAAGCTTACTTAAGTTATTTCATGTATAATACGAAGTGCATAGCATTTACAGGAACATACAAAACATTTCAGACAAGTATTTTCTATTCGAAATACTGCATATTAGCGGCGATGGTAGGGAATTCATTTTTAATTATGATATGCGCTTTTAAGTTTCACTATATTTATGCATACTATATGGTGTGTCTAAATGTTATAGTTGATATACAGGGCTACGCAAAAGAATTCGTAAAGGTTACTGAGTATGACCGTAAATTACTCAAAGGTGGGTTTAAAATGTGTTATGCTGAACTGCACGTAGTTTTCTATGAGATGTTTGTAGAATATAGATAAAATGATAAACAGGACCATGCAAAGAATTGGATACATGGCCGCCTATAGATGAAAAATTCTGGAAATGCGATTTCAGTAGTTTTAAGAGTGATTTAGTTTGAATTAAAGTTTAACTAAATAGTGGCGTGTTATAAAGGTACTAGGTAACAACAGGGCTGTACAAAAGTATTGAAGTATGTTTCCATCTATTAGTCTAAATTGCTGAAAGAGAAATTTCAACCTGTTATGCGTTTTCTTGATAAACTAAATTTTCTATTATATAGTATATATATCAGCCTACAGATCAAATACACGGCTGTTCAGAAGAATTGGAATAAATATTTGGCTATGGATGGTAACTGCTGAAATCAGTTTTTTAAATGTTTACTTAGTTAGCTTATTTACCTTATTTCCCTAAATAACGAAGTTTTATTAAAGCTTTCAGGGAGTATTGGAAAGTGTTTCATAACCTATGCCGTACGCATGATTTTTCTTTCTTGTTTTTAATCAAAGACTATACCAGCCATTGTATCTCTTAGCAGCGGCTGATTTCGTCTTAAAAATCTCCAATCAAAGGAAAATGAATGAAAACCCGTTTTCAGGGAGACCGTCACTGTTTTTTAAAATTGTAATTCAAACTTTTTAAGACCGATGAAATTAGCATGCTTTTAGAATCTGTGGTGTCTGAACGGGGGTTGGCGAGCGTAGCTCGTAGGGGGCGAGCCCCCTAGTTAACTTACAAGATAATTTCATTTAATATTCATCGTAAAAAATTTTCTCTTAAAATTTTGAGTCGCCCAGATCCGAAAATCGTTATATCCCAAAAAATTTATTTTCATTTATTTATTATTATTATTATATATACAGGGTGGCTACAAATCAGTGGGGCAAAAAGAATGATTTATTGAATAGAATTGACAGGGAAAAAATTAAAGTACATATTGTTGTAAATAATAAGAAAATAATAAAAGAATAATAATAAAAGAAAATGGTTCAAGTTTACCATTATAGCAAATGTTCGATGTGACTTCCTTTCGTGACTGTGCAAATGTTCCATAGGTAAATCATTTCTTGCCACAGATTTGACAGCATGTTTCCGTAGATCAAATTAATTGCAGTGCAGATTCTTGATTTTAGTTCAGAAATGGTTGCAGGAAGTGGCGGCTTGTATATCTGATCTTTTACAAAACACCATACATCGAAATCAAGTGGAGAAAGATCTTGTGATCGTGGTAGCCATTCAATAACACCTCCGCTCGGTAAGCGATACCGTCAGTTACGACACCTAACGCAATCTATGAATAATCTTCAGCAATATTACTACTAGTATGACTTCCAACTAGTTAATTTCATTTAATATTTCCGAAGTTCTTAACTTACGAAATTATCCAACTAATTTGTAAACACTACAGTATTTCAATTGTTAAACAGTTTATTAATATGCACACATTTCAGAAGCCAAGTAGTTCGAAAGCCGTTATTTTCCGCACCACAGCTGCAGTTGATGCTGGTGATATACCTTTTGAACATAAAAATATTTCGTGGGTTCAAACCTTAAAAAAAGAAGAAAAAAAATGCAGTTTTTTGGTTTAGGCCTAGATTGTTTTTTAGATAATAAAATAATTTTGTAAAATGCTACGTTGCGTAACTTGAATGAGTTAGTATTTTTACAGAACGATGTAAAATAAACATAAAAAAGGCACACATATATTACCCCAGACATAGACACAATTAATACAATAACCCAACAGGAGTGAATTTTTTTTTTTTTTTATATAACGAATTCAGATGTTATTTTATGTGTGCTTTAATATATATTGTGAATCAACAGAATATTAATTTATTCATCGTTGTATCGTCATTGCTGTTTGATAGCCGGCCTGGGACGATCATCAACATAGTTTATCAGTGAGAAATTGCTGGGCTAAAACGTCGGCCAGCAGCACCGTACGCTGTGAACCCAGGTTCAAGTGCTGGCTCGGCTAGTTTTTCATTTTGTTGGGTTTATTGTATTAATTGTGTCTATGTCTGTAATAATATATGTGTACCTTTAATAAATTAATCCAGGCGTTAATTTATTTCTGCTTTAATTAAATATAATAAGATTTGGAAAAAGATGTTCCAAAATTCATTATGCCAATTATTCCGTTCCAAAACTCATTATGACAATTGAAGAGCTGAGTGGATGAGCATGTTATATGTTTTTGAACAGATGTGCTTAGACCATGCACGGGTGTTTGGCGACTTTTTGATTGGCGCGCTTTTCTAGTTCACGCCGAACTGCTATTTTATAATACGTCGACAACTTTGAATCATGAGCTATACACTATTTATAAATAAAGACGTATTAAAAAGCACAAAAATATGTATTTTTACAAAACAATCAAAATAAAGCTTAAACACATATTTTACAACATAAATCTTATGGTAAATGTGCTACTTCCGTCATTTCGTGCTTTTAAAATGCCCTTCTATATCAGAATAGACATCAGATAGTTCAAATTCTAATGATACAGCGTCTAGAATACCTAGTGTGGAAATGTGCTATCCAAATAGTGCTAAAAATTTCTGTCCCTTAAATGTGCGACGATACTGCTAAAATACCAAGTGTCGATCGCAGCGACATATGCAGGATTTTCGTATTACTAGTACTACATTGTATAGACTAGCAATTTCTTGCAGTTGCAGAAAAAATCCTGCAGATGTCGCTGCGATCTGCATATTGCAGCAGTATCATTGCACATTAAGGGATACAATATTTTAGAGTTTTTTTTAAGTATTACAGGGATAGCCGATTTCCACACTATGTATTCTAGACGCTATACTAATGGACTGTATGCACGTGACGTCAGACGCCAAAGCCGGCGGTATGCTGATCTGTTATTCTAAACACTGCACCGCCAGAATGCCTGTACGCGCAAGCGCAAACACCGCAAGCAGACGACTTTAGCCTCGACCCAGGTTGAGTGTATAAATTTTAACCAAAGTTTTGCAAATTTAGGGAATTTGCTCGCACACAGAACAACATTTCGAATTAATAAAACAATATATTAAGTATATAATGCTGCAACAAAGAATATTTTTCGGTATTTTTAACAAACAATCATTAATAACTCACACTTCATAGACTGCTATGATAATACTCGACAGTAAATACCGCCAGCAAATGAATTTTGGCATCGACCTCAGGTTGTGTGCATACACTGTTAAAAATATCGTGAAAAATTACCTCTGTTTTTAAAGGCTATCTATTTTCTGACGAATGGGAACGCTTCATAAAGGATTATGGCGGGTTCTCATTGGTCAGAAAATAGATAGCCTTTAAAAACAGAGGTAATTTTTCACGATATTTTTAACAGTGTAAACTGCATTTCTCGCAAGCTTTTAAATAAAATCATCACGTCATTTTGATGATTTAAAGTGGCCTGTTACATTACACTGTTAAAATTTTGCAGTATTTGATGCATAGTCACTCCATCGCTTTTATAGAATAACTCTATTCTGACCAATGTGAATGCTCCGTAATATAGGCAAGTAACCGTTTTCTCTAAAAGTGGTGGAGTGGGTCTGCAGTAAAAGCTAATGATTTTGAACAGTGTATAAGATCGTAGAGACGCGTCGAAGTTTGCTTACTTCAAGATAAGCTTTGAAATTCTGTAATTTTCTATATTTCATCATCGAAGAAGTAATAAATACATTCGCAATAATTATCCTTATCCTCTTTCCAGAAGCACGCAGACGAGGGTTGCAAAATCAAATTTCAACAGCAATAACTTAAAGCATAATAGGGTCATTCCATGTCAGTTCAGGCAGGCATGTAACCCACCATCACAGATTATGATGAAACTGCGTGTGTTTGTTCCCTTTATTAAGATATGATTCCCAGTATTTTTTTTTACTCCTTGGTCAAATAGTTTCTGAGAAAAAAATTGTCAAAATTTTGAAAACTGCCATCAGTTGGCATTCTTGACTGCTCGATTTTCAAATGTAGCATGACATAAATATGATCATATTTCAATATCTATTCCACAAATCATCTTCAAATAATTTATGCGTAATATATAGGGTACGTATTTTATGAAAAAAAATACTGTTACGCTTATATAACATTTTAAGTGTGTCTAAAAAAATGTTTAATCTTTGAAGTCGTGATTTTTTTATGAAAAATAATGCATTACCTAAAATAGCATTATTAACAAAAGGCGGTATTTTTATTAAATTTATTTTTTGTGGGGTGTAAAACCTTCGACTAACAGGTGGAAGTGGTAGCGTGGAACTTCAGTCAAGCGGAGGCCCAAGTAATAATTAAATCAAACAATTTATTTAAATGCATAAGATAAATGAATGTTTCTTGATTAAATACTTGTAATTACAACTACATTATATTTTTGGGTACTTTCAGCTGATGACAATGTTCATTAAAGACTTAATGTTCAGTGTATAAGATTAACCTTCAAATTCTATTAGCTTCGTTCTCGATACAAATCCAAAATCTTGTCACGTTAGTCTGGTAAGAAACAGCTGCCTCTGTTTTCTGGTGCATATCAGTCCTTGTCAACTACACAATATCTCGCGGTTTACACTGGAGAAATCTTACCCAGCCCGAAACGGCGGATTCTTCTATCCCTTCGGATCTTCCCGAAAACTCAACTCCCAACTCAGAGAGCAGCTCTCTCCTTGGGATTCAAAAACGCATCTCCCTCTTTTCTCTGTTCGTTCAAATTCCCCTTCCTAAAACAAAGGCCATCTGTCGGCCCACTCAGAGCCTAGGTTGAATGATATCACTCACAAGCTTCAATCTCATAGGCCAAGAGAGACCCTCGCTGCTAGCGTGAGAAATTTTCGCATCTAGTTTCATTTTTAAATTGTCCTGGGAAAATATCGGCAAACTTGCAACTTAAAAGGGATTCCATAACTCCTCTTTTTTTCATGCCGTTCTAGTTTTCCGTCAACCTTTAAGATTGGTTTAGATGGATTGATTCTTTTTATCATTTCCTGCAGAACCTTGAGACTTAGAAATATTTTGAGCTGGTATGCTTATACATTGCTCTTCCTATCTAGAGTTCTATTTGAAAATATATGGGACTTTTTTTGTGAATCCCATTGGATTCTTCACAATACCCCCCGCCTTTAAATGATATTTCGGCTGCAAGACGTAATATCTGCAAAGAAAAGGTTAGCTCATATATTAGAGTGGCCCTCCTTTATATATCTCACTCACCTTTTTCATAAAAAACTTTTCATACAATTTACATTTAACTTACTAATGCTGAGTACCTTTGATTATGAAATTTCACTTTTAAAAGACAAAACACATTTAAAATTTTACACTATGACATTTACACAAAATAAGATAAATTTAATATGTAGACCTAGTTAAATCGAATTCGACTCACTTATGTACACTTAGTTAAATCGAATTCGACTCACTTGATCCGGCGCTAAATTTCTAACTGCTAGAGCCTGTCATGTGAAGGCCTATTTCTATATTTAGGATAGTGTCTCGGACGTGAATCTTCGCTTGTCAACCTATTTATTTTCTCCGCGTTTTTTTCTTGTGGTTTTTGTCTATTTACACGATAATTTTGCAACTTTTCGTGTCTACCTGTGGCGCTCGCCACACAATAAGCCGGGGACATTTTAGAGTCGCCCGTCCTCCGACTAATCCGTCTCGTAACACTTTCGCGTTCTTTATTCCCGTCCAAATCCTTTACTAGATTTTCTGACGTGAGATACTTTTTGTTCTCGTTATTTCTAAACCAAAATTCTCTTTTGTTCCTTCTCAGTGTTATTTTCACCGACGTATCCCTTTGATTATCCGATCTATCTATACTTTGACACGCCCTATTTGCTTGTGTTAAATCCTCACACTCATGATGCGATTTTTCTAACCCCCTTTTCAGTTTGACTTCTCGTATGGGGCAACCCATCTCATGATCCCCTTTGACATCTTTCTTTTTTCTTTTATTCGATCCTAAAACCTGATCTTCCTTTTTCGTGGGTGATACAGTATTATCCTTCCTTCCCTCCCAATTCTCATATCTCGTTTTTGACCGGGTACCTCCCATTTCCTTCCTTTCTCCCAAGTTCACGCTCGTCAATTTTGAGTAGTCCTCTCTCATCTTATTCTCTTCCCTTCGGGATGGATTCCCGTTTTCGTTTTTCGCTTTCGCTATGTTATGGATGACCACTGCATCTGAAATCTGCATTTTTTCCCTTTTAATATCATCAATTAATTTTTGAGTTTTGTTACCCAAAATATAGTAAGACAAATTCGTCTTTCTGTCCGTCACGATAGCTTTTGTTTTTAGTCTCCCGAGTCCTTCAATTTTTAAAACAACTTCGGCGGTCGGTAAGTGACGAGTATTGTTCATTAACGGCTGTCTAACTCGAATGGTGCCACCGTCTAATTGATTGCGTTTAATAAATCTCCTCGAAATTACATCATATTGACTTCCACTATCTCTTAATGTTGTGCATTCCCTTCCGTTGATTAGCGCGCGGCTTAGATAAGGCTTAAAACTTTCTTCAAAATTTGTACTTCCGCTAATATGATGAACGCTGGTAATTTGCTCTCCATTTCTTTTGTTTTCGGGACAATTAACCTTCAAATGGTTTGGGCTCGAGCAAATGAAACACCTAATAGCCCTTTTGCGCGCAAAGATTTTTTCCCTTTCTTTCTCTATATTTCGTTCTCTCCAGTTAGTTCTGGTTTCGGAATGCCCCCTCTCGTTTCGTCTTCATTTTCCATTTTCTCATCCCGCGAATTTTCTTCGAATTTTAGCTTTTTGTTCCACGATTTTTTTGACGCCCCTTTTATAGTTTCGTATTCATCCAGATCCTTAGCTAGTGTTCCTGGATCTTTATATTTGGCCCACGAATCTATAAAGTGCTCCCTTAATTCTGCTGGAGCACGCCTCTTAATCTGTTCGGTGATTAGCAAATCTTTTAACTCTTTAAAATTAGTAACCTCAAGATCATTTAACCACCCTTCTAGAAAGCTATTTAGTTCAAAAATGAGGTCTTTCCACGGGCTATTCTGGTCTCGCAAATGCTTATCTAATTTTTGTCTATAAGCCTCGCCACTCAATCTAAAACGAGCTAACAGGATTGACTTCACATGCTGAAAGTTGTCAACTCGGTCTGTCGGTTCGCGCAAGATCAATTCAGCTATTTGTACTGGCAACAAAGCTAATAAATGCGTGACCAGATCCTCATTTTCTATCCCAGACCTTAATGCCTGTCGTTCAAACAAGTTTAAAAATAGAGTTATTTCCGAACGCTCTGGATCAAAACGATGCATTATAGTTTTTAGCGCTAATTTAGGTCTTTCCGATCCGTTACTGGAAATCGAGTTACGCCTCCCTGTATTTTGCGTTAATTTTAATTGCTCTAATTGAAAATTTCTCTCTTTTTCTTTCTCTTCTTTTTCTTTTTTCTCTCTTTCTAAAAGAAGTAGATCTTCCCTATCTTTCACTATATATCCCACTTGTGTTAATGCAAAGTCGGCATCATAATCGTCCGCGGCCTCTATCTTTTGGATAATCGTCGCGATTATGTCACTTTCTTCTATCTGAACTCCTAATACCTCTGCTAAATTTTGCAGATCAGCCTTTCGGCAATATTTCAATGCCGTTATTTTCGCCATTATCTATCGATTTTATATTCCTACCGATACTACAAAGATAACCTAACGATTTCCCTCTTCATATATTTATTTATATATATATTTTTTTCAACTACCTCAGAAGATGTGAATTTGACACTTCACCGAGAATATTCTAACCTTATCTACCGTTATAAAATGTTTTCAAACGTATTCACAATATACATAAATAAATTAGCAATACTATAATAAATTTCAGACATTCTACGTTTTAGTGTTAGTTTCGAAAAAGAAGTATAATTTTCCCACTTTTTACATTCCCTACACACACAAAATATAGAACATAAAAAAAAAATATTTCCAAATGCTATAGGTAAACAATTTTCCCTATTTTACTCAGAATTGAATCCTCCTTGCAACATTTTCAATGCTTTTTCTATTTTGAATATAAGTATATATTTAGGAAAATCAATCATTAAATAATCCAAATTGATTCTAAAATATTTTTCAAGCAAACTTTCCTCACAATGGTACTTTTCTTACATGACATCTAATTTCTTTTTTCTTTTTTTTTTTTTTTTTTTTTTTGTTAAGAATCTAGTTCGATTTTAGTTTTCTGTATTCTTTTTTTTAAAAAAAATTTTCAAATTTTAAAGCCAATGACAAAGGGTATCAGCTTCCTTGTACTATAATTAATTAATAAGTTAATAATTTTCTTATTTTAACTAACCAATTTTTCAATTTTAAAATTTTCATTTACCTCAAAACAAAAGTTTTCCTTTAAAATATTGATTTCTTATCAACATTTCAATTAATTAATAAACTAAGAGCCACTCAAAATAATGAGCTTACCTTTTGTTTTGCTGGGGCATTTTCTCTCGGGAACTGTACTGCACGGCACTGCACTGCACTGTAGTCTCCTTTCACTGCACACAGTCTTGCATCTGGATGTCGTCTAAAGCACCTTTTTGGGGAACTGTCCGGCACGATACTAGTGTCACTTTTCTCTACGCACAGTCTTGCGTCTGGAGCACTTTCTTAGGGGAACTGTCCGGCACTATACTGATGTCGTTTTCCTATGCACACGGTCTTGCATCTGGAGCTCTTTCTTAGAGGAACTGTCCGGCATGATACTGGTGTCGCTTTTTCTACACACGGTCTTGTGTCTGGAGCTCTTTCTCTTAAGCTAGTCTTTTAATGTTCAGAGTCCTTGCTGTGCATACCACCTTCTGCCACCAAGTTGTAAAACCTTCGACTAACAGGTGGAAGTGGTAGCGTGGAACTTCAGTCAAGCGGAGGCCCAAGTAATAATTAAATCAAACAATTTATTTAAATGCATAAGATAAATGAATGTTTCTTGATTAAATACTTGTAATTACAACTACATTACATTTTTGGGTACTTTCAGCTGATGACAATGTTCATTAAAGACTTAATGTTCAGTGTATAAGATTAACCTTCAAATTCTATTAGCTTCGTTCTCGATACAAATCCAAAATCTTGTCACGTTAGTCTGGTAAGAAACAGCTGCCTCTGTTTTCTGGTGCATATCAGTCCTTGTCAACTACACAATATCTCGCGGTTTACACTGGAGAAATCTTACCCAGCCCGAAACGGCGGATTCTTCTATCCCTTCGGATCTTTCCGAAAACTCAACTCCCAACTCAGAGAGCAGCTCTCTCCTTGGGATTCAAAAACGCATCTCCCTCTTTTCTCTGTTCGTTCAAATTCCCCTTCCTAAAACAAAGGCCATCTGTCGGCCCACTCAGAGCCTAGGTTGAATGATATCACTCACAAGCTTCAATCTCATAGGCCAAGAGAGACCCTCGCTGCTAGCGTGAGAAAATTTCGCATCTAGTTTCATTTTTAAATTGTCCTGGGAAAATATCGGCAAACTTGCAACTTAAAAGGGATTCCATAACTCCTCTTTTTTTCATGCCGTTCTACTTTTCCGTCAACCTTTAAGATTGGTTTAGATGGATTGATTCTTTTTATCATTTCCTGCAGAACCTTGAGACTTAGAAATATTTTGAGCTGGTATGCTTATACATTGCTCTTCCTATCTAGAGTTCTATTTGAAAATATATGGGACTTTTTTTGTGAATCCCATTGGATTCTTCACAGGGGGATATACTTAAAGGTGTCCTTTACCTGATTCTGAAATAAAAGTAGTGGGATTTTGGGTGTTTTTAGTAGTATTTCATATTTAAAAATATTTTGAGGCGTATTTCAAATCAAATCAAGCAGAGTCATTCCATGTCAGTTCGCCTAAGATATTTAATTCACTGTCACAAATTTCAATGAAACTGGGTATGTTTATAGCTCATTTTAAGACAGGATCAAGGAAATTAAAGGTGATTACAAGTAAAATATTTTTTAAGATAAAAAAAATATCTAAATTTTGAAATTTTTTTTTAAATGTTTTTAATGGCAGATCTATATTCAAAGACTGCATAAAAAAAGTCATTTCAATATAAAATCACTAAATAAGTTTCAAATAATGTATATGTGACAAATAATGTAGGCAGATTATTATTTATTGTTGTTTGTCATGTTTAAATGCTAAGAGTGTGTTTAATCTTGTGAATTCTTAAAATCAAGAATTTTGTGAAAAATAATGTGTTAATCAAAAATTTATTATTAACCGAAGGCAGGCTGTTATTACTTTTTTTAATTGTACGTAAAAATATCTTTTCAATAGTTATAAAATAAAAATAGTGAAAATATGAGCAATTTTAACAAAATTTTCATAAAATGTGAATGTTTAATGATAAATATTGAAGCTTTTCATGCTAAGATGTACTAAAATGACTTCGATATCGTGTATTTCTACTCTTGCTTAAATATAATACATACAATAATAAAATAACAAATATTATTTACAGCAATAAAAATTAAATTAAATAGTACCAGTTCCTTTACCAACACTACATTGCTCAACGGCCGACTTAAAATCACCAGCCCGCACTCTTATTGAAAAATACTTTCAACTGTTCAAATAATAAATAAACTGCATTTAAAAATTTTAATATCAACTTATTATCTTAAGACGATAATAATAACTAAACAACATGATGAATTTATAAATCAGCTTTTAATTGAAAAGTCATGAAATGGTCCCTTTAAATATTGTTGTTCATCGAGTCAATCAAAACAAATTATATAAAAAAAAATAGTGAGCCTAATATGCTAACTGCAATGACACTTCTAACAAAACTAATTAATTCATTACCATCTGAAATAAAACCCGAAAGATCAAAAGAAAAAAAATCATCTGTAGTGTGAATGTGACATACTCAGTGGTTGTTGAGGTATGTCTTTGTGACATTTTCACCTGTACTTCAATAAAATATAAACATGTAAGCTTTTTTCATTCATCCAAATTAAGTAAAACAATTATAAAATTTTGTTGTCATTACACCAGATGTTAAATTTTTCGTTACATACTATTAGATAAGTTCTTTACTTTTAGACATTATTCACATAATATCATAAAATTTGCTATATTCTTTTTCTGTAAGTGTATAAACAATATATATATGCTTTATTAAACATAAATGAATAATTTTTAAATAATTTGTTTGAGAACAGGGATATATATACACACATATATATGTTGAAAATCCATCTTTCAGCAATATTGTGATGAAATAAATCAAATTACCGTAATTTCCGGTGTATAGCCCGCGGATCATACAATCGTGTTTCGACCCAGAAATTTTTAAAAATAAAATGTAACTTTTTAGATCACAGTAAATATTGGTCTTCAAATACTGAATAAAATTTCTGGGTCCAAACTGAATTGTTTGATCTGCGGTCTATACACCCGAAATTACGGTACATATCATTAGAAACTGAATAAAGTTACAAAAGTGCAACTCATTAAGTTTTAAATATTTTTTTAGATATAGTTACTTGAAAGATATAAATATAATGGATTATGCATTTTTTGCATATATTTAAAGCACAATACGTCAACATTTTCTTCAACAGAGTGAAATTTGTTTTTTTTTTCAATATTAGCAGCTCAATGCTAAATTTTCAATATTAACAGCCAAATATGAGTTTAAAGATTAGGACTGTCATTTTGAAAATTTCTATTGGGCGGTGAGGAGCTAGTGATTTTTCTCTTTTTTGGAAAGGGATAATTGCTCTTCGCCCTAGAAGTTTTACTAAAAAACAATATTGTTTATTTTTTTTCCTTAAGAAACGAACATAAAAGATAATTTGAAAAATAAAATAAATGCATAAATAAAAATATTTCCAGGGATGATACATTGGATAGGTTTTACATTTGAAAATATTGATAATTTTAAATATGATTTAAATACTACTAAAACCAACCAAAATCCCACTATTTTTATTTCAGATCCAGTTATAATGTAGTATTATGTACAATTTAAAATTAAAAAATTAGTCATAGAAACTCCGCCTCTGATTGATAAAGATTTTTTAATAATTTCATTATTTTTTGTAAAATATTTTTGATTTCAAAGATTATATAATTTTTTAGACACATTTAAATATTTTTTAACATTACAGCAATATTTGTTTCATAATCTACATACTTTATTTACCTTGCTTAAATTATTCGAAGAAGATTTCTTTATTAGTTATTGAAATATGATTTTATATATAAAATGAGGCCTTTGAAAATTGAACAATCATTAATGGCAACTCGTGGCATTTTTCCAAAATTTTGATCATTTTTTCTCATATGTTCACTATTTTTATTTTATAATCATTTAAAAGATATTTTTACGTACAATTAAAAAAAAAGCAATAACACCCTGCCTTCGGTTAATAATAAATTTTTGATTAACACATTATTTTTGACAAAATTCTTGATTTTAAAAATTCATAAGATAAAAGACACTCTTAGTGTTTAAACATGATAAAAGACAAGAAATAATAATCAGCCTACATTATTTGTCACATATACATTATTTGAAACCTATTTAGAGATTTTATATTGAAATGACTTTTTTTTTTTTTTTTATGTAGTCTTTGAATATCGAACTGTCATTAAAAAAATTTAAAACAATTTTTCAAAATTTTGATATTTTTTATCTTAAAAAATATTTTACTTAGGATCAAGAAAATTAAAGGTGATTACGTCTTAAAATAAGCTATAAACAAACCCAATTTCATTGAAATTTGTGACAGTGATTAAATGGGCTTAGGGGAACTGACATGGAATGACTCTGCTTGATTTGATATGAAATGCACCTCAAAATATTTTTAAATAGGAAATACTACCAAAAACACCCAAAATCCCACTATTTTTATTTCAGAATCAGGTAAAGGACACCTTTAAGTATATCTCCCATAAAAAATAAAATTAATAAAAATACCGCCTTTTGTTGATAATGCTTTTTTTGTTAATGCATTATTTTTCATAAAAAATTCACGACTTCAAAGTTTAAATATTTTTTTAGACACACTTAAAATGTTATAAGCGTAACAATATATTTTTTTCATAAGGTTCGTACCCTAAATATTGTGCATAAATTATTTGAAGATGATTTGTAGAGTAGATATTGAAATATGATTATATATATGACATGCTACATTTGAAAACCGAGCTATCAAGAATGCCAACTGACGGCAGTTTTTCAAAATTTTGACAATTTTTTTCTCAGAAACTATTTCACCAAGGAGCAAAAAAAATTACTGGTGATCATATCTTAATAGTAATAACAAACACACGCAGTTTCATTAAAATCTGGGATGGTGGGTTACATATTGATATTTTACTGCCTGATTTGACGTGGAATGCCCCATTAGCCAGGTTACCATTGAAGTATATATTTCTAAATAAACTAAAATTGAAATATTTCTGAATATAGTCTTATGGCATTGTAAAAAAATTATATAAACATCAAAATCAAAACAGAAACAATATCTAAATTTTTAGTATTGCAAAATTATCTTTTTTTCCCCTGCAAAACCTGTAAAATTTCAGTTTATGCACATAACGAGTTTTGGAAATGAACGATTCATTTTTAACCAGGTCTAATGTTTCAGGATTTTAATTAAAATGCATTTTCTTCAAAATAAAATGACTTTTTAAAATTTTTTTACTAGCAGACCCACCCGATGTTTTCCTGGCATTGGATAATAATCTTAAATGTACCTAAAATTAGTATTCAAATTAGATATTTTTCTCCGGCAGGGATTGCACCTCTAGTCTATTAAAATCCCAACTCTTCTCATTTCACGTGCCGAATGAAAAAAATCTCTTCACCTTGAGGTCACCTGCATCGTCATGGTGACGGCTTTGGGCGATAAAGAGGGTTATATAAGAAACCCACGCTCTATTTTTTTTTTTTTTTTTTTTTGTGCGTTTTAGAAAAAAATCGATGGAAAGCGGTATAAAATATAAGATACACATGGGTATAAAATATAAGATGGCGTGGCAAAGAACCAAATAAGCTGCCAGATGTTAAAAAACAAACCCCGTTTTCTGTAAAATGGGTGCTTAAAAAAACGCTATTTTTTTTTTTTTCTGTACGAATTCCGAATAAACTTTATTGAGAAGAGGACGGAATTTATTGTACTGGGCTAAAAGATTGCATTTGGGTTGCTTTTTATCGGTGTACATTGAAAAATACGCGAATCGTTCCTTTAAATAAAAAATAGCACAATATCTAAAAAAAAAAAAAAAAAAAAAAAAAAAAAAAATCTGAGATTTAGGTGCATTCGGACTTGTCCACGGAATAAAATTTGCAGACCTCTATGTGATCTAGATTTTTCTAGCCATCGCACACACATACACACACAAGCACTTTTGTTTTATTACAACAAGGTGATAAATCCGGGCTTCCCGGGCAACAGAATATAGGTGAAAACTATGATATATATTATTTCTAATATAAATATCCCTTTTTCTCAGCACATACCAATAACACAGCAGTGAAGGGGGTATTTTTCGAAAGATTCTGCAAGTGGCTTTTGATGTAGTATAATTATATATCATTAAAACGCGTTGTTTGATTAAAAAATTGCACTTAATGTAAAAAAAAAGTATCAACAAATAATCTCAATTATTGCGGTGAGAAAGACTCGCACGGATCTACTGCTTTTTATTATTATTATTATTATTATTGATGACTCTGTAACGACTTGGACTATCTTGCAATATTCCATACAGAAAACCCCTTAGTGACACAGATTCACTAGATAGGAAAAACTAATGTGTTTCAAAAAGCAGAGTGAAAATACGGCTAAGTTCCCTAATCCGGCTGGTAAGATGAAAACAAGCAGTCGATCACAATCGATCTGCGACGTTTGACGGTCGATGACAGTCACTAATGCACTAGACCACCCGGTCTTGTCTTTGATGTACCGAGAACGGAAATAACAGAAATATTTTTCCACGAGACATTTCCTCTCGTAGGTGCCGTGTGCAAAAATGGAGGCGGCCCCCACCCAGTCATTCAGAGAACAGTTGTCAAAGGTTTTTGACAGGAAAACATGGCGAATGGCCAATGGACTCCACATTGTTTTAGGAAAAGATAATTTGTGAATATATAGGAGACGATGATGATCTTCGAAATAGTTAATTTCTAGACTCAGAGAAGTAACATGCAGGTTGGACCTGTAGGAGAGAAATATCCCTCCGGGGTTTACTCAAAGTTTTCGCGGGCAGACGACCCGAGTGGCGGAGCAGGCTTGCGGCACTCCGACGATGAAACAGGAATGGATTGAGTAAAAGGAAACTGCGGTGTTGGCGTAACTAAAGGATGCCATAGCAGTAAGGATATATCTTATCTATAAAAGGAGCTATCTTAAATAGATTACGGTTAATCAAATTGACCCTGATCATCAGAACTCTTGGTTATCTTGACGCAACTCTCAGTTACATTAAAATGACTTATGCATTAAGCTTCCGCCTCTCTAAGACTTTCTGACTTTACATCATTTCAACTTCAACATTATTATTTTTGTCATGTGTTATAAATCACCAGTATTTTAGTCTACAGATAAACTTGTTTGTTGTTATAAAATAAAACCTTATTTTTCTTCAAATCTAATTATTACTGGTTTTTATGCATCTGAAGTAAACTGCTCCCGCTACCGCCTTCTTAGGAACGAGCATAACTCTAATAGATTTTTTACATTTAATATTTATTTTAGAATGTCCGTTAACAATACTAAAAATCATATTTATATGAAAAATAGCAATAATGCGTTCGAATTAAGATTTGCAATGTACAGCTCATATTCAAAATATTAGAATAATTACTTTTTTTTTAATACAAATTGAAAATATCGTTCAGTAATTTAATGTCTTTTAATGCAAATATGCAAAAGATATTTTTATTAAGACCTTATTATTGATTAAACTTATTTATTATCTTAAAATTAACATTATTTTTGAAAAGATTAATTAAAAAAAAATATTTTGAAAAGTCAAAATATTAGAATATTTATTTAAGTGGTTCAAAATATTAGACTATTTCACATTATTTCTCCTTTAATTATCACCAATTCATAACTGGTGGCATCATTGATTAAATTTGAACGATTTATTTAAAATTAGTATTCTTTTTGCAGTTTGTTTGCATTTTCGTCTTAAAATGGGTCGTATGAGTGATATTCCTGAATCTATTAAACTTCGTATGGTTGATTTGTATCGGTACGATAGATAGATAGACTTTTTTATGCAGATCTTCATATCAAGTCAAAAAATTCAATTTCAATCAGAAAGTTCATTTTGGAATTTATGATTTTATTTGGAATCGGTACATTAAATGAATTCTTTTGCTGAATTATGCATACGGAAATATTTTTTGAGGGCACTGATTTCAAAACTGTGACCTTTCAAATCCTGCATCTATATGGAAACCAAAAAGATTTTATGTGAAAAATTAAAAATGTCCTGAAGACTAATTTGAGTTTTTAGGGGTTTAAAAAAAATAAATATAAAATACAAATACAAATACAAATTTTCAACAAAAAATTTTGAGAGTTGTATGATAGTGAAATAAAATGTTCAGTTTCATTATATCTCAACTTACATAGCGTGAAATTTTTACTGAATCCTGCAAACGGAAATATTTTCCGAGAACAATGAGCTGGAAACTGTGATTGTTGCGGTCTACGTCTTTATGGAAACCAAAGCATAAAGTAACTAAAAAAATCTCAAATTTAGTCCCGACGAATAATTTAATTTCTTTGAGTCATTTTGTCTTTTCTTTTTAAGAAGGAAGCATAAATAAAAATTTTCAGCAATAAATTTCAAAAGCTTTAAAATAATGAAACAAAAATTTCCATCTCTTCACATCGCAACTAACGTTTCTTATAGAACAAGAACCTTCCTAGAAAAAAGAAATCTTCCAAATGCAATATGGCGTGAAAAATCTATTATTAAGCCGTAAATTATAACAACAGTAACAAATGAGGAATACCTTAAATAAAAAGAGTGAAAATCTAGGAGGTATTTACGAAGTTTTAACTTTATCGAATAGGTGTGCATTTCTCCCGCCCGACAAGCCATTTTCCACGTAGTTCGTGAAGCACCGGAAAATTGTCCACCGCTTAGGAGTTCGATACCGAATGCAAATGTGGGCTTAATAGCTATGCAATTTAAATTTGTGCTTCGTAAGAAAAAAAGACTAGCCCCAGATATTAAACGTGTGAGGCAGCAAGGAAACAAGGTATAGAAAATAATGTAGTCACGCAAGCTTTTATAATGTGAGAACTCACATTTGTAGAAGGTGGACGCAGGGAGGAGCTCTTGCTGTGAAACAGCAAAAATGATATTATTCAGGTACTATGTTAATGTGTTAAAAAAATTGGAGCTACTTAGGGCTAGGCTGAATTTTTAAAGAGGTAACACGGCATGATTTATTTTTTTTCAAGAAAATACAATTATGAACTATTTATGCGCTTCTCATTGTCCCTTTTTCATGCTTAGTTCCAATTAATTCTTCTTTAATTTAATTATAAAATGTTTCATTCATAAGACACAATGAATTTCTTGTTTAATTTATATATATATATATATACATATATATATATATATATTACACTCTTGTTGGTTTGAATTTGAAATTCATTCTGAATTTCGAATTTTTTGTTTCGCTTACTCTGTTTTTACACACACACACTTATATAATGTACACTCTTAAATCAAAAGAACAAATTATTAACTCAACAAAAGAATGAAAAGTTTTACGCGTGTTTTTGTTCTTTCTGAGTATCTGTTTTATCAAAAAAAGACATTTTCCACAAAAAACTGGTTTGCCAAATCATCTTTTTAGGAGTAGCATCCCAGGGCAGCTCATTTCAGATCGGAACAGAAAAATATCTCTAAAAGAGCGGTTTTTAGAAGCTTCCCTATTGGTTGAAATCCTGTAACGTGATGTATAGTTTACAGAGGGAGAACCGCTTTGAAAAGGGAGTCGCTTATTTATTTCAAGCGTCAAAGCTTAGCGTTACCTACATGATTAAAACAACAATATTACAATTATAATTTGATTGATTTAAAAATGGCATAGAATAAAATAGATGGATTATGCCCACGAAAGCAGGGGGGGGGGGGGGCAATCATCACAAAGAACTGGATAAATTTCGTTTTTGTTGCCCAGCTAAAACCAAGATGGCTACCGGCGATTCTAGATTTTTACTGATTCTGAAAATTCTAAGGTAAAGTACGTTGTTTTATTTCATCTTTCTTGTAATTCCTTCGCCATTCCTTGCTGTATTTTCACATTGTATATATGATTTTTTGCGTTATTTAACGTTATTACTTTTAAACCGGAAACATGAACTTCTTAAATTACTTTTATTTTCTTTTTTTTAATGCGTCTGTTCCATAATTTTTATAATCGATAAAATGCACTTAGATATGTAGTTTTCTCGTATTCAAATTGTGTAAAATTTCGCTAATTGGTATTTACATTATTAAACATATATCATTTTGTGCTTATATTATTGATTATTAATATACTACTTTGCTCATGACACTCAGAAATATTTGCGGAACACAACCCATGATTATAAAAATTATTAAATTATTATTAACTTATGATATATGTTCTATTTTTTTTATGTTTCAGTAAGTACAAGTATTTAATAAATTGTGTTCATTTAGATAGTTGTACACATCTACACTTTATTTATTATTTTTTTAATTGCCACAGTATTATGTAAATAGTACGAAATGTAAAAGATAATTTAAAAAAAGGTATCAGAAAATAATAGGTTAGTAAAAAATATTATCAATTTATTTTATTTTTATGACACAATTAGCTTGACCTTTTTTTAAATTATGATTTTGTGAATTTTTATTTTTGTGTTATACTTCGCTCTGTTCATATTCAAGAGTTTAACTAAAAAAAGTCTGCAGTTATGTAACACATGAATTCTATATTCCATAATTATTTATCTGTGTCATAAGCAAAATATATTATTAAGATATAATAATATCAGATATAATTAAAGAAATCGACATTTCCGGATTAAAACTAATAACGTTAAAATTATATATACAATGTGAAAATATTAAAAAGAAAAAAAATTATAATAAGAAAAATAAAGTAAACGCAGCGCACTTCAGGATATTGACAAGGTAGAAAATCTTGTCTTGTTATGGCGCGAACTATCTTTTATTATTATTATTATTTAATTTATCTTTCGGAAATGAAAAACAAAATTTCTTCTGCATCTAGATTAAAATAAAACAAAATGGAGTTTTAAAAATAATACATTTTGCAAACTAGGGAGTTATATATGTTAAAAAACAAAATAGAAAAAAATTCAGAAAATAAGAGGGAAATAATTTATTTTGCCTATTAAATTTGACAAAAAAAAGGGTGTTAAAAATGACTTGTCAATAATGAGTGCAGTCAATCGTTTTGCCTATTAATTTAGTCGAAAAAAAGAGCGAAAACAGCTTATCAAAAAGGAATGAAAAAAAACCACTCCGCAAGATGGATGAAATTCACTCCTATAGGATAAGTGCATTTTCAATACTGAAAAGGAGTGAAAATACACTCAGTCGGAGTTAAAATCGCTGAATTTTTTTAAGAGAGTATATATGCGTGCTTGTGTGTCTCAATATCCTACCATATTTTGATTGTAATGGAAGTAAATACAGTAGACTTTTTGGTTGTAGCGTAATAAGTCCACATTTGAAGATGTTAGCAGAATAATTAATAATTCCAGCAAGACTGCAATCGTAAATTACAGTTTCTAGAAAATGATAGCAAACATTTAAAGCAGTTGGCTGGAAAACATAAGTTCCATTAGATCCCTTTAAGAATCAGTCAGGCATTATAAATCGAACACCTTTAATTGACTTCTTACAAATCATAATCAATAGTAACTTAGAGCCTGTAGTTCAAAAAAAAGAAAAGAAAAGAAAAGAAAAACATTTAAATCGTTTTATCTATTGTGATTAGTAGCAAGACGGATAGAAAGAGTTTGATATTCCAGTAATAACATTGAAGAACTTATCAGAAATGTGGGATAATCATAGGCGTAGCGTCGGGGGGGCACGGGGGGGGCACGTGCCCCCCCAACCTTCTGTACCCCGGGCGCCAGAACAGAAAGCTTAGGGGGCGCCAAATGAAGATTTTTTTTGTCTTTACATACAAAAATGTATAATGTATATGTATATATATCGAATTCGCATAAAAATGTCTCACAGCCGGAAAATCCAAAAAGAAAACTGAACCAAAGGTATTAAAATTTACAAATATATAAAAAGATTCATCTATAACAGAAGACTGCAAATGAATTAGAAAAAAGAGCTGTTCTACAATTCCAAATGTACCATGTTTACGCCTTCTATCATTTAAATCCCTTCCTGTGTCAGGAGAATCAATAACATTTTCCAAGGTCAGTCTCCACCCCTATCTTCTGTGTGAAACTGACCCTCACCGATAATTGCCAAACGCCAACCGATTCCCTGGGAGGGGGAGTGCAGAGGGGCCATATGCCCTGGACGCCAGAACGAAAGGCGAAGGGGGCGCCAAATGAAGATTTTGTTTGACTCTGACTTTTCTGATAAACAGATTCCAAGAAGGTAGTTCTATTTTTTTTTTAAAATCTCTCCCTGAGCAGCATTGAACTTTCTTTTTTCCCGCCTTGCTATGGGCGAGGTCGAGCGACTGTCCGGGACAATAAAAACAAACAAGAGAAGGAGTCAGGGCCGAAACTAAGGGGGGGGGGAGGGGGCATGTGCCCTGGGCGCCACGCGAAGGGGGCGCCAGATGAAAATTTGGTTTGCCGTTTTATGCAATATATATATGTGCGTGTGAAATTTGTGTAAAAAATATTTTCTAGCCGAAAAATCAAAAAGAAAAGCTGAGTAATCTGCATTAAAATTGTCAAATAGATAAAAAGATTCGCCTGAAATATACAAGACAGCAAATGAATAATCCCATTCTTTTTTAAATATATAATTACTTTTTTACAGGCATATCACCATATCTGAACTTAGAGATGGTGAGATCAGGTGACTGGCTGGGACAATAAAAACTAAGCGGTCGAAAATTCACAAAGTAAAAACTTAATAATTTTGTTGTTGTTGTTTTGAGTCACACATAAATTTGGAAATTAGCATTAGGTTCAGGAAAGTATCTAGACATATCAATCTATAAATAAGATGAGTGGTATAAGTGATAATTACACAAAACTGGTGTAGATAGTACAGGAAAATATTTTACAATACTGGAATTCATTTTTATGCCTATAGTAAATCGTGGTTTTTTAGTTCCTAAAACGATGTGACTCATATCACTATGACATTAAAGTGCCTCAATTGTAATAATTTGTAATGCTACAACAACATGTAAAATCAGGAAAAATAAAATGTGTATACAATGGAATCTTGTCTTAAATGAAAAAAAATCATGGTTCCCAACAGAAAAAATACCAACAGTTATGCCTGCTAAGACGGAAACCTGTATAAAGCGTAATTATTTCCAATTCCTTTCGATTTTTTCCCAGGTTTTAGTGAATAAATATTTGATAAAGCTGGTTATATATTTCAATATTACGTATTTTACTGTTACGCATTTAAAATTTAAAAATAAGCCCGCTAATTGAAACTTTCGCAAATTTCTCTTTGTAAATTTACTTTGCGGAGGAAGAGGGGGCGTGGAAACCTGTATAAAGCGTAATTATTTCCGATTCCTTTCGATTTTTTCCCAGGTTTTAGTGAATAAATATTTGATAAAGCTGGTTATATATTTCAATATTACGTATTTTACTGTTACGCATTTAAAATTTAAAAATAAGCCCGCTAATTGAAACTTTCGCAAATTTCTCTTTGTAAATTTACTTTGCGGAGGAAGAGGGGGCGTGGAAACCTGTATAAAGCGTAATTATTTCCGATTCCTTTCGATTTTTTCCCAGGTTTTAGTGAATAAATATTTGATAAAGCTGGTTATATATTTCAATATTACGTATTTTACTGTTACGCATTTAAAATTTAAAAATAAGTCCGCTAATTGAAACTTTCGCAAATTTCTCTTTGTAAATTTACTTTGCGGAGGAAGAGGGGGGCGCCAAAAACCATGTTTGCCTCGAGTGAAAAGATAGCTAGTTTCGGCCCTGGAAGGAGTGCAAAAAGTTAAATGCTTTAGTAAAACCACTTAAAAGAAAAAAAAAGAGTATAGCATTTGCAGTGGTACAGTAAAAAATCTCGCACAGGGCGCCATGGCTAATAAAGTCGTCCCTGCCTTTATCCCTCAAAATGATTTTTTCTCTTCTTTTTGTCATTTCTAGGCGTTTTGCCACCCTAGGCGGAAATTGAAAAATACCGCTCTGTCCCTTTTGGTGCAATTATTTTTTACATTACTTTTGGTGCATTATTTTTTGCATTACTTTTGGGGCAATGTTTTTGGCTACCAACTAGATCCAGTCTTAGAGAGACGAGGCGAGCTTGGGTGACTGCCCGTGATAAAAAAAAAAAGTGCGCCATGGCGCCCTTTTTTTTTGGCACCCAGGGCGCCATGAATAGTAAAGCCGCAGCCGCTCCTGCTTTTACCTTACCAAATTACATTTCTCGTCCTTTTGAAACTTCTAGGTAGGTGACAACTGAAAAATGTCCCCATGCCTTTTACTAAAATTACTTTTTTTACATCCAGATCCGGCCTCAAAGGGCGCGAGGTCGGGCAACTGTCAACGGCTAAAGACTAAGGGTTGAAATATATGCAAGATAGAATAGTAACTCCCTTTTTTAATGTTTTTTAAAGACTATTATAGCCCGGGCCGAAACAAGGGGGGGGGGGGGTGCAGAAAGAGGATGTGCCCCAGGTGCCAGAACAAAGGCGAAGGGGCGCCAAATGAAGATTTTGGTTGTCGTTTCATACAAAAATGTATAAATATATATGAAATACAAGGAAACTCGCAAGCTAATGTTAAACCTATGGGAGTGTTCTTTTCAAATTTCTCGCTTGCATTTTAATATTTTAAGAGTTTTTTTTTTTTTTTCCTTAGGATAATTTAGATTGATCTTTAGCATTGCTATACTTTTAGGTTTCGAAACCGGTACTGAAAGTGAAAGTAACTTTATAAAAATAATTTGCGACCAAAATCGAAAAGTAAACACTAACCTGGTTATAATTCAGCCTCAGCTTTTCTAAGGAAAAAAAATTAAAACTATTAATATGTAAGCGGGACAATTTAAAAAGAACGCTCCCATACGTTTAGCATTAGTGATCCAGTTTCTTCGCGTAACTAGTGTAGGCTCTTAACGCTCAGGCTAATGTTAATCCTATGGGAGTACTTATTGTGCAAATTATTAAAAACATTCATTAATCACTGTTTCAAAAGAATATGCGATAGTGTATTATACATGGGATTTTCAGATAAATTAATGTGAAATTTATATTCACATATTTTAGGATTGTGACTTATTGAGACTTTTACAAAAACGATAAATGGCAGTGATTTTCAATTTTTAATTTTTTTTAAGATGCAATTAAATTTAAACCTCTTTAGTGTGTAGCACTTCACCCACTCTCTCTTCCACAAAAAATAAAAACGCTTTAGTTCTCAAACATCAATACGGTGCTAGCCAATCATTGATATTTGGTCAGTAGTTGTAAGTTGATCGGTAGAAGAAAATTTTTTCCTGCAAAGCTATATACTATTTTTTATAGTGTCCAGTCACCCACATAGTTTAATTGCAGTGAGTAACATGGTCACGCAAAGAACTTCTTTGACCTCTAAACTCGTGTTTCCCTCTTGTGCAAAGTGAGATAGTAGGAGCGTCTTTACCTACCCCCCCCCACACACACACACACACACACACTCATACACACACTTGGTTTGGTCTAATCTGGTCATTTGTGTGGGAATGTGCTTGTAGTTAAATGTTGTTATTATTTTTTAAACTGGTCAGGAATGAATGACCCACGCAAAAACAAGCGCGATAAAAAAGTAGGAATTTTTTTTATAGAAAACTCAATAAAAATAGATGTCACTGAGTACGACATGCTGGTTTTAAATTCATGCAAGTCTGGCTTCAGAAGGACGAAAATGGAACAGAAGGTAAGAATATACAGAATTGTTTGTTTTAGTAAATTAATACGTTTTCAGAAAAAACAAAAATCCCCACTCAAAAATGTGATTATTTTTGGCACATCATAAACTCATTTCTATTCCTATTTTCCTGAAAATTACAGATGTTTAAGTGACAGGTGCTTAAGAATCGAGTAGCGTCCTTTATTTCCTAACATTTTTCTTAATTCGAAGCAGCTTGATTTAAAGCGGATTACTAAATGGATCCGTCTTGTAATTGTCAGTCTTCGAATTCGGAAATCAAAAGTCCAACTTTGATGTTATTTTATAAAAAAATCAGAGTTTTTTAGAAAAAAACAACTTTATTCTATTTCATAAAAGCATCTCAATTGCAGGGCTGCCACTGCCTAATGACACTGAAAATAGTAGATTTAGTAGCCGCCAACGAAAAAAATAGTAGTCAAAATAGTCCTATACCCATCACTTTAAAAAAAAAGGAAGAAAAAATGTATCTATAACAACTGAAGGGACTTTATGAATGTTCAGATCTTATTTCACAGTTTATCAATCAATCACTGAAATCACTCAAATCACTGAATAAAGAATAGAGTGATTTCTTCAAATGAAAAAGCAAGTTATCCAGAAAATAAGGCCCTAATGTTTCAGTTATGAAGTAAGTTAGCTTGGTTCTTCAACAATAAAAATTATGTACAGCACCAGGAAACATAGTAGTAAAAACTTCTTGCAGATTACCCCCGATACTATTTTCCATCAGGCCTTTCAAATTCAAGAGTTTCTTGAACAGAAGGAAGAAAAGTTTTATTTGAGGGGTAGGGTTAGAAATAACGTGTGGGATGTCGTAAATCCCACACAAAAATGGAAAATCCCGCATAATAAGAAAATTCGTTTGGATGGGATCTTTAAATTTACTTCTTTCACAGGCATATGATTGGTAAGCGATTTTTTTCTTTTTTTCGTGAAAGCCACGATTTTTTTTCTTCGGGAATTCCACAAAATCAATTCTCAAACAGCCGCGAATTTTGCCAATCGGTAACGAAAAACATCGCAGATATCAACAATTGGTCGTAGAAAAAAAGTTTTCCATCGGTCGCAAAAAAAAAAAAAAAAAATTGTAAATTTCGCCTAAGGATTATGGGAAAAAATCGAAAATTTTGTCAAACTGTCGTGGACAGGGAAAAAATACCCGCGAATTTAATCAAAAATTGAGCGAAAAATCAAGAACTTCCTCAGTCGGTCGACAAAAGAAAAGACAAATTGCGAAATCTCCTTCAACGATCGTAGAAAAAGATGGCGAAAAGAAGTAACTATTTTTGTCAATCGCGAGCACGGAAAGAATTGCAAATCTCCTCAAACAACAGTAAAAAATATCTTGAAATTTAACAAAGGTCGCGGAAACAAATGGCGATTATCGTCAGTCGGTCGCGGAAATATTATTGCAAATTTCGTCAAAAAATGGACAAAAAGTTGCGAATTTCGTCTAACGATCACATAATTGCAAATCTCCTCAAACAACAGTAAAAAATATCTTGAAATTTAACAAAGGTCGCGGAAACAAATGGCGATTATCGTCAGTCGGCCGCGGAAATATTATTGCAAATTTCGTCAAAAAATGGACAAAAAGTTGCGAATTTCGTCTAACGATCACAAGAAAAAAAAATCGCAAATTTTGTCAAATGGTCGCAGACAAAAAAACGCAAATTTGGTTCTTAAAAAAATTGAGAATTTAACCAAATGATCGCGCAAAAAATCACGAATTTCGTAAGTCGGTCGTGAAAAGAAATCATGAATTTTGACAAACGATCTGGAAAAGAATCGGTAATTTCGTCGAAAGATCTCTGAAACAAATAGTAACTCTCATCAATCGGTCGCGGAAAATATGTATCGCAAATTTGGACAAGTGGTAGCGAAAAAGAAATAAATTTCGTCAATCTGTCGTAGAAAAATTTGTGAAATTTGGCAAAGAATCGCGGAAAAAAATCGCAAAATCTACTTCAACGATAGTATAAAAAGATCTCAGAAAGAAAGAGGTATTTTTGTCAATCGATTATGGGGAAAATCGCGAATTTTGGAATTCGTCGCGGAAAAGATCGCGAATCTCCTCAAACAACCTTTGAAAAAGTGAGTTTGGGAAGATGACTTTACAAGCGCTTTGAAGAAAAAGATCGAATATATGCAGTAAAAATAGTCACTTAAATCCGAAAAAAGTCACCTGTTTTCTTGAAATGGTCACTTTTTGGCCTAAAATAGTAGATTTCAGTAGCATTTTAGTAGCAAGTGCAGCCCTGCAGTTGTATGTTAAGAAAAATTGGAATTTTATGAGAAATTGAGTCGGGCCGGACCGGGCCTGATTTAATTTTCCACGGGCCGTGCATGTTTTTACTGATTTTTTTGTACGAGCCGGGCTTGGCCATAAATTGTGAAAATATAAACGGGCCGGGCTCGGGTGGAAGTTTTAATTTTTACGCCGAGCTGGGTCCAAGCCTTGAAATTGCGGTCCGTGCAGATCTCTAGTGTGCCTCCCCAGGGCCTTGCAAAGAGGTTGTTAAAGGAGAGGTCGGTCGCCCCGGGCGCAAAATTTACGCTGCGAACCACGGTTTTATTCATTTTTTGGCCGCCGATCATTTTCCGGGGAATTTCTTTTTCTCTCTTGATCATTTTTTTCCCTGTCGCAAAATATCATGAACTCTCTAAGAAATGAGTGCAATTTTCACTTATGTTATTTAGTTGTTCTAAATTTTTAAATTAAATTTAAATCTCTTAAAGTTCCAAAATAAACGCGAAATATTTATTCAATAGAATTTATTTATGTTTCTGCACTTCATCAATTTTATAACACCCATCACAAAGAAAAAGTTTTTTTTTTTTTTTTTTTGGGGGGGGGGGGGGCGCAAAATTGAAAATTCGCTAGGCGCGCAGTTTCACGGCCTTGTTGCCCCCCCAAAATTTCTGGTCACGCTACGCCTATGGGGATAATAACTATTCTCAACAATGCAACTTAACAAACTCAAGGGCTTGATTAATCCATACACGATATCATATGTAAAGAAAAAGGCATAACACGAGGAACGTGGGGAAATTGCAAGATATGAGGTGATCTTCGCATGTAAGAAATTTAAATAAAACTACTAAGGGAGGTTGACGGGGTTCCATAGTTTTTATCTCAACATGAAGGTTGACGATCCGTTAAATGCCAAATAAAAGATTTGAGCAAGAATTCTAGGTGACTTCCAGTATTTATGTTTACGAATGATATTGTTGATGCAGTTGCATTATCTTGAACTAATAAGAGTATTATTTGTATGAGTGAATAATAATGTTTGTATAAAAGTGAAAGATAATAGATGCATTCATTTGTAGTTATAAGCCACCTGAATCTTTAAGCAGATGCAAGATAAAATCCTACAGTAACGTAAAGAAAAATCTTTAAGCTTATAATAGTAACATAGGGTATGTTTCAGAGAAACAGCAGCACTGCCGTGACTCTTTGAGGCAGCCAAACTAGGGGAAAATGTGTATTCCCAGAGAACGCAGGATGTTTTAAAGATTGGGGCGCATGAATACAGAGAGATTGGTGCGCATGAATACAGAGACAAGTGTAAAAACCGTCGAGCGTGAAACGAATCCCCAGCCAATCAGCTAAACGAAGGCACTCAGCTAATATCAGCTAATTAGCGCGTATAGGGAAAAAAGATGTAAATAAGCACAAGAAACGGCGGGAAAACATTTTAGAACGCGTCCCAAAAAATAAAAAACTAAACTTATGAAGTATAAATAATATTAAATATGGAGCGGTTTTAAAACGGGAAAACTGTGATACTAGCGTATAATAATAGAATTTGAGATAATGAAACAAGTATTTTAAAATGGAAATAACTAAATTAGATGGGAAAAAGTAAGGACATTTTAAATGTATTAGTCTCCTACCCGAAAAGGGCCCATGACTTTGGAGACATTTATCAATTTAAAACTGTCCTCTCTCAGATGCTTTACAATGGCAAGACATCATGAGATTAATAAATGCCTAACAAACTTTACTTGTTTAACATCTACTAAAACATTCTATAAAAATTCATAGAAAATGCAATTTAAATATCTAATTAAATTCTTAATGAACCCCTCAATATACGAAAATATACAATATTAAAATACACAACAAGAACAATAGATATTTAAAATAATAACAATAATAAACAATAGTAAATAATAATATATTATAAAAGAGAACAGAAGAATAATTAATAATGATAAAACTAATAAATAACAATAATAATTACTAATGAAATAATAAATAACACACCACTAAATTAAACAAACTCACAATAATTTTCTAATATTTAGGATGAGTTGTTTGCATTGTCATATTATGGTGTTCTTATTAATCTCTTTGAGCTAATAAGTATTGCGTTTGCATTTAGTAGCTCTGTTTCGTCACGGAAGTATAACCAGCTCCCCCTAGCGAGCAGTCTGTAAAAAAGGTTGTCATTAAGTTGTTGATCGTCAAAGCATCAACACGTATCAAAACATACGATATCGAATACTAGTATGTTACTAGTATGTTGTGGCCATCACAAAACTTTCTTCTATCTCATACTTGTCAATACTTCAAAATTCATTATCACAGTGCATCTATGCTCATCATGAGGATTCTAAAAAGATAAAATTCCGTGCATTAGTTCTTGAGATATTACTGTTCCTGAAATCACGTAAATCCATCAAAATGCGGCATAGCAGCGCCACCTGTTGAGCGATTTACACAACCACATAATCAGCATCAACATTTATCAAAGTGTACTTGAATCTGAATTTTGATGAAAATTCGTGCATTAGTTCTTGAGATAGAGCTATTGAGGAAATAGTGCAAAATGCAGCACAGCAGCGCCACCTATTGCGCGATATTCACCAACTCGTAGTCAGCATCATTTCATATCAAAGAGTAACTGAATCTGAAGTTTAATGAAAATGTGTCCATTAGTTCTTGAGATAGAGCTATTGCAGAAATCGTGAAAAAGGCTCTATAGCAGCGCCACCTGTTGAGCGATTTACACCGAAATGTACAAAATGTCAATTCATATCAAGGATTAACTGATTCTGAAGTTTGGTGAAAATTTTTGCATTCGCTCTTAAGATACAGTTAGAATGAAAATTCTGAAAAGTGCAGCATAGCAGCGCCACCTGTTGAGCGATTTGCACCAAAACACAAAGAGCACTAATTCATATCAAAGTGTACTTGAATCTGAAGTTTGTTGAAAATCCAAGCATTAGTTGTTGAGATAGAGCTATTGCGGAAATTGTAAAAAATGCAGGATAGCAGTGCCACCTGTTGAGCGATTTACACCAAAATGTACAAAACTTCAATTCATGTCAAGGACTAACTGAATCTGAAGTTTGATGAAAATCTGTGCATTAGTTCTGGAGATTGAGCTATTGCGGAAATCGTGAAAAAGGCTGCATAGCAGCACCACCTGTTGAGCGATTTCCACCAAAAACTAATCAGCACCAATTTATATCAGGGACTAGCTGAATATAAATTTTTATTAAATTCCGTGCATTAGTTCTTGAGATAGAGCGCCAAACAAAATTTGTGTCCCATACAGACAGACAGACAGACAGACTCACCGACAGACATTTTGTAAAAACATGTTTTTCAGGTTCTCTGACCCCTAAAACGTGTAAATCCGTCGAAAACCGAAAGTCGAAAATTTTCACGAATCCAATACTTTCTTCTTGTAAAGATAGAAGAAAGTAACAATAGTAAATAATAATACATTATAAAAGAGAACAGAAGAATAATTAATAATGATAAAACTAATAAATAACAATAATAATTACTAATGAAATAATAAATAACACACCACTAAATTAAACAAACTCACAATAATTTTCTAATATTTAGGATGAGTTGTTTGCATTGTCATATTATGGTGTTCATCTTAATCTTTTTGAGCTAATAAGTAGTGCGTTTGCATTTAGTAGCTCTGTTGCGTCACGGAATTATAACCAGCTCCCCCTAGCGAGCAGTCTGTAAAAAAGGTTGTCATTAAGTTGTTGATCGTCAAAGCATCAACGCGTATACAAAACACTCCATCCAAACTACGCGATGGATATTAATTATACTTTACAATCAATTCAATTTAGTCAAGTTTTATGTTTTGTGTAAGTGTGTTGTGCATTGTTTACGTGCCAATAAAATCAATTAAAACGAAATAAAACGTCTACAGTCCACCATACGAACATTGTGGTCCTAAAGAGCCTGAGGGCTACTATGGATAAACTCAGTAGATTAAAATGTACCATAAAGGCTGTCATCACCAGGTTAGAGCAGTTTTTATTACTGACATAAAAACAACGACTGTGAGTCAGTTAGAGGCCAAATTAAAAAAGACGGAAAGTCTTCAAATAAATTGGAAGAAATAAGCTTGAAAGTTTTATTAGCATGTATTGAAAATAAATGTAATATTGTAAATGCTTATGATTATTCAAATGAAAACAAAAGAAAGGTGCGCCTCCCAGAAATTCCATTACCTTCATTCGGAGGTGCTTACTGTGATTTTGCTAACTTTAAAACGCAATTCCCTAACTTGATTATTAATAATGCTCAATTAGATAGTCAGAAGCTTTTTTATTTAAAAGCTTCTTTAAAAAATCAAGCTAAACATTTAGAATCACCTGATCATGATTTTAATTCATTGTTTCAAGCCCTGATACGCAGATACGAAAACAAAAGATTGTTAATCGATTCGCACAATTCTGCAATTTTAAATTATGAAAAAATGCAGCAAGAATCCTCTAAAGAATTGCGTAATTTTACTGATTGCATTAACAAAAACATCCGTGCATTCAAAGTATGGAATATACGCAAAATAATTTATCAGAAAGTGTGTTTATAAATATAATTATGAAAAAATCGGATAAAGAAACCCAAAAGCATTTTGAATTATCCTTTGAAACCTCAAATGTTCCGACATTTGATCATTTAATTGCTTTTTTGGAAAAAAAGATGCATGATTTTAGAATCCATAATTTTATCGTCTGGCTATCGTTTTATGCAATCGAAAGCGAAATTCCCCAAAGTTAATTACGCAGTAAATAAATCCAGATCATTTTTTATCAGCGATAAAAATAAAAATAATGTAGAGCCTTGCGTATTGTGCAAGTCTCATCACCCTCTTTTCAAATGTTCTGCTTTTTTAAACATGAGTGTTCGTGAAAAGAAAATGATTGTAAATAAGAATAAATCGTGTTTAAATTGTTTACGATTACATCAAGGTCAATGCAATTCTAAATTTACTTGCAGGACATGAAAATTATTACACAATAGTTTAGTGGCCTCCCTCCGGCCGGTCCGAAACCGACCCCTTGAGTGGGGGAGGACACTCGGAGCCCGGCCGAGTTTGTTGTACACGAATTTGGGGGGGCCGAATGGGGACGATTCAGTACATCCTAGAGTGGCTCGCGGTCGACAGGCCTCGAGTCCGGTGGCCACGGGTAATGGCCGTTGTGCATGGGAGATCCACGGCGTGAACGACGTGTTCCCTCCCCCGGCACCCGAGTTCTCTGGGCAAGCCGGATAGCAACGGCCCATAGGTCGATCTCAGTGCCGGTCTACGGGTCGGACGGTGTCGCTGAGCAAAGACTAGCTAAAGTGATAGGACTCCATCCACCAACTGACTAAGAGGGAGCCTAAGGTGAGAGATCGCGCTTTGTAGAGGAAAGGTCTCGGTGACTCACTAGTGACGACGGGGCTCGCGGGATCGCCATGCAGGATCTCCCTGAGCAACCAAAGGGTGAGGGGTTCGGACAACGCCCGATGTGCTATTAACGTCGGGTGGCTCATCCCGCCGAGATCCCCAGTTGGAGCAGTTGTGAGCCGATCCTAAGGTGGGTAGGGTTTGGTGGTGCCCTCGTCGACCAAGAAGCGGTCGCAGAGGGAGGCCAGTATGGCCCTGTTTGCCCGATGTCGTGCCGTAAACCCTGGGAGGGGTCGGCCTCCAGGTCCGCCATTGAACACTATCTCCGCAGGGAACCGGGCCGGAGGCTCGCCGACTTATGCGGCAGCGCTCCGAACCTTGGGGGAACTCTTGGTCCGACCCAGATCCTGCGTGTCTTTGCGCTACTGGAAGTTGTTGCGCCCAGTGGGGAGGATCTAGCGGTTCCTGAAACTAACTTTCGAACACAACTAACAGGTAGCGGTCGGTCATTGCACGGGGTCAGGAGCACTCGTGCTTGGGTACTCTCGACGGCCGTGAGGTAAGGTAGTGAGGGCCGGGCTTTTCCCGGTCTCCTGGAGCTTTTCCACCCTTGGGTGGAGTCGAGTTGTGGGGGACAGGCGGGACTCCGGACCCTCCAACCCCCTAGCGAGGCGGAGTCTATCCCGCCTAGGCGGAGATTTTTGTGCCCACCTGGGGTCGCTAACGGTACCTAGTCTGGTCTCTTGTGTGGCCTTGCGAGAGCCGCGAGGAGAGCTCCGCGAGTTGAACCCAGAGACTGGGCGAAAAACCCCTAGCGAAGGATGACTATGTTGTCAGATGAGGAGTTACCTTGTCTCCTCGGGGTCCGCTAAAGGTCCCTTCATGATCCCCCAGCGAGGCGTCAGAAGGGATTTTCCCCGACCCTCCGGGGCTTATCAGTTAGGGACACCTCCCTCTCCTATCGGTTGGCTCGCATATATGTCTTTGCCGGTTAATGGCAGTTGATCTTGTGAGCCCTCCGTAAAGCCACTCCGGCTCGAGATACCTCGTGTAGGTTATGGGCCCGACTCCTTTATAGGTGTTCGGTTCCTGTGGTCTGTCGAGACGTACGGCTCTTCTAGCTGGGTGATGAAGATTGTCGTATGCGATCAATTCATCTCTTTTGGGAATAACCAGAGTGACGCGCGCTAGGCAGTGCGCCGGTCTGACCGGAGCTTTCGTGGGGCTGCTTTGATGGGCACTCCTGGCGGCGACCTTCGAAACGCGTTGCGATGTTTGTCTCTCGGGTAGTTCGGAGCGAGAGCAAATGGGCTTATGAGAGCCTAGGCCCGGGGCGTGTGACCCCCCATGTTACACAATAGTTTACTATGTGAAGTAAATGATATGTCAGAAACGGCGGTAATAAATAAAAATAATGAGCTTGTTTAAAACAAACAAATGAGCAACTCTGAACCTGAGAATAAAGAAACGCCATTGATCGGTGCTAATTTGTTCGTAGAGGATAGAAGAAATTGTGCAATATTAAACACAGGTATAATTTTAGTAACTGATGTGTTTGGAAGCAAAATTAGATTAGGAACTATTCTAGACAATGAGTCCTCGATTAACTTTTTAAATAAGAAAGCATGTAGGAAATTAAAACTAAAACCAAAATTATTCAATGGAATTATTTCTGGTATTAACGAGTCTCAGCAAGAAGTAAAGCAAATCATCAATTCAGAAATATCAAATGAAATCGGAACATTTTTCAAAACATTAGAGTTTGCAGTTCTACCAAAAATAACAAACAACATTCCGGTTGAAAGATTAGACATTTCGAATTTATGCATCCCAAGCTACATAGAATTAGCGGACAATAATTTTCATATACCTGGACAGATTGGTGCATTAATTGGTAGCGAGGTATTTTTTGACATTTTAAAGAGTGAGCAAATTCATTAAGCAGATACTAATTGTATATTACAGAATACAGTATTTGGATATTTAGTCACAGGCTCACTTCCACAAGTTAAAAATAAGTCATATTGTTGCCTTTTAACTGAAAATAGCTTAGACAAAACTTTACAGAATTTTTTTGGAATTAGAATCTTTACCTGGGGATAATAATGAAATTGTCAAAGGGGATGAAGAAATATTTTGTGAGGAACATTTTAGAAACACCTATAAACGCGATCATACCGGTAGATTTACAGCACAGCTATCAATGAAAGAAAATGCAGAATCAGTGCTAGGAAATTCTAGAGAAATTGCAGCTAGGAGATTAAATAATTTATGGGCTAAATTAGATAATAATAAAACAATGGCTAATTTATATACAGCTTTTATGGAAGAATAGGAATATTTGGGGCATTATGACACAAATAGAAAACGAAAATAAGCTGTCTTATTACATTCCACATCATGCTATGTATAAACTGGAAAAAATATCCACTCCCCTGAGAGTTGTCTTCAATGCAAGTTCAAATACATCTAGTGGTTATTCACTTAATTCTATTTTATTAAATGGGGGAACGGTTCAGCAAGACTTATTTTCTATTATAACTAGATTCCGTACCCACAAATATGCACTCTGTGCAGACATTTAGCAAATGTACAGGCAGATAATGATCGACCCACTACAGCGAAATTTGCAAAAAATTCTTTGGAAGTCCAGTAGGGACGCCCTGAGAAAAATATTTGAACTTAACATGGTTACATATGGCACTGTTAGTGCTCCCTTTCTAGCCACGCTGACGTTAAAAGCTCTTGCTGATGAAGAAAGCAAAGATTTTCCCAAAGCTTCAGAAGTGATATATAACGACATGTATGTTGATGATTCTTTATCTGGCTCAGGTTCTTTACAAGATTCACAGGACTTGCAATCTCAATTAATTCTGATCTTAAAAAGGGGAGGGATGGACCTAGATAAGTGGGTCTCTAACCATCCTGAGATATTAGAAGACGCAGCCATATCAGAATGTGCATTTAACGAACACTCGTAGCAAATTTCTGTAAAAACTTTAGGGATGCTTTGGAAACCTCAATCGGATCAGTTTACTTTTAAAATTAGTATCGAACACAAAGATGTTTATACTAAGGGAGACATTTTGGCACAAATTGCTAAAATTTACGATCCCTTAGGCCGAATTGGCCCTATTCTAACCAAAGCAAAAATTTTCATGCAACATTTTTGGGAATAAAAGATAAATTGGAACCAACATCTACCTGCCATTTCTCTTCGGGAATAGCAAAATTTTCTGATTCAGTTGACAGAAATAAATCATCTTACAATTCCGCTGTATGTTTTGTCTGACAACATTGCAAGTATAGAATTACACGGATTTTCAGATGCTTCTGGAATGTCTTATGGAGCATCTATCTACATAAGATCCCTCTCCACAACTGGACAGTTCAGGTCTAATCTTCTGTGTAGCAAGTCCCCCCCCCCCCCCTAAAGCCAATGACCATTCCGCGACTAGAGTTGCAGCTCTATTTTTGACAAAAATGGTTAAAAGGATAATTCCCATCCTACACCTATGCTTTGAAAATGTGTGGCTATGGACAGATTCTTCAGTTGTTTTATTTTGGCTTAATACACCACCCCACAAACTTAAAGCTTTCGTTGCCAACAGAGTAACATCGATCCAGTCTATCTTTGAGAATTATCATTGGAACCACGTATCCTCAAAATCCAGTCCAACAGATATCATCTTCAGAGGTGCAACAGCTAAGGATATGATCAACAATGATTTGTGCTGGTTTGGGCCAGAATTTCTTCAAAGGGAAATTATAGTCCCCAACCAATTTCTTACTGTCACAGACATGGAATGCGAACAAGAAGTGAAATTTGATTATACCTTACTGATTATGAAGAATAACTCTGACTTTTTTAATGTATTATATAATTCTTCTAATAATTTTCTAAAACTAATTAGAATATGTAGTTTTATTTTTAGGCTCGTCAACAACTGCAGACGCAGAAACATATGCAAGAATCAACTTAAGGGCATAAAATATAGTACACATTTTTTAGTAAAAAAGGCCCAGGAAGGTAAGTTCGCTCCTGAATTGGAAGCACTAAGAAAGGGACAAACTGTTCTTTTTTCCAGTAAGGTAAAGAAATTGGACCCATTTATTGACAAATGGGGATTACTTAGAGTTGGTGACAGATTAATCAATTCTGACTTACCTTTTGATGCTAAGCACCAATTAATTCTGCCCAGTGATCATAAGCTCAGTAAATTATTTTTTAGTACTTTCATAAAAAGTACTTTCACATAGGTGCTCATAGGGATTAGTTCATCAAGTACGGATGAAATATTGGCCTATAAAGGCTAAAAGCATTGCCCGAAAGACAGTGCACACTTGTGTCACATGCTTCAGGCATAACCCCAAAACACTAGATCAATTAATGGAAGACCTCACATTGCAACGCGTAACACCTAACCACATGTTTCTTAATTTAGGTATTGATTTCAGTGACCCCTTCCACATTAAGTACAAAAATATGAGAAAGGGGACATATTCCAAAAGTTATGTGGCCATATTTATATGCATGGCTACCAAGGCTATTCACCTAGAGGTAGTAAGCGAGTTCTCCGCTGCTGCATTCATCGCTGTGCTTAAAAGATTTTGCGCTAGGAGAGGAAATGTAAATACGCTAACTTCTGACAATGACACTTACTTTAAAGGTGCGTCAACAGAATTAAATAATTTTAAGAAATTATTAACCACTCCCAACGAGGAATTATCAAATTTCTTTTCCAAAGAATTCATAACTTGTAAATTTATATCTCCGCGATCTCCTAATTTTGGCGGTCTATGGGAAGCTGACGTTAAGTCCTTTAAACATCATTTGCTTAGGGCCGTAGGTAATAATAAAATCACTCTAGAGAATTTTGAAACTTTAGTAGTCCAAATTGAGGGGATCCTAAATTCCCGGCCATTATTTCCACTTTCTGATGGCATAATTGAGTTTGAAGTGCTTACGCTAGGGCATTTTAAAATTGGCAGACCCATTAATAGTATTCCAGAGCCTAATATTATGAATATTTCTGACAACAGATAAACCAATTGGCAATTAATTACCAAATATGTTAAATGCATTTAGAAACGTTTGTCTATTGACTATTTAAATCACTTGCAGCAGCGCGGTAAATGGCAATTTACAAAAGAAAACATTAAGCTAGGATCTCTAGTGTTATTAAAAGAAGAATTTCTCCCACCCTATAAGTAGACCCTTGCCCGGATTGTGGAAATAATTAAAGGCAAGGACAACAGGGTTCGTGCAGTCAAAGTCAAAACTGCATGTGGTCTATTTTTAAGAGGCATTTCTAATGTATGCCTGTTGCTCATTCAGACTCTTAACTAATGTTTATGCATCATTCCAGTTCTTATATATTATTTTAAAGTAATTATCCTGATTGTTTTGTACATTAAGTATTTTGTATTTCAGTATCATTTGTAGTGTTAATTAGTTATCTATTGTATTATGTTTAAAGTAATTGCTGAAATATTTCATATTTCATCCCCGGGCGGCATGTTCCGTCCCGGAAGTATAGCCAGCTCCCCCTAGCGAGCAGTCTGTAAGAAAAATGGTGTCATTAAGCTATTGATCGTCAAAGCATCAACATGTATCAAAACACTCCATCCAAACTACGCGATGGATATTAATTATACTTTACAATCAATTCAAATTAATCAAGTTTTATGTTTTGTGTAAGTGTTTTGTGCAGTGTTTACGTGTCAATAAAATCAATTAAAAAGAAATAGAATGTCCACAGTTCACCATACGAACAAGCTCTTTAACATTTTTATAAGAGAACCATTTATTTAAAACATTTTTTTAGATGTGATTTTCAAATCAATTACTTTTAGTAATCTGGAGGCGGCACTATTTTATTAATTCATGTTGTGTTTCAAGATTTAACTTACTATTATCGCCGCTTTACATAGCAGCAGAACGTATTTTGCTCTTGTCCGTTGTCTGAGAATAAAGCATAATTCGCATCTAGATGCTGAAATAAGATAATTTAAATATTCTCAATGTATATTGTACAGTATACTTGAAACTGGAATATGGGAAACTCTTTAAAATGAGTTACAATAGTTTTAAATTTTCTGTTTATTGCTTGTTCGGTACTTTAATTTATTATTTTTGCTTTATGATACTAAATTTATATCTTACATATGTATAAGAGAATTGATTATATCTAATAATTTTTTTAAGACAATGATATAAGTAAACATAAAGATAACACTCACTGCTCTTCATCTTTAAAATATATCTCAGTATCAAATAAGACAAATTCAAATTAAATTTAAAATATAAGTGGGTGGAAAGGGAGGTGGAATGCAAACATATATCAACCAAAAATAATTGAAACAATTTCACAGTTAAGCTTTTAACAGTGCTGTAAAATTAACTACGAAAAAGTCTTTAAAATTTACAAATATGCAGTTTATCCTTGAAAACAAAATTGCAGTAAATCTACAGCAAAATGTGCTGGTACGCATATTGCTAGTATTTTTTACTGTAAAGATACGGTGTTGAGTTTTTTTGTTGTTATTGTTACACAGAAAATTTAAGTGTGGACATGAATTTGACATGAATTGCCTTGGTTTATTGCGTGTTTTCAAGCTGAATTAAATTTTAATGTATTAAATTATATAAATACATATTTACTTAAAAAATTCGGATTAATTTCTATGGACCTAAAATTGCATTTTCAATTATTTTACGCGTTTTACATCTCAACCGAATTATGATATATTACATGGTGTTAAGGTTGTATAACATGCATTTAGAAAATCATATACATGGCTGCACAAAAAGATAGGGATACATTGCCATTCATACATTCCCAATTCATAGAAAAGCGTTTTCAGTTGTTGCTGATTTAAATTTTAGTTGCACTATGTATAAAAAACTACAGATTATATACAGAGCCACACAAAAATTGCATATATTACCGGTTATGGACAGTAATTTCTGAAAATGGATTTTTAAACCCGTTATGGAGGAGATTTTTGAGAGTGTACTGAATACAATTTAACGAAGCAAATGATTTGATAGCAGTGTAATTATTACATCTACCCTATATATATATAAAATCCTAATAAAACAAATTTATGAAACGATTCTTCGAAACGACTGATTAAACAACTGATTATGTTTCACGGCGATTTCTCCTAAAATATGGAATATTTTGCGATGAAATTAACACTAAAAATCCGTATTCATCTGCAAATCTCAAAACTGGTATTAGAATTTTAAAATTCGAATTAGTTTTCGAAATATTAATTTTTTTTTTCTAATTTTAAGTACATTTTTCTAATGATGAAAACTCAAATTTTAATCAGAACAGATATTTTTTTTCAGATTTCAGAAAAGGTTATTTTAAATTAATTTGGCGACCAGTTTGGCCTCCTTTAAATATATGCTAAGAAATGTATCGTGCTACTTTTATTTATAATTCAATTTACTTGAACAATCTTTCGCCAAATCGAAAGATTCTGATTGGCGCCAAAATGGCATTATTTTGATTGACATGGTAACCCGGCTATTGTTGTTTATTTAATAATAAATGTTTATTTACATTTTTTTAATTATATAAATTATTTTGTCCTATAGTTATTAATTATTTTTTTTTGTTGTTGTTGTTATTTCCTTTTGAAAATAATAGAAAATAATTAAAAAATACGGTACTACTTACGTGAATAAGTGCGAGTAGTAAATCAAAATTACGTCCATTACTAATCATATCATAATATTAAAATATTTATTTGCTTAAAAGACGTTATAAAAACGTATTAAATTAAAAATCTATATTTTGTAAATATAGATAAAATATATTTGTAATATAGATTTTTAATTTACTTTTAATGTGTTTTTATAACGTCTTTTAAGCAAATAAATATTTTAATATTATGATACGGTACTACTTACAAGGGAACCACTTTTGGTGTTGCTCGCATCTAGCATTGAGACCTGGTGCATTATAAAGCCCTATATTATGAAGTTTGAGAATCGATAAAATTTTTCTGTTAAAATAATATTTCTTGATTATACAGCAGCATAACTTTCTGAAAATGCAATTTTCGAGACCACTTATCGGACTATTGACACTGAATTTATTTAAAGAAAAGAATTTAAAAATAAAAATTAGTTAATAATAAGTATAAAATATTGAAAAAAGTTTGAAAATTTCTTCAAAAACCCACGAAATTGATTTTGAAAAATTGCAACTTTATATTCAAATTTTTGGCGGGGAAACAGTTGGCGTTTGTTTTCAAAAGTAGAGCTTTCCGGCAACCCTAGCCAAATGTCATAGCAGAATTTGTAATAGCTAAGAATTGCAATGTCCGACCTATTTCGCAGCTGTAATTTTTCTAAATTGTATAAACATATTAATTTACTTTATGATTACTTTTACAGAAGGACCATTTAATACAGCAACATTTCATTTTAAACATTCCAAACTTTATTTCATTCGATTTCAAAAGAAAATAGTTTGCTTATTTTGCATTTCACTAAAAAATAGTTTTCAATGATCTTCGAAGCTTTTATAGAATTATATTTATTACTTATATATTTATCGTCTGCACAGAAAAAAAAAAAAAAGAAAAACCTAATATTTCTTTCTTGTGATATCATCAATTATAAAAAAAAATCGCAATCTGATATAACTCTAGTAATATGTTCTGTACATTTTCTCTTTGGATAAAGTGGGCGGAAAATTGTAGCGCCATATTTGGCGACTTAACTCACTTTTGGCGTGAAATAAACAAATAAATATGTAATAATAAAAAATTAAAAGTATAAAAAAGTATATAAAATATTATTTTAACAGAGAAATTTTTTCTGTTCTCTAACTTTTATGTATAGGGCTACAAAACGCACCAGGTCTCGATGCTAGGTGCGAGCAACACCAAAAGTGGTTCCCTTGTTAATTATTCCGTCGACCAATTTCGCCAAATTATACAAATTGACATAATTTTTATTTTTAATAATGAAAGAACAAATAAATTAGTGTAACATTAATAAATATACAAAAAAAACGTCGAAATAAAAATCACTTGATGACATAAACATGTGTGACTTACTTAAAGTAAAGTGAATGTGACATTTACGATCAACCATTATTGACATTTAATCTTATAGTTTGGCGATAGGTTTTTGGTCGACGGCATAACTAAATAATATCCAAAATGCATATGTAACTGGTATTCGAAAAACGAGGTTTTCGCCAAATTTTCGTAAAAAAACAAAATCACGCCAAACCTGCGTGCGTATATGACATCTGGCCAAATTTAAATAATGCGGGAATAGTTCCATATTGTGTGCTGGTTTTTATGCGAGATCTTTTTGGCGTTAAATAAATCGATGTAATTGCGATCTTCAGCCTTTGGGGTTGCTTTTTTCTGGAATGGACTTTATTCATATGTTTTTTGCGTTTTTTTTTTTTTTTTTTTTGCATTTAGCCTATATTTTTTCGGAAAAATATATAACATTTGTTTTAATTTGACATGCATAATAAATATAATAAATGCATAAAATTATATATAAGTACATAATATTTATTAATAGGTGTATATATATTATGTATGTATAAGGTATATCTCTATACGTAATATATATATAAAACTATCTGTATAAACATCGTATTTTTTTTAACATATGACATATATAACATTTATTATAGATATATATATGCTTACAAATATTTAAAACCATGTTTTTCCGACATCCTGAAAAATTTTATAAGACGCTAAAATGGCTTTTTGTCACCACTTTGAATTCCTTCGCCAATCGCGCCAACCAGCACACAATATGGAACTCTTCCCAATAATGCAACAAACCATGACATTAAATTTCAACTTCAAATCAATGTTTTAATTCACCACTCGAAAAATAAAAATGCTATCTGGCAATTTGAAAAAAAGCTATTGGCGAGTTTTGCACCCGGTTAGCGTAACAGTACCAAGAATTCTTTACGATCATGACAACTTTTATATAGTTTTATTCGAAAAAAAATTTGATTTTTTAATCAAAATGGAAAACTTTTGGCACAGATGTTATATACGACCCCATATTGGCGCGATTTTTTTTCTGACGCCAATGTCATATACGCAACGGGCCCTTAACTGGTGCCAAAGTATTGTTATTTTACTTGCTATGGTAAGCCGGATGTTGTTGTTTCTGCTGTGGATGCGTTCCCCAAATTGGCGTCGGGAAAAAATCGCGCCAATATCGTATTTGATATCTGTGCCAAACTTTCATATAAAAGGCGAAGGGATCAGACCGTATTTGTTTATGACAGTTGATGACTTGAACTATTATAATATAGATGAAATGATGGCGATAGAATAATATTTGACGACTTATCACTTGTACCTGGCTAATATTAAAGTACCAAAATGGCACCAGGAATATAAAAAGCGAAGTGGTTCGCCCGGAACTCTTGATGATAGTCACATGACTTGGGCTATTGGTATAGAAATTGTTCTAAAATACCGGGAGACAAAGACTCTGTACACTTAATTCCTTTTATTTTTAGCTTCTTTTCAAACGTTTAAGTGATCCTCTTTAATCAAACACGAAAGCAACCATTGGATGTCTTAACAGCAACTGATTCGGCCTTAAATTTTTCAAATCAAAGGAAATTGAATGGAAACCCGTTTAGAGGGAGACCTGCACAGCTTTTTTCAGTATAATTCAATCTTCTATAATATTTTTTAAACCGATCAGATTAGCGTGTTTTTAGATTCTGCGGTGTCTGAACGGGGGTTGGCGAGCGTAGCTTGCAGGGGGCAGAGCCCCCTAGTATATATATAAATAAAATAGAGCATCGAATTTCATATATTTGAATTTAAAGGTAAAAAAAATTGAAAATTTTTGAAATTTTTTCGAAAAAATTTAAAAATTTTTAATTTTTTTTTAACTTTTAAATTCAAATATATAAAATTCGATGCTCTGTTTTATTTATATATATAAACCAAACTTTTATAAAAAATATTATTTGGCGACTTTGGAATGTTTAACTGATCCTCTTTAATCAAAAACGAAAATAACCATTGGATGTCTTAACAGCAACTGATTCGCCCTTACACTTTTGCAATCAAAGGGAGTTGAATGGAAACCCATTTACAGGAAGTTCTGCACAGCTTTTTTCAGTATAATTCAATCTTCTCTTATATTTTTAAAACCCGTCAGATTAGCGGGGTTTTAGATTCTGCGGTGTCTGAACGAGGGTTGGTGAGCGTAGCTTGCAGGGGGCAGAGCTTCCAGTTAAATATAATATGACACTGAAAACGCAAAATCAAATAGTTAAGAGCTTGAATTATAACTCCGCCCCCATAAAAAGAAAGAAAAATCCCTCCTAAATTTTGGACTAGAGACGAAAATTTACAAGTTTTCTTTCGGCCAAGTTGTAGACAGCCGAGAAGTAATTAGTAGGGGAAGGTGTTGTACCTCTGACCATATTGTTCCTTTGACCATATTGTTCCTTTGACCATATTGTTCCTTTGACCATATTGTTCCTTTGACCACCTAGGCTGTAGCGCCATCTAGCAGCATTTTATGAATTTTGGTGTAATTAGTGCGTAGTTCCTTCACTAGAGGGCTTGTGCATCCTACTGTGGATTATTCAAGTCAAAGGGCATTTCTGTGAATAATAATAATCCATTTTCATGATAAAAATGTAAGTATTTATTTGTTAATATTTTGCCTAATAATATATTTTGTGCTATGTCTTTGTTGAAAGAAACAATTTGACATGATAGCTATAGACTTTTAAAAATATGGTGCGGCTTGTGAAAATGATTATCTTAACCCTAAAACTGTAGCATGCGTTATAATTTGCACAAGCATGGTGTTGTACCTCTGACCATGATCAGGTGTTGTTCCTTTGACCAGGTCAAAGGTACAACACTCTTAAAAAACTTTCTAAACATTTAAACTTTTATGACTTACTTACTAGAAGAGTCTGGAAATTAGTTTACGATATTTTTTACTTCAGTTTTTCGTTAAATATATATATATATATATATACTGGGGTAAGCACAGTTCATATACCTCCTAAACTCATAGCCCTCAAAGGAAAAAATAAGTTAGAGGGATAACGTCTGCCGAAAGGGGAACAACTATCACTATGATTACTGCTATTAGTGCATCCGGAAACATCATTACACCTTTGTTTGTTTTCCCTCTGTCAACTTTAAATCATTTATGCTTCACAGAACGGCTCTTGAATTAATCGGGGCTCCAAACTCGTCAGGCTGGTTAAATGAGACCATATTCCAACAGTTATTTCAACATTTTCTGAAAAATGTTAGACCTAGTACTGAAAGACCAGTATTGTTATTATTTGATAAACATGAATATCATATTACCATACCAATAATTGTTTTAGCCAAGGCTAGTGGTGTGACTAATGATGTTTCATCCACACTCTATCAATAAAATGTAACTCCTTGGTAAGGGTGCTTATGGTCCTTTGAAAGCCTTTTATAATCAAGCTGTAAATAATTGGATGGTTGTCCAGGAAATGTTAGAAACCCTGTTTCAATCTACAACATTGCTGAACTTGCAGGCATTTCTAATGTCGTAGTTCCAAACGATATTATGAAAGGTTTTAAGGTTACAAGGATTGTGCCTTTCAATGATAATGTTTTCTCTGATGACGAATTTCTTGCAGCTACTGTAACAGACAGACCGATGCTGAATGAAACTGATTTTGATAAACCATCAGTGGGTGGCGCAGATCAAACTGACGATATCATTCCTCAATGTAGCAGTTTAAATTTTTCGTTACTTATAACACCTGAAACTGTGACACCTCATCCAAGAGTTCAAGCAAAGAAAATGTCAAATAGGGGTCGGCACAAAGGGAAATCTCGTATCCTGACTCTTCAAAAGCTAATTATTGAAGCTGATAAAACAAACAAAAGCAACAGCCTAAACGCAAGAAACAATGATATTGAATAAAATAATTTTTTTCTTCATTGTTGCGTTGTCTAATTGGCTGGTCAGAGGTACAATAGCTCATGGTCAAAGGTACAACTATGTGTTGTACCTTTGACCACAATGTTATTATTTTTTAAAAATGAAATTAAACATAATAAAAGTAAATCTAGAAACTTGAAAAAATTACCTATGATAAATCAGATGATGCAGATTATAATAAAACAAAGAAATTGAATTTAGCCTTAATAGTTGAGCTACGAAAATTAAAATACTGCCAAGTGGTCAAAGGAACAACACATTCTCCTACAGTTTTTTCATCATACATATTTTTAAAAACAGACAAAATACTCATTAATGATAAATGTCTCATTTTGAGAATGTTCGAATAGCAAGGCTTCGCAAAAATTTTTTGATAATTATTAATTTTTGTGATTAAAGTGTATATTTAATGCTTATGTTTATTGTAATCAAATATTACAAGTTATTTTAGATTTTATTGATTTTTTTTTTTTTCTTTTTTTATTAGTCTGAACATTGATGACTGATAATTTTTCAGAAATATCAAATTCCTTGAGAGATGAGGGGTGTGGGGGGCAACTGTCCTCTAACATCTCCCAAATGGCGCCTCTGGACTAAGTGAGTTAGTCCATCTTTGCAAGCTAGTTTGATTTTTGTTTTAAATTTTACTGTTGTTTTTTTCTTCTTGGTAGCATATATTTAAAAGGTTAACATAGGCGTTACTAATCACTTGTAATAAAACTTATAAACATTTAATTTTCAAATATGTAAATAATGTTAATAATAATTAAATTATGTAATATTAAAGTATTAAGTGTTGAATAATGTATGAAATCTTCAAGGCTAATTAGCATCTTGGTATTTTATTTTATCATGTGCTAGAATATCCAATTACACTTTCATCGAAAATATAAAACATAGTTTGAGAAAATGTAACATGACATGTTCTTCCACTAAGCTCTTCAAATGAATCAGAATCTTGAATATCGACTCAACAAGTTCGCTCAGTTATAACACAGCTGCTTGCAATTATATTCTATATAATTAGGACTCTGCATCAGCAATTTTCTCGATCACAAAATCCCACGTTAACCTATGGGGAAACTTAATTACGTGATTACTCATTACCTAATATTTTAAAATCACATTTAGATAATTACATTAGGTAATGAGTAATTACTTAATTAAATTTTTCCTTTAGCTAACATGAGATTTTGCGATATGGAAGATATGAAGGGAGCGTCTCCTTATCCCATTGAAGGCCAGTAGTATATTATGTATATCACTTAATTTTACTCCCCAAATGCCACAATGGCACCAGAATTTTGGAATACAATTTTGCTTTTATAATGTACGTAAAGAAAACCTTTTACTTATTTTCAAATAAATATGTTTGCACTTTCTGGTACCATTCCATCATTTCAATACTTTAACATCTGAAGTACTTTGCCCCTGAAAAGGTTCAATGCGTTTCAGCCAACAACTGGATATTTTTGGAAGTTTGTGTATTAATAAGTAAGTATGTAATTCTTAATTGCTGCCACTAGACAGAGATTCTTTCACTTTAAATAACTATTGTAAAACCTGCAGTAGGAAGTGTTTTATTTGATAATGCTGGATATGATTTAACATATTAAAATCCAGGTCTTCCGTTTACTCTTCTTTTAGCATCAAATTTAACATTCAGTTGTTGGATAGCCATAAATGCAAGAATAATAAATATCAGTGTATTTCTAAATACACTGGTTTAAAAAAAAAAAAAACACGAACATAAAATCATGCGTTAAGCATGGATTATGAAACAATTTCCAACACATTCAGAATACTATAATAAAACTTCACAGGTTAATAAGGTGAAAAAGGTTTGGATAAATAAACAATTTGTAGAACACAAAACGCATTTAAAACACAATTTCATCAATTACTAACAAAAGACGAAAATCTGAATTGTCTTTGCAGCCCTATATATAAACTATAGATTTATCATATAAGAGATGCTTATGCTAAAATTTAGTTCAATTAGAAAACGTGTATCACAGTTGAAAATTCTTCTTCAGTCATTTTCATAAAAAAATTTAAATGAACTTTAGATGTTTTGCGTAGCCCTGTATGTGATCAGTAGAATTTATACACACTAAGAAATATGAAAAAAAAGTTTAACGATTCTGTGATGTTTCCGCATATTTCGGTCAGATATTCGTAAAGTTATCGCTAATTTCGGTCAGATATTAGGAAATGTTTCCACATACTTCGTTCAGATATTCTGAAACGTTTCCGCATATTTCGGTTGAATATTCAGAAACGTTTCTGCATGTTTCGGAAATGTTACTGGATATTTCGGAAATGTTTAGTGTATATTTCGATATATATAAATTCCAATATGGAGCATGAATAAAATACACCGCAAATGATTTTACTCCGTAGACCGTAATGTAATGGAACTATTTTGAGTGTTCCTGTAAATAAACGATGAATGCTATCCATCCATACTATATTCTATAGTACGCATCTTGTATGTACTTCCAGAGCTATATATAAATTTAAATGAGCTTGAAATAGGGAAACAATATTAAAAACCACTGCTAGCGATTTCCTCCCATAGGCCGTAATTCAACCGAATTCTTTTGAATGTCCCTGTAAAAAAAAGTGTAACTGCTACATCCTGCATTTTCAATACCGAATATGCCATAGTGAATATCAATAATATATATCAATTGCGTGGCAATCCGACTATATTTACGCGAGATAGAGCACGTACAGACGGCAGAGAGATGGCAGACAAACAAACCGAAGTCATAATCACTTTTCATTTATGTTGGAAAGCGTTAAAAAAGAAAAGAAATGCGTTCTCCAAAAAGTTGCAAACTTTATGCGTAACATGAATAATTTGCAAACGAAAAATCTCTTGGAATTTTCCGATATCAAAAAACAGATGAAAAACTATTTCTTCGCTTCAGATTTCTGTATTGAATGGTGTGCTTAAAAAAGTATTTTTTTTTCCAGAATAACTTTTTGGCAGGTTTACGGACTCATTTTTAAACGTAAAAGTATCATACTTGCAGGCATGACTATGGAAGTGATTTGGATTCGAACAGCTTTCATTCTTCAATAAATGTATTGCATCTTGAGTTATAAGCGGTTGTTATCTTATAATGACATTTATCAGGTTGATGCATTCATAAATTCGGTTCAAAATACCAGCTCTAAGAAAGTTTCTTAAGATGCTCTGAGTTTATCGAAAAATGGAAAACTATTCTATTTCATAGTTTCTGAATAAGAACACCAGTCAATTTCATGAATGTGTCAGAAATTTACCAGTTCATATTTAAGAACTGCCTTAATTGTTTTTTATTCCCATTAATCTAGGGGGAATTTCATTAATATTTTTTACATTTAAGAAGTTAGTTATTTTTTTAACACTTTCCAACATAGTTGAAAAAGGGTTTAGAATTTCGGTTTGTCTGTCCGAGCTCTAGCTCTCGTAAATATACTCTGATTGCCCTGATTTTGTTGTATGTTATTGATGTTTATTATAGCACGATCGTTATTGAAAATGAAGTCTGTAGCAATTTTAGTTCATTTACAGGGACGGTCAAAATTTCCCGATATATTACGGTCTATCAGAAAAAATTGTTTCAAGTTCATTTTAACGATGTTAGACAATTTCAAACATAATGAAATTGATAAGCATTTATATAGTGCATAGAATCATACATTCTGAAGAATATGGGTGGCAAAGCATTTAATATTCATTTACAGGACCACACAAAAGAATTTCTTTACATAATGGTCTACGGGGAAGTGTTTGCAGCGTATTTTATTTGTGTTACATTATTTCATATCTAATGAAAATGACGTACATTACTGAAGCTTACTACAAGATACTTTTTGTATAACATGATGAGCATAGTATCTGTCGTTCATTTACAAGGACACGCAAAATATTATGATAGATTACTGTATCTAAAGTACACTGTGTATTAGCTATAAGTACTGGAAATGCGATTTCATTTATGGTATGTGCATTTAACTAAACTTTTGCTTAGTATGTGATGTGAAAAAATGCTATAGATCATTATACAGGGCTTCACAAATGAATTTTCAGGCATTGCGGTTTATCAGCGTGAATGGCCAGCTTTTAATTGAATTCTGCACTTTCAAGTGGAATTATATTCAGTATAATAAGAAATGTTTGTATAATATAAATAAAATCATATACAGGGCCACGCAAAGAACTGAATACATGACCTCCTAAGGATGATAAAGTATGGAAGTGTAATTTGAGTAGTTTTAATTATGTTTTACCCTGAAATAAATTTTAGTTTAATATGTAGCGCATATAAAAATTTGTTGGTAATACACAGGGATCTACAAAAGAATTCAAGTACGTTTCCGTATATTGATAGAAACTTCTGGAGGCGAATTTTCAACCTATTATGCATTTCTTACTAAACTAAGTTTTAGCATATTTTGTAGAATATATAAAAATTATAGATTAAATACAAAACTGCACAAAATAATTGGGCTGCTTTTCGGTTGTGGGCGGTAAATCTTGAAATCTGGTTTTCAAATGTGTTACGAGTTTTGTAAAATGTTTACTTAGATTTTATTTTTACCTTATTGAACAGTAAAGTTTTGTTGGAAAGTGTTTCATAATCTATGTTTGAGGCATGATTTTTCTTGTTTGTTATTTGTTAACCTAAATTTATGAAAGTATGATTGAAATTGTTAGCAGTTTGCTGCTAGAATTATCGCCAAATGTAACTTCATGATACTCAATATTCGCCAATAGTTTCAAAATGTATAACCCTAAGGTCTCTACCACAGGTGAGGAATCGGAAACGATTTCCATCCCTTTGTAAAAAGACACGGATCTTAAAACAATGAAAAGGTGTTGAAAAATTAAACTCTTTCATTGAAAGGGGGGAATCAGTCGAACACATAACTTTTTCTTTTCGTACCGCTCGCGTCTGATTTTATAAGCTGTAATTTTAAACAGCTGTTTCTACAAATGAGTTCACGTAAAAAACTCATTCAAAGGTTCAAACGTGGCTAAACTTTTCGCTCGCTGTTTTCATCGCTGGTGGTGGGGTAATCAATAATCGTCACTTATTGACTACAAAGGGTATAATTACGGATGATATATTAAATACACTGCGCATGTAGGAATGACTTGTTACATGTTCTCAAAAAAGAGTTCGTTTAAAAATGAGTTGAATCAGTTTTAGCTTTGAAGAGGGGAAAAAAAACGAAAGGTAAATGGACGTTGAATTCACATGCAATGATTGAGTGAGGTGTTAAATTCCTTTATAAATCAACAGATTATTATATGTTGCTTTCAGAATCAGATGTCCACTGAAATGTAAACTTACACAGGTTGAAACTCGAAATTACATATAAATCTTGTTTATCCATTATTCAAGTAAATGTTATATATTTAAAAGATTTATTTTCAACAGAAAATAAAGTGTGTTCAATTAGATATGGATTTAGGTCTATAATATATAATAATCATTTTTATAGGTAAATCAACTATCAAAGCAATTATTTTAGTCATTTAATCAAATGCTTTTCTGTCAATTTTAACATATGCGTAGTTTTCTTTAGTACGGGTGCATGACCTTTGATCTAGATTAACAACGGAAGGATTTCAAACTGCTGGGTATTATTGTACTTATATTTGGGCTAAAATGAGATAATTATAACGTTTTCAACTAGGGATATGTTTTAATTACTCAAAAAATGCTTTGTTGTTAAACTTTTATGTTTAGATTGTGTGAATACATTTTTTTTTCACTTTCCTATAGTATAAGCATTAAATTTACAACTAATTTTGCAATTAGCAATTATCATAGTTTTCCATTTTTGTTTTTAATGCATAAATTTCATGAAACTGCAACTAAATTTAGATTTATTTGTTGCAATTCAAGAGATATTGGTAAAGGATTCAATGTTAAATTCCAGAATTTTTTTAACGTATTTAATACGTAATGTAAATATAAAAATGCTAGTTACTTTTGGTGTACAGGCAATAGCATTGAAGTTTTAAATAAATTAAAGGATACGTCCACAAAGCCTACTAATTTGTATACTTATGATTTTGAAAACCTCTTTTCCAATATTCCAATTGATTTGATTTATAATATATTAAAAAATATTTTTGATTTATTTTATACTCAAGAAAAACTTGACAAAAAAGCTTTTTACTTGAGTTTATGTAATTTTTCTTTTTGCAAAAATTTTATTACATTTAACGCCTCTATTATTTTATCAAATTTGTCTCATTGGCATGGGTACTAATTTTTCAAGTACATCAGCTAATTTATTTCTCTTTTATTATGAATTTAATTGTGTTTTACATACTAACGAAAGCTTTAAAGTTTGCAGATATATCGATGATTTAATTATTTTCGAAGGCAAGCTTTAAATATCGATTAATGAAACTTATCCTAATCGTTTAAAATTAAATAAAGCATCGGATAATTGTTTACATGTTAATTTTTTGGATTTAGATTTAACAATTACTGATAATATTATTCAAATTAAGCTTTTTGATGAACGCGAATTTTTCGATTTTAGTACTCAGTTCATGCCACATTGATTTTCAAATTAAAGTAAAAAAGTTTTTATAAATATTTTGGTTCAAATTAATAGATCTATAAAATATGTAATGTTAAGGAATTTTTGTATGCACAGATTTTCAAATTTACAGCAAATCTTTTTTTATAATAATTTTTATCCATATTATTTTATTTTTCATTATGTAAATGATCTTAGAAGTCATTTTTTGAAATAGCAACAGCAAGCGGGCCCGACACCATGAAGGTAGTTGAAGCGTCATCTTGAGTACATGAAGATGCATCTCTATGTTTTTCAATGCGGGACTCCAGCAGACTGAATTGTTATAAATGAAATTGGAATATGGAACGCCAAGTCAAGTAATTTTTTATGCTGGCTTTCCTTACAGCATAAATCTAATATGCTCCAGCTAAGAAAATCCCGGATGCGGACAGTGGAGATAGTTACATCTTTGAGGTATGTTTTTTGCAAGTCATTACAGGTCAGGTTTGGAGTATGGCTTCTTCCATGTTCATATTTCATTAATTTTGAGAAATTACAAAATTTAAACTTTAAATTTGATTGGATTTGATTATACTGCAATCGTTTTCTTTCCAATTTTGCTGAATTGTTCAATTTAATTATTCATAATTTTTCATAAATTTTCTATTATTTATTTTGAATTTTACTTTATTTTATTTTTATTTCAATTTTTTACACATTTGGAGTACTTGAGTTTGCCATACCTTGCGAAACCTGTGATGCTACATCATATATTTTTATACTTCTTTGCTCCTCCGACCTTCCGATAAGTTAGGAGCTGTGTCTATTTTGCAAGTTGTGTTAGTATTTTTTTGTCTCCCATGTTTAATGACTTTAAAATGTTGTTTTCTTGTTTTACACCACTTTTCATTGAATTTTCACAGAATTTTTATGAAATGTAGCAAAATGTTTTTGCCAAAACTTAAAGAAAGGGTGATAGTAAAGAAAAACCCTTTTAATTTTCAATTTATAGTATAATATAATATATATAGTTGTCTGAGCGAAGCGAAGGCTAATACTCAGCGAAATATTACTGTCCGGACACATTACTACTACGATGGATATTAACGCCATGTCCTACTAAAAAAAAAGCCTAATAAAAACCTTTCGTCAAGCATAACTCAAAAAATATTTGTCGGATTTCGTTTCTGATTGCACCAGAAGGTACCTATGAGGGTCGCCTACTGAATGCGCCTACTATGAAAAATAAGTTCCAAACCGTTTAAAAATTATATAGAAAAAACTGATAAAAAAGCACAATTTATCTGCATACGTCACAGAAATTTCGTGTGCGTCACTTTCACCGTTTGATGTTTTCGTAGACAACTGGTTTGAACACATGGAGCAAATAAAAAAAATACGCAGGCAGTAATATTGAATAGATCAGTTTCAACCACGTGATCACAAACCTTGCAACAACCCGTGGCAACCAGTTTTGGTGGGCAAACAAATAATAATACAGTACCCCCTACCACGGTGACCGTTTTTAGCCTGTTGTATGACATACAATTGTGGATGATTAAAACAAAAGACATGAGTGTTTATTGCTCCGGGAGGTTATCTTTCTCTGGATGTCTGTCTGTCTATCATACAGCATGCAATTTTCTTGTAAAGGATGATATTATTATGCAGTAAAACCACCATAACGGACACGCCCGATTAGTGGACACCTCTATTTAGCGGGCATTTTTTTGATTACCAACCCTTAAATAACTCTACATTTTTTACTCTCAGTAGCGGACACCTCCAAATAGAGGGCAAATTCTGCCATCCCGAGGTGTTCGCTATTCAGAGGTTTTACTGGTAAAACCTCCATAGCGGACACACCCGATTAGCGGATACCTCTATTTAGCGGACATTTTTCGATTACCAACTCTTAAATAACTGTACATGTTTTACTCTCAGTAGCGGTCACCTCTAAATAGAGGACAAATTCTGCATTCTCTGGGTGTCCGCTATTCAGAGGTTTTACTGTATATAATATTGATAGTTATTTTACAGGGCCGCACAAAAGAATAAGAATATATGAAACGAATATAAACTAAATTCGGGATTGGTAGATCGCTGATGATAATGTAATTTTAGGATGTTGTTACAGTCACCCGCAGCATGTTTTTAGAGTTTCGTTCATCTAACGAAACCCTACCTGTCTCACTCCTTTGTCTGTCTGTCTGTCCGTCTGTCACAGAGCCCGTTCTCAGAAACTATATATGTCGGAGACTTGAAAATTTGCATACTTATAGCCGAACACCACACATCAAAAGGCAAATAATAAAATTTTGAAAAAGTCTAATATTTAACCCTTTGGGCTCTAACTTGTGTATTCTTAGCAATTTTTCTAACTCAGCCCTAATTTAATTAATTTGGAGACATAAAAGTTTTGTATACTTATAGCTGAACATCTCACATCAAACGACAAATAATAAAATTTTGAAAAAGGTTTAATATTTAACCCTTTGGGCTCTAACTTGTGTATTTAAAGCAATTTTTCTAACTCAGGCCCTAATTAAGTTGGAGACATGAAAGTTTGCATACTTATAGCTGAACACTTGCGATAACACGATAAATCATAAAATTTTGAAAAAGTCATATTTAACCCTCCGGTCTCTAACTTCTGTATTTTAAGCAATTTTTCTAACTCAGCCCCTAATTAAGTTGGAGACATGACATTTTGCATACTTATAGCTGAACACCTCATATCAAAACACAAATAATAAAATTTTGAAAAAGTCTAATATTTAACCCTCTGGGCTCTAACTTATGTATTTTAAACAATTTTTCTAACTCAGCCCCTAATTAAGTTGGAGACATGAAAATTTGCATACTTATAGCTGAACACTTCACATCAAACGACAAATAATAAAATTTTGAAAAAATCTAATATTTAACCTCTAATATTTTGTCTCGCGCAATTTTTAAATTTAAACTGTTTTGCAATACTATTTTTTGTTCATTTTGCATAATAAGTGTAATGTGACGTAATTTCTTCTATTTCAGACTTCTAACGCATGTTAATGAATTTATTTTACAATATCCTTTCTCTTTTAAAATTCACATGTAAAGTTTTTATGGCGTAATTTCCAATAAGTGCCTTCTTTTTATACCTAATTATTTAATTCAAATTTGAAGGGTTTTTTCTGTTTATAATAGTAACGTGTAAATATTTTTTTTTTTATTTGAAGCAAACGTTATTGTTTGCGCTGTTTATACAGTTGGCAACAATTTAAATTAATACCATTCTCTAAGATATGTAAAAAATATCTGTCAAAATGCTGAATATTTGAATTTAAAATAGAAATAAACCTCACAAAATGAGTCAAATTAAAAAGATTAATGAAATCTGCACACCGGGATCTTCTATTGAATAAAATGATCTAAAAATGATTAAATTCCCATGTATAGCTTTTGCTCCTATAAAAATTATTTAATGGAACGATTTTGTCCAACTTTAGCATTAAATATCTCTTTAAAATAATTCTTCGATTTGAAAACTGTATGCATTAGCGTGTTGATGAAACATTTCGCTATAATACCACCGATTTTCTTATTTTTGTATGCAATAGTTTTCTTAATATTAACGAAGAAAGACCTCCGGTCACAAAAAATTCAAAACCGTCGGCGGCGGTGACAGCGTTAGTTAGTTTTTTTAGAATAGAGAGATATAAAAATGAAAACTTGTCTATCTGTCTGTTTGTAATTCTATAAAAATCCACAATTTGAAAGCCAAAATTGTGAAAAGATACGCACATGTGTATTAAAACATGGCCCAGACAACTAAAGTAATCCGGAATCAAAATAATTTATAGTTCATTTTTAATTAATAAAAAACCACCAATTTAACAGCAATTTCTTATCAAATTTAAACATTTTTCGTTATAGCAGTTGCCAACAATTAAAAAACACAATAAAACTATTACTACAACAATTAATTTTCTACTGCAAGATTTCCACGTGAAAAATGAAAATGAAATAAATAGTTTGCCGAATTTAAAAAAAGGGTGAATATTACGTCATAACTTTTCTATTGCAAGATATTCACGTGATATAAGAAAATGAAATAAATGGTTTGACGAATTTAAATGAAAGTGAATATAACTTCATAACTTTTCTATTTCAAGGTTTCCACGTGAAAGAGGAAAATATTACGTCATATTGGAAATATAAAGGACGTGGTGGATATAGTATAACGTCATATGAGTGTGAAAAATGTATTGAAGCATGATAAAAACCCGATTATGGAAATATTGGCGTATTTTAACATTATTGCTCCAATTATAAATTGAAATAAGTTCATTTATAGCTGTATTTTTTGCGTCTGTTATGTACATTTATACATTTTTGTATAGCGTTTTCATATGATTCATTCATATAACATTTCGACTGCTTTTTTTTAATGTTTGTTTTGTGTTGTATGTTAAATTTTGAAATAGATTTTTCAGAACAAACATCCTTCAAATTCTGGGCAACGCCGACACTTCAGTTTGTAACAGATAAATGGCTTATGTATCTGTACATCTAATGCTAATATTATAAAGTGCTACAATATTATAAAGTATATAATATTTATAATGCTTTTACGTTTGTGAGGTGTTATCTCTGAAACTACATAGCCAACTTAAAAAAATGTTGCTGGCCATCTCTGCTCCGAAAAAAGACTATTTTATGTCAGTGCAAGAACCTATATCGCTGCAGGAGCAAAAAAGTTCTAAAATTGTGATTTCTGCGATATTGATTGGGTTAGAAACTTTAAATTTGGTGCGGTAGTTACTTTTAAGATGTAAATGCTCGTAATGAACGCTCTCAATTTGACGGATAAACGTAAAAATTTCTAGAAAGGTTCTAAACTTTGATTTATTTGGAGTACTGAAATTTTTGGGATACTGTTGGGGTTAGAAACTAGAACTTTGGCATGGTAGTAATTAATAAGATGTAAATGCTCGTTGTAGAACGAATTCTAAAAAATAGATAGACTAAACGAAGCGGAAAAAGATCTAAAGATGATTTAAGTAACGAAGTACATGGAGTTGTTAGGAATATAAACATGAAAATTGACATGGCTGTATTTATCATGACTTAAATTCTCGCAATAGAACAAATTCTAAAAATGTCGCTATATAAAACAGTGCAGAAACAAAAAACTTTAAAAAATTTTCTATTTCTGTGTTACTGCTGAGCCCAAAATCTTGAATTTTTGTTTCGGGTTAGTTTTAAAATATACAATTGTCTCTATGAATGGTTTCTAAAAAATTTAAAATTTAAAAAGATGAAATTAAAGGAAAGCGATCTCAATTACCATTAATTTGGAATTATTAGGTACAGCAACTTTAAATATTTCATAATGCTGCATTTCCTCCGCAAAACATGCGATTTAAATGCAACAAAACTGATAGATACCCACCTAGCATTAAATAAATTGTGTAAATATTGAATAAAGACCTGTATGAAACATTGAGTAGGTTGCCCGAAAGTACTTGTTAAAGTGTTCCTTCTCTAGGCTTTTCTCTCTCTCGCCAAGGCCACTAACAGAGGGAAGTGCCGTTTTAAATATGATATGAATTTTTTATCCGATTCATTTTTCTAGACATTTTATCATAAGGTCATATTCTCAATTATCATTAGTAGATTTTTTATATATTAACTTATTCTGGTGAAATTTCATAATCGGGTTCATATTGGCGTATGTTAGCTTGCATGATTTGCTGAATAAATATGTATGGATTTGTAAATCACTTCAAATGACACTTTGACAGCTCAGAAGTTATGCAGACGATATATTCAGATCTCGTGTCATACTTTATGTTGTAATCATTGCCGATTTCTTTTATTTAATATATGCTAAATACAGCTCAACTTGTGCAGAATATGTTTGAAAACAAAACAATACAGCGTATGTAGTGTCCAGCATACACTCATCATTTAAATCCGATCGAGCATATCTAAAACACACTCTAATGAAGCATTGCATGCCACTGTTGATGTATTCGGTACTTTGATATTATATTAGATTTTGAGGAGAGAATTCCTTAAATATTATCGACAACCTCATTGCATCCGTGGAAAACAGATATTGTGCAATATTAACTATTCCGGGGGAGCACACACCATATAAAGTATAGTCCATTCTTTTTAAACATCATATATTTGTCATTTAAAGTTACTCAAATTGATGCGGAGCGTCTGATTATGCTCTTGACATCATTTTATACAGTTAAAATTCCGATATAAGTAATTTAGTGTTTCCTTTTTCTATTTTACTTTTAATATATTGCGTACTTTCAATTTTATATCCATGCATGGCTGTCTTGAATGGTTTGATTTCCCATTTTTTTAAACAGTGTATACGAATTTATATATAAGATTTTGTAATTCTACGATTCGTTTATTTTCATCATTTCAATTTATCGCAGTATATGGACAATTAAAGATAACATCTTATTTTCTTTGCTTCCACATGTTATTATTAAATCTATGTTCCCAGTAATATCGCTCAGACTAATCCCTCTGAGGGAAGTCCTAGTATAGTATAATATTTATAGAACAAATAAATTAGTATAACATTAATAAATATACAAATAAAAAGTCGAAATAAAAATCACTTGATGACGTAAACACGTGTAACTTACTTAAAATCAAGTGAATGTGACATTTATGATCAACCATTATTGATTTTAATCTTATAGTTTGGCGATAGATTATTGGTCGACGAGATAACAAAGTAATACCAAAAATGCATATGTAACTGGTATTTCAAAACGAGGTTTTCGCCAAATTTTCGTAAAAAAGAAAAAAAAAATCACGCAAAACCTGCTGCGCGTATATGACATCTGGTCAAATATTACCATTCGAAAAAAAAAAAATGCTAACTGTCGAGTTGAAAAAAAGCTGTTGGCGAGATTTGCATCTGGCTAGCGTAACAGTATCAAGAACTCTCTGCAACCATGGCAAATTTTATATAGTTTTATTCGAAAAAAAAAAGTTTGATTTTTTAATCAAATTGGAAAACTTACGGTCCCATATTGGCGCGATTTTTTTTTCTAACGCCAATGTCATATACGGAACAGGCACTTAACTGACGCCAAAGTATCGTTATTTTGCTTAATATGGTAAGCCGGATGTTGTTGTTTATGCTGTTGATGCGTTCCTCAAATTGGTGTCGTTAAAAACTTGCGCCAATATGGGACGTATATGACATCTGTGCCAAACTTTCATATGAACGGCGAAGGGATCAGACCGTATTTGTTTATGGCAGTGGATGACTTGAACTATTATAAGACAGATGAAATGATGGCGATAGAATAATATTTGGTGTCTTATCACCTGTGCCTGGCTAACATTAAAGTACCAAAACGGCACCTAGAGTATAAAAAGCGAAGTGGTCCGCCTGGAACTGTTGATGATAGTCACATGACTTAGGCTATTGTTATAGAGATTGTTTTAAAATACCGGGAGACAAAGACTCTATATACTTAATTTATTTTATTTTGGCTTCTTTTCAAATGTTTAACTGATCCTCTTTAATCAAAAACGAAAACAACCATTGGATGTCTTAACAGCAACTGACTCGGCCTTAAATTTTTGCAATCAAAGGGAATTGAATGGAAACCCGTTTACAGGGAGATCTGCAAAGCTTTTTTCAGTATAATTCAATCTTCTCTAATATTTTTTTAAAAACCCATCAGATTAGCGTGTTTTTAGATTCTGCGGTATCTTTACGGGTATTGGCGAGCGTAGCTTGCAGGGGGCAGAGCCCCCTCGTCATTCTATATATCCTTCGATTTCTGAATTAATCTAGATTCAACATAAAATTCCGAAAATAGAATCAGAATATAATGTACGGTAAAAGTTATTACTTTTCTTTTTTAATGACAACTCTTTCATGTTACAATTACTTTCCAAGAGCGTTTGATAAGAAAAAAAATTAAGTAACTCGATGAATGTTTTTTCAAATTTCCCGAAGTAAATTTCTTTTTGTATAAAAAAGAAAAGAGCAAACTTTGTCAATTGACGTTTTCTTTATTACAGGTCTCATAAATATTTTACTCTTCATAGGAAACGATAATTATCACATTTTTGTGCCGTATAACCACGATTGCTAAATTTGATCATCTGTATTTATATTTTAACTTTTTTGTTTACTCTAGAATGAATGTTAGAATTTCTATCCTTCTTGTACAACTTTCCGTGGAACATCTGAATTGGTTTGGCGACATGACAATCGTGTCGTGTCATTCTCAAATGATGTGATGTCAAATCAGATATGGTTTTCTTAATTACCTTGAGAAACAACAATTATTAATTATCTAGCTATTTTTATTTACGCTCTCAATTGCTCTAGGAAGTATTTAATTGCTATCATAAAATATATTCTTTCTTTTAAGTTTTTCCGTCATTCAGGCTTAATAAAAGCATAATAATTTATAGAATGTATCAATTCATGCTAATAATTTATTTCTCTTTTCTTAAATAAGCATTTATTTTCCAGTAAAATAATAGATCATTATATTTCTTTATGATATAAAGGTAATTACATATTCCATAAATAACGCCTTTTTCAGTTATGCTTAAAAATATTATCTATACTTAATATTATAAAGAAGTAAAAATTGTGTGTTTCTTAGAGGTAATCCCTGGAACTACCGAACCGATTTCAAAAGTAATAGTACAAAAATGATGGTGTTAGTCCAACTTAGAACATAGGCTATATTTTATGTCAGTGCCACTACCCCAGAGGGCGTGCAGGAGCAAAAAACGTTCTAAAAATGTGATTTTTGTGTTACTGAAGGGCCTAGAAATGTGAAATTTGGAATATTAGTTACTTATAAGATATAAATTATGTCTAAGAGCATTTTCTAAACAATTCGAAATTTAAAAGGGGGTGAAAATTCAAAAAAGCGTTCTAAAAAACTTTCTAAATGGTGGTTTCTATATAATCTCAGGAAATACTAAACCGATTTAAAAAATAATGGTGTCAAAATGATGGTGACAACGCTTGCTCCAAGATTAGGCTATATTTTATGTCGGTACCACTACCTCAAAGGGGGTGCAGGAGCAAAAACAATTCTAAAAATGCGCTTTTTGCGTTACTGAAGGGCCTAGAAATATGAAATTTGAAATATTAGCTACTTATTAGATATAAAGGATTTCTAAGAACAGTTCTTAAACAATTCGAAATTTAAAAAGTGTGAAAATGAGGCGAAAAGTGTTCTAAAAAACGTTCTAAATGGTGGTTTCTCAGGAAATATCAAACCGATTTTAAAAATAATGGTGTCAAAATGATCGTGGCAACCTTTGCTCTAACATAGGCTATGTTTTATGGCGGAGCCACTACTCCAAAGGAGTTGCAGGAGCAAAAAACTTACTAAAAATGCAATTTATGCGTTACTGAAGGGCCTAGAAATATGAATTTTGAAATATTAGTTACTTATTAGATATAAATTATTTCTAAGAACTGTTCTTAAAAAATTCGAAATTTAAAAAGAGTGATAACGAGCGAAGAGGGTTCTATAAAACATTATAAATGGCGATTTTACACAATTTTGGGAAGTATCAAATTGATTTCAAAAGTAATGGTCATAAATTGATGGTGACAGACCTTGCTCTAACATAGGCTCCATTTTATGCTTGTATCAGTACCACCTGGGGGTTGCAGGAGAAAAAAACGTTCTAAATTGCGGTTTTTGTGTTATGGAAGGTACTAGAGTCATGAAATTTGGAACGGTAGTTACTTATAAGAATCAATGATCTCTAAGAACATTTCCTAAAAAAATCGAAATTTAAGAGGGGTAAAAATGAGCAAAAAGCGTTGTAAAAAACGTTCTAAATTGCAATTTCTGTACAATCTCAGGAAGTACTGAACCAATTTCAAATATAATGGTGTAAAAATGATGGTGACAGCTCTTGCTCCAAGATAGGCTATTTTTTATGTCTGTTTCCACTATTCCAGAGGAGATGCATGAGTAAAATCATTCTAAAAATGCGATTTTTGAATTATGGAAGGTCCTAGACTCATGAAATTTTGCATGGTATGTATTTATTAGAATAAATGATCTCTTAGAACATTTCTTTAAAAATTAAACATTTAAAAGAGGTGAAAATGCGCGAAAAGCGTTCTAAAAACGTTCTAAAGGCCGATTTGTGAGCAATCTCAGGAAGAATCAAACTGATTTCAAAAGTATTGGCAGGAAATTGATGCTGACAGCCTCTGCTCTAACATAGACGCTATTTCATATCGGTATCACTATCATCTAGAGATTGCTGGAGCAAAAAACGTTCTAAATTTCGAATTTTGTGATCAGCAGGGGCTAGCAACTCGAAATTAGGCAAGGTACATATTTATTAGCTATAAATTATCTTTAAGAACAGTTTGAAAAACTTGGAAATTTAAAAGGGGTGAAAATACGCGAAAAGCCTTCTAAAAACGTTCTAAATTGCGGTTTCTACTCAATCTCAGGAAATGCCTAACCTATTTCAAAAGTAATGGTTGCAAATTGATGGTGACAGTCCCTGCTCCAACATAGGCTATATTTTATGCTGCTGTCTCTACCATCTGGGGGTTGCAAAAACAAAACATGTTCTAATTTGCGTTTTTTGCACAACTGAGGGGTGTAACATTTTGAAATGTGGCATGGTATTTACTTACAAGAATACAAGATGCAACTGCTTTCTAAGAACAGTCGAAAGAAAATTCAAAATTTAAAAAGATGAAGTGATCAAAAAGCGTTCTAAATTGCAATTTTTATGCAATCTTATCAAATACCAAACCGATTTAAAAAATAATGGTGACAAATTGTTGGTGATAGAACCTGCTCAAACTTAAGCTATATTTTATGTCTGTGCCACTACCACCAGAGGGTTGCAGAAGCAAAAAACTTTCTAAATTGCGATTTCTGTGATATTGAAGAGGCTAGATATTTAAAATATAGCATGGTAGTTACTTATAAAATATAAATGCCCTCGAAGGACAGTCGAAAATAAATTCGAATTAAAAAGGGAGGCAGCGAAGTGGAGGTGCGAAAAGCGTTCTAAAAAAGTCCTAAATTACAATTTCAGGGAATATAAACCGATTATAAAAGTAATAGTTGCGAATCAATGGTAATAGTCTCTGATCCTACATGGGCTATATTTTGTACCAATGATTCTACCACCTGGGGTACACAGGAACAACAAACTTTCTAAAAAAGGTCTTTAAAAGCTTTCTAAATTACGTTTTTGTGGAATATTAGGAAATACCAAACCGATTTTAAAATTAATGTTGGCAAATTAATGGTGACAGTTCCAATTTCAACATAGCCTTTTATGTTGAGAGAGGTGGTAGCACTTGGAATTTTACATGATGGTTAATTTTAAGATGCAAGAAGATGGTTTCTAAAAAATTCAAAACTTCAAATGAATACTGAAATGAGCGTATTAATTGAGCATAAATGTTTCAAACTATTTTCTAAATTATCATTTATTTAGTTTTATTTCTTTTTATTAATTTAAGTCTCATTTCTGCCTAATGCAGTGTAATAATGAAGTTTAGTCAAACTCTGTTTTAATTAATAATTTTTAAATTATTTCTAAAAGTATAATTTCTTCTAAAAAAAATTAGACATATAAATATCACTTAGCATATTTCATCTATTACGCGAGCAATGCCGCGGTGTTTGCTAGTATCATGATAAATCAATGTTTTCACTTCCTTGTGCAGTTCAAAATTTCGTACGTTGAGTGTAATAAATAACTAATTTGTTCTCTTTTCACTCAGAATAATAAATAACTTGATAATTCATTTTTACTTTAAAAAAATATACATTATATAAATAAAAACTTCAATTTCTGTTACATTCAAAGAAGTAATTCGCCTTTAGAAAAACAGACCATTAATCAATAAGATAATATAATCTGTCATTTTGTTTACTGAATCAAAACTTCTTTTGGTATTAAATGATGAAATATGTTATGAAATGTTATTCTATTAATTTCCCCCTTTTTATTGATCAAACTAAGTACGTTAAATGTAATCATTATTAATTTGGCTATTGGTTATTCCTATATTCGCCAAGATTGTGTCAATTTTTTATTATTTTGTTAAATGTTTGCGAGTTTAGTTATTATGTAGCCAACTCATTTTTAAAAGCCAAACACTGGTATGTTCACTCTCTTAGCTCTGTGTTGCTGCTTGTAGCACGGGTACACGACATTTCGGTCCCGACACTTCGGTCCCGCCATTTCGGTCCCGCCGTTTCGGTCCCAAGACATTTCGGTCCCTGGCCATTTCGGTCCTGAGACATTTCGGTCCCTGGCCATTTCGGTCCTGAGACATTTCGGTCCCTGGCCATTTCGGTCCGGAGACATTTCGGTCCCTGGCCATTTCGGTCCCGAGACATTTCGGTCCCTGGCCATTTCGGTCCCCGGCCATTTCGGTCCCCGGCCATTTCGGTCCCTGGCCATTTCGGTCCTTAGCCATTTCGGTCCCTTGTCATTTCGGTGCCCACCACCTTATAACTCGTATTCTAATTGTCGTGGGCCGCCAAACGCTGTAATTTAAACATTATTTGGGACCTTTTTAAAAATTTTTAACACCCCCCACCCCCCAAATTAAAAAAAAAGCTGAATATAATAGTCCGATAAATTTAAAGTTTTATAACTCGCGATAATGAAATCACAGCGAGCTGAAAATTTGTTTGATTGAACAATGTGATATAATTTTACAGGGGACATTGTCTTTTTATTATTATTATTTTTTAACAAAATGAATTTTTTAAGCTGTATTATTTGTTATTAATATTAGGTATTTTATCTATACTATAAACTGCCATAGATGATTTTTTGGTTGTTTTCATACGCTTTTTAGAACATTTAAATTATCATCATTAATTAAATAATTTAAAAAAACTGTTCTTATTTTTTCTCCTTCTTACAATTAGATTAATAATAAATGTCTTCAATAATTCAATTGGATACTTATAAGCTATTGTAAGTAAATATTTCCTCAAATCATTCTTCTACATCCTCTCCTTTAATAATTCAGAAATGAGATATATTTATTGAAGGAAAAATATTTAATTTTTCTTATTACTTTTATAATACAAAGTTATAATTTTGTTTTCATAAGTTATTTTACCATTATAAACATTGGGAAAACAATAGTGATTTGGTAATTAGGTGTGCCAGGAAAAATATTTTGTTGTCAGAAAACTCCACCCACCGCTTCATTTTTTTAAAAATTATTATTGGTTGCATTTTTAACAGTCTTCTCACCCATTGCAGACGATTTTTGTGAACTAATTTTATTGAAACTGGGCCTATTTCTTTGTAATAAGATGATTATTTTTTATTTTATGTAATAGTGTAAGTATTATTTTAATTAATTTTATTTCCAATTTTTAACTGACAAAACTAAGGTTTTTAGGTGCGTTCGTAATTATATAAATACGTAGCACCTATAGTCGTCGTTCAGTCCGTCCGTCTGCCCGTCTGTCTCCGCATATAACAGAGCAAAAACAACCCAACCGAATGGTCTGAAATTTTAAATATATGATTGTTGCATAATTTTGTCTAGCCATTTCAAATTTTATGGATATCGGATGCATAGTTTAAATACAGGGACTGTCAAAAGTTTTTCTTTACATTACGGCCAATGGGAAAAAATTATTGCAAGTGCATTTTAATGATGTTACAGCCTTCCGAGTGGTCTGAAATTTTAAATATATAATTGTTACAAAATTTTGTCGAGCCATTTGAAATTTTATGAAAATCGGTGTATAGTTTAATTACAGAGACAGTCAAAAGTTTTGCGTTACATTACGGGGAATGGGAAAAAATTATTGCAAGTGCATTTTAATGATGTCACAGGCTATGCACTCATGAAGTGCAAAAAAAAATTATACATTCAGTACAATATGGGGTGCCAAAAATAATTATAAAACTAGTTATAGTACGAACGCACCTCATTTGCCACGTTTGACGAGCGATTTCCAACTTGTTTGTATTTGTCATTTATTTATTGATTTTTAATATTACCATTTTCCTCCCACTTTCCCAGAAAAAAAATTAATAATTTTTTATTTTAGTTTTATTATTAATTATATTAATAGTTTTAAATTTCGGTGACTTTAAATATAAAATAAATAAACATGCAAAAGATAAATTTCAGTTTATAACTACTATATGATAAATTGAATATAAAATGTATTATGTATTGAGTTTATTTTAAAGTAAAAAAATGTAATGTATATTAATAATGTCATTAATTTAATAAATTAATGATACATTAAATAAAAAATATATTTAATAAAATATTAATTTAATTTTTATACTAAAATTCCTAACTTTTTTGAGAATTAATTAATAGCAATTATTAGTAGCAATTATTAATAGCACTTAAAGTTTTTATTCAAAAGTTTTAATTTATAATTTCCAAAAAATAATATAGGAATTTTTTGAAAAATCAGTCAAAAACATAAAGTCTAAGTAATAATTAATTAATTATTAAACATAATAATAATAATAATAATAATAATAATAATGCAACATTGTGCAAATACGTAAAAATACCTTTTAACAGTGTTAGGTGATATTATGCAGATTTTAATTTTTTAAGTACAGTTATAATTTACAATTCGCAAAAAGTAAGAAATTATTAATTAATTATAATTAAAGAGCAAAAATAATATTATAAGCTAACTAATAAATGAATAAACAACATGTTTATCTTCAGAACCCTTATCACTTTTATACATCCTAATGAAGTTAATAACGTTATAATAACCGAAAATTAAAAAAATATACATTTGCATTTATCCTATAAAAACTATTATATAGTTCATGTAATAGTTTTAAACAAGCAATTGATAAATTAGTTATCTAAACAATTAATAATTAAAATAATTTTGAATTGATAAATACGTTTAATAAAAACAATTCAATTTTTGAATTTTTTTTTTACTTAACAATATAACTATGAATGTTTTCAACTTGTCGTGCAAGTTAAATTCATGCTGTATCAAATTTATTGCAAACTAACGGCAAACAAGTAATCAAAAATACTGCAAACTTACTGCAAAGTAGTAATCTTTCCATATCACACTATAAGTTTAACCCCTTCGAAGGGGTCAATAGACCTGATCAGGTCTATTGATGCGAAAGCGCCGTCAGAAGGCGCATGCATAGGTTTTATCACCATAGACAAGTTTAGGTAATATTTGTACTTTTCATTTCGAGCATTTTTTGGTATTTAATAAGTATAGCGTTTAGAAAAAACGGTACCTACCGAATAAAATTTCTGCAATTTCTGCGTATGTGCTGATTCTCATTGTTGTTGAGTCTCTCAACAGAGAGATTTTCTGCTTTCGTGAATTAAAGACAGTCTTGCCATCAGTTTCACAACAAACTACTCATGCAAGTGGGTGATGGTATACCTTGCGGGAGATTTGCTGCGAATTTCTCAATTCAAATTTGTCACGGCAAGATAATATCAGGAAAAATCAAACTTTCTGCTAATGTTCACGCTATCTGGGTTACCTCAAAAATTTCCATGGGGAGCGCGGCGGATCGCATGAACGGGTCATGCGATTGACACTTATGTGAAATCATTATCCAATATCTATTACAGCACAAATTCTTAATTCAATGGCAAGAAATTAAACATTAAAATTGCTGTTTTACACTTAACCACTTGGCCCTAACTTTATTGTAGGCAAATGTTATGTAATATGAAACTTGATTTAACCCATTCGCTGCCAAAACCAAGAATTTTCAAATTTTTTGTTGAAGGTCGTTTGCAAGCACAAACTCAGAAAGATAAATTTCGCTTTACTAATACAGCGAAATTTCTGCTAATAAATGAGGCATTTATAGTGGTGACAAAGTAATCAATAAATTAAAGCCACGAGTATACTCGTGAATGACAGCGAATGGGTTAATTAAATGTAACTCTTCAGTATGCGCTCAGATTTTTACATCATAAGTTAATCTTTTTCACTGGTAAATATTAATGTAACTTGAATGTATTATTAGTTGCAGTTATAAAGATTGGTCTTATATTTTTTATCCATGCTTTTTTTTTTTAAATTAAGAAATTAAATAAGGATATACCTAAATTCTTAAAGTTACTCGAAATACTTCTATCATATATACACAGTCAAGACAAGATTCCAAGGACTGGTAAAAAGCTCCCTTTTAGACAGGCTTCCATGTAAAGAAGTGTAATTAATTATACTTCTAAGATACACTACCTCAATAAGATCTATTGTTCGTTTCGCAGGGATTCTGAAACTCTTCCGTTTGAGACTGGATTCCGTTATAGAAAGATTCCGCTTTCACAGGTTTCACTATGCTTCACTAAAGAAGGGTGAAAATCCCCTTTTCAGACAGGTTTTCAGCAAATTTAATTGTATCGCAATTCCTATTAAGACCATGTAACGCTTATGTTAAAGACAGGATTCTGTTATAGACAATTACTCTTTTGACAAGTTTTATTCTATTCATATGATATAAATAAGTATATTTATATAAATACACAAAACTTTTAAAAATGGAACCTGCCTATAACGGAGTTCTGTCTTAAACATAAATGTTCCATAGTGCTACGGAAAAGAATGCTATACAAATACACCAAATAACACGGAAACTTGTGTAAAACGGAATTTTTCACCAATATTTACAATTTTATCTTGACAGGTTTTATTATATATATAACATGAAGGGAAAGTTCTGGACCCTCCCCCCCCCCCGAAACGAAATCCTGGCTACGCCACTGCATGTCGTCCCGGTTTTTTTAAGCCATTAAAGATGAAAAATGCCGTGTGGCCACAAAAAAGCGCCGGCTGACTAGAACAAAGAGAGCGCGAGTAGAATAATTCTTCTATCTGGATCTTTATTTAGCATAATCAAATGGGGGAAGCCAAGACATCTACACTTGACATATATATATACATGTATAATATTCTTTTGAATGAATAACATATAGATATCAAGAAAAGCCAAATATGTTTTCTAAATTTCCAAATTTCTTCATTGTGATATATTTATAAAATTTCTTAATTTAAAAGGAAATTTTACGTAAAAGTGATTCACTATACATTATTATTTTGAGATTTTATGTTATTTTTTTTGTATTTTCATTTTTATTTTTTATTTGTCATATTAAAACATGTAGGCTGGTTTAATTCTAAGTATATAAGTCAAATAAATAACAAAGAAATATTTGAAATACAGAATTAATTTTAAATACGAAAAGAATATTTTATGACAATAGAAATTTTAAAATTTTGATTTATGTTTATTGCGCTCGTAGTTTTTGAATGTAATAAGCATATAAAAGTCTTAAATATATTAAAAAGGATTTGTAATTGTTGCAAACCACTTCACCGTCAACAGGTATGTGGAAAAAGTGCTTTTATCCCCGAGTTATCTCGGGGCAAACGGTGAAGTGGTTCAAAATTAAAAATATTTTTTAACTTGTCATTCGACACCGGTAGAAATAGCGGTAATATTATTGTTACATGTAAAAAGATTAATGCAAACTTTTAAATAGTTTTTCAAAAAATAGTAAATTAAAATAACTATTAAAATAAAATAGAAAGTTCTAGTCTGTTCCGGTGCAGAATTTAAAAAATAATGTGTATTTATCACAATTCCATGTTAAGAACCCCCTTTTTAAAAAATATGTAAAATGCAATACATTTAAAATTGATGCGCCGTTAAATAATAGGATAAAATAAAGATTTGTAAAAATATTTGCAGATTTTTTCATTATTAATCACATAGTGTGCAAATTATATACAATTGAATATGTGCATTTTGGCATGGGCATTTGCATATGAAAATTAAAGCTCGACTTATAAATATTTTTAAATTGTCTGGACTTTATATTTATGATAGACTAAAATATGAGGAGCTTCTATAAAGAATCCACAGAACTCTCCCTTCCACCACTCCTGAAAACGATTACTTCTACCATATAAAATTTGCATGGGGTGCTACAATTTGATTGCGAGATATAAGTGTTTGCGGTTTTCGGGCCCTTATATTCGGTTATACTAAAATTTCAAGGGTTCAGTTAAAAAATCTTATAATGTATCTCCTTTTTTAAAGATTACGTTTACCGTACAAAATATGAGTGTGATTACGATAATTACAGAGAGAGTTATAAATGTTTTAATTTATCAGGACCTTATACTTAAGATACACTAAAATATATAAAAAGCCAACAGAGCCCCCCCCCCCCCCCTGCCTTATAAAACGATTATGATTATCATAGGAAATTTGTGTGGGCTGCGACAATTTTGATCTGTGTTATAAGTGTTTGCGTTTTCGAGTCCTTATATTCGAGTTATACTAAAATTTAGGGAGTTTAGTTAAAAAATTTGATAATGTCCCTCCTTTTATAAAGATTACGTTTACCATACAAAATATGAGTGTTTTGCGATAATTATAGATCGAGTTATAAATGTCTTAATTTATCAGACCCTTATACTTATGATACACTAAAATATAGAAAATGTCAATCCCCCCCCCCCTTGATTTTTAAAATGATTACCATACGAAATTTGTGTGTGTTTACTAAAATTTTAAGGCCTTTATTTAAAAAACTCTACAATGTCCCCTATAAAATTGTCACCTATTTCAAGTGCACAAAATTTCAGCTTGCTGGAGAAGGGACCGAAATATCTCGGGACCGAAATGTCTTGGGACCGAAATGTCTCGGGACCGAAATGTCTTGGGACCGAATTGTCTCGGGACCGAAATGTCTTGGGACCGAAATGTCTCGGGACCGAAATGTCTTGGGACCGAAATGTCTTGAGACCGAATTGTCTCGGGACCGAAATGTCTTGGGACCGAAATGTCTCGGGACCGAAATGTCTTGGGACCGAAATGTCTCGGGACCGAAATGTCTTGGGACCGAATTGTCTCGGGACCGAAATGTCTTGGGACCGAAATGTCTCGGGACCGAAATGTCTTGGGACCGAAATATCTAGAGACCGAATTGTCTCGGGACCGAAATGTCTTGGGACCGAAATGTCTCGGGACCGAAATGTCTTGGGACCGAAATGTCTCGGGACCGAAATGTCTTGGGACCGAAACGGCGGGACCGAAATGGCGGGACCGAAGTGTCGGGACCGAAACGTCCTGCTTCCTTGTAGCACATTGGCTCTAATGGCGATTCCCTGCTTCATGGCAAATAATCTACAAATAATATTGAAAATATGTGGATTATTGTTTTTGAACCTGCACTTCAATGATTCCTATTTTACCTGGATGCGTTTTACTTACCTGCACCTTATTATTAAAATTGATTTTATAAAAAAATTTCTCATAGCTCAACATCGGACAGCTAACTACAGTATAGATGAATATTTATTAGAAGTCGCAGGACATTATAGATATTACAAAAAGGTGTGTTCTTTACAATTACTAAAAGAATAATGATCGCATTCTTTGAATGTTTAAGACAAAATTTCTTTCGAATGCATACCATACTAAGTATTATACTTACAGGACCAATGAAATATTGTATAAATCATGTATTGTTCATGACTGGTTGCAATGAATAATTTTGAAAAGATTATTATCTTAACGTGATTTATGAGAATGAGAATGTCATTTGAGATTGTTAAGTACTTCACATAAAAAGATAATAATGCAAAAAAGTAAAAGAAATCAGTCTTATGTAAAATCAAATCCGTGACCTTCTGTCACAACAATTTTGTTTATCACCATTGAAATAATTTTAAGTCTATCCATAACGGTATATCATAGGTGCATCTTTTGATTGTCATACTAGAACATATCTTGATAATCGTTATCGTATTTGTTGGTGGTTATAAACTTATCCACTTCCCACGCTTTTCAAGTCATTCTTGCATACACAGACCATCAAACTAGATCTATCTCTATATAAAAGAAAAGAAAAACGTAGGAGCTTATCAGAATCAAAATATTAACAATGTATTAAACTTTATATTTATTCCTCTAGCATAAAGAATTACCACACAGTAGCGGCATTATACTTTTGTGTTATATAAAGAAGAACACCCATGTTACCGCCTTCCCATGATCGAATCAAGGTCCAGGTCAGTTTACAACTTAGTCAATACACTTGTTATACACGACATATTACTCAAAACCTAATTCATTTGCCTGATTACCTCCGAAAAACCTATTCTTATGTCACAAGTGATGGCATAAATCTATTGAAATCGAATCTAAATCCCCTTTTGATATCATCGAGAGTCCCGCTGCCGCAGATGTCTGCCGCAATTATGGACTTTCAAAAGAGTCCTTTACCGGATTAGCAGAGTCAGTTCATTCATCATTCTCCTGGGCACTTGTAAGTTGTAAGACGGATATGCACGCTAATTTTTCGAGGCCTTGTCTTATGCTGATAAAAGGGTATTGAGTGCTTCTATAGCTGTCCATATTTTGCCATCTTTGTTTCAGCCAACATCACATTTACGTCACGACATACACTCTAGGGGAATTCTTGTAATCATCCGCTGATACACGTTTCATTTAGATTTAGATGAATTGTTTCCTTCTGAAATTGGATGCAATTATTTGTAAAATTATCCAGCAACATCTTTTCTAGTCAGCGATTATTTTATTTCTGTAATAGATTAAGTATAATCAAGAATAATTTGCAAACGTCTCTTATTACTTACTTCTATCTTCAATAGAAGAAAATATTCTAATCGAAATTTTTTTTACTTCGGATTTTCAACAGATTTACGCGTTTTAGATGTCAGATATCCCCCAAAAACATGTTTATACAAAGATACCGTCTGTCCGTGTGTCTGTTTGTCGCCATTGTAAGAAAAGCGCATGAAGTTATGTATAGAATTGAACCAAATTATGTGTGTATATTTTTGGCTATGGCCAGTATGTCCGCCTTCAATTGGGAAATATTCCGCCGGAAGGGGGCGCTGTCATAACGATTTTTGTGCCATTTCAATTATTGTACTATCGAAAAGTGTGTGAAGTTATGCATAGAATTGAACCAAATTTTTTGTGTATGTTTTTGGCTATGGCAAGCAGTTCCTCCTTGAATTTAGAAATATTCCGCCTGAAGGTGGCGCTGTAACAGCGATTTGTGTATAATTTTCTCTATTTTTCGCAGGTCTAATGTACATCGGCAGATCGTGCAGCAACAGTAACTACGCATCCTGTTAAGCCGGCTATTCTCAAACAAGCTAATGTACAATAGAATAACGAAAAATTATTGATTTTTATAAATATCATGATCGAGATTAACTCGTTTTTAATCCGATTAATTGACTGAAGCAGAAATTTAAGGTGAAAGTCAAAGTTGATATAGTATTGAACTAATAATATTGAAGTATTAACATTTATAACTTTTTTTTTTTTTTTTTTTGAAACATTAAGATGCATGAGATATAAGAAACTTTTGGGATTGGCACATCCAACTAGTTGCATAATTAAACTCTGATGCTTATATTGATAGAAGGAATGTCATTATACAACAACTAAAATAAGTAGAAAAATTAAATTAGCAAACAAGTAGGTATAATATTGGATAAAATAGAGACCGAGTAAGCCCAAGGAACAAATGCTATTTTTTCAAAAAATAAAATAAATAATAAAATAGAAAGAATTAATGATTTATATAACGTAAGGTTTTGAATGTATTGTTCAAAATTTCAAAAAGTTAACTAACTTTGTGTATGATTTAATATTCAAAGAATATTAAAGAAAAGAAAAAAAAAGAGCATTTTCTAAGATAAAAACGTTGATATTTTGTATGAAATTAGTTTCTCGGTCCAAAAAGAATGACTAAACAAACAAAAGCGTTAGTATTTCGACTGAGATAAGTAAGATTTTTTTTTTCAATTGATATAAAATGTATTGTGCTCGATAACACCTTAAGCATTGCTTCTTTTTAAAAAATTACAGTTGACCAAAAAAAAAAAAAAAAAAAAAAAAAAAAAACCACAAGAAATCAAAGATCATAAGAGGTTTGACTTATTGGCTGGAAAAGGGATATATCAAAAATCAAAACAAAAACTAAAAGAACTAAAGTTATTTTAATAAATCAAAGAAGACAAAACTAAAAATATTTGAAAATGTTGAAGCCACCAATACTACAAATATTTAATTCAAGAATATTGTACTCGGTGCTCAGCGTCTCGAAAATTCTGCTTAAAAAAAGGCATAGGTTATTTACGTATCGCGATGTTCGAATGCAAATTTATGCGTCATTTTATTCAAAAAAAAAAAAAAAAAAAAAAAAAAAAAAGAGAGAGAGAGAGAGAAAGCATCTACGTTAACTACGTAACTTATAGTACTTAGAAAGCGCAAAATTACATGCATTTACAATTTTGTAACTACAAATCGATTATAATTTTTAATTATTCTCAAATGTTTGTAGTGATTTGTTACTTGATTTATTGTAGTTTAACAATAAATAAAAATAATTATGATATAATGTTTTTATTATTTCATAATCAGTTATATTTTATGCAATTCATTCTCAATAAGAAAAATTTTAAGAGGATAGCAGAATGAAATTATATTTTTCTTTCTCTCTATTTATACCTATTAATCTGTTTATTAAGCAAAATTTAAGATATATATTTTTAATAACTTAAAAGAAAAGGACACGAGTTTCAATAAAGTTTTACATTTTTACAGTTAAAATTCTACATAATCTGTTTTTAAAGAGCACGATATAGTATAGATGATAGTAATGATTCCTATCCATGAAAATTAGGGATACTCTTTATCGTATGTATGTACTTACTTTTTTAATGCACTTCTGCACAAAATGTCTACAATTTTTAATTTTTCTGCGTAGATTTTCCTTTGTTCAGCAGTATTTGAAAAGTATAATAGAAAATGTTTATAATTTATGATAATTTCAAAACATTATAAGGCTAGCAAATAATGCTGAATATTCTTGGAGACAACATTGCCTGCAGATTAATTAAATATGAATAAGAAGTGCATCATGAGACTAATTCAGGGTCGTCTATATCCTCGAAGAAAGGAACGCATATCGTAACAAATAAGTAACATAATAACAATCGATGTAAAAATCAATTAAAAACTTACAATTAAATGAAATTTGTTCATCCAGAATTAAAGTATTTTATTAGTATATAAAACTCACGGTTTGCCTTGGACTTTAAAATCAACTGTTCAAACAGATTTGTTATTAGTAAAACTGAGAAAATTATAAAAAGGTGAGTCAATTTTACAAAAAATAAGTTATATACACAAATAATCTGAAAATCTTAAGTTATATTACGATAAAATTTAAGTGCAGTTTAAACAATAATCAAATATGGATGGTGATGCATCCGAATTATTATTTTTTTTTCCTTTACGACGAAGAAATAAAGTAAAAACTAGGAAACAGGAATTCTGCTTTTCAGAATTTAGTGTCGCCCCCGATGAAAAAAAATTATATGTATATATAAATAGTAAAAAACATATTTCAATTTTAAGACTTAAAGCACACACTTTATTTTATGTAAAATGACGTCATTCGGATCCGCTTAAGAATGCCACATTTATGATCCACTCTTAAACATCTACAGTAAATCATGCATAGGATGTCACCATCGCAAAATAATACACAAAGGCAGCAAAAAGATGCCGTCATTAAAGAAACCTTCCAAAAAAAAAGGCCATCTGATGATTAATAGGCCTTCATTTGTTTGTAACATTAATATATAATAACTTAAAATTAAATATAGTTTATCCTCCATGTTTTAACCGAAATTATTCGTTTATATTTTTTTCAAAATAGCACGCATTTTCTTTCAGTTGTTATGAGAAAATGGCAACAAAAAGATATAATTCCTATTTTTTAACTATTTTCCCTTTACTATCTACATAAATGGTGCTAAAAACTACAAAAAAATTAATATTTCAAAAATCAGTGGAGATACAGTTTTTAAACAAATTGCAGTTAAAAGTACTTTTTTTTCCCAATACGACGGTATAAAAATTTAAAATGTGCGATGCTTAGAAATTTAAAAAATTGCTGTAGAGTATTTAATTGTACAATGATACGTCTGGCACAATGAATGGGCACAAAATAAGCTGGGGGAAAGAAATAGCATACCGTACAGGGGGCTAATAATAATGACCTTTTATCAAATCAAATGATCCTATATTTTATTAAAATATTTATTTTTTTTTTTTCTAAAATTTGATTAATTTTACGTTGTTTGCAGTGCGAGTGACAAAGTCAAAGGACTATCGAACTAAAAGTCAACTTATGTATTTTTAAGTTTGCAGGAATTTAATTTTTGTTTAAATCAGTGGTTCCAAATCTTTATTTTACCTATATTCAAGTATATATTGTATTTTGTACTTTTAAATGGGGAGTTTTGAAAATTTAATAAGCATTATTTTTGGAGTTCGTATGCATTAGGTCTATTTTTTATATTTAAACATTCCTTTTCAAAAAATTTTGCTAATAAATGGGTTAATAATTAGTCTGCAATTCCCCCACCCACCCGCCCACTTAAAAGCCATAGTGCCAAATTGTGGAGAAATTAGCACCACTTATAAGGAAGCTGAGATTTAAACGAAACAAGCAGATAACATAAAAATCAGACTAAGCATTATTGAATTGTTCCAAATCAAATGATGGGAGAAAAAATTCTGAAAAATCGTTTGATTTATGGATAAAATTTGAATAAATTTCAAGCTCTGTTATAACGTTGTTGGTCACACTTTCTGACAATTTTATACAAATTTCCATTGTACGCGGTTGTGAGAAATTTAAGCGGATTATGCGTAACTACTCATTTTTTCCCTAATACATTTCTCTTTTGTTTTATTTTATTTAACAAATGTAAGCTTTTAAATTAATTCTTCAAATGAACCGAGTAAAAACGGGTAATCGTCGAAATCACAATGCATGCTTCCTTTTACTCGACGTATATGGACATACGTTAGTCAAATACATTACCTTTTATTTTTCTTTAATGTAAATTGTGATGTTTTCACATAAGAATTCACATTTCCAAAATAACATTTTTAGAGACACAATCAATATTATGGGATTTTAAGCGTAACGGCTGGTCTCCTTTACATAATTCATGATTGCATAATCGTATATTGTTATCAATTCGCATTTATAATATATATTTAAGTTAGTTTCTGAAAATAAAAATAGGTCTTTGACACGTGCGACTAATAGTTTTTGTAAAGTTAGGTTACTAAACTTATATAAAGGATCATAAGTGCATGTATTCATATACTTATCACCCCCCCCCCCGGTCCTTCCCACTATAGCTGATTTTGTGTGTAAGCAAAGATAGGCGAAATTTGCCTTCTGACGTATAATTATATAAATAAACAATTTTAATTCCTTTTTTCTTATTTAAGGCTGTTCTTAACTGCTCTGCTCAACAAGCGCAAAACGTTTTGACACATTTACAAATTCATTTTTTAACGGAAAGGTATAAAATTAAAAAGCCTGGCCATGGAATCGATTTGGAATTGATCTGTTTTTTCCATTTTTTGATCAATCAATTACCTATTGAGTTATAAGGAATTTTGATCACGTGACAAACACGTTTTTCGGCCACTCTTTCTTCCTCCGCGCGGAAATTCGGTTCAAAACGCCCACTTTGACCCTATTTTCTGAAAGATCCATTGCGTTTGCAAAAAAATAAAAAAAAAAAACAGCTCAATTACATAGTTTCTGAACAACAACACCAGCTAGTTTCATGCATTTTCGAACAAAAATAAATTAAAACTTATGTCAGAAAGTTGCCCTTTTGGATTTGAGAACACCCTTAAACACTTAAACACGCTGATTATTTGTCGGTGAGAAGCACATTGCTTTATGTAATTCATATATTTTTTTAAACATTTTCCAAAAGTTGAACTAAAATATTTCTTTATTCAATATCTATATATATAAAAGCCGTTCTTTGAGTGTATGTCCTTTATACAAATCTTCAATTTTTGACAGAATTTCATAAAACTTGCCTTGCTGTATATACGTTTTAGAACATGAAAAGGATCGCTGTCTACTTTTAAAAAATCATCTGACAACTATTTATCCCTTTTTTCTACCACCTTCTATAATTTAACATTATAGAAATCTCTGTTTTTTTTTTTGTTTTTTTTTTCTAATTCAATCTTTTTTTCTGTTGCTACACATCTAAAAAACTGCTCAATAATTAAAATATATATATATAACTCGAGTACTTTGTTTTATAAGCCAATAAAAATTCAGATTGTCTAACTATATTTTTTTAATTTTAAAATGTACGTCATTCAAAGAAGAAAATGCATATATATGTAAAAACTTTAACTAAGCATGTGTTAAAATGACTTAGTACCTTATTTGAATGTTTCTGATGTTAATAAAAACTTATTTTAATGAAGTCGTTTCAATATCAAGAAATCAGTTTAGGAAAAAGATAATAATTAAAAAAATCGTTTGCTATCTATGACATCACTTTCTAATAATGTTTTATTCTGTGGGGAATCTCTTGATCTTCTGAAATTAATTCTTATTATTATCATCCATAAAGTGAAGGCTTTATTTTTAAGCCACGCGAACTAAAATTTCAGTAAATTCAAAATCATTTGGGTGTATTTCTTGCATTTTTCTGCGTATTGTCGGGGAAATCCTATTTTTCTGTCACACTTGCTGAAGAAAACAAGCATTCTGATTTTAAAAGCTGAAGTACTTTACTGTAATTACGATAACGATGTTTTTTTTCTGAAATACAAACGGTTGCTACGTTTTATTTCCTATTTTGTTGGCATACTATATCATTAATTACCCCATTTAACTAAGTCTTTCAATACCTTAGATGCAATGAGAGCATTCTGTGATTTATATTGTTACAATTACATAAAATACGATTTTTCTAAGATTTATATTAAACAGAAAATGAAATTTAGCAAATGTTTCTAAGAGTTAGGTCCTTCTCTTTTAAAAGAAAGCTTCCAGATTAGACATAAGGACTGAAAGCTTATGGAATTTGATGTCATTTTCAGGTTAGTCGCTGTAGATTTAGTTTTCATGAATGAAAGTTTAAGCTTAAAATTAATCAGGCAATCCTCCCTGGAATATCCGTGGTTAAAGATGGCTATATACTGCCTGTTCACAGCGCAGAAAAAAATAGCTTTTAATTTAAAACACTAAAAGCTTTTTACATTTACTATATATTTTAGAAAGTCCAAAAGGTAAGCCAAAAAGAATTTTTGGTACTTTAGTATTAACAAGCTGTTAATCGTGATTTTTTTCTTTTTTTACTATTTATAGCGACCTTTATTAAACTGAAATTTTGAATATTCGATTTAATTTGTTTTATTTATTTATTGTAAATTTTAATTTCGTTTGCCGATTTAGTTATGGAATATTATACGGAAAAAATGCTGAATTATTTACATTGAAGAGCAATCGGATTCATCTTTTGTAATTGGGTTGCACGCATATTTATAAAATATTCATGCTTAAAAATTACTTTAAAATACATATAAAATCAGTATGCTGAAGTACACTTTTCAGACAAATATCATTGAAAGTACTTTTTGTTTTTCATTCGACGTTGGCAAAATATAATGTGCAATGTTTAGAGCTTAAACAATTTGCATTAAAAGCAAAATTTATAGGTGGGGTCATTGCCACCATAAATATGATTCCAGCGTTACTCATGGGCATGTCTTTTCCTTATAATACTACGTTAAGTGCAAACGGTTTCATCTGTCGTAATTTGGTTGCACACAAATTTTAAAATATCCATGTCTGAAAAATACCTTAAAATCCGTTAAAAATCAGAAACAGGAGATACGATTTTCAAACAAATTTCATTTGAGAGTACTTTTTCTATTCGACAACGTAAAAGATGAATTGGACAATTTTTAGAAATTAAGAAAAAATCCAGTAAAAGCGCAATTTATGGATTAGGCCGTTGTCACCATCAGTATGATTTCAGCGTTACTAACTGACATGTTTTTGCTTTAAAATTTAGATAAATGGTATGATAATGAGAATTTCACTAAACTGTTAATACTAAACTGTATCCAAAAATGCTACGCCATATGTTTTTTTTTTTTTTTTTTTTTTTTTTTTTTTTTTTTTTTTGTATTGCCTTTAAAATAATATATTATTCTATTACAACCCGCCAAAGTAAACGCGCATTCTGATGCTTAAAGTTGAGGGATTTCACTATGGTTGCGACATAGTAACGTCATATTTTCTTATTATATGTTTTATCTTTTATTGACGAGAATGCACAAAGCTCCATTATTGTGATTGCCATATTATTTCATTTTACTTTATTTTACCTGGAAGACCCCCATCACTAACACGGGTAAAGTCGGGTAATTCTGCTAGTCTGTATACAGTTGAGTCTCTCTATAACGAAACTCCATACATCGAATTTCTCTGTATAACGAATTTTTGGAAGGAACGGTCCCCTTTTTCCCATGATCTCATTAAAAACAGTCTCCATATAGCGAAATATCTATCTCCATATAACGAATTTTTCTTAAAATGTTCTTTATTTATTGTTTTAAAAAAGCGTCCAAATCACATGAAATCAATTTTCCATCACTGATTTGTGATTTATTGTTCAGTGCTGAGTTTTTTATATTACTTTTCTACCTTGAATCTCCTTGTTTTTTTTTGTTTTTTTTTTATGCCCAACGAATTCATCTCTCCCGCCCCTCCCACACACCTTCCAACATACTTCTAAAAACAGTGTCAATTGGATTGTTACACATATAAGAGCGGGATCAGAGAGATAATTGAAGTTTAAGGTGAATGAGAATTCAAATGGAGGAAAATGTTCCCGATACAATTTTTCATTCCTTGCTAAAGTGTGAACATTTTTTTGAGAGTGTAACAATTTTGAAATCAAAACAGCGACAAATTCAGATTTCTTCGTCTAAAATTAATGTAAGTTTTCTTTATGTGATTTTTATTATGCTTTCAAATAAATGTCTGTTCTTTTTTTTTTTAACTGTTTCAATAATTCAAAAATAAAATGTTAGGTTAATATTTATAGTTAAAAATTTCAAATTCTTAATTAAACACCTCAAAAGTAATTTTTGTTCAAAATTTATACATTAAATAGAAATTTTAACTCATTCTCTATACAACGAATTTTTTACTGGAACAATGCATTTCGTTATATAGAGACTCGACTGTATATAACATTCGTTCTCTGAGTGTATGTCCTTTATACAAATCTTCAATTTTTGACCGATTTGCACGAAACTTGAACATACGTTTTGGAACGTGGAAAAGATTGCTGTCTACTTAAAAAAAAAAAAAATCAGACCACTATTTACCCCTTTTTCTACCACCTTCCCTAATTTAACATAATAATAGTAATATCTCCTTTTTATTTTTTCTAATTCAATCGCTTCTTTCCTGTTGTCAAAGTGCCACACCCTAAAAAACGCCACAAAAAAGTGATAACGCGTGTATTTTGCTTTTATTTGCCAATAAAAATTCAGATTTTCTCGCTAATACTTTTGCATTTTTGAAATCGACTTCGTTCTAATCAGAAAACGGAAATTTTTTCTATATATATATACCCTATATATATAAAATCCTAATGAAACGAATTTATGAAACGAATATATGAAACGCCTGAAATGTATCGATTCTTTGAATCGACTAATTGAACAACTGACTTTGTTTCACGGCGATTTCTCCTAAAATATGGAATACTTTGCAATGAAATTAACACCAAAAAGTCCGTGTTGATCCACAGATCTCAAAACTGGTATTAGAATTTTTAAATTCGAATTAGTTTTCGAAATATTAATTATTTTCTAATTTTAAATACATTTTTTCTAATGATGGCAACTCAAATTTTAATCATAACAGAATCCGTGTTGATTCACAGATCTCAAAACTGGTATTAGAATTTTTAAATTCGAATTAGTTTTTGAAATATTAATTTTTTTCTAATTTTAAATACATTTTTTCTAATGATGGCAACTCAAATTTTAATCATAACAGAATTTTTTTTTTCATAATTCAGAAAAGGTTACTATTTTAAATTAATTTGGGGACAGTTTGGCCTCCTTTAAATCTATGCTAAGAACAATGCTTTTTTTTTATTTCGTTATCATTTTATTAAATACAAAACTTTCATTTAAATTGATGGATTTCACTTCTTTAAAAAAAAAAAAAAAAAAAAAAAAAAAAAAAAAAAAAAAACCGAAAAGAAAATATTAGGCACAGATGTCATATACGCACCGGGGTACCTAATTGGCGCACAAATGGCATTATTTTGTTAGACATGGTAACCCGGCTATTGTTTATTTAATAATTGTCTGAGCGAAGCGAAGGCTAATACTCAGCGAAATATTACTGTCCGGACACATTACTACTACGATGGATATTAACGCCATGTCCTACTGAAAAAAAAGCCTAATAAAAACCTTTCGTCAAGCATAACTCAAAAAATATTTGTCGGATTTCGTTTCTGATTGCACCAGAAGGTACCTATGAGAGTCGCCTACTGAATGCACCTACTATGAAAAATAAGTTCCAAACCGTTTAAAAATTATATAGAAAAAACTGATAAAAAAGCACAATTTATCTGCATACGTCACAGAAATTTGGTGTGCGTCACTTTCACCGGTTGATGTTTTCGTGAACAACTGGTTTGAACACATGGAGCAAATAAAAAAAAAATACGAACGCATTAATATTGAATAGATCAGTTTCAACCACGTGATCACAAACCTTGCAACAACCCGTGGCAACCAGTTTTGGTGGGCAAACAAATAATAATGCAGTACTCCGTACCACGGTGACCGTTTTTAGCCTGTTGTATAAAATCTGGCCTGTTGTATGACATACAATTGTGGATGATTAAAACAAAAGACATGAGTGTTTATTGCTCCGGGAGGTTATCTTTCTCTGGATGTCTGTCTGTCTATCATACAGCATGCAATTTTCTTGTAAAGGATGATATTATTATGCAGTAAAACCTCCATAACGGACACACCCGATAAGTGGACACCTCTATTTAGGGGGCATTTTTCGATTACCAACCATTAAATAACTGTACATTTTTTACTCTCAGCACTGGACACCTCCAAATAGAGGACAAATTCTGCCCTCCCGAGGTATTCGCTATTCAGAGGTTTTACTGATAAAACCTCCATAGCGGACACACCCGATTAGCGGATACCTCTATTTAGCGGACATTTTTTCGATTACCAACCCTTAAAAAACTGTACATGTTTTACTCTCAGTAGCGGTCACCTCTAAACAGAGGACAAATTCTGCATTCTCGGGGTGTCCGCTATTCAGAGGTTTTACTGTATATAATATTGATAGTTATTTTACAGGGCCACACAAAAGAATAAGAATAGTATATGAAATGAATATAAACTAAATTCGGGATTGGTAGATCGCTGATGGTAATGTAATTTTAGGATGTTGTTACAGTCATCCGCAGCATGTTTTTAGAGTTTTGTTCATCTAACGAAACCCTACCTGTCTCACTCCTTTGTCTATCTGTCTGTCCGTCTGTCACAGAGCCCGTTCTCAGAAACTATACATGTCGGAGACTTGAAAATTTGCATACTTATAGCTGAACACCACACATCAAACGGCAAATAATAAAATTTTGAAAAAGTCTAATATTTAATCCTCTGGGCTCTAACTTGTGTATTTTAAGCAATTTTTCTAACTCAGCCCCTAATTTAATTAAGTTGGAGACATGAAATTTTGCATACTTATAGCTGAACATCTCACATCAAACGACAAATAATAAAAGTTTGAAAAAGGTTTTATATTTAACCCTCTGCGCTCTAACTTGTGTTATTTAAAGCAATTTTTCTAACTCATCCCCTAATTAAGTTGGAGACATGAAAGTTTGCATACTTATAGCTGAACACTTGCGATAACACTATAAATCATAAAATTTTGAAAAAGTCATATTTAACCCTCCGGTCTCTAATTTCTGTATTTTAAGCAATTTTTTCTAACTCAGCCCCTAATTAAGATGGAGACATGAAATTTTGCATCCTTATAGCTGAAATCCTCACATCAAACGACAAATAATAAAATTTTGAAAAGGTCTAATATTTAACCCTCTGGGCTCTATCTTGTGTATTTTAAGCAATTTTTCTAACTCAGCCACTAATTAAATTGGAGACATGAAAGTTTGCATACTTATAGCTGAACACTTGCGATAACACGATAAATCATAAAATTTTTAAAAAGTCATATTTAACCCTCTAGGTTCTAACTTGTGTATTTTAAGCAATTTTTCTAACTCAGCCCCTAATTAAGTTGGAGACATGAAATTTTGCATACATATAGCTGAACTCCTCACATCAAACGGAAAATAATAAAATTTTGAAAAAGTCTAATATTTAACCCTCTGGTATCTAACATGTGTATTTTAAGCAATTTTTCTAACTCAGCCCCTAATTATGTTGGAGACATGAAAATTTGCATACTTATAGCTGAACATCTCACATCAAACGACAAATAATAAAATTTTGAACAAATCTAGTATTTAACCTCTAATATTTTGTCTCGCGCAATTTTTAATTTAAACTGTTTTGCAATACTATTTTTTGTTTATTTTGCATAATAAGTGTAATGTGACGCAATTTCTTCTATTTCAGACTTCTAACGCACGTTAATGAATTTATTTTACAATATCCTTTCTCTTTCAAAATTCACATGTAAATATAGTTTTAATGGCGTAATTTCCAATAAGTGCCTGATTTTTATACCTAATTATTTAATTCTAATTTGAAGTTTTTTTCTGTTTATAATAGTAACGTGTAAATAATTTTTTTTTTATTTGAGGCAAACATTATTGTTTGCACTGTTTATACAGTTGGAAACAGTTTAAATTAATACCATTTTCTAAAATATGTAAAAAATATCAGTCAAGATGCTGAATATTTGAATTTAAAATAGAAATAAAACCTCAAAAAATGAGTCAAATTAAAAAAATTAATGAAATCTGCACACCGGGATTTTCTATTGAATAAAATGATCTAAAACTGATTAAATTCACATGTATAGCTTTTGCTCCTATAAAATTTTTTTTAATGGAACGATTTTGTCCAAATTTAGCATTAAATATCTCTTAAAATAATTCTTCGATTTGAAAACTGTATGCATTAGCGTGTTGATCAAACATTTCGCTATAATACCACCGATTTTCATATTTTTTGTATGCAATAGTTTTCTTAATATTAACGAAGAAAGACCTTCGGTCACAAAAATTTCAAAACCGGCGGCGGCGGCAGTGAGAGCGTTAGTTACTTTTTTTAGAATAGAGATATATATAAAAATGAAAACTTGTCTATCTGTCTGTTTGTAATTCTATAAAAATCCACAATTTAGAAGCCAAAATTGTGAAAAGATACGTACATGTGTATTAAAACATGGTCGAGGCAACTAAAGTAATCCGGAATCGAAATAATTTATAGTTAATTTTTAATTAATAAAAAACCACCAATTTAACAGCAATTTCTTATCAAATTTAAACATTTTTCGTTATAGCAGTTGCCAACAATTAAAAAACACAATAAAATTATTACTACAACAATTAATTTTCTACTGCAAGATTTCCACGTGAAAAATGAAAATGAAATAAATAGTTTGATGAATTTTTAAAAAAGGTGAATATTACGTCATAACTTTTCTATTGCAAGATATTCACGTGAAATATGAAAATGAAATAAATGGTTTGACGAATTTAAATGAAAGTGAATATAACTTCATAATTTTTCTATTTCAAGGTTTCCACGTGAAAGAGGAAAATGTTACGTCATATTGGAAATATAAAGGACGTGGTGGATATAGTATAACGTCATATGAGTGTGAAAAATGTATTGAAGCATGATAAAAACCCGATTAGGGAAATATTGGCCTATTTTAACATTATTGCTCCAATTATAAATTGAAATAAGTTCATTTATAGCTGTATTCTTTTGCTTCTGTTATATACATTTATACATTTTTATATAGCGTTTTCATATGATTCGTTCATACAATATTTCGACTGCTTTTTTTAATGTTTGTTTTGTGTTGTATGTTAAATTTTGAAATTGATTTTTCAGAACAAACATCCTTCAAATTCTGGGCAACGCCGGCACTTTAGTTTGTAACAGATAAATGGCTTTTGTATCTGTACATCTAATGCTAATATTATAAAGCATTATAATATTATAAAGTATATAATATTATTAATGCTTGTACGTTTGTGAGTTGTTATCTCTGAAACTACATAGCCAACTTAAAAAAATGTTGGTGGCCATCTCTGCTCTGAAAAAAAGACTATTTTATGTCAGTGCAAGAACCTACATCGCTGCAGGAGCAAAAAAGTTCTAAAATTGCGATTTCTGTGATATTGATTGGGTTAGAAACTTTAAATTTGGTGCGGTAGTTACTTTTAAGATGTAAATACTCGTAATGAACGCTCTCTAAAAGGTTCAATTTGACGGATAAACGTAAAAATTTCTAAAAAGTTTCTAAACTATGATTTACTTGAAATACTGAAATTTTTGGGATACTGTTGGGGTTAGAAACTAGAACTTTGGCATGGTAGTAATTAATAAGATGTAAATGCTCGTTATAGAACGAATTCTAAAAAATAGAAAGACTAAACAAAGCGGAAAAAGATCTAAAGATGATCTAAGTAACGAAGTACATGGAATTGTTAGGAATATAAACATGAAAATTGACATGACTGTATTTATCATGACGTAAATTCTCGCAATAGAACAATTTCTAAAAATGTCGCTATATAAAACAGTGCAAAAACAAAAAACTTTCAAAAATTTTCCATTTCTGTGTTACTGCTGAGCCCAAAATCTTGAAATTTTGCTTCGGGTTAATTTTAAAATATACAATTGTCTCTATGAATGGTTTCTAAAAAATTTAAAATTTAAAAAAGATGAAATTAACGGAAAGCGATCTCAATTACCATTAATTTGGAATTATTAGGTACAGCAACTTTAAATATTTCATAATGCTGCATTTCCTCCGCAAAACATGCAATTTAAATGCAACAAAACAGATAGATACCCACCTAGCATTAAATAAATTGTGTAAATATTAAATAAAGACCTGTATGAAACAGTGAGTAGGTTGCCCGAAAGTACTAGTTAAAGTGTTCTTTCTCTAGGCTTTTCTCTCTCTCGCCAAGGCCACTAACAGAGGGAAGTGACGTTTTAAATGTGATATGAATTTTTTATCGGATTCATTTTTCTAGACATTTTATCATAAGGTCATATTCTCAATTATCATTAGTAGCTTTTTTATATATTAACTTATTCTGGTGAAATTTTATAATCGGGATCATATTGGCGTATGTTAGCTTGCATGATTTCCTGAATAAATATGTATGGATTTGTAAATTACTTCAAATGACACTTTGACAGCTCAAAAGTTATGCAGACGATATATTCAGATCTTGTGTCATACTTTATGTTGTAATCATTGCCGATTTCTTTTATTTAATGCATGCTAAATACAGCTCAACTTGTGCAGAATATGTTTGAAAACAAAACAATACAGCGTATGTAGTGGCCAGCATACACTCATCATTTAAATCCGATCGAGCATATCTAAAACACACTCTAACGAAGCATTGCATGCCACTGTTGATGTATTCGGTACTTTGATAGTATATTAGATTTTGAGGAAAGAATTCCTTAAATGTTATCGACAACCACATTGCATCTGTAGAAAACATATATTGTACAATATTAACTATTCCGGGGGAGCACACACCATATAAAGTATAGTCCATTCTTTTTAAACATCATATATTTGTCATTTAAAGTTACTCAAATTGGTGCGGAGCGTCTGATTATGCTCTTGACATCATTTAATACAGTTAAAATTCCGATATAAGTAATTTAGTGTTTCATTTTCTATTTTACTTTTAATATATTGCGTACTTTCAATTTTATATCCATGCATGGCTGTCTTAAATGGTTTGATTTCCCATTTTTTTTAAACAGTGTATACGAATTTATATATAAGATTTTGTAATTCTACGATTCGTTTATTTTCATCATTTCAGTTTATGGCAGTATATGGACAATTAAAGATAAGATCTCATTTTCTTTGCTTGCACATGTTATTATTAAATCTATGTTCTCAGTAATATCGCTGAGACTAATCCCTCTGAGGGAAGTCCTAGTAAATGTATATTTACTTTTATTTCTTTTTTTAATTTATATAAATTATTTTGTTCTATAGTAATTAATTTTTTTTTTTTTTTTTGCTATTTCCTTTTGGAAATAATAGAAAATAATTAAAAAATACGGTACAATGTAGTAGTTATTCCATCACCCAATTTCGCAAATTATATAAATCGTCAAACCACTCGCCAAATTGTACAGATTGACAAAATTTTTATTTTAAATAACGAAAGAACAAATAAATTAGTATAACATTAATAAATATAAAAATAAAACGTCGAATTAAAAATCATTTGATAATGTAAACACGTGTAACTTGCTAAAAGTCAAGTGAATGTGACATTTACCATCAACCATTACTGACATTTAATCTTATAGTTCGATATAGATTTTTTGTCGACGGGATAACTAAGTAGTACCAAAAATACATATGTAACTGGTATTCGAAAACGAGGTTTTCGTCAAATTTTTGTAAAAAAAAAAAAGAAAAAAAAATCATGCCAAACATGCGGCGTATATGACATCTGGCGAAATATTAAATTATGTAACAAACCATGACATTTAATTTCAACTTTAAATCAATGTTTTAATTTACCACTGGAACAATAAAAAAATGCTAACCGGCGTATTGAAAAAAAGATATTGCGATATTTGCACCCGGCTTTTTTTTCTTTCGGCACAAATGTCACATACGGAACCATATTGGCGCGATTTTTTTCTGACGCCAATGTAATATACGCAACGGGTACTTAACTGGCGCCAAAGTATCGTTATTTTGCTTGATATGGTAAGCCGGATGTTGTTGTTTATGCTGTTAATGCGTTCCCCAAATTGGCGTTGGAAAAAAATCGCGCCAATATGACATTTTGTATATGACATTTGTTCCAAACCTTCATATGAAAGGCGAAGGGATCAGATCGTATTTGTTTATGGCCTTTGATGACTTGAACTATTATAATATAGATGAAATGATGGGGTAGAATAATATTTGGCGACTTATCACCTGTGCCTGGATAACATTAAAGTATCAAAATGGCACCTAGAGTATAAAAAGTAAAGGGTTCCGCCCGGAACGGTTGATGATAGTCACGTGATTTAGGCTATTGTTATATAGATTGTTTTAAAATATCGGTTGACAAAGACTGAATACTTAATTCATTTTATTTTAGCTTCTTTTCAAATGTTTAACTTATTCTCTTTAATCAAAAACGAAAACAACCATTGGATGTCTTAACAGCAACTGATTCTCCGTTAAATTTTTGCAATCAAAGGGAATTGAATGGAAACCCGTTTACAGGGAGATCTGCACACCTTTTTCAGTATAATTTAATCTTCTCTAATATTTTTAAAACCCATTAGATTTTTAGATTCTGCGGTGTCTGAACGGGGGTTGGCGAGCGTAGCTTGCAGGGGGCAGAGCCCCCTAGTGTATATGTAAAATTTTTAACTAAACGTGTGTTAAAATGACATAGTATGTTCATTTGCATGTTTTTAAGAAGGCAATAACAATTATCACAATAACATGATAATGATAGCATGATATATGATAAGGGAGTCTTGGTTTTTAAAGTTAAAAAAATCCATTTTAATACAGGCATTTGAATTTCAAGAAAACAATTCAGGAAAAAGATAATAATAAAAAAAAATCGTTTGCTAGATATGACGTCAATATGATTTCAAACTGGTTCTAAAAACCGGCTGCTATAATTTATTTCCTATTTCTTTGTAATGCTGTATTTTTAATTATATCATTTAGATAACTGTTTTAATACTTGAAATGCAGTTATAACATTCTACGATTATACAAAATACAATTTTTCTACAATTTATATTAAATAGAAATTGTAACATAACTACTAATTTTTAGAGTAAGCTTTTTTCTTTTTAACAAAATTTCATGACTGACATTACGATTGAACGCTTTTGGGAAATTAATGTCATTTTCATTTTAACGGCTGTAGATTTGGATTTTATGAATGGAAATATGAGTTTCCATTTAAAAATTATCAGCAATGAATCTTTGTATACATGTGATAAAGATGCCTGATATACTGTCCGTTAATAGAACATAAATAAAAATCCTTTTCAATTTAAAACACGAATATATTTTTAACATTTAGTATATTTGTTAGATTTTTCAACAACTACAGGGAGAAGTATTTTTGGTATTTTCGTTTTAGCGATCATTTATTTATTTGAATAGCACATTTCACCCGCTGCGGTGATCGGTTTCTCCGAACAAATCTTGAATTAAAGGATATATATCGGTAAATTTGATCTTTCATAAGCAATACGGATCTTTATCTCAAAAGTCCTTCCGTATGGCTGATAACGATACGATCATCACTGTGCTATTATATTTTCTAATGTGTAAGACAAAATTTCGGGCCAAATTTTTTAAGTGATCATTTACAGTACGATTTGGTCTAAGAATGATAGACAGATATGCAATATACTAAAACTATTCCTCAAAAATTATCTAATTTTTTAAAAAAGCTAATCATTCAGAATTGGTTCCACCTGATTATAGAACATTTCAGCTAATTCTCTAACAAAGCATGTACAACAAAATGTTATACGCTAAACCTATTCCAGAAATTTGGGTGCAAAGTAACAGTGCAAATTTCATCAAAATCTGTCCAGTAGAATTTTTAAAAAAGGCTAATCTTTTACAATCGGTATCACCTGACTATTGAACTTTCTTCCATAATTTATAACAAAGCGACGTAAAACTATATGCAATACTTTAAAACCATCCGTGTAAAATTATCTAACAAACAATACAAGTTCCAATGAAATCGCTTCAGAATTTTTAAAAAGACTAATCTTTCACAATTGGGTTCCACATGATTATGAAATTTTCCCCTATAATTCTGTGACTAATCAGCGTATAACAATATTAGGCACCAAAACATTAACCGAAAAATTATAGTGCAAGTTTAATTAAAATTGTTTCGGAAGAATCTAAGTTATAAGCGTCCGGAATGAAATTCCCACACGAAAACAAACAAATACTGAAATTTACCAATTTAGTTATGTAAAAGTACACGAAAACAAACAAATATTGAATTATTTACAAAATTTTTCAGCAATTAAGTTAATAAATTATTTAAAAACAACGTTTAAACACACAATAAAATAAGTTAATTTGAACAGATGTTTACGTTTCGTGAGTTTTTAAGACTCACATCCTCAGTGTATAAAAACTATAAAAACAATATTTCCCCAACTACATATACGGCGAAATCCCAAATGTCAAAACACAATACCAAAAGACCATCAAGTTCCAACAGCCAAGGAAATTAAAGCGGAAGTGAAATACCGTGACACAACAAATCCACCCAGAAAGTTGAGATGTATGGTACACTAGACAAATCGTTAACCAAGGAGTTTTTAAATCTATGAATATGAACAGCTTCAAAAAAGACTAAATCCAGAGGAGTAATGCATTTCTTGATAATGGTAGCTGAGTCAAAATTGAAATTATGTCCCTCCCCCCAGCAATAAAAGTCGATAGAGGATTTCTGCAATTCTTTTTTCTTTACACGGTTTATGTGTTCTTTGACTCTGTAACGGAGTTTTCGTTTAGTTTATCCAATATAGGACAAACCACATTGGCATTGAATGTTGTAAACACCCCAATAATTTTGAAGAGGAATTTGATCCTTAAGCTGTGAAAAAGTTAATTTATTAACTGGTTTAAAAACCACATTGAAATCTCAATGTCTTAAGATATTAGCCATCTTAAAGCTAATACTCTTATAAAATGGTAAAACGATAAGGTTAGAAATGGAAACCACAGTAACAGAAGAATAAAGATTATTAACACATCTTAACAAATTAAGCGAGCTCTATTAATCAAATAAAGAAAAGCCGAAGCTTTTTGGGAAGGAGGGTGACATGAATTGAAATAGGGGAGGGGGGAGTGTGACAGCAAAAGGTTTACGGTAAACGCAAGTTTCAAAGTTGTTAAGCTGACGTGTAACCAACAGATCAAGAAATGGCAATTTATGATCTACACTGCTCAAAACAATTAAAGGATATTTGAAGTTTTATATAAAATAAAGATATAAACGAAATTTTTTTTGCCGAAAATAGAAGAAGAGAATCACAAATGCAAATTTTTCTGGTTTTCAAACTGTGGAGTATGCAAATTTTGAGTTCGACGTCAAAAACGTCGCTTCAGCGGCAGCGAATGAAATTTGACTTTTAACTGGATAAAAGAGAATGAAGACAAGGATGATCGGCATTCAGTGATTGCTTTGTTTCGATGAGTACGATGTCTCAGCGAAGTCATTTGACAGATTCAGAAGCTTTGAGAATTGTTGGTAGGTTAGAAGGGGGCCAAACTCAAGCCGAAGTAGCGCAAGCCATTGGAGTGTCACAAAGTGTCATTTCCAGGATCTGGAACCGTTTTTTGGAGAGTGGATGTGCAGGCCGAAGACCAGGGCAAGGTCGTAGACGGGCAACAACGCCCAATGAAGATCGGTATTTAGCGTTAACAGCTCGGAGACACCGAACCATGAACGCTACTCTTCTCCAACAACACCTTCGCTCGGCTACAGGCACCACGATTTCAACTCAGACTGTCCGAAACCGGCTCCATGCTGTAGGTCTGTATGCTCGCCGACCGATGGTATGTGTTAGATTAACATCAAAGCATCGTCGCGACCGCAGGGAGTGGGCAACCGAGCATGTCAACTGGAGGAGAAATGAATGGAGCAATATTCTGTTTTCTGACGAGTCCCGTTTTTCTGTGCATCCGGATAATAGGCGTATTTTCATCTGGAGGGACCATGGCAGTAGGAATAATCCTGCGTTCGTGCACGAAAGTATCAGATTTGGCGGTGGAGGAGTGTTGGTGTATGGTGGCATCTCCATTGACGGGCGCACTGACCTATACATCATTCGAGATGGAGCTCTGGCTGGTCACCGATATAGGGATGAGATCCTCAGACCTATTGTAGTCCCTTACGCTGCAGCAATCGGAGATAACTTCATTTTAATGGACGATAACTGCAGGCCACATCGTGCAAACCTGGTGGAGGATTTCCTTTTCGAGGAAGGAATCGTTCGAATGGAATGGCCAGCGTGTTCTCCAGACATGAATCCAATCGAGCACGTTTGGGACGCTCTAGGAAGACGAGTTTCTGGCCGCCAACAACCCCCACAAACTCTCCAAGAACTGGAAAGAGCTCTTCTGAAAGAGTGGGGCAGAATACCCCAACTCGTCATTAATAGCCTCATTGAGTCCATGCCTCAAAGGTGTTCAACGTTGCTGGCCGCCCGTGGATACCATACCCCCTACTGAAAATGATTTTCTTTGAAGAAAACACCTTTTCTTATTCTTTTTTTCTCATATGCACAAATTGTGTTTTTTTCCTTTAGTACACAAATGCGCAATAAAATGCATTTTTTTCTGCCAAACATGTGTAATTTATTCTCATATAACCTACTATGTCTATCAACCATGTATCAATCAGCTAAACAGTTTACCAGATACAAAATCCACCTAAAACTGCAATATCTTTTAATTGTTTTGAGCAGTGTATTTCAACTTCATAAGTAAATTGAATGACTGAATCTATTGAGTTTAAAATCGTTAATATATTTTCAACAGAAAAAATAGAAAGGTCCAAGAGCGCAAAAGAATCATCTACATATCTACAATAAAATGGGAAGTTGATAAGGTTAAACATTTTAACCTCAATGTAATGCATATATACGTCGTATATGTCTGTTCAAATTAACTTATTCTATTGTGTGTTTAAACGTTGTTTTTAAACAATTTATATTTTCACACAAGTTTTGTACTTACAATTAAGTTAATATTTTGAAACTGGGTTGCAGGCATATTTGAAAAAATTAAAGCTTGAAAATTACTTTAACCCGGGAGAACGCGCGCTTACCCAGGGTATGAATGGTTTTTACTTTTTCACCAATAAAAACAAATAATAATTGTTACCTTATTTAATCGAAGAGAATTTTGCGATAAAAGAAGTTGAAGATTACTTTTAAAAAGATAGTGGTGACAATTGTAAAAACCGTACGCACTCCGGCCCTATCAGGCCCGGCGCGCGTCCTCCTGGGTTATAAGTATAAAAAAAATCTGTAAAATGAGATAAACTTTTCAAACAAATTACTGAAAGTGTTTTTTGTTTTCTGTTAGATGTTGAAATAATCTGATGTATGATGTTTAGCGATTAAATAGCAGTGAAAGCGCAATTTATTGGTTAAGCAGTTTGGTTTTTGTCACTAACAATATGATGCTATGCATTACTCACTGATGTCTTTTCTTCATAATATTGCATTAACAGCAACCGGGGATACCTTTCTTTATTGGGTTGCAGGTGTATTTAAAAATATCTCCGTGATTGAAGATTAAAATAGATAAACAATCTGTAAATTGAGATAAGCTTTTCAAACAAATATTACTGAAAGTACTTTTTATATTCTATTAGACGTTGGAACAATCAAATGCGGTATGTTTAAAGTTCAAACTGCAGTAAAAGTTAAATTTATGGTTGGTTTAGGTTATTGCCACCAACAATATGATGCTAGAGTTACTCATAGAAATGCTTTTCTTTATAATATTGCATCAAGAGCAAACAGGTATATCTTTCGTAATTGGGCTGCATGCAAATTTAAAAATATCCATGATTGAAAATTACTTTAAAATCCATTCAAGTGAGAAAATTGATATACATTCAAATAAATTTCATTTGAAAGAACTTTTTTCTATTCGACAATGTGAAAAATAATATTGTATGATGTTCAGAAGTTAAGAAAATTTTTTAGTAAAGGCACAGTTTATGGGTTAGGTCGTTGCCATCATCAGTATAATGTCACAATTGGCATTGTGTTTGTATTTTTATTATATTCTGAAGATGACTCAATGAAAGAATCGAAACATGTAATTTTTTAGTATTTTTAATGTGTTTTTTATTGAAATGACGTCTTTTAAGCAAATATATATTTTTTAATATATGTTTTTACATTTGTTTGGAATATATGTTATTATGGTATAGTTAATAGTAGATGTAATTCAGACTATTTCACGTATATTTATATTTCTTATTGGTCCTTTTAACGATTCGTGAACGGGAATGCAACAATCTCAGTTATTGTCATTGCCGTATTATTTCATTTTAATGTATTCTACCCGAGAGGACCCTTATTATTATAGTAAGGACCCTTGATACGGTTGAAGCCGGGTGGTTCTGTTAGTTGAAGATTTAAAAAAAAAAAAAGAAAGAAAAAGAAAAGCGTTCCGAACATAGGCCGATTGAATCAAATCAATAATGATATTCGATACTGAACGACAAATGTCGATCGCAACGACATCTGCTAGACCTTCACTGGCCGAAACGCTTTCGCAATTGAATCCTTATATAATGCTTACGTTTGAACTACCAGATGTCGCTGCAGTCGCCGTTTATTGTTCAGCACCATTCAATGGGAATTATATTATGGGATTCAATTATTTAGCACTTTTTGGATGGTCGATTGCTACGCTATATCTACAAGGCAAGGCACTATATCTCGGCGCTCATAGCCAAAGCACTATAAGTAAGCGTAAAAAGTTAATGCTGGGATCTGCCGTAAATTGAAACAGCTGCGCCATCTTGTGAATGGAGTGAATAACGCAAATACGCGGGTTTTTTGTATGACGTCATATATCACAGAATATCTACCATCTGCGCATCTCGGCGCAAGTCTATTTGAAGATATTTGCAATTTAAGAGTTATAGACGGAAAAGCAGACAAAGCTATTTTAGAGAATACCTGTTAACATTTTAATCATGAATTTCAAATATTTACTCACTCATGGAAGATGAACCTTGTTTACCAGATATATTAAGTGTTAAATACATATATTTTTATCAAAACAAGCTGTAATAAAAATATTTTGCAATAAATCTGGTAAAGAAGGTTAATCTTCCATGAGTGAGTAAATATTTGAAATTCACGATTAAAATTTTAACAGGTATTCTCTAAAATGGCTTTGTCTGCTTTTCCGCCTATAACTCTTAAATTGTAAATATCTTCAAATAGGCCTGAATTTTATGCAAGCTATTCAGGCTAAAAGAAAACCATTTTCGTTAATAAAAGTTATAGGCGTAACTTTTAATTCCATGGTTTTTTCCAGGTTTTTTTCCACATTGGAAGAAACTTGCCCACCTTGGGTTTATGTTATTATTTATTAGAAAAAAAATGTATTTTAAATATAATGAGCGAAAAGCATGTGTTTAAATTGATGTAATATACCAGTATGTATGTATTTTAAATAAAGTTATGTTTTTCGAATGACAAGTATAATTTTAAAATGATTTTATATTTTGTATGAAATGAATGAAACATAAACGCTTGTGATGGGGAAAATATTTGACGGTTTATGAACTGCGGCCGGCTAACATAAAAGTACTTTTTTACACTGTTTATTTAATCTAACCCTGTTCATATATATGAAAAGGTAAAAAATTTTAACCGATTTTTCCCTCCCAGATATGCTAGAAAAATAAAAATTATGTACATGGATGTGTTTCTAGTAACAATACAGCATTTTAGTATTTTTACAACTTCATTATAAATTAGCAAATTAATTTTACGTTATCTAAACGTAGCTGATAAATCCTTAAACATTATTTATGGTTGTTACAACTGTATATACAAGTACAACAATTGAGTAAGTTATGTAACTAACTACGATTTCTAAAATATACCAGCTGGTTGGGAAATTGCAAAAGAGAAATATTTAAAACCTTTAAGCATCTTAAACGTGATTTTCAGCCCTAAAATTTTCTTTTATAAAAAAGTTAAAATATTATTTAATATATATTATTAAATGTCAGTGATTTTAATATGTTCAATTGGCCCATCTCCGTCCGCAGCCCTTTTTTCTGCTACTTATTCCGACCCTTTTGCAGAAACCAGATTGAAAAAAAAAAAATTGAAACCGGACAAAATTAAAAGGGAAATTTGAAATTATTGGCTACCGACCACACAACTGCTACGTCGAGCTTATTATTAGTCTATATTTTTCAGTTATTGACAATTGTTGTGTGTTTCATAAGCCTTTTTCAAATTTGGAGAATGTTCCGCAATTGGGTTACTTCGATAAAAGTTACTTTCATTTTCTAACCATTATTTAACTTTTTTACAGTTACAATTGTATACTGTTTTCTCATTTGACGCCAATCATGACTATCGGCCCGATTACGGAAAGTTATCCATTTTACCCCTGCGAAGAACCGGTGTAAGATAATAAATGTTTAATTGAGCATGCCACGTACTATTTGTAAATATTTTATATATTATTCCAATTTTTTGAAGTTTCTTCTATACTTTGTATGCTTTCTGCAATGCTATTCACCTGTGCGAAGTGCAGGTATCCCATGAAAACTATTTTTCCCGGATATGACACAATGACCGACATATTTTTAGATTTTAAAAAAGGGTAATTTGTCGATTTTAGGAATTTTTTTTAAAGCTGTTGTCTAAAATTCTCAAAATATTTAAAACTATAAATAATCAATTATTGCTGGTTTAATAGTACAAGAATTACTACTTGCATTTTAAATTAAAATGGATCCTAATGTAAAATTAAATGAGTTTTAAATGGAATGAATGAAATGCTTCTATTTTAAATATTATAAATACAATTCGATCAAGAGAATATTTGTCAATTTATCGCCTGCGCCCGGTAAATAAAAAATATGCCTTAAAATTAATTAAATAATTTATACTTAAACTCTAAGCGTAATAAAACGTTTAATTCTAATTGGAAATACACATGTTTATGTAATTTTTATAACTTTATCTTATCAGGAATTGAATTAAAAACGCTGCTGTAAAATTCTATCTTAACATACATTAACTAATTTTTATATGTCCTTGTTCATTGCATTACAAAAACATAATTCAAATAGAACGTATTAAAATCACTGACATTTAATAATATATATTAAATAATATTTTAACTTTTTTATAAATTACTAGGGGGCTCGGCCCCCTACGAGCTACGCTTGCCAACCCCCGTCCAGACACCGTAGACTCTAAATGCACGCTAATTTGATCGGCTTTAAAAAGATTTCGAAAGACTGAATTATAATTTAAAAAACAGTGGCGATCTCTCTATAAACGGATTTCTATTCATTTCTCTTTGATTGGGGAATTTTAACGCCAAATCCGTTGCGGTACTACTTGATTATCCCGTCGACCAATTTGGCCAAATTATATAAATCGCCAAACCACTCGCCAAATTATACAAATTGACATAATTTTTATTTTAAATAACGAAAAAACAAATAAATTAGTACAACATTAATTAAAATACAAATAAAACATCGAAATAAAAATAACTTGATGACGTAGACACGTGTAACAACATTTCAAAATAAGCTAATATAAAAGGAATTAAGTAAACAGAGTCTTTGTCTCCTAGTATATTTTAACAAAGTGAAAAGAAAGTTCTTTTAAATGAGACATTTTAAATTAATCGTTTTTAATCTGACGTAATTTTGACCAAACTATTCTTTCTCTTTTTAATATTCACATGAAAATACTTGTGTTAGAAATTAAATATTATTTGCGCTTTCCTAACAAAAATAGTTGAAAAGTATCCTCTTAAAATATCAAATAAATGTCTAGCGCAATTTCTAAATTTAAACCGTTTTGCAATATTATTTTGTGTTCATTTTATGTAATAACTGTAATGTGACGTAAATATCACGAAATTTCTCCTATTTAAGACTTCTAACGCATGTTAATAAATTTATTGTTTTACAAATTCCTTTCTCTCTTAAAATTCACGTGTAATTATAGTTTTTATGACGTAATTTTTAATAAGTTCCTGCTTTTTGTACATAATTATTTAATTCTAATTCCAAATGTTTTTTTCTGTTTATAATAGTCACGTGTAAATAAATTTTTAATTTATTTACGCGTATATTTTTTTTTTTTTTTTTTTTTTTTTTTTTTTGAAGCAAACATTATTGTTTCCGCTGTTTATACCGTTGGCAGCAGTTTAAATTAATATCACTTTCTAAAATCTGTTAAAAATATCTCTAGAAATGCTGAAAATCTAAATTTAAAATAGAAATAAAACCTCAAAAAATTAGTCAAAATAAAAAAATTAATGCAATCTGCACTCCGGCAAATTCCAACGCATAAAATGATCTAAAAATGATTAAATACCTATGAACAGTTTTTGCTCCTATAAAACTTTTTTAGTGGAACGATTTTGTCCAACTTTAGCATTAAATATCTCTTAAAATAATTCTTCGATCTGAAAACTGTCTGCATCAGCGTGTTTATCAAACATTTTTGTATAATACTACCGATTTTCATATTTTTGTATGCATTATTTTTCTTAATATTAAAGAAGAAAGACCTCCGGTCACAAAAAATTCAAAACCGGCGGCGGCGGCGGCGGCGGTGACAGCGGTAGTTACCTTTTTTTAGAATAGAGAGATAATAAAACACAAAACTAACCTGTTTTTTGGGAAGCGAAAAAAAATGAGTTCTCTCAGATAGAGAGTTATTTTTGCAGTTTTGAAAACTGCAATAATTAGAACGCCAATGTGACATTTTCCCAAATAATATAAGTTCTTAAAAGAACTGATTTTGTTTGAATAACTAACTTCAATTAATAAATTAAATAATGGCGAATAAATAAATCGAATTATATCTATACTTCCAACAATCAAGTAATGCAGACGACAAACGAATAAAATCACGGCTGCGCGTGCGCAAAGGGGAAAGAAGTTAATAATCCTCTTGTAGTTCACTCCGTCCGCTGGGTGGCGTATGACCTTGATTGACGTGACCTCGCCTTTAATCTTGCGGTTACCTCTCCCATTTAAGATAGGACGCTTACTTATATCGCTTTGCTCATATCATTTGCCAACCCGATCTATACTTATTACAGAAATCATTAACAGCACGATTCGTTAGTAACTATTTGTACTGTAAATGCATTTGGCGAAATTACTTTGTTAGACCTCTTTACTAGATAAGAAAAATTCAAACTTGTAATATTTGTGCATCTTAAAAATGTTCCCGTACCTTCTGTCATAGAATGTACACTTTAAACAAATTTACCGTTATATCTGTCATTATCATAATAATTGTTAATTATTATTTTAAATCTACTAAAAATGCTTTAACTAATTCATTAGAAGCAATAAAAGAGCAGTTGGCATTTAAAATATTGAAATAATCTTTTTCAAGCATTAAAAAGTAATTTTAGAATAATTTAAAATTTTAGAAACTTTTTTACTTTTGAATATAATTTACATCTGTAAAACATTTAAATAAAAATCGCGTTTAAATTCAAAATAATCAAAGTAAAACGTGTGAAGAAAATTATTTATACGAAGCCATGTGTCTTATGGGCATGAGACAAAAATTTCGGACATCTGTCAGTGGGGACAATATGATAACGAATGCAGTGAGGACTCTAAATCAATACTATTTTCCTAGTGATTTGCATGCTCGCATATTGTTAACTTAAAAAAATTTACGTAATCTGCTCCCTTTAAAAATTTGGATCTCTTTTAAAGTTGAAACAATATTTAATACGGTTGAGTACCACGGTGGCTGATACTGAAGCTGAAAAAATTTATAATGTTTTAAGTAATTTTTAAGAAGTATAATCCTGTAAGTAAATTATTTTAAATAAATTTTCAGTAATTGCTTAAGACAATGTATATTTTTTTTTAGTTTTATATCATATTTTAGACTGTCAGTCATCGGTGAATGACGCGTTCTAGGAGGAAAGTTTAGTGTCAGTCACTGGTGATTGACGTGGCGCTTACCGTGTTAAGTATTGGAGGGAAAGGCAGTAACTTATAATTTTGGTATATATTAATCAACTGATTCGAAAATGTTGATTTATGATTTAATAATAATAATACAATTTAAATAAAATTACTGAAAGCTATAAATTTTATTTTTTATCAATTTTTGCAACGATTTTTAACAAAATGTTCAAAACTTGCAAGTGGTATATAGTTCTACACTTGCTAATAAATGAGCCCTAAAAAAATCTCGTTTACATTTTGTTTTATTTTTGACGTTAATCATTGTTATTAATTTGCATTTATACCTGTACACAGATTTTTTTTTTCAAACAACTAGGGGGCTCGGCCCCCTGCGAGCTACGCTCGCCAACCCCCGTCCAGACACCGTAGACTCTAAATGCACACTAATTTGATCGGCTTTAAAAAGATTTCGAAAGATTGAATTATAATTTAAAAAACAGTGGCTATATCTCTATAAACGGATTTCTATTCATTTCTCTTTGATTGGGGAATTTTAACGCCAAATCCGTGTCGGTACTACTTGATTATCCCGTCGACCAATTTCGCCAAATTATATAAATCGCCAAATTATACACATTGACATAATTTTTATTTTAAATAACGAAAAAACAAATAAATTAGTAGCACATTAATAAAAATACAAATAAAACGTCGAAATAAAAATAACTTGATGACGTAGACACGTGTAACAACATTTCAAAATAAGCTAATATAAAAGGAATTAAGTAAACAGAGTCTTTGTCTCCTGGTATTTTTTAACAAAGTGAAAAGAAAGTTCTTTTAAATGAGACATTTTAAATTAATCGTTTTTAATCTGACGTAATTTTGACTAAACTATTCTTTCTCTTTTTAATATTCACGTGAATATACTTGTGTTAGAAATGAAATATTATTTGCGCTTTCCTAACAAAAATAGTTGAAAAATATCCTCTTAAAATATCAAATAAATGTCTAGCGCAATTTCTAAATTTAAACCGTTTTGCGATATTATTTTGTGTTCATTTTATGTAATAACTGTAATGTGACGTAAATATGACGTAATTTCTCCTATTTAAGACTTCTAACGCATGTTAATAAATTTATTGTTTTACAAATTCCTTTCTCTCTTAAAATTCACGTGTAATTATAGTTTTCATGACGCAATTTTTAATAAGTTCCTGCTTTTTGTACATAATTATTTAATTCTAATTCCAAATGTTTTTTTCTGTTTATAATAGTCACGTGTAAATAAATTTTTAATTTATTTACACGTATAAATATTTTTTTTTTTTTTGAAGCAAAAGTTATTGTTTCCGCTGTTTATACAGTTGGCAACAGTTTAAATTAATATCACTTCTAAAATCTGTTAAAAATATCTCTAGAAATGCTGAAAATCTGCATTTAAAATAGAAATAAAACCTCAAAAAATTAGTCAAAATAAAAAAATTAATGCAATCTGCACTCCGGCAAATTCTAACGCATAAAATTATCTAAAAAGGATTAATTTCCTATGAACAGTTTTTGCTCCTATAAAACTTTTTTAGTAGAACGATTTTGTCCAACTTTAGCATTAAATATCTCTTTAAATAATTCGTCGATCTGAAATCTGTCTGCATCAGCGTGTTTATCAAACATTTCTGTATAATACTACCGATTTTCATATTTTTGTATGCATTATTTTTCTTAATATTAACGAAGAAAGACCTCCGGTCACAAAAAATTCAAAACCGGCGGCGGCGGCGGCGGCGGTGACAGCGGTAGTTACTTTTTTTTAGAATAGAGAGATACTTAGGTAATATTGTTTATGCTTTTCTTTTTCTACTTATATGAAAAAAAATTAAGAGGCTTTAAAACATCATAATAATAAAATTTTAAGTTGTAATTTAGCTGAATAGTTATGACAAAAAAAAAAAAAAAAAAAAAAAAAAAAAATCTAGGTATTTATTCCGCTGTGCGTCATCTGTTAAATATATAAAACAAATAATTTCGGTGTTTAAAACAATTAACTTATTCAGAAATTCCAAATTCTCACCAGAAAGCTTAAATAGTTACTTTTACTTATGTAATAACAATTTCGTGAACAAAATAAGAAAAAAATTACTCTCCAAACTATTCTGGTGTGAATTTGGAAATTCTGAATAAAATATTTGGCAACACTCATTAATTGTTTAACTGTTGCAGCATTTTGACGGACAACGCAATATTCGTTGTCGTTTTTGTTAATTGCATATCTTCAGACAAAAAAATAAATTAACCTGAAGATTCGTCAAAAACGAAATTTAAACAATATACTGTTATTTAAAAAACTAAAATATATAAGAAGGTAAAATGTAAATATGTGTGCATAGATAAACTTGAAGCTGTTCTTAACTGTTCTTCCCAACAAGCGCAAAACGTTTTGACATATTTACAAATTCATTTTTTAACGGAAAGATATAAAATTGGAAAGCCTGTCCGTGGAAGCGATTTGGAATGGAAGTGTGTTTTCCATTTTTTTATCCATAAATTACCTATTGAGTTATAAGCATTTTTGAGTTATAAGCGTTTTCGCCCGCTCTTTGGTGCTTATTCCCTATTTGCGCGGAAACTCAATTCAAAACGTCCACTTTGACACTCTTTTCTGAAAGATCTATTACGTTTGCAGAAAAAAAAATGAAAAAAGCAGCTCGATGACATAGTTTCTGAACAATAACACCTGATAGTTTCATGCGTTTTCGAACAAAAATAAATTAAACCTTATGTCAAAAAGTTGCCCTTTTGGATTTGAGTACACCCTTAAAGATAAACAAATACAAATAAAGTCCATTGCACTTATGCATTAAAAATAAGAGAATTAAAAACTATCAGTTACTATATTGTGAATGGAAAATATGAACATAAAAAATGCTTAGAAACAATGCTAGCAACGTCACTCTTCACTCTTTCTTCTGCGATAATATAAAGGATTCTGTCATCTTAGATCAATCAATCATTTCAGCTGAAATCCTTTTTCACAATCATCTTTCTTCTTCAACCATTAAAATATAACATCCCGCAACCTGATTGAAGATAATAGTCTCCTCAAATAGTATCTTGCACATCTAAATATTGTCAAAATGATCGGAAGTGTGATTAATATTACGGTCATTTGTAATGAAAATTCATAACAATTACTACGCGAATTAAAAACACATGTTCTCAGCAGCTCTCGCTTTAAAAGACTCATGAATGTCTACGAAGAAGATGAAAAATTACTAGTGGAAATGCAGGAAATCATATTCATAATTAAGTATATATTGCAGATGGAGTGGCAAATTAATTCTACTGGATTTCTATCGTGATAAACATTGCAGCTGTCTTGTTAAAGGATCAGATAAAACTAATGCTACTCGAAATGAAAATGATTTAAAGTCTTTTTAGTGCCTTGAGATCAACGAAACGATTTCTTACAGAGACAATTTTTCTAAAGAGAGACAAGGAGATAATAGTAAGAAAAATATAACAAATCGCAAAACTTTTAATTAAAATTCACGCATTTTTTGTTTTGTTTTTGATTAAAAAGAGATAAATATATATTGCTAATTATTTAGCCTCAAGGAGTTTCATGTAAAGAGTAGATATTACTAATTGCAGCTGTCTCACTTGCCTATCATACATTGAAATTGCCTATTTATCCTTTCAGTTAAACAATTTGAATTTTTAAACACACAAAATCGGGAAAGTTGGTATAAGATTGTAAATAAATGGTAAAAATTAAAATTAATTTAAATTTATAAGAGTAAAAAAGCAGCCTTCTTATATGTTTCGTATATAACAGCATAAACATTTTAAAATTCCTCTTATGCGTTGATGGTCACAGCCAAAGCTAGGGAAGGGCAGAGGAAGAATGTGCCCCAGGCGCTAGAACGGAAATTAAAAAAGACGTAAAATGAAGTTTTTTTTTTTTTTTTTTTTTTTTTTTTTCGGCTATGTGTAGCACAGTATTACTAAAATCGTCCTTTCTGGGGACAAAACAGTGGTGTAGTCGAAGGGGAAAGGCGCGGCGTCCCCTCATTTTTTTATCTTATCTCGAGCGCCCCCTACTTTTTATTTTCAAGGGAGACGCTAGGTATACGTGGGAGGACGCAGACTTTCCAAACTTATTAATTTTTTATAAAGATGTGCACAGCAGTAAATTAAGTAAATTAACAGTTTTAGAAATAACATATCAATTTTTAATGCTTTTCAACAAAGTTGAAAATTATTAAAAAAGAAAGTTGGTGTCGGATCGCTTGTTTGTCTCCATCTGTTTGTATTTTAATTTTCAGACGACCTCAAACAGTAAAGATACAGTGAAAATTCATAGTCATTCCCCACCCCCACCCCCCATGCCATGATTACAATATGTTCCTTAAACTATAAGTGTCCGCCAGGTAAAAATACAATATTTTTCGATGTTCTCAGTTGATAACAGTTATTCTACCACGGTTACCAAAATAAATAATGCAAAACAAATTCTAACAAAAAATCTCGTTTCGTGAATTAGTGTTACTTAATTACGAATTCTATTCAAAAAATTTTCAGACATGAAATAAGGTTCTCAAATTTTTAATTCTATCGCAAGCTTTTTAACGACAGACAGACAAAGAAACTTTAATTAATAATTTAAATTCGAATTTGAATTTTTTAATTTTAATTTAATTTTTCAATTATTTTTCTCTGCAATTCAAAAAGGAAAGGCAGATTCAAAATCAAGTTTTCCCTATTGGCGATACATTTACATACCCCAATGTTCCAAACTATGAACATCTCACACTTTCTTTCCCAGGACTAAACCATTGTGTCAAAGCATAGAAGAATCTAAGGATGATAGAGGATAATGCTCCTGTATAAAGTGGAATGTTTTCGGTTCCTTTCTATTCAATTTTTAAGGTTTTAATCAATCAATATTTGACAAAGCTGATTACGTAGTTCAGTATTACGTATTTTATTATTACATATTTTAAATTTTAAAATAAATCGACTATTAGAAACTTAGTAAATTCTCTTAAATTTACTTTGCGTGGGAGGGGAGGGGGAGACTACAAAATCCATGTTTATCCCGGGTGCAAAAAAGGCTGGTTTCGGGCCCTGTTCATGGACATACAAGGTAATCGTTTATCTTATTTTTATTGATGGCTCTTGCTCTATAAGCACCAGTGTACCAAGTCCAAGTTCTTAGAGTTCGAATTCAAGTTTATGGATTCAGTTTCATTCGGTCTGAATAGGGTTCGATTGCCGAAACGTCAGTTAAGCCTGAGAAACATTAGACTGTTTCCAATACTCCACACAAGAAAATATTAAATTGATACAAATATCACTAGGTATAGGAAACCCCATGTGTTTCCAAAAAAGGCATGAAATTTTGTCCAAGTTCCAACTTTAGATGGGAATATCAGAAGAAATTAGTCAATCCTAACTCATCTTAGAATGTGGCACTTTTTAGACAGCGAGTAAAAAGCATAGACTACCTGGGGTCACTTTCATGCGCCGCCAAAGTGAAAATAATCAATGCTTTCCCTCGCACAGCTCTGACCAGAGGCGTAACGGGTGCAAAAAAGTGGGCAGGGACAATATCGTCCTACTGAGGAACAACTCACAGATAAATTGACCGTAAGGCATTGCTAGTGGGAAGAAATTCTCTATTGTTTTTTCTGAGAGAAATCACAGGATCTGGGAGACTCTTGATTAAGAAATAATTAAGTTTGAACTCTGGTGAGTGTAGGTAACAGGTCGTTACCTGGGTCGAAAAATAAATCTCGCAGAAGGACGCTCACATTTTCTAGGTGGTACAATCCGAGGGTGAAAGACACTTCTTTTACGCGGCGGGCTAAGCCGTGCGGTCAAGTATAACAACAGGCTGTCAAACGGAGAAGAGAGCTCTTTAACTCTTCATAAGTGATTTTTCGAAAGAGTAGATCCATAGATTCTTGGAGCCGCTTTAATATGCTGCACTATCTAATCACTATTTCAGGACTTTGATTATAACTGCCACATCACAAACTTTGTTTATCATCAAAAACCCACTATTCAACTTAATTTTGTTGTATATGTATATGCTTTATTTAGTCCAGAACACATTTTAGTGTTTTATACGAATAAAATCTTTATTCTTTAACTAAATACTTGCCATAGGCCTCTGAAGAGAAGCAACACGCTACCGTCCTCATCTGAGGCCCCACAAAGCTAATTGTGGAGACCCGAAAACTTTTTGGTGTCTGTCTGTATGTTTATGTGTGTGTTCTGCGATAACTTTTGCAAGAAGCATTCGATTAACTTATAATTAGGTATATGTAATGTTTGTGAGGTATCCAGAATTTGCTGTACAGTTTTTACTTAAACTGGTCCATTTGTTCGGAAAGTATTGAATATTTTCTTTTGAATTATGTTATTTTTCTATAGGAATTCAGAAGATTTTCAAATTTCATCATACATTGCAAAGAAAATGGTACATGCGGATAATTGATTTATAATGTTAAACTGATGGACGGTTAAAATTTCCCAATAGGAGTCTTAAAATATTCCGATTAGTTTGAAATTTCGTCAAAGCATTTGTCAGATTTTTCTTAATTAGATTCATAACTTGTGATGGAATTTTATACACATGTTCAAAAAGCATAAAACATTTTGTTTGTCACTTTACATATTTGCCACCATACATATTTTTTTTCCCATTTCAGTTCTCTATCAACCGTATTTAATAGCATATAAAAAGGGAATAATTAAAATAATCCCGAATGCGAAAAATTAAGCTCCGGATGATGGAATTAAAAGATTAACTAATCTTCCGCAATCGGGTCTATAGTTCAGGTGTGCGTCAAATATGAACGACAATTGTAACACTAAAACTGAAGCTAATACTATATTAAAAGGGTGTCACAAAAACCACTCTATAGCGCCAAATCACGTTTGTTAAAATAGTCAATTGGCAGTGGGCACGAATATGGATGTACCCAATAAGTTTAAAGGTCTCCAAATACTAATTTTTTGATGATTTAGTGTGCTATTTCAACAGAAAGAGATTAAAGTGTATTTAGATAAGATCTTACTTTTAAGTCTTAAATATTAAAGAATGACCACCAAAACTGTTTTCTCCAAACAAAAATTGTAAAAACAGTACATTTATAAATTAGATATAAGTATAGTATATTCAATTTACATTTTCCATAAGAACCTTTCATACATGAGATCTTATTCAACTCTTTAATTGTCGTTTTACGTTGATCCACAGTAAGAAATGCCCGTCTTGCCGTTCCATTTGCCAGGCATCAGTGCTCAGAATCTTTCTCAGATACGCTCCAACTTAGCCTCGTGCCTCTCTCTGCACCTACTATTTCCAAATAATTTCTCATCCATAATACGAGGGTCATCCGGAAAATAAGTTTGCCACGAAACGTAAGAAGAAATAAAACATAAGTACTTTGAAAGATTTATTGCAAAAGGTACAGCAATGTTTCAGCTATATCTCAACATAAGAACCACCGGAATTGTAATACTTGACAAAGATGTCGGATAAGTTTTTGTAGTCCTGTATCATACAAATCTTCCGCCTGGAAATAGAGTCAGCTTATCAAACTTGTCAACCCACGTCTCATTACCCGTAACGATCCTGTTGAGGTATTCGTTACCCTCATCGTGGTATCGCTGCAGAAAAGTCAATTCTGTTCCCATGCATTTGGTTTTATGTTCGGATGTAAGATTCTTCGGCACCCACCTGGCGCACAATTTCCGGAACAACGTTTCGTGATGATTTCATACATAGCCGATCTTTTCTGCACTTTTCTGCAGCGATACCACGATGAGGGCAACAAATACCTCACTGTAAAAAAAAGGACTAAAATACGGAAATATTACTGGCAATCGAAACGCCAGTAGCATTTCCGTATTTTAACGGAACTTTTTCCCAGTAAATTACATTAAAATTACCGTTAAATTCCAAAAAAAAAACGGAAAATGTTCTGTAATTTACTTGGAAAAAGTTCCGTTAAAATACGGAAATAGTACTGACGTCTAGATTGCCAGTAGTATTTCCGTATTTTAGTCCGTTTTTTTTTTCTTTTCTTTACAGTGCTCAACAGGATCGTTGCGGATGATGAGAGGTGGGTTGAAAACTATGACAAGCTGCCTCCATTTTCAGGCGGCAGACTTCTTTGATATTGGACTAAAAAATTTATGGCACGCTATGACAAGTGTTACGATTTCGGTGGTTCTTATATTGAGAAGTAGCTGAAACATTGTTGCATCTTTTGCAATAATTTTTTACAGGTAATTATGTTTTGTTTCTTTTTAAAGGCACTGGGAAACTTATTTTCTGGATGACACTCGTATCTCCAATCCTATCATTTCCCAACTGTTTCCGAAAACTGTCAATGATGTTCCGCTAAACTGTGCAACTTGGCATCTAATAAAATTTTGGTTCGCGACTCATGACGTTGAGGCGCCCAATCTGAACATTTACTTTATACATTACTTTAATGTTATACATTTTATAGCAATCCACAGTGTGTCCGTAAAGTCATTTTGCACTTTTGACCGGTCATAGGAAATCAACGAAACAAGATGAATCAAATAAAAGTAGCAGTTCGATGTAGCCTCCATTTGTTGCTCTGCACACATCTAAACGATATTAAAGTTATTCCCACTAGGGCTGGGCGATGTCTAAAATGAAATATCGTGATAAATCGGCAGCTTTATATCACGATACTCCGATGTATCAATAATGCGACATATGAACAAAAAAATATATGTACATTTATAATATATGTATAACTTCAATATACATTATATATTTTATTAAAGATTCAAATTTTTAAAAATATATATCATTCTCAAATAGATTAATAAAAAACTAAGTATAAATAAGCAAATCTAAATAAATAAATGCTTAAAGAAACTAGTAGGATGTGTCAATGGCAAAAATTTCTTCTATTTCTACATGTTAATACTTCAAAATTCGCTATCACAGAGGCAAAATTAAATAACAATCTATGTCCATCATGAATATTCTAAATATATAGGTGCACTAAATTGTATGCATTTAAAAGGAAATATAAACATCACGTCTTTCAAACAAATCATTGAATTTCAGCACAAACCTTATTAGATGTCTGTAACCAAAATTCCTAATCTAAAAGTTATAAAAGCAACACCTGTTGGACAGTATACACCCAAGCCTAAAAAGGATCTACTTATGTGAAACCGTAACAGAATAAGGTATTTGATTAAAATTCGTGCATTAGTTTTGAGATACAAATATATAGTAGAGCGCCGATTATCCGAACAAGCCGGGACAGACCCTAGTTCGGATAATCAAAAGTTTTGATAAACGGACGGACAATTTTAGGGATGTTTCTGACTATACTAAAACCTTCACACGTTATCAAAGTTTAGGACTGCCAGCGCCAATTAGTGCTGGCTTGTTTAAAAATTATTTTATTTATTTATTTTCTGTCTTTTTAATTTTTTTGTTTAGATTTTTATCATTAAAAAAAAAAAAAAATTCTATTTATCCTTTTCTGAATTCCAGAGATTATAATTTAAGCAAAAAAGCTTTTGATTGTTGCTTGCTTCGACAAAGGCATTCTTTTCAATGTTACCATATCTCAAATTCTTGTTAAATACGTTAGTTAAATAGGATCAGCGTTTTTCTGCCGTTCGAGCCATTTCATAGCAGTTTCCAAACATTCAAAGGCTTCGTTATGTGATGGACTTGGGTCATTTTCAGAGCATTCGTTTTCATTTTCTTCAATTTCTTTTCCATCTTGAATATCATCCACAATCTCATCATCATTTGAAATCTGATATCCAGGGTCATGTACGTCACTATTTAACCGCTCGTTAATTTCGTTTTCTTCATAGCTTAGGATTCTTCCCATCTCCTTTATTGTCTTACATTCCTCATTTTCTGATCCACTATCAGTTTTTTCTTTATCTAAAATTTTATTCGAAGCCAATAGATAATTGGGAGTTCGGTTAAAAGAATTTTTGGGAGAAATAGGCTGTTTGGATAACTGAAAGTTCGGTAAAAAAAAATTTTTTAAAGAGAAATAGGCTGTTCGGATAATTGGAAGTTGGGTTAATTGGAGTTCGGATAATCGGCACTGTACTGTAGTTAAAATTGTGGAAAATGCAACATAGCAGCGCCACCTACTGGACGATTAACACTACAACTTAATCAGCAACAAGTTATGTCAACGTCTGTCTGAATTTGAAATGCTACGAAAATACGTGTGATAGTTCTTGAGAAAAAGATAAAGCAGAAATTGTGAAAAATACAGCATAACAGCGCCACTTATGAGCTGTAAACACCAAACCCTAATCAGTAAAATTTATGTCTACATCTAAGTCTAACTGAATCTGAAGTTTGATAAATACGCATTAGTTCTTCAGACAGAACTATTGCAAAAATCGTGAAAACTCAGCATAGCAACGCCGTCTGCTGGGCCATTTACACCAAGAACAAATCAGCACCAATTTACAAGGTATAACTGAATCTGAAAGTTGACAAAAATCCGTGCATTAGTTTTTGAGATAGAGTTATTGAGGATATCGTAAAAAATGCACCTACCTGTCAAGTAATTTACACTAATTTATAACGAGATATAAAGGAATCTAAAGTTTTGTTTTAAATTCCGTGCATTAGTTCTTGAGAAAGAGCGCCTACAAAATTTGTGTTACAAAGAGATAGACAAACGTTTTTTAAAAATTGTCAAATCGTGTTCAAGATTTTCTAAACATATAAATCGGTCGAAAACCCGGATGACAAAATTTTCATGAATCCAATACTTTCTTCTTGTAAAGATGGTAGAAAGTAAAAGAACTAAAAAAAAAAAAAAAAATCGTTAACAGAGAGAGAAATATAATAGTTTGGTTAAAGTCAATTTTTGAATTGTTTATATTTTATAATTGTTAAATAACATTTATATGGCTGTTGTGCTGTTATGCTTAAAATTGTCTTACTATGCGTTGGCGTCCCCCACAACTCTCTTAGTTTAGTTTATTTCATTTTTATATTCTCCATTTTTTTTTTTTTTAAGAAAAAATAAAACTCTGCGTGATCTGCGAATCATAATCAAATGGGTTTCAAAATTTACCTCCCCTTGATTTCGTTCTTCCATTGCCCATGTATGCTGTGTACATGAAGCGCAATAACTTTGGATATAACCCTTTGGACTCCGGCGTGCCTTACACAAATTTTATTCGGTCGGCACCACTTTTATAAAAGAAGTTTCCTTGAAGTACACAATTTCAAAAATGCTAAGATGAAATAAGGACATTTTATTATCCTTTATTACATCGCCAAAAACAAATTTTGAAAGGAAAGATGGTGTCGCCGCAGCGACGACAACGGAGTGCAAAGGGTTAAATAACTTTATGCAATAGCGGATAAGGATTTTAATGAGTTACTGTCCCTTTCAACTTATTTCTTGCTATTATATTTAAAAAATTCGTGAATGTGCCAGAAATTTTTGCGTGAAATAATACTTTTTTGAGAACAGCCCTAAGCATTTAAACTTAAAAATTCTGAATTAAAAAATATATTTTTCCCTAACCTTTAACACTATTTCTTATGCTTGTTCTATCGGGGAACTTGGATGAGGATCTCCTGCGTTTCGACCAATGTTCGCTAAATGAAGAAAAAAAAACTACCTCCCGTCCCACACACACACACACCGAAACATTTACGTCTCTCCTCTTTTGATTGTCGGTACACAAACTTTAACTGCTTAATTTTTCTGCCCTGTTTGTTATTTTTAATTCTAGTGACATTAAATAAATATTGACATCTAAATATTCTCTCCCACTCCCCACAAACAAACAATGACAGAGGCAGTAAATACCAAATACTCACATATGTCAATTTTTAAAAGAAACTACCAGGGGGAAAACGAGCTTCAGAGAAGTAAAAAATCTGCATAAAAAAAAGAAACTGGAATAAACATTAATACATATTGCTATGGAAGTATTATTTCATTTGTTCAATTCAATCCACTGTTGCTAATAAAATGTAATATTTTATTAACAAATATTCATCAACACCGCTGAAATCTAAATACCAGATTGAATTTTGAAATAAAAACAATATCATTTGATGTCAGCAACTGCATGAGAACAGCCAGCTGCCGCCCGTCATCTGAACAATCACTTTTCCCCTTTTTAAAAACAGTTTAGGATGAGAGAAATCATATCATTAGTACCATGATAATCGAAAAACGAGGATTCCGTATTTAATACCACAGTTGAAGCTGGGAGAATCTTGAGGAGTCATCATGGTTTTATCATGGTGATCGAAACAGATTAATCGGTATTCAATACCTCGGTTGAGGCTGGGAGAGTCTTGAGGAATCATCATGGTTTAGGCAAGGAGAAATTACTCGGTTAGAATCATGATCATCGAAATGCCTTGCGATTTAGAATGGTAGAATCTTGAGTACTCGAAGTTGAAGAAGCGCCGATTGCAGTTTAATGAAAAAGTATGATAATCGCGGTTTACATCACGATTATGATTATCGCGGTTTACATCACTATTACGAAAATCGTAATGCACCGTTGTATAGGATTTTTTGATATCGTTATCAGGATTTATAATTTATATCGATTTTATCGGTTTTATCGATATATCACCCAGCCCTACTTCCCACACATATTTAAGGACGTCTGGTGTAACAGAGTGAATAACGTCTGTGATTCTCTGTTTCAAATGGAGGCCACATCGAACTGCACTGAACGGGTGTGTAACTTGGAGAGTTTTTCTTTTATTTGGGTGTAGATTTCACATTTCCATCTTGTTTTGTTGATTTCCTGCGACCGGTCAAAATCGAACCATGACTTTACGGACACATTGTATTTACAAAAGTTTACAATGCGGAAAGACGTAAATATATACGAACTGAAGCCATAAACACATTTCAAATACGTTAAGAGAGCGTGTTAAAAAAAGTGCAAGTAAAACAAATTAATATTAATTTTGTTAAAATCAAACAATAAGAGAGTACTAAATTAATAATAAGATAACTTTGTGCCACTACTCCTTTGTTTATAAAGATATGATGATTTTTTTTTAATAACATCGCACTTATTTGTTTTTTATTTATAACTTTTTACTCATTTATATATTTTTTATATAAAATTACCTGTTTTTAGAAATAACAGTACCGAGATAGTCCAGTTTCAATCCTTTCAATTTACTAAAGAAAAATACATAATATTAATCCTATCCCATTGCTTTATCCTTTCACTTTCTCATTTCTTCGAAAAGTCAAGTAAATATCATCAACGCAGATACAGACAATCAAAAATGGATGTTTAAGAATGTTTTGCTAACCACCGCGAAACTTTGAAACATTTATAAACGTAAAGGCTTAAAAGTGAAACACCTGACTAATGAAGTGATTTGAAATCGAATGTTGTTTTTCATTTTTTTTTTTTATAAATAAGAATTATAAGCGATTGCTGTAACGTGACTGCAGGTTTATCACCTTTTCAGAGCTGTCGCGTCCGCAAATTCGGCTCAAGTCACCAACTTTGATATTATTTTTTGAAAGATCTTCTGTCTTTACAAAAAATTGCATGAATGTAAAAAATAAAAAATAAAAAATAAAAAATGAAGATGCACTCATTATAATTTACTAAAATGTAGACAAAATATATATTAACAGTATATATAAATATTATACAGACATACATACAATAAATACAATAAACAACACTGGAGTGAAAAATTAGCCAGAGCCAGGAATCAAACCACACCGAATTGAACCACAGCATCCCAGGCTTTCGCTCTAACCACTAGTTCGATTCCTGGTTCTAAATAATTTTTCACTCCAGTTGGGTTTATTGTATTTATTGTATGTCTGTCTGTATAATATTTATATATACTGTTAACTGTTGAATGCAGGCGTTATCTGTGTGTGTTATATTATATACTGTAGTATGTGTGTTTTAAAATGTATATTTTTAAAATGCACTACCAAATTTGACAATACTTCGCCAAGTTGGCCAAAATTTGGCGCTATTGTGGTAACCTTGCCATTAGTAATTCTAAAAAAATACTCGTTGTTCAAGCTGATACTGATCTCCATAGGAAATTAAACTGTAATTGAGTAGTCATCAAGTTAAAGTAAGTAGTGTTTTGCGATGTGTTTCGAAAACGGAGGTCATTTGGGGGCAGAACTTTGTTTAGGGTTAAATTTTTAAAAATTTCGAAACACTTGTTTACTAAATTTAGTTATGCTATAGGCATGTCAAGTTTCAAGATTTTATTTCCACTGGTTTAAGAGATATGATAAATTTTTGCCAGCCCCCTCCCTTTCCGGCCTTAGGAATCGAATTTTAAGAAAATGAATGTCTAATTCCTGCATTGCCCCCAGGAATACATACATCTTCCAAATTTCAAAGCTCTGTGTCAACAGGAAGTTGGTGCAAAATGAGTAAACAGATTTGATTGTCACATACGAACGAATTAAAAGTTATAGAAAGCATGTAAAAAACGAAAAGCACCATTCAATTACATAGATTTTGAATAAGAGCACCTGCCAATTGTATGTGTTAATGAACAAAAATAAATTCAGAAATTCGTCAGAAAGTGTCTCCTTTGGATTTAACAAGAGAGTATGAGAATTCTGAATTTTTTTATTTTATCCGCTTCTGATGTAGTGGGCCAGAGCTTTTTGGTTCACTAAGCTCTTGTGAGATGATCGTTAAAAAATAATACATATTTCTTACCAAAGTCCTTTATTAGAACAACTAAAATAGATTTGAAAAATGTAATAACAAACTTTACCATTCATAGGTAGACACTCTCACTTTTTATTAGCAGTTCTATACTTCTCATAGCCAACCTGAGTAAAACGATTTTTACTCGCATCTCTTCCGTTGGTAAAAAACAACCTCACTTCATCAGTGTCACCCAGTCTACTATTCAGCCTCCTCACGAGCTCCTGCCTGAGCCTCTTTTTACTTTCACTTTGGGGACGAGTTCCCACACATTGTCCAGTCCTCCCTATTTCTTGGAAAAGTGGAAATACCCTGTTGAGCAGATCCCAAGGGCAGAAGTATGCCTGCTATTTCCCCTGCATGCCTTTACACAAAAGACTATTGTCCTCCACGGAAATGCCTGTTGCTTCCCCCGTCGAACATTTGTGGCGAAGGTACGATATCACAACACCTCCCCACAAAAGAGATTTCCACAGGAAATATTTGGCATGAATTCACGTAATAAGCCCTTTTAATAGATTTCCCGAGAGGTCAAGCACACCATTAAATCAGCAATAAAATATCATTTAGACTTTTGACACAATTATGAAAGTTCTACTTAAATTCAAAAATACCCACTCTCAGTTTCAAAGGACATACCAAAAATATGAAATTTTTAGAATTTTCCTTACACATAATTAATCAAAAGAATAAAAAGAATTTACATTTTTGATGCTAGAACAATTAATTTAACATTAATAAATTGACTTAATAAAATAGTCCAATCTTGAACGCCAGATTCACCTTTGTTTATTATATAAAAACATGGAAACATTCAAATGCTTCATTTAAAACACATTACTAAATAGGTGTGATAAAATATATACAAATGTTTTTTAAAATTAAAAACACTAGATGTTAAAATGATAAAAAGCTACTCCGAGCGCTTTCGGCTAACCTTAAGCCATTGTCAAGGAGAAGAGGATTGACTGATAAAAACACTCGACGCTCGATGTTTACTGCTACAGATTGACCGGAAACTCACTTCAGGAAGGTTGGATGGTTGGTAATGGATACGACCACCTGCGAGCTTCCTGAAGTGAGTTTCCGGTCAATCTGTAGCAGTAAACATCGAGCGTCGAGTGTTTTTATCAGTCAATCCTCTTCTCCTTGACAATGGCTTAAGGTTAGCCGAAAGCGCTCGGAGTAGCTTTTTATCATTTTAACATCTAGTGTTTTTAATTTTAAAAAACATTTGTATATATTTTATCACACCTATTTAGTAATGTGTTTTAAATGAAGCATTTGAATGTTTCCATGTTTTTATACAATTAATTTAAATTTAAAATATTTGAATATAATACTAACTGAAAAAGGAAAAAAAAACACTATAACACAATCTAGGTAACTAAAATTTTACATACAGCACAATATCTTAATAAAACGCCCTAATTACAAGTATTAAAATTCTGAACACTAAATTCCAAACAGAAAATCCAACTCTGATTCTAAATCTTCCTACTTAGACCATCTGCATTTCCATGTAATTTTCCTGGCTTATGTGTAATTTCAAAATTTAATGGCTGCAAAAATAGAGCCCAACGTGTCAAACGAGAGTTTGTACCAACCATTTTCTTTAAGTACACTAATGGAATATGATCCGTTTGTATTTCAAATTTTTGCCCATCCAAATAATAATTTAACTTTTTTAATCCATATACTATAGCCGCTAATTCTCTTTCTATCGTGCTATAATTTTGCTCCGCACGAGAAACTTTTTTGCTAAGATACAAAATTGGATGTTCTTCTCCCGCAATAATTTGAGATAAAACAATTCCTGCCCCATACAAACTCGCATCTGTTTGCACAATGAATTTCTGCTTAAAATCAGGCGCAAATAACACAGGACTTTTTAATTTTAACTTTAATTCTTCAAATGCATTATTACACTTCTCGTCCCATATGATTTTTTCTTTTTTTATTTTCCCTTTTAAAGCACCTGTTAACGGCACTGCTATGGTAGCATAATTCTTTATGTACCTCGCGTAATATCCTACCATTCCCAGATATGCTCTTAGCTGTGTTTTCGTCGTCGGAATTGGAAAATCTTTAATAGCCTGCAATTTAGATCCACTAGGAGACCTTTTTCCTGACCCAACTTCGTGTCCCAGAAATTTTACGTGATCATGCGTGAATTGGCATTTGGATGATTTCACCGATAGATTTGCTTCTTTTAACCGCTTAAGAACCGCCTCCACATCTTTTAAATGCTGTTCCCAGGTCAAAGAAAATATAGCTATATCATCGATATACAGAACTGCAAATGACTCTAACCCATATAAAACTATGGCAATCAATTTACAAAAATAATGTGCTGAATTTAAAAGTCCAAACATCATGACTTTAGGTAAAAAAGTCCCAAATGGTGTTACAAAAGCCGCATATCTCTGAGCTTCTTCCGTGAGAGGAATCTGAAAATAACCTTTCGTCAGATCCATAACAGTAATAAAAGGCTCTGCACTCACTCTCTCAACGACCTCTTCAATGTTTGGTAAAGGGAAAAATTCAGTTCTGGTCTTAGCATTTAATTTCCTATAATCCACACAAGGGCGAGCGTCTTTACCCGCACTCTCAACCAAAATCATAGGCGAAGCATAATCTGATTGCCCGACTTCAATCACACCCAAATCTAAAAGCCTCCGAATCTCTTCACGCATAATCTCTAATTGCCTCGGCGACATACGATATGGTTTTGATCTTACCGGCACATCATCCGTTAAAACAATGTCCATTTTAACTAACGGGTTACTCCCAGGGTCCGTAGAAAAAACTTTCATATGACGCTCAATCATTGTCCTGAAATCTCCTATTTGCTCTGTAGAAACGCGTTTTTCCAAATTACTTTCTTTTACTAATTCCCAAAAGTCTAATTGAGTGGGATCCGCAATGGGATAAGGAATTTCCGTTTGATCCTTAATTTCCTCACACTCCTCATCAATCAACAAATTTACAAATTTAGGTCTACTGTAATATGGTTTAATTAAATTAACATGATAAATAGTAGACTTATTTCTCTTTTCCGGAATATCGATAGTATAATTAGTTTGAGATATTACAATAGTAATAGTTCCAGTTCCTATCCAATTAACCGCCATTTTATTTGGTTTCGAAGTAGCCAGAACTAACACTTTATCTCCAACATTAAATTTCCTATACACCGCATTCTTATCATACTATTGTTTTCGTTTCTCCTGACACTCTTTCATTCTTTTACACGCTAATTCTTGACAATGTTTCAATCTATTACTTAAGTTCAAAATATAGTCCACTACATTCTGATTTACCGTTTCCTTTTCCATCCAATTTTCATATACAAGAGTATGTGGCATTCGTAAATTCTTACCATGTACAAGCTCAGCAGGGCTAAATCCCGTGCTTTCATGACTTACAGTCCTCAAAGCAAATAAAGCCATTGGCAAGACTGCTTCCCAATCTTTGCCTCAATTTCCTTGTAACAGTTTGGCCAAAAATAGCATTTAATTATCCTATCTTTTGTTTTAGTCGCCCCTAAATGTCCCGCAACTTCCTCATGACACATTTTCATTATTTTCTCTCTAAATTCTAATGGCAAACATAATTGTAATTTCTCATCCCCACTATTTGAATGTGAAACTCTTACTAATTTATTTCCCATTATTTTAAATTCCTTTTCTTCTACATTATTCGCCTTTTCCCATAACGTTTTTAAAGATAAGCACTGTTTCTGAGCTAAGCTGAAATCTTTCACTGTAATTTTATTCAATCCCACATTATCTTTCACCTCCCATTTCGGTAATAACATAAGATCTTCGATTTGACTTTCATCCTGTCTATTCTCATCCATTTGAATTACCTGCGTTTCTTTGTTCTGTGAGCAATCCCCAATTTTCTCTACCCTACCTGGTTGCTCTTCTAACTTTGCCTGCTCAATAAACGACATTTCATTATCAGCATCCCGTTGCTCCATTCTTTTTTTTAAAGAATCCGTCCTACTACGGGTAACTACCATATTTATAGGAACACCATTTCCTTTATTTTGCTCAATAAGCTCCGCAGTTTTATTACCTAAGAGATAGTAACCTTGCTCCGACTCCGATGGTTTAATCGCCACCTTAGTGGTGATGCAACCAAAATCCCCTTTTATAGTCACCCATGCTAATGGTAAACATTTACATTCATTATCAAGAGGTTGACGTACCCAAGTTATAACTCCAGTAAAATCCTCTGTTTTAACCCAATTTCTATCGCATAGATCAATCCCTGCTCCCGTGTCCCTCAAATAGTGTCTTTCAACCCCATTTATTAGAGCTTTTTTTAGATAAGGTTTAAAACAATCCCCTAAATCAACATCATTACCTAAATGATTAACTGTATTGAAGTGATTCTTCTTTCTTAACCATTCCGCACACTCTGGTTTTATGTGCCCTGGTTGATTAAAAAAAACCCCTAATCTGCCTTTTCCTCTCAAAAGCCTGGTCTTGTTTAAGTTTATCATTTTTTAAATTTTCCGTTTTATTCTCTAACTCCGATTTAGCTTTTACTCCACCCTTAATTTTCGGATTTAAATTGCTTCTTTGCAACTCTGAATAAGGTTTTTTTCCCAAGATTTTATTTCTGATTTCCTGAAACTACTTCTAATACTCTCATATTTGTCACATTTATCAGCAAGCTTCGAAGCCTCTTTCATTTCATCCCATTCATCCATAAATTTTTCTTTTACTTCAAAAGGAACGCGTTTTTTTACTTGCTCAGTGAGCATGAGTTCTTTTAAAGACTCGAAATCGTTTATTTCTAATGATTCCAACCAATTATCCAAAAAGCCTTAATTCATATACCAAGTCTACCCATAACGCTCCAGGTTTCCTTTGATGATTTTCAAACTTCTGTTTTAAAGCACCTGTTCCCAATCTAAAACGATTTAATAAAACTTTTTTTACATGTTGAAAATCATCTCCTAATTCTGCTGGTTGTTTCACTATAATTTCCGCGATATCTGATGGCAATAAGGGAATTAATTGGCTAACCATATCCTCTTGCGAAATTTTAGCTTTTTCCGCCTGTTTTTCAAAGATCATAAAGAAAAGAGTGATGTCAATTAATTTAGAATCAAAGAGTTGAACTAATTCTTTCAAATTAATTTTTGGATTCCTATGCGAACCTACATTCATATCACTAGACGAAAGACTGACAGTTTCCGAAGAATTTTGAATTCTTAATTTTTCTAACTCAAATTGTCTTGTTTTTTCACATCCTTCGTTTTCTTTACGTTCTGCATCCTCTTTAAGAATACATTCCAAATTCGATTTAGCAAAACTCTCATTATAATCCGATGCTTCTAAAATAGCCTGAATTATAGTTTTTTTCTTATCAGTTGCCGACACGTTGGTCTCAAATTCCTCTGCCAGCAAAAGCAAGATATTTTTAGTATATTTCCCTAGAAATTCTTCCATGATTTTCCCCCAAAATATACTAATCACAAAAATACACAAATATATACAATTTGTTAAACACCAAAAACCAAAAAAAAAAAAAAAAAAAAACAATAAGGAATAGGATTTTATCCTTTAGATATATTTCAATGCATAAAACAATAATACAATTTTCCTACCGAAAATTTTCATGCACTTGTTATATCCTTTAAAACTGAGTAAATCCTCAAAATTATTTTGATACTCACAGTTCTATATAAATACAATTTATATAAAAAACTAATCCCGCTTTTTCCTACAGCATACCCATAAAATTTCAAATAACTTTATTGCTGTAATAAACAAAAGCTGTATATGCCCCAACTTTATAACTAAAAGTTACATCCACAACTATGATTAATTTTAATGATTAATATTCTTTTATTAATCATCCGTAATTTACTATCCTCAAGTAAATTATGAAATACATAAATATTAAATTTTCAAAACCAAATGAATTACCGTTCAGACCTTAAGAAACCCGTTTAATATAAAAATTCTAACTAAAAATTTCGATCCCAAATTAATAGCTACCCTAGACTTTTTATCTATTAAACATATACAAATTACCAAGAACAGCGGACCTCTTCAATGTTTGGTAAAGGGAAAAATTCAGTTCTGGTCTTAGCATTTAATTTCCTATAATCCACACAAGGGCGAGCGTCTTTACCCGCACTCTCAACCAAAATCATAGGCGAAGCATAATCTGATTGCCCGACTTCAATCACACCCAAATCTAAAAGCCTCCGAATCTCTTCACGCATAATCTCTAATTGCCTCGGCGACATACGATATGGTTTTGATCTTACCGGCACATCATCCGTTAAAACAATGTCCATTTTAACTAACGGGTTACTCCCAGGGTCCGTAGAAAAAACTTTCATATGACGCTCAATCATTGTCCTGAAATCTCCTATTTGCTCTGTAGAAACGCGTTTTTCCAAATTACTTTCTTTTACTAATTCCCAAAAGTCTAATTGAGTGGGATCCGCAATGGGATAAGGAATTTCCGTTTGATCCTTTATTTCCTCACACTCCTCATCAATCAACAAATTTACAAATTCAGGTCTACTGTAATATGGTTTAATTAAATTAACATGATAAATAGTAGACTTATTTCTCTTTTCCGGAATATCGATAGTATAATTAGTTTGAGATATTACAATAGTAATAGTTCCAGTTCCTATCCAATTAACCGCCATTTTATTTGGTTTCGAAGTAGCCAGAACTAACACTTTATCTCCAACATTAAATTTCCTATACACCGCATTCTTATCATACTATTATTTTCGTTTCTCCTGACACTCTTTCATTCTTTTACACGCTAATTCTTGACAACGTTTCAATCTATTACTTAAGTTCAAAATATAGTCCACTACATTCTGATTTACCGTTTCCTTTTCCATCCAATTTTCATATACAAGAGTATGTGGCATTCGTAAATTCTTACCATGTACAAGCTCAGCAGGGCTAAATCCCGTGCTTTCATGACTTACAGTCCTCAAAGCAAATAAAGCCATTGGCAAGACTGCTTCCCAATCTTTTCCTGCCTCCAAACATGATGTCTTTATAACCTTTTTTAAAGTACCATGCATCCGTTCAACGCTATTCGATTCTGGGTGGCAAACTGAACTATGTACAACTTTAACACCAAACCTATCAAAAAATTCCGATGCCAACTCACTTGTAAATGGCCTACCCAAATCACATTGTACCTCTTTTGGATCACCAGTCCTAGAAAATATTTGTATTAGCCCCTCAATCACTGACGGAGAAGTTAAATCTTTTTCTGGAATCGCATCTGGATATTTTGACGCAACACAAATTGAAGTAATCAAGAATCTATTATTTTTCTCGCTTAAACTCAAAGGGCCTACACCATCAATATTTATCCTGGAGAAAACTTCTGAAATTATTGGCACGAGCTTCAAGGGAGCTTTCTTTTTATCTTTATTTTTACTAACCTTTTGGCACAGATCGCAAGTTCTTACAAATGCCTCAATTTCCTTGTAACAGTTTGGCCAAAAATAGCATTTAATTATCCTATCTTTTGTTTTAGTCGCCCCTAAATGTCCCGCAACTTCCTCATGACACATTTTCATTATTTTCTCTCTAAATTCTAATGGCAAACATAATTGTAATTTCTCATCCCCACTATTTGAATGTGAAACTCTTACTAATTTATTTCCCATTATTTTAAATTCCTTTTCTTCTACATTATTCGCCTTTTCCCATAACGTTTTTAAAGATAAGCACTGTTTCTGAGCTAAGCTGAAATCTTTCACTGTAATTTCATTCAATCCCACATTATCTTTTACCTCCCATTTCGGTAATAACAAAAGATCTTCGATTTGACTTTCATCCTGTCTATTCTCATCCATTTGAACTACCTGCGTTTCTTTGTTCTGTGAGCAATCCCCAATTTTCTCTACCCTACCTGGTTGCTCTTCTAACTTTGCCTGCTCAATAAACGACATTTCATTATCAGCATCCCGTTGCTCCATTCTTTTTTTTTAAAGAATCCGTCCTACTACGGGTAACTACCATATTTATAGGAACACCATTTCCTTTATTTTGCTCAATAAGCTCCGCAGTTTTATTACCTAAGAGATAGTAACCTTGCTCCGACTCCGATGGTTTAATCGCCACCTTAGTGGTGATGCAACCAAAATCCCCTTATATAGTCACCCATGCTAATGGTAAACATTTACATTCATTATCAAGAGGTTGACGTACCCAAGTTATAACTCCAGTAAAATCCTCTGTTTTAACCCAATTTCTATCGCATAGATCAATCCCTGCTCCCGTGTCCCTCAAATAGTGTCTTTCAACCCCATTTATTAGAGCTTTTTTTAGATAAGGTTTAAAACAATCCCCTAAATCAACATTATTACCTAAGTGATTAACTGTATTGAAGTGATTCTTCTTTCTTAACCATTCCGCACACTCTGGTTTTATGTGCCCTGGTTGATTAAAAAAAACCCCTAATCTGCCTTTTCCTCTCAAAAGCCTGGTCTTGTTTAAGTTTATCATTTTTTTAATTTTCCGTTTTATTCTCTAACTCCGATTTAGCTTTTACTCCACCCTTAATTTTCGGATTTAAATTGCTTCTTTGCAACTCTGAATAAGGTTTTTTCCCAAGATTTTATTTCTGATTTCCTGAAACTACTTCTAATACTCTCATATTTGTCACATTTATCAGCAAGCTTCGAAGCCTCTTTCATTTCATCCCATTCATCCATAAATTTTTCTTTTACTTCAAAAGGAACGCGTTTTTTTACTTGCTCAGTGAGCATGAGTTCTTTTAAAGACTCGAAATCGTTTATTTCTAATGATTCCAACCAATTATCCAAAAAGCCTTAATTCATATACCAAGTCTACCCATAACGCTCCAGGTTTCCTTTGATGATTTTCAAACTTCTGTTTTAAAGCACCTGTTCCCAATCTAAAACGATTTAATAAAACTTTTTTTACATGTTGAAAATCATCTCCTAATTCTGCTGGTTGTTTCACTATAATTTCCGCAATATCTGATGGCAATAAGGGAATTAATTGGCTAACCACATCCTCTTGCGAAATTTTAGCTTTTTCCGCCTGTTTTTCAAAGATCATAAAGAAAAGAGTGATGTCAATTAATTTAGAATCAAAGAGTTGAACTAATTCTTTCAAATTAATTTTTGGATTCCTATGCGAACCTACATTCATATCACTAGACGAAAGACTGACAGTTTCCGAAGAATTTTGAATTCTTAATTTTTCTAACTCAAATTGTCTTGTTTTTTCACGTCCTTCGTTTTCTTTACGTTCTGCATCCTCTTTAAGAATACATTCCAAATTTGATTTAGCAAAACTCTCATTATAATCCGATGCTTCTAAAATAGCCTGAATTATAGTTTTTTTCTTATCAGTTGCCGACACGTTGGTCTCAAATTCCTCTGCCAGCAAAAGCAAGATATTTTTAGTATATTTCCCTAGAAATTCTTCCATGATTTTCCCCCAAAATATACTAATCACAAAAATACACAAATATATACAATTTGTTAAACACCAAAAACCAAAAAAAAAAAAAAAAAAAAACAATAAGGAATAGGATTTTATCCTTTAGATATATTTCAATGCATAAAACAATAATACAATTTTCCTACCGAAAATTTTCATGCACTTGTTATATCCTTTAAAACTGAGTAAATCCTCAAAATTATTTTGATACTCACAGTTCTATATAAATACAATTTATATAAAAAACTAATCCCGCTTTTCCCTACAGCATACCCATAAAATTTCAAATAACTTTATTGCTGTAATAAACAAAAGCTGTATATGCCCCAACTTTATAACTAAAAGTTACATCCACAACTATGATTAATTTTAATGATTAATATTCTTTTATTAATCATCCGTAATTTACTATCCTCAAGTAAATTATGAAATACATAAATATTAAATTTTCAAAACCAAATGAATTACCGTACAGACCTTAAGAAACCCGTTTAATATAAAAATTCTAACTAAAAATTTCGATCCCAAATTAATAGCTACCCTAGACTTTTTATCTATTAAACATATACAAATTACCAAGAACAGACATATACAATATTAAATCCTAACATACCTCTCTGGAAAATTTCATAAAAGGGCTTACCTTCAAATGTAGACATTTCTCCACACTGCTCCAAGGCTTTCCTGCACCTTTTTTTTACAGGTACTGTTGTATCTCCGGATCTAAATTGATTTCCGCCGGGAAATTTACACACAAGCTGTCTCCATGGATTCCTAAGGGTGATCGATGAATAGTCTTCTATCCACTGCACTGGACGTTTACTGAAGAAATTTTCTATATCGTCGGATCCTTAGTCCTTGTTCTATACCAGCTAACATATTCGACACTCCTGATTTCACCGTTCCTCACCGGATACACTTGAAAATCTTTCTCGTCAAACACAAGATTTCATCACCAACTGTCCTTGTTTCTAACACAGCTTCCTTCTGTACATCAAGTTCACGTGGGTCCAGTCTAATTTATGCTAGACCTAATTAATCCGTAAGCTGCCACCATTTATAATACTATAGCTGTGATGTAGTGGTCCAGAGCTTTTTGGTTCACTAAGCTCTTGTGAAATGATCGTTGAAAAATAATACATATTTCTTACCAAAGTCCTTTATTAGAACAACTAAAATAGATTTGAAAAATGTAATAACAAACTTTACCATTCATAGGTAGACACTCTCACTTTTTATTAACAGTTCTATACTTCTCATAGCCAACCTGAGTAAAACGATTTTTACTCGCATCTCTTCCGTTGGTAAAAAACAACCTCACTTCATCAGTGTCTCCCAGTCTACTATTCAGCCTCCTCACCAGCTCCTGCCTGAGCCTCTTTTTACTTTCACTTTGGGGACGAGTTCCCACACATTGTCCAGTCCTCCCTATTTCTTGGAAAAGTGGAAATACCCTGTTGAGCAGATCCCAAGAGCAGAAGTATGCCTGCTATTTCCCCTGCATGCCTTTGAGGAAATAGAAAATTTCTGCTAGCTAAGTTTATTTAGAGGAGATAGAAAATTTTTGCGAAGTGAATTTTATTTTAACGGAACTTTATTTTTATTTTACGAATTTTATTTTCAAGTCGCAGAAAATATTTGAGGGAATATTTTTAATTTTGACTCGTTAGAAATTTTATATTGTGAATTTTATTTTCAGATGATAGAAATTATTTTTCGAATTTTATTTTAGCAGACTTAATTTTTATTTTGAAATCTTAATTTGACTAGTTAGAAAATTTATTTTAACGAAGTTTTATTTTCTAATTTTAATTTTAGAAATTGTTTGAAAGAACTTAAATTATTTTTCGAAATTTTATTTACAGGAGTTAGAAAATTTTTGCTAATTGAATTTATTTTTCAAATTTTATTTTGAGGAAATAGAAAATTTTTTCTAATTTTATATTCATGTCTTAGAAAATTTTACGAATTTTATTTTGAGGAGATAGAAATTTTTCGAATTTTATTTTTCGAACTTAATTTTATTTTCAGGCGTTAGAATTATTTTTCGAATTTTATTTTGAGGGGATAGAAATATTTAGCGAAATTTTATTTTCAGATGTTAGAAATTATTTTTCGAATTTTAATTTAGGAACTTAATTTTTTTCTTTTAAAATTACTTAGAGATAGAAATTATTAGCGAATTGAATTTTATTTTAGCATACTTAATTTTTATTTTACGATTTTTATTTTTAGGTTTTTTTAGAAGATAGCAAATTTCTGGGAACTTAATTTATTTTCGAATTTAATTTATTTTTCAGGAAACTGTTTTATATTTTGAGAACTGTTATTTATTTATTTATTTATTCATGCGAGGTATGAGTTTTGTGAGTAATTTTTATTTTCGTTAGATAGAAAATTTATGCGAACTTTATTTTTATTTTAGAGGAAATAGAAGTTTTTGAGAAGAAATGCTATTTTATTTATTTAACGATACTTTGAAAATTCGCGGAAAATAGTTTTATTTTCGAACTTAATTTATTTCATGATCTTAATTAAGAGGAAATATTTTTATTTTCGAATTTAACAGAGGATATTTCTTAGAACTGACTTATATTTTGGAAATGCAAAATTATTTAATTTATTATGTTTTTAAAAATAATATGAAATAAAAGCTTACTTGATTTCATGATGAGACGATAGATCTTGTGCATTCATTGAATTCAGGTTGTAAACGAAATTAACGCGCACAAATTATAAAAATACTGAAGAAATATTATTTTAACTATGTAGCAGAAAGATTTTACACCAATGCACCAATGCAGATATTAATGAATCCCTACAGAAGTCGTGAAGCTTCTGTTTATCTCAGTCGAAGTAGAAATTCTAACTTGCACGCACTTATAGAGCAGATAACATTTGAGTTGTCATTTTTAAAAATACAAATGTTATATCATAATAGCATTGCCACTCATCCACAAAAGTCTCTTATCAACTGGCTTTAGTATGACGTCAAGGATATCCTCGATCCCAAATAAATTAATCTCGAACATGGATTTTATCTTATTTCACCCTTTTTCGCAGACAGAAAAACTGCAAACGTAATGACAACATCTGTTTTTGATATCAGTCAATAACCGGCAGATTAAATCAGAGCAAAGCTGCGCGTCTTATCAATTTATGCTGGCGTCAGCCAGTCTATGCTTCTTGTTTGTGGTGGAGAGCAAGAATGCATTACGCGTTTCGAGTAAATTTATTAAAACTAGAATATTTAAAGTAAATACAGTGGTTTTAATGACAATTTTCTAAGGCGCGCATGTCGATTTTTACTTTGGAATTGATTTAAGAGGAAAAGATTCTTTCTTTTAAATGAATGGACATTTGAAAAATTTTGCGGAAAGATTTTAATTTTGAGAACTTAATTATTTTTTCGATTTAAATTTTCTCATATATGTTGTTCGAGAAGGAATGTATATTTTTAGATATGTTAGTTTTAGATATGTTATATATGACACGCTTTAAAATTAAATTTGTAAATTGAAGCAATAATAATAATAACAATGAAATAATAATAATAATAATAATAATAATAATAATAACATTGAAATAATAATAATGATGACAACCATGAAATAATAATAATAAAAGCAAAAAGCAAAAGAAATATTTCGTTGGTTGAAAAATAAATAAAGTTTTCTCTTTAGAGTTGATATATATTATGCAGTATTCACTATCTATTCACATATTTATCGATATGTTAGATCTTTTCAGAAAATTAACTTGATTTTTGCATAATGTTTGTGAGAAAAAATTTTTCTTCTTAGGGAATCATTTGAAGTTTCTTTTATAAAATGGCATTGTTCGACTTAGGAAATAATTTTACTTTTTACATAAAATGAATTTTTCAAACTTCTGCTTCAGGAATCAATTAGGTTATACTTGAAACAAAGGCAAGTTAAAGATTAAATAATTCACTTTTAGATATTTTGTACATTTTCAATAAGCATTAAATAAATTTTCAGGAATAAAGGTCACGAAATTTCTAAAAATTTCTGTTAAAATAATGCGCCAATCATCTTACTTGTTTTAACTCACGTGACTAGCAAAATATTTTAAACCAATCACGGTTGAGTATTTATAATTTTCTGCACATGCGCGCCCTCTATGTTTGTATAAATTTGCATGGAATGAGATAATTTCACCATTCTGTGTATTGTCATTTGAAGTGTTAGAATCTGCTCAAGTGATTCGTTTTAATTTATATCATAATGGAACGAAGCATGCAATCATATTTGTTAAGTGTTGTTGATGAACTCATCTCGAAAAGTCAACCCTTATCACCGGGATTAAAGAATCAAGACATGGAATTTTCATCGTCGCCTGTTTCGAATGATGTGAAACCTTCTTCATCAGAATTGAAGAGACAGAAGTTACCCTTCGTGTGTACTACTTGCAACCAAACCTTTTCCAGAAAGTTTGTGTTGATTGGACATGTGAAATCTCACCTCAAGAAAAAACCATTTGCTTGTTATTTGTGCGAAAAATCATTCGTTCAAAATAGTCATTTACAACGTCATAGGAGGATTCATTCGAAGACCCCTGTAATGCATAAGTGCGATTTATGCAATGACGCATTTTCAAGAAAATATGATTTATTAAAACACAAAACGATTCACAAGACACCCAAACAACATAGTTGTGATCTTTGCAGGGATATGTTTTTGAGAAAATATGACTTATTAAAACATAAGAAGATTCATATGAAGCCCACCCATGTGATGAGTGTGATGAAAGTTTTTCTAACAAAAGTGATTTACTGAGACATAAACGCACTTCACACAAGGTTTTACCCAAACAAACTGATTCTTCGGTAAAAGATGCCTTGTTTGAAAAAGTGAAGCATTTTCAAAGACAAAATGCTCTTAATTCACTTTCTGTAATTAATCTCACACCTCACGAAGGGAAAGATAAAGACTTACACAAATTTCTTAATAGTATAAAATCAGATCTTTTGAATGAATTGCATTACCAAATGGCAGAAAAAAACTCATTGAAATGGTATACAACAGTTCATGTAGTTGTTATCCGTTTAGCCCATGATGGTGAAATGGACTATGCTACTCCCTTTTTCCGTTCAAGAGCAACTTTGGAGATGGCGAATGATAATATACCGGTACATATTGAGGAAGCATTTGCCAAAATGAATAACTCCTTTGAAAAGTTTACGCAACAAGGTACTGGATGGATGTTAGATAGAATTTTGAATTTAGAAGTGTATTCAGCGAAACTTGGCATGTATTAAAACTTGTAAATCTTGTTTAAACTCTGTTTACTTATGTACTTGATATTGAAACTTTGAAAATAAATATTTTGTGAGTGACTATGTTTCGTGTTTTGTATTTTTTTTTTTACATATTAACATACTTTACTATTATCATATATTATGTAAATTACTTTTAACATCTGAGTCGGTTACAAACACTATGATTTGGGTTCAAAAACATTTATTATATCACACATAAATCTCTTATATTGCAAAAGTAAAATTCATTTGAAAAATGAATGCTAAAGATTAGAATTCTGTAGAGATTAAGTACACATATCAAAAATCCACTTACTTGAAATTCATCTTCTTCGAACAGCGACTCAACGTGTAACAAGAAAAATAAAAGATGGCGTATTGTTTATCAGTAAAAAACCACGTGACTCCCATCTTCCATGTGAGTGGCTGATAATGCATTTGTCCTTCATAAGGCAAACACGTTATTCGTTATCATCGACATCAGTAGGCGATGAGAATAGCTAAACTTTTGTGGTGTATAGCATTGCTAACCGAAGCTTGTTTTAACTTGTTTATACTACCTTGCCTGTAATGTAAGTTTATTTTTAATTACTTAGATATTTAAAATTGCCAACTGCTAATTGTAATTAGATCATTAATTGATTTTTATATTAATAAGTGATTTATTTTTATATTGTTTAAATTTCATTAAGCGTTGATCTTAGAAATAACTTAATTTTCTTTAGATTTCATTCACTTAGTCTTTAAAATTTTGTTTTGTATTTTGGAAATTATTTCAAAGTATTGAAAGTCGTCTTTGTGAAATGGTTCGTTTTTTAGAAAAGTCTTGAAAAATAGTCATGGGAATTATTTGTCTTGAAAATTTTTGAAAGACATGAAAAAAACTCGAAAAAATTATTTGACTTGTAAAATATTTGAAGAGCTGAAAATAATTTTATTGATCGAATGAGTCTTGAAAAATAGTCATGGAAATTATTTGTCTTGAAAATTTTTGAAAGATTTGAAAATAACTCGAAGAAATTATTTGACTTGTAAAATATTTGAAGAACTGAAAATGATTTCATTGCTAGAAATTGAGTTGAAAAATAATTGCGTAACTCGACGAAATTATTTGAGTTGTAAAATATTTGAAAGTGTTGCCATTGAAAAAGAACTTGGTTTCTTGAAAACATATACTTAATTTCTAAAAAATTTACAAAAATTGAATGCTTGGTAGAATGAACAAGGAGAACCAACCCTTGGTTTCTTTCAAGTTTTTGAACACTTTCATGGTCGAAAGAACAATGAAAGTCCCTAGTTTCTTGAAAACATATACTTAATTTCTAAAAATTTTACGAAAAATGCATGCTTGGTAGAATGACCGAAGAGAACCAACCCTTGGTTTCTTTAAAGTTTTGGAGCACTTTCATGGTCGAAAGAACTATGAAAGCCCCTAGTTTCATGAGAACATATGCATGATTCGTAAAAATTTTATGAAAAATGCTTGCTTGGAAGAATAAATGATGAGAGTTCATGGGTATTTTTGTGAACTCATTCGTGAAAAATCTTTCTTGATATTTCATGGGTCCTGAGTGTTGAAAGTTTGTTTTGAAAATCTATTTAATACCACGATTTTGTAGGGGAAAAGTATGAGAGTCCTTGTTTTCTAAGAAGATTTATTTGATTAATGTTCATAAATATTGCGTGAGTTGAACTCACGTTTGGAAGAAAGAACAATGAGAGTCTTTAGATTCATGAGAACATATGTATGTTTCCTAAAAATTTTAGGAATTGAACACTTGCTTTGAAGAATAAATGATGAGAGTCCATGGTTACCTTTTCAGAACTCATTCGTGAAAAATCTTTCTTGATACATCATGGCAATTGAGTCGTGCTAGTTTGTTTTGAAAATCTATTTAATGACATGATTTTGTAGGAAAAAGAATGAGAGTCCTTGTTTTCTAAGAAGGCTTATTTGATTAATGCTCATAAATATTGCGTGGGTCGAACTCACACTTGGAAGAAAGAATGATGAAAGTCCTTTGTTTTTTTTTAAATATATGAATTGAACACTTGTTTGGAAGAAAGATGAGAATCATGGAAGGTTAGAAGGTTTGCTTGATTTCTTAAAAGTTTTTGGTAAATGCATGGGTCAAACACATGCATGATAGAAATAACGATGAGAGTCCTTGAAAAATTCATGAGAACTAATTTTAAAAATATTTGTTCGTTAACAAAGCAAAGTTTTTGAAAAAATAAGTTAAACAAATTTTGTTAAGAAAAAATTAAGATAAAAAATTTTAAATGTTTGAAAAAAAAATTAAATTAAGAAAAAAAATTTTAATTAGGAAAAAAAATTAAGTAAAAAAAAAAGTTAAGTTTAGAAAAAAATTACGTTTACAAAAGTATTTCAAGGTTGAATGTTTGTAAAGTTTGATTGTTTTCTGCTTTAACTCATAAATGAATTCATCCTAGCATTCAATTGTTCATCCTGCCAACCATATGTTTATTCAATACCTAACCAACAAAGCATCTTCTTACCACACCAATCGATTATTTTTAGTATCAAACCTTTATTTCTGCACAAGTGCAGAAAGTAAACCGATGATAGAATCGAAAAAATAAGTGACTTATCAAATAGACTTTGTTGAAACTCGACATTAACCAATATTTTCGAAAAGATAAACTTAGACTCAGAAACTCATTTAACATCAAGTTGGAATGAAAATTTGCAAAGTTGTTCATTTCCCGCGAAAACTCACTTATGCATTTTTGGAGATATGTAAAAATCACAACAATATTATATTTAAATTAATTAAATTCTCACTGTTTCATATTAGTTTGCAAGTAATTAGAAATATTTCTAGATTAACTAGGTTTGATAGTATTCCAACTTCAACATTTCTTTGACTGATTTTCTATGATAAACCTTGTGTAAGTAACGTTTTTAATTCAACTTAGTTTCAAATTATTTTTAAAAGTTTTATTGTTGTTTGAAAAATAATTATGTACTCTAATACCTTTTATTTTAAAACATTTAAACTCTAACATTTAACAAATCTAAAATTGTAATATATTCAACACTTACCTAATACACAAGCTTGGTCATGACAAGTGCGTTTAACAGGAAGACTTTAAGTGAAGTGGCAAATCCTTAGCGTGAAACAGGATATCACGTGACAACTTCCTCCCGCTTCATTGGATGAGGATGCAATCACGTGATTCCTTATCTGGAACGTCACTCGACGATAAGATCAACTCTGAGAACCCACATTCACACCATTTTATCACTCTTTTCAGGTGAGTACTCATGCAGGTTGTCTTTTCTATTCGTCCCTTGTATAATCATGTAAAATCATGTTTAAACTTGTCTGAAGTTGTCTAAACATGTTATTGCTTTTTACTTATCCTAAATGCATGTTTAATCACGAAAGAAATATATATATATATATATATTTTAATGAGTATTTTTGATGTTTTTTGTATAAATGATGAATTAAATATAAATAGAGATTTATTTTCAAGTTTATGTCATTTTTGTTTTTATAATAATTATGTAACTTTTAACAATAATACCTTTAATCAAATATGTGGTATAGGGATGGGAACAAACTATTCTAGTACAGCAGCAAATTTATTTTTATTTTATTATGAATTTAAATATACTATGAAATATAATAAGTCTTTAAAGGTCTTTAGGTATATTGATGATATTTTGATTTTTAATTTTGATTTTCTAATGAATATGATATTATATATCCAAATTGTTTAAAATTGAACAGAGCAAACAGTGATGATTATAATGCAGAATTTTTAGACATTTTATTCAAAATTAGTGATAATAATTTGATTTTGGATTTGTACGATAAAAGAAATAGTTTTAATTTTTTTACTAGAAGCATGCCACATTGGTTTTCAAATTTGCATAAAAAAATTTACATAAATATAATTATTAATCAATTGATACGGTTCAATAAAATTTGTGGCAGAGACAGTAATTTTTATAAACAGATTTTTAAGTTATTGGCTAATTTATTTTACAATAACAATTACCCTATTAAGTTTTTGAAATATTATTTAAAGACAGTTCTTAAAAGTGAATGGCAACGATGTGGACTGTCGGCGTGAACATGTGATAGCAGCCTTCTGGATCTTTCTGTATGAAATGGGCATCCTAAAGTCTTGATAAAAGAACGGGTGTCTATCGATGAATTGAAACGAAAGAATGTTGCAGACCTGGAATTTCTGGCTTTTGATAATGGATTTGGAAGAAAAAATTTATTTATTTATAGTTGACGGGTGGAAAACATTATACAGGTATTCATGTTTTGAGAAATTTCATTTTGCGGGTTTGGGGAGGCGCATGTTTATTCTGCATTCATGCTATTTTCTTATATTTTTTTCTTTTTGTTTTCAGTTTAATGATAATTTAAGCATTCCTCTAAAAGACATTTTTATTAAAGTTTTTTGTTTTTGTATGGTTAATATTATGTTTGTTAGTTTTTAATTTGAGTTGTTTTAGTTTTTTATGTAATTAGATTAATAAAATGACAATAGTTTTCAGTATTGAATGCGGGGTGAACATGTGTTCAGAAACCTGCAAATTTTAAAAAGTGGGGGGTGGAGTTAGTTTTCTGTCTGTCCTCCCACTGATGAAGAACAGACTGTTTTTGTTTTTTACCTGTCTTTCTTGTTTTTGTTTTTATAAATATTTTACTGTTTTAAAAAAATTTCTACAGATATACACCTTCCTTTTGAAGTTATGTTGTTTTAGCATTTTGAAATGATATAATATGCTTTATTGCATTTGATATGTGCTGCTGTAGCGCCATTCATGCAGTAATTTATCATTAATTTTGGAATAAAATATATATATATATATATATTATTATATATATATATTATATATATAATATATATATATTATAATATATTATATATATATATATATATATATTATATATATATATATATTATAAATTAGTTCGTATATAAATCATTATTATTTTAATTAATATAATTATTAATTAACGGAAGTGATTTAATTATACTAAGCAAAGGTTTATTTCAATTATCTAATCTAACAAAAATATAAATATATATATACATTTCTTTCGTGATTAAACATGCATTTAGGATAAGTAAGAAGCAATAACATGTTTAGACAACTTCAGACAAGTTTAAAAAGGATTTGACATGATTATACAAGGGACGGATAGCAAAGACAAACCTGCATGAGTACTCACCTGAAAAGAGTGATAAAATGGTGTGAATGTGGGTTCTCAGAGTTGATCTTATCGTAGAGTGACGTTGCAGATAAGGAATCACATGATTGCCTCAACCAATGAAGCGGGAGGAAGTTGTCACGTGTTAGAATTTAAAGGTTTTAAAATAAAGGTATTAGAGTACATAATTATATTTCAAACAATAATAAAACTTTTAAAAATAATCTGAAACTAAGTTGAATTGAAAACGTTACTTACACAAGGTTTATCATACAAAATCTGTCAAAGAAATGTTGAAGTTGGAATACTATCAAACTTAGTTAATCTAGAAATATTTCTAATTACTTGCAAACTAATATGAAACAGTGAGAATTTAATTAATTTAAATATAATATTGTTGTGACTTTTACGTATCTCCAAAAATGCATAAGTGAGTTTTCGTGGCAATTGCAAAAACTTTGCAAATTTTCATTCCAACTCGATGTAAAATGAGTTTCTAAGTCTAAGTTTATCTTTTCGAAAATATTGGTTACCGTCGAGTTTCAACAAAGTCTATTTGATAAGTCGCTTATTTTTTCGATTCTATCATCGGTTTACTTTCTGCACTTGTGCAGAAATAAAGGGTTAAAACTAAAAATAATCGATTGGTGTGATAAGAAGATGCTTTGTTGATTAGGTATTGAATAAACATATGGTTCGCAGGATGAACAATTGAATGCTAGGATGAATACATGAGTTAAAGCAGAAAACAATCAAATTTTACAAACATTCAACCTTGAAATACTTTTCTAAACGTAATTTTTCTCTAAACTTAACTTTCTTTTTCTTTACTTAATTTTCTTTTCCTAATTAAATTTTTTTTTTTCTTAATTTAATTTTTTTTTCAAGACTTTAAAATTTTTTATCTTAATATTTTCTTAACTAAATTAGTTTAACTTATTTTTGCAAAAACTTTGCTTTGTTAACTAACAAATATTTTTTAAATTAGTTCTCATGAATTTTTCAAGGACTCTCATTGTTATTTCTATCATGCATGTGTTTGACCCATGCATTTACCAAAAACTTTTAAGAAATCAAGCAAACCTTCTAACCTTCCAAGATTCTCATCTTTCTTCCAAACAAGTGTTCAATTCATATATTTAAAAAAAAACCAAAGGACTTTCATCATTCTTACTTCCAAGTGTGAGTTCAACCCATGCAATATTTATGAGCATTAATCAAATAAACCTTCTTAGAAAACAAGGACTCTCATTCTTTTTCCTACAAAATCATGTCATTAAATAGATTTTCAAAACAAACTAGCACGACTCAATTGCCATGATGTATCAAGAAAGATTTATCACGAATGAGTTCTCAAAAGGTAACCATGAACTCTCATCATTTATTCTTCAAAGCAAGTGTTCAATTCCAAAAGTTTTAGGAAACATACATATGTTCTCATGAATCTAAGGACTCTCATTGTTATTTCTTCCAAACGTGAGTTCAACTCATACAATATTTATGAGCATTAATCAAATAAATCTTCTTAGAAAACAAGGACTCTCATACTTTTTCCTACAAAATCGTGGTATTAAATAGATTTTCAAAACAAACTTTTAACACTCAGGACCCATGAAGTATCAAGAAAGATTTTTCACGAATGAGTTCACAAAGGTACCCAGGAACTCTCACCATTTATTCTTCCAAGCAAGCATTTTTCTTACAATTTTTAGGAATCATGCATATGTTCTCATGAAACTAGGGGCTTTCATTGTTCTTTCGACCTTCAAAATGTTCCAAAACTTTAAAGAAACCAAGGGTTGGTTCTCCTCGTTCATTCTACCAAGCATGCATTTTTCGTAAAATTTTTAGAAATTAAGTATATGTTTTCAAGAAACTAGGGACTTTCATTATTCTTTCGACCATGAAAGTGTTCAAAAACTTCAAAGTAACCAAGGACTGGTTCTCCTCGTTCATTCTACCAAGCATGCAATTTTCGTAAAATTTTTAGAAATTAAGTATATGTATTCAAGAAACCAAGTTCTTTTTCAATGGCAACACTTTCAAATATTTTACAACTCAAATAATTTCGTCGAGTTACGCAATTATTTTTCAACTCAATTTCGAGCAATGAAATCATTTTCAGTTCTTCAAATATTTTACAAGTCAAATAATTTCTTCGAGTTATTTTCAAATCTTTCAAAAATTTTCAAGACAAATAATTTCCATGACTATTTTTCAAGACTCATTCGGGCAATGAATTTATTTTCAGCTCTTCAAATATTTTAAAAGTCAAATAATTTTTGCGAGTTATTTTCAAGTCTTTCAAAAATTTTCAAGACAAATAATTTCCATAACTATTTTTCAAGACTCATTTTCTAAAAAACGAACCATTTCACAAATACGACTTTCAATACTTTGAAATAATTTCCAACATACAAAACAAAATTTTAAAGACTAAGTGAATGAAATCTAAAGAAAATTAAGTTATTTCTAAGATCAACACTTAATGAAATTTAAACAATATAAAAATAAATCACTTATTATTATAAAAATCAATTAATGATCTAATTACAATTAGCAGTTGGTGATTTTAAATATCTAAGTAATTAAAAATAAACTTACATTACAGGCAAGGTAGTATAAACAAGTTAAAACAAGCTTCGGATAGCAATGCTATACACCACAAAAGTCTAGCTATTCTTATCGCCTACTGACGTCGTTGATAACGAATAACGTGTTTGCCCTATGAAGGACAAATGCATTATCAGCCAATCACATGGAAGATGGGAGTCACGTGGTTTTTTAATTGATAAAGTATACGCCATCTTTTATTTTTCTTATTACACGTTGAGTCGCTGTTCGAAGAAGATGAATTTCAAGTAAGTGGATTTTTGATATGTCTAATTAATCTCTACAGAATTCTAATCTTTAGCATTCATTTTTCAAATGAATTTTATTTTTGCAATAAAAGAGATTTATGTGTGATATAATAAATGTTTTTGAATTCAGATTATAGTGTTTGTAACCAATTCAGATGATAAAAGTAATTTAAATAATATATGATAATAGTAAAAGTATGTTAATATGTGAAAAAAAAATACAAAACACGAAGCATAGTCACTCAAAAAATATTTATTTTCAAAGTTTCAATATCTAGTACATAAGTAAACAGAGTTTAAACAAGATTTACAAGTTTTATTACATGCCAAGTTTAGCTGAATACACTTCTAAATTCAAAATTCTATCTAACATCCATCCAGTACCTTGCTGCGTAAATTTTTCAAAGGAGTTATTCATTTTGGCAAATGCTTCCTCAATATGTAGCGGTATATTATCTTTCGTCATCTCCAAAGTTGCTCTTGAACGGAAAAGGGAGTAGCATAGTCCATTTCACCATCATGTGCTAAACGGCTAACAACTACATGAACTGTTGTGTACCATTTCAATGAGTTTTTTTCTGCCATTTGGTAATGCAATTCATTCAAATGATCTGATTTTATACTATTAAAAAATATATGTAAGTCTTTATCGTTCCCTTCGTCAGGTGTAAGATTAATTACAGAAAGTGAATTAAGAGAATTTTGTCTTTGAAAATGCTTCACTTTTTCAAACAAGGCATCTTTTACCGAAGAATCAGTTTGTTTGGGTAAAACCTTCTGTGAAGTGCGTTTATGTCTCAGTAAATCACTTTTGTTAGAAAAACTTTCATCACGCTCATCACATGGATATTTAGGGGTGGGCTTCATATGAATCTTCTTATGTTTTAATAAGTCATATTTTCTCAAAAACACATCTCTGCAAAGATCACAACTATGTTGTTTGGGGGTCTTGTGAATCGTTTTGTGTTTTAATAAGTCATATTTTCTTGAAAATGCGTCATTGCATAAATCACACTTACGCATTACAGAAGTCTTCGAATGAATCCTCCTATGACGTTGTAAATGACTATTTTGAACGAAAGATTTTTCGCACAAATCACAAGCAAATGGTTTTTTCTTGAGGTTAGATTTCACATGTCTATCAACGCAAACTTTCTGGAAAAGGTTTGGTTGCAAGTAGTACACACGAAGGGTAACTTCTGTCTCTTCAATTCTGATGAAGAAGGTTTCACATCATTCGAAACAGGCGACGATGAAAATTCCATGTCTTGATTCTTTAATCCCGGTGATAAGGGTTGACTTTTCGAGATGAGTTCATCAACAACACTTAACAAATATGATTGCATGCTTCGTTCCATTATGATATAAATTAAAACGAATCACTTGAGCAGATTCTAACACTTCAAATGACAATACACAGAATGGTGAAATTATCTCATTCCATGCAAATTTATACAAACATAGAGGGCGCGCATGTGCAGAAAATTATAAATACTCAACCGTGATTGGTTTAAAATATTTTGCTAGTCACGTGAGTTAAAACAAGTAAGATGATTGGCGCGTTAATTTAACAGAAATTTTTAGAAATTTCGTGACCTTTATTCCTGAAAATTTATTTAATGCTTATTGAAAATGTACAAAATATCTAAAAGTGAATTATTTAATCTTTAACTTGCTTTTGTTTCAAGTATAACCTAATTGATTCCTGAAGCAGAAGTTTGAAAAATTCATTTTATGTAAAAAGTAAAATTATTTCCTAAGTCGAACAATGCCATTTTATAAATGAAACTTCAAATGATTCCCTAAGAAGAAAAATTCTTTCTCACAAACATTATGCAAAAATCAAGTTAATTTTCTGAAAAGATCTAACACATCGATAAATATGGGAATAGATAGTGAATACTGCAAAATATATATCAACCCTAAAGAGAAAACTTTATTTATTTTTCAACCAACGAAATATTTCTTTTGCTTTTTGCTATTATTATTATTATTTCATGGTTGTCATCATTATTATTATTTCAATGTTATTATTATTATTATTATTATTATTATTATTATTATTATTATTATTATTATTATTATTATTATTTTGTTATTTCATTGTTATTATTATTATTGCTTCAATTTACAAATTTAATTTTAACGCGTGTCATGTATAACTTATCTAAAACTAACATATCTAAAAATATACATTCCTTCTCGAACAACACATATAAGAAAATTTAAATCGAAAAAATAATTAAGTTCTCAAAATTAAAATCTTTCCGCAAAATTTTTCAAATGTCCATTCATTTAAAAGAAAGAATCTTTTCCTCTTAAATCAATTCCAAAGTAAAAATCGACATGCGCGCCTTTGAAAATTGTCATTAAAACCTCTGTATTTACTTTAAATATTCTAGTTTTAATAAATTTACTCGAATCGCGTAATGCATTCTTGCTGTCCACCAAAAGACAAGAAGCATAGACTGGCTGACGCTAGCATAAATTGATAAGATGCGCCGCTTTGCTCTGAGTTAATCTGCCGGTTATTGGCTGATATCAAAAACAGATGTTGTCATTACGTTTGCAGTTTTTCTGTCTGCGAAAAAGGGTGAAATTAGATAAAATCCATGTTCGAGATTAATTTATTTGGGATCGAGGATATCCTTGACGTCATACTAAAGCCAGTTGATAAGAGACTTTTGTCGAAGAGTGGCAATGCTATTATGATATAACATTTGTATTTTTTAAAATGGCAACTCAAATGTTATCTGCTCTATAATTGCGTGCAAGTTAGAATTTCTACTTCGACTGAGATAAACAGAAGCTTCACGACTTCTGTAGGAATTCATTAATATCTGCATTGATGTATTGGTGTAAAATCTTTCTGCTACATAGTTAAAATAATATTTCTTCAGTATTTTTATAATTTGTGCGCGTTAATTTCGTTTACAACCTGAATTCAATGAATGCACAAGATCTATCGTCTCATCATGAAATCAAGTAAGCTTTTATTTCATATTATTTTTAAAAACATAATAAATTAAATAATTTTGCATTTCCAAAATATAAGTCAGTTCTAAGAAATATCCTCTGTTAAGTTCTAAAATAAAATTATTTCCTCTTAATTAAAATCATGAAATAAATTAAGTTCGAAAATAAAATTATTTCCCGCGAATTTTCAAAGTATCGTTAAATAAATAAAATAGCAATTCTTCTCAAAAACTTCTATTTCCTCTAAAATAAAAATAAAGTTCGCTTAAATTTTCTATCTAACGAAAATAAAAATTACTCACAAAACTCATACCTCGCATGAAAAAATAAATAAATAAATAAAAGTTCTCAAAATATAAAACAGTTTCCTGAAAAATAAATTAAATTCGAAAATAAATTGAGTTCCCAGAAATTTGCTATCTTCTATAAAAACCTAAAAATAAAAATCGTAAAATAAAAATTAAGTATGCTAAAATAAAATTCAATTCGCTAATAATTTCTATCTCTAAGTAATTTTAAAAGAAAAAAATTAAGTTCCTAAATTAAAATTCGAAAAATAATTTTTAACATCTGAAAATAAAATTTCGCTAAATATTTCTATCTCCTCAAAATAAAACTCGAAAAATAATTCTAACACCTGAAAATAAAATTAAGTTCGAAAAACAAAATTCGAAAAATTTCTATCTCCTCAAAATAAAATTCGTAAAATTTTCTAAGACATGAAAATAAAATTCAAAAAATTTTTCTATTTCCTCAAAATAAAGTTGGAAAAATAAATTAAATTAGCAAAAATTTTCTAACTCCTGTAAATAAAATTTCGAAAAATAATTTAAGTTCTTTCAAACAATTTCTAAAATTAAAATTCGAAAATAAAACTTCGTTAAAATAAATTTTCTAACTAGTCAAATTAAGATTTCAAAATAAAAATTAAGTGCGCTAAAATAAAATTCGAAAAATAATTTTTATCATCTGAAAATAAAATTCTCAATATAAAATTTCTAACGAGTCAAAATTAAAAATATTTCCTCAAATATTTTCTACGACTTGAAAATAAAATTCGTAAAATAAAAATAAAGTTCCGTTAAAATAAAATTCACTTCGCAAAAATTTTCTATCTGCTCAAAATAAAATTCGAAAAATAAAAATAAAGTTCCCTTAAAATAAAATTCACTTCGCAAAAATTTTCCATCTCCCCTAATAAACTTAGCTAGCAAAAATTTTCTATTTCCTCAAAATAAAATTCGAAAATTAAAATTTTAAAAATAATTCTAACACATGAAAAGAAAATTAAGTTCGAAAAAGAAAAAGAAATTTTCTAAGACTTGAAAATAAAATTCGAAAAAATTTTCTATTTCCTCAAAATAAAATTCGAAAAATAAAATAAATTTTGCTAAATATTTCTATCTGTTCAAAATAAAATAAATAAAATACTTTCATACTGTAAGACAATCTCTCCCAAATATTTTCAAAGTTTCGCTAATTCATTCATTTTCCGAAATAAATACCCCCATACTATAATACAAGTTCTTATCAGTTTCCCGACAGCACGCCTCCCCCTTGTCTCCACCACCGAGATGCGTTCCCTCCACCACCAACTCTTATCAGCGCGCCACCACAGACCACCACAGGCTTGCACACCATCACACCACCACAACGCAGGAACGCAGGTGTCGGGGAACTCTCATATTCACACTACTACCGTTCTTATGGGCAATCTGGAATCTTGATTTCTGGAATTTTCCAATAAAGCATTTGTCACTGATCTCGCCATTTTTGTTTTAAAGGTATAAGCTAATGCATTATAATTATTATAAGAGTTGAAATTTTCCAACTGAACGATAAAGAATAATAATTATTATTGATCGCTATTGTAAAAAATTATATTGTCTGTAAAATTTTTACAATTACAATAGTGCATGTATACAACAGCTATTTTTGGTTCTGTAAAAAAAAATATATTTATTTATTCTTACCCTATAGTATATTAAAATTTATTTCAGCTGGGTAACATGGACCTCCTTTTTATATATTTGTTAAAACTGTTATGACAACCTTGCGTCCTTCGAGTTAAATTAGACGCATTTAATTTATGAGGTTTCTTATTTATTCATTTCATCACTATTTAAGGGCTCAAATAAATCAAAAGAAAAAGAAAAATCCGCATACCGTAGAATTTAAAGTAAATACGAAAATATTCCTTTAATTATTATTAGTCCAGGCAATAGAGACCGTATAGGGGCTCTACCTAGCAAAATTCATGGTAGTTCTGGAAAAAGGCTTACTATATGTTTTTCGGGTCGCTGAATCCGAATTTTGAACTTCCCACCAAAATATCCCCGGCCACTTCCCCCCCTCCCAAATTTTGGTAAAACGACACCCCCCCCCAAAAAAAAATAAATTAAAGGTTTTTGTTACAAAAATCAATTTTTTTTTTGTTTTAGAGAAAAAGTATCTAGAAATTCGGAAAGTAGACAAAATTTGCAACAAATTAGATATATGATTGACATTATGACGTTAGGATGAAGGGGAAGGGGGGATCTGCCTCGGAACATGCGCGCGGTGCTGCGTGAACTAAGTTGCGCAATTCCACTTAACCACTCACACGTTTACACTCGCCCTCCCATCTTCCTTCCGAACTTTCTCTATAAGGTTTACTTTAAGTTTTTTGGGTCACTGAATCCGAAGTTTTTAACTCCCTCCCCCCCCCCCCCAAATAGTTTTTTTTTAACTTAAATTTCTTATTGTTTTAGGGGAAAAGCATTACGAAATTCAGAAACTAGACAAAATTTGCAACAAATAGGATAGATGATATTATGACGTAGGATGAACGGGGAGGGGGAGGGCTGCCTCTGAACATGCACTGCTGCGCTACGTGCACTAAGTTATGAAGTCCAGGCAATAGGGGATTTTACCTGGCAAAATTAATACTAGTTCTGGATTTCGACTCACTTTATGTTTTTTGGGTCACTGAATCCGAATTTGTAACTTTCCACCAAAATTTCAAACGGCAACCCCCCAAAAAATTGATTTTTTGAAAAAATTTGATTTTTGAGAAAAGCGCACGGGAAATGTTCCGAGGCAGCCCCCTCTCTCCCCGTTTATCCTACGTCATAATGTCATGTATCCTATTTGTTGCAAATTTTGTCTAGTTTCTGAATTTCGTAATTCTTTTCCCCTAAAACAATAAGAAATTTAAGTTAATAACAAATATTTGGGGGGGGGGGGAATTTTGGGGGTAAGTAAAAATTCGGATTCAGCGACCCAAAAAACTTAAAGTAAACCTTATAAGGAAAGTTCGGAGGGGAGATGGGAGGGCGAATGTAAAACGTGTGAGTGGTTAAGTGGAATTGCACAACTTAGTCACGCAGCACCGCGCGCATGTTCCGAGGCAGATCCCCTCTTCCCCTTCATCCTAAGTCATAATGTCATATATCTAATTTGTTGAAAATTTTGTCTACTTTCTGAATTTCTAGATACTTTTCCCCAAAAATAATTTTAAAAAATGATTTTTTTAATAAAAACCTTTTTGGGGGGCTTTTTACCAAAATTTGAGGGGGATTGCCGGGGGAAATTTTGGTGGGAAGTTACAAATTCGGATTCAGCGACCCAAAAAACATAAAGTAAGTCGATTTCCAGAACTACCATTAATTTTGCTAGGTAAAATTCCCTATTGCTTGGACTATATGTACTTTCCAAAGTATTTGATGTCAAAACTATTCAACATTACAAATATGATACTCAACTTAAACTCCATGTTTGATAGTAATCTAAAAAGAACTACTGCGACCGTGCTTGTGTTTATTCAAATGAAAATAAAGAATTACTTCAGGCTGTTTTCTTTTTCTTTCTTTCTTTTTAATTATAATATCAGTAGAACCCAAATTTTGCTCAAAAATTAATTCTGTAATTCTAGGTTATTAATTACCCGAGATTTTAAAAAAAAAAGTGTTTTAAGATTTTTCAAATGTAGAAAAAGATATTTTTTTAATTATTATTTCAGTTATTTAAAACAAATTTGACATGTGAATTTTTGCAATTCTTCAAATGGAAAAAAAGGGTTTATTTGATCAATTATTCTTATACATAGTTCTGATATTTTTAAATTATTGCGAATATACCATTAAATTCTATTTCATAATGAAATAATATTAATACACTGCTGATACTGAATACTTAATTTTAGAAATACCCGAAAGTAAAAGAAAACGTGTAAATACTCTTTTTTTTTTCTATTTTCTATTCAATTTCTTTTTAATTATGAGTTGTAAAAATTGTCTAATTTATTTAAAGAATAAAAGAAAAAAAAGCGTGTAAAACTATGAGTAGAACGTGTTGATAAAATTTATAATCCCAAATCTTGCATTTTACATATTTAAGAAAACTGAAATTTGCCACACTAATTTTACTGATGTCAAATATATCTCCCTTAATGCTTATAAACAATAAGTACAATGAAAAGTTAATTTTCCTGTAATTTTTTTGTTTATCTTATACAATATTTCTCATCAAAATCTCAAATTTAGATTAAAGAAGCAAACTTTCATTTGTTATATATCTTCTGTAATTTTATGTCTTTTAACATAATAAATATTAAAAAGAAAATGCATTGTAATTATTTTAATTATTATAATAATTATTATTACTTTTTTCAGTCGCAAAACTTTTGATTACAATTCGGCTGTATGCATGCTTTGTCTTATTGGCTGATTAAAAAATATTCTTTGCTGGTTTTTCTGAAAATTCCCCTCCCCTGTGCGGGATAATAGTCCAGTTATTGCAGCTACAGGAAGCAATTTTAATCCTTTTCACTCTCTATGTCCTCGAGCATGTTTTCTTTTGTACTGGTGTCAAGTCATTTGGAAGTAATGGGCTTCAGTGAACATTCATCGCTCTGTAATCTCTCGAAACACGCGTATCTGTTTGAAAATCTTTTGAAAATAGGAAAAGAAAATCAGGTGTACTTTAGAAAAAAGTTTTCTTTTGAGTACGCCTTTTGTACAGTCTTCACCGGCACGTGTTACAATCATGTCTTCAATGAGTTTCTTTCTGTTCTGCATTGTACTATATTTCAAGACAGGTGTAAACACATGTACTTAAAAGGTCTGTCGACAGGTTTTCCATATGTTCTTTATCCTATCTTGTGCTGAAGATAGCATTGCAAAAAACTTTGAAAAATGCGAATAAGCATGAGAAATTCTGGGAATTTCGGACGTACTGGAAATTTCAAGGACAAAAACGCTATTAGTTAGCCTTACTTTCATTTTTAGTGCAATATTTATTTAAGATATTGCCCTTCAAAATTTTACGAATAAAATATTTTAATAAGGATTTGTTAGAGTGAAGTTATAAAAATAATTAAATTAAAATATCAACCTTACATTGGCTAGTGCAAAAAGAATTATCTTGAGCTACAGTTACAAAAATAATATTTCCATCAATTTTAACCTTTCAAATTATTGAAAAATTAAATTTTGTTCGCCTATGTAATCAGGATAAGCTGATAAAGTTATGATAATGGAGTATAGTAATAAAGTTAAGTGGAATGAAAAAACTCTAAAGATTGTATCGTTCTCATGTAATTAAAGATAAATATTATCGTTTTTGTGAATACACACATGAATTAATTCGTGAATTTAAAAAACTGCGCAATTTCAGTTTTAGTGTCATTAAGCTTCCTGATGATCTTGCACCGTCTATTTAAATTTTAACTATTTACTTAAAAGGTCTGTCGACAGGTTTTCCATATGTTCTTTATCCTATCTTGTGCTGAAGATAGCATTGCAAAAAACTTTGAAAAATGCGAATAAGCATGAGAAATTCTAGGAATTTCGGACGTACCGGAAATTTCAAGGACAAAAACGCTATTAGTTAGCCTTACTTTCATTTTTAGTGCAATATTTATTTAAGATATTGCCCTTCAAAATTTTACGAATAAAATATTTTAATAAGGATTTGTTAGACTGAAGTTATAAAAATAATTAAATTAAAAAATCAACCTTACATTGGCTAGTGCAAAAAGAATTATCTTGAGCTACAGTTACAAAAATAATATTTCCATCAATTTTAACCTTTCAAATTATTGAAAAATTAAATTTTGTTCGCCTATGTAATCAGGATAAGCTGATAAAGTTATGATAATGGAGTATAGTAATAAAGTTAAGTGGAATGAAAAAACTCTAAAGATTGTATCGTTCTCATGTAATTAAAGATAAATATTATCGTTTTTGTGAATACACACATGAATTAATTCGTGAATTTAAAAAACTGCGCAATTTCAGTTTTAGTGTCATTAAGCTTCCTGATGATCTTGCACCGTCTATTTAAATTTTAACTATTTACTTAAAAGGTCTGTCGACAGGTTTTCCATATGTTCTTTATCCTATCTTGTGCTGAAGATAGCATTGCAAAAAACTTTGAAAAATGCGAATAAGCATGAGAAATTCTAGGAATTTCGGACGTACCGGAAATTTCAAGGACAAAAACGCTATTAGTTAGCCTTACTTTCATTTTTAGTGCAATATTTATTTAAGATATTGCCCTTCAAAATTTTACGAATAAAATATTTTAATAAGGATTTGTTAGACTGAAGTTATAAAAATAATTAAATTAAAAAATCAACCTTACATTGGCTAGTGCAAAAAGAATTATCTTGAGCTACAGTTACAAAAATAATATTTCCATCAATTTTAACCTTTCAAATTATTGAAAAATTAAATTTTGTTCGCCTATGTAATCAGGATAAGCTGATAAAGTTATTATAATGGAGTATCGTAATAAAGTTAAGTGGAATGAAAAAACTCTAAAGATTGTATCGTTCTCATGTAATTAAAGATAAATATTATCGTTTTTGTGAATACACACATGAATTAATTCGTGAATTTAAAAAACTGCGCAATTTCAGTTTTAGTGTCATTAAGCTTCCTGATGATCTTGCACCGTCTATTTAAATTTTAACTATTTACTTAAAAGGTCTGTCGACAGGTTTTCCATATGTTCTTTATCCTATCTTGTGCTGAAGATAGCATTGCAAAAAACTTTAAAAAATGCGAATAAGCATGAGAAATTCTAGGAATTTCGGACGTACCGGAAATTTCAAGGACAAAAACGCTATTAGTTAGCCTTACTTTCATTTTTAGTGCAATATTTATTAACGATATTGCCCTTCAAAATTTTACGGAATAAAATATTTTAATAAGGATTTGTTAGACTGAACTTATAAAAATAATTAAATTAAAATATCAACCTTACATTGGCTAGTGCAAAAAGAATTATCTTGAGCTACAGTTACAAAAATAATATTTCCATCAATTTTAACCTTTCAAATTATGGAAAAATTAAATTTTGTTCGCCTATGTAATCAGGATAAGCTGATAAAGTTATGATAATGGAGTATCGTAATAAAGTTAAGTGGAATGAAAAAACTCTAAAAATTGTATCGTTCTCATGTAATTAAAGATAAATATTATCGTTTTTGTGAATACACACATGAATTAATTCGTGAATTAAAAAACTGCGCAATTTCAGTTTTAGTGTCATTAAGCTTCCTGATGATCTTGCACCGTCTATTTAAATTTTAACTATTTTCCCCTTTTGTTGCGATGAGAAAATGACATCGATAAAGATTCCTCTTTTTCTACATTATTTTCCTATATAACCCGAATGCAACCGTTGTAGTAACCCGAATGCAACCGTTTTGAATAAATGGCATTAAAACTTTTATAATTAAGTATAAAGCTAAAAATATTAAAAAAAAAATAGCTAGTGCGGGCTTATTTACAAATTAATAGCTTTCAGTTAATATATATATACATATTTAAGTATTGCGTGGCAGCGCAATACTTATTTATTTCCAGTGTCACTTCTCAATGTTAATTTAACATGGAAAAGCCTATGGAGATCATAACTTTTTCATTTTTTCTTCCCACCTTTTTGTCTCTGATGCCACTCATTTTTTATTCTTTACTAATTCTAATGATATTATAAATTTAAAGTGTAAAAACGTTTGCCTGACGTCAAGGTCAAAACGAATGGTAAAATGCCTTTGCTTATGAGTAAATTATAACCCAGAGAGAAACATTGGCCAATTTGTTTTTGCATTATTCAAATATTTTTCTTAATAATTCCAATTTTCGATTTTTTCATTGAAAATCAACGGACATTTTTCATAGAAAGTGTAACATTTTTACTTCATTATTGCAAAAATTTCAAAAGCCGTAATAATAATTTATTTCTTTTTAGTTGAAAGATTTTCACGTGAAATATTAAATTGAGCTAGTTTTTTTTTTTCTTCAAAAATTAAAAAGGTGAATATGGCGTCATAGTGGAAATAAAAAGGATATTTTCAGAATAAGTTTTTGCTTTGGTCAAGTTTATATTTTAGTAAAAAGTTTCTAATGGATAGCTATTTTTATGCAGGTAGCGAATTTAGTGGGGAATTACATAACTTAAATTTTAAAATTTATTTTTTTTTCCGAGATGAGAACTATTTATACCCCAAGTTAAACTTAAGTAATAATTTTCTGATGTGTTTACATCACCCCTTGGGAGAGAATAAGGTTTAAAACTTTAAGTAAAACTTTTATTTTTTATTTTTTACTGTATCACAGCTAAATATTAGCAGTAAGGATTCAACACAATTTACATTTACATTCATAGCGTTCCTGAGTGGGAAATAGGGTATCTAAATTTAAGTGAAGTTAATTTTTTATGTTTTGATTATAGATTTTTTGCACTGAGATTAGAAGATTTTGTCCAAACTACCGCAACCTGCATTACTACAGTGGTGAAACATTTTTAATTACACATTGGTAAACTGCATTCCACATTATGATGCAATACCGCATACATCAAAGCCTGATGATGATACTCTCTATTAATTTTGAAATGCGTTCGTCTGAGTGCAGTAGTTATTAAAAAACTTGACATATTAAACAAAAACATAATTTGAAGAACAAATTAAAAAAAACAAAATTTATTTCCTACATTGTTTAAGTCCGAGAAGGGACAGATATTAAGATATTTCATTCAATTAGTTCTACATTTAATGTTAAATTTTTGTAACAAATTAGTTAAGCCAATTGAAGATTAAAAAATGAAAATAAAATTCATACAATATGATACTTAAAACCTAAAGAATTAGATTCGGTTCAAATGAAGTCGAAATAAATCTTAAGACTTTTTTTAAGTTTTGTATTTTGCATGCATTTTATCATTTTATGCACAATTGTCATAAACATAATACACAAACTGCAATACAAATATTCTCAATTAAAAATGGAAGAAGTCTAAGATTTATTTCGATTTCATTTGAACGGAATCTAATTTGTTAGGATGTTTTAAGTATCATATTGTATGAATTTTATTTTCATTTTTTAATCTTTAATTGGCTTAACTAATTTGTTACAAAAATTTAACATTAAATGTAGAACTAATTGAATGAAATATCTTAATATCTGTCCCTTCTCGGGCTTAAACAATGTAGGAAATAAATTTTGTTTTTTTAATTTGTTCTTCAAATTATGTTTTTGTTTAATATATATATATATATATATATATATATATATATATATATATATATATACGGTAAACTCTCTGAAAGGCTGACTCTGAGTAAGATGGAAATCTGTCTAACTCGGAAAGATTTTCAAGTTCTTGCGAATCCATAGACAGAGTAAAATTTGTCTAAGGCAGAATATTATCTACTACGGAAAATTTTCTCGGTCCCGATCGATTTCGCCTTAGACAGAGTTTACTGTATATTTATTAAAATTGGTTCAGTAGAAAGATCGGGACAGATGACGAAAAAATCTGGCCTTTGCTTTAAATATATAAATAAACACTTAAAAGTTCTATTAACATTTTGAGCAATAATGTTACGCTTTCTAAAGGTTTTATCTGAATATTTATCTACTCAAAACTTATATTTTAATGCTGCGCTTGGCAGTTTCTGTTGTATGTAGCATTGCGGTAAAAACTATTTTGATCTATTTGTAAAGAAAGTATATAATATGGTAATTGTTCCTATTGATTTATTTATATACATAAAGCAGAAAATGAGATTATTGTGTACATTTTTGTTAAATTAAGTAACTTATATCAAATAAAAATTACACCCATGTTTGGGGTTATTGATAAAACTTTGCATTATATCTCGAGCTGTTTAGTGATAATGTACTGTATATACTCGTGTATAAGTCGATCCCCCTAATTCTTAAGCAAAATTTTGAAGGAAATTGAATTTTCGTGTATAAATCGAACCACATTTCTGGTAGTATGTTGAAAAATGGTTTGTAATCAAGTATTAAAAAAAATTAAACATTTTCATTAAATTAGTAAACTTTTTTACGTTTCTAATCAGGCTTTTTTTTTAAGTTCGTGGTTTTAAAACTGTATAATTATGTAAAACCGAAAAAGCTAAAACTATTTTGAAACCTAATTCACATCAATTTATTGTGTTTTGATGTAAATCAAGATTTTACAATTCAGAAATACAGGATAAATCTAGATTTTTTGGAATTGTTTTGTGTTTTAGGTGCAGGTTTAATAATAGAGTATAGATTGATAGAGAAAACATGATTTTTTAAAATTTTCTCGAGCTGTTTAGTGATAATACACATATAAGGACGTGAGTTTCAAAATTCGTCTTATCCATAAAATCAAATTTTGAGAAATCGCCAAAAACCTCTGACTGAGCCCATTGGTTATTAATGTAAATCAAGATTTTACAATAGCAAAAATACAGGATAAGTCTAGATTTTTTGTGTTTTAGGTGCAGGTTTACTAATAGAGTAGATTGATAGAGAAAACAAGATATTTTAAATTTTGTGTAAGGCGAGTTTTGAAACTCACATTCTCATATGTTACATTATGTTGCAAAAAGAGAAACACGAAAACGTCAGAAATAAATTACTATTTTTTATTAATATATCTTATAAGTATATAACAAAATTTTAATTACAATAAATTACAAAACACAGTAATTTTTGAGGTGCTGTTATATTTTACTTCAACATTATTCACAGATAAAAGGCATCATCTGTCAGTTGAATTGACAATAAAGATGAAATGTTATTGAACATTCCATCTTACGGTAATTAAATTAATTGCAGATTAACTAATTAAAATTCTAGCCATATACTATTTCATTTCTATATTTATTATATGTACAACATCAACAAAGATGTACTACAACGAATCATTTTAGATCTGAAAACTATTGCATTAAATCTTGAAATAAATTACAACAATTATTGTACATACAAATTTAGACATATTTTCCACCGTGATATTTCATTATAAAACTGTAATTTATTTATTAACAGACATATCTTTAAAATATACAAGATTATTGTTATTGCTATTGTCGCTGTTAAATTATTTCGTTTGAACTTTTTGTCTAACATTACAACACAAAGATGTACCTAGAATAAGTACTATAAGTACAATAAGTTAGATGCACTTACACTGTAAAAAAAAAAAAATCTGTAATTTTTACATTAAAAAATTGTATTTTTTATAGAAAAAACTGTTTTAAAGAAAAAGGTTTTTCTGTAACCAAATGTGGATTTTGTAAATTTTACAGAAAAAAAACTGTTTTCATTAAAAATTATAGATATTTTCTGTAAATTAAACAGTTTTTCACTGGCGCCAAAATTGACAGTTTTTCCTGTCAATTTAAAAAATTTTTTTAGTTGTGAGTAACCTAGTAGAAGGACTTTGTGCTTAAAACTTTACGATTCCAAATATGTATTATTTTTTATCTTTTTCCTGAATAACCAAATGTTTCGATACAGTATAGTAAATTCAGAACCAAGGGACAATATGGGTTATTTTTTTTTAAAATCCGTTTAGCGATTTCTTAAAGATATTCTGAATTCGGACAATATGTCCCACAAACTCTATTAATGTTTATCATTTCCATCAGTTATTAGTGTATCAAAGCCATATTAAAAACATGGATTTTGTTACCACTATTTTAGAAAAGGAATCTTCGACTTTTTTAATCGCAGTTATGCATTAAAAAAAAGTTAAAAGCAGTTAAGTTAAATATATATGTAAAAATTGGTAACTTCTGTAAATTTCGACACAAGATAAACTTTTACGAAAATGATAAACATAGTAGCTAAAAATTAAAGTTTCTATATGAAAAGATCATACCAATAAATATAAATAAGTTTTAAACTTTTATTGTTTTATCAGTTATTCGTATAAGGGCCGTAACTTAGAACACATTGTAACATGCGAATTTTGTTACTATTTTAAAAGTAATCTTAACATTATTTAATCTTTAAAATTATAATATATAAATCAAACGTAAGTCAATTTTATCGCAAGATAAACTTAATGATAAACATAACACAATAGCCAAAAATTAAAACATCCTGCATTAAATGTTTATAGACATAAACATCAATAAGTTTTAAAGTCTTAATTTCTAAACGGAACAAAATTTAGATTAAAAAACTTTCACATTTTATTTACTTTTCTACTTTATTTGCTTATTTCCTACATATCAAAAGTCATAAGTAATAGTGTGATGAGCATCTATCCAGCTTGGCGCCTGGTGCTAGGTTACCGATCACACCACCCTTTCTGAAACTCTGGCAACTCACAACTTGCATTTCAGTTATAGGAAATTTAATTAACCTGAAATAATACATGACATCATTGACAAAATAAATTATTGTTGTCTTAATTTAAAACACATTTTACATTAAGTTTTATTTAACATTAACTTAAAATTTATTTAACATTTTATTACAAAAACATTTTGTAATAATATCTTATCTTGCATAATGTACTTTTGAAGCACATTTGATTTAAATATCATTTACGTATTAGTAACAAAACTAAATAAATGATCATTTGATATTTAAATTTTCGTATTTGATTTTACAGTACTAGTAAACATAAGTCAATGTTAATCTGTTAACCGTGTCACCATTCTACAAAAATAAATTTCAGATTTAAATAAATCTATTATCTATTAAATAATGTATTTTTTATAGTTAAATCTTTCTTATGTTCAGTTCAACTGAATTAGACAGACCTTTTAAAAAGGGTAAATTCCTCTGGAATTAAATACAAATTAATTTACTACCAAAAAATACTCCAATTGATTTATGTAAGAAAATAAAAAACATCGGCTACGCCCCGTTTGGTCGAAAAGCGTTTCGTCGAAGAAAATTTGAAAATAATAGGATATCTGCTAAATCCTCTCTGAATGAAACCTTAGAGAATGTCTGGGATGCAATGCTACGGGATGCCATTTTCAGCTACTTAAAGACAGCATTTTTACTTCTATTATGTGGCTCACACATTTACTCATATATTATATACTCCATATATACTATAAATTTTAATATTAACGTATATGTGTTTATTTAAAAAAGATAAAATAGACTATACTTCCATAATTGTATTAAAATAGGGATTAACTTTCTTTAACTTCGGGTTTGAATATTTCTGGTTAGGTTTGGAGTGCATAGGCGAGTTGACTTTAAGGTGAAATTTCCGGTTCGTGTAGGGTACAATTCAACCCGGACGTGACTCTGGTTCATATCTGCAGAACAGATAAGTAAGTTATATTCCTATTGTTACCAAAGACTTTTGCAACGAAACGCCATTCAAGGGACGCAGCACAGACCTCAACATGGAATTTAAATCAATTACAGAGTAAATGAAGAAGTAAATTGTTCCTTCCACTAACAAAAATGGATTTAAAGTCCACAAAAATCACAACTCTGAGCAGTGAACCACTAGGCCTCCTCTTCAGGAAAAACAAAATGTTATGTACAATTTAAAATTATGATTATATATACACATGAGTCCAATGCAGTTGATATTTGAGGATGTCCTTTAAAAGACAAAGGTATAGTTTTCAAATGTAGCAGGATATGAGATGAAAACAGCAGTGTTTGCTTTTGATAGTCGTGTCACCAGTGAAAAAGTCTTGGCAGCTCAAAATTGATCCATAAAATATTCAGACAACCAACACTCGTTTCATACTTTCATTAATTTCAAGACATATCCTTTTACACCAAGCTGTTAATTGCTCATATAATGTTGGGACATTCACAATGACTTGATCAAAATGCTGTACAATAAATTTAATCTTTCCTCCATGTGGAACTATGAACTTTCACTCTGACTGTGGCTACCTATAAAATAAAGAAAACTTGCGAATTAATGATTTTGAAGCATGTGAAGCATAATAGTAAAAAAATATTTTATTCATATAATAAATTATTTTTTTCGTCATTCATAAATATATTTCTCTTATCCTTATAGGGGAAAAAATGTGCATGATGTCTTAATTATTTCAGCTTAGTTACAGATTCTGAGATGTTCACAACTAGCCAATAAATATTCCTACGAAAATTGCTATCTTAATTAGACTGATTTATCTGCAGAATAATTACTTTCTTACAAAAGGCTTGTAAATCAAGTTCTACCTACGAAGGGGTGTATAAAAGCAGGTCTCTGATACAGCAATATTTATGTTCTTCCGATTAATATCATCTATTTTGCATTACTAAAGGGACATCCTGTGTTATTTTGTTGCTAACTAAGAGATCAGTGTAGATATACAAGTATTTATTACGTTGTTTAGATATAAGCATCTGATATTTGTCAAACAAGACGTGATCGCGCGATTATTTGAATTATTTTTTAGCTGCACCGCCCATACATTTTTTCAATCGACTATTAATTTTTAGCGCCTGATTTTGATAATGCGATTGAGCATTTCAAGTTCAAAACTATACAAACTGCACGACTGATTAAGTGGACACGCACGCGAGAAGATTTATATGGAATATTTTATTTATTCTTATACCTTGCATTATATCTAGTACATTTTACATCAAGTATGCAAATTAAGTTTTTTAACAAACAAAACTGTTTTTCTCATCGGTTGAGGATAAACAATATTTTAAGTTATCAAGAGTTATTTGTTTGTTGATTTTTTCCCCCAATTATTTTTAAAATAAGACAAATTTGCTGGCAACTCATTTTAAATGTTAATATTTCTTCGATATGTGATTTGTCTGCCATCGTACAATTTTTTTGCATTCCACGCTGCATTTCTTTTTATTATTATTATTTTACAGCATAATTTTAGTACTCCAGCTGCCAGTATTATACTGTAAAATTAGCAATATTAAGCCGTAAATAAACAGTGATATACCATCTTATAAATGCAAATGCAGTAATATACCATATATACTATTTAACTGTATATTACTGTTTATTTTACGGTTTATTATTGTTAATTTTACGATATAATACAAGCGCCCCAGCTGCCAGTATTTTACTGTAAAATCAACATTTTTTTTTTTTTTTTTTTCAGTGCATTAAGGATTTGACTTTTTTTAGTTGCAATATGTTTATATTTCTTTGGGCTATTCAATTTTAGATTAATACTTGTATAAATTTTAACAAAAGTTTACTGTTTAGTACTTTCACGAATATCGCTGAAGAGTTGCAGGATTTAAATAGGTAATTAATTAATCTCATGAAAAAATTCATACAATGAGTCTTGATCCCCATCTTGAGCAATCAGATACGCTAATTGACATTTAAATGTTTACGAAAAACATAGATGTGTAAACTATAACGTGTGTAATTTTTCCCCTACTTTATTGTTTCAAACATTTCAAGACAGAAAACAGTTAACATGTATATGAATGTATTGTTTTTTTGTACTGGATAATTTTTGTCATACTGCTTTAAGAATGTGAAATGTAAAACTGTACTTGTGCTAGATATGGCACGAACCATAATTTTCAAATTTTTTGCTGGAAAAATTTTGTATGGTACTTTAACGTTTGTCTCTCTCTCTTTTTTATACACATCTCATTTTATATTAAATAATTTTTATGTATATATTTTCGTAATAGATTTAAAAACTGTTGTAAAGATTTCAAACTTCTGAAATGAAATTATACGTATATCACACGTATATGTAAAAAATTGTAAGGATCCACGTCGCTGATAAATGTTCAAAATCACTATTCAACACCAGGCTCTGAAAACACTTAGAATTAGATGTTTATCACTATATTTTAACACATATGAAATCTTCCAATTATTTATTTTATCATTCTTCGTAGAGTAAGTCACGGAACAGGATTTAAAGAAGAAAGTCGAACTGCAATGTACTCGCATCTTTTATTCACATTATCTCCAGACAATATCTTAAACGGATATATTTTATGGAGTATTACCAGTTTTTTTTGGATTGCGGATTTGTGGTTAAAAGTGGATAATTTCCTATGTTATTTTTATTTCCTCTATGTCGAAGATCAAAACAGCGTGTAATTGGGGGAGAAACAACTGATCTGGGAACCTGATTTGTAGCGACATATAAGTGATTTCGAAGTTGAGTTCATTGCCCGTTTCCTAACAATGAGCTTGATTTATAAAGTGTTCAAAATGGTCCCTTTATTAATTAGAAAGGCTAGTTATTTAATTTCACAAATCAATTTATACGCTCAGTGTTTAAACAGTTTGGACACATTGAAAATATGATAAAGCTAGAGCATAATGCAACAATCATTTTTATCAGTAAATAAGGGCTGCAATACCTTTATTCAAACAAAAATACACGGTGTCTCGCTTCAAGCCAAACCCCCATTCCGATTAGTAAATTCTTTAAAAATAAAGATATGTCAATTTTAATTAATTTTTCAACTACATTTCAGCAGTGAAATTACGCTTGAAATTATTGAATATTAATGATGTGAAGTGAGAAATGCCAAGCTGGACATCGTCCTTGTGGTAGAGCACTGGAGATCTATTCCAGGGACCCGGGGTTCGATTCCCGGCTTGGACATTTTTCACTAAGTTGGTTTACGCTTTGTAGCAATGTGATAATTCACATCATTAATATTAAAGATATGTCATTGAAACTTTTAATATAATAACTTTGCTTTGTGTAGGATGGATGATATCAAAGAAAGCGCTGGAAATGAACTGTAATTCAGTGAGTAATATTGTATGTACTGCCATCTACGTTCCAAATTATGGACTGGCTAGCACAGAGTTGTATGAGCGCGAGTGATAACATTTTCGGTAGTTCTCTTCATGTCACCCCATTTCACCGAAAATAAAGCATTTTTTTTCTTTTTTTTTTTAAATATCGTTAAAATATAACTTCATTATTGTTAAAGTTGCGAACGAAAATCCTGGATAGGTTCGACTTGCTTGTTTGACTGAATGAGTGGCTTTATTTTCTATATAAAGATAGCGTATTCTTATTGGAAGGGAAAATGTTATAATGCGTTGTACTTGAATGCATTCCATAAGGACTGTAAAAAAATTATGTATCGTTGCTCCATAAAATTGGTGGCAACATGCTGCTCCAATTTTATGAAGTTATTTAACTTACATAATGGTGTAATTTAAACTGGTATAACTGGTGTAATATTACACATTAGTGTAACGTAAAACCAGTTATATCGGTTAAGTTACACAATAAAATGGAGGCAGCATGACCGCCACCAATTTCATGGAGTAATGTTACATAAATTTTTTTATAGTGTGGGGTCGGTGCAAGGTTTTTTTTTCTTTTTTCTTTCGTGGGGCCCATTTTGTTAAAAAGTTTTTTTTTTTTTTTTTTTTTTTTTTTTTTTTTTTTTTTTACGAAATTTATTATATTTTTTGTGAAAATTAACATTTTGTAACGAAAGTGAAATCCAATTACTCAAATTCAAACCGTGCATTTATTAATAATAACTGCTAAAGTTTTCCTTTCTCATGAATTTAGTTTTGTTTGCAAATTACACGCTTAAAAAACAACAAAATAAAAATAATTTATGAAGAGTATGTTTTTATTGAAAGGAATTTTGTGAGCGCGCTTATTTTCTCAAATGAATTTTGAGAAGGTATCCGTTTTATTAAAGGGAATTTTGTAAAAAGGCCTGTTTTATGAAGAGGAATTTCGCGAAGTGGCCTGTTTTATTAAATGGACTTTTGCGATGAGGACCCTAATCTGGACCCGCTCATTTTAGCTGTGTTTAATGTTTGTTATAAGGTGACGTTATAACGCAGTGTGTTAGCAATCTGAACACGTTTTTGAATGCAATTCTTTAAAAACCATAAAAAAAAAAAAATACATATGTACTTAATTCTTCCCCATTCTTTATAAATAATTATGACAGACACGCGCTGCTATAAAACCGAATAAAAGAAACCCTTTTTGCATCTGCTTCTTTTTTTAATAAAATGTGTTCTGGTAGATAAAAGCGTAAGAAAGACAAATAGAATCGAGGGTTAAGCAAGTGTGAAAACTTTTCCTACTTTTAAATATAATTAGACGGTTAGGCAACTCGAACATGTTCGACGAACAATCAGTTCCTCCAGGTGAAAGCTGCACATACATTCTTTTTTTTTTTCTTTATGAAAAATTAAAGAAGTGGGTATTCACTGAGCTTTTAAAATAGCCTGTTTTTCTAGCCGTATTATTTTTTTTCTTCTGCGTATAACAATGGTAATATAGAAAAGCGGTTTGGAATGATTTTGTATAACTGAAAGAGAAAGAAAGGAAGTTTTCGTAAAAATGTATATCTTGAGATATTTCGCAAAGAGATTCGATATTTGAATTTATTAATATTGGGATCTGTAATGCACCAGACAAACATAGTTTCATTTCGTCTGGGGTGTGGAAGGAGGCATAGGTTAATTTTGAATGTACCTAATAAATAGAAAAGGTTTTCAACTAATGAATTAAAATCATATGATTTTTGAGGGATTAGATGATAAAAATGTAGCCTATATTGAGGGATATATATTCTTCTAATTATGTGTGCGTTAAATTTTTTATTATTTTATTTTAATAGTGATTATTAACAAAAAAATGTAATAAAATTTTATGGAATTCTAATTGTTTATCTTACACACTGAATAAATGTGTGATTGAATGCATTTCAGTTGACATTTATTTTATAATAGTAGAAGTCTATATATATATAGGAAAATACTTTTAATTATTTGTTTTATCAGTTATTAATAGATTTGAAATTTTAAAACGATAAATTATGTGAATATTTAAAAATATTAATTACAAACATCTATATACATTTGCAAAGCATGGATATATTAAAGCTGTTTAGACAAGTGTGTGTCACAATCTATCAATAAAAAACAATAAAAAAATATTTATTATTATTATTTTTAAACTCATTTTAGTTTTATTCAGTAATCACATTAAAATTTCTTCGAGTTTCCTTTTCGGGTAGTGCAACAATGCTTTTATGAGATTTCATTATCTTTCTCATAGGAATCTTAGGAATATTCCTCAATCAAACAAGTCTTTAATCTAAATCGTTTCGACTTTTATTTATTTATTTATTTTTTTTTTTTATTTTATTTATTTTTTTTTTTTTGGTGGGGGGGGGAGGGAGGGTAATAAAGATATTAAAATTGCTTTTAATCTATACATTTATCATTTTATTTATTATTAGTAGCGCGAAGACTAGCATTTCCTTTCCGATATTTGTGCTGTATCCACCTTTAAATGTTCCAATTCCACGGGTTGGAAAAAATTTACTCAAGCACTTTACTATTATTCCTTTATAGTTTCAATAAATACATTATTTTCCATAACTTCAGTTTTATGATATAAATATTTTTTGATTTATTGAAAATTACCTTTCCTTTTACATTCTTTTATTTAACTAAACCTTGTTTCTGTATGAAGATGCAATTTTGTAATCGATTTTTAATCCACTTATTGATGTGCTAGAATTATAAAAATTATATACAAAAGGTGCGTTTCCGATGACAATACCGCATTTTAATATTTTTATAACTTGCCGTATGTACTCTTGTACGTATTCGTAGTCGAACACCCCCCCCCCCCTTTTCCAATTCTTAAGCAAAATTTTTTTAAAAAAAATTGAATTTTCGTGTATAAGTCGAACCACATTTCTGATAGTATATGTTGAAAAATGATTTGTAATTAAAAAAAATAATAATAAATTTTTATTAAATTAGTAACATTTTTTACATTTTTAATCAGACTTTTTTTTTTTTAATTCAACGTTTTAAAACTGTATAGTTATGTAAAACTGAAGAATCTTAAATTATTTTGAAACCTATTCACATCAATTTAATGATTTAAAAAGGACATTCAAATGCTGAAAGAAATGCCCCAATATTGAAGGAAATTCTGTCCCAAGAGAAAATGGGTGCAGAACAATTACAGGGACATTATTGTCGATCTTTTTTTGTCAATCACAAGGAAATGACAACTGTTGGCTTTTATTTCTCATGTGATTACTTAAAAGATTTGCCCATTCGGCGATTATCTGCGATTGTTTTTTTTTTTTTTCTATTCGACCCCCCGTTTTCAATTTACAAATTCTATCTAAAATTATTCAACTTATACACGAGTATATACGGTAATTATAAATCAATTTTAAGACATTTATCTGGTAGTCCGCCGCAGGTGATAAATTGCCAAATTTATTGTTACAATTGAATGCGAGTTACAACAACATTTGATTTAATTATGCGCCAAACTACGCTTATCAAAATAGGCTAACTGGCAGCAAAACTGCAACTATGCAATATTTTAAACACTTAAAATGTAGAAAATTAAATAAAAACAAATATGTAATAATTAAAATAAACACACTTATCAATTAACAGCTTAATATTAATTAAATTATTATTATAAGTTGAGAAAACAGTTTACAAATCCCGAACAGGTAGTTTTAAATAGTGCATTCTTTTCCCTTTCCTGTTGCCATATTTTAAAAATGCACGAAAATGGTGTATTTTTTAATACATTCACTAACACGTGTTTCTACCAAGCGTATATAAAAAAGGCGGTGAACTATCCATAATCGGGTTTGCCCACGCGAAATTAATGTATCGTAACAAAAATTCTTTGGTAAAATGATAAATTGCAGTCATAAAATTAGGCGTGATATGTATATATATATATTGGATGCTTATGAAAGACTATTTAAAAAACTACTTTTACTTTTAAACTTATACAATTTCGAAGAAAATTAAAACTTTTCAATTTTTTTTATATCTCAAAATAACTTTTAAAAGTCAAGGGTAAAATTTACGAAAAAGAGAACATTTTATGTTCATTGAAGTACACAGGACTTTTTTATTTGTACTAGGTGAAATACACTGGAAACTTAATTCCAGTCTTACCTTACTAGTATATATTTCCTAGTAACAATCAAAGTCACAGGCGTATTGGAAATCAAGTCTTTGTATATATATATTGCTATATTATATTATTATTGTTTTGAAATTATTTAAATTTTCCGTATAGATTAATTGGGTATGGTAGTATTTAATATTTATATGAATAATGAACTATAATCTGGTATTTTTATATTAGGATTTGTTGGGATATAGCCGTTGGTATATTATGAATGAATTAACGCATAATAGTATCATCTTATGACAAGTTGTTCATATTAGTTTCAAGTTAATATCATAGATGGCAGCACTAAAATTTAAATTGGATTCTGTCTGATGCTTCGAATAGAGTAATAATATAAATTTTTAACACATGGTGGAGCTTAATGTTGGCTATTTGCGATTTTGTAAACTTATAGTTTTGGTATTTTTTACTTTAGTTAAGAAATTTAAAAAAATTTAAAAGCGTTAAGAGGTAATTTACTTAATATGTAATTATTTTCTATTTCTATTATTATAATTGCATTTATCACGGTATTTCAAAATCGATTAACTGTATACATTAGGTTTTAAAATCTGTGTTAACTCAACTGTAAAAATAACCTTAAACTTATCTAGCTTTTAGATACCATGTGCTGATGTGTATTTGGATAAGATAACTGGGATTTTATTGGGTATTTTGTGTGATATTACTATTTTTCCTTGCTATAACTTAATTATTTAAAAGGTTGTATTGCATTTTCCATTTAATAGCATTTAATTTTATTCTGTTTTCATCTTGAAACTATTCTCTTGGTTATATTGGTCGTTAGAGTACAGGAGAAAAAAGAATTTCAGCTTTTAGATTTTTTTCTCACTGAAAACGATTGATTTTACTTATATAATTGAATTCTGTACTCTTGATAATGCAATTCAATATATATGCTTTTCAATTATTTTTATCGAAATCCATATTCTTCTTTTTTTCTTCATTATTAATTCTTGTTATATAGTACAAGGGGCTTTATTTTATACATTATAGCCTGTTTATTATGTTTTTGTATCCATTCAGTGTATTTGGAGACACTGTATTGTTGTAAATTCATTCATAATATCACATTTATTGAAGGTGGTCAGTAATGTTTAATTAATGGTTATATATATATATATATATATATATATATATATATAAATTCTTCCGAATATCTTACAAGCAGAAATCGAAATTTGGGGTGAAAAAGGGTTGTCCTCAGACAAAGAAGAACAACCAAGAACTGCAACAGAGTCCTTATCAACTTGTAAATACAGCTGTTTACCCCAACATGAGGAAATTATTGAAAGTTCTATCAACGCTTCCAAGTCCCAACAGTCGGTCAGGAAAGAATATTCCCTACACTGAGACGATTAAAAAAGTTTCTTAGGAACACAATGTCCAAGTCTCGGCTTTCTGAACTTGCATTTATGAACATCCATTGAGAAATACAAGTAGATGTAGAATCCATTTTGAACGCACTTACCTTGTATTATGATGCCAAAATTTATAAATGCGTTTTTCCTTCTTTGAGTTTCTTTTTCTTTTTTAAAGTACTATTAATGAAATATTACTCTCGTACTCTGACTGAACATGCAAAACTGGGAAATTTCATTACTTGCCAGTGACCTCTAGTACCAGTTTTATAAGCGGTCACTTATAAAACTAGCGGCATGGATGCACGATTCCATCCAAACTAAGACTGAAAACTTTTCTAAGTATCAGGTATAACCAAATGAAAATGGACTAGATGATATCTATGACTTGCTTTATGATTAAAAATTGATCTTTTGTAACAGAAGAAAGGAATTAAAAGGTTTTGCTAGTAAAATTGATATCATTTAAGTACATGGAGTAGGATTTATTGTCAGTCAGTAATCTCTCCCGGACTGAAATCAGTCCTGAGACTGAAGACTTGCAACCATGACTATAGCGGCCACTTTTTTATTTAAAAATACTAAACAGTAAGCTTTTGTTAAAATGTCTATTAGTATTAATCTAAAATTGAATAGCAGACAGAAAAAACAGAATAACATGATGGAATGCAAGAAAATTTTACTCTCTCCTTGTAAGGAAAGTAGCCATAAGATGGCCGCTGACAGCCAATTTTTAATAGCCACTTTTTCTCTTTCACTGGCCCTGTGGACGGTGGCAAGTGTAAATTTTGTCCTTAACTACTGATCTATTTCACAAAATTGTAAAAATTTAATTTATACCTTACACTGTAAAAAAAATAATGCCAGTTTTCCGGTAGGACTCGGAAAAATAGTTGCCCTTATCCTACCGGAATAATTTCCAACCCAGCTCGGAATAAAATCCGTAAAATACAGTTTTACTGACTATTTCCTTATTTTTACGGATTTTATTCCGAGCTGGGTCGGAAATTATTCCGGTACGATAAGGGCAACTATTTTTCCGATTCCTACCGGAAAACTGGCAGTATTTTTTTTACAGTGTAATATTTAACTTGAAATAAGGCGAACACACATTTTTAACCATGAATCAACTTAATTATAATTAATGAGACGCTTTATCATTAATTGATTTTCTCAGTTTCACAGTTATTTTTAGCATACTGAGTTAGAAACTACTCTGAGCACCCCCCCCCCCCCAAATAATTTTTAAATTTCTACGCTACTTATCAAATTAATGTACTGCTTACACCTACCTATTATTTAGCAGCTTCTTTTGGGCAAATTTTTGAGAAGCTATAAATCGCCGTTACTTCAAAGATGGAAAAGAAACCTCGCTCTCTTCAATCGACAGTAGAAATAATGAATCGAGGTAATTTTCCACGCAGGTAGGTCCTCGTCTACAGAACTACTCGGCTTACGAGAATGTAATAACATAATTCGATGTTTTACGAATGATGAATTAACTTATTCGCTGTTATTATTATATCTAAAAGTAGCATCTAAGGGTATTTGTTTTCATTATATCTGGCGTCTCAATTACGTAAAAGCGCACGGTATACTAAAAGGGCAGGTGATTTTGCGCGGTTGCATGTAAGAACACAGTTAATTAAGCTTAGACAGTTAACATGTTACAATGAAGAAAAATTTTGTTTTCCTATAAATTGGTAACATTTAAGATGTCAAAGTCTTGTAGTTTTCGTTTTTAGCGTTGAGATTTACAGTATAATGAGGATGAATTATTGCAATTCTAATGTAGTAATTTAATGAAAAGATTATGCTATTTATTTCATTTTTTATGATTACATATCAAAATAAAAATTCCTTAAACTATGTTTATAATCGAAAAAGAAATGTAACTTCTGGCCTTTTTTTATAAGAAAGCGAAACTGGAATAATATCATAAAATGACGGAATTATATTCTGGAAAATAAGTAGACAATCGATGATATAGCTTCATTATTTTTTATCTTGTATATATGTATTTTATGGAATAAAGCATACACCCACGCATATGGATATATATACGCGGTTTTCAGCTAGCCCCTTCGCGACGAGCATCACGTATACACTGTAAAAAAAATACTGCCAGTTTTCCGGTAGGAATCGGAAAAATAGTTGCCCTTATCGTACCGGAATAATTTCCGACCCAGCTCGGAATAAAATCCGTAAAAATAAGGAAATAGTCAGTAAAACGGTATTTTACGGATTTTATTCCGATTTTACGGATTTTATTCCGAGCTGGGTTGGAAATTATTCCGGTACGATAAGGGCAACTATTTTTCCGATTCCTACCGGAAAACTGGCATTATTTTTTTTACAGTGTAGATTAAGCATAAACTGCTCAGAATCCTTGATTATTCCTACCAGAAAATTTTTATTGAAAAATTTACTTTGTTTAATCAAAGCAATTTTTTTTCGATTAAATTTGATAAAAATTTCTATTTTAAAAAACCGGTGACAAAATATAAAAATTTTGTAAATGACACTCATCGCGAAGGGATTAATATTAAAAAGAAAAACTATGAGATTTGATATAACATTCCAAAACAAACAAAAAAAAAATGTCCAGAAAATAAGTATTGCAATCCATTTATTAAATAAAAAATGAGTCTTGCTGCTGCTTTCATAGTAGAAGTACGTCTTCTTTGCGCCTGACGAAGAAAGACTCAGATCTTTCGAAAGGCCTAGCGCATTTAAAAATGTTGGTGGTGTTTTAAGAAGATTTTTTGTTCTTAAAAAATAGAGAATGTCTAACTTCAAACCGATCCATGATTTGCATTTATAACTTTAAAAATTAGGAAGATAATGTAACCAAATTTTCAACGGGCTTTGTTTGTTTTGTGTACAGTAATTTTTTTTTCTAGCATAGTATGCACGGACACACCTACATTTCAAAATAGGGAGCGTCCCGCTCTGTGAATTTTGGACATACAGTATCCATTTTCCAATACTTGATAAAGCGTTAAAATATTCCAGAAGAAACAAGGCAAAATAGTTAAAAGTTCACTACAATATCTGACATTATTGTTAAAGTTATGAACACAAATACGGGTTCTGATTGGGACGAGTCTCCCTGTATTTTTCAATTAATAAGTGGATTGTCATACCGGGTTTCACTATAAAATTTTGTTGCCTTATCATGCACTATCACTTTTTGCAGTGCTTTAAGATTAACCCTCCGTCTACCAGACGGGTCCATTGGACCCGACAGGTACATACAAAATATTCATTCAAACCAGAAATTTCTTTAAAATAAACTAAGTATATAAACCAGACAATAATAAGGTAAATAAATAAGTTAAATAGTTTTAAATAAAAATTCTGGTGTAGAACGTTTTATTAAAACTTGAATAAAATTCCCGGTAGATCTAGGGTTAACTGAATATATTTATTGTAACATATAAAGATTGTTTCGACAGAGGATGGTGTTAAGAAAGATAAAATAATTAATAAAAAATCTAAAACTTACCATTTTCTTTTCCTTTGCTGATAGTTGTAGGTGATGAGCTAGGTTGAAGAGGACAATGAGGTAAAGAAGGAACGCTGAAAGCACCAGGATGACCAAAGGGTGACCCTTTGAGAAAACCTGGGTGATAAGTTCTTAAGTCCAAAGAATGGGGTATAGTATTTGCTTGTGTTGTGAAATATTGACTATGATCTAAAGGTGACCTAAGTCCACTGGCAGAACTATCTGCAGGTGGAAACAGTCTGCACCCCATGAACCTGCTGTATGCTATGCTTGGTGAAGAACTATTGCGCTGGTCCATACTTGAAGACACCATTGCAGGAGAGCCTGATGAAGATGGTGAAACAGATACAATGTCACTTGAGTCCAATGGCGTAACTCGGCCATATTTATCACTATGGTTAATTGCATGGACATCGCCAGTTCGCCACGATGGAGGTGATGATAAAGAAGATTCAGCAGAACTATCTGGGTGTAACCTTGGAATACTTCGATGATTGAAATACAACCGAGGATCACAATCTTCGTTACTAAAAGTTTCTGTGTATAATGATGGCATTCTTCTTAAACGTTTAAGATCTTCTGATTGCGTTGTTTCTAAAGAATGCTTGCGAGAGGTTGGTGGACTTTCGGAGGTTGCAGTCCTTGCAAGAGACCAAATTTTTGGTTTTTCTATCGTAGGAGTGGTGCTTTCTGTTTTTTGTCTTTCTGGTATATCCGTATTTGAAAGTTTTGTTGTCTGGTTCTCACCCTCTTTTGATAAAATATCACTGCACTGTTCTGATTTTTTCGTTGATGTGCCTGCATCTACCTCACCCTCTGATTTCTCTTTCTTATCGCTCTGACTGGATTCATTTTCTAAAAATAAAAAAAGAAGAAATGTGAATAAAATTTTGGAAATAACTTAAGACAATTTTGTGATTTATCTATGACTTAAAATTACCTTAAAGTTTTCAGTTATAGAAATTAAAGCGAAAATAGAAAGGAAAATGTATGTTTACAATAATGTTGTAAGTATAGAATATATTTTCATTATCTTTCGAAATCATTTATCTTTTTTCATATAAAAGATGTCAATTTTAAATAAGGAAAATGAAAATCAAAAATCAGAACAGGAATATTTATTACAAATGTAAGATAGCTACAAATATATAGATTGAAGTGATTATGCTATTTAATCTTATTGGAAGATGATTTTTAAACAAATCCACAAACAATTAAAAGTGCATACATTACTAATATTACAAGTCAAGTTCAAAGGCAATCGACCATAAACTACCGTGTTTACTCGCGTAATAGTCGCCCTCGCGCAATAGTCGCACCCCCGTTTTGAAGCAGAAAAAATCGTCAGTAATAGTCGAAGAGATTTATTATGAGAATTTTTTGTCAAAATTTACACAAAGATTATTTGTAAATTTTATGTCTATAAAAATATTATGATAAAAAGAAAGATGGTATTTAATAAGCAGCACATAATCTGGAAACATTAAAACTGTTAAGTTACTAATTTTATTATTATTTTTTTTTTTATACCAGTAATGTTTTAGCATTAGAGTATTCAATATTGTGTAGTACATTTCTCCGCATAATAGTCGCACCTAGACTTTCACAATAAAAACTGGCAAACAAAGTGCGACTATTACGCGAGTAAACACGGTAAAACAGAGTAAAAATGAAAAATTTAATTTTATACAAAACAATGTCGAAAAAAAAAATATTAGAAAAACGAAAGTTATTACTCCCATGATAGATTATCTAAATTCATCTCCAAAATTTTAATAATGCATTTCAGTGAACATTCCTATAGCAATGCAAAGTACGAAAAATCGTGAATTTAGAATCATTTTAAATATGGGTTTCATTGTTTCATACATAAAAATCGCAACTGAAATTATCTGGTTTCCATCAAAGTGTTTGTTATCACACATAAATATCACATTCACAGTAAGACAATAAAGCCAAAGATAGGAATATCTTAACACGAGTGAAAAAACGAGGGCTGTTTTCTTGAGGTAATAATCCCCGAAATCGCTTGAAAAAACAAGCGCGAAGTACATAACACATTACTACAGTCGTTACGTAAAACATATACTCGGCTAAATGCGCTTTCCATGCCATTGTTTAGTGCTAATGTCTCAATTTTAAGATGACAGAATCACATGTTAGCTAGATTTATGACATAATAAGACACCGCGGCTTAGTTACACCATCTCACAACATGCGGTTGCGTGCCCTGCTAACACCCCGTGAGCGTCTTTGAGATTTTCCGCTCTTTCCCTTCATCCCCTCCTATATCCAACAGTTCCTTCCCCCGCTAATATTTTTTTTTATTTATTTCTTAGCATATCTTTTCATATAAGTTTTTTGTTTTTAGCTCTGCAACATTCAATTTGTTTGGTTTTGAACTTCAGTGTGGAGGAAAGAAATAACGCTGTTGTTCACGGGAGAGAAGAAGCTGGCTTATGACTGCACGTTTTGCAATTAATTATGTTCTTTGCTCGTAAAAAGGAAATGAAACTTATATGAAGATACAAACACAAATTATAATCACTCGGTGATTATCGCTAAGTAGAAAATGTATTTTTTTTCCCTCGTGAATTTTCCTTACCAGAAAATCAGCTATTGTTTCAGTCATTAGAAAGATGCTTGAATATGAACTTGACTAGTTATTATTAATTAAAAAATTAATTTTTTTAAGTGACAGAGGTTAAAGGGGTTCAATTGCTTTATTTTTGTTTAGCAGTTACAATGGGCACATTTCATCTTCATGACGTTTATGTATACATAATTTTCGACAATAAAATCACACTCTTTCTTTCTATTTTTAATTCGATTATTATACTGACATATTTCAAATAGCGTCAAATTCCAAGAAGCACGTTTGTACCTAATGTAAAGTAAAGGGACAACTTATAATTTACCTTTCTCAAAATAGTTTTCTGTTCTATTATTTAAGGATTTTAAGAAAATACAGATTTTAATTATGTTATTTGTGCTGTTATTAAATTGTTATTACCAAATCGGTTTATTTCTTAATGTCACCAAATTATAAGAAGAGTATTTAGTTTCCGTACGTGATCATTTAAGAAAGGGAAAAAAATCATAAAAAATGTTATCGAAGATTGACAAAACTGTAAGATTGGAGATGCCAGAATGTTAAAAATGTAATATTTAGCAGAGGTTGATGCAGGTTTTCTTTCTTGGGGCCATTTTGTGAAAAGTAAAAGTTATTTTTGTGAAAAATAACATTTTGTAACGAAAAATGAAATTCCAGTTACTCATATCCAAGCTAAGTATTTATTAATCCAAGTCAAGCCAGTCCTTCAGCCTTTTCACTCATGGGGAGACAGAATGAACATGTTTATGAAATGTATTACATTTTTGTGAAAATAACATTTTTTAACGAAAGATAAAATTCAGTTTTACTTTCTGGTTAGCTAGTTTTGTTTGCAAATTACAGATTTAAAAATCTAACAGAATAAAAATAATTAATGAAGAGTAGTATGTTTTTATAAAATGGAATTTTGTGAAGAGGCCTATTTTACTTCGAAGAATTTTGTGAAGGGTGCTGTCTTCAGAGAAATTTTGTGAAGGGGCCTGTTTTATTAAATGAATTTTTGTAAAAGGGCCCTAAATAGGCCACAAATTTTGCGTGGGGCCATCCCTGTTTAGGCTACACGACTTTGTTTAAATGGTAGCACAGCTTTTAATAGGAATTAATTTAATAGCTATAAAAAATACACAACAATTTTTCCTGATTTATAAGTGTTCGAAATTTTGAAACACCGCGTCGTAAAATGCATGTTATTCAAAGATTTGTATATAAACTAGCAAAAAAAAAAAAAAAAAATCCTATACATATATAGAATTACTTAAGCTATAACCACATTTAAGATATGAGTATATTTTAAAAACCTATTTTTGCTACGGTTTAATTTTTCTGTCTATGTGTGTTTTATTTATTAACATGTCATGCCTTGAGCATATTAACCATTAACCCTATTTGTCTGACAGGGAAAAAAAATCTAATGGTTGATAATAAAAATAATGAATAATTACACACACTTATTTTCGAAATTGTTTACGATGCGAGTAATACGTTTCGACTCTATCTTATTAATGCATAACGTTTTCAATCTTCATTTTAAGGCATAACAGATTAGCCGCTGCTTGCGTATGAAAGTGGCATCGGCGATTCTCATAAGTTGTAATAACTATTATCTTAAGCCATCGTCAGTAACATTAGATTTAATGTTATTCTGCTCATATCTGTCGGCTTATAAAAATTTAGAAGAGCGGTTTTTTAAAAAACTATCACTGCATCTCAAGTAGATGTCAATTTCCTCTCTCTGGCGTTTAAAATGAAGCTCATTAACACTCCAGCGCGCATTAACGTTCTTTTTCAGTGGCTTCTTTCTATTCGCGTGATAGATGCCTATAAATATCGCGCGAATCTTTTGAAACAATGCCGGGTAATATTGCCTTTTCGCGAACTGAAGAAGTTTTTTCTCTTCATATCTGGGTGTAATTATTGTTGACGGACGGGGCCAATTTGCCAGAAGTATGATTTGTGTGCCCAGAGTGAGATAGGTACCTCCCCTTTTCTTGTGGCACGTTGGGCCCTGAGGTCGCACGATAAAGCTCTGCAACCAGAATATATAGCACTTACTTATCGGTGCTCGTAAATTTTCAACTGGGCTCAATTGAGCTGTCCACCTCTTGGTTCGGTCAATGGGGGATAGGCTCAAGCCCACAATTACATGTTCCTGGATGTCTCAATTATAAGCCGAGTTAGTATGTCTTTAGCATACGACATGACAGGTGTTGGGCAACTTTTGAAGTTTATCTTCGCAGAAAATATTACAGATATTAGAGATATCTCGTCGCACGGTATATGACGTGAATATAGGACATAATTCTATAATGCGCTATTAGCCGGGCACGTTAAGGTATCTATTTAGTTTATTGCAGCCGGACGTGTTATGACTGGTCGTTATGCCTGAAGTACCTTTAATACTTGCTAGAATGTTTTAAACACTCTCTTTGGTGTCAAATTAAAACATAAAGGGGACTTAACGAGAGAATATAACCTTATAAAGGGGGGGGGGGGAAGCCATTTTCTAAATAGAAATGTCAACTGCCATATTAACTAATGGAGTTATTAACATTATCGTTAAGAGTTTTTTCGAACCTAATTTCAGGTCGTTTATTTACAGGTTCAGATGCATGAAGGTTCATGTAGTTACTGCTTAATAAGTGCCTTTGAAGGTGAGGTATTTTATGTTAAATATCACTCATCTAATATTAATTGTTGTTTTTTATATCTTTTACTCACGAAGGGGAATATAACTACTGTTCGAAAACTTTGCTTCTCATAGCAGACTCGCCAAACCTCGTTTTTTTTATTCTAAATAAAGTTTCAGCTTTTTGTATTTTTTAAAATGTATATTGTCGTTAAATAAAAGAAATAGATACTTTCAGATTTTATAAATGTTATAATTAGTTTGTGATTGTATTTATCCCTCTACAGTTTTGAAGAGAAAATGGATTTCTCGATGTAGAATTGTCTTAGAACGTTTTTTAAAACTATGATTACAGCGGCCCCTCCCCCCGCGTAAAAAAGCTTAATAATAATAGTAATTACGATTTATAAAATACAAAAATTATGTGTTTGAAAATCAATCTATAATCAAACTGCAAAATATGCTTTTAAAACTATGGTATTTATAAGTACTTTATGATGTTTTCGAAATCCACTGCAGCAAGAATTACTAAGAACACTCTTATTTAATAACTGATGTCTTTAAGGGTCTACTTCACTCCCGAAAAAACCCGCTCGCTAATGTTAAGCCTATGGGGGAATTTTTTTAAGATATCTCTTTTGCATTTCAATATTTTTAAATGATTTTGTTTGCATTGGATAGCTGAGTTTGATTTCTACAAAGGCCATTTTTCACTTTTTTAGGTTTTCTTTGCAGTTTTTTTTTTTTTTTTTTTTTTTTTTTTTCATGAAGATATTTTTATTTTTGAAACCGGTTCGGAAAGTAAAAGTATCCAAATTAAAAAAAAAAAACCTTGTAAACAAAATCAAAAAGTGACCTTTGTAGAGATCAATCTCAGCTATCCAATAAAAAAAAAATCATTTAAAAATATTGAAATGCAAACGAGATATCTTTAAACATTTCCCCCCGTATCATTAACATTAGCAAGTGGGTGTTTTCGTGTGAGTGAAGTAGCCTCTTAACATAAAATACAATAAACTTGAAAAATCAAGTCTAGAGAAAAGACGTCATTGATTTCACACTTCAAGGAAATGTAGGACACACGTCGAATAGAAGTAATATATATGTATATGTGTGTGTATTAACAATGTATAAAATATACTATTTTGTATATCAGTCCTACAGCTTTTTATTAAAACTGACTAACCACTTCAGTTAATAATTTTAAATTAACAACACAGTGTAATTAAAATACGTAAAATTTTAATTTTCTAATGTTAGATAATCCAAATAATCTGGACATTAAAAGACCCTTCACGAAATTCGCTTGTATAAAAAGTAGACCTTTCACAAAACTTTTCCATCTCCAAATTGAACCTTTCACAAATCTTTTAAAAGTAAAACCTGACCTGTAATGTTTGCACACAAAGAAAATATATGTACTTTACATACACTTGTCTTTTCAAATTCACAAAATTATGACTAGATTCTTTTACAAATATAAAAAGCTGTTCATAATTTCACAAAAACAAGAACCTGTGAAAAAGTCTGGAGAGACCCTGCATGAGTACTGAACTTTTGCAGTACAACCCCAGCAGCTAAAGTAACATTTCAAATACATTCTACTCCCAGTGATAGTTCTTAGTAAATCCATATACATTCTTCAGTATAATACAATCTTTTCATCTCAACTGTCTTATACAAAGCGTCAGCTATACTTATACAAAGGGCCACTGACAAGAATATTCCTTAAAATATTCCGAACTTCTAGAAATTTATTCTTTAAAAGGGGTGTAGTACATTTTGTTTAGAAAATATATGACAAGAAAATACGGATTATACATACATTTCTCAATAAAGAGCTGAGTGAGGTTTTTGTGTGGCTCACGTTTGGTCAGTTTGCAATAAGCAGAATGAATTCAAGAAAGATTGTTGAAAGGAAAGTGACAAGAGGCCTTGTCTCATATGAAATGTTAAAATTTTACTCCCAGTTCGTCAGTTATTAACCCTTAACTGCTGTGACAATGACAAAAATTGTCGCATATTTACTGTGAGCGGTCTGTGAGACCGCTTAATCTAAAGATGAATAAAAGGCTACATTAACTCATACAGTACTATTTCTGTACTAAACTTTATGTACATGACTATTATACTTAAAATTCACCTATTCAGATGTCTTTAGTGATGGTACTAGAGTCTAAAAGAAACAAAATTTAACCAGTATCTATAGTTAAACTAAAAATTACTAGTTAAGCCGAGAAAATTGGGAAAAAAACAAACAAACAAAAAGAAAACAGCGGTCTGTGAGACCGCTAACAGCAAGTTAAGGGTTTAAACATAAAATGTTAAATCAAGCATAAATTTTAGAAATATTTTGAGAACTAAGAAAAAAAGTGACATCCTAAATGCGAACGCTTAAGGGGTCCCAGGACTCTTAAAATTGGGGAGGGGGGAGAAGAAAAAAAAGACTATTTTCAACATTTAATATCTTAAAATGTGTATGATTTTAAAAGAAAATTTTTTTGGGGATGAAAGTATAATTATATTCTTTCATTTCATATATTAAAAATTTTTTCAGATGCAGAATTAACATATTTAAGGGGCTCCAAACTGTCAGACATTTGACGAGCAAAAAATTGATATAACAGCTCACGCACAGAATTACAAAATAAATTTTGCAACTACATAGAATGAAAATTTCGGTGTCTACTTATACTCCAGATAGTAATAGTTACCCTGAACCTAAATAAATTTGTATTTGTAGTATTTTTCAGGGGTGATTGTGAATTCATGAAAAAATACCTGACATTTTAGCGAGAAGAAGCTTTGGTATGGAGAGAAAGCATATAATTTATTGCAGGGAGGTCCATTTCTCTCATTATGAAATATATTACTTTTAATTATGTTTAACAATCATATAAAATGGATGTTTTAGTGTTATTTTATGAATTTAACTATCAGAAAAACTGGAATTCCATTATTGAAAATGAAATAAATACCTGAATTCAGGTATATTACCTGAACACAATCACCCCTGATTTTTATATTTTTAATACAAAGTTGTATTTAGCTAATGCAAAATTCTGAAACTTTCAACGGTATAATCACTTAAAAAAATATTTTTTTGAACATTAAAAATGAAATTTTAGGTTCAGTTTATACAGACTAAAATAAAACATAAGTTTTGAAAATTTCATGAACAAATATTCAGAAGTTTTTGAGATATCCTGCGCGTTATACACAAAAACGTCATTTAGAGAAAAATGACTTCAAAGTTTAGGAAACGCCGCTTCTGCAATTGAGTGGATATAATTCTAAACGCCATAACTTCTGTTCTAATGGGAATTTCAAGGGAACAATCATATCACAATGTTCAAAAAAGATAGTAGTTTAGCATCTAAAAAAAAATTTTATTTCGAAAATTTTAAAGCTTTAAGAGTCCTTAGACCCCTTAAATATAAACATATATGAATACGAATACTTTCAAATTTTATACATTTAACAGTGAAAATTTCGGAATGTGTCAGAAAATATCAAGTTTGTTTTTCCGTAGTCTTATTCGAGCATGAGAACATCGGTTTCGAATAGACTAGCGAATAGACTGGGCTGATAAGTCTGAAAGTAGAGAAGAAAAAGGGCTATAAAGATTTCCAAAACATTTTCACTGATAAAGAAAGTTATTCTGATGAATAATGCAACTTTAAAAATTTTGAACATTTAAATATATCACTCGGGTAAGAATTAAAAATTAGTAAAGTCGAACAAGACCGAAAATATATATTAACTATTATGAAATTTAACTAAAGTGATTTTTTTTATTTTTATTATTATTATTTTTTTTTTGCTTTACTGTGCTTTCTTTTTAATTTTTTGAGTGCGAATTGTTTTTGACATATAAAATGAACTATTCAGTGATACAACTTACATACTTTCGATTAAATTTAGAAATCTACTATAAAATAGCTGTTGTATTATGTGTAGAGAGATTTTTACTGGGATTTCAAAATTTTTTTTCTGTAATGTCTTTTTTTGGTTTAATGCAAAAAGTGTATTTGCTTTTCGTAAAATAAAAGTAAACAACAAAATAGAACTTAGAAAACACCCTGAAAATATACTTGTTTAGTACCTATATTTTTTACTTTTTTTTTTTTTTTTTTTAAATTTACTGTGTTTAATTCAAAAATTAACCTTTCCATGTTAATCTTTTAACTATATTCTATATCTAAGTACACGAAATAATGAATGAGGAAGATAAATGCCTAACAAGCACTAAAACAAAGCAAGTTAGCTGCTAATACGCAGTGACAATAAGGAAAACATAACTGTAAAATTTTGCTTTCAAAGAAATACTTTAAAAGAATTTTTTTCCTCTTGATAAGCTTCGATTACATAGAAGAAAAATCTATAACGAATTTAAATATTTTCCTGAAACATGTTGTAAAACATAGATAATATGCCTTGCACCTCACAAGGTCACATTAGAGTGTTCAAATGATTATTTTGTAGATAGTTATCTCTAAATTACTACTTGTGCGAGCAAAATAATGTCTATAATATAACAATACATACCAAGTTGGATGTTTTGATAGTATTTATTATTTTTTTTTTCTTTAAGTAGCTTTTCGTGAGATTAGTCATTTAAAGCTGTCTTGTTATTTTCATCGATTCTCTCATTATTTGTAATTTTCGTGTGAGAAGCTCTGCAGTCTATTCTTTAAATTTTTTTCATTATTATTCGGTACTTATGTATATCAACGTCAGGCATGTTAAAGAATTTTGGACATAATTTACACATTATGAAGATGAAAAGCAGAAGGAATGAATACAATTTTTTTTAACGTTACTACTGTATACTAAGTGGAAGGTGTAAAAATTTGCGTAACCATGCATTCAAATTTTAAGAACTGTTATAATACTTTTTAAATTATAATATATAAGACTGCGTTTACGTATAACATCAATCATATTTCAATATGACAAATAATGCGAAAGACTTTACAAATGCTATTCTAAAAATAATGTATAAACATTTCCTATTAAATTTGTTGTTTATTTCTCGCTAATTTAAATCAATTAGTTTTGATAACGTAGTCTCGAATTAATTAATTCTAATAAACGAATGTAAACTTTTTTTATTAATCTTGAAAGCAGACAAAAATATTTAAAAATAAAGCATTCAAACAAAAAAATGTAACAATATTAAGAGGTGCAATTTAACTATTACTATGACTGATAATAAAAATTTCTAAATATAGCAAAATTTGAATATCCATATTCTTCAACAGCTTTAAACATATGAATATCTTTAAACTGTATCAGTTTGCAGCTGAATTTCATTGAAAACTAAAATTTCAATGTAAATAAAGTTAGATGGACTTTTTTTTTTTTTTTTTTTTTTTTTTTCAAACGTGCTAAATTAACCTAAAGTATATCAGCTCATCAGGTAAAAGCTGTGTCTCGTAATTATATTTTATGAAATTTGGAATAATAATAACTAACAGTAAAGGATTTCTCGCTGTTTGTAATGTATGAAAATGTATACCTGGCTGTAGTATTAAAATTATGAAATCATTAGATCTCGAACATCGTCCTTATACATCATAGTTAACGCGGATGAGCCTCATCATAAATCCCCAATTTTGGAAAATATTAAATTTTGATTTAGTGGATTTTTCTCTCTTAAAGGATTTTGCTTAGCCATTGAAATAAAATTATTGCCTGACTTTGAAAGCGATCGTAAGAAAGAAAAAAAAAATGATAGAGTTGAAAATATCCGCCTACGAATTTGTAATTTCAGTTGTGTAATCAAATACGTGATGATAAGAAAATTGTTTTATTTCAATGACATGTCTTGATTACCTTTAAAAGGAGGGGGGGGGGGGGGTGAAAAAGCTAGCGCTCAAGATTGTTTTTCCCATAGCCTTATATTAATGTTGCCACTTAGAACTGAGGAACTTTTTAATGATATCCTGACAGAATGTCAATGACAAAATGCTTCAATTCCGGTGTACTTTTGACATCTATTCTTCAAATACTAGTTATCGTCAAGGAATCAATCATTTTTATCTTCTTATCAATTTGTATCAGTTATAGTGATATTGATATTAGGTAGTTCCTTGATTTCCTGTTCCACTGAAGCTCTAAAAGTTTTTTCGTGCGTCCAGTTGAACAATGGAAGACATTCTTCGTTAAGCAAAGATAAATTAATAAGACTTACAGAATCATCTTCCTTTACAGAAACAGAAGCTGTATTTATTTATTTTTTTTTTTCTATCTCAATAGACATCAAAACGATTGTTTGTTTATCTGTGGTTTATTGTGTTTTGGTTTTTTATCTTCAAGATGCGTGACATAACGGTGTGAGGGGAAAACAAACAAAAGAACAATAGATTTAGAATCATGCCCCCTACAAAACACAAGTTTGCATGTTCGTAGTAATGGAAAACAAGCTTTCCAATTCTACCAGCCACGCTAAGTGAATTAGATGCACGAGAAGCGGATTCCTCATTCTGATAGGCCACTTAATGAAGTGGATATTTAAAATTTCAATTTTGTTAAGACAGGAAATTACAGACTTTAAGACAGGAAATTACAGACCCCCCCCCCAATTCTTAATCAAGATTTCGAAAAAAATTGAATTTTCGTGTATAAGTCGAACCACATTTCTGGTAGTACGTTGAAAAATGATTTGTAATCGAGGATTTAAAAAAAATAATAATACATTTTCATTAAATTAGTAAACTTTTTACGTTTCTAATCAGGCTTTTTTTTTTTTTTAATTCATGGTTTTAAAACTGTATAATTATGTAAAACCGGAGAAGCTTAAACTATTTTGAAGCCTAATTCACATCAATTTAATGATACTTAAAAAGAAAAAAATTCTTTCAAAAATCTTTTCAATCCTTATTTACAAGGGTAAAAAACTTCGTAGCCTTCTAAAATATAGTACTTCCTTGTACTGTAGAACTTTTAAGAGAGATATCTAGAAGGATTCTCAAGTTGAACTCTTTTTAAAAGGGGGATTAAAATGTTGAAAGGAATGGCCATTGTCCGTTTTTATCTCTCAAGTGATTACTTAAAAGACTTGCCCATTCGCCAATTATCTGCGATTTTTTTTACTACTTTGTGTAGGGGAGAGGGGGGTACCTTTGAACTGGGGGCACCTTTGAACACTGTAAATATTTTCCTTTAAGTAAATTATATATTTTAAATATATACGGCGCACAGTACTACTGCTTCAATGTAACAAGAATACAAAGCTTTACTATTTTGCATGCACACTACTGTCTAAGCAAGATATGTATATTTTGCTTTCTTGAATCTAAACTTAACAAAATAAAGTTGTAAGCTTTTTGTTGATAATCCTGTATCCCTAAAATTATAATTTACTATTTAATACCTAAATAAAGATGTCAGCTTTAACTTATAAGGTTTGTTTTATTCGAATTCTCAAACCTAATTGAGTGAATAGTTGCAATGCTAAACTCCATGTGATGGGGCACCATTGAACGAAAAAGTTGGGGCACCATTGAACAATTAAAACTATGAAGTAAAGAGTTACAGATGTATCTAAATATTATTATTGTTTATTTTTTTTTTATAAATATGAAAATTAAGAGATTAATTGTTTTTATACTTAATATGAAAGTTGTACTGACGCAGGGCTTCAACTACAGGCAAATTCAGGACACACAACAATAATTCATGATTTAGCAGATTTGTCTACCAAACCCTATACTGTTTCATTTACAACGGTAAAGATTATTTCTGGATTTCATGAAACAGTGTTTTATCCTCTTTCTATAACAATTTGAATGAAAATGATTTCCCTTTAGTTCAATTTCATCCAAAAAGAACTGTTCATTACATTGGTCATATTAAATTCCTTAATGTCAGGTTTCTTCGTAAAAAAGAACATACGATATATTTTCCCGAGGCATCAGATATCAATTTGGTGGATTTTAAGGATATTATATAAAAAAAATTACCACAATTAAACATAATTGGAGGGATCCTCTGTTGTGTCTCAACTTTGTGCTTTGATGGATACAAATTTGGTTAAATAATTAAAAATTAGTAATTTCAGTTAAATGTAATTGTGGAACAAACACAATGGAAACAAACACAATGTCCGTCATCGAAGTCAATATAAAGAGCATTCAACAATATGTTCGAAATAATTTTTGGATGGAAAATGCAATTTTTAAAATCATTGAAAATATTACCGTAATGTAAAGATACCTTTACAACATTCTATAATATTTTAAAGATTTATATAAAACTTTATAAATGAACAGAAGTAAAATTTTAGCTCACAACGGAGCAACATTGGATTTCATTTGAATGTCTTTCCGTCCGATGGATTTGGTCTATTGATTTAAAAAGTATTGCCCTATTACTCTAGGATTCGATATCTCAACACTTTACTAATCAAGTAGAAAAATAACAATATAGTACCTCGAACAACATTTAATACTGAAATAAGTGATTGAGTATGTTTAAAATTTATGTGATATTAAAAGGTAAATCAAATTAAGTAGATTAAGTACTGGTAAATCAAATGACAAAAAAATTATAGGTTCTTACTTTCAGTATCTGTATTTGAGTCCTTCTGATCTTCATCATCTTTATCTTCATACTCATCAACTGAAACATCATCAAGATCATCACCTGTTTTGTTTCTAGGTTCCCAAGTCATTTTATTTTCTTTTTTTAATCGCCTACGTGCGTTCGCAAACCACGTTGACACCTTTGAACAACACAAAAACGTAAAATTAATTATGAAATATTAGTTAAATCTGTACGAGAAAATTAATCGTGATATTTTTTGAAAGCATTGGCAAAGGATGGACGGACACTTAAAATACTTTTACATAGAAAAATATCAAAAATTAAAAAAAAAAAAAAAGATTACGTTCCATGTTTCTAGTAATTTAAAAGCAATATTCACCTGTGTAAGAGTCATTTTTGTGATGATGGCCAGCATTATTTTTTCGCCTTTTGTGGGATATGGATTTTTTCGATGCTCATTTAGCCAGGCTTTCAGCGTACTCGTCGTTTCGCGCGTCGCATTTCTCCTTCGAGCCTCGCTGTCTACAGGGTCGAATCTGTAACGAAATAATGGTTATTTTTAAGAACTGCAAATATTTATTTACGAAGGCACACACAATATGTGTATCTGTAACGAAATAATGGTTATTTTTAAGAACTGCAAACATTTATTTACGAAGGCACACACAATATGTGTATCTGTAACGAAATAATGGTTATTTTTAAGAACTGCAAACATTTATTTACGAAGGCACACACAATATGTGTATCTGTAACGAAATAATGGTTATTTTTAAGAACTGCAAACATTTATTTACGAAGGCACACACAATATGTGTATCTGTAACGAAATAATGGTTATTTTTAAGAACTGCAAACATTTATTTATGAAGGCACACACAATATGTGTATCTGTAACGAAATAATGGTTATTTTTAAGAACTGCAAACATTTATTTACGAAGGCACACACAATATGTGTAGTGCTTGCTGTATTAGCTAGACTTTGTAAAATGTGTTAACTTCTGATAATCATACAGAAAAATATACATTACATCTATTTTCAGTGTTATGTTTATCAAAAATTTCGGTCCAAACCCTCAACAAAATTGCTTGTCCTAAAACAAGAACCTTCACAAAATTTTTCATCTTTGAATGCACCTTCACAAAATTCCTAAAATGTTCTAAAACATTATTTTCTATTCTAAAACATTGTTTTCAAAACCTTTACCAACTGCACACTCAAAAACTCCTTGAAATGAAGGTTTCTCTTCCATTTCTGTTCTTGTTCTTCTTTTGTTAAAACACGAAATTGTTTGTTCTGATCCTCCCCCCCTTCCACCCCCTCCCTCCACAAACACACACATAAAATACAGAAAAGTCACTGAGCTGACGCAAAATATACCTAAATTTCTCTAATCTAAAGCTGTATTTTCGTCAAATCACAGGGTTGTTTTGCCAAGTGTGTTACGTTATACTTTTCGTATTAGAAACTGATTTTTTACGTATTTCCTTTTATTTCAAAACACGAAGAAATCGCGAACCGAAGCTTGAAATTTCCTAAAATTCTGCAGTCAAAAGAAAGAAATTTCTTTAAACAATAGTAAAAATCTCTCCTTAGTCGCAGGGGGTCTTACCGCAACTTGTTTCCAGTACTTTACTTTTGACAGTTTTTATTTTATTTTATTATTGTTATTATTTATTATTACAATTTGTAAATTTCACAAAATTAATTAATCCACCAAAGAATAAATTAGCTTACTGTAAGCATACAGATAAATAATCTGAATATAAAAAGTCCTTCCGGCCATTGCCGGGAGGAAGAGGTAGCTTTCATAATCCTTATTTAAAAAAAGCCAACTTATATCATGCAAACACACGAAGCTCAATTTAGTGGAAACCGAATATAGGAGATTCAATACTAATTTTTATCAATATCATGAATGAGAATTTCGCGAAATTAGTCAGCTTTATCCAAGCTGCTTTTCTTTAAAGTAACTTATATTTGGCTGCCAAATTCGGCAATTTCTTAAAGTGACTGTCATTTTAATACAACATGGTGGATGAGGCTAAGCAGTGAACTTGGTCGAGACCTTAGTAATTGCTGTGCACATGCTCACTCACATCGGAATCGGTTAATATATAGGAGTGCTGTCGCATGCAAAAAATCAGATTTTTCAAAATGTCACCCACAATAGAAATTGAAACTGCTATATCTGAAAGGTAAAGACAAACAAAAAATGCTCCTGAATCCTTATATCAAGATCAAATACTTAAGAAAGAAACCTTTTTCAATTTCTAATTTTTTTGCACCTCACTTTAAATATATATATATATTTTAATTTAATGGTCGCCATTTTGAAACAAGATGGCTGATGAATCTGGCCAGAGAATTTGGTCGAGGTGTTGATGTATACTATCCACATGACTTCTTACATCGAAATAGGCGAATACGTGTGTTATCGCATGACAAATACAAGATCGTTTCAAAATGTTAGCCATGCTAGAAATTCAAAGTGCTATAAATCAACCATTTTTTAAGATATCAACAAAAGAACAAATTTTCAGAAACAAAAACTGCTCCGGAATCTTTGTATCAAGGCCAAACACATAAAAAAAAATCTTTTTCATTTTCCAATTTTTTAATACCTCATTTTGAATTTTAAATTTAATTTTTTTTTAATGACAACCCTTTTGAAACAAGATGGCGAATGAAGCTGGCCAACGAACTCGGTCGAGACATTGATATGTACTATGTAAAGACCAAGTTACATGCAAATAGGTTCATAAATACGCCTGTTATCGCGTGACAAAAATCAGGTCGTTTTAAAATGTCAGCCACAAGAGAAATTCAAAATGCTATTACTCAGCCATTTTTTTTTAGATATAGACGAAAGAAAAACTGTTCCGGAATCTTTGTATTTTGTCAAACACATACAAAAAAAATCTTTTTCATTTTCCAATTTTTTGGTATCTCATTTAAATTTTTAATTTTTTTAAATGGCCGCCATTTTGAAACAAGATGGCGGATGAAGCTGGCCAACGAACTCGGTCGAGATATTTGTATGTACTATGTACACACCAAGGTACATCCTAATCGGTTCATAAATACGCCTGTTATTACGTGAGAAAAATCAGGACGTTTCAAAATGTCAGCCACGCTAGAAATTCAAAATGCTATAACTCAGCCATTTCTTAAGATATAGACGAAACAAAAACTGCTCCCGAATCTTTTTATCAAGGTCAAACACATAAGAAGAAAATATTTTTTCAATTTTCAATTTTTGGTACCACATTTCAAATTTAAATTTTTCTTAAAAATTTAAATGGCCGCCATTTTGAAACAAAATGGCGGATGAAGCTGGTCAACGAACTCGGTCGAGAGGTTGGTATGTACTATGTACACACCGAATTACATCCAAATCGGTTCATAAATACGCCTTTTATCGCGTGACAAAATTCAGGACGTTTCAAAATGTCAGCCACGCTAGAAATTCAAAATGCTATAACTCAGCCATTTTTTAAGATATAGACGAAACAAAAACTGCTCCGAAATCTTTGTATAAAGGTCAAATACATAAGAGAAAAATATTTTTCCATTTTCAATTTTTTGGTACCACATTTCAAATTTTAAATTTTTTTTAAAATTTTAAATGGCCGCCATTTTGAAAGAAAATGGCGGATGAAGCTGGCCAACGAACTCGGTCGAGATATTTGTATGTACTATGTACACACCAAGGTACATCCAAATCGGTTCATAAATACGCCTTTTATCGCGTGACAAAATTCAGGACGTTTCAAAATGTCAGCCACGCTAGAAATTCAAAATGCTATAACTCAGCCATTTTTTAAGATATAGATGAAACAAAAACTGCTCCGGAATCTTTGTATAAAGGTCAAATACATAAGAAAAAAATATTTTTCCATTTTTAATTTTTTGTTACCACATTTCAAGTTTTAAATTTTTTTAAAAATTTTAAATGGCCGCCATTTTGAAACAAAGCGGCGGATGAAGCTGGCCAACGAACTCGGTCGAGACATTGGTATGTACTATGTACACACCGAATTACATCGAAATCGGTTCATAATTACGGGAGTTACAGTGTGACATAGGTCAGATATATATATATATATACAGTCGAACCTCGTTAACGTGAACACGCTTAACGTGAATTACTCTTAACATGAACAGTTCCCACTGTCCCCGTCAAAATGAATACGAATTCTAGTGTTTTTTCTCCTTTTAAGATGAACACAGTTAACGTGAAATTTCGCTTAATATGAACAATTCTCGACGCCCCCATGACAGATTTTGACGCTTAACGTGAACGAAAATTCCTAGAAAAATGAGAAAGCTTCATTTTCCCTGGGAAACAATGGGTCAGAGCTTCATGAAAATGATTATTCTTTAGAGCGATAGAAACGTGTACTCCCTGCCATTAGAATGTTCTCAATTTTGGACAATACAATACGTGTCACCAACTACATGTCACCAATATCAGGGAAGGGTGCTACCTAAAGTGAGTATTTTTATGTATTGTTTCTTTCTTCACACGTGGAAAATTTACTGTTTAGTATTGCAACTTTCATATGAAATGTAGCAAGCGTTCTATGAATGAATAAAAAATATAATAGTTTAATTATTAAAATAGAAAAATGTCTCAATTCTAAAACAAAGTTTTCTCCCATTAGACCCTATGTGAAATCCACATTTGTCCATGAATCCTTTACCACTGCAATTAAGCTTATTGTAAATTAACTGTTTATCTCTGATACGAAATATGATTGAAAATGAACATTGTATAAAAGCTTCATTATAAAAGGTATTATTATTAAAAACTGATTTAATCGTTGATCAAAACAAATATTTATTAAATATAAAAAAAAACTCATCTTGAATCTTAAATATATCTTGTTTCCTATTTTGCAAATAGCTAATGAAAAAAAAAAAAATGGTTCGATGCATGTTCTTGTATAATACTAAAAATGACATTTACTGTTATATTTTATGAGAAAACGCTGTTGTCAGGTTAGCTCCCATGTCCCATTAGCCCCCAGTCTCTTCTCTATATATTTTTCTAAAAAAATTTTTAACCAGGAATTTTTGATACTGATAGCATGAACTACGGATAACATGAACAAAAATTTCATTCCCCTTGAGGTTCATGTTAACGAGGTTTGACTGTATATATATATATATATATATCAATTTTGAACGGAGGGTGGTTTCGGGGTCTGGGGGTCATGATCGATGAAAATATACCAAAATTTTTTGAAATCGCTTTCCTCCGAACGGCTGCAATAGGTAGCTTTTTTGTAAAGAAAGCTACCTAAAATTTCATGTTCACAACATTATTAAATATCCACAAGATTTTTAAGAAATATAAAACGCTTCACACTTTCAGTAAAAAAGGAAAATTCCTCCAAAAGACACTGTGCACCAAAATAGCTCGCTTTCTAACAACATAAATGCATAACATTTAATAATGTAATGAAAATTGTGAAAAAAAAAACTGTACTAGTAAATGTAATAGTTAGAATTCAAAAGCTTTTTGGCTTCATTCGTCGAACGGTGATTTTCATGTAATGAAAAGTGTAATTATACAAATGCGCAATATGTATAAGAATTTCGATGAAGGTTTAAGTAAGAAAAGTAAAGTTAAGACGAAAATGTAGTTAAAGTTCGGTGATAAAATTTATACCGAAAAATAACGCTAATATTAATTTTTAACAAAAATGTAGCAATTTAAGGTTTAGTCATAAAATTTATATTGAAAAATCACACTTACACTATGTTTCGAAATTTCAAAATTAATATCAATCTATCACACTTTTTTTAACTTTTTTACTCGGATAGAGTCTCGAAACATGTAAGCAGACAGATAAAACTGCTTTGGCTGATTTTTTTTATGTTTTAATCTTACATCGTTTAGCAATATCGAAGTTCGAATTTTATTTTTACTGAAAGAAAGAAAAAAAAAAAAGAAAAAAAAAAAAACGAAAAAATGAAAAAAATTTATATGGAATGGGGCACGTTAAAAAAATTAATTCTTTTGAAATTAACAGAATTGTAACGATGATGATGCAAAAATTTTTAATCGATTATTGAATTTAAGACAAAGCTCTGAATTTTTAAAAGATAAAAAATAATTTCAATATATTGCCAATAGTCTTTGAAATATCGTTATACACTTTTTATAAGACATTATCAATTATCAATTTTACATTAATTAACTTTTCTAATTTTAATTAAACACGCATACACCTGTCGGGAAATGAAAATAAATTCATATGCTTATGTTACGATGGCAAACATGAACACATTCTATATTATGTAAATGAAATCTTGAACGAAAGTTTACCTGTCTCCATAAGGCGCATAAGCAGCAAATGTTGGGTCACAGGTATAGCCTGCGCCCGGTGGCAGCCACGCAGCAGTGCGGGGGTCTTTGATGTCATATGGGGAGGTCTACAGAAATAAAGTAAATATAATAAATAAGCTGGATATTTACACCATGAAAAACTTACAATATTAATGTGAAAATAAAATAAGTCACAAGTTTATACTAAATGGTGTATACAAAATATTTTAAAAACAAACATTAAATTAAAATTAAAACAATCGACGTTTCGGTCATCATCTATGATCATTGTCAGGAAAGAGTTGTTACATTGCTGTTATGTTTAGTTTTTAACTTTTTGTATACACTATGTAGCAAACTTGTGATTTATTTTATTTTCACGTTAATATTGTAAAGTAAATATATTCCACATATTGATTTCAGATAATTGTGTAGAAGATAAATTGTACAATCGAAAAAATAAAGAGAGCACCCCATACTAGCTCTGCAGCAAATCCCCGTATAAAAATGTGACTGGTGCCAATCGATTTGTAATAACGTCTATTAATTAAGGATATGCTTAAAGTTTGCTTAGAGGAGAGGGGGGGGGAGGGGGCGAGTCTAAAGAAAACAACTGTACAAAACTTTTAAATTTTGAATTATAATGCCTAATTTTGACATTATATTTGGATTCTCAAGTGAAGTTTACCTCAGGATACCAAATGGGAATGCAATCGTTCGGTCAAGTGGTTTAGAAATTATGAAGATTTGACGTTTCGAACTCTTAATTCATTTTAAATCATTCAGGATTCCCAGCAAAACATGACTGGCAAATTCCCTGACCAAATCTCAACAAAACCCTAACTTTCCCTGACCAAACGGGCATACAGCGAAATTTGCTATTACTTTCGTAATCCTTTGTCAAAATTAGCGATTTTTTCCTGCGATCGTTCTTCAAATTTCTTGATCGTTTGATAAATTTCGTGATTTTTCCCCAAGACTATTTGATGAATTTCGCGTCATTTTTCACTTTTTCTCCAAGACTTTTTAGAACATCTATATATTTAAAATGAGAAACGTGAATTACGTTTTCTTTCGACAGTCCGTGAGAAGAAACTACCGCATCAAATTACACCAATCTTTTTTTAAATGAAAGATATTTTGCCACAGATTTGTTATCGTACATTCATTTGTTCAAATATTTTATTAATTAGCCGTAATTTTAAATTAAAATTCTACAGTTGCGCATGCGCATTATATAAGTAGAAGTCTGCCTTTGGAGTGTCTCTCTGCACTTGCGCAAAGATGCTTGCTCAGTTGAAATATCATATCACAGGTAGAAGTTGTTTGAAGTTCGTCTGCTATTCGATCTTACTGTAAACAAGTTTTTCTTTCTTTCAAAGTTGATATTTGGCTCTTCCAGCATTATTAACTATTCAAAAATTTATTGTGTCGATATTAAGAGGTAGATACGGCTCATTTCAGGGGTATCACATAGTTTTGGTCATATTACACGCTGAAGATAAACACAGTGATTTGAAGCTAAAAGTTATGGCTGGTGAATTGCCAATAGCTACCCACGAAGATTGGGAAACTAGCATGTCAAGTTGTAGTTTCTTCTTTTAAAAAAATAAGGTAACATAACTATTAAAACGCAAAACTATTTTTATAAGATCAAAACTCAAATTCGAGGCAATTGTGTATGCGTCAACTGTGTTTCGAACCTCTTTAATTTAGAAGGAAGAAAAACAAGGTCTTGCTAGCGTAGTCGGTTAAGGCAGCAGTTTAAGGCTCTGAATTTTTGCAGAGGACGCAGGTTCGAATCCATGCCTGGCAAAATGTGTAATATTTTTGTCGATAATTCATTTCAATAATGACATATTTTATTAGGAAGAGAAATTATAGAATTTTTATTTTATTATTATTTGAATGCTTTATAATTTAAAAAAATGAACACCCAATAAAATTAAAAAAATAATAATGATTTTACATTTAAAATATCTTGCATGTAATTATCAATTAAATAAACTGAACTGATCTACAATTTTCGTTATATTTTCTGACCATTATCAAGAATATAGATGTGTGTGTGTCAGAAAAAAAAGTTTGTCATTCATTTGCGTAAAAAATAAAACGGAAAGAAAGAAAAATATTCGTATAAGAGCTATAAAAGAAATTACCTTGATATTCAGGTTTAATATTTAAAAAATGTAAAATAAAATTCAAGGAAAATATATATATATATATATTATAAATCGTTAGCTGCATCATGTTTCAGATTTAGGTTTTTAGAGAATGAGACAGATAAAAATAAAATTCATGGCAACTTTTAATGGCCATGTAGTTTTAATAAATAAATAAATAAATAAATGAAAATAAATATTGTTATTAAGAAAAAAAAAAGAGGTGTAGTAAGTAAAAATAAATTCTCTACCCGGCATTTTAAGGTAAATTTCTGATAAAAAGCAAACAATTATAATGTAATATATGTAAATTATAAACTTCACTGAATAGGTTAGACTGACAGCACCAGCTATCGCCTTAAAGAAATAGGAATCACTTATCAATATAGAAATTCATCACATAATTCGTCATTCAATAATTAATTTAAAAGCAACTACTTAAAAATTCAAAAATTTTTCTAATGAAACATTCAAGTTATTTGCCGTCAAATCTTGACGGGCATTATCTAGTATTTTTAAATTCACTGACTTATCCTATATATTTTGAAATTTCCCTGACTACTTTGAAATTTCCTGATTTTCCATGACACTCGCTGGGATCCTGTCATTGCAAAAAAAAGATTGCAATACGGGTAGTTTTTTAAGCATATCTAAAAAGTACTTTACTTAGTTTGTAACTGCGAAGAAGAAAAGAATTTTCTTTTAAAGTTTGTAACTGCTAAAGGAACTTAACTTATTTATTATTAAATTCTCCTACTGCATCGATAAAAAGTTTAGCACTCACAAATTTTATCCTGCAGTTATTTTTTTTTTTTTTCTTGAGCTCTTTCTAAAATAGCTAACCATCGTTAATGCATGTTCTAAAAAGGTTTAAAATTGCATTAATTATTTTCCTTTTTACATGAATATTCTTCGAAATAGTCTTGAATTACGAACTTATTATCTATATTACTTCACACAACTCTTAAATTATCCGCAAACTTATAAATGCATTCTATAACTTCTCTCTCCTTCTCATGCACATTTAGAAATAATCCCAAAAGAAATGCAAAGTTAAAAAATAATAATAATAATAGTAATAACAATAAAGCGGTTCCCAAAAAATTATCTAAACGCAAAACAACGCAAAACTCATAAAACGGGCTCATTTTCAAAGGAAAAGGAATAAAATCAATAGATATTACTATATAAGTGACTTGGAATCTATTATAACGTTTTTCGCTCAGTGTACGAAATTTTGAGTTGTTGTCTCATGACGTATATTCTCTGATTGTTGAGAAAGGAAATTTGGTCAAAACACCAATTTGACAGGGTTTTTTTTTTTTTTTTTTTTTTGGAAAGATCCTTTGCCTTTACTGAAAATGGAAAACACTATTCGATTTTATATTTTTGGCATAACTCCTGCCAATTTTATGCGTTTACTGTTTAAAAAAACATTCAGGAATGTCTGTCATAAAAACAAATCAGGAAAATAGCTTTAAGCTTAAAAAAACATTAGCAAGATAAATAAATTATTTTTGTGAGTGAAAAATATCTAGTATTTTATCTGAAGATCTAGAAGGCATAAATCAGTTATAACTAAAAAAGATACTCTTTAAAATTGCTTTAAAAATTTAGAAAAGAATTTTTTTTTTAAGACAAATATACTTAAAATGATACAATAACAATAAATAATGCATTAAAATGCAATACTTTTTTTTAAATATAAAATTGAAAAATCTAAGTATATTTAGAGAATATACAAATTTAGTAAATCACATATAGAAATCCTTATAATTTAGTAAACAATATGAACTATATTTGAAAAGTATTCAAATGAAAACATTTAAAAATATTCATTCTTCTTTTTGTTTCAAATGAATTTTCATTTTATGGCAAAAATAACTGGAAGTAAGGAATACGTATCAACGATTCGATATTAAAAGCAAAGTGAAATAAATATATTCTGAATAAGCATTTTATAACTGAGCTTTTATCTGGGTGGGATATTTTTATATGGATATACAAATAACTGCCAATCAAGAAGTCAAAAAAGGAAGAAAGAGAAGTTAGACTTACAAATTTAAAACAGAAAAATAATTCAAAAGAGAATATAAATCCTATTTCATTGATTCGCAACTAAGCAATGATAACAAGATATCATTCATTAATTCAAATATCTTTTAAGTAAAAAAACTTTTAAAGTGGCATATTGGTCTATTTAGGCGTTATCAACAAATCAGTAATAAAAGCAGTAAAACGAAATACAATATTACGCTATTGTGAAAAATAAATAAATAAATAACAACTCAGCATTTAATCGATATTAGTTAACTTTATGGTTACACAGACTATCAAAGTCTTGAAGTTTTGTATTTTTTAATTATGAAAACAAAGTGGCGTGTCATTTTGTATCATTATTATCTACAAATCAATAAAAGCAGCACAGCTATATAAAATACATTGGTAAAATAAAATTTATAGCACTTAGACTAATTACTTTACTTGAACTGAGCTAATTTCTGGTTACTAGGCAAATATTAATAAAACGTGAAATGAAGGAAGGTCTGTTATGGCAGAAATTTTAAATAGAAAGCTTCTTCAAAAGCACCTTTGAAACACAATGTAGATCATGCCACAGGAAAAACAAACATAATGTACTTATCATACATTAATGTTATCACATTATTTTAAAGGTTTTCAAACTTGAAGATTATTTGAGGTTGCATGTCAGTTTATATAAGTGTTATGATTCCCCTATCAAATAAAAGTTATCACAGAATTGCCAAGTTCCAGAAGAAATCAAGGCTTTACAATGATTTTGCGTAAACATAAAATAATAATAATTAATTTATTTGAAATAATATTGCAGCTTTATAAACTTCATCAATTAAAAATGCTTTTAATTAAGGGCATCAAAATGCTTAAAGCAAACGAGATATAAAAAAAAAAAAATAAAATAAAAAATAAATGATCCATGATGATTCAATAATTTAAAAAAAATGTAATTTCCAGTTTGCAACATAAAGTTACGATTTATTCATTGTTGAAAATAAAATTAATGGCATAAGATTTTTGCATTTAAGAAGGAAAATTGAAAATTTGCCCAGTTTTAAAAAGGTATTCTATATGCGAATATTTGATCTGATTTTCTATCATATCAAAGAGTATAGGTGTAAATTAGCGGTCGCCACTCGCCACGTGGCGATTAAAGTTGTAAAAGTGGCGATTAAAAAATCGGCCATCGATCGCCACTATAGTCGCCACTCGCCAAATGGCGATTAAAAAATCTGTTATCGATCGCCAACTGAAATAATATTTTTTTTATGAAAATATGCATCTCTACTTTGATTGCATCTAATTAGCAAACTGGTTAATTTTTTTTCCTACCGGATGCAAGTAGATTTCAATGATTTAGCTGCATTTTCAATATTTCATTTTTTCGCCAAGTGCTTGCTCTTCAGTTGGATTATTTTTTTTACAGTTTTATTCTGCAAAATATATTCATCAGCTTTGATTCCACATGCGTTTCAAATAATTTATTCCTTTTCTTTCACATTTAAAATTGCAAGTGCATTTTAACCCTTTCGGGTTTGGAGTACTGTTAATAGTACATGTCTTTTCATCGAGTATTGTTTTGTCTTAACAATTACTTTTGCTACTATCTACATATGGTAATGATAGTATATGGCTATGCCTCTCTTATTATGATTTCATTTATGTTTGGACATTTAGTAATAACAATAAAAGTTTGCTTAATTCTCTTTGCACCATTGGCGATTCCTTATTTTATAAATATATATCACTCTTTAAATTTAAAATAGTATAGGTTACTTTTCTGTACAAATCATGTGTGATAAAACACAAAAAACATTATTAGAAAGTTGTAATATCTGTTAAACTCTGTTGTAATGATATTTTCCAAACGTCTCCAAAAACTTCCTTCCTATTATCATATGAATTGAATAGTACACAAAATAAGTTCATTCGTTAGAATTCAGACAATGAGATAATCTTTAAACTTCAGTAAATCTATTCAGATAACTACGATTAGCATTATTAAAATAAAAGTAATTTTATTATCAAAACTGAAGAATAAAAATCCGACATGAAAGGGTTAAGGACATTGCAATTTTAAAGCAATTTTCTTGAATTTCGACTGCTTCCCTATTCTTATTGTGAATAGTTGTCTGGTATAAAACTCTGATTTATAGAAAAATATGTATATATACAACAATTATAGTTTATCTAGATGTCAAGAAAGTTTGAAACATTATAGTGGCCACTAACTTTAAAAAGTGGCCACTAATGAAACAGTCTACCGGCCACTGGCTACTAACTCAATTTCCCAGTTTTCACCTATATCAAAGAGCACTAATCAAATATACAGAAGAACTAAATATCCAAGATTTTTTCTGGTATATTTAAATATAAAATAAGAAATAAAACATGAACTAGAAAATCAGGAGAAATATGTCAAAAATCAAGAGTATGGAAAAACAAGCAAAAATCATGAGTCTCCTGTCGAAATCAGGAGACTTGGCAAGTCTGTGTCTGAAATAAAACAAGCAGCTTACAGATAAGAAAAATTAACTTAGCATGTTACACTGAAATATATTTTCAAATTAAGAATTTATATAACAATAAGGCAACATTTTCCAGCTTTCAATGATACTTTGATTTTTTTTTCTGGTATTTAGATATTTGCAGAGTAAGAGAGATTATTTAAATGCAGAAATAATTGAAATCTAAATACGTTAAAAAAGGTGTACAGAAGTTGAAAAAACATATATTGATAATAATAAATAAAATCTGCATGATAATTAATTATTGAAAGAATAAAAAGGAAAACCAATAAATACTGGATTTTTAAAATTATTTAAAATAAAATTATGAAACAATATTAGTTTTAAACTATAAATTTTGCAAAAAATGATATAATTTTCCACAGTGAATTTTTTTTAAATTTAAATATCTATCTATCTATCTATCTATCTATATATATATATATATATATATATATATATAAAATCTGTGCACACTTTTCTCCTTTTTCGCTTTACTTCCCTCACCCCTCTTAACTATTTATCCAGCAAATTAGTGGGTTTTTTGTCCTCGAATTTATACAAATAAATATATTTATATTTATGCACATTTCTTTGTTTTGCTTTCGCTTCAAATGAACTACTTTAAACTTAAATATATATACTATATATATATCGCACAACATTTACAACATTATTTTTTGCTCCCCCCCCCCCCCCATTTTTTTTAAAATCTCATCAGCCTACTTCTTCCAACTCTTGCTTGCATATATTTGTAGATATCACTTAATTTAAATATTGTTGAAAAAAATATTCGCGCTCGTTCATCTAAATTGAAAATAGATGTCAGTAGTCATACTGTAAAAAAATATTATAAACAATGAAACTTTTTTTTTCTATGTACTACAGAGCTCAATTTTCACGGGGTTACTTTTATTTATTTATTTACAAGAAATTAAAAAAAATTACTTAATCTTCAACCCAACTCCTTAATAAAATTAAATAAGATACACGTATTTACATTTAAAAAAATAAGAAAACTGTACAGAAGAGAAGACTGAATTTAGTAAGGAAAACAAATAAATAATAACTGTTTACAAGCAGGCATAACAATGTAAACCTCATTCTGAATTTTAAAGTCAAGCATCATTGAGCAGATATAAAACAATTTACTCACCAGAGCTCCAGAATACAACACAGGATGACTAGAAGTAAGTCCATTTAAATAGGCAATGTGTTCGGGGTATCCAGCACCATAAAGTTCCGGTAATCTTGGGTATGTAGCGGGGAGAAATCTGGCTTCATAGCCCAGAGAACACACGTTAGCGCCGGTGTGTATGGTTTCGGGGGGCATAGCGTTGGTAGCGGGAAACGGAAGACTAGGATGTTGGCCGGTCATCAGAAACTAGGGGAGAGAGCAGGAGACGAGGGTTAGTCAAACTTATATAAACCTTGTCCCCCTCTCCTCCAACGTCCCATGTGCCGTTGGGGGAGGAGTTCGCTGCCGTTCTCCGGCAATATTGGTCGAACGCAAAGCAATACAAAAGATAAGATTGTCGCGCTCCGACAAAAACACATTTAGGTACAAGATAAGTGAGAAAAAGTTAGATTGTAAACACTTGTCTTACAATCCCTTGGAAAGTGACAAATTAACCCTTTTTTCTTCGATTTAACAAATAGGAGCATTGTGTAAGGAAGTACAGACAACAAAACAATGTAAAAGCATTTTTCACTTGAACGTGATGTTGTAAAAAATTGTAAACTATTAATCTCAATAAGAATTGGTAACCATTTTGTACATTTACCGTATTTTATGGAAGAAACACCGCGGCGTTTACGAGTTTAAAAGTTAATTTTTTTCCAAGTGCGGCGTTTACGCCATGTGCAGCGTTTACGATATTTTTTAAATACCAACTGAGTTTCCTTAATTTAAAAATTCATAAAAATATTTAAAATAGAATTTAAATATTTTAAATAAAACTTCAGACATCTTAAGATATTAAAACCGAGGCATCCTACACTGCTCAGAAAACTTTGATTAAAGTTAGGTCAATGTGACGCTGTCGACAAAAGTAGCGTTCCGATGGATGCGGCGTTTACAACGGGTGCGGCGATTACGTTATTTTTTAGCTTATTCAGGCCAATTTGAGGAGTGCAGCGTTTACGACGGGTGCGGCGTTTCTTCCATAAAATACGGTAACTGGAAATTTTAAGCAAGCTTTCAACATTTTCCGTACTTCGCGGGGTATTGGAGAGTTTATAAGACACCAACACATAAAACATCGCCTTTCACAAATTTTAAAATGTTAATAAAAAATCTTTATTAAACTTGAATAATATGTAAATAATATTAATACTTAAATAAAAAATTGAGTTAAAGTATTGAAGTTTTTAAACTATACAAAACACTGGAAATTTATTTGTATTTAATGTGGTGATTATCAATAACTATACTAAGGTGCTTAAAAAAAACAGCAGAACAATAATGCATAATCTGTTATACGTTATATGCACTAGAATAAAAATATAAATTATAATGACTAAATATTTTTCGAAAGTGAAAGGAAATTTCATTAATTTTATAATTATGGAGCTTGTTTTTTATTCTCTTTCGCGGGTAATTTTGTTAAAATGGCATTTTAATTTAAAATTGAAAGTACAAAATTCTGTTTCATAAAAAACTAGTTAAAATATTAAATATCATTAACAAAAGATTCTGTTTTAGAACAACAAATAATTTATGTTTTGATAAAAAAACAGGACAGATTTTTTTATTTGTTTATTATATTTTTAAAACTTCGAATTTATTTAGTAGAAATACCGAGTTTATAATGTCTAATTTTTTTTTTTCCTTGCTTGACAACACAAATCATTTTCACTCATTTAGAAACCAATTTCATCCCCATATGCATAATATTTTCAATTAACTTCATATACTCAACTAACTTCAAACAACAACATAACTTCAGATACTCAAGAATCGAATAGCTTTATTTTACGTTAAATGTGACATTATTATACTGGATTGCTATCTGAGGGACTTCCTATTTCAAAAATGTCCAGCCCAGAAAATCTGATCAAAATTGCAGTTTTACAACATTTCCTGGAAGATGCTTTATTTTTGTAGGAAAATAAAAATCGTTGTTCAAATCCCTAAAATCCCGAATAAGAACATATATGTTTTACGCATTTACAAATAAATATGATTTCGTGAATGCATGAGGAAACAGCGACATTCTAACCCCCCCCCCCCCCCTCTCTCTCTCTCTATATATATATATATATATATAAATCTCAGATTTTCTCATCCCAATGTCATATAACCAAACAGCTTTTACTATTTTCCTATAAATAGCCCATTATAGGCCTATTTATAGCCTATACTATTTTCCTGTGTGCCCCGAAAATGAAGTGTTTACTTAGAAAATGAACTTTTAGAAAATGACAAGCGATACAAATACATCTTTTGCTGCAAGGAAAAAAAGCGAATTTTGAGAAACACAATATTTAAGAAATATCAATTTAATACAAAATTTATAGAAATAAAATAATATAAATTGTCTAATAAACCCGTCATTTGATTATAATCAATCGCAAACTGATGAACACATTTTCTTGATTTTAGGCCGTGAATATTGCTTAAAACGTGATAAAGTTTTCTGAAAAATGATTGAACAAAATGGAAAGGAAAAGTAAAAAAAAAAAAAAAAAAAAAAAAGGGCGATTGTTTTTAGTCTGAAAGAAAATACTCAAATTTTAACTTCAGGATGACAATGATTTTTTAATTCCATCAAAAATTTCTTAATTTAGACTAGAAACAGCCTTTAGACAGTTCTGGAGAAAATGTTTTTTCCGTTCAACAACCAGAAGCTTTCTGACATTATATACAGACTCATTTTTAAACGCAAAAGCATATGTAACTTGCAGCGCTGTCTATTGAAGCTATTTGGAATCGAATGGTGTTCTTAATTTTTTGATAAAAAGTTTACTTTCTTATCGTGTTAAGGGGGTACGGGACACATTTTAAAATAAATTTTATTCATTGAGTTAAAATTCTGAATATTTTTGTGATGGTTAACCTTATCATTTGTAAACAAAATCACATGACAAAACTTCTCAGAATTTTATTTAAAAATTTTAAATTTTAAATTTATTTAAAAAGTGGGGTAATTTAAAATCGTTATAACTCGAAATATTATTTATAGAATTTCAATTTTTTTTTCATTTAAATAAACAGGAACATATAAGTTTTAATTTTGATTCAGCATTTTTTAAAATATTAATTTATAAAAAAAATGTAAAATATTTAACGAAAAAATTTCAAGAAAGTGGTGCAATTAAAAAAAAAAAAATCATATTTTCAAAAGTAAATATTTTTTTCAAATATGCTGAATCAAAATTAAAGTAAAACAGTTGAAAAAGATAAGTTCCAAGTTTGAACCCTGTATCTTTAACGGTATCGAGTTATAAGAATTTAAATATGAGAAATGGTGAAAAAAACCTATCATGAAGAAAAACGCATTTTTACAAGCCGTTTCTATGACAGCCATTGCTTTAAAGCTAGATTTTGAAAACAAACCAAAACGAAAAATTTTTATATTTTTGTTCTAATTCAGATAGAAACACGATTTAAATATCATTTTAAGCAGGAAAAAACAGAGAATTTTTTTATAAAATAAAATGTTTTTCAAGATTTCAAGATTTTTGTGTCCCGGACCCCCTTAAAAGCAATTTTTAGCATTCGGAAATTCGGTTCAAAACTTCAACTTTGGCAATATTTTCTAAAAGATCTGCATGTACCAAAAATGGAGATAAAAAAAAACATTCGATTACATAGTTTCTGAAAGAAGATTTACCAATTTCATGCGTTTCTGGAGCAAAAAGGAATTCTGGAACGGGTCAGAAAATATCCAGTTTGAACTTGAGAACAGCCTATAGGCGTGTATACATGCAAATGAAATAAAGGATTTCTGACAGAGTATTGCCACACTATTGTCCTGGTAACAGGATTATGTTTAATGTAGGAGTTAACAAGGACGGATTACACCGACACAAATCTCCAAGGAATTTCCGTGGGAGAATACTTTAAATTTAAAGCAAACATTTTTGTTCTGTATTTAAATAGACACTCTATTAAATTTTATGGAAACAATACTGTTTCCCGAAAAAGATAATTTTTTCGTATGTTTAACTATACCTTGATGGAATATACAAGAAAATTCTAGTGGATTATGAACTTTTGCTTTTGAAAGTAAGTTTGGAGTTCAAAAATTAATCGTCGATTTTCTTATTTTTTTTCGTAAAATTTGCTTTAACAAAATTAATTTTCATTCTTAAATAGGGTTTTTTTTTTTTTTTTTTTTTGTAAAATTTGCTTTAACAAAATTAATTTTCATTCTTAAATAGGGTTATTATTTTTTTTTTCGTAATGCCAAGAAATGTATATATACCTTTTTTTTTTATACTACTACATATAGAATAAGAATTAATACATTTTCAATCATTATCTTTTGTTCTCATTCTCTTCGGCCCCACTGGAAATACTAGTTAATTCTTAGAAAAGTTTTAGAATTCTCCCTTTTTTTAATGAGAAGTAATGCTTTTTTACAATCGCAAACTTATGGCATATACGTGGTGATAAATTATACACTGTAAAAAAAAAAAAAATAAATAAATAAAAAAAAATAAATAATCTGTCAAATTGACAGGAAAAAACTGTCAATTTTGACGCCAGTGGAAAACCGTTTAATTTACAGAAAAAAGCTGTAATTTTTCATTAAAACAATTTTTTCCGTAAAAAATACTATTATTTTCTGTACAAATTACAGAATTTTTACAGCGTATGAACTTGGCGGTAATTTCAGTATTTCAATCCTTGAGTCCTTACAATTACAATTAGTAAAAGTCAGTTTCAAAATATAATGAAATGTAGAAAACGAATTTGTATATTACAGAGAATAACGCATATCAAATATGAATTTATTATAATATAAGAATTTCTGATTCCAGATTTAGATTAACTAATTACAGTGAAACCTCCTACAACGGTCACTGCGAACAACGGTAACCTCCGAATACCGGCCATATTTTAGTATTACCAAATCTCTTCCATAGAAATAACATTACACTAAACCTCCGAACAACGAATTCCGAATAACGGCCACCCCACAGCCTTTTTTTTTTTTTTTTCGTTATAACTGAAATTGAAAAGAATGTAGAGGTAGATTTTTTTATTTGACGTCCTTATAATTTCCTTACTAATTTCTAGTGGTTGCTTAGCAAAATCTCGTTTGTAAATAGGTGTGGCGAGAGGGGGTGGGGGTGGCGAAATTTAAGTTTTTGTGTGAGGAAGCAGTAGTCAAATGACTACTATCAAATGTACTCTTTTTGAATCGCGTGATGATATTTCTTGTCTATGTGTAGCACGTGTTTTTCACTAAAAGAATGAGTTCAAAGTGAAAATTTTTTAACTTTAAGTGATAAGTTGAAAGTTATCCAGGACAGCAAAAAAGGTGTAAGTGCATGAAAATTAGCTGAAATGACATTTGCGGAAGGACCCAAACAGATGACATTTTGAAAAAAATTGACTTTTATTTAGAAAAAACATTTCAAGGTGTAAATTTGTAATCTAAAACTAAGCGTCAAAAGAACTAGTTATGATGAGATTGATAAGTTGCTTTTGGAATGGCTTTCGAACTCTCGAAAGAAAAATCTCCCAATTTCTGGACTATTGTTGCATGACAGTGCCCGAAACATTGCAGAGAAACTGGGAAATTAAAAATTTTGCACTCACTCAAAATGATAACGAATTCTACAACAAATCTGTGGAAATAATTATGCATTTAGAGAAAGAGATACGCTTTAAAATAAAAAGAGTGCGAATAACTAGAGTAAAACCTCCCTAAAGCGACCACGTTCCGTTCCAATAAAAATTGGTTGTTCCGAGAGGTGATCTCTTAATGGAGTTCATGTTTAAATATAGATTTGAATTGTTTAAAAAGGCTAACAATTAATGTTACTAAAATTTATTTTCCACATTAGGAAAAAATAAGAAGATTTAATTATCAGAACAAAAGTTAATTACGTAAGTTAATTATTGCAGAATTTAAAAAACTGACTTTGCTTTGATTTTATGGTTTTATCTCCTTTAACTTTTATTTCCAAGTCCTTTCGAAGTTCAGTACATAAATGCAATTTTTTTGGACAGAAACAAATAATGACTATTTTATTAATTTACCTATTTCTTTGAGAGTTTCCTGACAGAATGGGACAGAGGAGTTTATTGACCATCATCCTTAATTTGTCATCAGAGTTAAATTCATTGCCTAAAAAGGCACAAAGGGGTTTAAAAACTTTAAAGTTACTGTAATAAATAAAAATTCTAAACTTAGTTTAGAAGTTTGATAAATAATGTGCTCTCCGGAATTATTATTCTAATAAAACCTTCTTCAAGCGACCAGGAAAAAATGGAATTTGTTTCATTTTCTTCAAAGAAATGGGTCGCTCATGGAAGGAGTTCAACTGGGGTGGTCTCTGAATAGAGGTAAAATTAGTATTGAGCTTATGGGAATAAATTCCGTTCCTTGAAAAAATTGTCGTTAAGGGAGGTGGTCGCACAGGGAGGTTTCACTGTAATTTCTTAGTGTAAAATAATAGTATGTATCTTTTAACTGCAAAAATAAAATAATTTTGGTGAGTTATTGTTATTTCAATGTAATGTAATTTTGAGGTTTTAAAATGTGGAACCTCTGAATAACGGCAACCTCCGAAGTACGGTCACTTCACCGTGCTCCCAGTGGTGGCCGCTATTCAGAGGTTTTACTGTACTATTGAAGCGATTTGGAATCGAATAGTTTTTTTCATTTCTTGATAAATAAATTGCTTACCGAGTTATATGAGATTCTTGTCACGTCTCGACAAATTTTCCCCTTTCGCGCGAAGTCGTTTCGGGAATTCGGTTCAAAACGCCCACTTGGACAGTATTTTCTGAAACATTTTCTGTCTTTACCAAATAATGGAAAACGCCACTCGGTTACATAATTCTCAATAAGAACATCTGTCAGTTGCATGCGTTTCTGAACAAAAATGAATTCAGAAATGTCAGAAAGTAGCATCCTTTGGATTTGAGAACAGCCTTAAGCGTAATTTCTAATTAGTTTTGCATTCTACGATATGAGTCATGGTTCTTAATCTATTATTACATTATGGGGGGGGGGGGATGAAATGTGTTTGACTTGAACAATCAGCTGAACTATATCCCGACCTTAACTATAATTTTAAAAGTTTGGATATTTGTAGACTGAATAGATAACTTGAGCGAACAAGAAGTGTATAAGAAGAAAAATGAGGATATATAGATTTTAAAATTAATTCACACAACAAAATTCATTTTTAGCCAAATTTTTAACGACTATTGACAAAACTTATCCGCAGGTCTTATTTTCTGTTTCATTATTCGATATTCTTCTGTTTATAACAATTGTATTTTATTAAAATATTTATGGTAATTTTTGTTTGATTAATATTATGATTTTCAAAGTAGATAGGCCATATCATAGTAGATAATTTATAAAAATTTCTAAATATAAGAGATTTTAAATAAAATAAAATAGTTAGTACAATAGTAAATTGCTAATTTATTCTTAAAAAGGGAGGAAATAATCTTTTATACAAATTATAAATTTTTTTATTGCAATAAACATAAAATTATTACAAATAAATAAACATTTTCTTTTTGCATTGAATGTGGGGTTTTTTCTTTTCTTTCTAGAAGCAAAAATCAAGACAAAAAGATTGAATAACATCAAGTTATCGTATAAACATAACAACAACGAAAATTACGACTGTTATTTTAGTGTCATAGGCTATCAAGTTTATATGCTGAGGCATTGCTTTCATATAAAGGAGCATTCAACAATATAGCTTTAAAACAATTTTTCACTTCATGTAGAAAATTTTCAATATCCCTAATATTTTTTCTTTTTGTTTGTTTGTTTATTTGTTTCCGCTGAAGATTGCGAAACTTCGACCCATTGTCGAATTCAATTTTAACCCCTTGAGGGGCAAGTGATTGTGTTCCTGTAATGTTGAACTCACACCGGAATCTTTGAAAAATTCTATTTCAAAATAAGTAAAAGCAATTTTACGGCCTTTTTTTTTTTTCCACCAAAGTTAAAAAAGTAAAATTTAATAAAAATTTTCTGGTGTAAAACAATTAATCGTAGGTGGTATATAATATATACCGGTGCCTCTCAAACGTAAAAGCATGGCAAACATAAAAATTGGCATTTATAAGTATTAAAATGATTTGAGATGGAACTGAGTTTTCCATCATTTGTTGATAAATTCATTATGTGAAAAAATTCATTATAAGTAAGTGACTGCTATCTCATTTTAACTTTTCTCGGACAGCAGCATCCTGAAATTCGGTTCAAAACGTCAGTTTTGATAGTTTTTCTAAAAAATTCTTAGCCTTTATGGAAAAAAGGAAAACGCTAAATCAGTTAGTTTCTCAATAAGACTTGCCCTTTTTACGGATGAAAATGAATTCAGGAAAGTGCCAGAAAGTAGTAAATTTGAAAACAGCTTTAGTAAGCCCGGCTATAAGTTTATTTTTACCCTCTTTTATTTAACTCAACTTGATTTTTGTATATAAAAATTATGAACAAAGGTATGTTTCCGATGACAATAATACAATATTTTAAGATTTTTAGAAATGAATTAATTTTAAACCATTTTTCCGCCATATGTGATAAATCGCCAAATATTATTTATGGCTACTACTGTATTCGAGTTAGAACAACAATGGATTCAATTATTCACCAAACTACGCTCGCCTAAAAAGGGCCGAATTGCTGTGAAGCTGCAACAATGAAATATTTTAAGCACTATAAGGAATTAAAATATAAATTAAAAAATAGTGTTATTTTTTTAAAAAAGAAAAACGCTTTAATCAATTGACAGTTTTATTAATTATACTGTGTTTCATATTGTGATTATACGTTGAGAAATTAATTTAGAAATAATAAAAAGATTGTTTAAATAATGTTTTGTTTTGTTTGTTTTTTTTTGTTTGTTTCTCTTTTTGTTTTTCCTGTTGCCATAAAGAAACAGATCAAATATTATCGGAAATTTTTTGGAAAGATCATAAATTGCAATAATAAAAATAAGCGTGATTTTCAAAATAAACATCAAGTGCTTATGATAGAAAGTATTTAAAATATACATATTTACTTTTATACTTATTCTACAATAATAAGACAATTTTCCTTTACGACATTAGATTTCGGAATATTTTAGATGCGGAATTTCGAAGCTATTCATTTATCATTTTAAACGAAAGTTGCTGCTTTAATGGTGTCTTTATAATGGTACTACAGAAAAGCATCCATATCCGCATGCTTTTCAGTATTGCCGTGTTCAAACTAATTTTTTAAAAAAGTGGCAAGAACGCATTAAATAGGTTAAAGTTAATGGAAAAATATGTGCTATTCAAAGTAAGAAAGAAAAGAGGGGCAATTAGTAGCAAGTATAAAACTGTCTTTTAAAGTAAAGGGTTCAAATTACATTTGATAGTTGGAAAATGAATTCTAAACTATTATGCGTTGTAATTTCAATGTTTTCAACAATTTTACTTTTGATGTAATAGCTTACTAACTAAAAAATTAAAATTAAAACTTTAAACAACCTAATCTATATAAGTTTTAATTTTAATTTTTGTAAATAAATATACGACAACGTAAAATCGAAAAATCCCGTGACTCCTTCATTATAGAAGTTTACTTTGGCATAGTGGTAGTTTTAATCATATGACATGTCTGTATTTTGAATAAATGCTGGAATTTGATATTTAACAGTTCATAGTAAATCCGTTTGTTCTTTATCTTGTATCTTTTAAAACAGTTACTCTTTACTGCTTAACCCTTTATGCTCCGACGAGACTTTTAAGTCCAATTAAAGAAAATGCAATATAAATTTATTTAATTCGTCTACTAATAAAAGTATATGGTATTTTTCATAGAAAATATTTTGCTGGATTACATTCAATAAGCACAGCGAAACAGTCGAAGCTTTTTAAAGTGGTTGTTTTCTCAACCATTTACATTTATTTAGCTTTTCTCCTATTAAAAACTCTTTTACAAAAAATTTGCAACCACAAAACCCTTCTCAGTTACAGATAGGGTCAAATTACATTTATTTACATTGTTTTTCTAAGAATTGTGAGGTTTAACTAAGTATTTTTGTTAATTAATATAATTATTCTTGTAAATATTTTACATCTCTAGCTACCGATTTATTAAATCAGTTTTATATAAAAATCTATCTAAAAATCAAATTGTTGTTATATAAGTTGTTTTGGATATCTTCAGATATTAACGAAGATAACTACTGAAGAGGAGCAGATTTCTGATTTATATTTCGGGACATAAAAGGATCTTTAAGGATCCACTTATCCTTAAGGAAGTCAAAAGGGGATCCTTAAGGAGGGTCCTAATCCAAAGAGGCTTTCTGACGTAAGTTTTAATTTATTTTTGTTCGAAAATGCACGAAGCTAGCTGGTGTTGTTGTTCAGAAACTACGTAATTGAATTGTTTTTTCCATTTTTTTTTTGCAAACGCAATAGATCTTTCAGAAAAGAGTGCCGAAGTGGGCGTTTTGAACCGAATTTCTACGCGAAGGAAGAAAGAGCACTCAAGAGTGGGCGAAAAACGTGTTTTTCGCGTGATCAAAATAGCTTATAACTCAAATAATTGGTTGATCAAAAAATAGAAAAAACAGCTCAATTCCAAATAGCTTCCTTGGCCAGGCTTTCCAATTTGATACCTTTCCGTTAAAAAATGAATTTGTAATTGTGTCAAAACGTTTTGCGCTTGTTGAGCAGAGCAGTTAAGAACAGCCTTAAATTTGTTATAACCATTGGGCAAATAAAATTTCCGTTCGTTTGTTATCACACTGTCTGGAAAAAAATTCTCCAAGGAAAAGAAAATTGTGGGATTTCTATACATCTTTTATTTTTAAAATATACATCTTATTCAAAATTCCTTTTAATATGTGATAAGTAAGATTATTCATAGAATAATTGAAACGTTATACTATATTTGAGCACGAGAAATTGCAATTAATAAGCAAAAACTAAATATACATTGGAAAATGAAGTACAGCTTTCTCCCTGGAAAACTCTTAATGTAACTTTTCTCCGGTAAACCACCAGATGGCAGAACCACTCCACATATAACCCACAGAAACGCGGGGAAAGATATTTTCATTAAAGTGATCGAAGTCACAATAGTCACAATGCCTTGAGGGGAGGAGTCAGGGGCAAATGGGTCGGATCTTTCCATTCAAGTGCATAGGTGCTGCTATATTAGTAAGAAAAAAAATTTGAGGGGAGAAAAAACTGCTCTATGTTGAAGAAAATTGATGATTAATAGATAAAATGTATTACTATGATAATATTTCCGATTTGTAGATGAAAGAAAATACTATAATTTTAAACAACTGAAGATTCAATACAAAGAAAAAAAGAATAAAAAACTATTTATTTTATTTTATTTTTTAATTAAAGAATAAAATGAAACGCAAACTGATCAGTGGAGAGTAATAAAGCTGAGACCAAAACATGAAATTGAGTTGCTGTAGAAGTAAAACTGATTTTAGTTTTAGCCTTTCATTACTTCCCTTTCTTTCTTTTCTTTTTCCTTCTATTGCGTGTGTGTATTTAAAATTGATTTCAAAGTTTTCTATTTTCAAAATTAAAGATATATATGTAGAAAAGAGGGTAATATTAAATTTGAATGACTTTTTTAAACAAAGTTTGCCTCCTGATTATTTTAAAATCATCGATTGTATTATATCATGAATATTCTGAAAACATTTCGTTTATTTTATATTTTTACAAGTACTAAATACCGAAATGGAGTATTGCATTTCACTCATTTCCGTGCTTTCTTTAAATATCCAATATCAGTTATGGAGTAACACAATGTAGACTTTCTTTTATTAGTGTTCTAGTAGATGTCTAATCTAACTTTTTAAAAATACACTCAAATTTATAGCACTAGTCTGCCAATTCTTTTAGTATATATGTTTTTTTTATTTTTAATATCAAATAAAAATCTTTTGTTTATAACAGTGGTAAAAGCTTTCGAAAATCTATCACAAATTTGTATTTTTAATACGAGAGTCGTATATAAAAATGTATGAATTGAAATATTTACATAAATCAAACTCGTTATATATATATATATAGAGAGAGAGAAGGCTGATAAATTGTATAACAGTGTATAAAATAGCAAAAGAAAACAGAGTCATAAAAAAAGTATTAAATTATAAATTAAATAAATAATTTCTGACTTGTTTATTGTCTGACTGCTTTAACCCCAGAGTAAACATATAATGTTTACTCCGATGTTTTGACGAAATAAACTTGCAGTCCTCGTTACTAAAGTTCGACTACGAGTATATTAGGTTTATGTTATATCAAAGTTGTTACTTTTACAGAAAGGGGGGGGGGGGGATTTGTAAGTTATTTTGAATCTAAATTGTCATATAGGAACAACTGTGTACATGTAGAAGAAAATATTTTATGAATGTTAGAAAATTATGGATTTAATTTTTCAGAATAACCTCAAATCCATGGAGCAACATTATTGTCAACATTAATTTGTTCATGGTCTCACAAAAGATTGGTTTTGTTCTAGTTCAGAGGCCACGTGGTAGATTTGTATTTTGCTAATTTCGGAGATCGACTCCGATCATGTGTTCGAATCTGAGGATACGGAGAAGTCTTATTACTGAATGCACAGTTCTTTTGCCCCCTTTCATCTTCAAGTAAAAACTGTGCTGGCTTTTCCTTGAGTGACTTTATGACGGACTATATTTGGTCGTTCCTGAGAAATGTATCCAGGGAGGCGAGGAATAAAGGAATTTCCCTGAGCAATATTTTTTTTGTAATGTTGACCCGTTCTATTTGATTTCAAATGTCCAAGTAAGGTCATATCCCAATACCTACTCAGCCCTACTGCCCCTCACCCCCCTCCCTCAGAAGAAGAAAAAAAAGTCCAGGCTACGCTACTGAAGTTTTCAGGTATATATTTTAATTCTGGCTTAAAACCTTAGATAAAAAATGCACAGAATGAGCTAATTACTCTTTGAAATTCTCGTGACGCAAAGCAAACAGAAGTGTACATACGACAAATTTCTGCTAGTCGTTGGGTAAAATTAAGTAGTCACTCGCAATTACGTTTTACAATATTTAGTGCTCAGTTTAATGATTCTACTCGTATTACATAATTATACAGTTTTTATTCTGCTCTACCAGCCATATCCCCCCCCCGTCCCCCTCCATTATAAGTACATAAAAAGAAGCAAAATTTATTTTCTTTTGATTTGGCAATTTTCATCGAATTTTCTTTTGATTGAAATGTCAAATACCAGACACGTAATTCTTTAAGCATAGTCTTCTTTGCCTGATTTGCAATAAATCTTCCGATTTAATAACCGTGCAATATATCTCTAATTTCCCCCCTTTCCCTCTGGAAATTGAGATATTTTGTGTAGGCTTAAAATTACTCTTTTTAACATGTTTCTCTGCACTATGGACCACACCTCAATCTTCGGTTAAACAATTTGCCATGCTACTCGCTCGCAATGTTACCTACAATTTGAGTGATAATAACACATAAGATCTGCACATGCGCAAGCCACCGACACACAGGTAAACTTGCTCTTATTGAGTTACAATCACTTTCATCTTGAACAAGTTCTCAACGTTGTTATTCGATAAGGTGGTAGACAAAAAAAAATTGATTTATTTCTTTCTTTCAAAATATAAATAAAGATATCCATTTTGTTGCAAGTAAGAGGGAGGGTGTGGGGCGAAACAGAACTGTTGTTAGTTGAGAACAGTCAAGGAGGCGATAGGAGAGGGGGGGGGGGGGTCTAGGAAGAAAAAGCAGAATGTTTCCAAGCCTCTGTGGAAGAAATAATAAAATAAAAAAATGGCGGAGATTAAGAAACAGGGCTATGAATCACATCAGTCGGCTATGATCGGAGTTTCACGATTATGATAATTATTATTAAAACGTGTTAATTAGAAATCGCGTCATGTTCTCTGGTTAGGCTACATTTTATTCGCCCTTATTTTTTTTTCTTTCATGTTCTACCCATTTTTTCTCCCCCCAACCCCCTCTCCTACTCTCTACCTAACCTGTTTGCGTAACTTTATCTGGAAGCGATAAACGAGAAGGAATATGTCAAACTGCTAATAAAAAAAAAGGAAGAAGTGAGAAAGATGGAACAGAGTCAGTCGTCAGTTTCTCGTGTGTACGAGGAAATTATTGTTAAGCAGAACATGAATAAATAATTAAAATACATGAGACATAATCGATAAGGAATGTCCAGATTAAACTATATTAATTACTTCTTTAAAAATGGAAATAAGTTCTGTAGTTGAAATGCATAAAGGTAATGAGGGAGCATTTAAAAAGAAAGAAGTAAAAGACGTTTCTAAATAAAGATTCTTTCAACTCAAAAAATGTTTTAAAAAAAATGCTTGCAAAATTAACAGTTTCATGATTTTTTTTAACGTTAAATTACAGCTACGAAAACACATAATTGTTAAACAAATATAATAACATTAAAACAGCAGAAATATTTGAACTGTTGTATTATTATAAATGTATATTATTGCATATCACTGTATATTAATGTGTACATATATATTTTGAAAGGAATTATAAATATGTATTCATAAATATATATATATAAGTATATTATATTGTACACTAATAGATGTAGATAAATGTTATACATCAATTATTTACTATATGTAAATACGTTTTGTAATGTCAAGGTGTATTTCTATCTCCGATTAACGAATAGCAATTTTAAAACTTTCCTTTACTATTATATTACCAATTAGTACATATAAAAAATAAATTATAAAGAAAAGAAAATGAATTGATTAATGAAAGCAAGTTCTTGGTGTTTATTCTCTTTTAAAAATGAGCGATACCGACAAAATATCATCCTACAAGTTTAAGATTATTTTCAGATCCAAACTGGGCTATTTTCTGACACAATTTTTAATTCATTTTTGTTCGGAAAAGTATGAAATTGGCAGGTGCTCTTATTAAGAAACTATGTAATCTATAACTTTTCTTTTTTCATTTTTCGGTCAAAACAGATTTTTTAAATACATATATACTAGCTAACTTGCCCGGCATTGCCCAGGTGCGTCAAAAAGCAGCAAGAATTGCGAAAAAGCTCTGAAAGTCACAATAAGATATCGCGAAAAAATTTTTAAATCGCTGCACAAATTTCGAAAAGAAAAAATAAATTATATATTGTGTTCGAAGATTGAATGTTGATTCCTTTCACTAATGTGGAAAAATGGGAGGAAATCGCTAAAATACACTAAAAATCACATACAAAATTCCCGAAGAAATCGAAAATTGCTATACGAAATCCAAATAAACTTTACTGAAATGAGGGCAGAAATTACTTTACTATTATAGGTCAAAAATGGAATGTCAAAAAATTGCAGCAAATCGCGAAGAAACGTAAAAATCGAATTAAAAATTACAAAAAATTCACAAATCACGAAAGTTAAAATTTACTATAATTGGATAAAAGTTTAAAATCTAATTCCTTTCACCTGCGGGCTCGCTTAAAATTTATGTTTGGGAAATAAGCATGCTAAGCATTGTATCTTGTTACTTTTATTCATAATTTAATTTACTTGGATTCCCTCAAATATAATTAATATAATCCCTTAAGTTAATATTAGTTTTTGTTGCATTAAAATATCTCAATTTGTTGATTTTCTGTAAGCAAGTATTACCTATTGATTTACAATGGAAGTCTATGGGAATTTAAGGAAATATTAGAGATATCGCAGAGTTGGCGTCACTTATGGCGACTAATTTTGGCCACCAAATTTGGCGATCTATTGCCCTGTTGGCGACGAACTTGGCGGTATTTGGCGACTGAACTGTGTCCCCCCCCCTACAGCAACCCCCTTATAGGTATAGAGATGCATTACATGCTGTTCAATAATCGCATTAAAAATTCGCTAAAAGTTCAAAAATCGCTGTGCGAATTCCGAATAAACTTTTTTGAAAAGAGAGCAAAATTTATTATATTGGGTTAAAAGATAGAAACCGTATTCATTTCACTAATGTGGAAAAATCACCTCGAAATTTAAAAATCACGTAAAAATTTAAATAAAAAAAATCGAATCGAAAATCAGGTTTCGGGCTGCAACACTTCATATATAGACGTACCTATTCCCCAAATTTTGTAGCTCTACATGCAGCGGTCTCTTCAGAACACCGTCGACAGACTTGCAAACTCACACGCAAACTTCTTTCCTTATTATTATTATAAATATAAAATGCTATCAAAGTTGGCGTTTTGAACCAAATTTCCGGACGCCACAGCGCAAGAACTGTTCGATTAAAAATCACTACAATAATGATGCCTGAAAGTACCGTGCTTTTATGTTTAAAAATGAGTCAGAAAGTTTCACGTTATTGAGCGGGATATTTTTTTTTCTTTTTGAGAACCGCATTAACTAAGTGCTGAAATCATATTCAATTAATCATAGTTTTATTTTTAAAAGTATACCATTTAAAATGCGAATGCCCATATTTTTCAGAACTGATAAAAATCAAAATCTTGCTAGTCTCATCAATCAATTTCATTTATTCATATATATAATCGACAAACATCAGTTATTCTTTTTTTTTATATATAGATAATACCCCAGGCACTTTGGCGTAAAACTCGCAAAGCTATTTTAAAACATTAATCTGAACTTATGCAAGATGTGAAAAAAATTCTTATATAGTTACCTCAACAAGAACAAGCATGCATGTTACAATGCTGAACAAAACATGAAGCATTTATAGATTATCGTCATTATCTACACCATATTAATCCCTCAAGTGACTTGCATATATTTCTGAAACGCTTGAGGTATTTTTGTCGATTTCAAAAACATGCTTTACAGAGTTTACAGATAGTTATCGCAGATATTTAAAGACGCTTGTAAAGTATAATCCCTTTTATTCCTATTACAGATAAAAGGGGATAATTAAAATAACAGGTTAAGTGCGAGTTTTACTCGCATACAGGAGTTTCCGTACAATAAATACTCATATGTGAATTAGTAACTGGGCATTGCATTGCACAAATATATCATTAAAAGTTGTTATATCTAGGCTTTAAAAGCCGATAGCACATAGAGTAAGTACGCCGCCTGTGTCTTTTTATGCATGTCTGAACAAACTGTGTCTTTAAGAGTTAATATCTCGGCTAATTACTGACATTCTTTTTCTTTCGAAAATCATTGTCAACAATTCCTTTATACTTCTGCGATGATACGTACCTTCAGCGCTCCTCAACTCCTTTTCTGAACGTCTGCCAATCGAAATTTGTATGTGTAACGGAAAAATGCGGTTTTCTAAAAAAATGTGACCCAGGGTAATCGCTATAGTTTTCTTACAAGGTTTAAATTAAATTCTACTATCCCTAATTTTTTCATAATTTTAGTTTCAGTAGATTCGGAAATAGAGAGGGTTGAGGGACACATTTTTGCATAACATTTTCGACGATACTTCTGAAAATATAGTACCTAAAATTAAAAGAAATGTATTTTTGAGTTTGGCGTCACGAAAGCTTTCACAATAAAAAAAAAAAAAAAAAAAAAAAAAAAAAAGATTTTTTTTTTTTTTTTTAAAGCAACTTATTTAGCCCTCTACATTTTCCCTAAATGTATTTGTGAAGGGTTAATAATCTATAAATATGTGGATCAATAGCCTTTATTATTTCAGCCAATTTGAACTTTCCACGTTTCATAGTTTACGAGTAAAATGGCTGTGACAGATGGACAGACAGACAAAGGAGTGATCTTATAATGATTCTGTTTTTACTTTTTAAGTACAGAACCCTAAAAATGGTTAGCTACGTTAAAAAAACAACGCATATCAGTTTTAAATATTTCTTGTTCTAAAACTACATGGAAGTTTTTAAGTAGTAAGTTATAATAACGTTATATTTAATCACGTAGTTTTACTTTATATTTACCTATATTTACAGACATTAAAACAAATTTTTCACACACAAAAATCATGTAAGATGTCATTTAAAAAAAGTCTGTAATGTCTGTCTTTTAATGTCTGTAAAGGTAAGTGAAACTATATACATGAAAGTTATACTAGAAAAAGTTAAATTTAAATTCGTTGAAGCACCTTTGTGTATTTTTTTTAATCGTAAGAAATATTTTAAAAGATTATTATCAAACTGAGAAATTAGGTATGTTGCAGAAAAGTTAAGCATATCAGTAGTATTACGCATAAAAATTTTACATGCATCTTTTAAAATGCTATAAAATGCTCTTGTTTAAGAAACATTAAACATTGTAGATTTTTTTTTTTTTTTTATTGTTTACAATAATTTAATTCAATTTTACTTTTACTGTATGGATATTAAGGTTATTAGTTATTTGTGATCCAGAAACTATGGGAAGAGTAAATAATTTTATTATTTTTTAACTCTAACATAGTGATTGATAAAGAAATCGTACAAATCGAATTTTTCCATTTCCGCCGGTTGTCGGCCCAAGCAGCTCAATAGGTAAAGCGTTCACAATTTAAGTCAAAGGTCTTGGGCTCGATTCCCGGCCTGGGCATTTTTTTTTTTTTTTTTTTTTTTTTTACTCAGTTGGAAAAATTCGGTTTGTATAAATTAAATAAATCTACATCTTATATTTTATATTTAAATATTAAATTTACTGCACCCCTTCCTACTTGCTGCATCGTAATTTAAGATAGCCGCATGGAATTTCAACTATCGAGTAAAATATTTATGCATAAAAAAAATCTTGCAATGAAGTAGATCGTTGTATATGAAAGCTAACAAAATGTTCACAGAATAGAAGATGTAATATTTAACAATGTCGAAATTAAGAAGAAAATCAAAATAGGTACCTATTTTTTTTTTTTTTTTTCACCCATTTAAGTAATTAATAAAGGATAAAGGTGAAATACAAATTTTAGTTAAAACCATGTCGAACCACTCCACCGAACCGTAAACATAAATCATTTTGATTCATCCCAGAGATATTTCCTAAATCTTATCACTCCTGACTTGCAATGTTCACTTAGTTGATAAATAATTTTGTTGTCGTTATGGCAAAGATGATGGTGGAAAATTTAAAGCTAAGTTTTTTACGATTTTTATCCATTGTACCCTAAAGCTAATCGAATTTAAAATTTTCGATGTATTTCGCAGAATGCATTGCGATTAGAATATAGAAGAACTAATAAAACGCAAAAGCCTTGTGGAATGCTGAAACGTAAAAGATACATAGTTCCAAATCCCGACGAGAGATAGGGTGGAAAAAAATAAAGCAAATTGAAAAACATGTCGTGTTTCGTGATTTCTACTGTTTCAAAAGCGATTTGCATAGTTTAAAAAGATGAATGGATTTATTTATTGTGTTATCTAGCTGGTTCCTTCTTCTCTACAAGCCTTGTTTGGTTGCCCTCTGGACTGTATCATCCTAGAACAATGCGCTGATGCACAAACCCGGAATGGTTGCTGCTAGCATGAAAGGGCTTTTCATTGGTCCCCAATCTAACAAGTGCCACTCGTTAATGACCGACAATCCTCATTAATTATGAGCGGTCATGGTGTGTATGTATCACTGTTTTTTGCTACAATCACATCCGGGCTCTCTTATTACCTGATTTATGAGTGAAGAATGTTGCCTCCAACTAGGCTTTTGGTAAAGATCATTATCAGGAAAACCCTTTCAGAAGTTTAATGAGGGAATATGTAATGTACTTGCAAAGAATTCTCTGGGAAGGGAATGTTCCTATTGTTAGAATTATTTCTAACGCGTTTCTCATTCAATATACCACCTGGTATCGGGTAGTAAGTGTTTGAACAATGTAAAGTAGCTGTTAATCAAATGTACCGCATTGAATTTGAATAAATGAATGTAGAATAAAAAATAATTGTCTGTATACTTTATAAGGTCAGATAAAGGAAGAAAATATAGTGTTGTGAAATTTAATAGTAAACGTTTTGTACACATGAATGAATCTACAATTGCATCTTTTTTCTTTATCTTTTATCTAGCATGTTGCGTTTTCTAGTCGATCTGTGGTAATACTACTCAACAGTTTGCATAATTCTACAAAAGTTCTATGTTGACAAATTTAAAATTATTGCTTCAGCTTACGGCAATTCTAAAAAAAAAAAAAAAAGAAAAGAAAACAAATATTTTTCCCTGCTCAACACAAAAGCATTCGCACTTGCAGACCTGACTATTAAAGCGATTTGAAAATCGAAAGGTGTTTTCCATTTTTCGATAAATTAAGAGCTCAGATGATAATAAGTGCTAAGTGACACAATCATCAGTTTGTGAAAATGAGCTGTAAAGTTCCAAATATCTATTTGTGTTTATGTCAGATGCCTCCTTTATCAATTAAAATCTCTAAGTAGTTATAAAGTTTTTCTTTTAAATAGAAATTTAACAGATGGTAGAGGATCATTGATTGTCTTCAATCATAAGATTTTATTTTAAATTTTGGTCACATGCTAACTTTATCATGTGGGCTCTTCAAATGAATTATTCATTGTGTTGTAAGAGATTGTTGGCAGGTGATGACAGATTTTTCTTCTTTCCCGCACTTTTTCATCCAACAATTCGGTTCAAAACGTAATTTCTAAAAGATTTTCAGAATTTTAAAATAACATTCGATTATATAGTTTCTGACTAAAAAATACTTGCTAATTTCATGTTTTTCTGAACGGAAATGAATTCAGAAAAGTGTCAGAAAGTAGCTTTTTTGGGTTTGAGAACAACAGCCTTAAGCTTTCCAAATGCTGACTCGTACTATTGATAATGTTGCTCAATACTCTGACTTTTCTTTCAATGTATTGCAGTTGTCGAAAACGAATTTGAAAGTAAAAATGAAAGAATGAAACGAAAAATCAAAAAATGAAATATTTTTATTACAAGAACATATTTATTAATCTAACTCACTAGCAAAAAGAAATGTTTTTAGGTCGGAAGTATTTGAATTAAATCTCAACATAAAAATTTATTTTAAAGAAAGCAACGCAAGATCTTGAAAGCTAAACAACTACAAAGGTTGAACCCATCATGAATTTTATGTAATGATGATGACTTATAAGATAAAATTACAGCAAACACTTTTTAAAAATACATAATTAGTATCATTAAAATTCGATGCCTCAGTATATGATATAGTGGCAAAAGAATCATTTTCATTATGTATTTTTTCTTATGGAACAAGGACTTTTATACGCTAAACAGATGTTAAACCAATGAAAAACCATTGTGTCATAACATACACAAATAATATATATCTTCTCTTTTAAGAAAATATCAAGAACTGGTAAGAAAAAAATCCGTAAAATCTCTGTAACAGAAAGAAAAAATAATTGTCTTAATATTTTCCGTCATGGTCAGACATTATAATAACTTGCACACCAACCGTTCCTTATCAAATTAAAATTCTTGAGCAGTACAAATTGAAGCTTTACTTAAAATTTCAAATTAGGTTATTAATTCATCCTAAATATCCTTAAAAACTTATCTCCCAACATGTGATTTATGCAATTCCAAACATCAATGTAGAATTATTATTATTATTTTTTTTTTTTTTTAATCTTATACCCCAAGCACTTCTCCTCGAAGGCAAATCAAACGATGGCATGTCTAAATCAATCAATCAGTCCAATCTCTGAAAGCAGCCATCGTCTTTTACGGCAAAATGAACACATATAAAAAGAAAGGAACACGAAATGAAAGAAACTGTCATTGATAAATCAGCCGAGCAAAACGAAACGAGGGTCCAAGTTTCTCCAATTTGCATTTGTCCCTGGGGACGCTTGATCCATTTCTTATCAACTTTGTTCGATTTTAGTTTTTCGCTCCGATTTCTGTTTTCAGTGTCAAGAAAAAAATTATCATAGATCTTCTGAATAATAATCAGAATGGCGATGTTTGTGTTTCGCAAAAAAATATCACGATGCATGTTTACGGATGTACAAATTTTCTTCCATGTAAATGTTTAGGCAGAGAGTATACACGTTCTGTAGAAAAACAAAAGGGATGGGGCTATTTAAAAGTAACATAAAAGAAACATTTTATGGATTGAAGGCTTGAACAAAGAAAGCGTTTAGGATTCGCTTACACAAAATGAACTGCATATATATTAGCTATATATAAAACTCTTTATTATTTTCTTTTTGTGTTCAGATAGACATACTTTCTCGTAAGTTTTTTGAAAGGTATCAGAAAAAAAGAAATTGAAACAATAGACATAAAAAAGGATAAGTTAAAATCTTAAACGCGTAAAACTTTTAGAGATTTATATAAGAGATTCCAAAGAATTTTTTTTCTCTGAAAAATGTTTGATTAGTTAAATATTTTTGATTAATTGATTATTAGAATATCTTTGTATGCCAGGGTATCTAGCCACCACAGTGTATCCACACACTCCTCCCCCCCCCCCCCCCGAAAAAAAAAATCCTGTAATTTTCGTAATTTTATGTGATGAAATTTTGTTTTATTTAAAAATCTTTCTTTATATCGAAGCAGTTGTGTTAAACAAAAATTTTAACTTCAATCTCAAATTCCTATGCCTTCTATGACACGCTTAAAACTTGCATTTATATTTCTATTCCCTTTACAAGATATCTTTAACAGCAAAGTATTTAATAGCCCAACCTTTGTTTAGATAAAATGTTTCAAAATGATTAATTTTATTAGCATATTTTTAAAAGAAAGTTTATTTAAAAAAATAAAATATATAAATATTATTTGTAATTATTACCAAATAAAAACCGACTATTTTTTCATTTTTATTATTGAAAATGGAGTTTTAAAATATAATAAATATTCACTTTTGTTAAATATAAACTAAACTTAGATATAACTAAAATATAACTGAAATCTAATATTGCATGGGTAAAATATAACTAAAGGAAAATATTTGTTTCACACTTCCTTGGTCCACACGCTGATGAATTTTCCCGGATCCACGATCACCACTCATACAGACTTCGAAAAAAGTTATTTTATTTGATATGGTGCCACCACCAGTATAAATACTCGATACCGAACACGACGTGGAAGGATTATCAAAATTGCTAAGCTTATTCAATTAATATTAAAGAACAACTTATTTACAAATTATTTACATAGAAACAAAACATTATTTACATTTATGAGCACGGATATGACGATCCGGCCCGGTACTAAGTTATGTATCAAGTACTTTCTGCGCACTGGGTCAACTTGTTAAAATACACTATTTCCTTCTCACCCTAAGGTATATCATTAGGTTTATCGGAAGACTACACAGGACCCCTCCGCTCAGGACTTAAACCCTTTCTAGCAACTCACTACGCTCCTCACCAGAAAATTCAAGCCAAAATACTATGACCTCTCTTTACCAGGTCTACGACAAAACTCCCTTATATCTCTCTCAAAGACCCCTTCCAGACCCAGCATGCGGTGATTTCCTCCTGCGAACAGGCCCCTTTTCTTATCTAACAAACTACCTCCTCCCGGGTATTTCACAACCCACTAGTTAGAATGGACCTTCTTTGTTTACCTTATCTGAGGTATGCGTTCTTGAATAAAAATGGAAATTGGAATTCGTCGATACAATGGAACTTGTTCATAAAATAATATCTAACTAAAATAGTTCGGATCAACTTCAAGATAAGGAATATATGGATAATACTATGCTCTCATTTTTTCTTTAAAGCGAAAAGCTTTATGACATGTTTTAAACCTCTATTCATATTTCTATTACCTTTTCAATGTATTTAATAGCAAATGCTTCACTCAACCTTAGTTTAGAGCGAATGCTTAAAAAGGAATAATATTATAATATTTTAAAGAACAACGTGAACAACGGGCACATATAAGCGTAGCAAAATAGTGAAAAGTACCCTGAATAGTATGGAATTCATGCTGTAATGGTGGGCAATAGTGCTATCGTAGCATTTCGAGCATGACTCATTATGAACTTCGCTTTTGTCTCGTAGTCGAGCACTTTGACGGAATTCATTCCGTCGATTCGTAATTCGTATATTTTACAGCAATCACATATTTAATAGATTAAAAATTGGGGAAAAAATAATCACAGCGAAGATATCATAATCTGAAATTAATGACTTGCATTCTAGAAAAAAATTAGAAATATTTACAAAAGGTAAACAAAAATGAAATAATAAACTGTACTTTATTTAATAAAAATTTTCTGTTGAAATGACATTTAAATCCCCCCCCCCCACCCCGAAATTAATTTATTTTATTATTGCTGATATTCAGGATGTCACCGGTTTTGTGTAAGAAAATAGCACGTCTGTTTATTAAAAACTTTTTTAAGGCAAGCCGCACACTGAGGCGACTCATGCAATATGTTGCTCGATTTGGGAGAAAAAAGGCTTAAAACAACTTTTCTTCTTCGTTTTTTCTCCTAAGTCTCACTTCATGATCCTTGTTTTGCCTCAGTGTGCGGCATGCCTATAAGACTTTATGTCTGCTGTAATCACTTTCAGCATATATATTTACTTCCTCCTTTCTAAAGAAGAAAGTATTATAATCGAAAAATTTTTCTACTTCCGGTTTTCGACGGATATATACATTTTAGAGGTCAGAGATCCCGAAAAACATGTCTATGCAAAATGTCTGTCTGGCCGCCCGTGCGTTCTATTTGTATCATCAAAAAGCCTATGAAGTCATACATAGAATTGAACCAAATTCCATATATGTTTTTGGGCTACGGCCAGCAGGTCTCATTGAACTTGGGAATATTCCGCTGGAAAGGCGATTTTTGTGCCATTTTCATTATTGTATCGTCCGAAAGCGTACAAAGTTATTCATAGAATTGAATTAAACTTTGCATATATGTTTTTGACTATGGACGCCAGGTCAAAGTTGAAAATGGGGAAAAGACGGGCGGGGGGCGCTAGCGATTTTTCTCGATTTATTGTAGTTCTGTTGTGCGCTGGCTGTTCATGCAGCGACGGGCAAATCGCATCTAACCAACTTGGCGGTTCTCAAGCAGCTGACGTACAACATAATAAAGAAAAATATTGATTTTATTAAATTTTATGATCGAGATTAACTCTTTTTACTCTGATTAGTAAAAGGAAGCGGAAATTTAAGATGAAAATCAAAGTTAGAGTAATATTGAAGTAACTAACACTGAAGTATTAACATGCGTTACAACATTTTGAAATATTAACATGTACGAGATAGAAGATGATTTTCAGATTGGCACATCCGACTAGTTTTATTTTGTCATTAATCATTTAGGCGAACATTAAAAATTTTTAATATCATATTTGTGAATTAAAAATTATGTTTAACAGACTGACATAATTAGAGTATCTCTAACATACTGTTCGCATATTAGTTATAAAAAAATATGTCAGTTGCTAAGTGTGTGATCACAAATGTCAAACATCAATTTATATTTTTTTTACTTGTTTTCTAAGGAGGTAAAATAACTGAAAGAAAAAAAAAATAATTTTAAAGTAAGAATGTCTTAATCTTCTAATATTTGAAAAGTTTTAAACAGATTAAAGATGCGGAACACTTGCAGATATCTATCATTGTATGACAGCTTGTCAATCAAATGCTCAAAATTGTTTTTCTTCTATACCGATTTTAAACTTAAAGAGCTTTTAATCACTGATAAAAAAGCAATTAATTCAAATGGATAAAAAATAAACACAGTAATTAATCGCCCTCTTAGGAAATTTCAAGAAGCAACTCCAGTGAATTAAGACAGATTACATGATTGTTAACCACAAAGGTTTTAAATGGTACAAGAGAATTTCGTATACAGCTATGGCCGGAGGCATAATTTGCTTTGGGTAAGCTGCACCACGAAATCTGTCACTGACGATTTAGAAAATCCCGCAAGAGATATTGCGAATGAAGTGTTGTTAGAGGCGCATGATAGTTGCTAAGATTAATCAAATTGTAGAAGTTTCCCCATGATCTCTGTATGATGTAGTATATCAAAGATTTATATCACAAAATCATTCATTGGAATGATGTTGCTTCGATGAATCGAGGCATATATTTTACAAAGTTCTGACGAGCATTAAATATTGTGTGTTAATGAGTTTTGGCATTTATTTGCAATTGTATGATAAATGCTGCTGTAAGGTCGCTTTCTTTTATTTTAAGTTACAAGAAAGAGTTTAAAACTTCAGTTTTCTTTTCAACTACAAGGAATCTTACGTATAACACAAAACATCGTTTTATAACAATATAATCTGTTAAGAAATTTTTCTGGTATTTTTCCTATAATAAGAAGCCTGAACGTAAATTTGATTCGCAAAAATAGAAGCTTTATACAATTCAATATATTCCAAGTTTTTTGATAAATTAAAATATAGCCTTAAAAGTTTTAATATCTGTTTATATAGCAAAACCACCTCCGAAATTGAAGAATATTTGCGCTAAAATTGACCCAATTAGTTTTGAGAATTACTCGGGAGTGTATAAAAAACCATTTATTAGAGCAGACGGATCAAAGAACTACTATATTGGTATGGCTAACAGGAAATTATAGAAAAAGGGAGCATATAGCTGACATTAAATATAATAGAAAAACCACAGCCCTAGAAAGACTTTATCAAGAAGAAACCATCCAAGTAAATTTCAATAAAAGTAAAATAATTTTCCCATTCCCTCTATACTATATATCCATTATATTTAAAAAAACTTTTTTTGGCAACATGTGCATATAATCCCTTACCCCCCCCCCCCCCCTCTCCTTTTTTTTTTTTTTTTTTTTTTTTTTTTTTTTTTTTTTTTTTTTTTTAAGTATTGGAATTGTTCGATGATGGTGATATATCGATACGTGATTCCTATCGAAAATAGCTTAGCGGTGAGGATGTTCACGGATTACATTTGACGGCTTTGGGTCAGTTTGTGGTTTTCATTTTTTTCAATTACTATTTGTTTGGTCTTGGCAAGTGAGGGGGAATTTTGTGCACGTAAAACATGTTTAACCCCGCAGAGCAAGTCATAAGCCTTGCCACTTGTCTTCATTTTTAGTTTTTTCTGAGTTACTCTTGGTTTTGTTAATTATTGTTTTAGTTACAGTTCGTTAGATGTTTTTTTTTTTTTTTTTCGTGCTTTAAATTAAATGAATTTGGATTTTTCAATATATATATTTAACCCATTTCAATCAACATTTATTTTTAACTTATTTGCTTTCTAACATTATAATTTCTGGGTTTATTGTGTGTAGTAGTCCCAATTTCGCATTCTTAGCTTTTTATGGCTAATACGAAGATAAAAACATACACTTTATTTGTGGTAATCAAGGTAAATAGGACCTGATGAATCGGCCTTGGTTTCGAAAATTTCCATTTTTCCTATGTTTACTATGTTTTCAAATACATGTAGAATATGCTAAGGGGAACTGTTTTATAGACCTACATGGTAGTTTACAAATCCTTTTTAATTTGAATAAATTCCTTTATTATTTATACTTGCACAATTTTTGTAGGTAATCTGTAATGGTTCATAATATATATATATATTGTTAATGTTTTAACTTAAATCAAATAAATAATATTTGATAAGAAAAATATTTTCAACATTTAGGTGAAGTGGATTGATGAAAAAGGAGTCATTCGAGGCTTGGAACCTTTAATGAATCATTCATGATTGTTTGAATTGCATAACAATCATTTAAAATTTTATTAAAATTAACTAAATACACAAAAGTTTATTAATGGAAAATTTCCACTATATTACAAATAATGTTATCATTTAAATAATGAAACAATTAATTAAAATTTAATATGAAGAATTAAAAAATATAATTTTTATTATATTGAAACATAACTATAGAACAGGGATTTCTTATTTATTCATTTTAGAAAACCGCAGAATAATCGTACTATTTAATTGGTTGGCTGCATCATCTGTGGCATAGTAAAGCATTTTATGAATATATTGGGTTTGCGCGTGTAGAATGCATGAAAGTAAACATATTATTAAAGAAGCGTAATTTAATATACATCAATTTTTTAAATAAAATTCTTTTTCATTCTCAGTAAGATTTTTTTTTTATTATGTATGTATTAATTTTTACAGTCCGGGAAAAAAAAATATATTATATATATATATATATATATATATATATATATATATATAACCATTAAATAAACATTACCGACCACCAACAAAAACTGTAAAATTATGAATAAAATGACATAACAAATACAGTCCCCCTTCCCCCCCCCCAACACACTTAACATAGATTCCAAAAACATAGTAAAAAACAGCAGAAATTGAATAACATAAATGGAATGATGGAAAATTGTAGAACTTAGACAGAATCACCGGGTCCCAAAAGCCTTAAGTTTCACAAATAAAATGTGTTGTTTCATCTTCATATTATCCATAAATTAGCTAAAGAATATTAATTTGGGAACTACCACACACAGAAAACAGAGAAATAAACCATTCAACACCAATTAAGTTCAAAATGAAACAAGATTAAAAAGGTTAGAGGGGGAAAAAATACCAAATTAAAATCCATACTGTCACAGCATTAAGTATAACAAATACACTCATTATGCATTTTATTCTCATTTAAGATAGTATACTTTTAGAAATTAATGTGATATTGTCCTGAGTAGGCTAAAATTTAAATACAAGTTAATCGTTAACTTTATTAAATATTAATGAATATGAATAAATTTAATATGAATTGATAAATATATAAATATAACTACACCATTATACATATAATAGTATCGAATCAACATCCATTATGAAATGTGTATTAGCAACGTAGTTATAAATAAAACGCCCCATTTTTTTAAAATTAACCATTGCTTATTACCCAGACAACGACACCCTCCTCCGTACTCTAACATCTACCCACCCAACCGTCCTATAATAGATTATTATTATTATTCTACAATTTTTAATTTTTTATAATTATTTTTTTATTTTATATATATTTTTTGTAATTTTATTTACACATGTGTTAATTTGTTTTTTAAGATCTTTTAAGTACTATTTATATATTAAAGAATATATGAATTTTTTTGGAAAACCATGATTTAATGCATCATAAATTAGTTTTTTAATATTATTGTTAATTAGATGAGAAGAACATAAACACTTTATTCTATATAAATGATTAAAGATTATATAACGATATACAGAATTATGAAGACAATATTTAAAATTAGTAAATGTATTAACTTTGAATTTAAATTCTTTGCGTTTATCATATAGATCTGTTATTGTTTTGTTTTCGTTTATTGTAATTTTAAGATCTAAAATGTTAATTGTATTGTTAGATAGGAGGTTTTCCGTTAATTCTAAATTAGTAGGATAATCTACTGGAAATTGAGAAATATTAGTTTGATCAGTGGCAATTAAAATTATGTCATCAATATAACGATATAAATGTGGATTACTATTAGCAAAAGTACGTTCATAGTGATATAAGTATAAATCTGATAATAAACTGGATGTACATCTACCTTGTGTGGTATACCGACGTTCTGTAAATATAATGTGTTATCTTGCAAAATTAATTATTATAGATAATAAAATTTGTTAATGATTTAAAATACACTATATCTATATTAAATGGTAAATCCAGTTTATGATGATACTTTTTAAATAATGCCTTTATAATATTATGTAGATCTAATAAATCTACATTATTAAAAATATCTTTGAAATCATATGTCGTTATATTGTTTACACATTTAAGATTTTTCATAATATTGACCAGTTGACAGTTATTTTTTATACAACGTGTATTATCAGTTGTTGTTTTCAGTATATATATTTGATTAAGAATTTTTAGTAGAAGTTTATTGGCTATATTATTATATGTATTGCATCTAATAGCTAGTCCTAAATTAATTGGTTTCTTATGAAATTTGGGTATAAGAACTAAATAAGGATAATTAAAGTTAGTAGAGAAAATATTTAATAGTTTATAATAACTTTGAATTTTACGATTGTTTACATTAACATTAATCATTAATTTTCAAGAACATTTTCATTAATTTTTCGAAAAGATTTATTAGACGAAATACAGGATGTAAGAATTTGATGATAATAAGATTTACATATGATTTCATAATTATTAGGAGATTTGTCTACATGTGTAATAACGTAGTTTATTATGTATAACGAGGTATCCTTTTATATATTTTATAAATATGTAATTTCTGTTAGCTAAATTTTTTGCAACGTTAGCAAACTATTTAAAAAAAAAAAAAATTATGCGCTGGGTTTATTGCTGCAATTGCGCAAAAACTTAGTGTGTTATCATATGCTTTCTACTCTTGTAGTTATTTGATACCTTGATATAAGAAATTCCATTTTATGCTGCATGTTTGTCATCTTTCATGGTCTATATTAAACTTCATTTCAACATGATCATATCACTGTTGTACATTATAATTTTACAGTTATGATTAGATGCTAAATTTATTAATTTATTGATTTAATTATCGTAATTGGAATACATGATGATTTGTAATTATATTATGGTTAATTTATCATTCAAATTTCTATGCTGCTATTGCGCAAGTTTTTATGAATGATCACTTTTTGTTATTTTATTTTCATTTAGAATTGCAAGAATTCTTTTTGAAACGCATATTCATTTACGAGGTATCTTTTATATATTTTATAAAGATATAATTTCTGTTAGCTAAATGTTTTGCAACGTTAGCAAACTATTTTAAAAAAAAAATTATGCGCTGGGTTTATTGCTGCAATTGTGCAAAAACTTAGTGTATTATCATATGATTTCTACTTTTGTAGTTATTTGATAACTTGATATAAGAAATTCCATTTTATGCTGCATGTTTGTAATCTTTCATGGTGTATATTAAACTTCATTTCAACATGATCATATCACTGTTGTTCATTAGTTATTAATAGATTTATATTTTGTATTACAAGTTTAAGGTTCCAACTTTATTTTGTATAATGTCAGTGTTATGTATTGAAGCTAAATTTATTAATTTAATTTTAGTAATTGGAAATAGATGATGAATTGTAATTGTATTATGGTTGTAGTATACTATGGTATATATATATATATATATATATATATACGCGGCATTGCTATAAAATTTTTCCCTTAATATTACATTAAAAATAAATGTTGAATGTCTAAGCCGCCAAAATATTTGGCTATGCAACAGTTTCTCAGGACACAGAAAACGATTGGGAAAATAGAACCCATTCATGATTTTAAATCAGCTTAATAATGTAAATTAATGTATTATATTATTTATTTCTCACTAATAAAGTTTTTGTGTTTTCAAAAATAATTGCAATGTATAATTTAATAATTTTTATTAGCTTAACAAATACACATATCGAAGTGCGTAGTATAAAATAATAATTATTATTATTGTTATAGTTATTACTGTGGAATGTGACGTACTTCCCTGAAAAAAGCGAAAATTATCTCAAAATTAATAATCGTTATCATCGAAATGAAAGAAATGTCATAACCTCAAATTATACGATAAGCTTTTGATGACTTACTATTTACAAAAACAAAGCGATAACACATCCAAAATGGATATCCAGTTCTTCGCTTAAAAATCTCTTCAGTTTCATCATTACGCATATCCTTCAATGCGTGATAAAAATGTTATGCTAATTTATTGTATTTATGTAAATTATTTATTTAATTGTACATTTACTTTAGCAGATTTTCTTTTTCAGAATCATTCTAATTGTTTGCGATTCTTTTAAACAGCATATAAAGAAAACATTTAGAAAGCCATTAAAGGATTAAAAATAACAGATCTTCGGAACTAGAAAATATAAAGGAAAGTAAAAGATATTCAGAGCTTTATTATGTTTAATAAACGAATACATTTTATCTCTCCCAAAAAATTTTCTAAATTGAACTATTTGCTATTACTGGAAGTAATGATTATATTATTTGAAATGACATAACCTTCATTTAAAGACTGAATAAGAAAAATGTTTTAGGTAAAATATAAAAGTAAATTAATAGGTATTTTACTAAGAAACACGTACAAGAATAATTTATTTTTTATAAAATTGTATCAATTATGGTAAAAATAAAAAAATATATATCGCCAAATTCTCAAATTTTTACAGTTATGCTGTTAACAGTACTGTAAAATTAACAGCAAAAACTACTGTAATTGCTTAAAAACGATACTTAATTGCTGAAAAAAACACTGCCGTGAAATTAACTGCATACAATGATGTAAAATTTACAAATGCGCTGATTACCCATAAAAACAAAAACAAAATAGCTGTAAATTTACAGCAAATTTTGCAAAAGTATTAAGTATTTCCCAGTAGCAACAAAGTATTGTGTATAATGATAAATGTAAAACTATTTTACTTTAGATAGCAATATTATATAAAAAATTTCAGAAACCTCTTCAAAGATTTGTTTGACTGCATTTAAAATATACCTTTTGCTAAGAAACTATTAACCACGTAACTTTTAAATAATGCGATAGTCGTGTTTACTGATATTTAAATAAATGAACAGCATTCAAAATTATGTTAAGATAATTAACGAAGATATATTACAAGTCTGAGCATTAAAAACCCTATCAGGTTACACTCATTTACTGAATAATCCTGTTTAAATGTACATTAATTACTCAACAAGATTAGAACAAATGTCATTTTAAATGACCACTTGGGAATTACAAAATAAAAATCAAGAAATACAAAAAACCCACGTTAAAAGAGAACCTATAATTATCTCGTTTTAACTACATAAGTGTTTAAAGGTTTGTTTCAATTAATGTAAATCTAATCAACTGAATTTGTTTCGCTTATCTTTTGGTTAGTTTCGAAATAATTGTCACATAATCACGATTTGATTGCGTAGCCTGCATTTATAATAAACCGGTCTACACAAGTTCGTACATATATACCTTTTTTTAATTAATGGTTGCGATTAATATGTAGTAGATATACAACTGGTCTTCTCTGATGAAGTTGTAAGTCACTGAATATCCATGATTTATTGCTAAAATTTTTTATTTAAATAATTAAATTTAAAAAATCAAAAAAACCCGACTTCGTAAAAAGTGAACTAATTAATTATTTTTCCGTCAATGTGAAACTATTTTTTATATTACTTACCTATTTTATTTTTATTTTCTTGTATTGATGACTTTTAAGTTGTGCTTAATTGTTAGTTCCTATCTATAAACGCTGTTTTGATGAGGCCTATAGATGTCTATGATGGTTAGAGTTGCAGTAAAGTTAGAAATCCTACCTACACAGCTTCCAGATTGTGTAATATTTAAACGGAGCTTCTGACTGTAAAATAGTCAATGAAACATAGTCTTCATTTTGAAAGACCTATCCAATGATATGCCACTCAATAGGTTGCGTATTTTTTTTTATCGTCTCTACCGCCATTTTGAATTTATAAAAATAAAAGCTAGCCTATAACCATCGGACGGTTAAGACGAATCGTAGAGACATCATTCATTAAAATCCATCCAGCCGTTGGGATGTTTCGAGGGTATAAAGAAATCCACATACCCATATACAAGTAAAACATATAACCCTTCTTTGCAGTCGGGTAAAAAGGGAAAAATTCTATTCGAGAAGAATTTATTCAAATAGGTTGTGAGAAACTTAAACATAACCAAATCTATATCCTAAAACTAGATAAATTATGTTAAACTTGTGTAGTATCGTATTTTAATTCGATATTTGAATTAAATTTGAATATTAATTTCATTAAATATGTAACGGGTGATTTTTAAAAGAAATTTCAATCAATCATTTTTTTTTTTAATTTCCGGAGTCTTTCAAACAGAAATTTTAGTTTTGACAGAATAAAATTCATGGTTTTCTTTTTTTTTTAAAAAAATACGAAAAATTTATTTTTAATTCAAAATGAATAATATATACAATTTTAACCTTACATTAATTAAAATTAATAGGTTTGAATGTTATGTTATTAAAATTCATGAATATTTTATCGTTAATAAAATTCCTTGCAATTTCAGTATTAAATTAAAAAAATTTGTTTAATCGAAAAAAGAAAATATACAAATATTCATTAAAGGGTTGTACCACCTTGAGAATTTTAAAAAATTGAAAATTTTTATTGACTATACATAAGTTGTTTATGCTTTTAAAATATTTCAAGCGTTTAAATATTTCAAAATTCAAATTATTTCTGGATTTATAGCTCTGCGATTATCAGAGAACTTTGATTTTCGACGAGTATTTTATAGCTAACATGAGAACCCAAAAAGAAACTAAAGAGGCCAATAAATTGAAAAAATGCTGCTCAAAAGGAGTCGGAGGACATCACTGGAAGACGTCCACAATTCTCTATATTAAAGATTTTTTTTTTTTTTTTTTTTTTTTTTTTAATATTTGGTTTTGCTGACGCGGTACTTTTTTTTTTCTTTTGCGTTTTTCTCGAAACTACTTTTTTTTCTCAAACTGGTGTACAAGATATTCAAGATATACTTAATCGATTTTAATGAAATTTAAACGACATATTCTTTATAATATTATCTAAGATTTAGCATAGGAATTTTTTTGATTGGGTGCCGCGTTCATTTTTTATAAATTTTTAAAACTCAAAATTTTGATAAAAATGAAGTTTTTTTTTTACAAACAGCTGTCATTTAAAAATAATAGTAATAATAATAATATTTTTCCTATGCTACATCTTAACTATTACCTTGCTAAATAAAAAATAATCTTATTTTTATTTTTTAGATAAGTTTCACAGAGAAAAACAAAATTACACCACCAGCAAGGATTTTCAAAAGAAATGGCTCTGCATTTTTTTTTTTTTTTTCAAAATTAGTCATAGAACTTCTAATATATATGTAAAGTAAATAATTATTATATATATAAATAAAAATAAGAACGGCTAATTAGTGTATACAATATATTAAAATACCTTCAATTAAAATAACATACTGCTCACAGTAATAAAATACAAATATATTCCAGCAGTTACGAACAATAAAAAGCTTGTTCATCATCAGGGAAATATCCAGGAGGAACCAACACGTTATAATATCTACATTACACAATTTTCAAAAACGAATATTCGAATTTTTATTGTTCGAAACTGTTGGAATATATTTGTATTTTATTACTGTAAGTAGTATGGTAATTGAATATTTTTTAATATATTGTATACACTGATTAGCTGTTCTTATTTTTATTTATTGTAACACAGTGTAATGAGTCCTTTTAGTGATATTATATATATGTAAAAGCTGCGTTAAAAAAAAATAGTATATACATTTATATATATACCCATATTCCTAAGCCCCCCAAAGTGGTGTAAACCCTTAAAGAAGAATCCAAAAATAGGGATAGAATTAATCCCTAAATAATACTGACTAAATAACGTAAAATGAGTTAGAAAAAATGTAGGCTGAAACATTCAAAAACTTTCTTGGTGTTTTGCCTTGATCTTATGATTTAAAAATAATTTAATAAAAAAAAAAAAAAAAAAAAAAAAAAAAGGCAGAAAAAAAAATTTAAATTTCTGTTTCAAATTGAAGGAGCAGTAGCAACAAAAAATTAATTTGTACAAGGATTAACACAATTTGTAAAAGTAAATAAATAAAAGTATATTTTGTATGAAAATAATTCATATTACTTAAGGTACACGGAATATAAAGAAATTGAAAATTTCGAATGAAATTTTCTTATAATCATACAAAAAGAAAATTACCTAATTAAATTATCAAAAAGAATTGTATAAAGTAATTAAAACATGTAAAAAGCATTTATTGATTCTAAGATAATCTTTATTTCTTTGTTACAGTTACACATAAAAGCTGGGGGAAATGACTTTCCATTTTATCGAGGAAATAATAATAAATTTGTGACAGGATTTTTAAAACAAATGTATATAAACTTTAATAAATCCTTTTCAGGTATATGAGTAATTAAAGATTACTTCTTAATGATATTTTTCCTAAACATGTGAAAGTATATAAGGTACGTCAAACAGGAGCAAAAACACGGACAAAAATCCTTTGATTAATAGCTGCTCTCATTTTATATGGCATCTCATGGCCTACAGGAATGTTGCTAAATCAGTTCAACTTAATGAAAAACTGTGATGTTTTTATAATCCAGGAAATGGCCCGCTTCTCACGAGGGGTGCTGGGTTTTTCACGATCTGGCGACACTTTTTATTGTATTGTTCGGCGGACAAAATAAATGATTAATCAGTTGAAAGTGATAGGATTTTAAGGCTACCTTGATGAGCATTGCGAATGATATTACGTAGGAGATTATTGATATGACATGAAAATAACCCATACATCAGTGATTATAAATTAATTGGGGATGAAAATAAATAGAAAAAAAAAATCTTTTTTTCTCCATGAGTAAAACCACAACTAAATTTTTCAGAATAAACAGTTGGCAACTCTTTTTATCAGGTGATTAGTAGCAGATAGTTATTTCCTTATAGAATATGTTTTACCGAAAGGGTAATATGTACTCTATGCTACTAATCACCCCGTAAAGAGAGCTGCTAATAACTTGCTCTCGAAAACTATAGTGGTAAATTTTCCCCACCATCTGGAAAAAAAAATCTACTTATATATAAATATGTATATATATTGTAGAAAATATAAAAATGCAAATAAATCGTAGTCAAAATTTACAACTGAAAAAAGAAAAAAAAATATGTATTTTCTACTGAAATACAGCGTAAAAAAATTTAACGAATCAAGTGCTTTGAGCTAAATTTAGAGTTTTAGTTTCAAAAATGTTTTTTTCTCTACCTATTGAAATCCTAAAAATGCAGAAAATTTTTTGGCGTTAGTAAATGCCCAGTGATGTGCTTTAAATTTGACCATTTCCTCTTACGATCCCTGCTTGGGCCTTTATTAATTTTCAAAATTGGTAAGCACCCGATTTATACATCCCACATTTTGATGTGAAATGTTTCAAGACAATTTAAAATGTATTCTAAATTTAACTGCACATTATAACGTTTATTCTAACTTTAGAACTAATTATTTTAGACGTTAAATACAATTAAATGTTGTTGCACTTTAGATTTTATGCAGAAATATGTTGTGATTATAGGCAATGGGAATTTAACAGATTTTAGTCAGATGAACTGCAAAATCCTCATTTGAGCATTAAGGTAGGTAGAAAGTAGATCCTAAGAAAAACTATGTCGTTTTTCAGAATAGGTATGGGTAAAAAGTTATTGCTTCGACAACTTCAGAAATACTGGAAGGTGATTAATATTGCCTTTATTACAATTATTTCGTAATGAGTTAGAGAGAGGCAGGGAGGAGAAAATAAAGTTGAACCTGATTTTTAATTACTGTTTCTTTAGCGTTAGTTAGAGCCTCTGGTTTTCCTGGATGTCAGGCTTACCTGTGACTCCTGGCACCGCCTCCCTCTTCATTCTCCGTTTTTGCCGGGTCAGATATTCGATCTGTCAACGAAGTATAGGGCACAGGGCACCCAAATTAATTTGGATGCTCTATGCGCCATTTTATTTGGAGACAGAATTGTGCTTCAGGTTCTTCAAAATGCAGAAATGGCTCTACAAGAGTTCTCTAACAGGGTTTTCAAATTCTTAGTTGTTTCTAAACCGTTTTTTTTTTTTTTTTTTTTTTTTTTTTTTTTTTTTTCGAAATTTAAAGTTATGTCCATTTTCAATTTTGTTGGAGGTTTCGCGTGGCGGTAACACGATCCACGTCGGTACTTCTTAAGCACCGCGTTGACTTGACTTAACCACTGTTTCACATTTTCCCTTTCTTTCCTATTTTTTTTCCTTCAGAAAATAGAGCCAATTAAAAAAAAAAAAGAAAGAAAAAAAACAGAAGTTCTTGTATTTATCTTTTCTAAAATAAATAAAAGCTGGTGCTATATTTTAATCTTCTAAACAAGACGGTCAGAGTATGTCCAGCGTAATCACACACATCAAAATTGTTCTCATGGAAAAGACTACATACATATGTATAAGTCCATTGTATGTGGTATAAAACGTGAACAAAGTTTATATATTTCTATACAGAAAACTCATTTCTCCTAGGTCAATATTGATGAAGATGAATTTTTTGAATGCAATAGCCACAAGGAACGATACAAAATCAGGATTTCATTTACAAAACATTTCTGTTATCAAAGATTAGGCTTCGACTGCTACAAACTACTATCAAATCAATGAAAGTGACACCAAACGATTTTGAAATTAGATTTTAAATTATACATATTTACAGTTACAATTAGTGTCGTGTAAACCAGTGGTCGTCATGCCAACCTTTCGACATCAGGGACAACTATTTAAATGGATAATCTAAAATTCCGCAAGTCATTGAATTTTTTTTTTTTTTTTAACACATATTTTTAGAGGAACGGTCAATCAACTTCTATTTTATAGTTATGAAAGGCATCTATTTTATGTACAAAATGCAAAAATGACTAGAGATGAAGTTTCGTATATTTAGTTCGAGCAGGGGCTCGTTCTCAGGAATATTATGGCTCAGAAAAAACATTTCTTTTTTCAGCTTTTTAGTCGTCCAATGGCAATATAAAGTTTATTTTCTGCCCAGATATAACACATAAAACAAAAAATTAACACACTTTGACCTTTGACCTTTGAACTAAATAATATTAATTATTATTATCCGTTTTTCAAATAAATAGCACATAGCATTTATTACCATAATTATCATAGCCAGGTACAATTTAAATTTTTCAAACTAAAATCGAAGATTTCAGATATATAAGAGCATTAGTTTTATTTATCTAAAATAAATGTTAATAAAGCATAAAACTGCAAATAATATCACACATTTTCGGTGGACCACCAAAATTTTTTTCGCGGACCACAGGATGACAACTTCTAGTTTAAACAGTTAAAAATCTTATGTTCTCGAAATTCTCCAACTTTGCAAGACTTCACTACTGTTCATACACGTACTACACATGCGCAATTGTTTATCGTAAGTTTATTAGTCGCTAGATTTTTAATAATCGGGCTTTTTTTCTTTTCTCCTCGTTTATGGCGTAACAGGAGCAACGTGCGATATTTTACAAACGCATTATTCTCTTCCTCGATCTACCACATAAAAAAAATACTGCGCTTTATTAAAAGAAACAAGAAAGAAAGAACAGAAAAAAAAAGAGCTATCTCAAATCATCTAAACAAGTAGGCAAAGCGCTGCTGTCAAGTGCAGTCCAATTATAAATGATGCGTCGAAAGCTCTAACAAATAAGTATCACTGTGTCAGAAGTTATCTCTTCTAAAATGCCAGTTCAAAGGTTAAGAAACATGCGATTAACAAAAACGCTTTTCAACGAGAAATTGCAGTAGCAGAAATGTTTTGAAGAAATTGTCAGGACTTGAAGCTTCAAGGCCATGCTCTTTAAATTTATTCAAGACTCAGTTCCATAAACTTATGAAATTTTGCAGGAAATATTTGAAAAGGAAAAAAAAAAAAAAAAACTGAAACAAAGCATTGAATAATTTTAAATTATAGTAAAGAAAAATGACGATTTAAAAAATTAAAACAACTTTGGCTAGAAAATTGGGTAAAGATACTTTGGTCTAGAATTTTATTTTTTTCCTCACAAATGGAACCAATCACGATGATGTGTTATCTAAAACGTCATAAAATTTATTAAAGTGTTTTGAAGTCACTACTTCAATATAGTTCATGTAGTATGCAATTTCAAAAAATAGATCTGAAATAAATAGATCTTAAAATATTCCTACATTCTGATACTATAAAATAAACATTTTATAACAAAAGTTCTTAATTTTTCCAGAGATAAATTATATCTCCCTAAAGTATTTATTTAAAAGACTATTTTATTTTTAAATCACACTGTTCATTCTTAGACAGATGGTGATTTTGAAATTTACTCATACAAATTTTAAAAGTAGTGACTAGGAAATATTGATATATATTTTTAATATTTTCCATTTTCTTTTCAAACATTATTATAAAGTATTTCTACATTTCGATTACAAGAATTGCTAAAAACTGGTAACAGAACAATACTCAGATATCACGACACGTTTATAAAGAGATTCGAAAACACATTTCGAAAACTAATTGAACAGTGCAACAAGATTTTCAACGATTTTTAAGACGTATGTTATTACTAAGGTATTTCCTTTTCTACATCTGATTTAACTTTTACCAAGCCAAATAAAGCATCAGCTTGTAACTGTAGTATATTACAGATTCCTTTAGGACCGTTCCAGACTGTGTAATTTCGGACACAATTCTGAATTCCTTTTTGCCGGCAAAGGCATAAGACTCGCAGGCATAGGTGTAGAGTATGGGCTCGTGGGGCTTGAGCCCCTCCAATAATTTAGAAGAATTTTTTTTTTTTTTTTATAATTAAAAAAAAAACTCTGATTTTTTATGTAATAATTTTATAAATATTTTAATGCTGCTTTTTCAGCAGATATTTTATGTACATTTGTCAAAGAGATATAAAAAAAAAAAAATAGAAAAAATAGAAATTTGGAGAAAAAAAAATTATTGAGAAAAACAGCATAACATTCCTTCAAAGATTTGTTTAAAAATATGCTGTGCATATTCGATTATTCAAATTTTTACAATGTTTTAAATTTTTTCTTTTGTTTATGTAATGCATTCAATTGCATTTTTTCTTTTTTTAAATATATACTATACTGTTTAAATTTAAAAGAAGATATTTTAAAAAAGTAATATTAAATAAGCATATATCTCCAATTATCTTACACTCACACACATGCATATGTTTGTGTGTAAAAGAGTTTTATTCGATTGGAGCTCTTTCAATAATTTTGAAAACTTTACGCCCATGCTGGTAGGTATTCAAAAATTATGAAACTAAACAATTTTCTCTGTTTCTTTTTAAGCAGAAAGTCTTTCAGTAAATGCTATCAAATTTGATATTTTAAACAGATTTTCCTTGACACTCATCCTCATGAAACAACAATCGCTTATAATTCAAGATGAATTCATTTATCGAATAACGAAAAAGCTGTTCAATTACAATTTACTTCAAAAGTCATTTTAAAGAAGAATGTCTTTCAGTAAATGCTGTCAAAGTTGATACTTTAAACAGATTTTCTTTGACAGCGCGGGAAGAGTAAAAATTCTGCGCTCATGAAACAACAATCCCTTATAATTCAAAATTACTTCATTTATCGAATAATGAAAAAAACTGTTCAATTACAATTTACTTCAAAAGTCATGCTTGTAAGAAGCATGCTTTTAAGTTTAAAAATGCGTCAGAAACCTTTCTGTTTCCACTTTTCTATCAGACCTTTCTCAAAAACATATTTTTGAGAAGTGTTTTAAACACATTTTTCGCTACTTTGAATATAGTACAAGCGACGTAAAAAAAAAAAAAAAAAAAAAAAAGACCTGCTAAAAAAAATCCTTGCCTTTAAAAACAAACATTAAAGGGTAGTTCTTGCAAAAAAAGACAGTATTCTGTGACATCGCAATTGGTAAGATAGCGATTTTTATAGCTTGGAGCCGAAAGGAAGAATACGGTCCATTTCTTTATGGATTATTAGCTGGAAACAAATTCTAAACTGTTTATATTCTTTTAAGTGTAAACGAAATTTTCTGTAATCGTCTGCATGCGGTAAGTACAACAAAATGCACAGTATTCCTGTGACGTCACAGTTGGAAAACGGAGTTTTTTACACCCTCGAACCGAAAGTGAGAATAGAGTCCATATGATCGTCAAATTAATTTTCACCATCAGCATGTTGACGTCTAATACTGGCGTGCTGCTTTTTCAAAAGGCGCTTTTTATATTTTAAGACTTAGAAAATACGCAACAAACTAAATCTTTTACTTGAGAATGATTTTTAAATTTTACTGAATTTTTAAAAGAAAGTTTCAGAGGACAATTTTTAAAAGAGCTGTATATTGGGCTACAGATGTCTACTTTTTGAAGGCAAAAACTGATTTTTAAGATGGGTTAGATTATGTTTAAATGTCCAACAATGTAGACGGGATTTCCCGATGGACGGGCATAGCTGAAGCCTCCTTTTAAACTGCATTCAAATTTGTTGTTAATAGCCAATAAAACTCACACGATGAAAAGTCATACGTCAAGCATAGATTATGAAACACGCTCCAACACTTCCAGCATACTTTAACATAACTTCGCCGTTTAAAATTAAAGAAGATACCCAAGTAAACATTTTAAAAAGCATACTTGAAAACCAGAGACATAACAACATAGCCTGAAAGATAATCCAATTCTTTTGGTAAGCGTTGTATAAGGATATACAGATTTGTATATAGTCTATAAAGTATGCTAAAATTTAGTTTAGTTAATGGTTTAGTTTAGGTAGAAAAAGCATAACACAATTGAAAATTCACTTTCAGCAATTTTTACTATTTTGTGATAGGTTGAACCAATTGTTGGTGCTCCAGTAGCTGCAACCATAAGATGGTAAAATTTTGATCCAACATTTGGAGCTAAGGTTCAATCGAAGCTCCAAATCTTGGGATGAGATTTCACCATCTTATGATATCACAGGGCACGGGTCACGGACAATAGAAATTTCCCCATCTCTAAATTCCTGCTGCAACCCATGAGTAGGGTAACTGTATTAAGCAGTTTATCGCTCGTTTGGTTAAATGAATATTATTTACTGTACAAAAAATAAGGATCGTTTAGAATTGGTTCCGGATGAACACAAAAAGAGAAAAAAAAATCGCAAGCAAAATAAATATTTATTTTTTCAATTATAATTTCTCCCTATTAATAAATATTTCATCTTTATTAATATTCTGAGCAAGAACAAGTTCTAAAGAAGTTCTAAAGAAGTTTTATTTAAGATAATCTACAATAAAAAAATATTATTGTTCAGATGTACTTGGGGTTACATGATATAGAATTGTACGCAACAAGTAAAATACAAGTATATTGATTATGATTTTATTAAAATGAATATTATAGTTTTCTGTTTTGAAAATTTGATACATCACAAATTTATAATATGCATATGTGTATGTGTGTGTATTTACTATTGAGAAGATAATAGAGAAAAGATACATAAATTTCTTTAAAAACAACTTTCTATTCGTTTTGTTTTTGAGAAAAAATTTCAACTGCTGATTTTTGTAACATATAGTTATATAGACTTTTCTGCATACCAGATAAGAAAATTATATTTAAAATTTGAATATGTCAAGTAATTTGTAAATTTTAATAACTTTTTAGCAATTTTGTTTTTAAATATTACCTTTATTCATTTAATGTTTCATAATAAATAATTTAATCAACTTCTTTTCCACATTTAGTACAAAAGTAAGTAAAAAATAAGTGCGTTAATAATTTTTTAATATTTCTAGGGTTAAAATCCGCATTTTTCTTTCAGGAGGAGGTCTTCCAGTCTTCTATGGATATAGTTTGTTTTTTCAATAGGTAGAAGGAATACTGGAAACAGAGAGGAGGAGGGGAGGGGGACTCCCTTCCTAAATGTTTGAAAATATATGAATTTTGGTCACTTTTGGCTAATTATAATCATTTGACACCTTTTAATGAAAATCCTGGTTACTCTTATGGGGGCCCCCTTAATAAGGGAGACCTGGGGCATTTGCCCCGCATGCCCTGCATAGGTCGGGCCCTGTGTGTTATGCTATTAGAAAAATATTTATTAATAATAAAAAATGTGGGGTGGGGGGGGGGGGAGACGGCAATAAATTTTACTTGTACTCTATTATGTCTGTATGTGCCGTATTATTGATTGTTCAATGTATCAGTTTATATAAATATATTCTTTTTATCAGATGTATAGGAATAATTTATAACGATCCTTTTTAGATTCTAGAAAAACAGAGCATAAATTTTATTTATTTCATCATGTTAAAAAGTAACAACTATTACTAAAATAAAATATTCCAGTTTATTTAAAATATTACAATTATTCCAGTTCCAAACTTGTAAATTATTTATCAAGATAATTTTATTGAGGTTGCAAGAAATCTTCAAAAAAATTCTGACAAACTGGATGATTAAAACTAATTTTTAAGATATGCTTGTTATGAAAAGGCAGGTTTACTTTGTGTAATGGGCCTTTCACTATTTAATAATGTCTTAATTATCTTAAAAACTTTTGCTCATAAAAAGTATTTAGAAATTAAAATAATACTCGTTTGAACAAAATGTCTTTGATTCGTATTTTATCATTTAAGACATTCACCTTTATTTAAATTTTCATTTTGTCTTTCCAAAAGAGTAACTTTTATTTGTTCTAAAATTAATTTAATTTCAGACTATTAAGTCAAATATAATAAACATCAATAAATTAAACAAGCAAACAAACAAAAAGGAAGGAAGGAATACATAGAAAAAGTTCTAATATCACAGGATACAAGAGTAATTTTTATTTAATTTAAAATTAATTTAATTTGAAAATGTTGTTATATAAGCAATTTACATAAATAATCTAATGAGAATAATAATTCAATAAAATAAAATAACAGATTACTACTTTAACCCTGTCGGGTCCGAATATTTTTCCATTTTGAGAAATAAATTATTACTTCAATAATGTTAATCATAGCTATCCCAATAGACTTACTGAAGTTTAACGAATATTTCATTGTCTGAAATCTAATGAATGTTTTGTGTACTATTAAATTCATTTTTATGTGAAAATAGGCTAAGCAAGATATTTTGAAGACGTTTGGAAAATAACGTAATACAACAGGATTTAAGAGAGTGTTAATATTGCTAATGTTTTTTACGTTTTATCATACATGATTCTTTCAGAAAAGAAACATATATTTCATATTCAAAGAGTGAAACATATGTATAAAATAAAGGGACCGCCAACGGTGTAAAAAAATTAAGTAAACATTTATTATTATTATTATTACTAAATGGCAAAACGTAAATGAAGTCGTAATAAGAAAGACATAGCCATAAACTATCATTTCTATATGTAAATAAACGGTCAAGTGCGAGCATTACTCGCGTATAGAGTGTTCCGTAGAATAAATATATGAATTTGCAATTGTATTATTAAAAAAAAAAAAAAAAAAAAAAAAAAAAAAAAAAAAAAAAAAAAACAAGTTGCTAAAAGAATACTAAGACTTTGTAAAAATCTATACAACGTAGGGTTGGGTATAACTATATATATTAGAAAAGTGTAAATGGGTATATCATGAAAGTTCAAAGAGATATGGAACCTAAATAATATCAAATATAGCTATTCGTATAACTGTTCTTTTAATATTATCCTAATCCGTTTATGATGAACTTAATTCGGTACTGACAATAAAAGCAGTGCATAGTTAAATTTCATTTGGCATTTCATGAAACTAAATTCAACGTAGTAATAACCTTTATTTCTACAGTGTAGCTAAAACAAAACCTTTGTTCAAAGTTTAAATTTGGCATTGTGCTAAGCGCACTTCGAATTGAGGTCTCAAAGTTGCAACGCCGCCTTAGTCAGTGCCGCGTTTTTCTAGATAGGTGTTTAATTAACTTTTAAAGTCACTCGAGGCGTATTGAGAGATACAATCAATGCAAACTATCGCGAATCCCACAGTATTTATGCGATTCATTCTAATTAAATCTTTCGAGGGCGATGCCCTTAAAAAACGGACACCTAATTTTAATTCCAAAACAGACAAACGGCACCAAGAATATTTAATTAAATTTTTCCTTTTATCATGTACGTGAAAATAAGCAAGTTCGCATTTTCTAATTAATTCGTTTATAAATTCCGGTGTCAGTTCATGATTTCGTAAGTTTATAAATAGAATTACGCCGTGTCGGAAAGGATTAAGTGGTCGCAGGAATCTTAAAGCTTCAAAATTTAAGAAATTTTAATTTTTTTTAGATGTTAAACTCCTATTTTTTCTGAATATTTTGATATAATTGTTTCCTTGAAATTCCCATTAGAACTGAAGTTTTGGTTTTTGAAATTATACCCGCTCAATAGCTGAAGCGGCATTTCCGAAACTTTAAAGTCATTATTTTCCAAATAGCGTTCTTTGGGCATAACGCGCAGGATGCCTCAAAAACTTCAGAATATTTTTTCATGAAATTTTCAAAGCATATATTTCATGTTAGTCTGTATAAACTGAACCTAAAATTTCCTTTTTATTGTTCAAAAAAAAAAAAAAAAAAAAAAAAATTATGTGATTTTACTGTTGAAGTTTTCAAAATTTTGTATTAGCTAAATGCAACATTGCATTAAAAATATAAAATTGCTTTAAATACAAATTTATTTAAGTTCAAGGAAATTATTACAATCTGAAGTATAAGTAAGCACCAAAATTTTCATTCTAGTTGCAATATTTATTTTGTAATCCTGCGCGTAAACTGTTATGCCATTTTTTTGTTCGACAAATGTCTAACAGTTTCGAGCCCCCTATAAATACTAATTCTGTATCTTGTTATTTTTTATCCCAATTAAAATTGTGTTTTAAAATCATATACATTTTAAGACATTAAATGTTGAAAATGGTCTTTTTTTCATTTTTTCCACTTTTTAGAGTCCCGAGACCCCTTAAATTAGTATGTTTTTAACAATTTGACGTTTATTGCTTTTATACTGTTACTGGACATTACATTACACATATATATCATTAAAAGTTGTTAACTAGGCACAGAGTACGCCGCCCCTGTCCTTGTGTATGTCCAAACTGACCGTACCTTTAAGGGTTAATATCTCGGCTAATTACCGATGATTTTTTTCGAAAATCATTATCAACAATGCTTTTATTCTTCTGCAACGATAGGTATATTCAGCGATGCTCAACAAGTTTTTTGAATGCCCGTAAATCAAAATTTGTGTACAACAGAAAAATGCTAATTACTCAAAAAGGTAATCGCTATAATTTTCCGGCAAGGTTTAAATTAACGTCTACTACCTCTAATTTTTACTTTTTACTTTTTAAGTACGGAACCCTAAAAATAACTAAATAATTGTTACAGCAAAATAATACTCGATGAAAAGACACGTACTATTAATAGTATACATCAAACCCGAAAGGGTTAAATATCAATATTTAAATTTAGTTACAGTATTTACATTTAAATAATGAAACCTGACTTCACCGATATATACAATATATGCTAAACGCTATATTATACTGCATAAAAATGAACTTTTGCTCTTTTTATAATATTATTTCTTTTATAAATATATATTTATAAAATATTATTTAAAAGGTAATTGGAAATGTTCACTTAAAATTTCAGTCATTCAGTGACAAATAATTACATATTGTATTTATTTTTTATTGTTTGTGCAGTTTTAATGAAATAAAAACTTTACAATAAAAGCTATATTAATTATATTGTATACACATATTTTATTGTTTTAATTTGTTAACTTTTTTGTCGCAACATATTTTGATGTTCTCACGCTTACAATCAGTAAAGAGAAAATTCGGGTCAGAGCTGGACGTCTGCACGGGTCGAATTTCCAGGACTAGGTTCAGCCCAGCCCGGCCCACACGAAAACTCTCTTGGCCCGGCCAGTGTAAAAGTAAAATTTCGGACAAAAATAAGTAAAAACAGATCTACTCCGGCCCATGAAATAAATAATTAGATATGATAGGTCGGGTCAAACTTTTTCAGTATATTATAGATTATGTCTCTTCAAGACAATTACACAACAGCAACCTTAATTATTATTTAGAAACTAAAGACTTTTCAACATTCAAATAAAGATTCATTAAAAAAAATTGACGTAATTTAGAATAAAATACAAATGAAAGTTGTATAATAAAAATATATTTTTGAAAATATTTCTTTGTAATTTATTATGGCAGTTCTCAAATCCAAAGGAACTAGTTTCTGACACATTTCTGAATTAATTATTGACCAGAAATGTATAAAATGGGCAAGTGTTCTTATTCAGGACCTTCGTAATCGAATGGCTTTGCCCATTTTTTGATAAAGGCAAAAGATCTATGAAAAATACTGTCAAAGTTAGCATTTTGAATAAAATTTCACTAAATGATTGTGTTTTTCATTTTTTGATAAATAAATTACTGATTGAGTTATAAGCGATTTTGATCACGTGAAAAACATATTTTTCACCATTTCTTGAGTGGTTAGTCTTCTTTCGCGCGGAAATTCGGTTCAAAACACCCACTTTGACACTATTTTCTGAGAGATCTATTGCAAAGAATCTGAAAAGATGCGTTTGCAAAAAAAAAAAACAACGGAAAAAACAGTTAGATTAGATAGTTTCTGAACAACAACACTTGCTAATTTTAAGCATTTCCGAACAAAAAACCAATTGTTGGTGCTCCAGTAGCGGTTGTACTACGCCTGGCACGGTATAATTACTGCCTCCCTGCTACTGCTTCCCTACAAAAAATTTAACAGTGAGGCCAAAACGTACTTTAATTCTTTTGTACAGATTTTTATCCCACATATTAAGCTGAAATTTTATTCAGCAAAAGCACCCTTCCCTTACTATACTAAATGTAGTAAAGCTTGAAAACGCATAACTACAAAAAAAAAAAAAAAAAAAAAAAAAAAAAAAAACCTTTAAACAATTCACGCACATGCCCATCAGCAACGGTTACAAATTCTTTTGTGTAGAACTGTATATGGTTTATATAGAATTTATACACACCACGTAATGTGCAATCATTTATGAGAGTTTAAAACGCATACCATAACAGAAAACGCATTTTCAGCAATTATCCCTAATATACAATATCTCGGATACAGTATTGTATCCGATATATTTTATGTATCCCTGTAAATTAACAATAAATGCGATGCACATCATATTCTTCTGCTACCATCTCGTAGTAAACTTCACTCAGTAATGTAGGGGAGAGAGTAATGAATGGGCCATATGAGGATGAATGGGCCATTAACAAAATATGCGAAAAAGAATTTGCGTAAAATTATTTTAGATGCCACCAATAGATGAAGCTATTTGTTCTACGAAACTAATCAAATTTTTCATTGTTTGGGAGAAGTCATTTTCCCACTAGAGTATGATGGTCAAGAATCTGATTGAAAAGTAAATTTTTTCCGTTTTCAGTAAAATAAATAAGCTAAAATGTATCTATTATTTCATTGCAGATATGTGTATTGGCAAGTCTTTGCATATCTGTAAACTAATTTTAGGCTGTATTTAGATGTTATTTGAATTTAATGTATTAAAAAAACCTGAATATATTCCAGAAGTTCAGGTGGGGCTGAATGGGCTTCTATATCATGGTCATGAATGGGCCACTATATCATGGTCATGAATGGGCCACTATATCATGGTCATGAATGGGCCACTATATCATGGTCATGAATGGGCCACCTTTGCCCTGATCATGAAAATATGGTTTTTCTTTCTTTTTTTTTCTGATTTTCTCTTTAATATGAAACATACATCTCTGTAATGGATTTAGTTTAAATTACTGTCTAGTTGGAATAGGTTTATAGTGATGTCTAAAAAATAATTTGCACATTTTCACCCTAAGAAATATCAGTTATTTATTAGAAACATAAGTTAAATTACATAAATGATTAAGATGAACTGTCCAGTTGTTGACCACACCTACCAGTATTTTTTCACTTGATATAAAACTAGAATAATTGTTTATATTCTGAATCTTATGGGTAGAATAAATAATACCAGAAATTCACACTAAATAGTCAATTAATAGTTCCAACCCTGTTACAACCATGTATAATTAATATTAATTTTGAAAAATATAATTTTCGTTAAATCATAATGTGTATTATCTATTATTTTTATGTATATTTTATGTTCTTTCTTTCTTATAATCTCATTATTTTGTCATTTTTCTGCTACAATTATGTGATTTAATAATATCATTTTTGATGTTCATAAATTTTTATAAGCATTGTGTATTACTTACTATTTCCGTATTCTTTGATCATATCATGTCAAGTACCATTTATTTTGTCATATTTGGTGAATAAAAGATTAATTCCACATTTTTTAATTGAATTCATTTAGTGGCCCATTCATTATCTTCAATGGCCATTCAGCCCTACGGGTGGGGATGAATGGGCCAAATTTCTATATTTTTATTTTCTAATATCATTCATTATAGACATTTTCTAATCCAATTTTTATGCCTTTTTTATATAACCAAATAAGTAAAGTAACTATGAAGAGTTAATTCTGAGCCAAAAAAAAAAAAAAAAAAAGTATTAGAAAAAATTACAAAAATTAAAAACCAAAAATTGGCCCTACGCTGCGAACAGTTTTCCCCGTAGACCATTATATAACCAAAGTATTTAGTATGACCCTGTAAATGGATTTTAAATCCTTTGCCCCCTATATTCCACAGAAAGCATGTTATGGTTCACTTCAGAAATTTATATCAGTTTTATTGTGTTTGCAATAGAATAATATCATTAAAATACGTCGCAAAATATATTTTTTTCATAGAACACAATACAGTGGAGTTCCCTTGTATACGTGTATAGTATGTAAGTGCTAAACATAACACTTTCTAAGAACCATCTTGTAGTACACCTCAATAATGTATATGCATTTCATTATGCTTAAAAATGTGAAACATTAATTAAAAAACACCGCTAATGATTTTTCCCCCATAGACAATAATGTAACAGAAAACTTTTGAGTGTTCCTGTAAATGAACTATGAATGAATGCTTACACACTTCATTTTGAATACGAAACATGTCATCGAAGCCTCAGTAACGTTTATCAATTACATGTCAATCCGAGTATCACTGCAAAAAAAATCTGTAATTTTTACAGAAAAGAATTGTAGTATATTTTTTTAATTGTGTTTTTGTAAAAAACTTTTTTTTTCAAAACAGTTTTTTTCTGTAAAAGAAACTGAATTTTATATTTTTTGAAGAACAAATCTGTATTTTTTACAGAAAAAAAAACTGTTTTAATGAAGAATTACAGCTTTTTTCTGTAAATTAAGCGGTTTTTTACTGGCGCCAAAAATGACAGTTTTTTCCTGTCAATTTGACAGATTTTTTTTTTTTTTTACAGTGTAGAGCAGACAGACAAACCGAAGTCGAACACTTTTCAACTATGTTAGAAAGTGTAAAAAAAAAAAGGAGGGGGGGGGGGTGTATGCAAGATTCAAGATTAATAGCTTTTGTCCATGAAGTGTATTAGTATATAGGAAATTTGTTTACATAATCTATTTAAGATTAACAAGACTTATTGTAAATTTCAAAAAAGAAATTTATATAACTCCATTCATGTATTTATTTAATAATCAAACTGCTGTATAGTTGTGTTGCTACATTTATTCAATAAGGAAATGTTTCCTTTTTAGCTTGTCATTGTTTTATCTTTAAGACAATTCTTTTTTATTTGAATTTTAAATACATAAAATTTATGTTAATTTATTTTGCGTGTTTTACGATGCAGTGATGAAGGAAAGACAATATAAATAGATATCTGAATGTCTTTTGTTCTTAAGCAAATCTGTGTAAACTTTTTCCTGAAAATTATTTAACACGAATGTTTATGACATGTTTATATATATATATATATATATTTATATTTATGTCCTTTGCGGATTATCTGTAATTGAGAAGAATATTAACCTTAGGTGATACCGAAGGCAAAATTTGCGCCACCTATAGTATTTTAATATATATTTTTGCATTAAAGAAACTGTTCAATTGTTTCATGGCCAGAAACATGCAGTCCACCTTGTATGTAAACAGAAACATAGACCAGTATTCATCAGGAACCTCTTTATAATATCTATGAATACGTAGAGAGGTGGGGGAGTGGACCTAAACAGGTATATAACGTATACATGGATTTAATATGAAATGTGACCATTATATATATTTACATGTATTAATTCATCATACAGTCAAATCTCTTTAATTACAGAAAATAAAATACCATTTGAATCGTTTTTACAAATTTTGGTTGGACACTGCGTGGTCCTCTGAGCCTCAGGCTATCACAGCTAACTATGGTTACGCAACTGAAATCATTCAAAAAAAAAAAAAAAAAAAAAAAAAAAAAATGCGAACATTTTTATACGAGCACATAGATTTCTTTGAGCTTCGGTGCAAAATAATAATAATAATAATAATAATAATAATAATAATAATAAAATTAAATAAAATGACTACAACATTGTCAATTTTTATTATATCCTGTATCATGTAGCACAGCAAATTATAACAATCTTTGTATAGGAATTCAGAGGCGTAATATCCAGGGTGTCCACTTTCAACGGTGTCCAATGGCTAGTTCCTAAACCGTTAGTCATAGACATATAGTTCCAATTACAAAAATGTTTTAAATGAGCTAAAGTAATATTTTAAAAGCGATTTGAGACAATAAAAAGAATTTCTTATAAAGTTACGAAATTTAAATTTTTATACGACCCCCCCCCCCCCGGACCTATAACTTATATTTAGTAAATTTTTCCTCACTGAAAAGTAAGACAAAAGAAGTCCCGTTCATGTGACACTAAAATTAACTGAGTTATGAAACGTTAAAAATGTATGACTCATACCACATTTCTGTATCTGAACACAGATGAGTTCCGCCATGCTTTGAGGAGTCATATAACAAGTGCTTAAAGTATTGGAAGAACTTATTTCTTGTGTATCTGCGATTTGAAAAAAATCGTACAGGCATTACGATTGAGTTAACTTTTATTAAGTTTCAGATTGGCTAAAACAATTGTATTTTAACATATGTTTTGTTATGTAAGGATTTGAGACTGTTTCTTTTTACAAAAATTATGTTATTTTTATAAGTTTTTATTTAACTTCAACGACCGTATATATGTTTTTCCAGTTCAAAATTTGCACTCGAACTTTAACTCACTTTCAAATATCCGATCGAGATTAAATTTTACATACTGACGTAAATCTAATGACAATCTATTTTCCGTGGTTACCATTTATACTTATTTTATAGGATAATATAAAAAATTTTTGATAGATTACCGCCAAGAAGTTTAAGAAAAAGTTTTAAATTAGATGACACAAGACTGCGATGGTTGTGTTTTTTTTTTTTTTTTTTTTTATGTATTTTTTAGCACTGAATCCGAAAATTACCTTAATTTTTAAGCATCATGTCAGGATTTTTCGCAAATCATAAATTGTCAAAGTTAAAAATTAATAAAAATCGGATACTATAAAATAGAGGAGATGACTGTATTTTTTAAATTTTGATAACTGGTTTTTATGCACTTTTTAGCACTGAATCAGAAAATGACCTTCATTTTTTAACCATCACGTTAGAATGTTTTTCAAATCGTAAATGTCAAAGTCAAAATATAGCGAAAATCTGACACTATAAAACAGACGTAAAGCTTTTTGAAATTAAATTTAACTTTATTTAATTCAATAATTCATTCAATTTTTTGGCTTATGCTGAGATTCTTATAGCTAAACAGCTGAGGGGCCGATGAGGTGGGGGAGGATGCTCAATTTTAACTTTAAATTTTTTAACTTTGAAATTTACAATTTGCGAAAACTCCTGACGTGATGGTTAAAAATGAAGGTTATTTACGGATTGAGTTGTAAAAAATACATAAAAATCTATTATCAAAAATTAAAAACACAACAGATCTATTTTATAGTATCAAATTTTCGCTAGTTTTTTTTCTTTTTTTAACTTGCGATTTGTAAAAAATCTTTACGTGATGGTAAAAAATGAAGGTCAATTTCGAATTCAGTGGTACAGAATACATAAGAATCAATTATTAAAAGCTAAAACTTAATTTTCATCATTTTATTTAACAAAAATTTTGGAGTTTTTTTTTCTTCCTATATGTTTATTGCAAATTGTATATTTTGCATTAATATGTCAGATTGATTTAAGATTTCAAATTTATATTGCAATGTTAATTTTACTCTCAACCATTATTATTATTTTTTTAATATTCTGACAAAATTATATTTCTACTAAATTTGTGAATGACCCCTAATTTCCAGCAAAAAATATGCTTCAACTTTAAACAGTTATTACTCGGTCAATTTTAATCGTAGAATAACGGGATTTTTTTTTTTTTTTTTGGTCTTACTTGTCAGTGTAACAGGAAAATTTTACTAAATATAACTTATAGGACAAGGGGGACTGTATAAAAATTTAAATTTCTTAATTTTTTAAAAAGTGTTTTTATTGACTCAAATTGCTTTTAAAATATTCCTTTTCCTCACTTAAAACATTTTTTGTAATTGGAACTATATGTCTATGATTAACGGTTTAGGAATTAGCCATTGGACACCGTTGAGAGTGGACACCCTGTATTTAATTTGATCAAAAATAATAAAGAATGGCTCATTATAAGCCGAATCCAGATTTTTTTGTTCATAACTTTTGCAATAGGGGAGATAATTTAGCGACATTTTTAACAGCACAACTTTGCTTTGAATGAAATGTGATGACATCGCTCAAAAAGCTGAAAATGGCCACTATAACGGCGAAGATGGACGGTCGATAATATATGGAAAGCAGCAGACAGATTGTGCCGCTCACCCAATTACGATGCAATTCCAGCGCTTCCCATGATGTCATTATACATTTCACTGAAATCAAAGTTCGTCTAATGAAAATGTCGCTAAAATATCTTTATCGTTTTTAAAGTTATGATCGAAAATGCGAGTACAATCTGGAATGAGACACCCTGGTGTATTTTTGATTGAATATATGGGTTACGACTAGTGCTGCCAGGTGTTCCGATTTCTGCTGATGTCCCGATTTTTTGGTGTTACAAGACCGCCCGCGGAACCCTTGCTCAGGATGCCAAATGTCCCGATTTTTCAGGATGCATGAATTCTTCTAAATTATTTTTAGCACCATGCTATTCATTAGTCTATAACGATTTAAACTTAATAAAGTGAAATCTGTAAAAACAAAATCTGTCTGTAAGGGAACATTTTATGATTCCGCCGAAGCGTACAAATGTACCTGCTAAAACGGAATATTTTTCCGATTTCTAGCTATTTTGTCGTTTAGGTGTAAAACCTTATGTATTTTGATTGATAAAACTTATGAAAATGGTATTTGTGCATAGGAATCCTACCTGAAAAGTTAAAATTTCATAGTCCCTGCCTAATCAGTACCATATAATTATAACTAATCAATTAAAACCCTCCCCAAAACGGAAATTTTTTTTCAGTTCCTAGCGATTCCGTTTTCACATATTTTACTTGAGAAGATAATTCTGTTTATTACTCTTTCGTGTCCGATTTTTTTTTTCAATTTTGAGACAAAATTACTTTTACTTTAATAATGTTAATCGTAGCTATCCAAATAGATTTACTGAAGTTTAAAGATTATCTCATTGTCTGAAATCTAACGAATGTACTTATTTTATGTACTATTCAATTCATATTTATATGATATTAGGTTAAGAAAGAGTTTTTGGAGACGTTTGGAAAATATCGTATTACAACAGGGTTTAATAGATATTACAACTTTCTAATGCTTTTTTGCGTTTTATCACACATGATTCGTTCATAAAAGTAACCTAATATTTTAAATTTAAAGAGTGAAATATATGTATAAAATAAAGGAATCGCCAATGGTTCAAAGAGAATTAAACAAATTATTATTATTATTAAACAAATTAATTATTATTATTATTATTATTATTACTAAATGCCAAAACATAAATGAATTCATAATAAGAAAGGCATAGCCATATACAATAATTATTATATGTAGATAGTAACAAAAGTAATTGTTAAGACAAAATAATACTCGATGAAAAGACATGTACTATTAATAGAACACCAGACCCGAAAGGGTTATTACAGTGAAACGTTCTACCACAGAGTTTCAAGCGCCCGTAGAAAGACTCCATTTTAGGGAGGTTTCCATATTAGCAGGTATAGTTATATTTATTCAGTAAGGAAGATTAATACTTTCCTTTATAGACAGGATACAGTTTTCATAGGGTTTACTGCATTTTTATGTCCCGATTTAAAAGCCACTGTCCCGCTTTTATTGTCTCTCTATCTCGCTTTTCGTGACATTGTACTATACTAATTACAAGCCAAAACTCCTTATCCTTTTAAATGTTCTTTATTATTGAAAGCATCCTCTTTTTACGCCACTGAAGTTATATATAGTTACTGTCTAAATAAACAGACTACGCGAAATTCGTCCATAATGTAAAGAAAATACCGGACAAGGGGGAAAAAAGGGGGCTGCACAATTTTAGATGAAGATTGAAATACATTAGGCTTTTACAGTTTAATTTTACTGGCTAATCAATATTCAAATTCATTGCGAAAACACAAACTGATATTTCGTCTTTTCAAATACAACCATAAATCTTTTAAGATATATCAGTGTCAAAAATCAAGCCTTGAAGTGCGAAACAAAGACAAAGTGAAATCGCATTTAGATGATCACTTAATTGCAATCACTGGTTTCACTTCAAACATATTTTACAAAGTCTCATTTAGCTTGAAATCCCAAACCAGTGATTGCAATTAAGATACCGATGATAAAGAAAACGGACATAGATAAATAACGCGATTTTCCGCCTAAGCCGCCAAAATATCTGTCAGGCATTCGATTTATAGCAAACTCGCACTTACGGATCAGTGTACCATGTCGGCAGACGTACTAAATGAAACTGTGGTACTATAAAAGGATGAGACACTTATTTCAATTCATAAATTTCTCAACAAGTCAAGCGCGAAGCTCTTTTTGTACAGTTCACTTTTAGTCTTGTACTACATATTTAATTTCATGGATGCCAAACTAAAGCCTTTGTGGAACTGATAGCTCTTATATATAGATTGTTCAAAAAACGCGGATCTTGATTAGTAAATGCGAAAATCGAGTTTGGCTGGAATGATAGAATTAATAATTCAGTTTTGTTCGTGTTGCATCATTTGCTGAGAATTTATATCCTTGGATCCGTACAAGCATGGGAATCTGTGAAAAATTGAGCCAGCAAATCTTGCGTAAAATCACCGAAGCTTAAATACGTCAAATGAAATTTTTTTGTAAATATTTGAAGAAAAGATTCGCTAAAGCAGAACATAAGGATGTCGCAGTTGTTAATGCTTTTAATTTTGACAAATCTTACACTTCAGGAAATCTGATGTCGGACAATAAGAAAAACTGTATCATACTCAAGTTAGATATGAAACCATCTAGAATTACAGCAAAATAGATCGACTTAATTCAAGTTTGGACATAAGGAATATTTTTATATATTTGTATTTGATCCAATTACCAGCATGCTATAGTAAAAGAGCAATTTTTACACTTTATTATTATGAATAGTTAAGAAAGGTAAAAATAAAAAAACAATTCTCGAATCATGGCTCTATTGAAAATTGAACATGTTATAATAATTTATGTAACAAGTTCCTCAGATTCTGAAGAATTTTTGAAGGCTTAGCCTACAACCCATAACTTCTAAAAACTGTATAATGCGCAACTATAAAATGCACATTAATAATTCGGATACAGCTTAACAGGATTTTTCATACTGTATACTGATTTTATTCATATTCTTTCCAAATCGTAGTACATGGCGCGGTAATACTTAGAGTGATGTTTACATTCAACTACTGAAGTAAGGAAGTGTTGCATATGATATATAGTAAATGCAAATTTTGTCGTTAAAAAAATAACGTCGATGGTACCATTTTTTAAGTTCTGCATTAACCCATATTAGAGCTATGGCGTGTATTCGTAAGATCTAAAACGTTCATAAACTGATTTTGTTAATTTATTTTATCGGTTGATTGATTGATTTATTAAAGATCACAATTTTAATTAGATGATATTTAGATTATAAGGTTAGTTGGGGTAACTGGACCCACGAGGTAACTGGACCATAGGCTATTTTATAAAATACCGTTGATGTATTTTAAGTTTTAGCTTTTGTGAACAATGCCCCTTAACCTCTACTTCCTAAAATAACGTATATCAAGTCAATCATAACTCTTTCTTTGCTGCAATAGGCTGTCGAAAATTTGCGTTTCTTTTTTTAAAAGCAACGTCAATTTGGTTGAACTTCCTCGGCTTTTTATTAAAATACTGTAAGTACTTTTATTAAACAATCTTTTTTTTTTTAAAGATTAGGCATATAACTACGTTAATATTATTAGGTAGCTATACATATTTACTTCATGTTTCAAATGTAAGCCTGGTATCCCAGTTACCCCACAAATTTTCAAGAATGGGGTAACTGGGACATGTATCCGGGGTAACTGGACCATGCTGGATCCAATTACCTCGATAGTTATAAATAATTTTTTTGAGTTTCTCTTACAACGGGAAGTAAATTTCTCCATTGTCTTTTGCTCACAATAACGAAAATTATAGGATACCTTATCAAAATTACGTAATAAAATTTTAAAAAAGCATACTGGGTGATATCATACCAAATTTCTTGACCCCTTGAGAGGCAGTGATGCAGTTATGGCATCACATAATTATAATTCCTAATTCCCACATTGGCACCGGAATTTTATAATGAAAATTTCACCTTTATGTCACCAGTACGCGAAAATATACTCTTTCTTGTTTTCAAATAGATTCTCTTGCAAATACTGGTGTCATTAAATTATTTCAACATTTTTCGAATACAAATACCTTGCCCCTAAAAGCGAGATAGCCAAACCTTGAAATTGTACGATATACAGATAAAGTACTTAGTACTTACGTAGCCGTTTGTTCATAGATTTACCTTGCTATTTTTTCCCTTAAAATACCCATGTGACTTTTATACTTATTGACCATATTAAAGTACATAAGTACTTACTTAATTTTTATGTTTTTGGTATAAATAAATCTAATATTTTCACTTTTAGTGCTTTTGTTGACAGCATAGGTTTCCCTTACAATGCTCTTTATTGACACATAATTTACATGATCTGCCTGGTTTAAATTTTTTTAAAGTTGTTTACACTATTTCAAACAGGATCTGATATTCCACATGAAAAAAAAATAAACGCGTGTGGAACATAGACCCTCCTGGTCCAGTTACCCCATTTTTATGGGGCAACTGGACCCATGAGGAAAGAAAGGTGAAATATGCATATTTTCATATTTTTAAATATTAAAATGTAATTTTGAGCATTTCTGTCTGATAGAGGGAACCTAACTGAACACATTTACAGAAGTTCAGACTTTAATTCAAATGAACATTAGCTTTTTGAAGCTGAATTGTCAGAAGCTCCAGAGTTTCATTGTAAAATCATGGCCCAGTTGCCCAACTAACCTTATATTGAAAACTACATTGACTCTTATGCTGCAGAAATTCAGTTTTACTGCTTTTTAAGCACTGGATTCTAACAGATTGCCTCCCTATATGTAACCTGTTACCGTTAGTATATTGAAGAAGATAAATCTGTAAATCACATTAAATTTTAAATTCATTTTTTATGTTAAGAACTATTCTGTTCAGGTCTTTGCGCAAATTGCTTTCTAAGCAGATCAAAAGCTTCGAACTGAAGTTCTTGGGATTCTTTTTAGCCAAAGTTCTTTTTGCACTAGATGATGTCAAATATTAGCTTGAGATCCCATAAATTGTTTAAAATTAGTGTTACGTTTACTTAGAAATTATACTTGAAGGTATTTCAATCCCTGACCAAATCAACATGACTGAAATTCACCGGCCAACGAGCAAATTGAACATATTTGGATTATTTTGTTATGAAAGTGCCTATACTAGCTACTGTGTCCTTCAAGATACTTTTATGTTTTCTTTTTTTTTAGGGGGGGGGGTCAGCGGATCATGCAGACATTTAAAACGCCATCTTTTAAAATTTTCAGTAAGAACAGAGATTACAAATACTTAATAGTATGCCTCTAGCATGTTAAGTTTCCCCAATCATGACACAGAATCATTGAAATAAGTCAACCTCTCCTGTAAAATTTTAGAAACATTGAGATCTTAAGGTTGTTCTCAAATCCAAAGGGTCAACTTTCTGACATAAGTTTTAAATCATGTTTCTTCGGAAACGCATGAAACTAGAAGGTGTTGTTATTCAGAAACTATGTAATAGAGCTGTTTTTTTTTTTTCGTTTTCTTGTAAACGCAATAGATCTTCCAGAAAATACTGTCAAAGTGGACATTTTGAACCGAACTTCCGAACGAAAGAAGAAAATCCAGTCAGTAAGGGGAGAAAAATGCCATGTCACGTGTTTTTTGAGATGTTAAACTCCTATTTTTTCTGAACATTTTGTTATAATTGTTTCCTTAAAATTCCTATTAGAACTGAAGTTATGTCTTTTACATTTATACACGTTCAATAGCTGAAGCGTCGTTTAGGAAACTTTGAAGCCATTTTTCTCCAAATGACGTTTTTGGGCATAACGCGCACGATACCTCAAAAACTTATGAATATTTTTTCATGAAAGTTTCAAAACATATGTTTCATGTTAGTCTGTATAACCTGAACCTAAAATTTCCTTTTTATTGTTCAAAACAATATTTTTAGGTGATTATACTGTTGAAATTTTCTTAATTTTGCATTAGCTAAATACAACTTTGTATTTAAAATATAAAAAAGCTTTTAATACAAATTTATTTAGGTTCAGGGTAATTATTATAATCTGAAGTATAAGTAGGTACCAAAATTTCCATTCTAGTTGCAACACTTATTTTGTAATCATGCGCGTAAGCTGTTATGCCAACTTTTTGCTCAAAAAATGTCTAACAGTTTGGAGCCCCTTGTAAATGCTAATTCTGCTAATTCTTATAATTTTTTAAATACATGAAATGAAAGAACATACTTATATATTTTATTCCAATCAAAATTGTGTCTTAAAATCAAATACATTTTAAGATATTAAATGTTGAAAATGGTCTTTTTTTTTTTTTTTTTTTTTTTTTTACTTTTCCAAATTTGAAGAGTCCTGAGACCCCTTAATGTACTTTAAATCTATTTTTCTCAATACTGATGTTCCAGCTTTTTTTAATTTTTGAAATGCTCCTTACAACTTAATTTTTGATCAAAATTCAGGAAACTGATAAGGAAGAATCCTGATATTGCTTAAAAAGAAGCTGTGTATGCATTTTAAAATTCGACTTCAATCAAGACAATTAAATTTGATTTTAAACTTATTATAAGGCAGAATTTTGATGAAAATCGTTATGGCATTCAGAAAAATAACTACTTAAGGATTAAAAAATCGATACACAGATTTGTTTGTAATAGAGTTTTACATGATTAAAATCCAAAATGGAGGAAATATCTAAAAAATTAAGTCTCAAAGAGCATTTTAAAATTGCGTTTTAAAATTTTAAAAGATCTTAAAATTATAAAAAGATTGGACATTTCTTTTAAAGTGTTCTTATATACTTACGGTGAAATGTATATTTGCACAAAATTTCGAATCTCTATTATGGAAATTAAAAGAAATTTTTTTAAACGTCTACCGTCTCCTTAAGAAACAAAGTTACGACACCTCGTTGTGTCGTCTTTCCGTGGTACATCAGCCAGGCCCAAAAACTTTCTGTAACCCCCGGTAAAACTTTCTGTTGCCCCAAAAACTTTTATTTCTTTGATATTCAATTTCTGCCGTTTAGTTTAAATCTACAAATTATAGCTCTTAATTCAAAATTGAATTATTCTTCTTAAAAATCTCTTCGCAGATTAATGGCACTATATTTACTTAATTAGCATTTAACAGTTCATCTTATTACAAAAAGAGCAGCTTCCGTCGTTCCGGAATCATCTATATCATCTGATGATGTCTTAGACATACCCTAATTCGTGAATACCTTAGCCTTTGTATCATCAAACAAGGATGGTAATACACGACAGTTCATTTTATAGTTGAATTAATATACAAAAGATAATGGATAAATAAAACAGCATACAGGATTACAAAGAAACATTTTTATCTATGAAATGATGAGTGCAGTATGACAGGTGTAGAATACAAAATTTTCCAGCGGTGACAACACAGGATGTGTAACACGAGGATGAAAGGCAGGAAAAATATGTCCTCTTGTATTTTTTGATTTTTTGAATGACAATTATCTTCTTATCTAAGATTAGAATAACGATAATCTCGAAGAACCTTACAAAAGTGATTTCATTCCTCTATTATTTGAAAGAATAATGGATGATTTATTCCACTTAACTCGATAACAGTTTGTTTTGTTAAGTTCGGTGTAATTTACTTAATGATTATCAATTTTGTTCATTTATTAAGGAAAATATCATCCTTCAATAAATTGCATTCAGTCTGGAAAAAAGATAGTCGCTGAAAAAAGATGCATATTGATTTATTTTTCTTTGATGCAGGTAAATACAATTACATCCTTTAAGTTAAATTTTGCAAAAAAAGATAAAGGTACAAGCTGTCGCATAGGTGTACTCCAAATTTAAGTGGTATGCTAATGCTGAACCTGATTGCAACACAATATATAACGGATATATATTATCTTTAGAGATTGGGTCCAAGGGTAAGCAGCTCAACCCATAGTAGGTCCTGGGGCAAAGATTCCGTTGGAGGACCCATGACATTTTTGCAGCCATAATTCGATTATTTTGCAGCCGTGATTTCAAGAAAAATATCCCTTTTTAAGTTGAGTCCCGATGCAGCTATGTCCCGTTTTCTCATGTGGGGAAAAGGAATAATACCTATTGGGGATTTCGGAGTGCAATCGTCCCGTCCCGAGGGAAAAAAACATCAGAACGTATTTGGATCCTGACGTTATGATTTAAAATGATCCGGCAAAACGTCGAGTTATTAATTATAAGATTCTTTTCTGTAATATTGCGCTGTGCTCTAATTTTTGTTGTTGTGATGTGTAAGTGTTCGTGTAAATAAACTCTGGTGTGAATACCAGGACCTCCATAATTGCTTCGAGTGATATAAAAATCTAGAAATTCCTGAAAGACTCTGATGCTAAGTTATTTCAGGGGTCTGTATTACAAACTTGGGGTTTGCACATAAGGATAGAGGAAGGGACTCAACAAACAACTCCACAGAATACATACAATAGATACTTTGATATAACAACAGTTCACTATAGCGGCTTTCATTATATCAACTGAACGATGAATTCGATATGTGTAAGCATTCAAGCAGCTATTTTCATATCCTATAGAAAGATAAATTAGATCAAACATTTCAAGCATGTCTAGCTTTTCTACTAGTAGTTGGTTGAGATATGTCAGAAAAGTTTGAGGATGTGGAATCTTTCAAAAAAGGGAGAAATTTTCATTCTTAAATTTAGCGATTTTTTCTCCATTTAAGAGTAAAAAGTATTGCAAAACATATTGCCACCTTATACCTATTTACGGACAATGAAGTTTTTACTGCCCAGAATTATTGCAGGAAATATTTAATGAGATTTAATCAAGTAAAACTGCTTGTTTATTTCCAATATAGCCCGGGAATGAATGTTTTGAAACTTATTAAAGAAACATTTCTTTGACAAAATTAAACAGAATTGGCAGCAGTTGAACAAACAGTTCAATTATAACGTTGGCTGCTAAAAACTGGATTCTTAAACACTTAAGGCTGTTCTTAACTGATCTGCTCAACAAGCGAAAAACGTTTTGACATAAAAACATATATAATGATCACTTATAAACAGATTAAGTAAAATAATGCTATAAAGTGATAAAATATCATTTAGTAAGATTGACGATCGTTTCGTCGCACCAACGGCGACATTTTCAAAATCATACACGATAGAAAATATTTTCACATAATATAAAAATAATAAACATAGTAAATAATGTCACGAGATATGATGCATAATGAAATATTGCAAACATAAAATTAATTAAAATTAAATTAGTTATTTGTGAACGTGGATTAGTTTTCATATAATTTAACAAAACAATAACATGGTAAATAATGTCACGAGACAACATGCATAATGAAAAATATTGCAAAACATAAAACAAAATATAAAATTATCTTGGTTATTTGCGAGCGTGGATTAATTTTTACTATTGGTACTAAAATTATATAGCATCTCTTTCCAAATTTTAGGTAAATCTAGGGACACTGAGTCATTGCAAATATTCTTGTTGCGTAAAAATATCTCTATTGATTCTCGGATTATGGATGGTAAATAAAATCTTGATGTGAAAATTAACTTGCTATTTTTAAAATCAATCCGTAACGGTTCTTCGTTGGATAATCTGGCCAAAGCTGTGGTTCTTCTGTTGTATTTGATGTCTTCTATATGTTCTTTGATTCTGGTTTTAAGTTTTCTACTTGTCATACCTATATAAAACTGCTTTCTTCCATCTTCTTTGGTGAAAGGTATTTCGTATACTCCTGATAACGGGTTGGACTCTATTGGATCTATTTTCTTGCATATTATATTTTTTAATTTCATAGAAGGTTTTGCGACTAGGGTGATATTGAATTTATTGAGTTTATGTTTCAAACGTTCGAAGAAACCAGGAAAATATTGTAAAGTGGATAACATGGAATTTTGTGGATTGAAATTTCTTTCCTTTTTATTCTTCAAGCTCTTAATTAATTTTTCTATGGTGCTTTCTTTGTATCCATTGTTTCTTGCAAGGTCATATATTTTATTTATTTCATTATTTAATTGCTCGGCGGTACAAACAGTGAATGCTCTATGAATAGAATGTCTAAATGCAGAAACTTTGTATGGAAAAGGTGCTTGAGCATTATGAGGGATAATGGATTGACTGGCTATGGGTTTTCTGTAAACAGTGCGTTCTATTCCTTGGTGCGTCTTGATTAGTAATACATCTAAATAAGGTAGCGTACCATTTTGTTCTATTTCCAATGTAAATTTAATTTTAGAATCAAAGCTATTAATATGGTTTAAAAAGTTATTGAGCAAGGAATCCGTATGTTGCCATGTGATGAAAATATTGTCTACGTATCTTATCCATGCATGGGGAGTATAATCCAATTTGTATATATCTATTTCAAGTGGTCGTAATATGAATTCAGCTAACAATCCTGATATAGGAGAACCCATTGGACCTCGTTATTTTGTTTGTATATTTTGCCGTCGAAAGTGAAGTAATTATTATTAACTATTAGATTAAGTTAATTAGTTAAGTTAATTTACCTCAGAATTATTTAATAGCCAGTCTAGATGTAGTCTCTTTATACCCATCTATTGATACCCAAAAAGCCGTTACAAATATAAATAATTGCATTGACCTCATGGAGAAAAAATATTAATGATAATATGAAAACTACACTAAAAAGTTTTCTTATTCTAATAGTTAATAATAATTACTTCACTTTTGACGGCAAAATATATAAACAAAATAACGGAGCTCAAATGGGTTCTCCTATATCAGGATTATTAGCTGAATTCATATTACGACCACTTGAAATAGATATATACAAATTGGATTATACTCCCCATGCATGGATAAGATACGTAGACAATATTTTCATCATATGGCAACATACAGATTCCTTGCTCAATAACTTTTTAAACCAGATTAATAGCCTTGATTCTAAAATTAAATTTACATTGGAAATAGAACAAAATGGTACGCTACCTTATTTAGATGTATATTACTAATCAAGACGCACCAAGGAATAGAACGCACTGTTTACACAAAACCCATAGTCAGTCAATCCATTATCCCTCATAATGCTCAAGCACCTTTTTCATACAAAGTTTCTGCATTAAGATATTCTATTCAAAGAGCTTTCACAGTTTGTACCCCTGAACATTTGGATAATGAAAAAAATAAAATATATGACCTTGCAAGAAACAATGGATACAAAGAAAGCACCATAGAAAAATTAATTAAGAGCTTGAAGAATAAAAAGGAAAGAAATTTCAATCCACAAAATTCCATGTTATCCACTTTACAAAATTTTCCTGGTTTCTTCGAACGTTTGAAACATAAACTCAATAAATTCAATATCACCCTAGTCGCAAAACCTTCTATGAAATTAAAAAATATAATATGCAAGAAAATAGATCCAATAGAGTCCAACCAGTTATCAGGAGTATACGAAATACCTTTCACCAAAGAAGATGGAAGAAAGCAGTTTTATATAGGTATGACAAGTAGAAAACTTAAAACCAGAATCAAAGAACATATAGCAGACATCAAATACAACAGAAGAACCACAGCTTTGGACAGATTATGCAACGAAGAACCGTTACGGATCGATTTTAAAAATAGCAAGTTAATTTACACATCAAGATTTTATTTACCATCCATAATCCGAGAATCAATAGAGATATTTTTACGCAACAAGAATATTTGCAATGACTCAGTGTCCCTAGATTTACCTAAAATTTGGAAAGAGATGCTATATAATTTTAGTACCAATAGTAAAAATTAATCCACGCTCGCAAATAACCAAGATAATTTTATATTTTGTTTTATGTTTTGCAATATTTTTCATTATGCATGTTGTCTCGTGACATTATTTATCATGTTATTGTTTTGTTAAATTATATGAAAACTAATCCACGTTCACAAATAACTAATTTAATTTAAATTTATTTTATGTTTGCAATATTTCATTATGCATCATGTCTCGTGACATTATTTACTATGTTTATTATTTTTATATTATGTGAAAATATTTTCTATCGTGCATGATTTTGAAAATGTCGCCGTTGGTGCGACGAAACGATCGTCAATCTTAATAAATGATATTTTATCACTTTATAGCATCATTTTACTTAACGTTTTGACATATTTTCAAATTCATTTTTTAACGGAAAGATATAAAATTGAAACCCTGGCCATGGAAGCGATTTGGAATTGAACTGTTTTTTCCATATTTTGATCAATCAATTACCTATTGAGTTATAAGCGAATTCGATCACGTGACAAATACGTTTTTCGCCCGCTCTTGAGTGCTCTTTCTCCCTTCGCGCGGAAATTTGTGTCAAAACGCCCTCTTTGACATTATTTTCTAAAAAATCTATTGCGTTTGCAAAAAAATGGAAAAAGCAGCTCAATTACATAGTTTCTGAATAACAACACTAACTAGTTTCATACATTTTCGAACAAAAATAAATTAAAAATTATGTCAGAAATTTGCCCTTTTCGATTTGAGAACACCCTTAAGAGTTAATTTCTGGTTTTGACCTCAATTAACAGCTTCTAATTTTCATTCTTTAACCGGAAAAATTGTAAACCAGAAAAGGTATATTAAAAGCTATTTATTATTTAAAAAGTACTGTAAAAATTCTATATATAATATGTCATATTGACTGTATTTTTATATATATATATATTTTAAATATAATAAATACTTTTTTGTAGAACTTTTTTCTGGTACTTATCGTATTTCAGAAATTTTATACAATTAAGGATAAGGAGGCTGCATATCCGTTTTAAGCATTTAAAAGCATTAAAACTGGCTTAGATAAGCCGTCTTGGTGACCCTTTATTATTATAGGAAAGGGTAATCGGCCGATCACCCTCCCCCCTCCACTAGATCAGCTTTTTTGTTATTTACCTATAAATGATAGTTGAGAGACAGCCATTGCCGATTAAAGTAAAATAAGACCTCGTGACAAATTCGATGCGTTTCCTATACTTAGAAAATGTACTAGAGATATTCAGCGGCTCAACCCTGATTCACATTTAGAAAGGAATTGGGCCATTGTTACACATAAAACTTATTTTTTTTATTTTATTTTATTTATTTATTTATTTATTTATTTTTTTTTTTTTAGATCTGTGTTCAGGTTCCTGCCTGAGACTGCTGTTCTCAACTTTAAACTGGCTACTTACTTTCAGACGCATTCCTGAATTCCTTTTTGTTCGTAAATGTATGCGATAACCAGGCGCTCTTATTCAGAAATTATTAAATCTAATATTTCTTTCCCGTTTTTTGATAATAAGTAAAATATCTTTCAGAAAATGTTGACAAAATTGGAGTTTTCAACCAGAAATCCAGTCGTGACATATCAATAACAGCCGTTATGAGACAACAATCACTTATATACATATATCTCAATGTAAATCATGCATGGAAAAATGAAAAATTATTCGATTCCAAATCACTTCAATAGACATGCCTGCAACTGTCATGCTTTTACGTTTAACAATAAATTCGTAAAAGGATCAGAAAATTATGCGGGGGAAAAAAATATTTTTAACATCCCTAAGGGTGCTGCAAATGCTGTTACGCAGACACGCTTAGTTTAAAGCCTTTGCTTAAAACGGAGGAAAGAATTTTAATCTTAAATTATCATAACACATTGAATATATTTCTAAATTGGACCGTTGTCGGAATAAGCTTGCTTACAATAGTAATTAAGATCCTTCTCAAATCCAAATTGGCAGAAACTTTTATTAAGAAAGTATGTAATCGAACTGCTTCCATTTTTTGGCGAAGCAGACGATATTTTTGAAAATACTGTCAAATTTGGAATTTTGGTAAAAACTTACATACTTAAATATAAATGATTTAATCATCTATTAAGTTTTAAACGTAACTTTCACTAAAAAATGTAGCATCATATCCACAAAGTCCTCTGAACAGTGTGTTCATATACAAGAGAGTATCCAAGGGTCTTCCCATAATTATTTGAAACAATGAAACCTTATGAAAAAGTACATATGATTGAAAGTAAAATATTCACTGTCAGAAAAACCTCATCAATACATACTAAATTATACCTGATTTTTTAACAAATAATTTCCGTACACCTAGAAAACATGTTCTATCCCTGAATTCTCCCCGAACGTCTAAAAATGAGGGAGAAAATCCTTTCATTCCTAGCACGCATGCGTATTCGGTCTATTAATAATAAATCCGAATTTATTTTAAAAATGAAAAACCAAAAATTCTATATATTCAGATTTCTAATTTAATTAAAAAAGACAAAAAAGTTTTCGAATTTAAAAATAAAGAAGAATTACTTTTCTCATTCATTCAAAAGTACTCACAATTTATTTTTTAAAGTTGAATAAAGTTAAATTTATAAAATTGTTTATAAATAAATATTCGCATTTAAAATATACTTTAAATGAACACATTTAAAGGATATTTTAATTAAGGAAATTAACTGGAAAAAAAATGGATATTACTAAAAAAAAATCTTATGGAATAAAAATATAATATTCGTATTTTACCTCTAGCAATCTACGTAAAAATATTTAAAATTCATATTTTTATACGATATTAATACTAAAGTATAAAAATCCCGGTCACAATCTCATTAAAGACGAAATTTTCCCGAAATGAACTTCAAAATTAAAAACTTTTTAAAGAAATTAATCAAGCCATACCCATCTGAAATGAACATATTTACTTCAAAGCGCTTCGCTGCTGTACAACTAGAGCTCAATACTAGCGTGTTCGTCTCCTAAAGCTAAGAGTAGCGGATAGGGACAGCTTAATGCAACAATGTTAAAACTTCGACTGCATAACCATATGGGGGGAAAAATCCAAAAATCCCTAGCCGGCTTTGGCACGTTGTTTTGATTGTGGTGGTGTTCGTTTGTACTTGGTACTTTAATTATCCATGTGTTTTATATTTCATTGTGCGTTTATGTTTTATTTTTCTCATATTTTTATTATAATTTAAGATGTTAATACTTGAAGAGAATGCATTATAATGATTAATATTCTAATGTTAAAAAGTTTATGAGATGCTCTCATTATACATTTGCTATAAAATAGGAACTGAAAGAATCATAAAATTAAAATATGTTTAGTTCAGCGTAATAATTAAAAAAAAAAAATTGAACTATGCACTCTCAATTAGGATTTTTTTTTTTTTTTTTTTTTTTTTTTTTTTAACAAAGAAACATGTTAAATTAGGAACAAAGAGAAAACAAATACTAATAGCTTTTAAATCTTTCTAAAGTAAGAAAAAAAATTTAAGCCACACTGACGTATTATGTATAATAATAGTTTCATATACACAATTATACTTAGGGAACAAGTATTAAATTATGTATATTTTAATTATAGAAGTGTATGTTACTTAAATCATATTTACTGTTTTCTAAAGCCTTGACTGACAGTGAATTCAAAAGATTTAGCTTAATGTAAGAAATAATAATTTTATTGTATCACTTGGAAACTAATTTTCTTAAAGCTGTTAGAACGCCACATACACATCCCTAAATTTATTTATATGAAATGAGTTAATTACTAAATAACATTATTATGACATAAAAGATGAACTGCTTTTAAATTTTAAAAGTAAAAGTTGTAGATATTTGTTTACTTATTTAAACATTTCTTACTACAATATTGGAAAGATTATGTTCTAAAGATTTTGTTTTTAATATTATTTTCAAATATTTTTGGTAGGTGGCGCCAGTAAAAATACAAAAGATTATTAGTATTTTCCCTGTACTTCGAACCAGGTTTGAAGAAATCCCTACGAGATTTCCTTCTCCCTTCTTCTATTATGCACCCGCTTTTTAAACATTGCTGCATTAAGCTGTCCCCATCTGCTACTAAAGCTAAGATGGCTGGTTTGAATCCAACGTCCGCGATTTTTGCTTTTTCCTAACTTTCTTCAATTGAAAGATACTTTACCTCCTGACACGGAGGAAAAGAAAACGGACATTCCCTAATTCACGGAAAAATGCCGGCAGCATTGCTGCCTGTAGAATTTCCGTAAATTGAAGAATGTTTTTGATTTATGAAAGTTTGGAAAATGTTTATTATAAGTCACCGGCTTATAACATATCCTCTCCTACTACTCCCCCCCCCCCCTTCAAAAAAAAAATCTTGCCCAACTCCTCAATTTCATTTTGACGGTGCCCACATGTATAACAAAATACAAAGGTATTTGAAACTAGTTTCAGATACTTTCTCTTACTCGAAAATCACGGTCATATTTTATTCGAATTTCTTGTTAAATTACAAACTGGACACTAAAAATTTTTTGGTTACAATTACGAGAAATATTAATGTTTTTTGGTAATAGGAAGAAAAAGAAATATAATGTTGCAGTTGATAAAATCTTGTTAAAACTATAAAAAGAAAAACAAATCTGTATGTTACTGGGTAAGGAGTGAAAGCAGAGTTCATTAATAACGCAATATAACAAGCACATGGTAAAGAAAATCTTTAAAAAATTAAAGAGGCGGAGAGACCTTCAACTATTTCTTTCCACCGTCAAGTGACAACTTTTATAATTTTGATTTATGGTTATTTTATTAGTAATTTGTAAACTAAGACAATCATAAATCAAACATTTAGTGTGTTAAAAAGATTTGTGACTATTTCAATTAAAAAATTACTTACAAATATAACCATAAATCAAGATCTTAAAGGATGCTTGACACCGGTAAGAAACAGTGTTAAAACTATCGCTGTTTTGCTTCGAAACTAATGCCTATGAAGTAAATTTTAACAAGAATTCGAAAACTTAATTTTAAATATAATTATTATTAAATAATAATTTTTAAACAGCATAAAATTTTTCAAGATTTTTTTTTTTTTTTCTCTCGGGGAACATGAATTTTTATCTAATGAAGAAATAATATAAAAATAAAAGAAACATTTTTGTTTCCTTGTTTATTAATTTTAACTTTTTTTTCTTTTTTAAGAAATAACTAAAAATTAAAAAAAAAAAATACATGAGTGAATATATAAATATATAAGTAATTACAATGAATTTTATAATCGAGTTATTAAATGATGAATATTATATATAGCATATACTGTTATTCAAGAACTGCACAGGTGTTTTAAGAATCTTTAACCAAATTGAAAATAAAGTCTGCCAATTTTAGTACTTATTTAAAGAATACTTCTTACTTTTAAACCTTTAAGTGTCGCGCCGATAAGTGTAAGCTACTTTTTTTTTAAAATTCAGATTGTTTGATTGCCACTACTTTTTTGAAGTAGAAATATTCACCTAATTTAATGGCAGATAAAAGGATGTGAGAAAAAAACCAGTTGCACAATTGTAAAAACTGGTGGGAATCTAACAATCTTAATAAGAAAAAAGGTATCCTACTATGACTGTGAAAGTCACGTGTGTGAGAATTAAGTGGTTAAAGAATTGTCCAAAAGTACAAAAATGTATTACCTTCAATCCTCTATTTTAACCTTTAACTGATGTTACTGGTCTCACAGATTGCTTGGTGCTTTTTCAATTTTCATAGTTTAACTTGCGAATTTCAGTTTATCTACAAATACTACTGAAATTTTGTTTCGTTTGGAACTTTAGTACTAACACCAGAGATTTTTGAATAGGTGGATTTTAATTATAACACTCCTATACAAAAAGTTTAGTACAAAAATAACATCCTATGAGTTAATCGCGGCTTTTATTCATTTTTCGATTACACACTAGTTATGTGACAATTTCTGTGACATCAGTTAAAGGTTAATACTATGTGGATCAATATAAATGGGTTTTGTACTGAAATCATACCATATTACTTTATAAAATGGGAGAAACTGCAAAGCTTATATTTTATACACGCAAATACTAGTGGAATACTTATCTAAATATTAGCTATAAGACAGTGTTGTATTTTAACTTTTCTCTCTGAAATATTTTCAGATAGCCTGGGACTTTTAGTTCTATAATGTCAAAGGGAGGTCCCACTTGTCACTGGACAAGTTGACAACATGGTGAATCTGCCACAACTTAAGCTATTCACGATAAAGTAATTAATTTACAAAGAAAAATAGCATTATTACGAGTAATAAGAAATAAAATGTAAATCAAAATATCAAACGGAAAACTTCCGATTTCTTAATATTGTTAGTTATATCTTCATGAAAATACTTTTTACAAAAGAAAATAGTCTGCTTTGTTATTGTTAATCAGATAATATTTAGGGTAGTAATAAGTAATTTATCAATTAGAAAAGGAAAATTTGAAATTTTGCAAAACACATAAAACTAGCAGCTCTAAAATTTATGTTTTAAGAACGATAAGATTTTTAATATACGAGTATATACGGTTTAAATGACGATATATTTTCTAGGCATGATATTATAAAAATTTATACCCTCCCCACCCCAAAAAATAAATTAAATTAAATCTAAATTGTTTTTGGACTGGATTCAATTTATGTTTGAGGAAATTTCTGTCATTAACTATAACAGAAGACCACAGTAACAGTTTCTGAACGAAACTGTTTCTAAAATTCACTGCTTGAACATTTTTTACTTCCTTGGCTGGAACTGAAGAACATTGGCGTAACGTCAGGAGGGGGATAGGAGGGGCGCAGGCAAAATTCCGATCACTTTTTCCGAAAATAATTTTTCACATTATTTAAGACAGAAATTCTGAGTTAAAATAAAATAAAATAAAATAAATCATTACTTTTCAGAAAAAGTGGTGAGAAGTTTGACTCCCCTCCCCCGCTCACCTGGCACATGCTTTGTTTCATGTTGATTTTTATGCACCAATACATATTTTTATTCATGTAATTACGTAAAACAAGACTATTGATTCAAAACCTTCCAGAGAAAGATCCTGGCTGCGCCACTTAGTTTTATGTCAATAAAGAAAATCAATGCAACAATATAAAACATCAAATGATTTCTTTATACTACATGAACCTTTACTTTAAGTTGTAACAAAATATATTTTTCTTCAGCAGTTAAATATCCAGCAGAAAATATTTGAATGCGTGTCTTAATTTCCCTTAAGAGGCTACTTCAGTCAAGGGAAAAGGCCCGTTCGCTAATGCTAATCCTATGGAAGAAATTTATAAAGATATCTCGGTTGCATTTCAATATTTTTAAATGATTTTTTTTTCATTGGATAGCTGAGATCGGTCTGTATGCAGGCCGTTTTTTACTTTTTCGATTTCAATTGCAGATTTTTTTTTTATGGGGATGCTTTCAGTTTCAAAACCGGTTCTGAAAATGAAAGTGTCCTCATTAAATATATCTGTAAATAAAATCGAAAAAGTAAAAAACAGCCTTTGTACAGACCGATCTTAGCCATCCAATGCAAAAAAAAAAAAAAAAAAAAAAAAAATCATTTAAAAATATTAAAATGCAACCGAGATATCTTTATAAATTTCTTCCATAGGATTAGCATTAACGAACGGGTCTTTTCACTTGACTGAAGTAGCCTCTTAAAAAAGCATCTGTTAAATTATATAACGTTAAGTTTTACTTTCTCTTTATTTTTGCTTTAGAAAGCTAATTTGATTTCTGGTAGACCATACTTTTTATTGACAAAGAAAATCGGTTTAGATACCCCCGCCCCTTTCTCACGTAGCAATTTACACAAAAAATTCCATAAACTTTTCCTCTTATTTTCATGGCTTATCAGCAAGGCTAGCTGATTGCTGCAACAAAAGTAAAACAATCCTGAATGAGCGTTATATAATGGGTATAATTTTGTTAGGATGAAGACAATTTTCATCATTTCATTTGCATTCGAAGAAAGACTTTTCTTTTCTTTAATTCAAATAAAAGCTTCGAAATGTAAACTGTTAAGAAACACAAAGGAACTCTAAATCTAGAAAAAATAAATTAAATTACATGATGTAAGTAGCATTCAGAATATATTCACCACCAGTTTTAACTTATTTTCTTTTATTCAGAATATTGTTTTAAATGATGAAGACAATAAATTCTATCAATGCTAAAAAAAGCCACCAAAAAGGAAAATTGAATGTGAAATAAAAATTGCTTGAATCAAACTTTTCTTAAATAATAATAATTAATAATAATAAAAAAAAAAGCTTTATTTTGAATTACAGTCGTAAAACGAAATAATTCATAATAATAGATTAACCCTTACCGGCGCGGTGTCCTTAAAAAAGGATGCCTAATTTTAATTCCAAAACTGGCAAACCGCACCAAGAATATTTAACTAAAATTTTCCTATTATAATGTACATGAAAATAAGCAAGTTTGTATTTCATAATAAATTCGTTTATAAATTGCGGTGTCAGTCTATTATTTCATCAGTTTATAAACAGAATTACTCCGCGCCGGTAAGGGTTAATAGCTATATAATGTTACCTTGAAAGTAACGAGAAAGCTATGATAAGGGAGTCCTCACATTGCGCCACAATCTAAGGATTATTAGGATATCCCAGTTGTAATGTTTAGAGTAGAGATACTAGAGAATTCTAGAGGCTCTAGTTTAGAGCAGGCCTAGAACGTAGCCAGGTTTGGTGGGAGAGGAGTCTTGAGGCTCTAAATACCACTATTTTAAGGAAACATTTCTTCGCCTTATTTAATCGCTGAAAATTCTGCAATTAAATAAGTTGAAAATAATTAGACGAAATTAGTGGTATTCAGAGCATTTGCCCCCCCCCCCCCCCCCACTATGGTTATACGCCACGAAGAAGGCCCTGTTTAAATAACTGAACATCAAGAACTTTTCTGCATAGGATGGAAAATATTCAGGAAAATTGCTTAAAATATAACGAAAAAAAATGTTTCCGATTTAAGAAAATAAATAGGCAAGCAGTGGATTGTGAGAAACATTTTTGTAGCGAGTTTCGAAGGATACATTCAGGGAAAGAACTAGCCTTTGGTTGACTTTTTTTTTTTTTAATTAGGAGTGGGAGGGGGAGAGAGTCAGGCAGAGGCCTTCGGTATATTTAAGGTGCCATCACACCTTGGGAGGGATTATTTTTAACGCAAAAGTACCTACAAAGAAACATGTATTAATCAAGTATTTTGTGGGTATTTTTTTTTTTTTTCCAATCCTTAACCCATTCGGGTAGAGCATTTTTGTGATTGTTTAAGTAAAGGTAACTTTAAAAAAAAAAGTGGTGCCAACTGAATAAAATTTGTGTAAAAGCCGCCGTCTCGAAGGGGTTAATTACTAGCACCTTTGATAGTCGTCCAATATCACTCCCCATCAAATCGGAGAGTCAGGCAATTACCCTCTGAATTTCAGATTTATATTTTTATAACTGTTTTTTTTTTTCTTTAATGGTCTTGTTATTTCTTGATTATTTTAACCAATACGTATAATAATAATAATAATTGTATGTAAAAGAAATTATAAAAAAATATTTCATTGAAAATTTGTATGAAATATTAAAGAAAAATATAAAAACAATTTGTATTTAGACAACAAAAATGAATTTTGCCGCCTTCTATAAAAATATGAAATGACGCTCCTGCGCCGTCACTGGCATTAGGTAAGGATATCTATTTGTGAAGACGGTTTAAATATTGGCAATTTTTATATAACAATATATGTTATTTCAGAGAAATTACTTTCCAACTTTGAACATGAATTTTTTCCCTTAAATTCATATATAAGGCAACGAATGTTGTGTTACCCATACATATCCTCAGAATAAATAAATATGTATATATATAACTGGAATGTTGACTTGTTTCCGTAACTATATATACATATATATAATAAATTTGAAATCACAAATATATGAAGAAATTGATAAAGTTCTAAAGATGATTTAGAAATGAACATAGAAAATCAGTATGTAAAATAAGAAACTATGAATGACTCACAGAATCGTCAGAGGTGCTTGTGAGTTCATTCATAGAAGATGCGATATATATATATATATATATATATATATATATATATATATATATTTTTTTTTTTTTTTTTTTTTTTTTTTACGTAAACACACATATAATGTATGGAAAAGTGTAAAAAATAATCTATTTTTCTGGATTTTTTTCCCCTTATATAATGTATTGAGTTTGATAATAAAAGAGGATTTAATAATAAAGAATGCATTTATATTACAGGAAAGGAATGGAAATGTTAAAGTTCACCTTATAAGCATTATGCATGCATACCGGCATGTATTTGCATACACGTTGAAACGCGTTGCCACTCACACAAGCAAAGAAAAGTTTATTATTTTTTTTTCTTTTTTTTCTTCTTCTTTTTTTTTTCTTTTTGTGAAAATCAATAAACAAATAAGTTAATTTTAAAAGATTCCTATTTAATTACAGTTGAGTTACTTTGTTTATTAACATTTTACAGAACAATGTTCTCTTTGGGGAACGTCTAATTGAACAATCAATATAAAGGTAAATTTCATCTATATTGATTTGACGATTTAAATTCATGAAATAAAAATTATGTTTCTGCCAAAAAATTGACAAATATACAATAAATCATGTATACTTTTTTTAGCCTTTTGCGAAATGCGTGATGCACATCATAAAAATTATGTAATGTCGAAATACGATCGAATACTTCTAAAAAATCGGCAGACTTAACTTAAAATATTCAAATTAATAAAATAATATGCGATATAATAATATTAATAACAAATGCACCTTTTGTAATTTATTAAATTAATGATCCCGATTGGGAAAATAAATCATATAAAAAGATTAATAGCTGCCAGTCTTCTGAGATTTTAATAAAGTAAATTAACCCAGCATTTTTATTTATTTTTTAATAATATGTATGATGTTTCTTTGCTGTACTTATTGTTTTTTTTTTTTTTTTTTAATAAAAATTGTTGCTGAATTATGTTTATTTGACTTGAACAAATAAAAGTCGCGAGAGAGTGGGGGAGGGGGAGGGGCAGAAGGCCAGCTATATTAATAGAAGAATAGCAATAAGTATGCACTTACCTGAGGTGAGGTTGTGTAGGAATAACCACATGGAGAGCAGGACATACTATGATGCCGCGGCGGGCAGGTTCAAGGTCTAGAGATGTTTCTAGACCGACTAGATTGTTCCACAAAATATAAATAAATTCTGTAAAGTTTACTGTTATTATCAGTTATTTTTCGAAATCTGTTCGCATGTATTTCTCAATTGAGTTTTTGTATAATAGTTCATTGGTTTAAACAGTTTATACCATTTATGAAATGAGTGTCAGATATCGTAAAATGTATCGTACAACATCATCACCAATTCCCTAATAACATGGCAATTCACCCATCAAGCACTTTAAATCGAATTTACATGGCTGCAAGCACTTTATAACATTTAAGAAAACTGTAAACACCGTCTTTTAATAAAACATATCGATTTTTCTTTTGAATGTAACATATAATGAATAGATCTCAATAGGAAACAATATAACAAGTAATAAATTAGCAATGACGGCTGCAGTAACAATGGTGAACGGAAATTAACAAGCGATATTGGAATTAGTGCTCTGTCAACAAGCAAGCGACTTGAAAACGAAACCCATTTCTTCCGATAAAAATCCGTCAGAACTAATCCGTAGCAGGAGAAATCTTACAGACGTGTACTTCTTGCAGCGCTTCTCTTAATGTGTGTGCCGTGCGCGGTTGCGTCTAGTTGACCTGCCCACAGCTGACTTGTAAACATGCGTGCTCGCAGCGCTGCAAGAAAAAAATAAACAAAAAACGGAGTACAATGTCGGAAAAGGCGGTGCTTACACTTAGACACCTCCCATTAATGACGCTTGATTGGCATGTGACAAAGCTCCGCCTTTCGAATTCTTTTCAGTGTCGTAAAAGAGGGTTTTTAAACTTAGGGCAATCTTTTTAAAATATATTTTTAAGTCAAAAATTTTGAAAGGCAAAAGCCTTACATTAAAAAATAGAATTTATTAAAGTAGTAATTATTAGTACCGGATAATGTCTGACCGCAAAAAATATTTTTTTTTTCGAAAAGTGTCGTTTTAATGATTTAGTAGGAAGAAATTCCCTGGAGATTTAAAAATAGGATTGCTTATTATTCAGATGCAATGTAATTATTTTTAATAAAAATGTTGCTGTTGTTATTCAGTTTTATAAATTAATAAATATATATATTATATACATTTGTAATTTTAAACGGAAGCGAAATTAATATCTTCAATTAGACTATTAAAAAATATGTACAAATAAATGTAACTAAATGTTTCCCTGTACGGTTGTTAGAATATAAACGGTGTTATATTTTTGAGCACAAATACTTGTACTATTATATTAAAAAGGCAAACAAATTCCAAATCTTAAGAATATTATACTTTTTTGTATAACTTTATTGTTTTTTATTTTATATTACTATATAAATAATCTGTTTCGATTCTGCTATAAATAGATAACTTTTTTTGTAATTAATAAGCTTTCTGTCGGGCGAGAAGAAAATACTGGTATATACCCTGAAAAAGGCCCTGACCTGTAGGAACCCTGTTCCCGCACATTCACGTTGAGTTCAATTACTTCAAGCAAAGCATAAATTAGATTGGAAAAATAATGAAATTTCCTTGTTCGATGAGGACGAAATATGGTTACTTTAATTTTCGTAAACAACCAGATAATTTTAAAAGAAATATTCGTAAGGTAAAATTCGTCAAACGTCACATTACTGATTTCAGTCAACAGTGAATGCAAAAAAATTGCATTAAAAATGTAAAATTTGTCGCATAATGTACAATTTTTTCGCAATTATCTCCAATAACATGATTTTGTAAAACTTAGCCACACGTAAAAGTTTTTTTGAAGTTCAATAAATCAAACCGATTGTGGTAAAGTATAGATTTCACATTGTTAGTGGCAACAACAATAAAGTTCATAAAATTACATATAAATGTTGAATGAGATACTCGTATTTGCATTGGTTTCCATATTTTCTTATATCAGATTCAATTGATATACATTCTCTTTTTTGTTTCTTTATTTCATCTCTATTTTTCTTTATTTCATTTTTTTTTTCCATAAAAAAAAAAGTTCTTACTTGGAGCGGCCGCGGAGACCATGAAAAGCGCACCCGGTACACGGGTGCTGTTAACCCCTTGAGGGGCAAGCACTTACGTTTGTGAAATGCTGAATTCCAACCGGAATCTTTGAAAAATTCTATTTCAAAATAAGTAAAAGCAACTTTACTGCTTTTTTCCACCAAATTTAGAAAAGTAAAATTTAATAATTTTTTTCTGGTGTAAAACTTCATTAATCGTAGGTAGTATATAATATACAGGGTGATTCATAAAAGATGGGCAGAACTTTAAGGGGTTATAGTACACTTAAAGACAAATAATATTAAATAGGAGACTAAGGGTCCCAGACGTATTCCCAAGGAGATAGGGGGCATTAAAGTTTAGGGTCCGAAATTTCAAATGATTATAAAACATGGAAAAATTGGTCGATTCGTTTGCGGTTTTTGCAAAAAATTTTCTTTATGCTAGTATTTTCTTGAAATAAAATTTTAAAGTTCAATTTCAAAAAATGCCGATAGGGGGCGCTTTAGACTTTGGAGTAACAAACAACTATTTTTTAACGTTATTTTTTGTATTTCTTTAAATGATTTCGAAAGCTTAGACTTAAACTTAAATTTTGATCTAAAAATCTGAGTCCTAACGAGTAGTTAAGTAGCATAAACTGAAATTTGAAATTTGAAACCCTTCTCCCTCCAGAACAAAAATCAGTTATTCCCGATCTTTGTGTCGTAGATTAGGCTCTAACTACTGCCGCGTTTTGCTAAAATTATTCTTTATGTCAGTATTTTCTTAAAAATAAATTTTAAAGAAAATTTTCAAAAAATTCCGATAGAGGGCGCTTTAGACTTTGGAGTAACGAACAACTATTTTATACCGTTATTTTTTGTGCCTCATTAAATGCTTTCTAAAGCTTAGACTTAAACTTAAATTTTCAGCTCAAAATCTGAATCGCTGAGCGTGGTTCAGTAGCGAGGGGAGGGGGTTCAAATTTCAACTTCTGAACATAGTTCAGTTTGCACTACTTAACCATGCCCAACGATTCTGTGCTGTGATACGAGGCAAAAATACAACTTTCGTCAAGGACTGCATAGTCGGAATTCACTCATAAAGGCACTGGCACAGTTGGAAACGTCGCTCATGCAAACGTTAAAGCTCCATTCCTGACGCTAGTCACCGGGTGAAGAAGGAAACAGAAAGTATGCAAATGTCAAATGGGGAAGAAGAAGAACACGTATGCAAAATTTCGACACGATTCAGGCATAAAAACCACTGAACGGTGAGTCAAGTGTAAGTCGCTGTAGTAATGAATCGGAAGATGGTGCCCTTCACGAATAAGGAAAAGGCTGAGATGCATTTAATTTACGGAGCGGCAGATGGAAATGGTGCAGAGGCACAACGAATGTACGGAGAGCGATTTCCCAACAGGCGGTTGCCTAACCGCAAAACTTTCGAGCGCTTGCACAGACAGTTGTGTGAGACGGGATCATTGCTCGCTTCCCGGTCGAATGCAGGTCGTGCAAAAAAGGACGAATCAGTAGTTGTTGCAGAAGCCATTCTGGATGTAGTAGCGGCGCAGCCAAGTACAAGTACACGAACAGTGGCTAGGGAGGTGGATACCTCACAGTCCATGACTTGGAGGGTACTGAAGGATGAACATTTGCTCCCGTTTCATGTGCAACGAGTCCAGAAACTGTCTCCAGGGGATTATCCAAATCGTATTGAATTCGCCCGCTGGTTTCTGCAGCAGAACGCGCTAAATCCACATTTTGGACGAACTGTGCTTTTCACCGATGAATGTACCTTCACACGTGAAGGTACATTTAACACACACAATGCACATGTATGGGCGGATGTCAATCCACATGCTACGTATCCACATGCTCATCAGAGACGCTTTTCCATCAATGTTTGGGCAGGAATCCTCGGAGACCACCTAATCGGACCGTACCTTCTTCCTGAACGCCTCAACGGTAAAACATACCTCACATTTCTGCAACATGTGCTGCCAGACCTGTTAAACGTTGTTGCTCCACGCATCCGGCGGGTCATGTGGTTCCAGCATGATGGAGCGCCAGCCCATTACGTATGAGACGTCCGCAACTATCTGGACATCACATTTCCGAACAGATGGATTGGTCGAGGTGGTCCTGTTGCTTGGCCTGCTCGCTCGCCAGATCTTTCACCCCTCGATTTCTTTTTTGGGGGACGATTGAAGGCTCTTATGTATGAGACACCCATTGAATCCCCCGAGGAACTGGTCGCCAGACTTTCCGCCGCTGTAGGGGAAGTGCTCGAAAAGCCTGATGTTTTCGCGAATGTTCGCCGTTCCATTCTTCGCCGTTGTTCTGCGTGCATAATCTCTGGTGGTCACAATTTTGAACATTTATTGTAATTACATGTTAATAAATATGCTTTGGTAACATAATCCTAATTTGTGTCTTTTTACCTCGTATCACAGCACACAATGTGTGGACATGGTAAACTGAACTGTGCTCAGGAGTAGAAATTTCAAACCCCTCTCCCCAGAAACTTAACCACGTCTAACGATTCAGATTTTGGGCTGAAAATTTAAGTCTAAGCTTTAGAAAGCATTTAATGAGACACAAAAAATAACGGTATAAAATAGTTGTTCGTTACTCCAAAGTCTAAAGCGCCCTCTATCGGAATTTTTTGAAATTTTTCTTTAAAATTTATTTTTAAGAAAATACTGACATAAAGAATAATTTTAGCAAAACGCGGCAGTAGTTAGAGCCTAATCTACGACACAAAGATCGGGAATAACTGATTTTTGTTCTGGGGGGAGAAGAGTTTCAAATTTCAAATTTCAGTTTACGCTACTTAACTACTCGTTAGGACTCAGATTTTTAGATCAAAATTTAAGTTTAAGTCTAAGCTTTCGAAATCATTTAAAGAAATACAAAAAATAACGTTAAAAAATAGTTGTTTGTTACTCCAAAGTCTAAAGCGCCCCCTATCGGCATTTTTTGAAATTGAACTTTAAAATTTTATTTCAAGAAAATACTGGCATAAAGAAAATTTTTTGCAAAAACCGCAAACGAATCGACCAATTTTTCCATGTTTTATAATCATTTGAAATTTCGGACCCTAAACTTTAATGCCCCCTATCTCCTTGTGAATACGTCTGGGACCCTTAGTCTCCTATTTAATATTATTTGTCTTTAAGTGTACTATAACCCCTTAAAGTTCTGCCCATCTTTTATGAATCACCCTGTATACCGGTGCCCCTCAAGGGATTAACCGAAGTGTTGTGTTTGATTTCCAATTTGGGATTTCAAATCCAATGTTATTTAGAATAATCTTTATTGAAAGTTGGGGGTTAGAGATCGAATCGAGTGAGTCAAAACATATACTGTAAGAGTCACAAAACAAAATTACTCCAATAGAGTAATTGCTTTTTCACTATTCAAAAATTCTTCCTGTTTCTTTCTTTTTTTTAAACGTAAAGTGAAGCAAAAGAAGATGAGTTGAAAAGAAAATGGACAGTTAAAAAAGAGAAAAATTAATTTTAAAGTTTTTGATGGGATGAGAAAATTCAACTGCGATATACCTTTAGAAATCTTTATCAGAAGTGTATTTTCACGGACAAAAGTTAACATTTTTACTGTAATTGCATCAAAATCGCAGGATTTTTCTAAATCAACTTTAGTAAAATTAATTTAACCTTACACTGAAAACGTTATTTTCTGTTTATTAAAAGAAATTCAAGAAAATTAATACTGAATTTTTTTTTAAATGTAGGCTAAAATTTAATTTTTTTCTACCCGCTTCCAAAATCGGAATATTCTATGCAATACAAATGTGACACACCGAATTGCTATTCAGCTACACTGTAAAAAAACGGACTAAAAACGGTAATTGTACTGGCAATCGAAGAAGCGCGCCAGTACTATTTCCGTATTTTAACAGTAATTTTTCCCCATACATTAACGAAAATTTTCCGTTTTTCTGGAATTTACGGAAGGGGGGGGGGGGGGATTTCCGTTAAAATACGGAAATAGTACTGACGTCTCGAATCCCAGTACAATTTCCGTTTTTAGTCCGTTTTGTTTAACAGTGTAATACAAATTAAATTATGTTCGAATTAAAATGTGTAATCCTTCTCATTCATTTTTATCGACGAAGCCCTATCATTATACAAATGCAAAAGTGGCAATGAATTACGAATCATTATGACAATGACACGTGCTCCATACCAATCCTAAAAATGAATCATTTATCAGCTATTTAAAATCTCCCAGTTTCTTCTGCACATTTTCTTTAATAAATCCATTACATAATTTTCAGTAAAAATCTATGTCAAATAAGAGCATTTTCTGTAAAATTCCGAGCAAAGTAATGCCATCTAGTGGTAACTTTTTGTCTTAACTGTTATGACTTATGTATAAGTTATTTTTTTTCTTTCAAAATAGGGATGGTGTCAGTTACTGGAGTTATTGATAATATTTATGAAAAGAAAATTTAAAAAGTATTATTTTTCAAAAATTTTCAACAATAATTTTTTAATGCATCTCTTGCTTCATTAAAAAAAAAAAAAAAAAAAAAAAGAAGAAGAAGAAGAAGAAGATAAGTAGATAGGTAGATATAAATCATATTTAAAACTTTGTATAGTGATTGGAACAGGAAATAATCCATAAGGTGTCACTTACTAGGGTTTCACCCGATACAGATATATATTTTTTAAAAAAACAGGGTGTCTACAGAAATTCTAAAAAGGGTTCCCTGATTTTTCCATGATTTCCCTGACTATTTTTATCAGACTTCCGTGATTTCCATTATTAACAATACACATATGGTATTTTTTCATGTATGCCGATTCCTCGTATAACACACTTATCCAGCTTGCTAATATCTCATTTGGCAGAATAAACAAGAGAAAAACATAAAAATTGCCTAATATTCATTAAGTATTGGTTGACAGTTTTATAAATCCGAACTCAACAAACTTCATTAGTCCAACATCATATAGAAGCCAATGGATATAAGAGGAGCAGAAAGTTTCCTCATTTTCTGAAAAATATTCAATTCTATGACTTATCTAAATCTGACGGGATAACTAATTGGATTAAGCTGGGCAAGTGGTTATGCTAATGCATCATTTAAAAATGTGTAAATTGCCTTAAGTGCTATGTTCAGAAAATCAGGACATCTGATCACCTTAATTTACGTTAAATATTAAAAACTCATACCATGCGCATCTTTTAAAAAATATTGCGAAAGATTAATCAGCATGCGAAAAAAATATGGCTCATAAAATAGACGAATCAGTCTCGTTGGCAAGGTGAAAATGCAAATATTTTCGCAATATAGACAATTTTCCCTGATTTTCCAGTATTTTTACAAAGTTTCCTGACATTTCCCTGATTTTTCCAGAGTGATAAACCTCCCTGATTTTTCCATGATTCCCTGATTTCCAGATTCTGTAGACACCCTGAAAAATCTGCCTTTTCCTTTTTATCTTACTTTTCCGTGTTTCTCTTTTCCATTAGCGCCTTAATTTTTATAGAAAAATATGCTTATAATATTGAAGTTGTTTTGAATCATTATGCATTTTTGCTCACCATTTTGTCTAATAATAAGGAGCTGGCTGCTTGTCGAAAAATAACGTGTTTGATTCACTTTCTATGTTTATGTCTTTGTCATCAGTGCTTTATTTTTATAGAAAGAGATGCTTATAAATATTCAATTAAAATTTTTATGAGCTGTTTTCAATAGTTATCCATTATTTTTCCACCACTTTGCCTAACAATAAGGGCGCTGACTGCGGTTGTCGAGAAATAACGTGTTCGATTGCAGGTGTAGGCTAGCGTTAGCGTGGTATAATTTGCGTTACATTTTAAGCTGATGATCCTGGTTTGTATGCTTTATGCGACAAATAACTAATATGGAAAAAATATAAAGAAACGACTACTTATAATTTTTCTTTCTTAAAAGACACATCAAGATTTATGAATGCATTCATAATTTCCAAATTTCTCCCCAGAAAACTAATTAAAATTTTTAACTTCTAACGTTAAATTTAAAAATTGTGATAACTTTATTTTCAAACTAAGAGTAAGTATAAATATTTAAAATTAGTATTTAATGCAAGATAATAATACAGTCGAACCTCGTTAACGCGAACACTCAAGAAGAAACTTTTTTTGTTCGTGTTATCCAAACTTAAATACATTACATACAACTGGAAGGGGCAATCGGAAACAGTTCGTGCTAAAAGTAATTCGTGTTCGTGCTAATGAGGCTTGACTATATGGCATTTAAAATTTACTGACATACTGAAATTATCAAATGTATTTTAAAAATGCAAATGATCTGTTAGTTGAATTTTCTATAACTTAATATTTTTCCGTTTAGCATACTTGTAGGTATGTACGCATTAAATTTTTAGAGAGTTTCACTAATATTTTTAAAGTAAAATTCAAGTTGTAAAATAGTATCAAAAATTTAAATTAACTTAATCAGATAGTTTCTTTTAATTAATTTTCCTCGTTTACTATTCATCTATATAATTTTTAAAATGTTGTTTATCGTTAAATTAAAAAAATGCAATATACATATATATACTAGGGGGGCTCTGCCCCCTGCAAGCTACGCTCGCCAACCCCCGTTCAGACACCACAGAATCTAAAAGCACGCTAATCTGATCGGTTTTAAAAATATTAGAGAAGATTGAATTATACTGAAAAAACCTGTAGCGATCTCCCTGTAAATGGGTTTCCATTCAATTCGCTTTGATTGCAAAAATTTAAGGTAGAATCAGTTGCTGTTAAGACAGCTAATGGTTGTTTTCGTGTTTGGTTGAAGAAGATCAGTTAAACATTTGAAAAGAAGCTAAAATAAAATGAATTAAGTAAGCAGAGTCTTTGTCTCTCAGTATTTTTTAACAGCGTTATGAAACGATTGACATAATACAATTTACTACAATTACTAAAATTTGCTGCTTTAACCCCTTCAAGGACGGTGGTTCATTTTTGGACCACTTAATTTTAATTCTTAAATGCCACATTAGCACCAGAATATTGGGATGAAAATTTTCCTTATATTAAGTAAGTGAACAGAAGCATTTTTGTATTTCGAAATTTGTTTGTAAATTCTGGTGCCATTCACTGATTTCAAGATTTTACGAATAGAAGTGCCTTGTCCGTGAAAGGGTTAAACGCATATTAATGTATTTATTATTTTAAAGTTTCCTTTCTCTTTTAATATTCACGTGTAAATACCATTTTCAAGACATAATTTTCAATATTTTCCTGCTTTTAACACGTACTCATTTAATAGTAATTTTAAAGTTTTTTTTCTGTTTTTAATAGTCACGTGAAAATAAATTTTTAATCGTTAGAAAATCTTATTCTTTGCGCTGTTTTTAGAATTTAAACAATCTCTATAATAATAGCCTAAGCCACGTGACTATCATCAACAGCTCCAGGCGGATCCCTTCGCTTTTTATATTCCAGGCGGCCATTTTGGTACTTTAATGTTAGCCAGCCACAGATGTGATAAGTCGCCGAATATTATTCTATCCCCATTATTTCGTTTATATTATAATAGTCCAAGTCATGTAACTGCCATAAACAACGGGCTGATTCCTTCGCTTTTCATAAGAAAGGTTTCCATTTTGATTAAAGAATCAAAATTATTTTTTCGAATAAAACTACATAAAAGTTGCCATAATCGCAAAGAATTCCTGGTACTTTTATATTAGCCGGGTGAAAATCTCGCCAATAGTTTTTTTTTAACTAGCCAGTTAGCGTTTTTTTATTTTTCGAGTGGTAAATTAAAACACTACTACTTGGTTATCCCATCGACCAAAAATCTGTCGCCAAACTATAAGATTAAATGGCAATAATGGTTGATCGTAAATGCCACATTCACTTGACTTTAAGGAAGTTACACATGTTCACGCCATCAAGTGATTTTTATTTCGACGTTTTATTTGTATTTTAATTAATGTTATACTAATTTATTTGTTATGTAAAATAAAAAAAAATATGTCAATTTGTATAATTTGGCTATTTATATAATTTTGCGAAATTGGTCAACCGGAGAAGTAATAACATTAAAACGTTGCTTTGAAGTGTAAATTAAATCTCAGGATTTGTTGCATTGTCACATACGCACCGGGTTTGGCGTGATTTTTTTTTTTTTTTTACGACAATTTGGCGAAAACCTCGTTTTCAAATACCTGTTACATATGTATTTTTAAATTATTTTCTGTTATTTTTGAAATGAAATAACAATAAATAAATAAAAAATAATTAATAACTATAGAACAAAACAATTTATAACATTTTGTGTAAATAAAAATAAAATAAATTCAAATAAACATTTTTTAATAAATAAGCAACTATAACCGGGTTACCATGTCAGGCAAAATAACGCCATTTTGGCGCCAAATAGGTACCGCGTTGTGTATATAAAGAATGAAGTAAAAGCCATTTATTTTAAAGGTTTCAATTTTAAATGAAGGTTTTGTATTAAATAAAATGATACTGGAATACAAATTGAATTATGAATAAAAGTAACATGATGCATTTCTTAGCATACATTTAAGGGAGGCCTAACTCGTCGCCAAATTAATTTAAAATAACCTTTTCTAAAATATAAAAAAAAATATATCTCTTTGATTAAAATTTGAGTTGCCATCATTAAAAGAATGTATATAAAATTAGAAAAAAATTAATATTTCGAAAACTAATTCGAATTTAAAAATTCTTATACCAGTTTTGAAATCTGCGGATCAATATTGATTTTTGGTGTTAATTTCATCGCAAAGTATTCCATATTTTAGGAGAAATCGCCGTGAAACATAATCAGTTGTTTAATCAGTCGATTCATACTTCCGTTTCATACTTCCGTTTCATAAATTCGTTTCATTAGGATTTTATATATACTAGGGGATCGTACCCGGGAATAAAGAATATAAAGAATATAAGTGAAAACATTTTTTTTTTTTTTAATTGAAAACTAACAATTTTTTTATATTGACCACTTACATTAAAAAAGCATTTTTCATATGGAAAATACGAATTACACAATCAAATATTTTTTTTTAATTTATCAAAAGCGATATTTTCTTATAAGCCGCATGCTAAGAGTTATTTGCCAAGATTTTACTACTTATGGCATCCTTTTATATTCTGATAATTTCAGAGCTTATACATGTCTGGTAAATTTGTGTTTTATTTATGTTATTTTATTTATTTATTCATAGGGAAGTTTTTTTTAGAGGAAATTAGCCGTAAGAAAATGATGAACTCTTTATTTTGTTTTAAGGGCAAACGGATTAATCTTTCGTAACCGAGCTCCGCGCGATATAATTAAGTTAAAATATATTTCATGCTTTAAAATTGTTTTTAAAACCATAGCCAATCAGTAAACTGAGATGAACTTTGCAAACAAATTCCATTTGAAAAAAAAAAATCCTATTTTGTGATCTAAAAATTTAAATTGTACGATTACAAATATGTTAGATTTGTGTTTTTTCAATATTATTCTTTTATTTTTTTATAAAAGAAGTATTAATTTCGTTAATTTGTCTTTCACAAATATGTTAGTTTGGTAGTTTTTTTAATATTATTCTTTTATTTGCTTAAAAGGGAAGTATTTCATTATGCAAAAATAATCAGAAGGAAATGCTGAAAAATGTTTGTTGCTTTATGTGCAAAATGTTTATTATTTTATGTATTGAAACCGGCACGTGATAAGATAAACTTAAAAAAAAAAAAAAAAATCATGCTTAAAAATTATATTAGAAAATATAATACATCAATCAATAAATACAGTTTTTAAACAAATTGCATTTGAAAGCACATTTATTTCCCTATGCGACAAAAATTGAAAATGTATGATGGTTAGAAGATTGAAAAAATGCAGTAGCGAAAATTTCAAGACCTAAATCTGATCGTGAAGTTTTGCCATTCGCAAAATGACGTCAGCGTTACGCACAGATACGTTTGTTCTTTATAATATAGATACGTAATCAGTAAAATATAATAAAGATCAGTTATTAGGAGGTGGTTATCAATTGAGGCTCTTATGCTTGGATTTCCGGAATGAAAACAGCAATTTTCACCTTCTCAAAATTTGCATACGCACTTCTCATATCCATATTCATCATTTAAAAAAAAAAAAATATATTTTGTTTGTTCATTTAAAAATAATTTAACTCAAAACTTGAAGTCAAGATCGCCAGCAACATCTTTTATGTGAACAGACGTATTTGAGATTCTAATCTCAATTTTGGAGAGTACAAATTTCCGTTAATTTATGGTTTTTAGACGAATTTGTGTTAAAAAGCTTAGTTTTATCTAAGAAAATGATCGTTTCCTTTTAAATATGACTTCAAATTCACTTAAATAAGCATTTTGCCTAGTGTCTGAAACTTAGTACACATGCAGAAGGAAAATCACTATAGAAAATTTATGAAGAAAAATGCGTGTTTTCAAAAGCAGTATGTCATTTTCCGTTATTATGCCCCTAATATAATATTCTACCCCTACTGGGATTTTGCGCCACTAAACCCTATACAACAATTTTCATCAAAAATTTTGAATTTTTATCAGAAAATAGCATGAATAAATTTTTAAATACCTCATTATTTCTCTCTTGTCTGCAGCAATGAAATCTATCTAATTTTCATCATTTTGAAGAAATTTCATAAAATGATTTTAAAGTTAAAATATAAAAGTCGGGATATTTAAAAAAAAGAGAGATAGTGCGACCATATCTACAAAGGAAGAGCTTTAAAAATATATATATTAGTAAAATTGGTTCAGCAGAAAGATCAGGGCAGATGACTAAAAAACACGCTTGTGTTTTAAATATATAGATTATATAAAATTAGGAAAAATTAAATTAAGCAAATTATGTTATTTTGATAAAATTATAGTAGAATGTCCTAAAGAATAGCATTAAAATTTTATTATTCGAGAGAATTTTCGACAAAAACTTCAGGAACACGATATTATTTTAAACCACGAATTATTTGTTTGCTTGTTTAACTCAGCGAAGCAAATCGATCCAGGCGAGAATCATCAATTTCTGTAATATAAATCGCTATTATTTGCATGTCACCTCTCTTTTATACAGACACTCTACATTTTTGTAAAACATTGCGTTTATCAATGTGTGCTTTCGATTACATTATTTTCAAAATTGAATCATTTTCACCTATGAAGAATTTCAAAGCAGCTGGAATGTGAAAATGACGCACTTCTACAAAACATAATTCAGGTTTAAGAATTAAAATACACGCCTTTTTATAAAATGACGTCATTTGCATCCGCTAAAGCGATCTACTTTTAAAACCCAGTCTTAAACTTCATCTATAGAAAAGTGTGCATATGACGTCATTATCACGGAATAACAGACAATATTCTTGATGTAGCCCATATTTTATTTTCAACTATTTTCTCAGGTTTTATGAGAAAATGGCAACAAAAAAATACAGTATCTCCTATTTTCAACTATTTTTCGTTTACTTTCAATGACTTTCAATAGAAATGAGGTACTTTTTTTGCCACGATAAGAAAAATGGTATTAAAAACTGCAAAAAAATTAATATCTCAAAAATTAATTGAGATACAGCTTTCAAACAAATTGCATTTAAAAGAGCATTTTTTTCCTTATACGACGGTGTAAAAATGTAAAATGTGCGATGTTTAGAAGTTTAAAATTTTGCAGTAGAGAAAATTGCAAAACCAAAATTTCATTTGAAATTTCAAATTGTTGCCATTCGCAAAATGATGTATGCGTTACGCACAGATATGTTTGTCCTTTATACTATAGATAGGGTAGATTTTAATTAAGAGTACACTATAAAAACAAGGGAATATTATTACACTTAATTTGGGTTTGTGAAATGCCGAATGAAGTTTAAATATGCACTAATTTTGATGTTGGCACCCTTTTCTTATAGATTGAAAATGGTATAATTTTACTCTTTAATACAAATTATGGAAGACATACACCAATTCTAATGTGCTCGAAATTCGACGGCATTTTAAATTCCCGCTTTTTAATCAGTCCTTTTTCGCTTTCAAACTTCTGCAAATGAACAAACACATGGTAAAGACGTACACATTAAGCAAAGTGATTATTCTTTATAGTTTAAGAAATGACTGAATAGTGTTTATTATATACTTTTTAAAATAAGGTCATGCTTTCAAACAACATCATACTGACAATCTAAAAATAATGGTCATATGGTTCAATTCAATGCGAGGTAATGAATTTTCTGCACTGTGCAGTCATTTTTTTATGCAGCTTTGTTTATTTGTTAGCTGCTATAGTTTAAGCATTTTATGTTATATATTAAACTGGTTTTATTGATTCAAATGTGAAAGCTTTTCTTGAAATTACTAACACTTAATTGACTTAAGAATTTTGATGAATTAAAGCTATACTAATTTACTCGGATAAAATTTATCTTTACTTTAGTTCATTTTTCTCTTCTGTTAACACTTTCGCTATTTGCGTCCCTGATCAAGGACATGCATTTTAGAAATCTTTTAAGACGTTTAATTTAATTGAAAATAATTTTACGAATTTTATATGTATTTTTATTTATTTTCCTCTCAGAAGCACAAATATTTAAAAATCAAACGAATATAAGAGAGAATATTTTGAAGGAAAAACTTTATCGTGAAAAATTTTAATAAAAATGAATGCTCTCGTGCAGGCAAGAGTTGTTAAAATTGAATAATTTTGATGTAATTTAATATCAGATGTAGCTTATATTTGTTATTTTTTTTTTTAAAGAAAACGAGAATTTTTGATTGAAACTTATCGTGATAGTTATAAGTAATTATAATTTTGTTATAAAATTATTTTAAAACGTATGTCCGTTCTCTAAAAAGAAAAAAAAAATCATCGAGAATATTTTATTAGATAGTTTTTAGCTCATTGGGAGCATTATTAATTCGTTCGGGACCATGTGTGCATATATGCACCCTCAAAAAGTGCTTACAATACTTGAGTTTGATACCGGTAAAAAAGAAAAGTAAAATTGATTTTATCTAATTACGACATTTTTGTTATTTATGAAAGTTAAGTCAAATAATTAACAAAAAGTGGTGCCAAGCGAATAAAATTCGTGTAAAAGATACCGGTCCTGAACGAGTTAACATGAGAGAAAACTTCATAATTTTTATTTCATTTTTTAAATGTTGGTACTGGAAAAGATAAGTAATTAGACTGTCATATTCCTATCGTGTTTATTAAATTGGCAAAATATTTCTTATAACATATTATGAATAAATAGCATAATTAAAATTATCATACGCACCCATTTGTTTATATTTAGTGGGCAAGCTCAGTTCTTGCAGGAGGGAGGGAGAGGGAGATGCTAAGTAACTAATTACCTTTCAGATACATAAAAAAAAAGCTTAATATTAATTCAAAAAATGTATAAAAAAAATCGACTACACCATAAAGTAGGGCTACTCTAGATCCATTTGCACCCCGCACTGCAAATAGAGGCGTCTTAAATTAAGACACATATGTGACTGAAAAAGTTATTCAGACACTTAAGTGTCTAAATTTGAAATTTCAGACATCACAGATGTCTAAATTTAAGATACATAAGTGTCTTACTATGATCATGGCATAAATGAGCTGATTAAAATGTCTGAATAATGGTGATATGTCTGAAATTAAGACATTTAGAAATTTAGACACTTAAGTGTCTAAATGCGATACAGTTGTATCATATGTGTGATAACTGTATGTATAAATGTATTGCAATTTGTATGCCAGCACTACCAGAAAATTGTTTTCGAATGGATAAAGGATGTTTAAAATATTTTTATCCATTAGATTTGGTATTATTTTATTTAAAAAAAGTAATTTGATTAGATCATGGGACATCTGGAAAATTAAAATAGATCGCTTACTAAAGTTTTGGGACTAAGTTACTTTTGACGCAATAAATAAATCAGTAATTGCTTTTCACAAAATATATTTATTTCCAAGGAAGGATCAACCCCCCTCCCCTCTAAATACTAAGAGATGTACCGGTAGAAAGAAATTTAGGGAGGGGCAAAATTTTGGAACAGGTGTGACTGGGGTCAACAGCGTAATCTGCTTTTCTAAAATGCAGAACATAAACATGAAATAGGCAAACTAAGAATATTTTGTCAGAACTCTTTGTGCAAGAAATTTTTAAAGATATCAACATAAAAATAAATATAACAAGTTGGAAATTGCACGTCAAACGTGGCAAATGAGGTGCGTTCGTACTATAACTAGTTTTATAAGTATTTTTTGCACTGCATATTGTACTGAATGTATATTTTACTGCACTTCATAAGCGCATATCAATTTCATTCTTTTTGAAAAGCTGTAACATCATTAAAATGCACTTGAAATAATTTTTTTCCATTGTCCGTAATGTATCGGTAAACTTTTGACTGTACTAATTAAAGTATACATCCGATTTTCATAAAATTTGAAATGACTCGACAGAATTATGCAATAATTATATATTTTAAATTTCAAACAAATCGGTTGGGTAGTTTTTGCGCTGTTATAGACGGACAAACAGATGGACTGAACGACGACTATAGGTACTACGTATTTATATAATTAAGAACGCATCTAAAAATTTAACAATTAAGAGATAGTAATCGTTCAAAAATAAGTTTCAAACGACAGTTTTGAAAATAGAGAACTTTTTTTTCTCAATGGACTCTTCCCCCTCCCCCCCCCCCCCCCACACACACACACACACAAACACCGTTTGAGATAAATTTGAAATATAATGAACATCAAAAGAAGAAAAGAATTAAAATTGTCTTCTACGAAATGTTCAAAGGAGGGTGGGTTTCTCTGAAGTAAAATTCTTAGTAACATTTTCCCTTAACGTAAAATTATTCGATAGCCATTTGTAAGAAAAGAAATATCATTCATTTTTAATTATCAGACATAAAGAAAACATAATTGATTCAATTTCATCATACTGGGAGGGAAAATATTTCTTCAGTTCTTCCTTATAACCACCAGAGGGACTCTTAGTTGCGCATGCGTCATGCGTTTTAGATGTGTTTCGTTCTAATGTACGTTGTAATTCAATTTCAAACTGAAAGTTTATTTTGACTTTATTCATATTTTGTGGATTGTGAAGTTCTGTGGATTAATTCGTATCGACTTAGTGTTTATTCGTAATCATTTTATGAATAATACAGTGTTATTAGTCTTCTGTTCGTCAAATCTGTTAAATAGAAACTTTTGTCTGGCAGATTCTATTTTAAGAGTGAAAATATTTCACCCTTTTAATATAGTTAGCCGGATGTATACAGGAATTTTCGTTTTAAAAGATCCAAGTATTTCTCCCTCACGGATCATTAACCTAGCCACCAGTTGAAATTGACGCCCCCTGTGCGGGTATAATTTTGGATACCTTACACCTTTTTCCAGGTAAGTGGGACCTAGACCATGTATTGCAAACTCTCCGTAAATGTTTTCTCTTTAAATGAACCCTTACACAAATCTCTAGCTTTATTAGTTTCTGAGTTATACCAACATTTGTTTAAAGCATTTTGTCTGTTGAATTTCCGTGTTAAAATTTTATCTTGCTAATAATTAAGTTTCTGTTCTTAAAAACATCTGCAATCATGTTTCTATATTATTTTCTAACCAATGTTATCCTTAAAATCAGTTTTAATGAGTCTACAGGATGTTTTTTGCAGTTATTGAATTTATTGACTTACGCAATACTAAGCCTTCTTCTCGAACAGCATTTGTTAATGTTTACTTTGGTTTCATTCGATTTCTATATTTTTCAAAGGTTTATTATGTGATATGTACTGGAATGCCCATGTCTTTATAGCAACCATCCCAATTTAATAACTGTTTTTAATTATTATATTATGTATGCTTAGTTATAAGTATTTAAAATTATACAGTTTGAACATCCATTCAACGCCGTTATTCAACCATATCATTCAATTTTTCCTATAGTAAGCAAAACCCGCCGATGATTCATCTGGCATCGCTACACTGGAAGGAGAAAAAAAAATATATAATGTCAATAACACTCTAATGATTTAGAGAATGATTACACTTTATCTCTTTAGCTATTTTATTAAGCTTTACTGATTATGTGCAGATTTAAGACAAAGTTTCAAACTGGAAATAAATTTTTCTTTATCTTATTAAAATATAATATTTATTTATTGATAGTTAAATAGCTCTTGTGATTATCATCTGATCTATATTTTTTAAAAATTGCCCATGTGTAAATATAAATTTTAAAGAAGACTTAATTTTTAAGAGGGCACAGGACCTTTTAACCTTTCAAAAAATCAGTTTTCTGTTTCTGTTTTATTCCGAATGTTTTAAAATTTTTCAACAATATGCAAAAAACCCCATTCAAAATTGAGTTATAATCATTTATAGACGGAGAGTTGAAGATCCGTTAGATATCGAAACTTTAAAAAGCGTTTTCTCATATTAGCAAGTTTGAAGTTTGTGCTTTTGTTGTTTCTTTCAAACTATGTAAGCGCAGCTTTTAAAAAAATAAACAAATATGCGTTTCTTTATAGTCTACATGCTAAAAAACCCAAACATATTTTGTTTATTTATTTGTTTGAACGTGAAATATTTTACTTTTTTAAATTTATTTTGTGCTGAAATTTAATTTTAAACCAAATTTTTTGCGTATATTTTTTATTTAATGTGTATATTAGGTGTATTATGATTCTATTTTGTTCAAAAATTGTTTTCTATATGCATAATTTAGAATTTTATCATGCGTGCAGCACTTAGATTTTAATTCACGCATTAGTGATATGACGGCTTACATTTAAAATTTAGATATTAATTTTGTATATACAATATTTATTTTTCTGGATAATATTATAGTTGTGAATATATATTTGAGGCAGAAAGGGGGAAAAAAAGATCTTAATTGCATATTATTTGCGTTTTGGTACCTTGAAAAATGCTTTGTTTTTTATCGTTTCGAGATATTCAAAGATCGTGCATCCTATAATATTTCTTTTTTTGTGTGTGTGTGTGTTGGGAGGGGGGGGGGGGATATTTGTCATGCAATTTTCGTAAAGCAAATTTTTCGCAATTGTGATGCAATTTTCGTAATTTTTTTTAAAAAAATCTTTCGACATTGCACTGATTATAATGATATTTTGAACTTTTAGAGTAGGACATGATTAGAAACAATATATATATATATTTATCGAAATACTGTAAAAGTTCTCAACAGCGGACACCTGGGGCCTGCGGAATTTGTTCGATAATCAAAGGTGTCTGCTTTTGTGAAGTAAAAATAAACAAATGTCTGGGTTGTGGATTAAAAAAGGTTGTCGCTCAATAAAGGTGTCCGATATTAGGGAATGTTCATTAACCTTCATAACGGACACTCCCGAATACCGGACACCTCTATTTAGCGAACTTATAATGCAGGGTTGGACTTTTTGTAGATGAAGCACTTGATTAAATAATGGGAAAACTGGGCAGTATCCTCTCACTACGGTTTTAGGGGCCCCAAATTAAACATGCAATTTTTGTAAAGCTTTTATTTTAAATTTGTTTCGACATTGTATTGATTATAATCAATATTTTGAACTTTTAAAGTAGAATAAGATTATAAACTAAATAAATTTTTAAAAAAATCTAAATTCAGTAAAACCTCTCAATCAAGGGCACCTCGGCAACGAATGGCGGACAAATTCCGTAGTAGCCCCCTATTGAGAGGTTTTATTGTATTTAGATAAAAAAAAATTTGTTTTTAATCTTATTCTACTATAGAAGTTCAAAATATTGATTATAATCAGTACAATGTCGATAAAAGATTTAAATTATCAGCTTTACGAAAATGGCATACCAATTTTGAGAGCCCATAAAATGAGGCTGTATGGGGGTGGAGGGGCAGGACCATGGTCAAATATTTTTCCAGGATTCATTGTGGTCAAACATGGCTGCGTATCATGCTTGCAAAATGAAACGGCTGCGATTCAGACGTTTGAAGTGTCTGAAATTCAGACGCAAGAAGTGACTGAAAAAATTCAGACATTTTAAAATGTCTGAAAATTGAACACTCCGTTTCAGTCACTTAAGTGTCTGAATTTCAGACATTTCAATTTAGAGTGCGTTCCCCTTATATGGTACCCATAAAAATGTTATCTTTCAACATGCAAATATAAAAAATTTCGTTGTCACCAACTAAAATGTATAAAATACATTTTATAATAAATTATTTCCGTTATATAAAAGTTTACCAACCTCTCTGCGTAAAACTATATTTTAAATTATATCTGTATTAGATTTAAAAAGTGATGTTTTAAATTATGATTTTGGTGTTAAAATAAATGAAATCAGTAGTAGTTACTTGATGATAAATGAAATCAGTAGTAAACTTTACACCAAAAATGGTGGCAACTAAATTGCCACCAAAGGTGGTGTTTCTTTATACGCAGTTAATTGCTGGTGTTTCATTACACCAATTTACTGGTGGTGTTTACTTACACTACTTTCTACTTTTGGTGGCAACTTAGTTGCCACAATTTTTGATGGAAAGTCACACCAATATTTTTGACAGTGTAATTATATATATTCAAAATTAGTATTAAATGTAGAATAGTAATATTTTATCAAAACTGCGTATTGACTTATTTGCATAAAATAACACTGAAATTTATTGATAATAATCATATGTATTTTTCAAATTTGAATGATTTGTCAATTGAGTTGTGCATCATTTCATATATTTTCTGTTTAGGATACTTGCATATTCGTATAAAAATTTTTAGAAAGTTTCATTTGAATTGGAATTATATAATAAAATGTATAAAACATTTGTTTCTGATATACAAGAAAATAGTGTTTCTATGCATGAAAGTTCTAAAAATTTATTGAGAAACAGTTCTAAAGTAAAATTATTTTTCTATGGATAAAATATTTTTAATCGCAAATTTATAAAATCATGTGTAAAAGTCACTATTATTAGACTTTGGTAAAAGCTTTTTTTAATAATATCAATTGTATATAAGTTAAACATTTGGAAGTATGATTTAATTAAATCATGAATAAATTGTAAGTCTTTTGGTCTGGTGCTGTAATAATATCTTAGCGTGTCATTAGCCGGAAAAAATACTCTTGCAATTTGGTGATTTTATTCTTTCGTTTTCTCGCCATAAATGAAACATTCTGTCGTGATTTTGCGATTTCGATCTTTTATTTTTGCATTAAGTAGAATATTTTGTCGCCAGATGGTGATCCGCGGTGGGGGGACACGGGATAGAAGGCAAAAAATCAGACTTGCATCATTCGATGATTAATTTTGATACTGATCAGACGTGTCTTAAATTGCTCTTGCTTTTATCTAAGTGTTTCAGTTTGTTTGAGAATATTGTTGTTTTCTTTTAAGAGTTAATTTTTTTTTTCTTGTTAATTTATTAGGGACGTTGTCATATCTATTGATGAGACCATGCCTTTGGGAAGTTTTACATCTGCGAAGAAGATTTTTGCCTGTCTGACTAGGAAAAATGATTTAAAGGGCACATCCAACCTAAATCAACACATGAAGATTCATTCCGATCAGAAATTATACAATTGTGAAGTATGCCAGAAGACTTTTGGACGGCGGTCTGACTTGCGAAGACATTTGAAGATCCATATTAATGTTGAACTATTAGAGCATGATAGATACTCTCACTTATCTACGCAAAAGGTTAATTTATCTCAAAGCCTCCTTAACATAAACATTGCACCTGAAGAAGTTTTGAAGATTGTGACTGCTGAAAAGAAGATACTTGTATGCCCCACCTCCACCTGCAGTAACATCTTTACAACTTCTTCCAACCTGAATGAATGCATGAAGATTCATTTAAATGAGAAGTCAATTTATCTGTGACATGTCTCACAAAAGTCTTTTGTAGGTAGATCGCACACTGAAAAGATAAGCGACAAAAAAAAAAAAGTAAGTCAAGAGACATTTCACCCAGTTATCAAAGAAGAAACCAGTTTGAACGCTAGAATTTGTCTCCTGTCTCAAATTTTTGCCGCTTGTCTGTTCAGTGTGCGATCTGCCTTAGAAAACTAGACTTGCTAAGACATTTGAAAACTTATAATATTGATGAACAGTCTACATTTAAGTGCAATAACTGTTTACAAGTTTCACATGAAAGGATAGTTTGAAGTATCACCTAAGATCACATCATAGTTCAAAATCCCCTTATCGCGAGTGTGCTAAAGTGTTCGGGCGAAATTATGAGCTGAAACAACATATACGTATGCAACACTGTCTTGCCCCTCTTGTAAGTGTGAAACGGAAAATAACCTTTTCTAATGCAAAGTCTAAACAACTGAAGCAAAAGCAATCTGATGCTCTTAATGTGTTTAAAAATCTCATGCATTATCCTGACGACCGTAAAGAAAGTGACATAGCAGTATTCCCCACCTACTTACGAGCTGAACTTCAAGAGTGTTTGATGACTGAAATTCAAGAAAAAAATACCATTAAATTGTATATGGTGATGAAAATATCTCTTGAACGTATCTCTGCTAATGAGAGACGGGGGAGATTCAATCTTATTTTCGATGTCAATGTTTTACTGAACTTACTAAGGGTACTATTTCATAACATATTGAAGAAGTGTGAAAATAATGTAAAAATAACTAAATCCTTTGAAGAATTCATACAAAGAGGTTCTTGATGAAAACTTAGAAAAATTCATTATTTAGAGCTCAAGATTGCTAAATATCATACTCTTTCTGCAAGTTCTTAAATAGCTTTACCTAAGAAATTATATGATAAGAAAAAGCAGTGTTCAATATAAAAAAAGGAAAACAACAAGTGTTTGATATGGTGTGTCTTTTGACATTTAAACTAGACTTAGGTTTTACAAAAAAGCCTGAACGAGTTTCCCATTAAATTTCTTATGAGAGTGGCATTAAACTAGGAGATGTTGAATACGCTGATGCACTTCTGAAGATACCCATTATTGAGAAGCTAAATAATTTATGGATTAATGCGTTTGGATATGAAGAAGATGAAGTTTGTCCTCTGTATATATCTGAAAAGCGGAATCCGGATGTTATCAATTTGCTATTAGTCGGCGATTGGTAAAAGCAACACTATTGTTGAATTAGAAATTTTCGAGACTTTTGGGTAACCTCACCTCACCACGCATAATGATGTACATCACTACTGTTATAGATGTTTACATTGCTTTTCAAGTCATTTGAATAAGCATAATCAATATTGTCCGCAACATGCGGCACAGGCAATAAAGATGCTCAATGAGAACGAAAACAAAGTCAAGTTTTTCTGGTATTCATCTGCAACATCCAACTGTCTACACCATTTAGGCAGACTTTGAGAGTCTACTTATACCTATTGCATCAGTCACACCCTCATCTTAAACATCATATACTGAAAAAACAACTTATCATTGTTCATGTGGGTACGCTTATGTCGTTGTCGCACCGCATGGGATATGTGTGAAGAGAACAAAAGTATATCGTTGTAAAGACCGTATTGGCCGCTTTTTAAACCAAATGATGCTTGAGAAGGACATATTGGAACGAAAGTTATTAAATATTGAACCTATGAAGCTTACACTTATGCAAGGAAAAGCATTTCTACAAGCAGAATTTTGTAATATTTACAAATAACCATTAAATTCAAAACGCACATGTGACCATGATCATCTGTCTGGAGCGTATAGAGGGGCAGCTCATGTGGAATGTAACTTGAATTATAAGCAATGTAAAATAATTCCTGTTATATTCCACAACTTGAAAAATTATGATGGACATCATATTATGAATGGACTATGAAAATTCGAAGGTCATGAAATTGATATTATTGTAAAATTATATAGCCTTTAAATTAAGAAAGTCGAAATATCACAGGTGGTCGTTATAGATTCCTTTCAATTTTTAATTACGTCATTAGAAAAGCTCGTTTAAAACCTTCAAGTTGAGAAATTCAACATTCTAAAAGAAAATTTCTTAAAAAATAGTAATTTAGATCTGCTTATAACAAAAGGGGTTTACCATTACGACTATTTCACCTCCTTTGAAAAATTTAATGAAAGGGAGATTCCTCAACCTTCTGCATTTTTTAGTAGCTTGACCGATGTTTCAATAGATGAAGAAGATTATAAACACGCCCAGGAGGTATGGAAAACCTTTAACATCCAATCCCTGAGAGAATACCACAACCACATCAAGACATTTGTTGTATTTCCTGCTGACGTATTACATAATTTTAGGAAATTATATCAGCAGTACTATGATATTGATTGCGCTCATTTGTTTACAGCACCTGTACTCACCTGACAAACGTGTTTGAAAATGTCTGAAACACCTCTAAAAGTACTCACTGATTTCGACATGTTGTTTATGTTGGAAAATGGGATACGTGGTGGTATCAGTATGATTAGTCATAGATATGCCAAAGCGAACATCCCTAACACACCTGAATATAGGGAAAATGAAGCACCTAGCTACATCATGTACTAGGATGCTGACGACTTGGTATGGGTGGCCTTTGTACCAATTTTTACCTTATGCCGGGTTTGAATTGGGCACGACAATTTCTATTACAGAAGATTGGATTCTATCTCTACCTGATGACTCGGGTATCGGATATGTATTCGAGGTGGACCTAGAATATCCTAAACATCTTCACCTATTACGTAATGAATAACTACTTGACCTGAAAAGGAACTCGTAAACAAAGAGATGTTGTCTTCTTATGCACGTAGCTTACTTAACAATAGAAAATTCGTAGGAACTCCCAAACTCATCCCAGACAGATTTTAATAATAAGCAGAATTATATCACTCATTATCGTAGTTGTAAATTTTTATTTAAAACTTGGATTAAAACTTACAGCTGTGCATAAAGCTCTTAAATTTAACCAGGCACCTTGGCCTCAGAAATATGTTAATTGCTGGACAGAAATAGATGCTCAACTTGTAACTGTTAATATGGATAAATGGAGTGACCTCTTTAGATATTATATGCATTCAAATAAATCATTTTCACAAAATTAGATAAAAGAGGCAAGACATTTCTCTTACCTCAGAATATCCCAGGATCCGCCCAGATCCTTGGTTCATTATCACCAGTGATCGTCTATACATATTTCACATTTAAAACCTAAAATGTAGGTGGAGAGAAAGTTTAAAAATGTATTACTTGTTATTTTTTTTTTTGTATTAAATCCATTGAGTGCGTGGTTGAACCATAAAAGCTGATTACTTTTCATTTAGATCATTTAATTGTTTCTTGATTAAATAAATTAGTAACAGAAATGGAGGGAGAGAAAAACACCTCTTCCCTTCCCAAAGATACATGATAGAAGACGCGCAAAAAAGCGATACAGATGCACAGGGCAAAGTCCGCACACATGCCCAATGTAGGAACATCAACCAACAGCAATTTTGGATTGGACACATACACGTACATCAAAGAACTCTGAAATGAAAGTAATAGAAAATAATTAAAATAAAAAGATAGTCTTTAAAAGAGTCTGGGATATTATAAAAGTTTCTTGCTTCTAAGATTCTCACACGTAACACTCCCGCTGAATCGCCGGAACAAAGAAAGTTTTATAAGTTCAATACAGTTTTTCTGTGAAACACGAATCGAGTCTTGGGCTGGGGTTTCGTCAGCTGGTCGGCTGACATTGCTGCAGTTTCAAGGTAAGTCATAGTTATTACCCCTTCCTCGACAAGGTTTCTCAATAGATGATAACGAAGAGATATATGCTTGGTTCTTTGATGATGCTTGTCGCTTTCGGCAAGTGTAATGAGGACTGGTTGTCCTCAAACAGTTGTATAGGTAGTTCTTGCTCGAGGTCCAGTTTCTTCAGGAGTTGTAGAATCCAAATTGTCTCTTGTGCTGCATAAGCGGCTGCCACGTACTCTGATTCAGCTGATGACATGGCAATGCAAGCCTGCTTTTTTTATGTCCACAGAAGTGGGTTATTTCCAATCAAAAGTAGATTTCCTGATACTGACTTTCTGTCAGTAGGATCATTTGCCCAGTCTGAATCAGAATATGCCCTCAAGACAGGTTTCTCTAAATTTGTGTATGTTAATTTTAAGTCAATTGTAGTTTTAAGATATCTGATTGTTCGCTTAACAGATTCCCAATCCTTAGCCCTTGGACGCTCGTTTCTGCGACTTAAAATATTTACGGCGGCACTAATATCTGGCCTAGATATAGTCAAGATGTATAGTAGAGCTCCTATGGCTAGTCTGTAATTCGTATTATTCAGAAGGAAATTTTCATTATCCGCTAATTTAACGTATCCCGGTTCCATTGGTATATTAGTTGGTTTCGAGTTTTCTAAGCCGAATTTGATTATCAAATCATCAATTTTATTAATTTGATCAAGCTTCATACTATTTTTGTCAAGCCGATTTATATTTATCCCTAGATAATATTTTGCTTCACCTAAGTCAGTTATAGGGTATTCTTTGTTTAATTCGTTTACAAGTTTATTAATGTTCTATCTTCCCCAGCTATGAGGATCATCTACATAAACGATTACGTAAGTCGCTGTGTTATTGGTTGTTTGTTTATATAAACATTTATCGATCGAACTTTGGTGAAAACCTAATTTAGATAATGATTTATGTAATGTCAGGTTCCATGCACTGGCGGCCTGCTTTAAACCATAAATGACCTTTTTGAGTCTGCATACCTTATACTCCTCTCCCGGAACTGCTTAGCCTTCAGGCTGATGCATATACACAATTTCATGCAATTCCCCGTGAAAGAGAGCGGTCTTAATATCTACATGTCTTAAGTTCAGATCCTTATACAATGCCATCGCTAAAAAACTTCTAATTGTCGTATGAGATGTGACTGGTGCAAAGGTCTCATCATAATCTACCCCATATTTTCGGGAAAAACCCATTGCGACCAGCCTAGCCTTAAACTTTTCTAGCTAACCCTGGCTATTGTATTTAGATTTGAACGCCCACTTGCAACCGATCACTTTCGTTCCTGGTGGGGCTTTGACTAATTCCCATGTATCATTTTCGCGAAGCGAATTCATTTCCTCTAGAGTCGCTTCTATCCACTTTTCCTTTTCAATCGGGTTTTGCATATTTTTTATATCGTCCCAACTTTTCGGATCTTCTACTTTAACGTTATTTCTTAAGAACGCAAACCTATCGGGAAGAACTCCCCTGTTCGGTCTGTTTGATCTACGCGGGACGTTTTGCGTGGCATCTAAATTTGCATTTTGATTTTGCGTTGTATCTTCGGCGATGTCAATATTATCCTCGATTAATTGTAATTTCGGAACCGGATTTTCTGTATTCGGTGTTTCATTGTTTTTATTTGATATGCTATCCTCAGTCATGCTTTTACTTTTAGTCTTCAGAAATTTTACGGTTCTACTTATTACGATTTTCTTACCGTCCGTACAAATTCTGTAGCCCTTACTCCTATTGTCGTAACCTACGAATATCCCCTCTATGGCTGCATTATCCAATTTTCTACTATGAGTCTTTTCCACATAAGCAAAGGCTCGACAACCGAAGGTTTTAATATTTGAAAGATCTGGTTTGCGACCAGTCCATTTTTCGTAGGGAAAGCAGTCGTTGGATGAAGTCGGTTGGCGATTTTGTATGTACGTTGCGTTGCAGACGGCTTCGCCCCAGAATGAGTTAGGTAAACCACTGTCTTTAAGTAAGCAGCGAGCCATCTCTATCAAGGTACGGTTCTTACGCTCCGCAACCCCATTTTGAGGTGCGGAATACGGAACAGTAAGTTGATGGTTAATTCCCTCATATTTTAGATAATTTTCAATTTCCTTCCCCTTGTATTCCCCTCCGTTGCCGGTACGGATAGCACGCACCTTCCTGCCAAATTTATTCGCGGTCATTGCAAAATATTCTTTAAATTTAGGGAAAACTTCATCTTTGGTTCTCAGTAAGTACGTTATGGTAAACCGGCTAAAATCATCTACAAAAGTCAAAAAATAATATTTTCCGCCAATCGTCGCTGTTTGCGTAGGCCCACACAAATCAGAGTGCACTAATTCTGTAGGCTTTGTAGCTCGAAAACTAGCGGCTTTGGGGTATGGATCACTAGTGAGTTTAGAAATTATGCATGTTTCGCATATATCACCGTGTTTACATTTGTCAATTTTAATTCCTAACGCCATATCATTATTTACTAATTCCTTAATATGATTGACGTTTCTGTGGCCTAATCTCCTATGCCACTTGTGTAGACAATTTTTATTTTCGCATTCATTTATAATATTTACATTGTGAGACATATTTTGTTCTATTTTACATTCATATAAATTATTGTTTACACAAGCCCTCGAGATACGTAACAGCTTCGTGAGTTATCTTGCAAGATTGTTTTTCAAATATGGCTTTACAACTATTTTCAGTAGCCCTTTTTATAGAAATTGAATTCGTTTCAATTTGGGTACATACAATACATTCTTTAGTGTTATCGTTCTGTGTGCATTATCCGACATTAATGTATTTAATTTTATAGTCCCGTAACTCTCAGAGCAAAGCTCTTGACCGTTTGCGATTGTTACTCTAGAAGCACTGTTATGAAAATCATTAAACTTGTTTTTGTTATTACAAATATGAGTTGAAGACCCTGAATCAATCACCCAGCGATCTTTTACATTATCCCCAACAAAAAAATGCAACATTTCTATCATTAGGTGTTTCTTTTTCAAAATTCCTATTTTTGTTAGTATTCGCATTTGCGCTGCATTGAGAGCACATAACCGATTTTTGTGACTGGTTGGGAAAACGATTAGGGTGTTGATACTGCTTCGGATTACTTTTGTTTTTATCTTTCAAGGTCCAACAATCGTCAATGGTGTGAGAGTTTTTCTTGCAATACCGGCAGAATTTATTTTGTTTGTTTTTATGGAATTTCACCTTTAAAGCGGAGTGACTGTTCTCACTTTCGCGGTTATTTTCTATTCGTTTAGAATGTTCGTCAATCAGTTTAGTGCGAATAAAACTAGCACTAAGGTCACGCTCGTCTCTCGCCTCCAAAGCGGTAATGAGACCGTCATAACTGGAAGGGAGAGAGCAGAGCATTAAAGCAGAAAAATGTTGATCACTTATGTTTTCTCCTATAGCGGCTAGTTTATCGCGAGTTTGATAGATTTTGGTAAAGTGATCAACCATATAATCACCTTCGTTTAATTTTAGGGAATAAAGTCTTCTTAGAAGAAATAGTTTATTACTTAGATTAGTACGTTCGTGCACTTCCTTTAAAGCAAGCCAACACTCTCGCGCGCTTTCTAAATTGTTCACATTTATTATCTGATCATCATCGATCAACAAATTTATAATGGCACGCGCTTTCCTATTTTTATTTCTGAAATCATCTGTCATTGGATCGGGCGGGTCCTGACTGATAGCACTATAGTGGTCCTCCTTCTGTAAATACATCTCTAATCTGAACTTCCAAAAATCATAATTGCTTGCGTTTAGTTTTTCAATCACAGTATCCTTTAAGATACTCATTTTTCATATATAGACTACAATCTTATATATATATATATATATAAATATTATGTCACTATTCAAATTATATGAGTAAAAAGGTTTTAATAATAATGTTTCAATAGCATCGTTGAGTTGCTTACTCTTTTTTAAGCAGAGCAAAAATAAAATATTCATTATAAAACATATTTCACACATTTTTCAGAGACCATTCTTAAATAATAAAGTAGTAATAATTTTCCTCTGTAGCAGTGCAACAAATCAAGTCGCATAATCTGTTAATACGGATAAATTGAGTGACCTCTTTAGATATTATATGCATTCAAATAAATCATTTTCACAAAATTAGATAAAAGAGATAAAAAATTTCTCTTACCTCTGAATATCCCAGGGTCCGCCCAGATCCTTGGTTCATTATCACCAGTGATCGTCCCCACATATTTCACATTTAAAACCTAAAGTGTAGGTGGAAAGAAAGTTTAAAAATGTATTACTTGTTATTTTTTTTTTCGTATTAAATCGATTGAGTGCGTGGTTGAACCATAAAAGCTGATTACTTTTCATTTAGATCATTTAATTGTTTCTTGATTAAATAAATTAGTAACAGAAATGGAGGGAGAGAAAAGCACATCTTCCCTTCCTACAGATACATGATAGAAAACGCGCGAAAAAGCGATACAGATGCACAGGGCAAAGTCCGCACACATGCCCAATGTAGGAACATCAACCACAACAATTTTGGGTTGGGCACATACACGTACATCGATGAACTCTGAAATGAAAGTAATAGAAAAGAAATAAATTAAAAAGATAGTCTTTAAAAGAGTCTGGGATATTATAAAAGTTCCTTGCTCCTAAGTTTCTCACACGTAACAGTAACTGGTTAATTTTTATAAATATTGTCCAACATTGCCTAACACCACCAAAAAGTCACGTTGGTACATTTTAATTTACTTCAATAAACAAATTTATTACGATCAACACCCAAAATAAATTCTAGTCATAGGGTATCACGAGCTAAGAAATAATTAAAAATAACGCTCGCGCTAAACAGATTAATTAATTACAATTAATTAAAATATGAATTTGCGTTATGAATATTTACGATAGCCCTATCACTTATGAATTTTCCGCAAAATTTAATTATAAAGTAATTTTGACTTAAAATACCCTTTAGAAAAATTATTAATAACATTAATTATTTTTTCCCTAGTATATCCAATGTACCTTAAAAATATAACGAATACACTAAAAGTGAATTAATCCTAGAAGAAATTATACACATCAACTTATTTTTACTAAAATAAACAGACTGAGATTATATCTTGACTAATTATATTTATTTACAATTTACTAATAAACACATATTTACAAACTTATGAAGTTAAAGAAACAAGCCGATTTAAAACTACCATTTACACTTCCCCAACATGGAAGATTGTTGTTACATTATTATAGTTTTATAAACTTTGTTTGTAAATTAAAAAAATATATAGCATACATTGATTTTAATCATTTTAGATTTTTATCGTATGGATAGACAAAATCATTTATTTATTGTATTCTCAGCTTCTTTTTATTGATAGCATGAGTTTCTATAAAGTTTGATATTTTAAAAACTTATATCTTTACTAATTTTTAATAGCTAAATAGATGATTTATTTTTGATCCCAGGCGTCGACCATACCTTTCATTTAAAATATTTTTTATTAAAATAATAGTTTTATTATATTGTGGTAAAAGTACCTTTGAGTCTTCTCCTTAAAGTTGCTTATTAGGAATTGAGGTATGCTGGCCCGGCCATTCGGGATCATTGGGAACATCTTTTGATTTCCGACAGCAGGACCCTTTTGGGGCGGCGGGAACTTATTTCAAGTTCGGAATCCATAGTCGTTTCGGTAGCTGCGGGGTTACGTCCATTTTTCGCCATACCATTCAGAAATGGATATTCAGATTTCACGAAATTTTCTTTGTTTTTGACGAAACTGTTTCCTGTGAAATGCTTCGAGCGAATATTTCGTGAAATTGATGAAATTACTTTCTTCACTTGCTTGACGATATAAATTTCGTCAAAAGTTTCGTCAAAAGAGGGCTGGTCGTGCCATCTATCAAACAGTTTGGAAGCTCCTGTATTTATTGACAGGGGAAAGAAAAAATTCACTTGTCGTTTTCCTCGGTGTGATTCAAACCCGCGGCCTTTGGCGTCGGAGATCGTTGCTCTTCCGATCTCGCTTCTCGAGACTTGTATGGATATGCTTTTAGATTGGTGTAATGAATTCTGCTGTGTGTTTATATTTTTATAAGGTATATTGTAATTTTATCGGTGCTGCTATAATTACTGAAAGTTTTAAGTAAGGCTAATTTATCATTATGGTTTTCTCATGGCTAATGAATAATTATAATATGGCTTGATTAAATAATTTATTAGTGAAGAATAGGGTCTGGTTAATTTGTTGCTCACAAATAACGAATTGTGAAGTACATATTGCGTGAGATTTTATCCCTTTGAGTAGGTGGATAAGATTTTAACACTTTACTTTTTATAAAGGGGAGAGGGATCAATTATGTTTATTTTTAATGTGATTGAAAACAGAATTTACTTTTTACTTTTTAAATAAATTTAAAAAAAGATACCCTGGAAGTTTGAAATTTTATTGACCAAATTTTCTTTTTGAATGGTTTTGAAGAACACGGGAAATTTATTCTTTTCGAATTAAAACATAACGAACAGCAACATATAAATAAATAAATAAATAAAATAATAAGCATTCCTAAAAATTTAAACAACTAAAAAAATAACTAATGAAGAAACAATAACTACCTATATTTCAGTATTTTCTGAAAAGCACTAAAAAGTGCTGTTTTAAAATAAATTTATACAGGATTAACATAAACAAGCAAATATCTGCTTGCTAAAATCATAGGATTTGAGGAGGTACAGCAACTGTATCCTTAAAATGCATTGAGTCTGGCCGTGATTGAGACAAAACTTTCGTCAAACATTTGAGAGTTTACGTTTTGTTAAAAGTCATGTGATGTTGATAAGAAATGATCGTCAAAAACGACGAAATACAGTTCAAGGATTGCTGAATCATCAAAAGTGAGAGTTTTATTTCTGAGAGTGTACCATCTTGGAGACTTCTGATATTCTTAAAAATATAATTTCTTTCTCTGAAGTCCCCTTGAGTCTCGGTAGACCGGGCCAAAATCACTTTCACCTCCATTGGCCGTTGCTTTCTCCCAGGGCGTGCCCGCTGTTCTAAAAATTCGGTCAGCATCATTCCCATATGCATCTATTTAACCAAATTAGCCTCCCTTCTTCAGGTTAAAAGGCTAAGATCTATAAAAATAAACTAGGACCATTTTTGTTTGTCTAAATTGCCCTATTGCAATTTTTTTTAGCACAGCATTCTAGTCGCCAATAAGACTGGGGATGAAAACATAGCTGTTATTGCTTGGGATCCAATACGAAGCGTGCATAAATTTCTTATTATAATACAAATAATAATTTTATTCACACCCACACACACACACAGCTTGTTTATTATGTTTTTGGTATCCATTCAGTGTGTTTGGGGACATTGTATTGTTGTAAATTCATTCATACTATCACAATTATAGATGATGGTTGGTAATGTTTAATTAATGGTTATATATATATATTAATTATTAATATTATAATTGTTCTTATATATATATATATTATAACTGCATCTAAGGGATTACTTTTTATGAATATCTATATTGTTGCATATTATAAGAATAGAATTTAAACATTCGTATGATATGTAGAATTTTGTTTATATATATATATATATAAGAACAATTTAAAAATACGCAAAATGTTCATCTGCGACTTGAAAAGATGATGAAGGCGAATGCTATTCTGCATTACTTTTAACACTGAAAAAAGAAAAGAGACTAAATCCTCGTTTGAAAAGGACTTTTTTAAATTAATAAATAACTTCGTTTTTCGAAAAACCATGGAGAATCTGCGGAAAAGGAGAAATATTGTGCTTTGTAATAATGGAAAAAAGAGCTAAAAAATTAGTGGCCTCATACTTTTAAGTCATTTAAAACTTATGATGAAGATCTAACTGCTGTCGGAAGGATGAAAACTAACATACTCATTAATCGAACAATCTATGTTGGATTTGCAGTTTTAGATTTATCTAAATTAGTTATGCATGATTTTCACTATAATTTTATAAAGAAAACATATCAAGATCATTCAAATTTATTAATTACCCATACTGATTCACCCTGTTATAGTAATCGAACAAATAATATTTATGACGATATGAAACATTACACAATCCTAAAAGCATCATCCTCTGTACTCGGATATCATCAAGAAGGTGATCGGCAAATTTAAAGATGAGTCTAAATGGTGATCTAGCTCTTGAGTTGGTTGGATTGAAATAAAAAATGTATACTGTCTGAAATCCCTGAAAGAAGAGAAGAAAAGAGCGAAGGGCGTGTAAGTGCAAATGAGGATTGGTCAAGATGTCCATAATTTATATACATTAAGTCAGAACAAAAAGGTTTTTTTTTTGCCGTTTGAAGATAAACTTTATTTGTTTAAAGATACTATAACCAGTTTAGCATATGGGCATTATGAAATTAATCAAGATTGTAATGAATACTGATTTTACTGATTGACACTAATATAATGAAGAATTAATACGATAGTATTGTTCTGTAGATAAACCTTTCCTGAAAATATAGTTTTTCTGTAAATTGTTTTTTTTTTCTTTAAGTTATCTTTATATATGTGTTTCTTTAAAACGTATATACAAACCATTTTAATTAACCTTAAAATTTGCACACTTATTCTTTTACACACTCAGGCACGCACACGCACACATTTGAATATAATATGTACATAAACAGCCATGTTCACTTGTAAATATTTTTGCTAGTGTACATATTTTTTTAATTTTGAAATTATTTTAAAACATTAAAAAAAATAGTAGAACTTTTTTTTTCTTTTTTAAATTTGTAACATTTTTTTTAACTTGTGTTTTTTTTTACTTTTAAATTTTGTAAATCTTTTTCTTTGAATTTGTATTTTTTTTTTTTTTTTTTTTTTTTTTTTTTACGTTCTGTAAAACTTTTTTTAAATTGTAATTTAATTAATTAATTTATTTAATTTTAATTTTTTTTTTTAATATTGCAATTTTATTTTATTTTTTTACTTTTTCCTTATTAATTTTTTTTTCTTTTAAATTTTGTAAAACTTTTTTTAAAACTTAGAAGTATATAAACACACACACTTAAATATATTTACGTATATATATATAGAGAGAGAGTGAAATATTGAGACTTAAATATATAAACACATACACGCATACAGGGTGTCCATAATTAAACGACCCTACTTTAAAGTTGTCTACAGACAAAACTATTGCTCATAAAGTTATGAAATCTTGTGAAATACATAATAAAGGGATGGGAATTTGTTTAAGCTAAAAAAAAAAAGGTATGAATAAAAATAGTTCAAAATTTCGCCACCAGAGGGTGATTTTTAATAAATTACCCATTTAGTATGATAGTTTAGAAATTTTATTTACAGGATGTTCATAATTAATCGACCCTATTTTAAAGTTTCTACAGACGAAACCTTTGTTCAGAATGTTGTGACATTTTTTGGAGGACATAATGAAAATATAAAAATTTGTTTGAGCAAAAAAAAAAAAAAAAAAAAAAAAAAAAAAAAAAAAATTAGGAGGCCATTTTTTAACGAATTACACATTTAGCATACATTTACATTATTTAACAAATTTTGTTATAACCAAACATGTTCTGCATAACTTTCGTCATTTTCAGATACCATCTGGAATCGTAAGATAGCATGCTCTACAGTTGACAACAGTGTATTCTGGGAAATGGTAGGAACAAATTCGTGAAATGCTGTCTTTAGAATAAGGTTAAGTTAATAAATAAAATTTCTAAACTATCGTAATGCTAAATGTGTATTTTATTAAAAAATGCCCTCTGGTGGCGAAATTTTGAACAACTTTTATTTATATATATATTTTTTTAAGCTTAAACAAATTCCCATCCCTTTATTATGTCTTTCGCAAAATTTCAGAACTTTATGAACAAAAGATTTGTCTGTAGACAACTTTAAAGTAGGGTCGTTTAATTATGGACACTCTGTAAATTCAGATTCATATATATGCTACATGTGGGCATGTATGCGTACTGATATTTAAGCTTTTATACCTATACCGATAAACATATAAACACATACATATGTATAGCCACACATACAGACATATAATGCAAACTTTTTTTTCAGCAAAGTGGAAGATATGTATATTTATTAAAATCTTATTCGTCTACGCAAATCTTTTTAACAAAATAATAGAAAAAAACAACAAAATGAAATAAAATAATCAGGTATTCATAAAGGAAACCATTTTGATGACATAATTCTAGATATATGTATACACCTCTCTAAAGAAAAGTTAGACATAGCAGCAAAATGAGGTAAAAAAAAAAAACTGTTGTGGCAAAGAGGAAGAAGATCCCGGTTCTTGACTACACGTTTATTGCGAATTGCGCATCTGCGGATTGCACCCGTGGTCGTTTAATTCTCATAATCTTATTACTTGTGTAAGAAAATGTAGCTTGTTTCTGCGTACAGTGCAACCTCGATTATCTCAATTATTTGGGATCGCTCATACCTCGGATATCGGAAAACTCGGTTAATAGAAATTGTGTATAAAAACTCATCGTGCTCGCGAATTCAAGATTTCTTAGAATAACAAACAAAAGAACGTTTTTTAAATGATAAAAATAACCATATATCAAGTTATTTATACAGCTCAACGAATTTAAAAAGGAAATCAACTAATAGTAGTAAATTTTTAAAAAGCAAAGTGAAATTTTATTAACTATACATTGAAAGGTGCATTTCCAAAAATAAAACAAATCCCACGAAAAAATATTTTTTAAATTTAATTACATATGTATTAAATTTACATTACTTTTTACAAAAGTATGTTACCTTTCGTTGAAAAAGACTGGATTTTCTATCAGTGGTTGCCCGATCACGCCAATTTTTGAGCAACAGAAGATCTATCGGCGTAACATCGCTTCTTTGCTCCAAATATATTAGGGCAGTGGTAATAGTCCGCCAATCAAATGTGTGTGTCTGTGTGTGTGTGTGTGGGGGGGATTTAATTGTCCGATAACACATTACACTAGGTGTTCAATGGGGCCATATGGCCACTGGAGACAAAACACTGTTCATTGTTGACTTTTCAAGGTGCAATGTTTCTTGGAAGTTAAGTGGTTTTGGGGGCAGAAGAGCCCGTAGCACGGACAGTGAACTAAAAAGTGTGGCCTTTTCAAGGCTCACTAACAACAACAACAAAAAAATCGCACTTCGTTATCGGCTCGGTTAACAGAAACCTGGATTAACCGAGTACTGTACTTATTTCATTTCATTTCTTAAATACAATTTTTCTTACAAATTATATTTGACTAGATAAAAAACCCTGGAATATTGGCATCTATAGAAATCGATGTATTTTATGTAGTACATATCATCATATCAGTTGTAAATTTCTAAATGGGTGGAAAAAGTTTGGGGACAGGATTCGAACCAGGGATGTCTTGGCTGAAGCTGTCAATACTCTACCAATTGAGCCATCCCGGACAAATATAGAGGACTAATTCACCCAGACTTTTTGCACCCGTTTGAAAATATGCAACTGATATGATTTATTACCAATTGAATCATTGTGTTATGGCTGTTCTCAAATCCAAGAGGGAAACTTTATGGCATAAGTTTTAATTTATTTTTGTTCGTAAATGCATGAAACTAGCAGGTGTTGTTGTTCAGAAACTATGTAATCGAGCTGTTTTTTTTCCGTTATTTTGCAAACGCAATAGATCTTTCAGAAAATGTTGTCAAAGTGGGTGTTTTGAATCCAATTTCGCGCGAAAGAAGAATAACCACTCAAGCAAGGGTGGAAAAAAGTCTTTGTCACGTGATCAAAATCGCTTAACAGTCAATATGTAATTTATTTATCGAAAAATGGAAAACACAGTTCGATTTCATATCGCTTCCATATTCGCAGGCATTCCAATTTTATGTATTTCTGTTAAAAAAATAATTTGTAAATGTATCAAAACATTTTGCGCTTGTTGAGCAGAGCAGTTGAGAACAGTCTTAAAAAAATAATCTAATATATCATCATGTATAATCCACAACGTTTAATATCTCTATAAGATATTAAACGTTCCAGAATTTCTCCAGTAATTATTATTTTTTTAAAATCAGGTTTGTATATTTCATACCCATTTTAACTCACAAAACTGTAAATATAAGGTGGAATTAAGCTTTGAAAATCTATTTGCTCTACTTGAAATACGTGAACGTTTTTTCCCCCTTTTTCCTACAAGAGAGTTAGTTGCACAGCCAACTATCCTTTCCCATCTCACGTAGATTAGAATTTTGGAATCAAAAGGAAAAGCGAATGTTTAAAATTTGTACTAGTATTAGTGTCTGTCTAGTCGGGGATTTTCCCGACAAATAATGAACAAAAGGCTGCATCTGATCCGATTCGCTTCTGTTTACAATAGTATACCCCCTTCACACCTAACTTTTCTAAAGGATGATCTGTCTTAATCCATCTGCCTTAAGTTTTTCTTTCAGTTCATCGTGCCCGCAAGAAGTTAACTAGATGACTTTTGAAGATTGGAGATTACTAACAAGTCAGCTGACTCATCATCTGTGACTGCAATTTATCTTAGTCAGTTTTAAAATTGTTAATCTTTTGCTATACTGACTTTAAATAAAGGAAGATGGTGGGAAGATGACATACGATAGTGTGATATTGGTATTACTAGAATTTATTTTCCGTTTCATTACATAAGTAAATTGTTCAAAATTTAGCTTGCCAACTGACAGAGATTTGTTTTCAATACATGAAATAATTGAAGATCATCATCGTAAAACACATACTTAGGCAGGAATCATGGCTTGGGAGTATTAATTATTCTTAGGGTTTGAACAGTTGTAGCGGAAAAAGTAGTTTAAAAATCGCAGATGATTTGCACAAAACATTGAAAAGTTCGCGAAAGTTTTGCGCGGAGGAGAAAAAGGTGACAATTTCCAAGTTATAGCTTATTGTATTTAAATAGACTTCCCTAACAACCGCTAACAAACAAACAAAGGCTCTCACATAAACACAGGGAAAGAAAAAAACTTCATTTTATTAATATAAATTTACAAAATGTCGGAATCTTTGAATGACACACATTGTTTTCTTTAATGAAAAAAAAAAAATTAAGCTTTATGCATTGTTTTTAACGATTAAATCTTACCAGAACGGAATTAATCTGTTCCTGATTGTAGCCGGCAAAATTGTGACCCTGTGATGTACAGAGAACCAGAGTTGGGCAAAATACATCGAAAAACCATTTTCGATACAAAATACAAAATACATTGTTTTTTCAACTTAAAATACAAAATACAAAATACTTTCCAAATCTCAAAAATTCAAAATACAAAATACATGTATTTTGAAAATACATTTAAAATACAAAATACATTGAAAAAAAAATAAAGACGATTGTGCATTAAATTGCATTAGTCAAATACAAAGCTGGTTTGCAAAACTGATTAATTTTTTTAGAAATTATAAATTTCCAAATAAAGAAGCAAAATCAATTAAAACTCAAAGAAAGATTTAAAAAAAAAAACCCTGAAAGATTGGGGCAACATTGTGCTTAAAAGTGTATGAAAGTTGCAGGAATAACTAATAATGAATAAACTACTTTGTAAAGGAAGTTACTCAGTAGGAATAACTGCATGAATTGATTGTGGTAGAGGTCTGCACGGTCCCGGAATTAGCACGAGGTCCGTACCCGGCCCGGCCCGCAGTCCGTGCCGAGCTGGCAGAATGGAGGCGAATTTTCAAACGGGCCGGGTTGATAAAAGAAATTAAGCGGGCCTGCCGGCCGGCTATAAAATTTTAATTGGAGCTGATAAAATGTGAGCTATTTACAATGAAAGTGACTTTCACGAGAATAAGTATAAATGTGCGTCACGAGCTGATGCTAGTTTGACAACACCAATGCAGAAATATAACATGTCTAGCATAGAGATCAGCATCGGACAGTTACGTGGTGTCTGAGCCTGAGCCATGGCTTAATTTTTTCAGCAGACTCGTGTCGGGCTGAGATCAGGCTTGCATTTTTTTCTACATAGTCGAACAGGGTTGGAACTGGACTTTATTGTTGTCAGGATGTGTAGGGAAGGCAGTATGTTTTGTAAAAATATTAATAGCGATAATGAACTGCTCTTAACAGAATCTTTTGAAATATATCTCAAAGTGGTTCTCAAATTCACTGCTCAACAATGATAAATTTCCTGACACATTTTCTGACTAATGTTTTACTGTAAAGGCTTAAAATTGACAGGCCTGAGTATTGATGGGATTTGGAATCGAATAACGTTTTCCCTTTTTTACAAATAAATTACTTATCGAGATATAAGAGATTGTTGCCACGTGACTGCAGGTTTTTCTCTTTTCCCGTGCTATCGCTTCCGGAAATCCGATTCAAAACTTTAACTTTGACAGTATTTTCTCAAAGGTATATTGCCTTTATCAAAAAATGGATAACTTTATTCGATTAAATAGTTTCTGAATAAGAACACCTGCCAATCTTATATGTTTCCGAAAAGAAATGAATTCAGAAACGTTTCAAACAGTAAGCTCCTTTGGATTTGAGAAATGCCTTATTTAATGGCAGAGACACTATTTTTACAAATTTGCTTTTTATTATACAGCTTCAAAAGTTATCATGTTTTAACCCTCCTTTTTTTCTTTTATTCTAAAGTGCATTAATTTTTTAATGAATCCTTATTTGAATGGTGAAAGTCTAAGACTCTAGGACTAGGTAGTCATTAATGTTGTTATTGTGTATTTTCTGTCTTGCGAACACATAGTAATTTTAAAATATACTGTAAAATTATCCCATAAATATGTATGCAGTATTCCTTAAAAGAATCTTAATTGTATGTTTAGAAAAAATCTGTTTTGTAGAAATTGAGTCGGGTCTTATTTAATTGATTTTTCCACAGGCTGGGCCTGTTTTCACTGATTTTTGTACAGACCGGGCGAGGCCGTGAACTGTGATATATAAACGGGCAGGGACAAGATTGTTTTAGTGTGGGCCGGGCCGGACCCGGCCCTGGAAATTCCGATCTGTGCAGACCTCTAGATAAGGAATCTGATAAGGAATCTCTTTCACGAGGCATAGGATAGCACCGTCCGCTACTGAGTGTTCGAAGCCAAAATTGAGACAGTATTGATTTTCAAAAAAAGCATAAAAAGTTTGGTGCAATTCTATTCAATAGATACATAGATATAAAAATCTCGAAAATCCTAAAAAACACAGCACAGAAAAAAATCATCTGTAAGACAATACACAATAAAGTTTGATGAAATTCCGTGCTCTAATTCTTGATAGTAGGAGAGCTGTTGAACATTTTTGAGTAGGTATTTGAGGCACCCTGAAAATTTGTGAAACACTTCTTTTGTAATGCCTGAATACAAAATCGAATGTCTGGCTGAAGGATCGTGGCCCAAAACCTGTGCCAGACACGTGTCAAGTGCCATTTTTTGACACTACCCAAAAAAGGTATTTGAGGCACGATGAGATTGAAACAGAATAATATTTATACTAAGAAAAAAATATTTTGAAAATGACAGACAATTTAGCCGGCACAAAAACTGTGCCAGACACGTGTCAAGTGCCATTTTTTGTCTGACACAGGTTTTGGACCACGATCCTTCAGCCAGACATTCGATTTTGTATTCAGGCATTACAAAAGAAGTGTTGCACAAATTTTCAGGGTGCCTCAAATACCTTCCCTAAAATGTTTAACAGCTCTTGGACTATGAGATATAGCTCTCACGGCCCACCTGCCAACTTCAGATTTTTTAAAAATCAGCACTACGAACCAGAAAATTTATTTTTAAAAGGTACCTTTGATCTACACCTTTGATCTACGTGATACTTATTTCATTTCAATTTGATTTAGAAATATAGTGATTTTGACATGGAAAAAACCGAAAAAAAAAAAGAGTTTTACATACATGTTACGGTAACCATAAAAACACAGCATAACAACGTTACCTCTTGAGCGATGCACTCCAAATTTTATCAGCATTAATTTATTTGAAGATCTAAAATAACATGAAATTGGTTTAAATTTTGTCCATTAGTTTTTTTGTATATAATTATTGTGGAAATCATGAAAAACCAGCATAGCAGCGCCACCTGTTGAGCGATATGCACTAAAAGCTAATTGGCAAGTATTTCTGTTCAGGCCTATTGCAATTTGATGAAATTCTGTTATTGGTTCATACAATATAGCTATCATGGAATAAAATAATTAAGCATAGCAGTGCCACCTGTTGGGCGATATAAACCCAAAGCTAAGTTATACCTCCGTCTATCTTAATCTGAAGTTTGATTATTATTAAACTCCATGCATTAGTTCTTGAGATTGAAGGGCCACAAAAATCGTGTCTCACACAAACAGACAGACACACATTTCCCAAAAATAGTTAAATCGCGTTCAAGATCTCCCGAAACGTGTAAATTAAGCAAAAAACGAAAGTTGAAAAATTTCACGATTCCAATACTTTCTTCTTATTTATTAGAAGAATGTAAAAACAAATTAGTCTAGTATCAGTCTTTCTTTGTATATGTCTACAAAAGAACACATTTTATAATAATCTGATATGTACAATGACACCGAATAAAATTGTTTAAATGTATTTTTTTCTTTTTATAAAATGCGCGTGTGTTTAATAAAAGCTCCCAACTACGGAAGATTTTTTAGGCCTTCCTTTGGGGCACAACTTTTCTATTATGGTGCTTTAGAAATAATGCATACGAAATTTAAAATATGTATTATTGAATGTAAAAATATAAATGAAAAATTTTGATAATTTTTTACACAAGTTGAATTATTATTATTATTAACAAAAGTGCTATTTCTTCGTACAAAGTAGTTTTAAAATTAAAACACTTAGGTAAAATATCAAACCATATGTAAGCGCAAAAAAATAAGAAATCATTTGCACTTACTATGAAAGTCTTGAAACTTTTAATATAGAGCACAAAAAATATGTAAACTCTTACATTCTTAAAAAGAAAGCTTTTATAAAGTATTCATAAAAAGTAGGGATAATTCGAATGCAAAATTTTCAAAGCCATAAATTTCATTTTTTCATAGTCAAATCGTTCCTTTAAAATTTAGTTGTAGCAATTTTCTTGCAATTAGTCTAATGTATTTTTTTACAAAATTTATATAATGAATGAAACAGGCGAATTTTTAAGAAATCCTTTTTCGACATTTTTAAATACTACTAGACCACAAAAAAAAATTGAGCTTCTTATATCTGTGGTCAATGGGATATTGTCGGTTAGAGCGCTGCACCTGTGCAACTCTGAAAGATCCTTCCGTTCTATCACAATACATGTTTTTTTTTTCCTTCTAATTCCCACAGAAACATTAAGATACATAAGTTATTTTTGCAACTAATCAGCAAGAATACGTTCGCTGTATCAAAACAACATATTCATCAACCTCCTTATCTCAGCAATAGTTGAAAAGTTTGTTTATATTAACTTCCAGAACAGAATTTGAAACTAATTAAAACAAACCTTCGTGTATTTCCTTTAAGTGAATCGCAGCTTTTCTCTGTGAGGTTTTAACATGAGAGTTTAAAATTTGGAAAAAATGTATTTTGAGTATTTTCAAAATACAAAATACATTGTAAAACCATCAGAAAATACATTTCAAAAATACTTTGATCTTATCCGTTTAAAATACAAAATACAAGATACAAATGTATTTTGAAAACGTATTTCAAATACATGTATTTTCGATACTGCCCAACTCTGCAGAGAACACAGCAGCATCACAGTACCAACTACAATACTCTATACAGAACTACCATACGAAGAAAATTTATAACTCTTCCACTCTGATATTGACGATTCAGATTTTGAGGGCTTCGAATAGAAATTAAAGAAGGCCTAAGTGGATTCATAAAACCGTGACAAACGGCTTCGACCACTTAAAAAACGTGGAATATCAAAGGAGAGGGGTCCATGTAACGCGCTTTGGATGGTTTAAATATTATAACTGAGGTCTGCTTCATTTAAAAATTATATAAAAATATTTAAAACCTGACTTAAATATTTAAAATAAAATTTTTAGATATCTTAATTTGAGGCACCCTATACACTGCCCAGAAAACTGTGATTAAAGTTAGGTTAATGTGACGGTGATATTCCCACAGATGCGGCGATTGCGATATTTTTTAGCTTATTGAGGCCAATTTGAGGAGTTCGGCGCTTACAACGGGTGCGGCATTTCTTCCCTAAAATACGGTACATAGTTTCTGAATAACAACACCTACCAGTTTCATGCGCTTCCGAACAAAAATGAATTAAAACTTATGTCGTAAAGTTGTCCCTTTAGAGAACAGCCTTAAGAGGCTACTTCAGTCAGGCGAAAACACCCGTTCGCTAATGTTAATCCAATAGGAGACATTTTTTAAGACATCTCGTTTGCATTTTAATATTTTTAAATGATTTTTTTGCATTGGATAGCTGAGATCGATCTCTACATTGGCAGTTTTTTGCTTTTTTTTTAATTAGGACACTTTCATTTTCCGAACCGGTTTCAAAAATAAAAATATCCTCATAAAAAAAAAAGAAAAAAAATTAGAAAAAAATCTGTAAACAAAATTGAAAAAGTAAGGCGTGACTAACCTTAACTTGCCATTAAGGCTGTTCTCAAATCCAAAAGGGCAACTTTATGACATAAGTTTTAATTTATTTTTGTTCGGAAATGTATGAAACTAGTAGGTGACGTTGTTCAGAAACTATGTAATCGAACAGTTTTTCCGTTTTTTTTTTTTTTTTTTTTTTTTTCAAACGCAATAGATATTTCAGGAAATATTGTTATAGTAGGGGGTCGTTCAAGTAATACGTAAGCATATTTTTAGTAATTTTGTACCCCTCCCTCCCCCTTATAAGGAAAAATAAGCAAGACCCCCCCCCCTTTCATCCTTTGCTAACGTAAGATTTTATGACATTCTAACATCAACACTATTTGCCATAAAAAATTACAGTTAACGATAAATTGCATTATTAATCAAGCAAATTTACATAAACAGACACATAGGGGTTGTGGTATTGAAGGAAAAAAAAAATCGGTTATATGTATTGTTACTTATGGCATTAAACAATTCATAGAATACAAAATAGTTTTTTTATATTATTATTTATTGCATTGAACAAAAACAAAAAAAAACTTTAAGAAATACAACCGGCCCTAACTTATTTAGGCACATAACTAAAAATTTTAATAAGAATCATAGGAATATTATGTGTTTGGCATTCACATTTCTAGTCCAAGCTCTTTGAATCCATGTTTCTGCATTGTTTATTAATACGTTTTCAATGTAGTGGTGGGCTGAAATGATCCTCATTTCCAGTCCTTGTTCACTCCATATCTTTTTGCTCAAGTCATTCAACATCCGCAGAACGCTCATCTAAATCATGCTCATTTGCTTTTTGTTGTTAAAGTATAGTTGCTTCGTTGTCTAATGCTTACGTAAGAATTTTCGTGACCCCCCTCTTCCCCTTGTCAGAAAAAATAAGCAGACACTGGACCCCCCCCCCTCCCCACTTACTGCTTACGTAATTACTGCTTTCGTTTTGAAACGAAAGTTGAAAACCAGTCAGAGAAGGGAGAAAAATGTCCTGTCACGTGATCAAAAGCGTTTATAACTCAATAGGTAATTTAGTTATCAAAAATTGGAAAACACAGTTCGATTCCAAATCGCTTCCATAGACAGGCCTCCTAATCTTTCCGTTAAAAAATGAATTTGTAAATGTGTCAAAACGTTTTGCGTTTGTTGAGAAGAGCAGTTGAGAACAGCTTTAACAAAAAGATGCCTGCAGTTTAACTATTTTTAATTGCAGTTTATTATTTTATTTTCGAAAAAACCAGAACGAAATAGTCTTCCACGAAAAGGGCAGAAAATCGTAAATGAGTATTTTCCCAGAAAGTCACTGATTATTTGCCCGGAAGGTTATTTAGCGTTTAACCTCCTCCTGACTGTTTTGTCAGCTTCAACAGGGGGTCGACCTCACGGAAAGGGTCCGTTGTAATGTCGCAGTGCTCCCTCAATATCGCATGCAGTCACTGGATATCTGTTTGTGGCTGCTCGACAAGAGAGAAGTGATGTTACAGTGATTGATTATGTGTGCATGTGGGATGCCCTGCAGAAGAAAATGACCTTGTGGTCAAAAATTCTTTGTTGGGAAGAAAATGTGAGAGAAAATTTGAGGCAGCGGGATAAAGTTGTTGAAGAGGAAACTGGTGTGGCAGTGAGAATGTATTTTGTACATCCGAGCTTTTTTATAGGGAGCCCGGATACAACGAGGAAACAAAAAGGAAATTATTGAATTAATATAAAAAATCAATACAGTAGAACCTCGATTATCCGAAGTAATTGGGACCGACCCTCTTTCGGAAAATCGAAATTTTCGGATAATCGAGAATGCTTCAATTTAAAGATTAAGGAGTAATATATGCGCTATTTCTTATTAGAGTAACAAGTGCTTAATAAAAATAAAGCAATAGCAAAATAGAAACAAGAATAAATTAACTAATCTTTAATTTTGAAATTAAGTACCTTTTACATATTTCACAAGGGTTTGAAACAATGTTTTGTTTGTCGCAGTTTCGATTGCCTTTGCTTTGAAGCTCTATCACGAAGTTTTTAAATACTGTTAGTTCGCCAGTATCACAGTCTTTCTGCTGCTCCAGCCAAGCCATACCTTTTGCAAAACATTCAAAAGCTTCAGAATCACTAATTTGTTCGTTTTTTTTTTCGTTCGCTCCACTCCGTTGCTTACGGGAGCTCAAATTAAATTCAAAGGGATTCTAAGAAAGGGGATCGAAAATATTTATATGTACTCGTGGTTCGGAAAGAACTGCTTGCACACGAGAAATATATTATAATCTTAAAAAAAAAAAAAAGCTTTTAAAATGGATTTTGACCACAAGAAATGCGATAGTTAAAAAAAGAAAAAAAAAAAAAAAAAAGCTTTAAAAATGGATTTCGGATAATCGAGAGTTTCGGATAAAAGAGGTTCTACTGTACTAGAAATTCACTCTAAGCTTCGATGTAACGAGCAAATATTTTGCGAAGTCAGAAAAATTTCGGATTTTTTTTCACTCTGACAGAATAATAAAAAAAAAAAACTTATATGCTTACTTATTAAACTTATGGGTTACATGGGTTGGAAAATTTCAAAAATTCCATTTTTTAATTATTTTTTTATTTAATAGTACAATATGTCTGGAATATTTTTCCAAAGTTTCAAGTCAATCGGAGTAAAAGTCTAGGAGAGAGAGCATTTGGAAATTCCTCTCATGTATGCACCTTCAGAATGTCCATCCAGAATTTCTTTTTGGCACCAGTAATAAAGAAAAGTTATATTTGTTGTATTTAATTTGAGCACTTTCGTGATTATGTAAGAAAAAATAACTTCTTCAAAATAACTGGTGTCAACCGAATGAAATTTGTGTAAGAGACGCCGGTCCCAAATCGGTTCAGAGGGTAGGATACCTTTAACCCCTTAACAATCGCATTAAATTACTGTTTAAAAATTCAAATTGCTTACTGGCACCACTTTTTTTGAAAAAGAAATATTCACCTTATTTAAAGACAGATAAAACGATACCATAATAAAGAAAATTACACTATTTTATAAAACTGGTGGTAATCAAACAATTTGAGTAAAAGACACATTCCGTGAATATCAAGGGAGCGAGAATTAAGGGGTTAAACACGTGCAAACAGCCAAAATATCACTATGTTCCAAGCTCCAAAACTTGTGTAATAAATCAAAAAATAAAAATCAAACTTCATTTAAATATAAAGCTCATACTTAAATTTATATTTAAAAATGTATATATATGCTTGTAAATTCATAAATAAATATTGAAATGATAAGTTAAAAAATATATATGATAATAAGAGAAAAAAAACATAACACGTCTTGCGTGCATGATAAAATCTGAAATTATGCATATAAAGAGGAAATTTTGGTGAAAATAAATATTACATAATAGTGTTACCTTTATACTAAAACCAGATCATTTGTAAAAAATATTGACTAAATTAAAAAACTAACTTAATAATTAAAAAAATTAAAAATTTTCATTTTTTCAAAAATATTTTCAAAGTAGAAAATAATAATAATAATAATAATAAATAATAAAAAAAATAAATAAAATCTTACCTTTTTCTGGATTTAAGTTGTAGATATTACAGAAATGAATATGTGGCAAAAATTTCTTTTGATTGCCATGCATAGTTTTTTAGTAGCACTGCGCATAATATCAAAATTCATTGTTTTGAATAAACACGACGCAAAGTTTAATTATCATATCTTATATTATAATACGAGCAAAATTTGGGTGTGTATGTGTGTGTGTATGTATGTAAATTTTATCTTGAGAACGGCTAGGACTAATTTTTGCATTTTACCATTTTTGGGCACGAGAAGACCATTAGGCTAGGTCACATGCAAGGTCAAGCTAATTATATCTAAAAAACCGTTCGATCGATTTTAACTAAATTTTGTGTGGAACCGTTTTTGGGCACGAGAAGACTGTTGGTCTAGGTCACATGTTCGAGAAATTTCAATTAGTGGGTCATTTTTGGGTCACTATGGGTCAAGCCAATTTTATCTAAAAAACTAACGATTTTGACTAAATTTTGTATTCTAATGTTTTGGATTAGGAAAAAACCATTGGGCTAAGTCACGTGTTACAGAAAATTCGATTAATGAGTCATTTTGGGTCACTATCGGTCCGGGTCAAGCTAATTATACCTAAAAAACGGTTCAAACGATATTGACAAAATTTTGTATTATACCGTTTTCGAGCACGAGAAGATAATTGGGCTAGATCACATGTTCGAGAAATTTCGATTAATGGATCATTTTTGGGTCACTACGCTGTCAAGCTTTTATCTAAAAAAAGGCTCTAACGATTTTACTGAATTTTGTATTAGATCGTTTTCGGCCTTGAGAAGACCACTGGCTGGTCCACACGGAAACAAACAAACAAAAAAAAAAAAAAAAAAAAAAAGGCGGGGGGGGGGGGGGGGGGGAGTTCAAGAAGAAAAAAAATCCATAACTATGTCAATTCACAAGATATAAAATCCGCATGAATTTATTATACATCTTCTGAATATTATCTACAACTTTTATATTGACAAGTTTTTGATAGGACCAATTCTTACAACAAAAACAAATTCAAAAGGCATAGAGATTGAAGAAAAAAATATCGTATTAAGGATATGCTCAAATCCAAACTGCTTATTTTCTGATTCATTTTTAAATTCATTTTTGATTTCAAACGCATCCAATTGGTAAGTTCTCTTATTCAGAAACTATATAATGGTTGATTTTTTGATAGAGGCAGAATATATTTTAAAAAATGATGTCAAAGTGGGCATTTTGGACCGAATTTCTCGAAGCGATTGTGTTGGAAAAGAAAAATTTTTCCTACAGAGTTTATTTAATTGTTTATAAATCAAGTTCTAATTAAGTGAACGAAAAATAAAAACATAGCTCGCTTATAAATCTGTTAAAAAATCACGTCAGCAAGTTTCATGTTTTTCTTTGTAAAAATGAAGAAAATTTTGAGTTGTTGAGTATGGAAAAAATATTTCTTGAATACTGCCATGTTCTGATAAAACCAGCTCTTATATAAAAATGAATTTAAAAACTCGTCAAAAGCGGACAGATAAAATTGTTAAAGTGGGTTTATCTCTAATCATGATTTAATTTTTGTTGGTGAAATTAGTATTTAACTTCGAAATCTACCCTCGCCTATAGGCCGAGCCGGCAGGGATTTTTTTTTTTTCTTCTTCTTCTTTCTTTCTACTTTTTTATTTAATTCTTTGAGAGAGATCTTTATTTGAGAAGATATTTATTGTCTTTCTAAGAAAGGTTCTGTTGTAGGATGGGAAAACAAACGAACTTTCGCCATTTACGTATTAAAAAATTTCTGGGAAATGATTCCAGTTCAATGCGAATATTTTTGAAAAAAAGGATTAAGTTTCAGTTGATATTTTTATGAGAAATTTTCACAAAATGTTGAGAAATAAAAATAGGATACTGCTACAGATGTTTTGTTGTACATTTCATACTTGAATGGACATCAGATCATTTTTTTTTATATTTCACCCTACTTTATTTTACATTTTAATATTTCCTTGACTTTGAACAATCTGTGATTGTAAGTCTCAGTCGTTATCCTAATTAACTTTTGACGTCGATTTTTCTCGCATTGTCAGAAAAATTCGTCTTTATATTTTAAATTATTTGTCATCTTTAAACAAATAATTTCCGTACTCCTAGAAAACATACTTTTCCCGTTAATTCTTCGTGGAAGTCTGAAAAAGAAGGGGAAATTCCGTTTATTCCTTGCACGCATGCGTATTGGCTGTATTAATACCAAAGTTCGAATATTTTTTAAATGAAAGACCGAAAATTCAATAAATTAGAATTTCTAATTTATTTAAAAACAAACAAACAAAAATAATGCTTTCGAATTTAACAAAGTAGCAATTTTCTCATTGATTTAAACTTATTCGCAACTTATCATTTAGAGTACTAAAAAAATATGCATGTAAAATATATTCTAAACGAATACATTTAAAAAATATATAGTAGTTCAATCAAGTAAAAAAAAAAAAAATCGATTTTATTCAAAAAAGCAAACATTTCTTCTCGAATTTAATTCAAAATATAATATTCATATTTTACATCTAACAATCAAATTATGTCTTATTAAAAATGTCTAATATGTAATAATTTTTATCCTCTATTATTGTATAAGTGTTACAACACCAACCATTATTTCATAACGACGAAATGTCCCTGCAATTAAGTTTAAATTAACGAGCTTTCTGAACAAGAAATTGAATAAGCCTTACTAATTCTCCATTTGAAGAAACCCGTATCTTCATTTAAAACTCGCCCTCAGCCAAGTGCTTGCTGGCCGCATCCGAAACGGGCGGTACCAGGTTAAAACCAAAGCGGATCCGCAGAAGAACAAGAGACGTGTATACAGGGCCGTAGTTAAGGTGGGAGGGAAAGGGGAGCCTCTCCTCCAAACGTTCGCGAATTTCTGTTACACGTGGCAAATTTACAACCTCATTGGCAAATCTGTTTGAAACTTTAATAAAAAACCATAATATACTTTCTATTTCCGATAGACTTGACAAAAGTTACCAATATAAATGGAAATATTATTAAGCTTTTTACAAATAAGATCTGTATTACATTTTCTAATTGTGGTAACTTGGCAAAATTATAAAACCAGTTGGCAAACGTCAAGAATTATTTATTTTTGCTTCTCAATGACTTGGCAAATACTGAAATTTGAGTTGGCAGTTTACCCCCCCCCCCCCTCCCCGAATAAAAAGTCTTAGCGATGGCTCTGCGTCTATAAAAAACTCCTTTTTTCAGATAACGGAAATTTTCTGTCCTCGAACGAAAAAAAAAAAAAAAAAGAACGGAAATACCGTCCAATTCTCGGACGGTAGCAGTGAGGCCAGGAATATTTCCGTGAGTTGAAGAAAGTATTTCTGAGAGTGCGTACAACAGGCCCTGATTAATGAACGGGCCTCTGGGACCTCGGCCCTGGGCCCACCAATTTCAGGGGCCCACAAATTTGTGTGTATTTTCTCACAATTTAAGTATTTCCCCACTGTTTGCATTTTATATTTTGGTCCCTGACGTAAAAAGAAAGCTTTCATCCTTTCGTCCTCATTTATTCTGCAATATAAACTGTGGATCATAGATGTTTGTGAATGATACAAATGCTTATTTGAGAAGTGAACAGTAATTCATTTTCTTGACTATTCTTGTAAGTTAATTTTTTTTTTTTTTTTGTAAACTTGAAACTTTCACCCAAACAACTTTGTCAACTCATCAAATAAACCTACTTTTTTTTTCTGAAAGTATCGCCGGGAATGGGGAGCTAGGGGGGGGGGGGGGGGGGCAACTTTTTAACAGGCCCTGGACCCAACTTCAGCTTGATCGGGCTCTGCGTACAAATACTGATTTCACCCCCCCCCCCCCCCCCCACACACACACACCCATCTTTTTGTTTTACAGATACGTATCCTTTGTTGTTGTTTTTTTCGGATACGCACACAAACACACGTAAATGAGAGTAAGAAATAGAAAAAAATAAATAACCAGTAAGTTTAATAGACTTTAGGATTATACACTTTTGTTTTAGGAACGCATAAAAATATATGTTGAATAATATAGTTATTTACATTTTTTTGATCCACGTGGTTTCACGCATTTCCTATAGAAGGTGCTTTTTATTGTTTAACTATCAAATTGAAACATACACAAAAGAATAATTCTGCACAATTGTTGTCATTATATAATCTGTCATCTTTGTCGGCATTTGTAATCATATAAATAGCGTAAAATAAAACTAGTTAAACCACTTACTTAACGGTTATTTCCTGTACTAACCTTGGTAATAATCTGTAATGGAAGTTTGGAATTTAAATTACCGTTGAATAATTATGAAGTAAAGATAAAAAGAATAAAAGCATCTGCTTGCTACGAAAATATTTGAATTTTAAATAGCTCCGCGTGTTACATTTCGGCATTTAAATTCTACTTTCGTCTCTGTGTCTTGTAATACTTATAACTGTTATGTTATAAGTATAACCTTTTATGTTATCATCCTTAACGAGTGTTGAAAGAATTAAAAATTTAATCGACATCGTTATTATTTTTAACATGGGAGTTAAGCAACAGGAGATTGTTGTCGAAATAAAAGTGCAATTATTAGTTTTTATTAAAATCAAATCTTGCACAACAACGATTTTGACTGCTTAGAGCTTTTTGACTGCTTCATAGTGAGGACGGATGTAATGAAAACCCTGTTTTAGCAAACCATTAAAAAAAAAAAAAAAAAAAATGGTCTTATAAAAAAAAAATTTCAGAAAACTCCCAAATATGAGGAAAAACATAAAGAATTTTCCAATTTTTCTTACTTTTCAAAAGATTAATTCAATAATTCTAGTATGTAATATACAGGGTTCGTAAAGATCATGATATTTTCCAAAATATTAAACGTGTTCAATATTTTGATATACTGGTATAGATTCAAAATAGAAGTAATGGTGATTATCTCACAAATCTCTGATCATTAGAAAGATTCTTCCAATTACAAAAAGTATATAAATCAAATATGGCTTTTACATGTGGTATTTGTTTTCTTATATGTATGTCTGTATACATATTAAAACACAGAATTCAAATCTTTATATGGTCCGTGCGTCTTATATAAGTTATACTTACAAAATCTATGTTTGTATTACGGTTTGGCTAATAGGACAGTAAAAATTCCATTTTTCTGTTATTACAACTTATACAAGAAATACTTTCAATTTTATGAAATCCAGAAAATTTCCGCCACTCAAAAAGCATTTGTCAACTTTTCAGAGCTGAAACTTCAAACAAATTAAAAAGCACATACATGAATATATACACATAAATATAATCGTTTTTTTTTTTTTTTTTTTTTTTTTTTTTTTTTTTTTGACATAATAACATAAATACGATTCACCCAGAATATATGAATATTTTCTATGATTGTCTTGATTTGTTTCTTAAAAAAAGTTATTAAATAATATTAGATTAGATTAAAATACGCCATATCACATAAGACTATTTAGCAGTATTTAAGAAACATATGGCTCAAAATGTTGTCTGAATCTCTAGAAAAGTGAACTTTCAAACCCATGATTCTTGATATTATCGGTTTGAAGTCATCTGTTATTCTTGGGGGCTGATTGTTGACAGGGCACGCGAGCTGTGGTTAGCGAACAATTAGCACACGTATCTGTTTGTGCTCGAGCTTTACGGAAGTTTATTATCTACCTCTGACTATGAATTTCCAAGAGAGTGCAAATCGGTCTCTGGAGACCCAAACGCCTTGCTCTAAACTTTACTGCACCATTTCACACCATGCAAACTAATAACTTAATGATCTTGTAAAGTACAATTCTAAGGAATGTAAGGCGTTAACTTAAATAAAATGAAACATCTAAAAAATTAAATGAACTCGCTTTAAATTTATATATATCTATTTATTATTTTCATGCCTTTTAATGTAAAAATTATGATTATCACTTATTAAAAAATCATTAACTGAAATTTCTTTCACGATTTTTTAAATTTAAAAATATAAAATATAAAAATCGAAATCAGTTATTAAAAATATTTTCCAATAACCCAAATTAGACTTTTCTTTTTTTTCTATATTTTATTGTCATTATTTGTAAATAGATAAAATTGCTGTAATGGTATTTTTAATGGGAACGGGTTGTATGACAGGGAGAGATTTCCAATTTAAATAAATAAGATTATTCAATTTAGAATGGTTATTGATAATTAGGATTACAATTTTTATATATTTATAAAGTGGCTATAATTTGTTTCGTTTAAAATTACCATACAAAATTACACACACACCCACAGGGGAAAAAAATGTCAGCAGATTTCTTAAAAGCTTTTTTTTTTTTTTTTTTTCCTTTAGAAATTATTAAAAATTTCCATTCACAATTTTTTCTCCAAAATTTAAATTCTTGAATTTTTTAAATTACAATTATTATTAATTTAAAAGTGTTTCCAAATAAATATGAAATACTTTTAAAGAAAAAGTGCGCCTCTTAAAATGGTCTTGTATAAAAAATAATATGCGATTAGATATAAAAAATAATTAAAACTATTGCATTCTTGTAAGTTTTAATCATCTTACTACACGATACATTTAAACGAAAGTATACAGTTATTCTTATTTGGTTAAAAAAAAATTTCACTGTGTACTTACAAACGAAATATAGAAATTATACAAGATACATTTAGCAGAACATAAACAGCGCCATGCCATTTCATACTGCACACTATTCCTTTTCCCGTTTAGAACTTGTTAATTTTTGTGTTAGTTGTTCCGTTTTTTGAATGTTCAGTATTGCCACTCTTTTTAAATAAGATTTACTGTAAGTTGCAAAGTATACAGTCGTACTCGGTTATAGTGAGCTCAGATGTATTCGGTTTTAACGGCTAATTGGTGAGAAAATGTTTATTCCAATATAATAATACATTGCATAAAAGTTGGTACAAAGAAATTCCAGACTCACAAAAATTTCATTTTTCTATTTTTATTCTTCTTTTAAAAATAACATACCCTTTCAAGGAATATCTACAACATTGCTAATAAGTGCTAATATCTGTTGTTTAATCCTATATTATAATAAGAGCAAATCTTGTGTGTGTATGCAAATTTTACCTGAAAAACGGTTCTAACGATTTGGGCAAAATTTTGTATCCTATCGTTTTTGTATATGAGAAGACCATTGGGCAACGTCACATGATCGAGAAAACTCGATTAGTGGGTCATTTTGGGGTCACTGTTATGAGTCAATGCATATGAATGGGAACGAAAGTTGAAGCAGTCATTAAGTTGTTGAACAGTTGACAGTAAATGAAGTCGCAAAGTTACCGACAATTGGCAAAATATTGGCGTGAATTGGCTAGAAAATCATCTTTCAAGATTACAATGCAAAAACACAAGCTTGGCACCAAATGAAAGAATATTGCTAAATTTTGCGATATTTGATTGAATTTTGGCGACATCTGGCAAAAATGTGGCTTTCAGAATCTTAACGAATTTTCTAGAAATTCTCAGTAGGAGCCGAGATGCATGATTCAACCAATCAGATCCCATAGGACGTTCTCAAAACCAGAATTCAATCAATCAGGCTACATAGAACTTTCTCAACACATGCTTGGCACCAAAATGAAAGAATGTGCCAAGTTTGGAAAAATTTTGCGAGAGAATTGGCTTTGAGAATCTGAAGGAATTTTCTAGACTTTTGTAAAATAAAGTGCTTTATAGCAATAATACACCGGGAATTTATGGTTATATCGAGTTGAACACAACGCTAATTTTAACCGAGCATAGCTCGGTCATCCCAGCTGGTAAGTTTAATTAGACGTGTGTAAGGTGTAATCTAAAACATTCTAAAAACATTTAGAGTAATGTAACCCTTTTTTTCTCGAACCTGCTAATAATTATAAATAAATGGTAAGGGTGATATTTTTTCTTCTTTCTTTCATTTTTTCTTGTTATTCGTTAAATTAAATGTTGGTCAGTGATATCTCAATTTCCCCCCGCTAAAGTCAAACCTATGAGCGTGGAATACATACATTATTTTAAAAATATCTCCTCAAGAAATTAATATTTTTCGATTTTCTTTTCTGTGTCACTGTTATGAGTCAATGCATATGAATGGGAACGAAAGTTGAAGCAGTCATTAAGTTGTTGAACAGTTGACAGTAAATGAAGTCGCAAAGTTACCGACAATTGGCAAAATATTGGCGTGAATTGGCTAGAAAATCATCTTTCAAGATTACAATGCAAAAACACAAGCTTGGCGCCAAATGAAAGAATATTGCTAAATTTTGCGATATTTGATTGAATTTTGGCGACATCTGGCAAAAATGTGGCTTTCAGAATCTTAACGAATTTTCTAGAAATTCTCAGTAGGAGCCGAGATGCATGATTCAACCAATCAGATCCCATAGGACGTTCTCAAAACCAGAATTCAATCAATCAGGCTACATAGAACTTTCTCAACACATGCTTGGCACCAAAATGAAAGAATGTGCCAAGTTTGGAAAAATTTTGCGAGAGAATTGGCTTTGAGAATCTGAAGGAATTTTCTAGACTTTTGTAAAATAAAGTGCTTTATAGCAATAATACACCGGGAATTTATGGTTATATCGAGTTGAACACAACGCTAATTTTAACCGAGCATAGCTCGGTCATCCCAGCTGGTAAGTTTAATTAGACGTGTGTAAGGTGTAATCTAAAACATTCTAAAAACATTTAGAGTAATGTAACCCTTTTTTTTTCTCGAACCTGCTAATAATTATAAATAAATGGTAAGGGTGATATTTTTTCTTCTTTCTTTCATTTTTTCTTGTTATTCGTTAAATTAAATGTTGGTCAGTGATATCTCAATTTCCCCCCGCTAAAGTCAAACCTATGAGCGTGGAATACATACATTATTTTAAAAATATCTCCTCAAGAAATTAATATTTTTCGATTTTCTTTTCTGTGTTCTCTTCTTAAAAAATCTCTCTCTCTTTCTCTCTTTATTTAGTTGTCAGAATATTTCTAAAACATATGTGGAAACTTAGCCTTTTCACAATTTCCACATATAAAAATCCTCATAAATGCTACAGAATCACGGCCTATGGAAACTCCATGTATTCGGGAGTGACACTAGAAGATTCGTCTAAGTCTCAGAGTTTGCCGGTAACATAAAAGTAAATAACTTCAGTGCGATCGATCTTACGAAGATGACACTTTGGAACATAGTACATAAAAGGAGGACCACCTGGTTCCCACTTTGTAACACCGAAATATGCCGGTAAGTGCTTCTTGACATTGCATACTTTGACAGGAGAGTTTCGTGTGCAGGGGGAAGGGCCCCCGACCAGCCACTAGAAGGTCGGCTGTCAAAAGGATCTTGACGAGCGAACCAATGACAGCGGATGTTGGAAACTAGCATTGTTTTCCGAGAGAGAAATGGAGGATATATACGAGATCTCTGAGGAGATCCAGGAGGATTAGATGACTTTTAGAAGGGTTTAGCAGAAGCTAAACGGGAAAAGAGGTTCTTCAACCTGAAGGAGAGAAAAGTTTCTCTCCAGGCTTTTCACGGGATTATCTTTCGGAGGTCGCTCCGAGAAGAGAGGAGCCTTCCCCACTAAAAAAAATCTGTAGAAAATCTGTAGGTAATTGGCCCATTTCCGCAGATATTTTTAAGAATATCTTAAACATTTTTGCAGATATTTTGAAGGTAAATCTAAATCTGCAAAATTTCTTCAGATTTCTGTAGAATTTCTGCAGAAACTGGAGATTTCTTCAGATAATCTTAAATTCTTTTTTAGTGGGGTTGTTTCTCTCAACGGCAACAATAGCCGATCAGCTGAGCTACAGCTGGGAGCATCAGCGGAAAAGCTGAACGCACGGACGACTGTTAGTTCGCACCTTTAACGGACATTTATTTACTTAGAAGGGACCATAGTGTTTCCCAGAGACTCTTGAATATAACTAATCTGGACTCTGATTTGTTATCCGATCAAGGACTTTTATTAGATATTCCTGCCTTACAAAACTTTATTTCATCAAATTAATTTCCTAAGTATTTGTTGTGTCAGTGTTGACATTGTATTTAGCCAAGATTTCTTGTTGTTTTTACGAGAATAAAACCTTCAATTTTGTATCTTACTAAAACCTTTGTCATCACGCCTCTGAGGAGATCACGCCACGCTACCGCCCTCATCTGAGGCCCCACAACTGGTGGCAGCTAAAAAAGAACTTTGATACTAAAATAGAGTGGCGGTGAGGCAGTGGAAATCTGATATTGAAAGACCCGTGTGCTAACCAGCGGACAGCAGGACGAAAAAACAACTGCAGCGAAGGACACAACAATCAAGCTCCCCAAGAAAAGGCGGACGGAACTCCAAGAGATCCACTGGGAGCCTAAAGAACAATCCCGGAGCAAGCAGACCGGAGCCAGATCCCCTGGAAAAGGCCTAACGCGAGACGGACAGGCGCTTCAATGGCAGTGCACTAAGATTCAGCAGTGGCCCACAACTGATGGTCAACGGTGTCCCGATCAGCCCACAACCGGCAGTTCAGTTGATGACGAGTCGACGCAACAGGGGAGGTAAGCTCATAAAAAAGTTTTTTTGAGTGGCTCTTATTGTTAGAATTGTTTAAATGTGTCAAGTAAATAGCTAAAGTTTTCAGGCAAAAATTTATTGTGTGTCTTCAAAAAAAAAAAGGGGGGGGGGCATTAAGCTAAGAAGAGTTAAAGTTAACTTAAGTAGCCTAGCCTATTAATCAGATTTAGAATCTGGGATTTATTCGGGAAGAATAAATGCGAATTTTTTTTTTCTAGTTCTAAGAATAGAAAATTTTCAGGATTAAACTGTGCTTAGGGGTGAAAAAAAAAACCCAAAGGGAAAAGCTTTTTAAATTAGATGTGCAAGGATGCAAGGTTATTTATTGATTCGTGCAGGAAAATATTTTATTAATTGTTGGTTTTTATATAAAGAAATTTTCTGAATTTATAAAAAGTATTGGTAGCACCGGATCAGGATTGCAAGGTGTGCTCGATCTTGAGGAAATTTAAGAGTTTTTCAAAAAGTTATATGCACAATTGGTATAAAATTTTTAGATACTTTGTTTCATTTGTGTGCATAGGGATTTCAAAGCTGAATTTATCTCGCATATTTAACAGAAAGAGTTTCAGCAGCTAAGTAGATAACGGTGCTCGATCTGACTAAAGGATATTGGCAAATACCGATGACGCCCCAAGCTCAAAAATTAGCCGCATTTCTTACAAACACTGGGGCATATTTCCCACTGAAGATGCCGTTTGGGTTGATCAATGCGTCATTCAGATTTTCTAAATTCATGGCAAAAATGCTGAGAGGGTTAGAGAAGTTTTGCTTGCCCTATCTCGATGATATGACGATTTTCTCAGAGACATGGGAAGAGCACCTGGAGCATCTTAGAGCGGTACTTACTAGAATAAGAGAAGCAAAGCTAACGGTAAAAATAGCAAAGTGAAAATTCGTGCAAAAGACTGTGAAGTATTTAGGGCACATAGTGGGAGAAGGGCAACGGCGGCCGGCCGAAGCGAAAATCAAAGCGATCACCAAATTACAGCCACCAAAAACGAAAACAGGAGTCCGCAGATGTTTAGGAATGGCAGGTTATTATTCGCGCTACATAAAAAATTATGCCTCGATTGTAGAACCACTTACAAGGGCACTAAAGGGAAAAAAGAAAAAAGAAAAAATAGTATGGAGCGAGGAAATTAACAGGGCATTTGACACTCTGAAAGAAAAACTTACAGCGGGGCCTGTATTGTATGCCCCCAACTATAACGCAGAATTTATAATTCAGACAGATGCGTCAAATCCAGGGGCAGAAGCAGTACTCGCGCAGAGACAAAATTCAGAGGAGCATTCCATTATTTATTTGAGCAGAAAATTTACGGAAACGGAAAAAAAATTCAGCGCGACAGAATGGGAATGTGCATGCAGCGATAATTTTTGCCATAAAAAAAATTAGGGCATTACATTGACGGACAAAAATTTCTGATCGAGAATGATCATAACCCATTAACGTTCCTAAAAACAATTCAGGAAATAATCCTCGTCTTCTCAGGTGAGCATTAACCTTGCAACACTACCAGTATGCAATTAAATATAGGCCTGGCAAAGAAATAGCTCATGTGGACTTCTTGAGCAGGACAGAGTAGTATACAGAAAAAAAGGGACAAATTAATTGTATATAGTAAAACTTTTATAATTTTCTTGTGTTTTATAATGTGTATTAAAAATGGTATTAGTATATAGAATATTGTAAAAAAAAAAGAAAAGAAAAAGAAATGGTAGGAAGGAATTCTGTAAAATTTTAAGAAACGGACAGGTAGGCAGTTAAATATAGGTTTTTTTTTATGTGAGCCACTCAAAAATATTTTTTTTGAGCTGCCCTCTCTGTTCAAAATATTCAGTCCTGCGGCCAGAATATTATCTAAAAGGGGGGGGGGGGGTGTTGTGGAAACTTAGCCTTTTCACAATTTCCACATATAAAAACCCTCATAAATGCTACAGAATCACGGCCTATGGAAACTCCATGTATTCGGGAGTGACACTAAAAAATTCGTCTAAGTCTCAGAGTTTGCCGGTAACATAAAAGTAAATAACTTCAGTGAGATCGGTCTTACGAAGATTACACTTTGGAACATAGTACATAAAAGGAGGACCACCTGGTTCCCACTTTGTAACACCGAAATATGCCGGTAAGTGCTTCTTGACATTGCATACTTTGACAGGAGAGTTTCGTGTGCAAAAAGGGGGGAGGGCTCCCGACCAGCCACTAGAAGGTCGGCTGTCAAAAGGACCTTGACGGGCGAACCAATGACAGCGGATGTTGGAAACTAGCATTGTTTTCCGAGAGAGAAATGAAGGATATATACGAGATCTCTGAGGAGATCAGGAGGATTAGATGACTTTTAGAAGGGTTTAGCAGAAGCTAAACGGGAAAAGAGGTTCTTCAACCTGAAGGAGAGAAAAGTTTCTCTCCAGGCTTTTCACAGGATTACCTTTCGGAGGTCGCTCCGAGAAGAGAGGAGCCTTGTTTCTCTCAACGGCAACAATAGCCGATCAGCTGAGCTACAGCTGGGAGCATCAGCGGAAAAGCTGAACGCACGGACGACTGTTAGTCCGCACCTTTAACGGACATTTATTTACTTAGAAGGGACCATAGTGTTTCCCAGAGACTCTTGAATATAACTAATCTGGACTCTGATTTGTTATCCGGTCAAGGACTTTTATTAGATATTCCTACCTTACAAAACTTTATTTCATCAAATTAATTTCCTAAGTATTTGTTGTGTCAGTGTTGACATTGTATTTAGCCAAGATTTCTTGTTGTTTTTACGAGAATAAAACCTTCAATTTTTCATCTTACTAAAACCTTTGTCATCACGCCTCTGAGGAGATCACGCCACGCTACCGCCCTCATCTGATGCCCCAGACATATAATACTTAATTCGCTATTTTTTGTGTTAAAATCGTATCGAAGCTGACGGGCTGTGATGAGTAAGATATTTCAAATAAAAGTAAGTATACATTTTAGAAATATTTTTACAACTAAAAAAATCGAAACATCCTTTAAGAAAAATACACAAAAACAGATTAAACATATTTATTCCCTTAAGAGATATTTTAAAAATACGAAAGCACTCCATGCCCATAGATTTAACATTAGCGAGGGATATTGGAGATCTAACACACCAAAAACCTTAAGCATCTAAAATACAAAGATAAAATTAAACACTGCATTATAATAATTAATAATTTAATTTTATATTTTTAATTAACGAAAGTAAAAGTACGTCTAGAAGGGTGATAATCAGCTAATTTTGTTAATTTAATAAAACTTTCATGTACTATATTACTTCCATAGAGAATAAATAAACAGATGTTGGACTGTACTGGGAGCTATAGGCATTGGCTCATTACTATGCCTTAGGGTAGGTGGGGATGAAGACACTCCCACTTTCCATACATTTTGATTTTGAATGAACACATTGGTTTAATTTCCTTTTGTGCCTCAATAAAATGTCATATTGGAACTTCACTCAGTATCACTATCAGCTTAGATTCTGTCAAATTATAATTTCGTAAGAAATTGCAATTTTTAAAAAATGTTGCTCTGCTTGTCTTTGTACCATTAAGGTACCCTCAAATCGCTGTTTTTGCGAAATTTTTCTATTTCCTATTTTATTATTTAAAATTAAAGTTGAAACATTTAGGATACCAAAAATGCTTTACTTTTGGTTCAGCGATAATAAGAAGCAAAGTTATAGCCCAAAGTATAAACCGGAAATGAACTTTCTGAAACCGGAAGTGACCGTTTAAAGAACCATAGAAAGATAAAGAATACAATTTAATATACAAATATACAACATATACGCAAATATTTATAAACCCTTACAAATATTGTGGATTTCAAAATTGCAAACTTTATACATCATTTTTTGTGCTCTATCAAAATCTTAATTTGCGTTTTCTGGAAAACTGCGTTTTTCATTATGTACGTTTACGGGAAACATAATTTCTTAAAAAGTTTTTAAGATATTGAAATAAAATTTTATGACAAGGCTCTGGTCATCTATAGGTATGTTATGATACAAAATATAGCATATAGGTTTGTATATATTAATTTAAGAGTAATTTTTATTGAAAAAAAAAAAAAACAATTTTTTTTTAGAAAAAAAATCATGTTTTATCTACAAAATTTGGCATAAGTTAGTAAATTCAAGAAGTTTTGCAAATATTTTGCTTCATTACACAGGTAAGTGGTTTGCTAATATATTGTTGAAAAAAAGCAAAATAAGTTGAATAGATTTCGTTATAGAAGGTTTGGCATAAACGCATTTTTTTTACTAAAATTTGACTAAATATTGCCTAAATTTGAAAAGTTAATAAAAATTCCTTCAAAAATATATATGAATTCATAAGTTGTATTCCCTGTTTTTCCATTTTTTTTTTTTTTTTTTTTTTTTTTTTTTTTTTTTTTTTTTTTTTTAAGTACTATAGTAAAAACTAAATGGCATTTAGAAGTTAAAGAGTTTCTGTTCTTCACTTAATTTTTTGTATTTATAGACATCTGCAGTATTATCATCTCAAAATCATATGATTTATTTAAAATATTACATCAAAAAGAAAAATTGGAACTTATGTAATTTTCTCTTCATGGAATGCTACTTTCTACACATGTTATCAACCCACAACTGTTACAATTGAAGGCTTAACTGTCGTCTACTGTAGTTTAACATTGAAAAAAGAAAATTGCGTCCATATTATTTAGCCGGTTTGTGTTTTTGCCCCTTGCGTGTCTTTGCCCCCCACCCCACCCTATAAAAAAGTTCGACTGTGCATTTATTTCGAAAAAAATACAATTGTAAAAGGAAGTTCATGAAAAACAGCAACCACTTGCAGTTACAAGATTTTCTAAGATTCGCAACTAATCCAGATCTGCATTGTTTTCTTAACCTCTTTCCAGACGTAAGTAAACATAAAAATAACAACAACAAAAAAATCTTCAGAAGGCCCCTTAAAAAAGTCTGTCGCCAAATTTATCTGTCAGCAGTCAACTTTCAGTCATAAGGGGTTGTTTTCGAACATTTCAGATGATCAGTGACAGAGTGGCGACGATTTGCAGTGAAAGGTAATTCCTTCCCAGTTGCTAAAACATTTAGTGAGTTGAGGAGAAGAAAGAAATATTACAGCAAAATTTCTTTGTGTAGCAGATAGCATGTGATAGCCACCCACGGAGTACGATAAACATCTTCCTAAGCATTTTGTCATGATTTGTAGTATTACCACCAGAGGAATCGGACAACTTTTTGGAGGCAGACGGAGATTTTTTTATATTTTTCTTTTACTAACGTCTGCTTGACTCAGGGAAATATGACGATGAAAATCTCTTTTTTCATGTGTACTGCATACATATATACAATTAACTGACATAATGTTTTTCTGCCCAATGAAAGAAATGAAGCATGTGGTAAAAGTAATTTATTTTTATAAAAATTTAAGACGGCAACGAACGCTATTTAATTATCATAACAAAATAAATAGTAACCATTACATTAGGATTTTAAAGAAAGTTTTTAAAGAAAAAAAACTAGGTAAAAATAACTAAAATTGAGTAAAACGGTATGCCCTACCCTAAAAATTTCTAATTTAGTTGACAAGCATATAGAAAAATAAGAGAACACGTCGAAATAAAATAAATAAAGTAAGACAAACTTCAATACATATTAACATTCTTTTTAATATCAAAAACATTATTTTTTTTTATATAAATTTAATGTTAATATGTATTCAAGTCTGTCTTACTTTATTAATTTTATTTAGTCATTAAAATTTTAAATTCAGATGTTAAATGTGTGCCTATTGCAAAATAAGAGAATATGCCAGACCCTCTGTTCTTCTTCTTTTTAAAAGATTTATGTTTTAAAATGTGCAAAAAATAGTAACACAACCCTGGCAGAGGTCTCACATGAAATGGGCTTTTAATCATTGTTATTTCTAAAATGCACAATTTCATTGTTTTACTTGTTCATGAAGTATTTTTTAGTAAATACGTGACGTGTAAAACCAACTTAACCCTTAAGGGTGTTCTCAAATCCAAAAGGGAAACTTTCTGACATAAGTTTTAATTTATTTTTGTTCAAAAATACATGAAACTAGCTGGTGTTGTTAGAAACTATGCAATTGAGCTTTTCCCCCTTTTTTTACAAACGCAATAGATCTTTCAGAAAATAGTGTCAAATTCGGCGTTTTGAGCCGAATTTCTGCGTGAAGGAAGAAAGAACACTCAAGAGCGGGCGAAAAACGTGTTTGTCACGTGATCAAAATTGCTTATAACTCAATTGGTAATTGGTTGATCAAAAAATGAAAAAAAAAAACAGTTCAATTCCAAATCGCTTCCATGGCTAGGCTTTCCAATTTTATATCTTTCCGTTAAAAAGTGAATTTGTAATTGTGTCAAAACATTTTGCGCTTGTTGAGCAGAGCAGTTAAGAACAGCCTTAAGGCTCTTGGTCAGTCAAATCCCCAATTCTCCTCGCTAATGTTAAATCTATGGTGCGTAGAATACATTTGTTTATTTAAAATATCTTTCCTGGAAATTAATAATTTAAATTTATTTTCTCTTAGCAATATTTTCTTAAAGAATTTCTCTTTTTTTCCCCTTAGTTGTCAAAATATTTCTAAAATACTTGCATAATTAATTATTTTGTGTATTAAAAACCGGCGATCTTTGAGCATGATTTTAACATCTATATATATAAAAGAAAGTCTGGATTTTGTATTAATCAACGCGCAGCCCAAACTACTGAACCTAAAATCTTGAAATTTTGTGTAAAAATACTTCTTATGACATAGAGTGCCGCTAAGAAAGGAATTTCTAAAACTCTACCCCAAAGGGGGGTAAAAAATAGAACGAACTTTTAAAAAATTCCTTAAAAATCTAATTTTATAGTTATTTTTCAACTGATAACATATTTTAGTGTATTTTTGTATGCTGAATCGAATGGTACTAACCAAATTCTTTTAAGTCTAATAGTTCATGAGATATTTCATATTTTTCGAATTTGGCGCTATCTTTGGCGCCAAAACCTCAAATTTTCAAGTTATAATTTCTAAAAACTCATTTTCTTTATTCTGTTACTATAGCAAGGGAATAAATTCAAATTGGAAATTTTCTTAATCAATTCTCTTGGTTTAATAATTAAAACAACTATGTCAGTTAGGAAAAAAAAATATAAACGTCTCAAAAACTAAAACTAAAAAAAAAGAAAAAAAAAACTGTTGTACTTTTTCGTTCTACCAACATGCCATGATGTATGATATCGCGCCATTTATTTCAACCCTAACTGTGCAAACGATTTTTAGTGCAAACTGTGCTAAATATTAACACTTGCTATTTATTGAACGTGAATATTTTTTTTGAGTATTATTCCATCGTAATCCCGTAAAACTTTTTAATTTGTTATTTTTTGAATAGAAAACATTTATTATTAATTATAACTTATTTATTACGGATTACTGACATAGATTTTACTATTTGGCAGTTATCTGATGAGGAGGAAGCTACAATAAAATTATTTTAGAAGTTAGGAACTATACATATAAAAACGTTTGTTCAAAAAACCATGAATGGCTTCATTCAAAGAATGAAATGTTTACTGTAGTGTGAAAAATACGTATTACGTACACCATGCTGCAATAGTAAAAGATATTTACAATTTGAAGACTGCAGTTTAAATTGACTATATTCTATTACTTGCAAAATATTTATTTATACTTTTATTTTAAGTACTTATTTTTATTGATTTAAAAAACTGGTGTGTTAAAGCATGTAATTTTCAAAAGTTATATTTTTTAAATGCTCATTTTTTTATCAACAAAATTATTTTTTTTTCAAATGTTTCATTTCATTTTATAGACAATGACATTATTTATATTTCGCCTGCGTAAAGTACAAGATACTCTTTGATGTTGAAATAAATTTTTTTGGTTTAAGGTGTTTTTTCTTTTCATCATTTTAAATGAAATTAGTTAGTCATATATTTTAAATGTGTGTATTTTAAATGAAATGAGCAAAAGGCATGTATGAATTAATGATGTCGATAAAACAAGATTTTTTTTTTTTTCATGGTTATAATATAGTGTGACGAAATGTACACCCGCAAGCAGTTTTTTCCGCACGGACTATCCATTGCTATAGTAACGTATATATTTTAAGAAATTAACAATTGTAATCTTGAAAACTAGCCGCCCTTGGCAACCAGTTTGGTCTCCCTTAAAATTTATGTTTGAGAAAGCATGCTAAGCATTGTATCGTGTTACTTTTATTCATAATTTAATTTACTTGAACGTTGAACTTCCTTAAATATAATTAATATAATCCCTTAAGCTAATATTAATTTTTGTTGCATTAAAATATCTCAATTTGTTGATTTTCTGTAAACAAGTAAACCCTATTGGTTTACAATGGAAATCTATGGGAATTTGACGAAATATTAGAGATACCGATAAGTTGGCGTCACTTTTGGAGATATATCTCCAATGTAGAGACAAACTTGGCGGCATTTGGCGACAAAACAGGGGCCCCTTATGGTAACCCCCCCCCCCCACCTTATAGGTATGGAGATGCATTAAATGCTGTTCAATGACTAGAAAATTAAGATACAAAAAGAGATAAACATAGAAGTCAAAATAATAAGAAAACAATGGTTGTTTTAAAACTGTTTTATAACTATTCAACGTTTATATTAAAAATCACACACAATTTTTTGACCGAAATTCTTGTTTTTTTTTTTTATTATTTATTTATTTCCGTTACGGTACATTAATCTAGCGTGGGCTTAGAACACGATTATGACTAATTTACTGATTTTTCTGATGCTTGGTAAAAAACGCAAGCACATGAATTTATTAAATGATATATAATTTTTACTCTGTTTGTTTTTAAATTAAGGACAGCAGGAAAGAAAAAAATGAAACATTATGTAATATTTTTTTAGGATTTCTAAATGTATTACTTAGCATATAATCCTAAATTAATTAATTAATAATTCATATAAATATACATTTTTAAAAATATTACATTCTTCATTTTTAATTTATTTTCAGTATTTTTTATTTTAAAATGCTTCATTGTTGCAGTTTTAATCATTTGGCATATTTTGGCGAGTGTTCATTGGCGCATAATTAAATCTATTGCTGTTCCAACAAGCATAAAATTGTACTAGGTACAGAAAATGTTTGGTGAGTTATCACCTGAGATAGGCTAACAGTAAAATGCCTTAAAATTAATGTATTAATTTATAATTAATTTTTTCTAATATTAAAGAGTTGTATTGTCATTATTGACCTATAAACACACCTGTAAATATAATGTTTATAATTCTAACATACCAAGAAGTGAGTTAAAAATCAATTAGTGATTGCAAAAATCCATCTTTACATATAAAAAGTAGGTTGACTTAAATAAAAGAAAGGTGCAAAATTAGAATTACTGATTGAGAAATAGTAAAAAAAAAGACAGGCAATTGACCAAAATAGGAAGTTATGAAAGAGGGAGTATTTACCGTAGCGAAGCGCGGGTACTCAGCTAGTCTATATATATAAAAGAAAGTCTGAATTTCGTATTAATCAACGCGCAGCCGAAACTACTGAACCTAATATTTTGAAAATTGGGGTAAAAATAGTTCTTATGGCATCGAGTGCCGCTAAGAAAGGATTTTCTAAAATTCCACCCCTAAGGGGGGTAAAAAAGAGAACGAACTTTAAAAAAATTCCTTAAAAATCTGATTTTATAGTTATTTTTTAACTGATAACATATTTTGGTGTATTTTTGTATGCTGAATCGAATGGTACTAACTAAATTCTTTTAAGTCCAATAGTTCGAGAGATATTTCATATTTTTCTAATTTGGCGCTATCTTTGGCGCCAAAAGCTCAAATTTTCAAGTAATAATTTCTAAAAACTCATTCTCTTCATTCTGTTACTATAGCAAGGGAAGAAATTCAAATTGAATAATTTTTTAATCAATTCTTTTGGTTAAATAATTAAAACAACTATGTCAGTTAGGAAAAATATTACAAACGCCTCAAAAACTAAAACTAAATTTAAAAAATAAATAAATCTGTGGTACTTTTTACTTCTACGAACACCATGCGAAAATGTATGATATCGCGCCATTTATTTCAACCCTAATCGTGCAAACGATTTTTATTACAAACCATGCCAAGCATTAACCTTTGCTAATTATTGAGCGTGAATATTTTTTATGAGAATTATTCCATCGTAATCTGGCAAAACTTTTAATTTTGTTATTTTTTCTTAATTATAACTTACATTTATTACTGATAGTGACATAGATTTTACCATTTGGCAGTTATCTGATGATGAGAAAACTACAATAAAATTATTTCAAAAGTTAGGAATTATAGATATAAAAATGTTTTGCTCGAAGAACCATAAATGTCTTCATTCAAAGAATGAAATATTTACTGCAATGTAAGACATTGGTATTACGTACGCCACGCTGCAGAAGTACTAAAAGACATTTACAATTTCAAGACTGCAGTTTAAATTGACTATATTTCATTAGTTGCAAAATATTAATTTGTTCTGTTATTTTAAGTACTTATTTTTATTGATTTAAAAAACTGGTGGGTTAAGTCTAATTTTCAAAAGTTATATTTTTAAAATGCTCATATTTTTATGACCATTTTTTTTCCAAATGTTTTATTTCATTTTATAGCCAATAGCAGTTTTTATATTGCGCGTGTGTAAATTACAAAACACTCTTTGATGTTGAAATAAATTTTTTTGGTTTAAGGTGTTTTTTCTTATTATTATTTTTTCTTTTCACCATTTAAAATGAATTTATTTAAAGACATATTTTAAATGTGTGTATTTAGGCATGTATTATAGGCATGCAATGGAAGAAATTAATGAAGGCGATAAAATAATAAGAATTTTCTTTCATGGTTATAATATAGTATGACGAAATGTGCACCCGTAAGCAGTTTTTCCGCACGGACTGTCCATTGCTATAGTAACGTATATATTTTAAGAAATTAACAATTGTAATCTTAGAAATTCTGGTATATAATTTAAAAATGTGCAATACCTCACGAAATATAAAAATCAGAAGAATTTACTTGGTTTTGTAAATATAAATAATCGAAATATTATCGGCCATAGAAGAAGTATTATGCATCTGGCAACAGGATAATTTGTTGTAAAAAAAGAGTTTTATTGTGTTCGCTGGCAAAATATCAATGAAAGTTTTGTGATATTAAATTACTAAATGTTATTTAAATTATAGTAATAGTAATAGTTTAAACATGCTACGGTTTCATTGCTACGGAGAATTAGCACATCACATGAGCAGTTTCTGAAGTATCGCACGTTATATAAGTAATTTCATTTTTTTTTACCTTTAAGTGTATATAAAAGTGCTAATATGTTATTCTTGCAATATTTAATTCCATTGATTTGAAAGAAACTATCATAATGAATGTAGTTGTTATAATTAATGGAATCTCTTGCCGGATTGTAAGCACCCTTGGTGACGGAAATTGCCTGTTCTCCTCCGTGTCTTATCTGGTGCACGGTAACGTCTCAATGGCTAATAAAATTCGGGCAGACATTGTGCGTCACGTTTCCAATAATTGGTGGAGATTCAAACCGTTCACTCAACAACGCTCTGAAGCTCCTTATAGTTCTAAACGTGGATACCTCAACGAAATGTCTAAACCCTATACATACGGAACTATTTGCGAAATCAAGGCTGCAGGGGAGATGTATCCTTATGAGTTTCAGGTATTTCAAGGTGGCACACTTCTTGCTATCTTTGGAGAGACAGTGCATGGAATCAAAAGAATCCTATTCACAGGGGATTTTAATGAAGGGCACTTTGATGTTCTTATTCCATTGGGTGAAACAACAAGCACTGATAATATTAAACTATCAACTAAACTTGATAATATCCAAAAATTGCCGACCACCAGTGAGCCAATGGTTTGCGGCCAGAATTTCTCTTTCATATTGTCACAATCCCAACTTACTGCTCACACTGGCCTGTACATTTTGGACAAAACCTATCCTGCCACTGCAATGCCAATTAAATTTAAAAGAAGTATAAAACGCAGAAAAATATTTACAGATAAAATCAGTAAAAAACAAGTAAGAGATGCTGTTTTAAAACATGCAAAAAACAACCACGTTATAAGTATACCACAACGCGACGTGAAGACCAAAACTCCTCTTAATAAGATGGTGTTCGCTGCTGATTTTTACAGCTACAGAATAATGGAGCGTGATGGTGAAGAATGCTATCTATTGCTTTTCCGCAGCCTTCTCAATCAATTTCTGGTTGATATGTTTGCGAAAATTGAAACAGAGAGACTCAATTATATTCGTCATAACCAGAAAAAGCTGAGATGTGAGGAATATGTACTACACCTGAAGGACGCCATGACAAGAACTGACACCATGTTATCAGATCTCGGAAAGATGGTTGTTTTGCCGTCCTATTTCACTGGAGGGCCCCGCTATATGCATGAACGAACTCAAGACGCAATGACGTATGTACGCCATTTCGGCCGACCAGATTTGTTTATTACATTTACATGTAATCCTAAATCCAGAAATCTTAGTGCTTTTGAAACAAGGTCAAAAATATCAAGATAGACATGACATAGTAGCGAGGATTTTCAATCTTAATTTGAAACATATGATGAAAATTCTAACTAAAGATAACATTTTCGGTCGAACAAGGTGTCACATGTATTCCATCGAGTGGCAGAAACGAGGACTTCCGCATGTTCATATTCTCTTGTGGTTAGAAGATAAAATAAAATCAGAGTCAATCGATAAAGTCATAAGTGTTGAGGTGCTTGATCCCGACCAAGACCGAATCCTCCAAGATATCATCAAGACAACAATGATTTATGGTCCCTGTGGACCTCTAAACTGGAAATCGCCCTGCATGGTGGATGATGTGTGCACAAAGGAATATCCCAGATCCTTTTTGAAAGAAACTCAAACCGGAGAAGATGGCTATCCTCAATATCGCAGGCGGTCTCCGGTGGATGGTGGGTTCACTGCCAATATCGGCGGAGTAGATATTGATAATTGGTGGGTGGTTCCATACAACCCCGTCCCGTCACGCACTTTCTCGGCGCATATAAATGTGGAATATTGCAATTCAGTAAAGTCTATAAAATATATCTCCAACTATGTTAACAAGGGATCCGATCAGGCAGCATTCACCGTTGAAAATCTGGACGAAGTGACGAGGTACGAGACAGGACGATACATCAGCAGCTCTGAAGCAGCCTGGCGTATTTTTTGTTTTCCTATTCACGAAAGGTTTCTTTCTATTATGCACCTTGCCATACATCTTGAAAACGGCCAAAGAATTTACTTTACTGAGGCCAATGTCGTTGATAGGATCAATAACCCTCCGACAACAACCCTTCTGGCCTATTTTGAGCTTTGCAAGGACACTATTATATTGCGAAGTTCCAACTTACTATGTATGGAAAAACAAGAAGTTCTACAGGAGAAAACAAGGGAAGACTGTGCCAGGTTATCCGGGGATAAAGAAAGATCAGGTTTTGGGCAGAGTGTACACTGTCCACCCTAGCAATGCTGAGTGCTACTACGTACGCCTCCACTTGCACGAGATCCGTGGGCCCATATCATTTACTGCCCTAAAAAGTGTGGGAGGGGTAATCCACCCAACATTTCAGGCCGCATGCAGAGAACTAGGCTTGCTAGAAGACGATGCTCACTGGGAACGCACTCTGGAAGAAGCCTCAATTTCTGACTCTCCTAAGAAAATCCGTGAGCTGTTTGCTATCATGTTGGTTTTCTGCAAGTTGGTGACCCTCCAAAATTATGGGAGAAATACAGTGACAGTCTTGCAGAAGATATCAGATGGAAAATGCAGAGAGAGTACGGACATATCCAATTAGTCATCGACATCGTTTACAACAGATGCTTTATCCTTCTTGAGGATATTGTGATATCTGTGTCTAATAAACCGCTCCTAGATTTCGTACTTCCATCACCTTCACGAAAGAAAGTAGGCATTGTCGACAGCCATCAATACTTGAGGGAACTCTCTTACGATACCGTTAAACTGGCCGAAGCAGTTGCTGTAAATGTTCCAAAATTAAATCAAGAACAGAGGAAAGCTTACGATGAAATAATGCACAGTATTGTTTCTGAATCTGGGCAGTTGTTCTTTCTTGATGCCCCTGCTGGCACTGGGAAAACGTTCTTGATTAACCTGTTGCTGGCCACGATTAGGAGTGGAAGGAAGATTGCCGTCTCTGTTGCTTCCTCCGGTATTGCACCTACCTTGATCGACCGAGGCAAGACTGCACACGCAACCTTCAAGTTACCTCTCAATCTAAATCATTCTGAGTCTGCACTTTGCAACATATCTAAGCAGAGTGATATGGCTCAGGTTCTTCGAGAAACAAAACTTATCGTATGGGATCAGTGCACCATGGCTCATAAGAAAAACCAAGAATGTCGTTTACAAGGAGGTTCTAAATATTTAGTCTGAGGAATGAATCAGGGAAGAGAATGTATTTTTACATATAATTTATGTCAGAGAAATAGAAAGTCATATCCGTAATGAAGCACGGGTAGGAGTTATATATATATAAAACTTCACTAATGTTTAAATAAATATGTTGACAAATAGTTGTTGAATAATATTTTGAATATTGCATAAAACATTCAGTATTAGCCTTTATCTCCTCCAGCTTCCCCTATCTTCCCTTTCTTCCTTCATACCTTAAAATATTAAATATCTGGAAAAGTATTTCTGAGAAATAATCAAAATTGTTCTTTCTGGGTTCAGGGATCCCAAAACATCAAGAAAAGTACAATGTCCATATTGTATTTTTTTCCCCATCGCAATAATTTCCCTACCAAGGATTACTGGATAAGAAAAATAAAAAGAGAAAATGATTGATACAAAAGGAGATAAACATAAAAGTCAAAATAATAAGAAAACAATGGTTGTTTTAAAGCTGTTACTATAACCATTCAATGTTTTTATTAAAATCACACATATTTTTTGGTTAGTTGGTTGGTTGATTTTTGACGGCCGATTATCAACGCGAAGGATATAGGTCAAAGGGGGAGTGCCCTCCGTGGGGGTCTTTCTAAGGAAACCTAACCCGTATTTACGCATGAAAATCCAAGGTTTCGAAGAAAACCATGAAAACTCCGAAACGGTTAGGCCGACGGGCGCGATCCTAATTTTTAGACCGAAATTCATTTTTTGTAATTCCGTTACGGTACATTAATCTGGCGTGGGCAGAAAACTCGATTATGGTTAATTCACAGCTTTTTCTGATGTTTGGTAAAAAACGCAAGCAAATTAATTTATTAAATGATATATAATTTTTACTCTCTTTCTTTTTAATGTTAGAACAACAGAAAAGCAATAATGTAACATTATTTAATCTTTTTTAGGATTTATAAATGGATTATCCTAAATTAATTAATAGTTGATAAATAATATATATATTTTTAAATATTACATTCTTCATTTTTTTTTCTATTTATTTTCAGCATTTTTGCTTTTTTAAAATATTTCAATCTTGCAGTTTTAGTTATTTGGCATATTTTGACAAGTGTTTATTGGGGCATAATTAAATCTACTGTTGTTTCAACTCGTATAAAATTTTACGAGGTAGATATAATATTTGGTGAGTTATCACCTGAGGCAGGCTAACAGTAAAATAACTTAAAATTAATGTATTAATTTATAATTAATTTTCTATAATATTAAATTGTCGCATTGTCATTATGGACCTATAAACGCACATGTAATCATAATGTTTATAATTCTAACATACCAGGAAGTGAGTTAAAAATCAATTAATGATTGCAAAATTCCATCATTACATATAAAAACTAGGTTGATTTAAATAAAAAGGGTGCAAAATTAGAATTACTGATTAAGAAAGAGAAAAAAAGACAGGCAATCGACCAAAATGGGAAGTTATGAAAGAGAGAATTTACCGTAGCGAAGCGCGGGTACTCAGCTAGTTTCACATAAAATTAAGTACATAAGTCAGATATATTTTTACAACCTAACGTTACATTTAGAACAATTTGCTTAAGTAATTTTAGTAATATAACAACAACAAGACCAACAAAATCTTAAAAATGTAAAGTTGACATTATTTGTTAATTAAACCTACTCAAAGTTCAATTTAGGTGGAAATAAGCGAGTTGATAACTGGTATTTCTCCTTTCTCTTATACTGTCAGGTTCGGAAATTCAAAGTGCTAACTTTGACAGTATTTCTTGAAATGTGTTTTGCTTCTACCAAAAAATGAAAAACGTCTTTTGATTAAATATAGTTTCTCAATAACAGCACTTGCCAATTTGATGTATTTCCGAAAAAAAAAAAAAAAAAAAAACACGAAATAAAAAATGTGTCAGAAAGTAGTTAGAAGTTTACATTAATGCATACTATACTAACATATACCCGAAATAAACTTATTAATAACTAAAAATATAGATGATTGCATTAAACATTTATTACGTGCTGCAACTTTTATTATTTAATATCAGGATGGTCTTGAAGAATTATATAACATTATTATCGTGCAACAGATAGAGAACGTTTTCATTAACTGTTAATGAACATACCCAAAGTGGCCAATACAGGGATTGTTATTTCTCTCTTTTTTTTTTTTTTTTTTTTTTTTTTTTTTTTAAACCGGGAAAACTTCTTTCTACAAATCCAGAGTATGCACGTTTTGTACTTTGCCAAAAGTAAATTCGAATAAAAGCAGTTACCTCATTTAATCATAGACATTTGTTACAAATTACAAATTCTGCCATAAAATAATTTCAAGATTACTACAGAAAAATAGCGGTGAAAAATGTAAAAACCTTACGCAATCCAGGTGTGTTATACTCTGCGCGTGTATTCCCGATTTAATTTTAAGCTTCTCAGGAGAATAATAAAATGTCTTTGCAATTTGTCATAACAATTTCTTACTTACAGCTTTATATCGGATTTCCAACTTAAGAAATAACAGATTAATGATGTTTTATTACGTAATGATGCTTTATAATTATGATTATTGTTAAGTCTATCGATCTATCTATATATATCAGTGTCAATTATTAGACTATAAATAGTCTAATGTTAGCGCTGAATCCCCTGCGACCGACGTTAGAACTGCTTCTAATTCAGTTAGGATCGTAAGGTATCTACATAATTTTATTAACCCTTTGAGGAGCAAGCAATAATGACTGTGTAATATTGAATTCTCACCGGAATAATCGAAAAATTCTATTTTAAAATAAGGAAATGCAATTTTTCAACATTTCGCCCCAAAAGTTAAAAATATAAAATTCAGTTAAAAGTTTCTGGTGTGAATCTTGTTTAATTAGGTGGTATATAATATATCCCAACGCCCCTCAAGGAGTTAAATAATGAACAACGGCATTTGAACCTTTTCGGGCCTCATTTATGTAGAAGTAAAGTCTGTCAGAAGACGAAAAAGGAACTAACTGTGTTCAAACTCGTAAATATTTAATTATAGACTTCTGGGTTATCACTAAAAATACAAATACTGGTTCTAGACTATATGAAATATACAGGGATAAGATATTTAAACATTAAAGAAAGGAGATTGCAGCAAGGATTTACTCAAATCCGATCAAATAAAACAAAAGGAACAACGCCCTATCTGAGTGCAGCCGGCAGAGAGCACCTTTCTCTCGCCAACGCCGAAAAGCATCTGTCCAGATCCCAGTGCTCAGCCTTCAGTTTTTGCTGAGCTAACCATCTTCTCATGGGAATTCGACTTTGAGTTGTCAGAACATCTGGTCTGCGGTATTGTTTTGCCTCCACATCTCGGCCGTCTTGAGCATTCTGTGTCCACACAGAGGTTATTCACCATACAGGCTGGACTGGTACCGTCCGACTTTCATGGAACCTGAAAAATACTAGAAAACACACACAAAAACAAACAACATGACAAATAAGTGCAATATCAAATTACGTATACAGACGAACACAGTCTTTCCATTCTTGGTATGTAATGTAGAAAAAAAATAATGTGCAGGTGAGTCCATCACGTGGCTGCAGTCCTGTGAACAGTTTTTAAACAGAGTTTTTTTTTTCTTGTATAAAATAGTCATAAGAAAAATGTTTGGATGATAAAAAGTACACGCATAGTCACACTTGTCAAACACAGAGAGAGAGAGAAAAAAAGAAAAAGATAACACGACGCAAAAAAAAAAAAAAAAAAAAACCACCTAAAAACATCAACTTGAACTAGCGCTATTTTTTTCCTTTAGGTTGAAAAAGCCCATGGCTTCATGTGATCAGCTGCAGTAGAGGTCACTCTTGGACCCTCTTGAAAGCCTACTTTTTCGACATCGTATAGATCATTGTTCTTAACTTTGATCACTTTATATGGACCAAGGAATTTCGGTCGTAGCTTCATACCGACCCCAAATTGGGTTCGTTATGGATTGCAACTATATCACCAATTTTATAACATTTCGCTTTTTTGCGTTTACGGTTGAAGGTTTTGCGATTTTCCTCTTGAATTTTTAATATATGTTGTTTCGCGATATTTCTGCTGTTCTGTCTTTCCTCGACAAATGCGTTTTCATGTTCCTCATCAAGAATTTGTTTTATTCTTAAATCTTCCCTATTTCTAATTTTTACTCCCGTTAAAAGCTCAAAGGTTGTGTATTGAGTGCTTCGGGAAATCGTACTATTCATTATTCGCTGAACAATCGGTACATATTTATACCACTTCGACGGATCGTCGATACTTACTTTAGCAAGGATTGATATGAGGGTCTCCTGTTGTCGTTCTACCTGTCCGTTTCCTCTGGGTATTCCCGTTGTAATTAGAACATGCTCAATATTTTCATCTTCGAGATACTTCTTAAACTCACTAGGGGTAAAGGCGGCACCTCGGTCGCTAATTATTCGCTCTGGATTTCCGAATGTAGCTTGTTGAATTTTTAATTTAGAGATTGCTTCCTTTGCAGATGTCGTTTTAACTGGATAAAACCATACAAATTTTGTAAAAGCGCCCACTACAGAGAATATAAAATTGTAATTCTTGTTGGTCGAAGGCATTGGGCCTAAGTGGTCGACGTGATATGTTTGGAGGGGGGAATTTTGTTTAGGAATGGTATTTAGCAATCCTCCACCTTTCCCTCGCTTCCTGTTGTATAGGATGCATTCTACACTATTTCCTATAACACTTTCAATTTGTTTTCAAAGAGGGATATAATAATCCTGCTTTATTATCGCTTCGGTCTTGGCGTCCCCAACGTTTTTTAAAAAGGAGATTAAAATGATGTTGAAAGGAATGTCCCTTTTATTGAAGGGAATCCTGTCCCGAGAGAAAATGGGTGCAGAACAATTACAGTGACATTACTGTTGAGCTTTTTTTTTTTTTTTTTTTTTGTCAATCACAGGGAAATGACCGCTATCCGCTTTTATCTCTCATGTGATTACTTAAAAGACTTGCTCATTTGCCGATTGTCTGCGATTTTTTTTTTACTTTCTACCCATTTTCAACTCCTAAATTTTGTCTATAATTCTTCGACTTATACACGAGTATATACGGTAAATAAATAAATAAATAAAGGTGGAGGTAAAACAATACCGCAGACCAGATGTTCTGACAACTCAAAGTCGAATTCCCATGAGAAGATGGTTAGCTCAGCAAAAACTGAAGGCTGAACACTGGGATCTGGACAGATGCTTTTCGGCGTTGGCGAGAGAAAGGTGCTCTCTGCCGGCTGCACTCGGATAGGGCGTTGTCCCTTTTATTTTATTTGATCGGATTTGAGTAAATCCGTGCTGCAATTTCCTTTCTTTAATGTTTAAATATCTTATCCCTGTATATTTCATATAGTCTAGAACCAGTATATTTATTTTTAGTGATAACCCAGAAGTCTATAATTAAATATTTACGAGTTTGAACACAGTTAGTTCCTTTTTCATCTTCTGACTGACTTTACTTCTACAAACTTTGGGGGCTCTGAGCCCGGATCTGAGCTAAACCGGAACAATTTCGTTTATTTATTTTTTTATTTTTTATTTTTTTTCTTTACGCATTTATTGAATTAACTGCTTGGACATGATATTGACAACGGAATTGCTTCTACCAGCCAAGTACGCATTTATGAACTCTACTGCCTGGACAACCGAAGGGTTTTTTTTAAGCGGCCCTGACAGAAAACTGCTGTGGATCATCGAAAGATAAGAAGAACTTTTTCATCGATCTTCGAAAGATAAGATGAATTTTTTCAACGATCTCCGGTCTTCTGTGGAGGAAAAAAAGAAAGTTCGCCACTTCAAAAACCTCGTGTGCAACGAATACCCGTAGTTTTTTTTTTATTTCACGGGCAGAGGGATCGCGTGTGAACGGCTCACTGTGTTTTTTCGTGTGAGTCTGGATTTTTTTTCGCGAGTGTTGTGGTCGTTGACGGGTCACAGTGGTTTTTTTTTTTTTTTTTTTTTTTTTTGTAGTGAGCCTTGATTTTTCTCGCGAGTGTGATTTATATTTTTTTCAGCTCGGTGATTTTTTGTGGGCTGTTTTTGTTTTTTTTTTCCTCTACGCGAGTGCTTTGAAAAAAATATATATAATTTTACATGCATCGAATGTACCGGTGGTGGTACAATATCGCATGAATCATTTTTTATTATTGTGATTTCATATTTGGAAGAAAAGATTTTTCCCATAAAAGTAAGTGAAGTTTTTGTTATATGTTTATGTTGTTATGAATAATTGATATTAGATTGAAATAAAGATAATGGCGCATTTAGTACGTACCAAAAAAGTAGATCTACTAGCGGTAGTACGGGAATTAGGGTTAGAAGCACCCGAAAGCTCTACTAAGCCACAACTGTCGGAAATTATTATTAAATCGAACGATTGTAATGAAGATTTTGTAAAAATCTTTTAGCTGGGATCGTTGCTGAAAGAGAGGACTCTGACAAAAAAACACAATTAGGGGAAGAGAGTAAGCAGGAATTTGAGCTTAAAAAACTAGAACTAGAAATCGGAATATAAACGAATGGTTAGATATCTCTCCAAGTCATACAATACAAATAAGTACTGTATTTTAGCAATCTAAGAAGTTGTTTACCATTGTAAATAAGGTTGGAATAGATTTTTGAAAGGATTTTTTTCTTTTTAAGTATCATTGAATTGATGCGAATAGGTTTCAAAATAGTTTAAGCTTCCTCCGTTTTACATAATTATACAGTTTTAAAGCGTTGAATTAAAAAAAAAAAGTCTGATTAGATACGTAAAAATGTTTACTAATTTAATAAAAATTTATTAATTTTTTTTTAATCCTCCATTACAAATCATTTTTCAACATACTACCAGAAATGTGGTTCTACTTATATATGAAAATTGATTTTTTTTTTAAAGTTTTGTTTAAGAATTGGGGGGTCGACTTATACACGAGTATATACGGTAGTTTTAGTGTAATTTCTTGAAATCTGGAAGTTATATTTATTGTGGTAACTGAAATTACTGAAAAAGAAACGTAAGTTACCACATAAAATGTAATTTTCATTCTAATTTTTTAGGTAATTTTCATTCAAATTGATCTTTGGATAGGTTTAAATAGCAAATCATGTCAACTTTACATTTGAATATTTTTTGGTGTTATATTACAAAAATTACTGCAGTAAATTGCGCTAAATATAACGTAAGCTACAATGGAATGATCCTACATCATTTAAGAAGAATACACAGAAAAAAAAAGAAGTAAAATGTATATGAATTTCTTGAGGAGATATTTTAAATAGTATACGAGTGCATTCCCAAGCGCGGATCCGAGGGAAGGGTTATGGGAGTCATCACACCTCTCTAACCCATATTGGACCGCTGTCCTATAAATAGGACAGCTAATAAAACATTTTTTAAAATAAAATTGGTAAGGATTTTTTGGATGCATTTTGTTAAGACGTCTTTAAAATACATAAAAGTATATAACATATAAACAAAAAAACAAGTAACCATTTAAAATTTAATTGAAAAAAAATCTATTTAAAAAATTCTTTAAGAATTGTGATCTTATAATCTAGAATTTTACCGTTATTATTATCTTTTTATTGGAGAAATCATAGAGTATTTTTGTACAACATAAACAGTATTTTTAAAGTAAAATAAAATATTTGCTCATAAAATTAGTTTATGTATGCATTTTATATGTCCTTACTATGTGTCCTACTAATATGTCCTGTTTCTAGGACAACTAGTTTAGTTACCGTGTTTACTCGCGTAATAGTCGCACTTTTTTTGCCAATTTTTCATTGTGAAAGTCTAGGTGCGACTATTATGCGAGGACACAATACTACTACACAATATTGTACACTCTAATGCTAAAACATTACTGGTATATATATAAAAAAAAAAACACATAATAAAATTTTACTTACTAAAGGTTTCTAGATTGTGTGCTGTTTATTAAATACCATTTTTCTTTTTACGGTAATATTTTTATAGCTATAATAATTTGCAAATAATCTTTGTGAAAATTTTGACAAAAAACTCTCATAATAAATCACTTTCACTGAAGGTAACAGTATCACAAATATAATGTGAATCGGTATCTGAAGAATGGGGTGACCATCGGGTATGTCAATGGGAGTAACAGAACAGATGAATCCATTATGAGTACTAATTCTGGGAAGAGAACAGCTGATGATTTTCTATTCTCTAAATAAATGTCAAATGCGCGACTGCGATTTTTATTCGAAGAAAATATTTTGACGATTTTTTCTGCTTCAAAACGGAGGTGCGACTATTATGCGAGGGCGACTATTACGCGAGTAAACACGGTACTTAAAAAATTGAAAACTTTTTTTCAAAATTTTGCTAGTGTCTACTTAATTACACCATATTAATGATATAATTGAAGTTTTAAAATTTTTCAAAAATATTTAATCGGTGTGGTCCAATATGGGCTAAACGAAGAGAGATACAAAAATATTTTTTTTTCTTCTGAAAATACATATTAAGGTTGCTTAAAAATAATCTCGCTCAACACCACAAATATTTCTGACACACAGAAATTAATTAAAATGAAAATGCATAAAATTCTTTCAGCGTCAAAAATCGATCAACGTTTTTAATTTTTTTATATCTGTGTTACAGCTTTAATTATAACTAATTGCTCCATTTTAATAATCTTTTCGTGACTGCTGAGTCACGAAAATCAAATTAAAAGGCTGGATTTGACAACAAACTTTTCTGAAAGATCTTGTGACTTTATAAGAAAATGGGAAACACTGTTCGATTTCTTATCTGAATAGAACTTGTAAATTTTATGCATTTACGAAAAAATTCCAAATGACATTCATTTACGATTGTGCCTGCAAACTTTATGCATTTACGAATGAAAATATAACTTTGTTAATGTGTCATGAAAGAGCCAATTTAGAATTGTAGGAAACTTAAAATATAATAATTGATGTTACAGTTCTGCCCCCCCCCCCCCCTCTTTCCTACATAGAGACATCCCTTCCCCGCCACCGTCTCTAAATGGAAAGCTGGATGCGCCTCTATGCATTCCACGGCGATATGTTTAACTTTAGCAAGGGGAATCGGTTAGTTGACTGAGCAAAACTCTTAACCCTTTAAGGTATGTGCCTACCTCAAATCGCTGTTTTTGCAAAAATTTTCGATTTTTTTTTTTTTTTTAACCATTTGGAAAAATAGTTTGTCCTCTGTCAGGGTAGGAAATCAAAAACATATCTGAAGCGTTTTATTGGTTGAATCCGCATTTTATTCGTTTTCTGATTGGTCTATACAGTAATCTCTATTTTCCCTTTACTTTCAACAGAGATGGATACTTCTGTTGGCACTATGACAAAAAAGTAATAAAAACTACAAAAAAAAATTATTAACTCAGAAACAAATTGAGATACAGCTTTCAAACAAATTGCATTTAAAAGTACATTTATTTTCTCTACGACGATGTAAAAAGTAATATTGTGGGATGTTTAGAAGTTTAAAAATGAAATTTCATTTACAATTGGTCGTCAGCTTTCATGAAATCTGACGATGGAAAAGCCTTTTCCCGAACAGCCAATGAAATGCTTGGATAATACGTAAGTTTCAGGTGGTTAATACGTAAGTTTCAGGTGGTTAATACGTAAGTTTCAGGAAATCTGACGAGTCGCAGGCAATTTTTGTCGCTTGCAATTTTTACGTGCAATAACACTGTTAATGTTTAATTCATGGCGTACGTAATGTATGATCAACTCCGTGCGATTTTTTTGTCTTAAATTTTAGTCTTTGAAAAAATCATTTTCCAAATGGTTATGTAATTTGTTAAATTGCTTTTTATTATTATTATTATTATTATTATTATTATTATTATTATTAAAGTTTAAACATTTTGAATACCAAAAATGCCGTACTTTTTGCTCATCGATACTTAGAAGTAAAGTTATAGCCCAATATATAAACCAGAAATGAACTTTCTGAAACCTGAAGTGACCGTTTAAAGAGCCACAGAAAGATAAACAATACATTTTAATACACAAATATATGATATATACACAAATACAAACACCTACAAATATGATGGATTTTAAAGTTGTAAATTTTATACATAATTTTGTGTTGTATCAAAATCTTAACTTGCGTTTTCTGGAAAACTGCGTTTTTCATTGTGTACGTTTACGAGAAACATCATTTCTTAAAAAGTTTTCAAGATATTGAAATAAAATTTTGTAACAAGGTTCTGCTCATCTGTTGGTATGTTATGAAGCAAAATATAGCTTGTAAGTTTGTATGTATTAATTTAAGAGTTATTTTCATAGAAAAATACACATTTCTATTTCAAAAATCATATTTTGTATACAAAATTTGGTATATATTAGTAAATTTAAGAGGTATTGCAAATATTTTGCTTCGTAACACAGGTAAGTGGTTTGCTAATATAGTGTTTTAAAAAAAAGTGAAATCTATAGAATAGATTTCGTTACAGAATGTTTGCATAAACACATTTTCTTTATTAAAATTCGACTAACAAGGGCACCACCAAACATGATGCGCACAAATTTTGAGGATTTCAAAGTATGTTGTAGGGGTCATACCACTAATTATTCTGATACAAGGATTTCTTCAAATGGGCCTTAGTTTTTGAGAAATTGGGTGGTTAAAGTCCAGCGTATACTTCAAATACCCATTAGTATAACTGTCTGCGCATGAATTTGTGGCTCGGTGGTAGCGTTCGAGTTTACGGACCAGGACATTGCGGGTTCGATCCCACCCTGGAACGCTTTTTTTCTTTTTCACTTATTTTTATTATTTACTTTTATTTAGTTATTTATTATAGGCTTCAGCTAATGAATGCAACAGCATTCTTTTTGTACTACAATGGAATATAATCGAGTGGTTTAGGTACAAAATTCCCACCATCTTCATGAAATCTCGGACACTATAAAAAAATATTTAAAATTCAATTGTTTGATTTCGATTTTTTTTAACAATGAAATATAACGAATATTTTTTGTAATTTTTTTTTTTTTTTTTTCTTTTTTTTTTGCTAAAGTAAAAAATTATACGTTAAATACGTAAATACATTAAATTCATCTTCTTCATTCAATATCAATTCCTCGGCCTCAATAATTTGTCGATCTTATAATATTTCTAAAATTGCACCATAGCAATAGAAGTACCGGATATTTCATCCGGTGGAGAACTTGTAAACAGATCATCATTTTGTAACAACGTCTCGCAATATTTTAATGCATTTGTAATTCGGCCTTTTTGTTTCTCTTCCAAACGAGAATTTTCCGCATCAGCGCTCGTTCTTTCCATAACACAATCTTTAGCATTCAATCTGTCACAATCTGTAGCCTTCTATTAATTTTCATACTGAAATTTTTCGTATATATAACAATATTTCAAATTTTCTAATTGTCTGCAAAAGAAGCTAAACGAGATCAATAAAAGAAATTTTTATTTATTCCAATATTACCGAGAAAAGCAAAGCAGACGATTAAAAAATATATAAATATATTTATATGTATCGTAAATTTTATCTCATTAACAGACGATTTTTGCAATCCAGTTGAATTGTTATGAATCACGTAGAGAATGTTTTTATTTGCTATAATAAAAAAAAAATATTTTTAAATGTAATCTGTCATTTTTTATTTGTGCAAACGAAAAATGGTGTTGAGGTTGAACTTTAAAGATAAATGTATTTTACAGAGTATTAAAAATTTGTACAACTGGTAAAAAACTTGTATTTAAGCATTAGTGCTTTAATATTTTATTACTCTTTCAAGAGATGCATTATTTGAATTATCTAATCCTAAATACGTTTGAGAAATTGCACCTGAAAATTATTTTGCATATAGAAGAAAAGGATAAATTTTCCTTTAAAATTCCATAAAGTTAAAAAAAAAAAAAAAAAGATATGGAAAAAAGAAAAATCATTATTTCAGAATTGTGCTTAAAATAAAAAAATGTAAATAATAATTAATTTTTTAAAAAGTTTTAGGCATAAATTAGTTTTGGAGTTTTGTAAATAGAAATATTAGTTTAAAAATTGAAGAGAAAAATAAATTGCCACGAAAAATTAAAAAATGTAAATGTAATTTATTAAGAAAATATCAAAGTTCAAAGCTGTAGAATGCCCAATTCTGCTTAAAATTTTTAACGTATAAAAAATATAAAAATGAGTAAAAAATAAAAGAATGCCCTGAAGTGGAATAGAACCCGCAATGTTCCGTAAGTTCGCACGCTACCGCTGCACCACGAATTAACATTCAGGAAGTCAAACTAATGGGTATTTGAAATATACGCTGAACTTTAACCCCCAATTTCTCAAAAACTAGGGCCCATTTGAAGAAACCCTTTCATCAGAATAATTAGTGGTATAACCCCTACAACATACTTTGAAATCATAAAAATCTGTGCGCATCATGTTTGGTGGTGCCCTTGTAAGTATTGTCTAAATTTTAAAAGTTAAGTAAAATTGTATACAAAATTTATTTTAATTCATAGTTTTATTCCCTGTTTGAACTAAAAGCACACTGTGTTTGATAAAAATTTCATATTTAAAAAAATAAAAAAAAAGTGTCCCGAAGGTAAGGCACATACCTTAAGGGGATTCTTCGCGCCCTTGAAAACACCCGCTCCGTAATGTTAATCCTATGGGCAGGTTATTTTCGAATTTCTCGTTTCAATTTGAATGTTTTTAAATGATTTTTTTGCATAGGCTAGATGAAGTCGATCTTTAATATGACTCTTTTTTACTTTTTCGATTTTGGTTGCAGATTTTTTTTTTTTTTAAAGGTACTTTCAGTTTCGAAACCGGTTTCGAAAAGTAAAAAAGAGTGATGTTAAAGATTGAGCTCAGCTATCCTATGCAAAAATAATTCTTTAAAAATATTCAAATTGAAACGAGAAATTCGAGAATAACCGGCCCACAGGATAAACATTACGGAGCGGGTGTTTTCAAGTGCGCGAAGAATCCCCTTACGACCTGACCTACACAATTGTGTAGGTGATCCTAAAGAAAAAGAAAAACATTTTCAGCCTTTTTTGGGCAATTTACAGGCGTGTCTGCTCCGTGATTTTCGAGCCTGCACCATGAGAATTGCGTGGATTCTCTATTGGCATAACCTGACATCGGATATTTTTTTAAATATTTTTTTTACAATCAAATACGATCCTATTAATTTAGGGAAATCACCAAAACTTTTCATTTCTACCAAAAATCTTCCGGTCTTAAAGGCTTAAATGCTGAAACTGTCAAAACGGAACAGAAACTGCTGCATAACTACTGTGAGAGGTCGCGGAGACCGCTTGATCGAAATATAAATGATTGATTGATTCATAGGATGCTTTTTTAGTATCATAGGAAAATATTTTCATTGCAGACCTATATAATGATTAAAATACCTTTTAAAATAAAACATGAGAAATTGTTTTCTATGTAACAGCTGTAAATTTCACAGAACTTCAAGATAACTTTCGTAGAAAAAGCACTGCTACTTCCTGAAAAATGGACTTCCCGCGGTTCACTGGCATCTTTGAGAGCTTTCTCCAATAAAAAGTCAGCACATACCGGTGACACGAGAATTCACGAAACTCAATGGGTGAAGTAGTTTTCTATTGTGACCCCTGCATAACCATTTAAAACAAATGACAATCAGTCACAAACTCCGCACTGCTGCATATGGAGCATATATAGGGCAGAGAGACCACCTAGTCAGACCTTTTTGTATATAAAGAACCGTGACTAAAAGGAGTGTGTCTGGGATAGTATGTCTGAATTTATGAGTAATACGTCAATGTCCACCCCTTGTAAACTGGCTCATGGGCAGCAATTATAGACATAAAGAAAGTCAAGCCATGAAATTTTACCTGGTTAAAATAGGACAACGGGGGTGCAAGAATGTTTCCTCTCACATTATTATCAATTGCATCAGTCAACTTGTAGCCCTTCGGCCATGTTCTGTTGTATCCGGTTTTTATAGGGATGATTTCTATTTATCACGCTTATATAGTATCAAATTTTCCTAGAACGAAAATTGTTCATGGGATCTATTTCTTTCTGCTTATCCTTAAGGGCTTAAAAGGCTACTTCAGTCAAACAAAAAGACCCGTTCGCTAATGCTAATCCTATGGAAGAAATTTATAAAGATATCTCGGTCGCGCTTCAATATTTTTAAATGATTTTTTTTTGCATTGAATAGTTGAAATTGATCTATACAAAGGCCGTTGTTTACTTTTTCGATTTTGTTTACAGGTATTTCTTGTGATGACATTTTCATTTTCGGAACCGGTTTCGAAAGTAAAATCCTCCTCATAAAAAATATCTGCAACCAAAATGGAAAAAGTAAAAAACGGCCTGCATACAGATCGATCTCAACTATTCAACGCAAAAAAAAAAAAAAAAAAAAAAAAAAAAAAAAAAAAAAAAACATTTAAAAATATTGAAATGCGACCGAGATATATTTATAAATTTCCTCCATAGGATTAGCATTAGCGAATGCGTCTTCTCATTTGATTGAAGTAGCCTCTTAAGGCTTTTCTTAACTGCTCTGCTCAACAAGTGCAAAACGTTTTGACAAATTTAAAAATTCATTTTTTAACGGAAAGATATAAAATTGGAATGCCTGACCATGAAAGCTATTTGTAATCGAACTGTGTTTTCCATTTTTTGAGTAATATATTACCTATTGAGTTATAAGCGATTTCGGTCATATGACACTTCATTTTTCTCCCCTTATTGACTGGATTTTCTTTCTTCGTTCGGAAGTTTGGTTCAAAATAGCAACGTTGACAATATTTTCTGAAAGATCTATTGCGCTTACAAGAAAACTGAAAAACCATTTCGATGACATAGTTTCTGACAACACCTTCCAATTTCATGTGTTTCCGAACAAAAACGAATTAAAAAATGTGTCAGAAAGCAGTTAGAAGTTTACATTAATGCATGCTATACTAACATATACCCGAAATAAACTTATTAATAACTAAAAATATAGACGATTGCATTAAACATTAATTACGTGCTGTAAACTTTTATTATTTAATATCAGGATGGTCTTGATGAATTATATAGCATTATTATCGTGCGACAAATAGAGAACGTTTTCATTAACTCTTATATGAACATACCCAAACTGACCAATACAGGGATTGTTATTTCCCTTTTTCTTTATTAAGCCGGGAATACTTCTTTCTACAAATCCAGGGTATGCACGTTTTGTATTTTGGAAAAAGTAAATTCAAATAAAAGCAGTTACCTCATTTAATCATAGAAATTTGTTACAAATTACAAATTCTGCCATAAAATAATTTCAAGATTAGTACAGAAAAATAGTGGTGAAAAATGTAAAAACCGTACGCAACCCGGGTATGTCATACTGTATTCCCGGTTTAATTTCAAACTTTTCCGGAGAATAATAAAGTGTCTTTGCAATTTGTCATAACAATTTCTTACTTACAGCTTTATATCGGATTTCCAACTTAAGAAATAAAAGATTAATGATGTTTTATTACGTAATGATGCTTTATAATTATGATTACTGTTAAGTCTATCGATCTATCTATAAATCTAAGTGTTTCTTAAATATTAGACTATAAATAGTCTAATGGTAGCGTTGAATCTCCTGCGACCGACGTTAGAACTGCTTGTAATTCAGTTAGGATCGTAAGATATCTACATAATTTTATTAACCCTTTGAGGGGCAAGCAATAAGGACTATGTAATATTGAATTCTCACTGGAGTAATCGAAAAATTCTATTTTAAAATAAGGAAAAGCAATTTTTCAACATTTCGCCCCCAAAGTTAAAAATATAAAATTCAGTTAAAAGTTTCTGGTGTGAATCTTGTTTAATTAGGTGGTATATAATATATCCCACCTCCCCTCAAGGGGTTAAATAATGAACAACGGCATTTGAACCTTTTCGGGTCCCATTTATTTATTTATTTATTCACCGTATATACTCGTGTACAAGTCGAAAAATTTTAGACAAAATTTGGGAGTTGAAGATAGGGGTGTCGACTTATACACGAGGTACTGTATTTTATGGAAGAAACGCCGAGGCGTTTACGAGTTTAAAAGTTAATTTTCTTCCAAGTGCGTCGTTTACGCCATGTGCAGCGTTTACGATTTTTTTTAAATGCCAACTGAGTTTCCTTAGTTTAAAATTTCATAAAAATATATAAAATCGGATTTAAATATTTTAAATAAAACTTCAGACATCTTAAGATATTAAAAACGAGGCATCCTACACTGCTCAGAAAACTTTGATTAAAGTTAGGTCAATGTGACGCTGTCGACAGCGTTCCGATGGATGCGGCGTTTACAACGGGTGTGGCGATTACGATTTTTTAAGCCTACTCAGGCCAATTTGAGGAGTGCGGCGTTTCTTCCATAAAATACGGTAGTTAAAAAAAAAATAAATAAAAAAAAAATAAAAAAAAAGCACATAATTGGCGAATGGGCAAGTCTTTTAAGTAATCACATGAGAGATAAAAGCGGACAATGGTCATTTCTCTGTGATTGACAAAAAAAAAAAAAAAAAAAAAAAAAAAAAAAAAAAAAAAAAAAAAAAAAAAGCTCAACAGTAATGTCCCTGTAATTGTTCTGCACTCATTTTCTCTTGAGACATAATTCCCTTCAATACAGGGGCCTTCCTTTCAACTTCAACATTTTAATTCCCTTTTAAAAAGAGTTCAACTTGAGAGTGCTTCTAGATATCTCTCCTAAAGGTCCTACAATACAAAGAAGCACTATATTTTAGAAGACTAAGAAGTTAATTACCCTTGTAAATAAGGCTTGAATAGATTTTTAATTTTTTTTTTCTTTTTAAGTATCATTGAATTGATGTGAATAGATTCCAAAAAAGTTTAAGCTTCTTCGATTTTACATAATTATACATTTTTAAAACGTTATAAGAAAAAAATAAATGAATAAAAAAGTCTGATTAGAAACGTAAAAAAGTTTACTAATTTAATGAAAATGTATTAATTTTTTTTTTCCTCGATTACAAATAATTTTTCAACATACCACCAGAAATGTGTTTCGACTTATACACGAAAATTCATTTTTTTTCAAAATTCTGCTTAAGAATTAGAATAGGGGGTGTCGACTTATACATGAGTATATATGGTACTTATGGAGTTATAGGCAATCGTATTCACGTGGCGATCGGTTTTTCACCTTGCAGTGTCGCATTGGAAATTCGGCTCAAAAAGCTAGCTTTGACAGTATTTTCTGAAATTGCGTTTATCAAAAAATGAAAAATGCCTTTTGATTGAAAAATTCTAAATAACAACACCTGCCGATTTCATGTGCTTCCGAACAAAAATGAATTTAAAAATGTGTCAGAAAGTAACCCTTTTGGATTTGAAAACAGCTTTAACAATATTTGAAGTGTAATTTATGGAATAAATATATTAGAGTATACAAATTTTTTATTATTTATTTTTTCGATTTATGATCCTTATTTAATTTATCAATACAAAAAACCCTTAACGGGTTAAAAGTTTGTGAGGCAGCACTTCGTCTTATTGCTTTAAGAATTTTAAATATGGAACTTAAAAATAATGATATCAAATTTTAAGTGACGCTATGCTATTAATTAATGTATACATACATAAATTTATATTATTTATTTCATCATTTTATTTTTGTTTTATTTATAATTGTACGTGTAAGAATTATGTTAAATTTAAAAGGATGTATAAAAATTTATTCATTGATGCTTTATCATTCACATCTTTCATAAATTCAAAATATGAGTTTTAAAAGATATTATATCAAAATTTAAGAGACGCCTTGATGTAGCTTTAAACAATTTGTTTTAAAATTCAATTTTAATTGTTTTCGGTTTGGCTAAATATATTTACACATCTAACCAAAATGCACAGTAACAATGTACTGTAATGTATTTATATGAATAAATTGATTTATCTTTTGTGCCACGCTATCCAAAATCAAAAGTAAAATTTATGTAAACGATTTCTTTGTGTCATGATATCCATTTACATAAATTTCGCTTAGTTTGGATACATTGACGCAAAGAAATCATTTATGGTTTGGATCATTTTTATGGTTTGTTTCATACATTTAAAGCTTTGTTAAATTTTAATACGTAAAAAGTTTACTTTTTAAAGAAGAATATCAAGGCATATTACTCTTTAAAACTTTTTATTTGAAATACAATAATTGCTCACTAATAAAAGTAAATAAATCTATCTAAATCAAATTCTAACCTACAATATTTTGCTTCTTTCTGTCCATTGTCGAAATTGGCGATATTTTTCCGTAATATTTTTTATACCGAATTTTTAGACTGATGATCGATTTTAAAGTGTTTTTGGAACCGCATGCCGTACATTTTCGGATAATTCGGAAAATAATCGCCTTTGCACATACTGAACAAAATAAAATAATTACTTTTATTAAAAAAAAAAAAAAAAAAACATATTTTGCCATCTGTTCAATAAATAAAATCCGCTACGGAAGCAATGTTTTCAACCAAGATCATACCCATGCTAGTCAGGGTGTGTGTGTGTGTGTGTGTGTGTGGTGGGGGGGGGGGGGTTGCTTTGATTATTTTGGTAGGCTTAATCGAAGCGGATTACTCATTAGGCTGAACAAGCTGAAGCCTAAGGGTCTGGAAGGGAAAAAGCCCTGGTGCTAAGATTTTCTTTTAGGGTTTTTTGCTTGTTTATGTAAAAGAGAAATGATTATGCAATTTTCTTTGTTTCATTCATTTATCAAATCTTGTAGGTAATTATCACACAGATGGTGTCCCAAGTACTACTCACCTTTTAATTTTTTTCGATATTCATAAGAAGAAAATATTGGATTCTTGGAATTTTTTGGCTTCCAGTTTGGAATTTATTTACAGAAGCGACTTTTATTATCGTTTAAACTGCTGATGATAGAAACATTCCTCCAATTGTGAAAAAAAAAGCCCCACCAGTGGCTGGGAGGTTCTGCTATCGAAGCTTATAGACGGGTGGTGCTGGATTCGAACCCAATTGCGCCCGTCTGCCTAACTGTTCGGAGTTTTCTTCGAACCTTGGGAAACCTTGCGTAAAGGTTAGGTCCCCTGAGAAAGAGCCCGACGGAGGGCACTCCCCCTATGGCCTATATCCCTCGTGCAGATAATCGGCTGTCATAACTAACATCAACACATCAATTGTAAAAAGCGTATAAACCAAGCTTTTGTTTAAAAGGGGCTGTATATATATATTATATAGATAGATAGATAGATTAATATATTTAAATATGATTTTTTTTATTTGGAACCTGGGTCCTAATACCTTATATTTACAGAAATGTTGTTCTACATCTAGGAAGGAAATTAAAAAAAATCCCCACTTGCCGTATTATGACACTTTCAGTTTTATGAAATTTCAATGTTTACCTGCACTAAAAGTATTTCTTTCCTTTTTCAGTACCAGAAAATACTGAAATATATCATTTTGAAGGAAAGGAGGGGATGCCCAAAGAAATCTAGCCTAGGGGCTTGGAAGGTAGTTTAATTTTTCCGCCTCCCCCCCCCCCCTGCCCGCCCACACACTATGAATAACGGACACTTGGGGAGAGCGTAATTTGTCGAATTTGCCCGCTATTGAGAATTAAAAATGCACAGACATATAATTGTTAGGGATAGGGGGAAATGTACTCTTAATAGAGGTGTCCGTTATCAGGGAGGGCCTGTCATAGACGTTTGACTGTACTTATAGAAGTAGAGGACAACTTCACTTGCCATAAAACCTTTGATTAAAAAAATTTGAAATTTTTTTTTATTGTAACAGAAATGCTGATTATAGTCAGTCTTTTTAAAAAATACCACTGAACCTTAGCCTGATAAAAAACTTGTTTTACACTGACATTAAAAATAAACAAACAAATAAATTCCTCTTCAAATTGCAAACTTCAAATGATAATGGAATAATTGAGTATCCATATTCATTTAGCAACAGTTCGGATATACATGCATTCCACACAGAAATAGCACAGGAAAGCATCAAATGATATTCCACTCTAAGAAAAAGGTTGCCAAAGTGAACTGGTAACATTAAATCGCCAAGACCTCGCCAAAATGTAATGTCGTTGATATCATGATAAAGCAACGATAAATGACTAAATAACTGCTGTTCATAAAATATATTGAAGCTTGGTATAATCTGAATTTTGGAGACCCAAATTAATTTTTTGGGGGCCTATTTACCAGTATTTAAAATTGCAAATGTACGTGACAGGCGTTACATGGAATATTATTTTAACATTTGAAAGACAGATGGCAGCACCAGCAAACACTAATTTCAATAATTCAGATATACAGTCGACGCTCGTTTTTACGAACTCGTAGGGAACACCCAAATAGTTCGTAAAATAGAAAGTTCGTAAAATAGAAAAACACCAAAAATGATATGAATACGTACATTATTTATGTCTATTTTTATCAAACTACCCCCTCTTCATGGATGAAGCAGTATTTCAAGATTATTTATTATTTAATAAAGTTATACATGTATTTTTAAATATACAAGAAATAAAAGCAAATGCACAAAAAATAATTTTTGTTCACAGAAACATACGTTACCATGCTTTGAAAATATTACACATGAAAACACAGACTGTATTAGTACTGAGTAGATGAAAATACATAGATGAAAACATAAGATAAAAAATTAGGAATGGAAATAATCATCTTTTTTAAAAAAATCACATTTTGAAAAATATATGTTTCTATTTTATCTATGGAAACCTTTACTACCTTTACCTTTCACAGTTATTGTTTCCTCCACTACTTCAAATTGTTGCTGTGCCCCCTCCCTACGAAAGAGATTGGGGAAAATCAACACATTCTTGGACTGTACCTAATGTCTCATTGTACCTGTATAGAGTTTAACTGACGTTGGCACTTCATTCTGATACTTAAAAATAAAATAAAATAAAATAAAAATAAAAATAAAAAAAATTCAGAAGTACGAAAACGGAGTTCGCAAAAAAGAGATTTTCATAATCTGTAGTTCGTAAATGGGAGCGAAAAATTACATTGATTCTGTGGGAGTGTATTCGGGACCACTCTATAGTTCGTAAAATCGCAAGTGTTCGTGAAAAAGAGGTTCGTAAAAACGAGAGTCTACTGTATAAACGGGATTGATTTTACTAGATTTAGCTAAAAAATTTGAAGGTTATTAATTATTTGCTAAATATATAACAAAATAAAACATGTTATATTAATGGGATTAATGGGATTTTACCGTTATAATATACAATATTCCGCCTTACGCAAATTGGTAAAAAAAAAAAAAAGACTGCCGCGAATTTTTTGCGTTTGCAATCTTCAGTACTTTTTTTTTAAAGTGAAATATTAATTAATAATACTTCTTAAGTTTGTAACAACAACAACAACAACAACAAAAAAAAAACATGAGCTTGTGCATTTACTTATAATTTTTTTACACATAGAGAGAGTTTAAAGTATGAAGTTTCCATTTTATGAATTTAATGAAAAGTAAAAGAGAAAAATGTGCGCATTTTTATTTGTTCAATCGTCATTTTCCTTTTATTTACAGTTTTTTACACATAAAAATTCGTATTTTCCTCAGCGAAATGGATTGAAATACGATATATATAAATAAACTATACAATTTTATTTTATTTTTCAATTATCCTAAAAATTTTAAAAATATAAGATTTTAAAAAATTTACTTTTTTAAATTTTGAATGTATGACATTTTTTTAAAATCTCGTAGTCTTCCATTTACAGTTAGAATAATAGCATGTATTTATTATTATTATTATTATTATAAAGGTAATGGAAGAATAACGGCCTGTTTTTTTCTTTTTTTATTATAAGGGTAATGGAAAAAATAAAAACGCATAATTTAAATTTATGTACCATAGAAAAACAGAAATTTATTTGTGTTAAAAATTGTAAATAAAAAGAAACTGTTGTACATAGAACAAATACAAACTGCGTATTTTCTTTTCCTTATCGTTAAATCTGAAAAATTTCAAAATTAAAATTCTCTCTCTGTAAACAAATGAATGCATAAAAATGTGCTTTTATTTATGTTTGTATTTTATTATATGTATTTGATCTATCTATCAGTTTTAAAGTTCCATTTACCGAATGCTTTTCGGTTTTAAAATATTCTTTTTTCCGTCTTATGTAAAAACTGGCTTTCAGCGGACCTTAAAAACCTTTCCGTTTCCGTGTTAGGCAGATCCCGCCTTTTGGAGCACGTATTAATGTTATTTTCAATGGATTCGCCGGGACTTGAACGTCTTTCCGCGGTAGGCAGATTTCCGGCTTACACAGAGTCTGCCTTAGACAGATTTTACAGTATTTTTATTGTCTGAAAAATTGTCACGAAATAGTAATATGTGAAACTCTTAAAGAAAAAATCAAAATAAATAAATACATTTTTATAGAAACATAAAATCAAATTTACTTTATTAACTGACTTAAAAAGGATAATAAAAAAAAATGCTTATTGCTTCAAAGAGGACAGACCTCGCAACCTATGTATTGCGAAGCCCGCACTTAACCGAGTGAGCTATAGAAGATTCAAAAACTTCCCACTAAAAGTTGATCAGAAGAAATTAAGCGCATGAATACAGTAGGCGTATTTTCGGTGAAATTCCCATAAATGGTGGGAAAATATAGTCCGAGTTTTCAAGCTATATAACGAATAAGAATTTTCCTGGAAACAAACATGGTCTTATTCGGTTCATTTAAAATAGATTCATATTATATATTAATTTTAATAAGATCATTTTCGGAGGGGAAAAAAAGTGAATTAAAAAGAAAAGTTTTCCCGGAAACAACTGTTATCTTATTCCCTTCACATAAAACACATTCTTATTATATATCAATTTAAAGAAAATCGCCCGGGCCAATTACAAATTTCAACAAAATCGAAGTTATAAATTCCTAATGGAATTTGTAACATCGCTTTTACTTTAAAAATCTTTATTATGATCTCAAAATATACTGCACGTAGAAATGTAAAAATTTCAGAATATGATTAGACTGCAGATATAAGACTGTTCTAAAAAAATTAGAATAATAAGAGCTATATTTGCTGAGTTATTTAAAGGCGGCTTTTCGCGTTTTCTTTGAAGTCGAGTTAGTTGTATATATGGGTTCCGCCATCTACGAATTCTACGATAAGATACGATACGATTTTAGACTTAAGGCTACGTCACTGGAATATATAGTCTCCCATGACATTTAAATATATTTATTTATATTCTTATTTATAACGCATAACTATTAATTTAGAAATATGAATAAAAAAGTATCATGCTTTTATCTTTAAAAATGAGTGAGAAAGTTTTGCGCTGTTGAGCGGGAAAATATTTTTTTTTGAGAATAAAAATGAATTTATGGATTCTATGCGTGAAATTCACACATTATCACAAGCGTAAGGCTGCTCAAACTCTTGAAATCAGCAGGTTCTGTTATTTGTACAAACTACCGTATATAATGGTGTATAAGTCGAAGAATTTTAGACAAAATTTGGGAGTTGAAAATGGGGGGTCGACTTATACACGAGGAAGTAAAAAGAAAAAAAAAATCTTCGCAGATAATTGGCAAATGGCCAAGTCTTTAAAGTAAGCACATATGGGTCTATGTTGGACATAGAGATAAAAGCGGACAATGGTCATTTCCCTATGATTGGCAAAAAAAGATCAACAATGTCCCTGTAATTGTTCTGCACCCATTGTCTCTTCGGATATACAATTCCCTTCAATACAGGACATTCTTTTGAACATTTTAATGCCCGTTTAAAAAAAAGTTCAACTTGAATATGCTTCTAGATATCTCTCCTAAATGTCCTACAATGCAAAGAAGTACTATATTTTAGAAGTAAGAGAAGTTTTTTACCCTTGTATATAAGTCTTGGATAGATTTTTGAAAGAATTTTTTCTTTTTAAGTATCGCTAAATTGATGTGAATTAGGTTTCAAAATATTTTAAGCTTCTTCAGTTTTACATAATTATACCGGTTTAAAAAGTTAATTTTTTTTTTTAAAGTTTGATTAGAAACATGAAAAAAAATTACTAATTTAATGAAAATTTATTATTATTTCTTTTTTTCCTCGCTTACAAATCATTTTTCAACATGTGGCTCAACTTATACACGGAAATTCAATTTTTTTTCAAAATTTTGATCGACTTATACACGAGTATATACGGTATTTACTTTGGGGGGAAATTGTTTTTATGTTTAAAAAATTAAAGGTATGGCTCTCCAAATTACGAAAGTTAAAGTTTAAATTTAATGAAAGTCTTTTACCGAAATCTAACAATTATAGTGCTTTTGCGCTCTATTAACAACAGGTAATGAAAGATTATTTTGCAGACGTGTGGAAAATGCCGTACTACAGCAGGAATAAACAGACGTAACAATTTTCTATTCTTTCTGTTTTTAGGTGCGTTCGTAATTATATAAATACGTAGCACCTATAGTCGTCGTTCAGTCCGTCTGTCTGTCCGTCCGTCCGTCCGTCCGTCCGCATATAATAGAGCAAAAACCACCCAACCGAATGGTCTGAAATTTTAAATATATGATTGTTGTAAAATTTTGACGAGCCATTTCAAATTTTATGAAAATCGGATGTATAGTTAAATTACAGGGACAGTCAAAAGTTTTTCTTTACATTACGGCCAATGGGAAAAATTATTGCACGTGCATTTTAATGATGTTAAAGCTTTCCGAATGGTCTCAAATTTTAAACATATAATTATTGCGACATTTTGTCGAGCCATTTCAAATTTTATGAAAATCGGATGTATAGTTTAATTACAGGGACAGTCAAAAGTTTCTCTTTACATTAAAGCCAATGGGAAAAATTATTGCAAGTGCATTTTAATGATGTTACAGCTTTCCGAATGGGCTGAATTTTTAAATATATAATTGCTGCAAAATTTTGTCGAGCCATTTCAAATTTCATGAAAATCGGATGTATAGCTTAATTACAGGGACAGTCAAAAGTTTTCCGTTACATTAAGGGGAATGGGAAAAAATTATTGCAAGTGCATTTTAATGATGTTACAGACTATGCACTTATGAATTGCAAATAAATACACATTCAGTACAATATGGGGTGCAAAAAATAATTATAAAACTAGTTATAGTACGAACGCACCTCATTTGCCACGTTTGACGAGCAATTTCCAACTTTCTTTTTTTTTTTTTTTTTTTTTTTTTTTTTTAGCCTTAAATATTTTTTCTGAAATGTAGCCCCTTCCCCTATTTCAAATTTCAGAGTTAAACATATGTTTGAAATAAAAGAATCAATAATGGTGTAAAGAGATTTAAGGAATTCTTTTAAATTTTTTTATTGCTTAACGCTGAAACATATATGAAGCCATAGTAAAAAAAATGCATAGACATATAATATCATTACTACATACAGATAAAGTCAATGTAAGATTAATAGAGTGCTAGACCCGAACTGTTTAAGTATAAGGGATTATTCTTCCTTTCTTTTCTATTATCTTTCTTTCTTCTTTACCCTGTATTTAAATAAATTTGAATTTGAATCATTTAAAAAATATTTCTTCTTTTCCATTTGTTTTTGATCTTTTGGTATATAGTCTATCACGAAATTTCACTAATTTATTCTAATAAGGATTGTATGCGTAATTAAATAACCCTTTTGAATATTTTATTGGAAATTAAAGTATTTAAAGCTGTACGTGTCAAATATTATTCGTTTAATAAAATACACGCTTGAATGCGAAGCAAAATTTATGAACTTTTTTTTTTTTTTTTTTTCGTAAATGCATTTTTGTTTTAAATTCTTGTTTATTTAACCCCTTAACTGTTTTTCCCTTTTGGATACCACTTAATTTTAACTGTTATCTTGGTTTGTTCATTGACCTTGTGTACCTTTTTCAATTGTACAAAACCAAATATTTTAGTAAAAAAAAAAAAAAAAAGTGATGCCGGGTCCTTACTTTTAATTTATTGTGTTAAAAAAAAAAAAAAAAAAGAAAAGAAAAAAAAAAAGAAACGGTTAAGGGGTTAAGCGGAAAGGTATTTTAACAAGTCTTAGATATAGAAAAGTTTTTTAAAATAGCTAAATCTTTATAAGCATGTTCTATAAACATGTATATTTACTAGTAACTATACCAGACAGGAAAAGGGGTCAAATAAAACTACATTCTTTGCTTGCAGTGTACTGATAACAAAACGGAAATGTCCATTAGCAACGACAAAAACTTCACCTTATCCCCTATGGTCACATTCTTCTGGCGCTTTTTGGAAAGAGGGAGAAAAAAAAAAGAAAATAAACAGAACCTTGGACATTCAGTACTACAGTACTGTTATCTCATCCTTAGCTAAAGTTAGATCATGTTTCGCTGTTAACTGAAAATAAACTATCCCTTTTTTGACACTTTGAGTTATTTATCAGTGTTTACAATGAAGTGTACTATACAGCAAAGTAATCAGAGTATAAAGAAAACAACAAATGAACTTCCTTTCTGTAAAAAGAGTTATCTTCTTTAGCAGCACGTGCTTAACAACACCAAAGTTAACACGAATACCACAGGGTAACGGGCAAAGATTGCACCAGCCATCCTTTATCTAATGATGTATGGTTGCGTTACTATTAACATGGGTGTCTTTCAGTATTTAAACCCGTTCATACAGATGTTATTTTCAGAATTTCTTTGGTGTACATTTGTGAAGGTATTATATTGTGCTGGTAACTGTTACAAAAAAAAAAAAAAAAAAAAAAAGAAAGAAAGAAACTGATACAGTATTTCTCTTTTACCACGCCCTATCCTGTCTGTGATATCAATAGTTAAATAATTACTTTAATTCTGAAGTTCAAAGGAACTACTTGAATAATGAATGCATGGCCACACAGTATGTCGGAATGAATAAATTTTCATCTATTTTCAGCAGCAATAACAAAAGTCACGCATATTTTTAGATATTTGCACTGCAAATAGAGGCATCTTAAATTAAGACATATATGTGACTGAAAAGGAATTTAAGACACTTAAGTATCTGAATCTGAAAATTCAGTCATGATAGATGTCTTAATTTAAAACATATAAGTGTCTTACTATGATCATGGTGTAAACGAACTGAGAAATGTGTCTAAAAAATCTGCAAGTGTCTAATTTTAAGACACTTTGTAACTCCGCTCCGCATTCACTAGGGGGCACTCTCAGTTGCGCATGCGTCTTCCTTTCGAACTCGATGTTCATTTGTAATTCAAACTGAACGTTTGTTTTTATGTACGCGTACATTTTAACTAATAATTTATTTTGACTTGATTGTTTTTTGCGGAATGTGAAGTTCCGGGATTTAATTTCTATCGACATAGTGGTACTCCGTATTAATATTTATCTATAACACTAATATAGTGTTCTTCATCTCGTAAAATTTGTAAAGAGAACTGTTGTCTGGCGGGCTATGTTTTCAGGATGGAAATTTTCCGTTCTTTTAACAGAGCTAGCCGGATGTGCAAGGGGATTTTATTTTTTAAACATCAAACTCTGCCTAACTAACGGATACTAACGTAGCCTCCAATCCGGACGTCCTCTGGGCGAATGTGCGTTTGGAATAATCAGAACTTTTCCCAGGTAAGTGGGGTCTTAACTATGTATTTAAAACTCTCTGTAAATGTTTTATCTTTAAATGGATACCTCACACGAGTCTATAGCTTTATTAGTTCCTGAGTTATGCCAAAATATGTTCAAATCATTTTGCCTATGATATTTCCATGTTAAAATTTTATTTTGCTAAAATTTAAATATCTACTATTCAAATCATCTGCAATCATGTTTCTGCATTATTTTCCATCCAATGTTATCCTTAAAATAAGTTTTGGCGTGTCTGCATGGTGCATTAGTGGTTACTGAATCTACTGAGATACACCATCCTAAGCCTTCTTTCTCTGTATACTCGCACGCCATTACTTTAAAAATAGCAGTGACAGCACCTGTTGATTGGCTCATAATTTCTTAACTACCATCAAGACTATCTTAACAGTGTTTTTTTAGAGTAATTATTACACCGGAGTACCTTTTATATGGATTTTATTTATGAATACAATATTTTTATAAGCATTTAATGCGACAGCATTTGTAACGTTCACATTGGTTTTACATTTCCCATAGGTTTAATATGTGATATGTACAGAAATTCCCAACTCTTTATAGTAAACATCCTTATTTAATTTTTATTTATTATGTATGCTTTTCATGTCTGATGACGTTTTCTTGCGTGTCATATTTTATACACCGCGATAAATTTTAAGTTATTTAAAAGAATATAGTTCGAAAATCCTTCCATTTACCCATATCATTAATTCCCGCATACATACAGCGAATTACTTGTGTTCATTTATTTATTTTAAACTGTTTTGACTGATAAAACTCATTAAATCCGGTCATGGAATCTGTTTTTTCCTTCTGCTATATACTTTTGTTGTTTCCGAGCATTTTAGAACTATTCTATTTGCTATATTGAAAGTAGTCAACTTCAGATGTTTTCATTTTCAAGCCCGGTGATTCACACCACAATTTGAAGACTCATCAGAAATCGTCTGAAATCTGTAGACGTAGAAGGGGAGAAAATTTTGTTGGCGTCGCCAATAAATCTTTTTATTTAACGATTTAGAAAATGTTCTCGCCTTATCTCTGTATTAGTCATGATTATTTGTAGATTCTTAAATTCATGTAATTATGTGCTGTTAACATAATTGTAAAAATACGGTAAATATATACAGCTATATTTTATTTGAAATCAATTATAATATTGATTTTTTGATTATTTTTAGTAAAAAAGAAATCTGAAATTTAAAATGAATATCAGTAAAAAGATAGAATTTTATACTATATTTACTTGAGCATAACTACTAGATTTTGCACTTAAAGCTGAATTATTCTATATTTACCGAATCACAATGCAGAGTTGGGATTTTTCTAGAAGGACTTGATGAAAGCACGGGTAAACTTTGGCATGTCCCCCACCACCATCACCTACGATTTTTGCTGCCCCAAATTCGATATGCAATTTTTTTAAAGCTTATACGTTAAATATGTTTGGACATTGTATATTGGTTATAATCAGTATTTTGAACTTAAAAAGTAGAATAAGATTAAAAGTTAAGTACAAAAAATTTTAAATACAATAAAAACTCTTAATCGCGGGCACCTTCAGAACGCTGAATCTGTCTGCTATTCGATTGTGTTAGCTTTTATGAGGTTGTCTACATACAGTGAAACCTCCCTGTGCGACCACCTCCCTGAACGACCATTTTTTTCATGGAACGAAATTTATTCCCATAGGTTCAATACTAATTTTACCTCTATTCAGAGACCACCCCAGTTGAACTCCCTCCATGAACGACCCATTTCTTTGAAGAAAATGAAACAAATTCCGTTTTTTCCGGGTCGCTTGAAAAAGGTTTTATTAGAATAATAATTCCGGAGAGCGCATTATTTATCAAACTTCTAAACTAAGTTTAGAATTTTTATTTATTCCGGTAACTTTTAAGTGTTTAAACCGCTTTGTTCCTTTTTAGGCAATGAATTTAACTCTGATGACAAATTAAGGATGACGGTCAATAAACTCCCCTGCCCTATTCTGTCAGGAAACGCTCAAAGGAACAGATAAAGTAATGAAATCGTCTTAATTTGTTCCAGACAAAAAAAAAAAAAAAAAAAAAAAAAAAAAAAAAGAATTTATTTACTGAATTTCGAAAGGACTTGGAAATAAAATTTATAGTAGATAAAACCATAAAAGCGAAGCAAACGCCAATGTATTCATTTTTTAAACTCTGCAGTAATTAACTTATGTAATTAACTTTTGTTTTGATACTTAAATTTTCATATGTTTTCTTAATTTCAAAAATATAATTTTAGTAACATTAATTGTTACATTTTTTCAACAATTAAAATCTAGATTTTAATATGACCTCCATTAAGAGACCGCCTTTCGGAGCGACCAAATTTTATTGGAACGGAGGTGGTCGCTTTAGGGAGGTTTTACTGTATATTGATAAAGGTGAGTGTTCGCTAAAGACAACTGTTCGTATGAAGGCTTTGCAGTAAAATCTCCGTAACGGACACTCCTAAATAAAGGACGCCACTATTTAGGAAACACATTTTTTTATTGAAAATATGCAAAATTTTTATACACTTATACCTCAGAAAAGCAGACACCTCCGAACGTCGACAAATTCCACGGTTCCGAGGTACCCGCTATTGACAGGTTTTACTGTATTAAGACAAATATATTTTGTTTTTAACCTTATTCTACTCTAGAAATTCATAATATTGGTTAATAATAAATATTGATTAATAAATATTACAATATAATACTCATATACTGTAAATTTGGGGGAATCCAGTGTTAGATTTTATTTAACACAGAAATAAAAATGCTTAAACTAATTTACTGGGAATATCTTATTTAAATGGGAAAAAATTGCATAACATATCAGGGATGGGATTCTTTCTGAAGAAGTGAATCATTTTTTATAAATGGGAGTAATTTGTTACCATAAAGCAGAGCTGATTGCAGCATGGGCAAACTGGGCTGTTTCTATGGGCCTTTAGCTGTACGGGCCCCTAAATTTGGTACGAAATTTCCATAAAGCTGATATTTTAAATTTGGTTTGATCTTACACTTATTTTAATAAATATTTTGCACTTTTAGAACATGATTAGGCTAAAGAAAATGGTATATTTATCCAAATATGTATTTGACGGCATAGAATAGGCTTAATTTTTTTTTGTAACAGTATATATAGGCAATGGGGGGAGGGGGTGAATGAATACTAGGTCTTTGGACTAGCAGCAATTTGAAGTTCTCACTAAAAGTAATAAACATTTTTGATGCCGTAGGGCATATATGATAACACATAAATACATATTTAGGTGAAAAAAATATATATATATTATCCTATTCTAAAACTACAAAATACTGATTACAATCCTCATAAGGTCAAAACTGATTTAAAATATCAGCTTTATGAAAATTTCATACCCAATTTGGGGTACCCTAAAATCAGGGGGCAGAGAAGCACCCCAGTTTTCCCACGCTGCAATCAGCTCTGCTGTATGGTAACAAATTATTCCCATTTATAAAAAAGGATTTAATGTGGTCAAACATGGCTACGTATATGGCTTAGAAAGAAAAGTGGTCAAAGATGGCTTCATATTGGCTAGAAAAAAAAAAGAAAAAAAAAAGGCTCAAAGACGGCCGCAATTAAGACATTTGAAATGTCTGAAATTCAGACGTAAGAAGTGTCTGAAAAATTTAAGACACTTTAAAACGTCTTAAAATTGAGCACTCCTGTTTCAGACACTTAAGTGTCTGAAATTCAGACGCAAGAAGTGTCTGAAAATTTTAAGACATTTTAAAACGTCTGAAAATTGAACACTGCGTTTCAGACACTTAAATGTCTGAATTTCAGACATTTTCATTTGCAGTGTGGAACCTTAAGAAGAGAATGAATTCTGGAGAGAAGAAAATAAAAAAGTATGTAATTTTTCTTTTTCCACCTTTATCTCATGCATTTATTTACTCATATTTTTAAATATTTGGAACCTAAGAAGGGAATGAATTCTGCAAAGAAGAAAATCCAAAAGTATGTAATTTTTCTTTTTCCACCTTAATCTCATGCCTTTACTTTAGATATTTGGAATCTTAGGGAAAGAACGAAATCTGGAGAGAAGAAAATCAAAAAGTATATAATTTTTCTTTTTCCACCTTTATCTCGTGCATTTATGTACGCATATTTTTAAATGTTTGAATCTTAGGGAAAGAACGAATTCTGGAGCGAAGAAAATAAAAAAGTGTGTAATTTTTCTTTCTTCACTTTTATCTCATGTATTTATTTACTCATATTTTTAGATATTCGAATGTTAGGGAAAGGACGAATTCTGGAAATCTCATGCAAATGTTTTCTTATTAAATGTTTTTGAAACCAATTGTACAAATACATGTGTGCATTTATAGAAATTACATGAATACTCACGCAGAAATTCGACTCTTTATTTTGGATTGCTCCTGAAAACAATTATAATTCCTGAATTCGGGAAAAGTGTCGATTATGTGATGCTTTATTTTATAACATATTTGTTTCTTGAATAGCTTAGAATTTTTTGATAACATAGTATTTCAACGAAAAATTTCGCAAAATTTCTTAAAAATGATTAATTATTATTAGAAATTTTATTGAACTGGTTTTGAAAATTAATCCTTTTTTTATAGAACAACCGAAATATTTTATTTTTCATTTCGATATAATTGTAATATATAAGGTGCAAGCAAAATGATTATGAAGTAAATTATAGAATCAACTTTACTGTGGTTTTTAGAGAATTTTTTTAAAGGGAAAAAAAAAAAAAGAAAACGCAATGAAAGCACTTTTATTTTCAGTATTTTATTTGTATTTAAAACGTTAATCGAGCTATTGAAGTAAAGATAATACGAGCTATTATGGTAGACACACACAATATTATTGATCGCGAATTTGAAAGTAATCAATTCCTCATTAATTTAAATTTTTAATATAAACTACATGTTGTTCACAGAAATGCGAAACCTAAAAATAACTTTGGTTTTCAAGTAATAATAGATTTTTTATATCACCGAGTAACTAGGTATTAAACAAACAGGGATGTAGTTAGGATTCCTTTCACCTGGAAAAAACATTCGATAGGGGATGACCATAAATGCATTTATGGTTTGCTCAGATGACCAAATAAATGAAGAAATCGAGTTTATACAGAAAATAGCATTTAATCATAGTTTTCCTGCAAAATATATAGATAAGATAATTCAGAAGTACAACGCTCCCCCTCATTCAGGCTAACGACAGGATAATAATCAACTTGTGGTCTACAGAAAATTTCACTGCATTCCCACTATATTCGAAAAGCTAAAAAAGATCATACAGAAATATTATATAAAGTAAGTCGATATTCCACCTCCTTACCTCATTGATATCGTCAGTGATAAGATCGATAGGATCCCAATGGATCAAAAATCCGGTATGTATGAAATCCCTACCACTTTATCTAATAATGTTGAAAAAGTCTACATCGGCATGACAAAACGTAAGTTATTAGTAAGGATTATGGAGCATCGCAGGGACATTAAACAATGTAAACGGAATACAGCTCTTTCTAAGTTCTACTTAGCTAATGAAGTCTGCCATATTAACTTTGATGAGGCAAAAATTATAGTTCCGTGCAATAACCCTTTGAAAGTAAAATTAGAGAATCAGTTAAAATCATTGTACGTGAGAATAAGCCTTGTAACGACAATTTATCCTATAATATTCCAAAAATCTGGCATAATATCATAAAGTCATAATTCTGTGTGAAATTGCAATATTTCAATTTAAACTTAAATCATGTTGCCAAAAACTTGAATGAAAACTTTGTTGAATGTGGTTCTGGCCCTCATGTGTAGATGGCGACACTCGTGGTTTCTTCATTCAATCTTTTGATTTATTTGGACTCATTTCATTAATAAGTATTTATTTTCACTGAATGGCACCACTACGGTTTTGTTTTCACATCTTCAGACAGTGTTCGACAAATTATCTCTCGTACAGGAAACTTTCATCTCTCAGCTTTTTAGCGATTTAACCATCATATTTTCCCTGACGACGGCTGTAGAAACAGCTCGAAAAGTAGAATTTTACTTTTAGCTTACTAAATGTCATGTTTTGTGTACCATTAAGCAAGATTGTGTCTTTATTTATGATACTAGCCGCCTCTGGCGACCAGTTTGGTCTCGCTTAAATGTATCTAAGCTTTCAACATGTTACTTTTACTCACAGTGTTATTTAGTTACATAGCTTCACTAACGTAAATGTAAAGATTCTGATTGAGAAATCAACAAATCTATGCGATCAGCGCAGGAATTCGTTTATATGTTATATATATATATATATATATATATATAACATTGTCATTATGAATGCAGATAAACGTTGAATTAAAAATCCCTTCATGAAGTTTTAGAGAGAGTGGCGCCGATGGGATACGAACCAAGGATCTCATGATCAGGAGGCAAGAACGTTAGCGTCGAGCAAAAGACCAAGCCAGTTATTCTAAGCTAGTAACTCGCTTTATACTGATCATGTGAGATGAGATCGCTACACACTCCATCCCCAGTGAGAAAGACGTATTGCTGACGTCTGACGAGCGATATGCATTCGTGAATGATGCTGTCGTACACATATGTGACGTGCGTGAGGACAGGCTTTGTGCTGTGAGCGTTCACAGGCTTTGGTTGAAGGGGATGATTTATTTAGTGCTGTTATCTGTTGGTTATGAGAGGAGGTGATTGTTGCTGAAGGTTGCTGTTTTTGTGTTTGACGGGTCACCACTTTAGGGAGAGTGGCACCGATGTGATTTGAACCAGGGATCTCATGATCAGGAGGCGAGGACGTTAGCGTCGAGCAATAGGCCAAGCCAGTTACTCTAAGCTTGTAACTCGCTTTATACTGATCATGTGAGATGAGATCGCTACAAAGTAATAAACAGATGTAACGATATGGGCCCCTTAGCAAGGTCCCTGGCTGTGTGAATGATTACTTCCATAAATTAATATTTTTTTCGTTCACTGAATAATGAATATCTTATGCTTACCTCTGTGGAAAGAGATATAGACTGTCAAACTAATTTTAACTGAAGTTATCTCAAAACATATACATATTTTTGAATATAACTCATATTTCAAACATTAATTGTTTTAAATATTTTTCTAAAAAATCAAATTTTAAGCAGTTTTATTAAAAAAAAAAAAGAGTAAAAATGGCTGAACTTTTATGTTTGGTCGACGCAAATCTCGCCAACAGTATTTTCCCCGTCGCTAGCTTTTATTTTTCGGGTGTGTAAATTAGAAACAAGTTGATGTTGAAATAAAACATTTTCGTATATGTTATTTTTATTACTATTAATTATTTATTTAGATATTTTTCCACTATAGGTGCTTTGGCATTTTTTAAAAAGCTTGGCGCAATTTTGGCTTCAAAAAGGAAGATATGTTGCTAAAATATATAAACAGCGCTGAAATCAAACCTGATTTTATAAACATTTTATTTATACATATTTTTGTACATAGAAGTTACTTCTGTTTCTATATAAAAATTATAAATGGCTTCTTTATATTAAATAAATTGTATTCAAATGAAAAAAAAAAATGCTTGTGCATATGGAACAGTAAGTAGGATGCCAGAAAATGCGTTGCCAAATTTCTTTTCTCGCCATGCACCTTTTCGTCAAGTACCTATACTGAAAAAGTATTTTTATTTATTTACTTATGGTGCTTTAAATGAGATGAAGAAAGATGTGCATTTTAAATGTATCTGACATATGTATTTTAAATTTATTTGCTTTTATTGAAAGCCATGTATTTTAAATGAAGTCAGTGATAGTTTTATATTTTAAATGAAATAATGGCGATGGAATCCTATTTGGCGATTGAATCATCTGCGCCAGCTAGCATAAAAGTAACAAAATGACATATAGAAAGTAAAGCGGTCAGCCTGGAACTGTTGATGACAGTCACATGACTTAGACTATTATTATAGAGATTTTTTAAATTCTAGTGTACTTCGCAAATTACAGTGCCATTTTTCCGGTGCTACATTGAACGAGTGCTATTTTTTCCGGATCCTTTTTTTCCAGGATTCCTGTTACGGCACGACGTCCCTATATAACTGAAATCCGGGGCTCGCACCGCATTCCGGCCGCACTTCCCTGATTAAGGCCCTGTACACTAATTAATTGTTAACTAATAAAATGCTTCACATTTTCTATTTTCTTTAAAAAAAATAATAAATAAATAGATAATTTAATAAACAAATAATAATAATAATAAAAAGATAAAAAAAGAAATAAATATGTGCTGCCATCTGTAGGAGACAATATACAGTATAAAAGCATCAATATTAGATAAAGTTACATACATAATACATAACAAATCCTGTTTGAGTTTAGACATAGATTTTGATTCCAGTAAACTTCAAAAAAAGCATGGCGACTTGAGTTTAGTATTCAGTCAATTACTGATACATAAAAGCAATTGATCCGATTTAGTGTTTTGTAAAAGTGATGTATAGCATCTGTAGACTGAACGTTTATTTTTATATATTACTCATTTTCTTTTCTTTTCTTTTTAGAGTTAAGGTATTATCAACCAATTTTTCGTAATTTTTCAGATTTTAAATTATTGTATTATTATATTGTTAAATATTATGCGAAAATGATTGAAAGCGATATCATCTGATAAACTTATTTAAGATTATTTTACCAGCAGTGTATGAAGTGACAAAATGTGAAATGGAATGATATAATAATGGAACTGAAAAAAAAAAAATATTAGCATATAAATTTTATAAAAAATTATTATCTAACAGAAGAAAAACAAGTTCAGTTGATGACATTTATTGCCACTAAGAAAATTGCATGCAGTATAAAATAAAAATAAAAATAAACTTATACATCCTGCATGTTTGCCATGGATTCAAGAAAAGACAATCATGCTTAGATAGTGACATTTATTTTAATTTTTTTTTTTTTGTGTTCTAAACATATTTATGGCATCTGTAAAAGAGAAAAAAAACCTATTTTATATCATTTTCATGGGAGAATGTAATGTGTGTTAAGATTTAAGTTTAACACGACTTCTTTTCTTGTTTTGCATTCATGGCCATGTGATTTTTCCTGATTCTGGATATTCTTTACTTCAGTTTAAAAAGGATTTGAAGGGTTGTCATCTTAGGTATTGTTTTTATTAACCATTTGGAAAAATGGTTATTGTCCTCGGTCAGGTTAGGAAATCAAAAACATATCTGAAGCGTTTTATTAGTTGAATCCCGCATTTTATTTGTGTTCTGATTGGTCTATACAGTAATCTGTATTTCCCCTTTACTTTCAACGGAGATGGATACTTCTGTTGCCGCTGTGACAAAAAAGTAATAAAAACTACAAAAAAAAAAAAAAAAAAAAAAAAAAAAAAAAAAAAAAAAAAACTACAAAAAAAAAATTAATAACTCAGAAACAAATTGAGATACAGCTTTCAAACAAATTGCATTTAAATGTACATTTTTTTTCTCTATACGTCGGCGTAAAAAGAAATATTGTGGGATGTTTAGAAGTTTAAAAATGAAATTTCATTTAAAATTGGTCCAGGAATATTAATGTTTAATCCATAGCGTACGTAATGTATGGCCAGCTCCGTAGAAGTTTAAAAATTTACAGTACCGAAAATTGTAAAACTGAAATTTCTTTTAAAATTTGTTCCTGATGAGTCCAGGAATAGGAATAGGAATGTTAATGTTTAATCCATGGCGTATGTAATGTATGATCAACTCCGTGCGATTTTTTATGTCTTAAATTTTAGTCTTTGAAAAAACATTTTCCAAATGGTCGTTGTAATTTGTTAAATTGCTTTTTTTTATTATTTTTATTGTATACAACTCGCATTGCATCCCTGAGATTCCAATACGGCACGCTGTAAGTACGATACGCTATTTCGCGCACAGATTATGAAAACTACAATAAAACATAGTATTGTTATCAACGTATGCCTCATTTGAATTTGATTTGTTTTACATAAATAAAATTGTATTTTCTTTTAAAATATTTTTTGTCATCTCTCCATTATAAAAATTTTATTTTGTTGTATGTAAGATAAACTTATACGAGAAAAATATAAAGAATTTCTGAAAAATATTACTATTTCTTTCAATATTTAATGCCTCATATCTGCTCCCTTCCTTTCATTTAAAGATAAGTTATTTTTATTCAATGATTGTGGCAAACTACGATATATCTGGTTCATCAAAAAATATTTTAACTGAAAGCAAGATCTGTCCAAAATTCATAAGATTTAAGATATTTGTATAGATCTGTGAAGACCTTGTAATTCCTATGTACTTGTACAAATGAAGAGGGTATGATGACAAATAACCAAGAAAAATAAAGTGATTAGATTCTTATAAGGCTTCAGTATCGGAAATGCTTGTTCGATGTACTTATATGTTTGGAACTCTGAACTTATTTTCAAACTGCATTATTCATTTATGCCTCTCCAGGAGCAGAAATGGCGCTAAATCTTGACAAAAACATTTTTTAATTTTTATATAACAGTATACAGGGTAATCAATTTAAAAGAGATGGGGAGGTTTGATACATAAGGAGGGTTGATACATTGGCAATTTTTCTCAACAAATGGCATTAACAGCCATTTTAACACATGCAAAGGCTTCTTTTAATTGCAGAAGCCATCATTAGCTGGACTTAGCAGTGAAGAACTGACAACTTTTCTTTTCATTTTATTTTGAAGATTTTTGGACTGTCAATGTAAATTTTTCCAAATACTGACTTTCTTTCATAATTCTTATTATTGCGAAAATTATATCTTGTAATTTTTTTTTATTTATAAAGCACATTGTTAGCATTCGTTTTACTAGAAAGTAGATTGCCATTTTGCTACTGCATTTATAAAAAGTGACTGAAAATCCAATAAGGCATAATATAGGGAGAAATGATACATTAGTACTGGGGAGAAATAATACACTCTTATATTTGAAATTTAATAGTTTTTTTAAGTTGCAAACTAATATAGGACTGTAATATTCATTATTATTTTACAGCAAGAGCTACTGAAATTGGTAAGGAGGATTAATTGGTAAAGCTTTTCTGAAATCATTTACTCTTAACAAATATTTTATTTTATCTGGATTTTAAAAAACTGAAATATATCATTTTGATCTTAATTGATTCGACAATACTTATTTTTTTACCCTCAACATCTTCTTGTGATCATCTCGTCGAAACCAGTGAGTTAAATATGAACCAGTTATCTACTGACACGGCACCCAAAATACCTTTAGATGAAAATACAGGGCCGTCGCGTACCAAATGTACAAGTCTCCCAAGCTCTCAGGCCCCACCAGTGGCCGAGAGGTTCTGCTCTCGAAGCTGGTAGACGGGAAGTGCTGGGTTCGATCCCAATCGCGCCCGTCGGCCTAATCGTTCGGAGTTTTCGTGGTTTTCTTCGAACCTTGGTTCTCCAAGCGTTAATACGGGTTAGGTTCCCTTAGAAAGACCTCCACGGAAGGCACCCCCCCCCCTTAGGGCCTATATCCCACGTGCTGATAATTGATCGACATAAATACAACCAACCAACCCAAGGTCTCAAGGATATTAGACCTTATTTCACGAAAACATTTCAACAACAAAGGATGGAAAACGTAAAGTAAAATCTTTAATATTGATTGATATGATTGTAAAAAAAAAAGCTTGATGAACAACTTAAAGTTAGATTTATTTTCGAAAAAGTGTGTTAATAGGATTGTTCAAATTTTTTTGTGATAAACATTTCAGAAACAAAAATATGTCAACGTAAATCTCTTTTTAAATTTTACTAAAATCACAATTTATCATAAAAAATTATATGATACAAAAATTGAATCGTCTGCATTTTTGTTGTCAATTTACATCACAATATATCAAATCTCCTTTCCAAGTGTATCAAATCTCCCCAGTAAGGGGAGATTTGATACAATAGTATAGTAACTATTGAAAATAATTGGGATATATTGTATGAATGATTATTTTTTAAATTCACTATATTTTTAATAAATAAATAAAAGGTCACGTTATAAGAAAACACGAAAAAATTGTTTAAAAATAGCTTTCTAAAGGTTATAAAAATTAGTAAAAACAAAGTGTGTATAATATCTTCCATATCTCCCCGTCCCCGGTTTCTCTTATTGCCCTTAAATCTGACGGATGTGGCAATTATTTTAACACTGAAGTATAATTGTTTGAACCTTGTTTAAGTGAGGGAGACAATTTCCAACACCAAGGCCGAAACTAGCCTTTTTTTGCGTGCGGGGCAAACATGATTTTGGCGACCCTCCCCCCTCCTCATGCACAATAAAAGTTATCGACCACAGGTACTCTATGCAAAATAAAGAAATAAGAATCATTTAAGAGCCATTATTTGGAAAATCAGACAAAGTGCAATAGTTGTATTTTTTGTTTTGCTTGATTTTTTTTTTTTTTTAATGTTGAGGTAGATCATATTTAATGAATAATGTGCAATTTTTGAAACTCTGAAAAAATTTCCTGTATCCTGTAGAAAATGTCAAAGTTCAAGACCACGAATTCCATTTTTCATGAAAATTGAAATGCGAGTATGTTTGAATTGCTATATCTCTCGAAAGCAGCAAAATCCCAAAATTCTTTTTTCATAAACTGCTAGTATAACACTACATGCTTAGTAAAAGTTACTTGGTTCCATAGGGCATTGTTAATTTTCATTGTTATGTTGCCACAAAAATGCAATCAAAATGACGTTTTCGTCCGTTTTCTGCTCTTATTATCTTAGTTAAGCAATAGTACCCCAAAATTTTTCTTATAGAATATGAAAGTCTACTATTAGGACAAGCTGAGTAATATAGAACTTTACCGGGATATCGATGTTGTTAGCAGATATAATCTGTTAAATATTCAGAATTTTCAAAATCTGGAACTTTTGAATTAGCTTATCTCAAAACAGCATCATAGTTGAATAAAACAGAATATATCAGTTGGTAGTTGAACATATGTACAAAATCATGGAAACGAAAAATACGTGAGGTCTCATGAAATTTTCAGGAGAAAAAAAAAAATCAAAAAAGTTACAAGAGGGCAGTGAAATGGTCAAGCTTTTCCCCTAGAAGGAGAAAGAGAAAAGGTATGTTCTATTTCCTTATAGGGGAAAACACAGGAAAGGGAAAGAGAAACGGGATAAATCATTTTCTGATAGGGAGAAAGCCTCATATTGACACTGCATTTTTGTAACGTTTGTCACCCCCCTCCCCCCCTGAAAATAGCATGAGACCCCACTTATTTTTCGTTTCCATATTTTTGTACATGTGTTCAACTACTACCTGATATATTTTGTTTTATTCAACTGCGACGCTGTTTTGAAATAGAACTAATTCAAAAGTTGCAGATTTTGAAACTTTTGAATATTTAACAGATTATATCTGCTAACAGCATCGATATCCCGGTAAAGTTCTATATTACTTAGAAGTAGTTATCCTAGTAGTAAACTTTCATATTCTATAAGAAAAATTTTGAGGTATTATTGCTTAACTAAGATAATAAGTAGCAGAAAACGGACAAAAACGTCAATTTGATTGCATTTTGTGGCAACATAACAATGAAAATTAACAATGACCCATAGAACCAAGTAAATTTTACTAAGCATGTGGTATTATACTAACAGTTATGACAAAAGAATTTTGGGATGTTGTTGCTTTCCAGAGATATAGCAATCCAAACATACTGGCATTTGAATTTTCATGAAAAAAGGGATTCATGATCTTGAACTTTGACATTTTCTATAGGAAACAGGAAATTTTTTCAGGGCTTCAAAGTTGCGCAATATCCATTAAATATGATCTACTTCAACATAAAAAAAATTCATGCCAATTAAAAAATACAACTATCAAAATATCACTATTTTGTCTGAATTTCAAAATAGTGGCTGTTAATAATAATTAAAATGCTAGCAATAAATATGTAATCAACTCTCCCATAGAATTAACATTAGCTTGAGCGTTAAGAGCCTACACTAGTCACGCGAAGAGACTGGATCGCTAATTGTCAGACCTATGGGGGCATTATTTTTAAAATTTCTCAGTTGCATATTTAATAGTTTTAAATCATTTTTTTTTCTTGCTTAGAATAGTTGAGATTGAATTCTAACAGGATCAGTGCTTATTTTTTCGATTTTGGTTGAAATTAAAAAAAAAAATAAAATTACTTTCACGTTCGCAAATTTGAAAAGAACGCTCCCATACGTTTAACATTAGATGGAAAGTTTCTTTGTACTTCATATGTATACCCCCTTCGCCTTTCGTTCTTTCGCCCGAGGCCCTCTCTGCAGCACCTTCCCCCCCCCCCCCCCCCCTTAATTTCGGTTCTGTCCAACACCATTGAACTATCACATTTTCATTTGTGAAGTAAAATAAAAAGGGAGACACACAGTGTTACTTAATCATATCATAATTTTATTTTTGAAAAACATAATTTTATTCCCTTTTTAGGTGCGTTCGTAATTATATAAATACGTAGCACCTATAGTCGTCGTTCAGTCCGTCCGTCTGTCCGTCTGTCCGCATGTAACAGAGCAAAAACTACCCAACCGAATAGTCTGAAATTTCAAATATGTGATTGTTGCAAAATTTTGTCGAGCCATTTCAAATTTTATGAAAATCGGATGTATAGTTTAATTACAGGGACAGTCAAAAGTTTTTCTTTACATTACGGCCAATGGGAAAAATTATTGCAAGTGGATTTTAATGATATTAGAGCCTTCCGAATGATCTGAAATTTTAAAGATATAATTGTTGCAAAATTTTGTCGAGCCCTTTCAATTTTTAGGAAAATCGGACGTATAGTTTAATTACAGGGACAGTCAAAAGTTTTTCTTTACATTACGGCCAATGGGAAAAATTATTGCAAGTGGATTTTAATGGTATTAGAGCCTTCCGAATGATCTGAAATTTTAAAGATATAATTGTTGCAAAATTTTGTCGAGCCATTTCAAATTTTAGGAAAATCGGATGTATAGTTTAATTACAGGGACAGCCAAAAGTTTTTCTTTACATTACGGCCAATGGGAAAAATTATTGCAAGTGCATTTTAATGATATTACAGCCTTCCGAATGGTCTGAAATTTGAAAGATATAATTGTCGCAAAATTTTGTTGAGATATTTCAAATTTTAGGAAAATCGGATGTATAGTTTAATTACAGGGACAGTCAAAAGTGTTCCGAAAAAATTATTGGAAGTGCATTTTAATGATGTATCAGACTATGCACGTTATGAAGTGCAAAAAATTATACATTCAGTACAATATGGGGTGCAAAAAATAATTTTAAAACTAGTTATAGTACGAACGCACCTCATTTGCCACGTTTGACGAGCAATTTCCAACTTGTTTTTATTATTATCATTCCTTACACAAAATTTTGAAAATGTTCGCCACCATTTTGAATGCAAACATGAACAATGAACATGTCGAACCAAGTTTTTTGGCACACTTTACAACGTTGTTGGTGTTATTTACTAGATTTCTTCAGTTATGATTTGCTTTAATGCATCGAAGTTTCTAGGACTTCTCTGGGAAACCCTATCTTTGAGATAACCGCGCATAAAAAAATCTAACGGAGTAAGGTCTGGTGACCTTGGTGGCTAGAAGCCTATTGAAATTAAAGGCTGTTCTCAACTGCTTTGCTCAACAAGCGCAAAACGTTTTGACACATTTACAAATTATTTTTTTAACGGAAAAAATATAAAATTGGAAAGCCTGACCCTGGAAGTGATTTGAAATCGAACTCTGTTTTCCATTTTTTGATCAATCAGTTACCTATTGAGTTATAAGCGATTTTGATCACGTGACACGACATTTCTCTCCCCTTACTGACTGGATTTTCTTCTTTCGTTCAGAAGTTTGATTCAAAATGCCCAATTTGATAGTATTTTCTGAACGATTTATTGCGTTTACAAGAAAACAGAAAAAAAACAGTTCGATGACATAGTTTCTGAATAACAATACCTTTTTGTTTCATGCGTTTCCGAACAAAAATTATTTAAAACTTATGTCAGAAAGTTGACCCTTTGAATTTGAGAACAGCCTTAAGCACTTTCATTGTTAGATTTGACGCGTGTGAAGTAACTCCGTCTTGCTGAAACCAGACATAAATAAAAACGTTGAAAGAAGCAGATGATTTACTCAATTCATTTGCGCAGAATTGGATTAAAAATTACTAATGTTGTTCTCGCGAATTTATGTTTAAAAAATGAGTTTTCGCATTTAGAAAGGAAAAAAAAACATATCCGCACATTAAATATAGGCATGTTAAAAAAGTAATGATGTTTGAAAATCTTGCTGCATATATTATAGATGCGGATGATGCAAAAAACAACGGGTTAATTAACTTTTAAATTGATCATCCTGATATTTTTTTTCTACCGAAAAATGTATATAAAAGTATTGCCTTTTTTATGACAACATTGTTTTATTTTTCTGAAGACGAATTAAGTTATTAATTTCCTAGATATATTTTTACTCTATTTTCTATGAATTTCCAGCCCCCCGGTTACGGTATACTATTTCTTTCTCCCAGCTTATTTTGTGCCTCCTAAAAAAAATAATGTTACCTTACAGAAACCAGCCGTAAAACAAAGCATTACGATTAAATACTCTATAGCAATTTTTTAAACTTCTAAGCATCACACATTTTCGATTTTTATACCGTCGTATTGAAAAAAAAAAAGTTATTTTAAAGGCATTTTGTTTGAAAACTGTATCTCCATTTACTTTTGAAGTATTAATTTTTTTGTAGTTTTTGGAGCCATTTGCTTAATATTGGCAACGGAAGAACTCCATTTCTGTAGAAAGTGAAAGAAAAATAGCAATTATATCTTTTTGTTGCCATTTTCTCATAAAAACTGATTTTTTTTTTAAATTAAAATACGTGCTATTTTGAAAAAATATAAATGAAGGATTTCTGATAAAACATGGAGCTATTAGAAACTAAATTTAATTTTAAATATCTATATTAATAATACAAACAAATGAAGGCCTGTGAATCTTTAGATAGCCGATTTTTTTGAATGACGAAATCTCTTTTTTTTTTTTTTTGGATTTGTGTGTTATTTAGCGATAGTGATGTCCCAGGTGTACTTTACTGTAGATGTTGTTTAACACTGGATCGCAAATGATGAATTCTTCAGCAGATGTGGATGACGTAACTTTATGTAAAATAAAATCGCGTGTTATAAGTCTTAAAACTGAGCTACAGTAGAGTCCCTATTATCGGAGTTTCCGCTTTCACCTAGTTATTTTCTTCTGGTGGACAGATGGCTTCCATTATTATGAAACAGTCATTATAAATGAAGTGTTAGGTGAAGATAAAAGAGCAGCCGTAAAAAAGTTAGAACTCTGATTTTCGGGTCAGAATGGGGGAAAAAAATGGCCATAATTTTTTTTTCAAAAAAAATTATGGTCATGTTTTTTTCTCCCCATTCTGACCCGAAAATCAGAGTTCTAACTTTTTTACGGCTGCTCTTTTATCTTCACCTAACACTTCATTTATAATGACTGTTTCATAATAATGGAAGCCATCAGTCCACCAGAAGAAAATGATCCATTCCAAAGGTATAAGTTCGATTAACTCGGATAATCGGGACTTTATTGTATCTATATTTATATACATACATATATTTTTTTGTCATCTAGGGCGACACTAAATTCTGAAAAAGCAGAATTCCTGTTCTCCAGTTTTCGTTTTTTTTTTTTTTTGTTGTTTGTATAGGAGAAGCAATTATGCAAAAATAAAGTTGTTGCTATTCGTAATTAATTATGTCAGATATTTCTTCAGACAGATCTTGCTATTGGCAATTAATTATTCAAACTGAAAGAGTTCCTATTAAGGGGCTACTTCAGTCACCTGGAAAGACTCGCTCACTAATGTTAATCCGATGGAAGAAATTTTTTAAGATATCTCGTTTGTATTTTAATATTTTTAACTGACTTTTTTTGCACTGAACAGCTGATCTCTACATCTGCCTTTTTTTTTCTTTTACTTTTTCGATTTTGTTTGCAGGTATTTTTCAAGGGTATGCTATCACTTTCGAAACAGGTTCCGAAAGTGAAAGTGTCCCCATTAAAAATATCTGTAAACAAAATCGAAAAAGTAAAAAACGAACTCTGTTACAGATTGATCTCAGCTGGCCAATGCAAATAGAATTGTATAAAATACTGAAATGCAAACGAGATATCATTAAAAACTTCTTCCATTGGATTAGCATAAGTGAGCGCGTCTTTTCCTGTGACTGAAGTAGTCTTAAAAATTATAATGTACTTAGAAAAAAAAAATGATTAGCTTGTATTTAGCTTGGATAATTCTAGCATCCCTTGATCAATAAAATTTAGAAATCAAATATTAAATTGATAAACAATAAAGTTTAATTGCTAAATTTTCAAATGATTTAACTCATAATCTATACCACCACTCCTTGTAACCTATTTTTACTCCAGTCACTGCAGCTAGCAATATCAAAATAGAGTAATTTTGAAACAAATTCCATAAAATGGTCAATTTGGTACGTGAATAAACGCCTCATAGCGTAGGGAAAAACAGCTTGCGTATTAGTAACAAGGAATTTACCCCTTGTTTCAGAGAGATATATCCATAATTAACAAATAACATTTTTTAATAGTACAAACAACAATAAACTTAACACAATTAGAAAAATGATTAAAAAGCTATCACCTAGACCTAGCTCATTGTACATGAAAAATATCTCTTTCCCAGAAATATTTTTCATGCTATACTTGGGACGGGAATAAATGCTTCTAGCGTAGGGTAAAACAGCTTGCGTATTAATAACAAGGAATTTGTCCCTTGTTTCAGAGGGATTTATCCATAATTAACAATTAATGTTCTTTAATATAGTACAAACAACAATGTAACAATAAATGTAACACAAATTAGAAAACTGATTACAAAACTATCACCGAGACACTGCTCATTGTACAGGAAAAATATCTCTTTCCCAGAAATATTTTTCGTGCTATACTTGGGACGGGAATAAACGCTTCTAGCGTAAGGAAAAACAGCTTGCATGTATTAATAACAAATAATTTACCCCTTGTTTCAGAGAGATATAGCCATAATCAACGAATAATTTTTTTTAATAGTACAAACAACAACAAACTTAACACAAATTAGAAAACCGATTACAAAACTATCACTGAGACACTGCTCCTTGTACAACAAAAATATCTCTTTCCCAGAAATATTTTTCATGCTATACTTGGGACGGGAATAAATGCTTCTAGCGTAGAGAAAAACAGCTTGCATATTAATAACAAGGAATTTGCCTCTTGTTTCAGAGAGATATAGCCATAATTAACAAATAATGTTTTTTAATAGTACCAACAACAATAAACTTAACACAAATTAGAAAAATGATTACAAAACTATCACCGAGACACTGCTCCTTGTGCAGGAAAAATATCTCTTTCCCAGAAATATTTTTCATGCTATACTTGGGACGGGAATAAATGCTTCTAGCGTAGGGAAAAACAGCTTGCGTAATAATAACAAGGAATTTGCCTCTTGTTTCAGAGAGATATAGCCATAATTAACAAATAATGTTTTTAATAGTACAAGCAACAATAAACTTAACACAAATTAGAAAAATGGTTACAAAACTATCACGGAGACACTGCTCATTGTACAGGAAAAATATCTCTTTCCCAGAAATATTTTTCATGCTATACTTGGGACGGCAATAAATGCTTCTAGCGTAGGGAAAAACAGCTTGCGTATTAATAGCAAGGAATTTGCCCCTTGTTTCAGAGAGATATAGCCGTAATTAACAAATAATGTTTTTTAATAGTACAAACAACAATAAACTTAACACAAATTAGAAAAATGATTGCAAAACTATCACCGAGGCACTGCTCCTTCTGCAGGAAAAATATATCTTTGCCAGAAATATTTTTCATGCTATACTTGGGACGGGAATAAACGCTTCTAGCGTAGGGAAAAACAGCTTGCGTATTAGTAACAAGGAATCTGTCCCTTGTTCCAAAGGGATATATTCATAATTAACAATTAATGTTCTTTAATATAAAACAAACAACAGTATAACAATAACGGCAATGAAATATAATGAAATCAAATATCTGAAAGCAAGAAAAATTGTTTTAAATCAAAATTCAAAATATAAATCAAAGTTGTAAGTAATTAAGAATAGAAATTATGGAAATAATTGCCTGTTCCTTGAATATCGTGTAAGGAGTGATGCAAAGCTGACACATGAATTTCGTTTATTCATTTTTTATTCCACCGCACACAACATGGAACCATATTTGGGAATATGAATGCATGTGTATTGATTCTATTAATAATAAATCAGAATTTATTTTTTAAATTAAAAAAAAAAAGAAAAAGAAAAAGAAAAAAGAAAAAGAAATTAAACAAAATTTCTATAAATTAGGATTTCTAATTTAATTTTAAAAGTTTTCGAATTTAAATATAAATAACGATTACGTTCCTCATTCATTCAAAAGTATTCACAATTTATTCTTTAAAGTTTAATAAGTTGAATAAAGTTAAATAAAGTTGAATTTATAAAATTGTTTATAAATAAATATTCGCATTTAAAATATATATTTAATGAAAATTTTAAAAGATATTCTAATTAAAATATTAAAAGGAAAAAAATCGATACTACTTATCAACTAAAAATATAATATTCATATTTTACATCTAGCAATCTACTTACAAATGTTTATAATTTATATTTTTATCCTGTATTAATATTAAAGTATTAAAATCCCAACCACAAACTCATTAATGACGAAATCTTCCGGAAATTAACTTCAAGATTAAAAGCTTTTTAACCCTTAAATGCCTGGTGTTGCTTTTCGGCAACATACCTAATTTAGGCCCTAAAATACTATTAGAATGATATTGAAGCTATAATGCCTTATGTTGCTAATAAAATGCATTCTGAAAATATTATTAAATCGATTCTTAACATGTAGATGGCAACACTTGTGCTGTTTAAGAATAAAGATAAATTTATTTTTTCAATTGTTGCTACTTGTTCTTTTTGTTTTGTTTGGAAGCTTGCGAAATACCCTATTTTGACCTGCAGTGAGCAAGTAAAACTTATTTCTTATTATAGCTCCTAAAATTCTTGTGTGTTTAATATTATAGAATTTTATCAAGGGAAATTAATTTTTCAATTAAACGCACCAGTATTGTCGATTAATAACAAACAGTTTTTTAGCCGTAAACTATACTTAAAACAAAATATGATATTTTTAAGTATTTTTCCCATGATTTATTTAAAAAATGAAAGCCGAAAAACATTATTACAATGATTTTTGAAAAATCCGGCATTTAAGGGTTAAAGAAACTGATTAAGCCAAACCTATCTGAAGCAAGCATATTTACTTTAAAGTGTTTCGATACTGTACAACTGTATAGTCCAGTGGTTAGCGTGCTCGTCTCTTAACACTAAGATGGCTGGTCCGAATCCAAAGTCAGCAAATTTTATTTTTTTCCAACTTTCTTCAATTGATGGATATTTTACCTACTGTAGCGGAGAAATAAAACGGATGTTCTTCAAATAACGGGAACATACTGACAGCACTGCTGCCAGGAAATTTCCGTGAATTGAAGAAAGTATTTCTGAGAGTGCATCTCTTGTATTTACCCCATTCTTTTAAACGCCCTGTATAATACTTTTAAAAAAATAACAGAACAATCTAATAGAATGTAATCTAATTTAAGAGTTTTTTTTTATGGATTTGTCAAAAGCAAAACAGGTATCATTTCTAATATGCAGTGTCACTTTCTAAGAAAACTCTAAGCCCAGCTAAAAGAAGTCATATTTCTTTTTCTTTTTTTAAATCAATGAGATTATGGCTCAACGGCTTGTTATCAAGTGCGGACTCGAAACAACACAATGCGAATTAGGGAAAACTAAATCCACGGTGATTTACATTTCTCGGAATAAAATTATTTTCCTTTTTCATTGTAACCTCTTTATTTTTTTATTATAATTTCTGGGTTCTAAATTGGCTTACGACTGTGGTAACCGTGTAGTACTTTATTCCATTATGGGGATTAATACAATTAATACATTTGCGTTCCACTATTCAGTGACAGATAATTATGACTACGCACTTAAACATGAGCCTTCAAACTTATCTCTCCTCCTTGGTTACATAAGAGAAGCCGTACAAGTACCTAATAAATATTATGAAATCAGCGCGGAGAACTGTCAGGCTAAGACGTGAAACATGTTAGAATGGAAGACTCAAAAATGCTGTACAAGTTTTCACTCCTTTATCATATCTGTATGAAATTGTTGATACAGCAAAATGGGAACAACATGCTTTACGCCCTAATACCATTGGAAGAAACTTCATGATTGGAGGATCTACCAGGGCATACATGCAAGTGGCAGGCATGTTAGGAAAGGATTACCATGCAATGCACGCCTATCTTTTTGTTCTTCTTAGAAGCCGTTGCTCGGATGCTTAGTTGCTATATATTTTCTGCAGCTGAAATTATGTTTTTCTTTTTTTCCCTTTCGGTTTGTTCCGCTCTTTAATCAGAATTCTTTGGAAAAATGGATTAGGTTGAAAGTTCTTTCTTGTAATTCATGTTGGGATAAGGTGCATATGCAAATAGCAGCATCCCTTCCTAGAAATGTTTCAATGTTAAAAGACAACACGTCAATAAAAAAAAAATAATGTCAATTACTCATCGATAATTCCAATTTTCTTCTCTAAATAGACTAAATAATTTAATTAAATTACTGATGAATTCAGTTTCTTTTAAATCAATCACTTTTACGCTCAATACAATGCACGAGCTTAAAATAAAATAGCAACTTTAGGACAAACCCACATCTACATTGTTTGATTATGTGTAAGGCAAAAAAAAAAAAAAAATAATAATAAAAAAAAATAATAATAATAATAATTAGGAACCGAAAGTTATTAGTTAAAAAAGCAAGGTGGAACTTACCTTTATGTTTTTGAAAGTATAAGAATGTTGAAATTATTAAGCCCTTCTTACAGTTAAGAAAGTTTGAAACTGAAACGTTTAATATTCATAAATATATATTATGCACGCAGTTATCATATATCTCTGCTGAAGTCGTGTTACGACTTGAGTTTTTGTTGAATCAAATATCAATACACCCTCGATCGCAAAGTGACCATCTAATTTAAATTGAGAACGATAAAGCATGTACATATATATTCCGCATTTTTTTAAATTCGGAAGTAGCTTTGGCATATCTTTGAAAATCAATTTTGCCCTGTTCGAAAAGACAGGTCGTTACCTCCCCCGCCGCGCTGAACGGAAAAGCGAATGCCCATTCTTTTTTATTTTGTAATTTTGCTTTTTCTTAGTGTTTCACTAATTTTTGTTTCATTTATCTCATTTCAGGGACGATATTTTTTTTTAATTCTGCACTACCCCTTTCTTTGTTATTGTGAATCCTCTCTAAATCCATATGTATAAATATATATTTTTAAGTTATGTATAGTGAGTATTCGTTTAGATGTAAAGAGAAATGGTTCTCAATCAATACAGATTTTTCTTAAAGTAAAATCTGCTGTGAGAAAAATATTCAAACTCATTGGCACTGAAAAAGGCATCATTTCGAAGGATTGCTTTGTGCTTTGCATCTTTTTCAAAGAAGTTTTGCTATTCTTATCTTTTGAAAGATTTCGTAACTATACATCGGACATCTATACATATGCAATTGTGTGTTAATGTAATGTGCAATGCATATTACATTAAGGGGATGCACATTGTGCAACCCTTAGACGAACATATACATATGTATGCATACGTGCGTGCGTGAGGTGGGAGGGGGGGGGGGGGACGTGCATTCTCGAAGATAGCTAAAAAATTCAAAAGTGCACATGGTAGTGGGAAGTTTTACGACCTCAGATTTTCAAGATTTAATCCAATGACAATAATGTAAATACAATGAAATTAGACTCTCTGTTTGAACGTTGACTAAGTCAGAGTTCCGAGTAGATTTATTTTTCATCTTGCAGCAGAATATCTTGATAGAAATTTGCATATCGTTACTTCGTCGAGTGAAATATGATTCAACTCATTGTGCTGTATTATTGTGTAACTACATTATCGCAAATATACATCTATATAGTACATTTAATATCCATCTATATTTCATTATGTGGGCTTATGCAAAGACCACTCCACACACGGGCTAATAAATACGAATATATATGCATATATGCAGGGTTCTCGCTGTTGCTCGCCATGTCGCGACAAAATTCTTCATTTGGCAAGTAAACGAACAATGAGACTCGTCAAATTGCGAGTGTTCAATTTCTGCGCTGTTTGTGTGTGTGCCAATACAGTCGAGGTTCTTATCCACGTTTCAGAACTATTGATGTAGCTTTACATTTTAATCGCAGCATGCCATTTACATTGCTCTATTTATAGAGATGCTGACTTAATACCAATTCAGTTTAGCAACATCCAAAGGCACAGAAAGCATTATGTCTTATGTGGTAGGTATTGTATTTCTCTATTGTCAGTTAATTACTATCTATGAGCCGGCGTCGCGATGGTAAAAACACAAACAAAATTATTCGCATCAATTGGAAATAGAGAAAAGTTTGGCTGGAATGTGGTGTTGAAATTATCCATTTACCATACTATTTATAAGTTGTATGTAAAGTATGATTAGCTGGTCAATTTTTTTCTATTGGTTAGAGTCGAAATCTCATAGCAATTTTTAGTGTATATTTTCACAACAATAAATTAAAGATAGCTGTTTCGAATTTTTATTTAGAGTGCTAAAATAATGTCTGAAACATTTGCACATTTAGGAGTCATTTAGAATGTCATGCAATTTTTAATAGTTTTTATAGCGGATAGCCGAATTTCTATTTTATAAGTAATTACAAAAAAAAAAAAAAAAAAAAAATAGATTATTTTAGAACATACTCGAAAAAAGGGATAAAGTAAGGGGTTAAAAGTAGATTTTTCAGTGTTTCATACCGAATCTATTTTGCTAACATTTCTTTCATTTGGCTACTGTTTTTATTTCTTATTTGCCAAATCGCTAATGTTGGTCAAAAGCCAACGAGAACCCTGTATATATGGATAAGTATGTGCCCACAAAAATAGTTTTAAAATTCCAATGTGCGCGCGATAGTAGAAAGTTTGACAACCCCTGATTTACATGATTATTCAATGAATGAGAACATTATTAAAAAAATGGATGTAGACCTACTACCGTGAGTGTTGACTTATTTTGAATTCGGGGTAGACTTATTTCTCATCTTGCTAGTAGAATGTCTGCATAGAAATTTGTAACAACCTTTTTTTCCTCATCTAAAATATGACACACCATAGTGTAGCAACTGTATTATCGCATTTCCTGCATCGTAAACAGATTTCTGGCACTGCTCAACGTGTATCCATGACAAACAGTCTACCGAAAGCTCATTTACTGCGGGAAAAATATCTTGAAACTCGATCTACAACCTTATATCGCTATCTTCCAAGACACAAATCTCTGTTTTACATTTCCTCAACAGTTGCTTGCGACAAGACACACAGCCTGGACCCAGAATATTTACTCTTAGAGATAATCTCGGTAACGAGCAGTTTATTCTGTTAATGTTGAGGTCCAGCGACAAAACTGCTTTCCTCGAAATTCTGCTTTGGATTCATCTGTAGAAGGAGAACATAGATAAGCTGAGATCAGGTTGTCAGTGAATCAAGTGGGAAAATATGATGGTCGTTATTGGCTTCTATGTTGCAGATCTTGATATGTTAGACATTATTAATTCTATTTACCTCACTTATATTATTTAGACACTTAAATAAAAACCATGGAACGGAATGCATAAGACAAATTGCCTAGAAGCTGATGACACTCGATCATTTGGTGTCATATCATCAGTTGATAAAATGAATCATTTCTTCTACATAAAAATAAAACTTTGGTATAAAACTCAAAACTTCTATTTTGTTTAAATTGACGATACGCATGTATTGAGCTGGAACCCAGATATTTACAGAGTATTTCAAAATTTATGGAACATCTTCTAGAGGTAGAAGTGTTAATAACTAAGGAATATATTGTAACAATATTTTCACCTAACTTACTTCGCTTTCTATGAAATGTGAACCGATGGAAATAGCCGCAATCAAAATAACACTGCTGATACTCGACAATTTACAATATAGCTAATAATACATAAGGTGTCATTGGCTGAATTACAATGTAGTTCAGCACTTCTCATGGCATCACTTTTTACACAAAGCACATTTATTCAGCTGAAAGTTTACATGAAATATCTTTAGAATATAATGGTTATAGTTATAAAGGAAAATCTGCGGTTGGCTCAGAGTGAGACGCCATGTATTTTTGATTGAATAGGTGGATTGCAATATTCGTCCCTCCCTCCTACATTAAAAGAAACAAGAACGAAAAATTATGAATTGGAAATAGATTATGAAACACTTTCCAAATCTAACACAATATGATTAAGAAATTTCGTTTTTTCATACAATGGAATGATATATCTAAATAAGCAACTTCAATAAAATGTACCGCAAACCATTTTCATCCACAAACCATATTGTAACAGAATTTTTTGCGTGTGTCCCCGTATGAATTATACACACTGCATTTTCAATGGTGGGCATTCTATAGTGAACCTCATTAATATGTAAAAAGATACATGTGGATAGGAGTATAGTTACTCGATGTCGATTAAGAACAAACAGATAAACCGAACTTGTTCTCAAATCCAAAGGAGCAACTTTATGACAGAAGTTTCAACTAATTTTTGTTCGGAAACGCATGAAATTGGCAGGAGTTGTTATTAGGAAATTATGTGATCGAAAGACGTTTCGCATCTATTGGTAAAGGTAGATTTGGTAAAGTTTATTGATAGATATTAAAGATATTGGTAAAGATTTTTCAGAAAATACGGTCAAAGTTGGCGTTTTGAACCGAATTTTCGGTCGAAAGGAGAAATACTAGTCAGAGAAGTGAGAAAAACTAGTTGTCACGAGACACAAAATCGCTTATAAGTCGGCAAATAAACAATCAAAAAATGGGATACATCTTTCGATTCCAAATCGCTTCCATCGTCAGCTTTGCCAATTTATGTCTTTACTTTTAAAAATGAGTCAGTAAATGTGTCAGAAAGTTTCGAGCTTTTTGATCGGTGGACTTGAGAACTGCCATAAGAGATTGAATACGACTTGCATATAGAAAGGTTTTGTCGGATAAAAATACATTGCCCTCCAAAAGTTAAGGTAGGGACCGGATGCTTTCGATTGCACACGTTTTGTCGAATATCTAGCAACATTATTGGCGGATTGTCTTTGAACTTCTAGGATCTAAAGAACATGTTTGATTTTATATTTCTCGGTAAAGATTTAGTTCGGTACTCGGTGAAGTTCGGGGGGTGGGGGGGGGGGGGTTACAATTAGGGAGTTAATAATAAATTTAATAATAAAATAATATTTGCGATCACCTATGTAACAGAAAAGTCTGGAAATGGTTTGTCACTGTGGTAAATGACTATTAGTGTCCTGTTCAACGTTTGTATGCATTTGTGTAAGCATAGCACTCATATTCGTGAAGATGTTAACGTTTTTTGAAAAATTCAAAAGTTTTTTGTTTCTAGCATACAGAGTTTTCAACCAAATTTAACACAACTTTCCAAAAACCTGACAAAGAACAGTAGCAACAGTATACTGCAATTAAAACATGAATATGGTATCATCAACAGTTATTATCTGAGACAAAATTTTTGCTTAATTCATTTCATATGTAAAAAAAAATTCGCCTCAAGTTCGACAAAACTGAACTGTACTTGGAAAACGTGGCTTAATTGCAGTATTATTTATTGTAGCTGTTTTATTAGCTCCCGGTAATGCTATTTCTTTCTCCCAGCAAATAAAGTGTCGTCTCCAAAAAATAACGTTCCGTTGTATAAGCCAGCCGTAAAACAAAGCAGTTGTATCATTGTACTGTTAAATACTCTACTGCAATTTTAAACTTCTAAGCATCGCACATTTTCAATTTTTATACCACCGTATTGGGAAAATAAGTAGATGCAATCTGTTTGAAAACTGCATCTCCATTTATTATTGATATAGTAATTTTTTTTTGTAGTCTTTAGCGTCATTTGTTTAATTTTGGCAATTCAAGTACTCCATTTCTGTAGAAAGTAAAGGAAGAATAGTTGGAAAATATCAATTATATCTTTTTGTTGCCATTTTCCCATAAAAATCGAAAAAAAATGTACTTAAAATACGTGCTATTTTGAAAAAATATAAACGAATGATTTCTGATAAAACACGGAGCTAATGTAAACTAAATTTAATTTTAAGTATCTATATTAATATTACAAACAAATGAAGGCCTATGAATCATTAGATAGCCTTTTTTTGTCGCATTTCTCGAAGGACGATATCTCTTTTTTTGGATTTGTGTATTATTCAGCGATAGTGATGTCTTATGTGTACTTTACTGTAGATGTTGTTTACGACTGGATCGCAAATGAGGGATTTTTCAGCGGATGCGGATGACGTCATTTTATTATAAAGTAAAAGCGTGTGTTTTAAGTCTTAAAACTGAAATATGTTTTGTACTATCTATCTATATGTATATATACATACCGGGCTTAATTTGAGTCGAAGCCCAGCTCCGGTACTTCTCTGATTTTAGTAAATGTTTAATTACTGGTCGGAATTCACCGGAGCTCATTAATACAGGGCTCCGGATCCCAGTGCAATAACGCTTCCGAAAAACCAGAGCCTAAATCACTCCTTCCTTTCTTTCCCATCTCCAAGCTTTTGCATTTAAAAAAAAAATCAAAACACTTATATGTGACTTGATGTGTCTCATACGTAGGAGATGGAGATAAAATGAATTCAATTTTTATATTAGTTTTTGGGATTGAACTAACTCAAGCTCAATTCTGTCTTATATTCAAAATTTTATTCATGTATAGAAAAAAACTTGAAAAGAATATTTTCTGTTTTTAGTCAACGAGCATGATCTTGATGTTTTGTTTGTTTGAGGTTTTTTGTCTTCTATTGCGTACAAGTATAAAAATCACGTTACTGATTTTTCTATTTATTTTGTATCATGAACGCTGCCCATGCTAAGGCTGTGCTCTGCACATTTACGAAGTCACCTTCATTTGTAAATAGATATAATTCCAATGTTACTGTTATTCTGATAGAAAGCAATTGAGCAGTGTTAACCACTTTTTCTATAAAAGCACAGAATTTTTCCGATAACGGTGTCAATCAAGGATTCACCACAAAAGATTTTTATGCGGAAGGAATCAATTAAAGTTTAACATATGCATCTTTTTTTTTTTTTTTTTTTTTTTTTTAATGGTGATTTTTTACAAAGTTTTATTATTTTAATTGCTTCATATCGCCAGTTTTCGGTGCTGTTTCGCTGTATTCAACTATTTGGGTGCTGCACCGTGTTATTGCTTTGCACGTGTTCAAGGTATTTGCTTTTCTTTCTTCCCAGTTTTTATTTTTATTTTATTTCATTTTAGTTTTATTATTTTGTTTTCTTCTATTTATTTACTTATTTATTTATTTTTTTTAATCTTTTTATTCATTTTCTGGTCCTGTTTTCCTTCTTTCTTGTTATGGGTTCTTCACTTATTAATCGTTTCAAGCACCTTTGTTTGAAGCGCGCCAGTTTTTTGAATAGGCTTAATTTTCTTTTAAGGTGTAAACGTTCAAGGGTTATTCCTAAGTTCCTTAATATTATTTTCAAGTTTCCTTCTTCCATTCGTGTTCAAAATGCCTTAACTAGGAGTAAGTTTGCTATTCTTAGAGCCACCATTCAAGATGTTCGTCACTCTCTTTCTTGCATCGAATATGAATTATATTCTTTGCATTTACAGTTAAGTAAAACTGTAATTTATTTCCCTTTCCTTGAGAAACAGATTTTTGCTTACGTCGATTTCAAATCTAGATGTCATAATGCTATTTTGGATAAAAAGTTTTCTTCTCTTCTGACTTATAATTCTTCTGCTCCTAGTATTTCTCCTCTTGAGCAAAAGTATATTGTCAATTTATCTTCTCATTCTCTTACTGATTCTCAGCGTGATGTTCTCTCACTTGCCTTGAATTTTTCATGCATTTCTAAGCCTTCTATTCCGAACTTAATTGCTCCAATTGAACATTCTTTCAAAAACAGTAAAATTTCTTCTGGTCAACTTGATACTCTTCGCTACCTTTTGACTAATGTCATTTCTTCTAATAAATCTTTTAATAAGTCTAATCTTTCTTCTTCTCAGAAATCTGCTCTCAATGAACTTAATTCCGTTCCTAACCTTCTTATTACTAAGGCTGATAAAGGCGGTCAAACAGGCCTTCTCAATAAATCTGATTATATTTCCCACGTTGAATCTATGTTAAACTCTGGTCCATATTCCAAATTAAAAAAGGATCCTTCTACACTGTAAATCGAAATGTCTTAAATTCAGACACTTAAGTGTCTGAAACGGAGTGTTCAGTTTTCAGACATTTTAAAATGTCTGAATTTTTTCAGACACTTTTTGCTTCTGAATTTTAGACACTTCAAACGTCTGAATCGCAGCCATTTTTTTAAAGCATTATACGTAGCCATGTTTGACCACGTTGATCCTGGAAGAATATATGGCCATTATTCTGCCCCCCCCCCCACACACACACAGCCTGATTTTAGGGGCTCCAAAATATGGTATGCAATTTTCATAAAGCTGATAATTGAAATCTTTTTCGACATTGTACTGATTATAATCAATATTTTGAATTTATAGAGTAGAATAAGATTAAAAATTAAAATATTTGTCGCAATACAGTAAAACCTCTCAATAGTAGGCACCGTAGAACCGTGGAATTTGTTCGCCATTCGGAAGTGTCTGTTTTTCTGAGGTAAAAAAATATAAAATATGTGCATGTTGTTAATAAAAAATGTGCTTCTTAAATAGTTGTGTCCTCTATGTAGGAGTGTCCGTTATGGAGATTTTACAACAAAACTTTCATAGGACAATTTTCTTCAGCGAACACTGACCTTTTTCAAGATAAATACATTTTTTTTAACCTCATAAAAGCGAACACAATCGAATAGCAGGCAAATTCAACGTTCCAAAACGCGTTCAATTCGCGAGGTGGCCGCGATTGAGAGTTTTTACTGTATTTATTTTTTTATTTAGTTTTTAATCTAATTCTACTTTTAAAGTTCAAAATGCTGATTATAATCAATACAATGTTGAAACACATTTAAAATGTAAGCTTTAAAAAAAAATCCATATCGAATTTGGAGCACGTAAAATCGTAGGGGGGGGGGTCTGCCCATGCTTTAATCAGGCCCTCCTTCTGGAAAAAGTGCAACCCTGTATTATGATTCAATAAATGTACGTGTCAGTTTTAAGTGCAAAATCTATAGCTATATGCAAATAAATATTTTATAAAATTCTACCTCTTTACTTTGTATTCATTTTTAATTTCAAATTACTTTTTTACTAAAAATAATCAAAAAATCAATATTATATAATTATTTCAAATGAAATATATCTGTATATTTTTACCGCATTCTTACAGTTACGTTAACGGTACATGATTACATGAATTTAAGAATCTAAAAATAATCATTAAAATTTAACAACGTGACTAGAGATAAGGCGAGATCCTTTTTCTAAAACTTTAAGTAAGATTTGTTGACATCAACAAATTTTTTCCTGCTTCAACGTCTACATAGTGACGTCAATTTCCGTTCGAACAATCAAATCGTGAAGCTGTGGTTTTGACTTTTGAATCATTGATGTTGAAAATTAAAAAAAGATTATATGTTGACTATTTTCAGTATATGGCAAATGAGATATTTCTAAAATACTCGGAAACACTAAAATTATAGCAAAGGGAAATCCTTTAATTAGAATGACCGGATTTGATGAGTTTTATCAGTCAAAACATTTTAAAATAAATAAATGAACACAAGTAATTCGCTGTATTAAATGTATGGGGGAACCAATGAATGGAAGGATGTTCGAACTATATTCTTTTTTAAAATTTATGATGTACACACTATGAGGCAGAAGAAAACTTCATTAGACAAGAAAAGCATAAATAATAAATAAAAGCAGCTATTAATAGGAATGTTTACTATAAATGCTTTTGAATTCCAGTACATAACACATAATAAATCTATCAGAAATGTAAAAATCGATGTAAACATTACAAATGCTGCCTCATTAAATGCTTATAAAAATATTGTATACATAAATAAATAATTAAAAAGGGTACTTCAAAGTAATAATTACACCAAAAAATACTATTAAGGTAGTCTTGATGGTAATTAAGAAGTATGAGCCAATCAACAGGCGATGTCACTGCGATTTTTAAAGTAATGGCTACATAAGAAAAGGCTTAGGAAGGTGTAAAATTAATAAATTCAGTAACTGCTAATATACACCATGCAGACACACCAAAATTTATTTTAAAAATAACATTGGATAGAAAATAATACAGAAATATGATTGCAGATGATTTGAAGAGTGGAAATTTAAATATTAGCAAAATAAAATTTTAACATGGAAATACCGTAGGCAAAATGCTTTGAACATATTTTGGCATAACTCAGGAACTAATAAAGCTATAGACTCGTGTGAGGTCTCCATTTAAAGAGAAAACATTCACAGAGAGTTTTTAAATACATAGTTAAGACCCCACTTACCTGGGAAAAGGTCTGATTATTCCAAAAGCACATTCGCCCAGAGGACGTCCGGATTGGAGGCTACGTTAGTATCCGTTAGTTAGGCAGACTTTGATATTTAAAAAATAAAATCCCCTTGCACATCCGGCTAGCTCTGTTAAAAGAATGGAAAATTTCCATCCTGAAAACATAGCCCGCCAGACAACAGTTCTCTTTGCAAATTTGACGAGATGAAGAACACTATATTAGTGTTATAGATAAACATTAATACGGAGTACCACTATGTCGATAGAAATTAAATCCCGGAACTTCACATTCCGCAAAAAACAATCAAGTCAAAATAAATTATTAGTTAAAATGTACGCGTACATAAAAACAAACATTCAGTTTGAATTACAAACGAACATCGAGTTCGAAAGGAAGACGCATGCGCAACTGAGAGTGCCCCCTGGTGAATGCGGAGCGGAGTTACAAAGTGTCTTAAAATTAGACACTTGCAGAATTTTTAGACACTTTTATCAGTTCGTGTACACTATGATCATAGTAAGACACTTAGGTGTTTTAAATTAAGACATCTATTGTGACTGCATTTTCAGATTCAGACACATAAGTGTCTGAAATTCTTTTTCAGTCACATATGTGTCTTAATTTAAGACGCCTCTATTTGCAGTGTACTAAGCATTTATCTGACATCAAGCATGTCATTAAAAATTCTGTCTTTCTTAATGATAACACTAAACGTTTGGTCACCCCTTCTATCGCTAATTGTGCTCGTTTCTATGCTCTTCCGAAGGTCCATAAACCTACTCTTTCCTTTCGCCTTATCGTTTCCAGTATTGGTACTGCTTCTTATAAACTTGCCAAGTTCCTTTCTAAGTTACTCGCTTCTTTATCTTCCACTAACTTTCACACCGTGAAAAACTCTTTTGATTTTGTTGATAAAATTAAACGCCTTTCTCCTTGCAATTATATAATGGTTTCCTTAGATGTTAAATCCCTTTTCACTAACATGCCTGTTCAAGGGGCAATTGATTGTTTGGAAAGAAGGCTGCGCGAATTTCATTACTCTTCCATTGAGATTGATGAAATCCTGCATTTAGTTAGTATTTGTGTCAGGCAAACTGTTTTTCAGTTTAACAATTCTTTCTATTCTCAAACTGAAGGTCTGGCCATGGGTAAGCAACTGTCTCCTCTTTTATGTGATATTTATATGCATTTTGTTGAAGAAAAACTCTTCAGTTTATATAAATTTCCTTTCTGGTTTAGGTATGTTGATGACACTTTCATTTTAATTCCCTCTTACCTTGATCTTTCTAATCTCCTTTCTCTTGTTAATTCTGTTGATCCTTGTATTCAATTTACTCTCGAAGTCGAAGAGAACAATTCTCTTCCTTTCCTTGACGTTTTGGTTTCAAAACACCCAGATCGGTTCTCTACCTCTGTTTATAGAAAACCATTCGCTGTCTCTCTTCCTCCTCATGCTCTTTCAAATCATCCTCCTCAACAAAAAGTGGCGTCCTTTTATACTTTTGTTTTTAGGGCGTTACGCATTTGTTCTGACTCTTCTGCTCTGAATAATGAAATTAATTATCTCAAATCTCTTGCCCTTGCTCGTGGTTATAATCCTTCTTTGATTGATAAAGCTTTGTATAAATTTAATAAGCCTAAACGTCCTTTTTCTGATTCAAATAATCCTCCTAATTTTAATTCTATAATAGTTCTGCCCTTTTATTCTCTTCTCTGTTTCAAAATTGCTAAAATCCTTTCTCGTTTTAACTTTAAAGTTATCTTCAAACCTATGAATAAAATTAAATTCTCTTCTTTAAAAGATCCTGTTCCTACCGAGAACCGGTGGGGTGTTTATTTCATTCCTTGCTCTTGCAATTTAGGTTATATTGGTCAAACAAAGAGAGCTTTAAAATTCAGATTAGGCGAGCATTAGAGGTATATTGCAAATCAAGAAATCTCTAAATCTTCGATTGCTTCTCACTGTTGGTCTTCCAGTCATTGTTTCAATTTCTCCATGACCAAAATTATTTCTTCCCCTGCCTCTCCCTCTCATTTGGATTTTCATGAAGCATATTTTATTTCTAAAAATTCAGCTAATCTTGTCAATGATCTCCAGTCATCTCCTTTCCTATCTCCAGCGTGGAAATTGCTTTTGTAATTCTTTTCCCTTTTCTCTTGTTTCTTTTATTTTTATTTTGTTTAAAAAAAATGGTTCTTTTGTTTTTCTTGTTTTATTCTTTTATATTTCTTTCTTTATTATTATTATTTATATTTTCAATTTACTTCTTTTATTTTATTTTTTTTATTTGTTTATTTATTTATATTTTCCCATTTTTTCTCTATCAATTTCTCTTCTCTCTTTTTGGCAACACCTTTCCCTTTCGCATGTGCCTCTTTCAGGTAGCGCCATCTGTCGCATTCTTTGCAACATTCTTTATCTTCAGTTCATTTTTGAACTTGTTCGCTTGCAGAAACGTGTATGCTGTAGCTGAAGACGAGCTTTTATGTTTTTAGCTTGAAACGCGTCCTGTGTTTTGTTTTTATTTTATGGTGATTTTTTACAAAGTTTTATTATTTTAAATGCATCTTTTATAAGAAATTGACAAACATTGTTCCATTCTTCAGCATATAAATATTAATTTATGTAAATTTCATGCCTTTTCCCATAAAAACGTATAGCTGCGAACAATCCCTTTTTCGCGGTAACACTATTTCCGAATCATAATCCTTACCATATTTAATCGCAGAATTCTGCAATTAATTAGCACTAAAATTAGGCAAAGGTCACTATTCCGAACTAGTGACAGCTAAAGAGTGGAATTATTGACAGCTAAGTATATCCTGATAAATATATTTAAAATTTTTATTTTGCTTAAGAAAATAAAAGCTTTCAATTTTGCGAATAATGTACGAAATATAAATATGCAGAATAGAGTGATGGGGGGTGGGGGGTGGGGGTGTAGGGGGAAACAGTACAGTCGGTTTTACCGGTACCACAAAATATTAGGGCTCCGGTACTTTTCTTTGTTAGAAATTAAGCCCTGTATACATCTATCATATCTATATTATAAAGGACAAACATATCTGTGCGTAACGCATACGTCATTTTGCGACAGTTGGGCCTCCTTTAAATCTATGCTAAGAACAATGCTTTTTTTGTATTTCGTTATCATTTTATTAAATACAAAACTTTCATTTAAAAATGAAACATTTAAATTGATGGCTTTCACTTCTTGAAAAAAAAAAAAAAAAAAAAAACGAAAGGAAAAGTATTAGACACAGATGTCATATACGCATGGGGTACCTAATTGGCGCACAAATGGCATTATTTTGATAGACATGGTAATCCGGCTATTGTTGTTTATTTAATAATAAATGTATATTTACTTTTATTTCTTTTTTAAATTTATATAAATTATTTTGTTCTATAGTAATTAATTACTTTTTTGCTATTTCCTTTTGAAAATAATAGAAAATAATTAAAAAATACTGTACAATGTAGTAGTTATTCCGTCACCCAATTTCGCAAATTATATAAATCGCCAAACCACTCGCCAAATTGTACAGATTGACAAAATTTTTATTTTAAATAACGAAAGAACAAATAAATTAGTATAGCATTAATAAATATAAAAATAAAACGTCGAAATAAAAATCACTTGATGACGTAAACACGTGTAACTTGCTAAAAGTCAAGTGAATGTGACATTTACGATCAAGCATCATTGACATTTAATCTTATAGTTCGCGATAGATTTTTTGTCGACGGGTTAACTAAGTAGTACCAAAAATACATATGTAACTGGTATTCGAAAACGAGGCTTTCGCCAAATTTTCGTAAAAAAAAAAAAAAAAAAATGCCAAACATGCGGTGCGTATATGACATCTGGCGAAATATTAAATTATGTAACAAACCATGACATTTAATTTCAACTTCAAATCAATGTTTTAATTTACCGCTCGAACAATAAAAAAAAAAAATGCTAACTGGCGAGTTGAAAAAAAGGTATTGGCGAGATTTGCACCCGGCTTTTTTTCTTTCGGCACAGATGTCATATACGGCCCCATATTGGCGCGATTTTTTTCTGACGCCAATGTCATATACGCAACGGGTACTTAACTGGCGCCAAAGTATCGTTATTTTGCTTGATATGGTAAGCCGGATGTTGTTGTTTATGCTGTTGATGCGTTCCCCAAATTGGCGTTGGAAAAAAATCGCGCCAATATGACATTTGTTCCAAACTTTCATATGAAAGGCGAAGGGATCAGATCTTATTTGTTTATGGCATTTGATGACTTGAACTATTATAATCTAACAAAAACATAGCTGTGAAAAAAGGGAGCCGAGTTCTGTAAAGACAATGATAAGAAAAGAAGTGATATCTAAGTGGGTGCCAAGTTCAAATAAAATTCACTCAAACTTACTTACTGAAGTATTATAGCATTTTTTTAAATTGTTTAGAAATAAAAATTATTGATGGCATATTAATAATAAATCTAGAACTTGACAAGTTTTTACCTACGAGTCATTTATTTTTAATAATGACATTATTATATCAAATCTTGTTATTTCATGATTGGAAGCCTTAATTTGAGTGAGCTCCTTCCCCTTGAAGGGCGGTTGGATAAAATATATCCCATCTAATTTAACTGCAAATTGCCACATTGACACGAGAATTCAGGACTAAAAAGTTTAATTTTATTAAATACGTGAAAAGAAGCTTTTACCCATTTTGAAATAAATTTGTTTTAAATTTCTGGTGTGATTCAATCATTTCAGCCTTTCACGAATAAAAGTTATTTGCCCCTGAAAGGGTTAAAGGGGTGCAGTCTCTAGAGTGATGACCAAGAACAAGCGTAAGTATATCTGTCTCTTTGTCAGGCATCTTAGTCTGTTTGTATTGAGGTTTCTGGAGGGTGGGTGCTAGAGTGATAACCAAAGACGAGCGGGGGTGTATCTGTGTATTTATTGGTTTATCAAATCTTTAACCTGAGTTATTTGTTTATAATAATAACTATATTAATTTTTTTTTGTAATGTCATTGAAATTAATATTAACATTACCATTTTATTAAGACATGAAATTGATAGGCATAACATTTATCAAAAACTTGCCAAGTTCTAGATTTATTATTAATATGCTATCAATAATTTTTATTTCTAAACAATTTAAAAAATGCTATAATACTTCAGTAGGTAAGTTTGAGTGAATTTTATTTGAACTTGGCACCCACTTAGATATCACTTCTTTTCTTGTCATTGTCTTTACAGAACTCGGGTCCCTTTTTTCACAGCTATGTTTTTGTTAGATATCATTACTTTTTGTAAAGCTACAATATATTTAGACACATTACTTAATGCTTTTTAATGTGTTTACATGTGACTATTTTATTCACCAAGCAACATTCAATTTTAATTTAAATTTCTCACAACAAACTATTTGGCTGTCAATTTGCGGCAGAAATCTATATTTTAATACTGCTAAATTCAATGAATGTTTTGAAACGAAATGTATTGATTCGAAATTTTTAATGTTCCTGAAACAACAATTCCTATTAAATTCCTATATTAAATTTTCCTATTAAATTTCCCAATTTCCGTATATACTCGCCTATAAGTCGACCCCCTAACTTTCGGATGCAAATTTCGGAAAAAATCAAAAACTCGCGTATAAGTCGAGCCCCTAACTTTTTACTTCAATTTTACACAAAATCAAACCAAAGATTTCACTTTCTAATGCGAAAAGTTAGTAAGTAAACAGAAACAAATCATTAATTTTTTTTAAATGATGAATTATTATTATTTGTATATTTTATATATTATTTTTTTATTCATACACATAAAAAGCCACAATTTTTTAGTATTCGAAGTTTTTATTTTTGCTTTTTTTATCTGACTCGCGTATAAGTCGACCCCCCAAATTTGCTTAAAGAAAATTGTCAGAAATTCCTCGACTTATACGCGAGTATATACGGTAAATATCCTATTGATGGGCCTTCTTTTTTGTACTGAAAGTGAAAAATAAATTTATGTGCTTATGCCACGCTATGTTTCATGGATGCAGGCAAAGAGGCAGTGCAGAGGAAGGACATTGCCCCTCCCAGGATTTTTAAATTTAATTAACTAAATATCCTTTTCTCTGATGATTTTGAAAATAACAAGTGGGTAAGTGTGATCACAGATCGCACAGAGGGTTTCGTTTAATATTCCTTTCAAAACACTTTATCCTTTTGAAAAATCTGTTAGTTCCACATTCCGCAACCAGGGGCGCACACTATTCTAAGCAAACTTCTATCCGAACGAAACTCCGTTTTACATACTATCCGTAGTTATATTAGTCGAGGGTATTGAGCCCATAGCACCCGAGATAAGTAGTCGCCCCTGGCGGTAAAAAGTGGAACTAAAATATGTAAGGTTATGGTGCATAATATGAAAGAATGATCAAAGGGGTGTCGGCAAAAGTTGGAAAAGTGCTCCCCGGGCGAAAAGGGCAGAGGATAGAAAAATTGCTTAAAATACACAAGTTAGAGCCCGGAGGAGTAAATAATATAAGACTTTTTGAAAATTTTATGATTTGTCGTGTGGTCTGAGGTATTTAGCTATACGTATGCAAAAAGTCATGTGTCCAACTTAATTAGGGGCTCCCTTAGAAATAATTGCTTAAAATACATATGTGGTAGCTCAAAGGGTTAAGCGTAAGACTTTTTCAAGATTTTATGATTTGTCGCCTGGCCTCAGGTATTCTGCTATAAGTATGCAAAATTTCAAATTTGCAATTTAATAAGGGGCTCAGTTAGAAAGAATTGCTTAAAATACGCATGTGGAAGCCCAAAGGGTTAAATGTACGACTTTTTCAAAATTTTGTGATTTGTCGCATGATGGTGTTCAGCTTTAAGTATGCAGAATTTCACGCCTCCAACCTAATTAGGGGCTCACTTAGAAAGAATTGTTTAAAAACACAACATGTGGGAGCCCAAAAGGTTAAATGTACAACTTTTTCAAAATTTTATGATTTGTCGTTTGATGTGAGTTGCTCAGCTATAAGCATGCAAATTTTCACGCCTCCAACCTAATTAGAGGCTCACTTTGAAATAATTGTTTAAAATACACATGGGGGAGCCCAAAGGGTTAAATGTACGACTTTTTCAAAATTTTATGATTTGTCGTTTGATGTGAGGTGTTCAGCTATAAGTATGCAAAATTTCACGCCTCCATCCTAGTTAGAGGCTCACATAGTAAGAATTGTTTAAAATACACATGTGGGAGCCCAAAGGGTTAAATGTACGACTTTTTCAAAATTTTATGATTTGTCGTATGATGTGTGGTGTTCAGCTATAAGTATGCAAAATTTCAAGTCTCCAACATGTATAGTTTCTGAGAACGGGCTCTGTGACGTACAGAATATCTCAATTTGTTGATTTTCTGTAAGCAAGTAAACTCAGATAAACCCCCAGTAAGTAGATAGGTTTACAATGGAAGTCTATGGGAATTTGGCGAAATATTCGAGATATCGCCAAGGTGGCGTCACTTTTGGCTACTAATTTTGGTCGCCAAATTTGGCGATATATCGCCATGTTGGCGAGAAACTTGGCGGTATTTGGCGACAGAACAGCGTCCCCTCCTACGGCAAATTAAAATTTCGCCTAATAGACGTAATGTTAAAGTAAAAATGGGCACCCCCAGGTGGGTAATTCATCGATTTTCACAATTTTTTTATTTTTTTCCTTAGTTTTATAGTGCAAACGAACTTCGCAACAAATTTGAAGTCTGTAGCTGCAGTAGATATACGAGATCTTTTTGATGAGTGAGTCAGTCAGTCAGTCAGTGGTAAAATTATCGATTATCAGACATTTTCATATGTCATTATCTCGGAAACTAATTATGCGTTATTTATAAAATTTCGGATTTTAGGTAATTAGGGTAGCCTTACTACACATTTTGTATAACAAGTACCTAGGTCTCATAGATTTTCAGTAGTAGAGCATCCAAATTTAACGAAAACAGCTTGAAATGGTTCGTGTAAATAAGACACGGCTATGTCAGGCGAACTTGGCTGACACACTGCCGTGTGTCTAGATATAGATGAAATGATGGGAACAGAATAATATTTGGCGACTTATCACCTGTGCCTGGATAATAATAAAGTATCAAAATGGCACCTAGCGTATAAAAAGCAAAGTGTTCCGCCCGGAACTGTTGATGATAGTCACACGATTTAGGCTATTGTTATAGAGATTGTTTTAAAATATCGGTTGACAAAGACTCTGAATGCTTAATTCATTTTATTTTAGCTTCTTTTCAAATGTTTAACTGATCCTCTTTAATCAAAAACGAAAACAACCATTGGATGTCTTAACAGCAACTGATTCTCCGTTAAATTTTTGCAATCAAAGGGAATTGAATGGAAACCCGTTTACAGGGAGATCTGCACAGCTTTTTCAGTATAATTTAATCTTCTCTAATATTTTTAAAACCCATTAGATTTTTAGATTTTCAGATTCTGCGGTGTCTGAACGGGGGTTGGCGAGCGTAGCTTGCAGGGGGCAGAGCCCCCTAGTATATATATATATTTTCATCGGGGGCGACACTAAATTCTGAAAAAGCAGAATTCCTGTTTTCTAGTATTTACTTGTTTATTTACTTTTTCATTACACTTAAAATGCTAATGTTTTTTAGACAGTCATTACTGTTTTTTTTAAAAATTATGATAACTTTTTTTACGAAATGATTTTGTCGGAAATTAACAAATGATAAAATAGAATAGCATTTTGCGTGAAAATGAAGTTAACCGTGACTTGTTTCAATTTTACAAGAAATCTTTCGGGGCAATACAACATGAAAATTACAGGCAAAAATGAAAAAGAATACTAAATTAGGCTGGTATTTAAGGTTAAAATCATTTCAGCCAAACTGCTTTTTATATAAACTATTTTGTGATCACTGTTAATCTTATTATGATACTAAGGAGAAAAGTATTTACAACAGTTAAACACATTTACAAGTTAAATGCTACATTTTAACCTTCTTTAACAGTTGCACTCAATTTATTGTGAAGTGAAGATTTGGTCATTTAAACACGAGAAACTCAGATAGAGAAAAGCTCAGATCCGACGTGGTTTCAAATGTATATACTTTTCGAGAACAAATTAGAATCTATAAGCTTTTTAGCTAATTCAGTTATGGCTGTTCTCAACTGCTCTGCTCAACAAGTGAAAAACGTTTTGACACATTTACAAATTCATTTTTTAACGGAAAGATATAAAATTGGAATGCCTGCGACTATGGAAGCGATATGAAATCGAACTGTGTTTTCCATCTTTCGATAAATAAATTACATATTGAGTTTTAAGCGATTTTGATCACGTGACAAAGACTTTTTTTCCACCCTTGCTTGAGTGGTTATTCTTCTTTCGCGCGGAAATTGGATTCAAAGCACCCACTTTGACAACATTTTCTGAAAGAGCTATTGCGTTGGCAAAAAAAAAAAAAAAAAAAAAAAAATCCCGAAAAAATAAAACCGCTCGATTACATAGTTTCTGAACAACAACACCTGCTAGTTTCACGCATTTCCAAACAGAAATAAATAAAAACTTATGTCATAAATTTGCCCTTTTGGATTTGAGAACAGCCTTTATAGAAAAATAATGAAGGCAAACTAATTTTCACAATATATACTTTTTGAAGCACACAAATTTTATTAATAAATTTAACCCAAAATATTTTATACTAATAATTTATAAGTTCATGTTTTACCTCTTTTAAGATTTACGTAGGGAATCGTGTAGTCTTTTCATTATTTGCTGCTTAATTTTGTGAAAGTCGCCTATACTCCGTGGTCGAAAGCAAGGGCGGATCCAGCTCACCATTTAGAGGGGGGTCATGGATTTACTTTTTTGGGTGGGAGGGGATCACATCTTGTTATGAGAATTTTTCATATTGAAAGCTATTCTCAAATCCAACTAACTACTTTTCTGATACTTTCGCGAAGTCATTTTCATTCGAAATACAAAAAATTTGCATTGATATTCGTAAAAATATAAAATTTACCAATTTTGTTCAGATACCAATAAATGAAAGAGTTTCCCATTTTCTTATAAAGGCAAAGATTCATTCAGAAAATGTTGTCAAAGTTAGCATTTTTAGTTAAGTTTTACGAGTTGGCAGCCACAGAAATGTCGTTACAAGCGAACAATTGGCTGTCACTGCCGGAAATTCAGTTTAAAAAGTCTAACAATTGTCAACGATTCAATATGGGAAAAATTTGTATTAAATTTTAGAGGTAACTAAACCGTACACATTCGCAGCTATGTGATTCTATTAGTGTGATGAAAATTGCAGGTGTAACCTTTTCTTTCTGCTTAAACTATTAAATAGTTTTTTTCAATCGAACCTATACCTCTGCCCTCTGGGACGGATCATTTTCTTCTGATGTACTGATGGCTTATGGCCCTTTTTTTTCCATTCTGACCAGAAAATCAGAGTTTTAACTTTTGCGACTGTTCTTTCACCTTCACCTAACAATTCATTTATAATGGCTGTTTCATAATAATGGAAGCCATCAGTCCATCAGAAGAAAATTAACTCGGTTAAAGCGGAAGCTCGGTTAAGCGGAACTTGAATAATCGGAACTCTACTGTATATTTCATTTTTAAAATGATCTTTAGAATATTTTTATTGATGTTCAGAGGGGGGTCATGACCCCGTGACCTCCCCCTTGGATCCGCCATTGGTCGAAAGGCTCTTTAGGAAACTGAAAATGGCAACAGCCAGAAAGAGAGAGAGACTATGTAATCTTGGATGTGTTCGAAAAAGTCGCTGGTGAAATATGTAATCCTGAAGCGTATTATTAAGTTATATTATGTGTGTGTGTTGTCACTGTGTTCGTCAACTGTACATAGAATAAACGTATTTAACCGGATCACTGCATTTCTTCTGTTTTTCCTCATCAACATCATGGAACTCGAACCGGCCATGAAAATGGCGCAGCCGAAAAGGATGATAATATCCATCTTCAGTGTTACTGCTGCATAAAATGTCATCGTGGAATATTGGGATTAACAGCATTGTGGATACTAAGTGAAGAAAGTTGTGTCCATAATATTTAATTGACATCAAAGAGAATTCGATAACTAGCCTGGCTATCATAAAGGTATTTTTTTTTATTCCATCGAGAGCTTAGTTTAAATATATATTATTAAAATGGTTATTTAAAGTGCATATAGTAAATATACGTCAAAACAAAAGGTTAATATTTATTCAATTAATAGAATAAATATGATTTTTTTTCAGTAATTTAGTTTGAAAAGTAAATAATTATTGATGTTGCGCTGTTTCGTAACGCTTAAGAATTCCATTTTGGTTGTATATTTAACATGCGTAGTAATATGAATGCAGAGTTATTAATTACGGTTGCTAAAATTCATTAGAACTGTGTTTTATAAATAATTATATTTAGCATGAAAGTTTAAATTTTGTTATTTAATAAATATCCTCTAGTTATTGTTGTTTGTTTTTTTAAAAAAGTAAGAAAAAGAAACATAAAAATGAGTTCCAATTATCGTATTTAAAATTTCATAATAGGTTTGTCAAGCTATTTATTCGTTGAGAATAAAAGGGAAAAAAAGTGTGTCAGCTAAGTTAATTATCGTTTGGGAAAAAGAAAAAAAAGAATTGATCTATTTGCAAATGTTTTTATTTTATGATTAGATTAAAAAGCGCTATTTTCAAAGTATGTAGAGGAAGTAATAGTTTTTTTTTGTTTTTTTTTTTTGTTACGTATTATTCTGGAATTCTTTGAAATGTTTATATTATGACTTCTTCAGATTGAATTATGAAATAAAATTTGAGTAATCTCTGTTCAGTGAAACTGAGAATGATTAATTCGTTCTTTATTTGATTATTGTGGATTTGGTTGTTTATTTTTGTTGTTGTTGTTGTTGTTTATTTTCGATTTACGAAGTGAAAGAAAGTATAGAGATTTTATTTGAGTTTCAAATCAAGATAAACGATAGATTTTCATATCTTGAGTACAATTTAATTTAATTAAAAGGTGTTAATTTAAGATTGTGATTTATAAATATTTGGTTCGTTTTAAAATATAATTTAATAAGAGATAAAAGTGTTAAATGAAAAACAAGATACTGTATTATATATTTTTGAAGGAAGTATTTAGAAATTAATACGCAAAGCATTTGCAAATTCTTGTTTTGTTAGAACATAAATGTTTTATTTATTTTTTAACTTGACATATAGGCAAAAGTATATTTTCAGTATTGCAAGAATTGTTTTCTGGATATATTTTTTTTTATTGTTGTGCAAATGTGTTTTAATTTCTTCAGTAATACTAATATAAGTATTTAGATAAAATAAGTTTCATTCAATTTGAGGGCTTATGTACAAAATGATGTCCAGGTTTAAATTAATTTTGGTTTAAGGCGTTCTTAGGGAAAGTTCCAGTTATGGTAGAGACAATGTTTGAATATTGCTGATTGCTTCGACTTTTGAAATTTGTTTTTTCAAACATGGCTTGTTTAAGGGTGTTCTCAAATCGAAAAGGGCAACATTCTGACATAAGTTTTAATTTATTTTTATTCGAAAATGCACGAAACTAGTTGGTGTTGTTGTTCAGAAACTATGTAATTAAGCTGTTTTTTTTTTAATTTTTTTGCAAATGCAATAGATCTTTCAGAAAATAATGTCAAAGTCGGCGTTTTGAACCAAATTTCAGCGCGAAGGTAGAAAGAGCACTCAAGAGCGGGCGAAAAACGTATTTGTCACGTGATCCAATTCGCTTATAACTCAATAGGTAATTGATTGATCAAAAAATGAAAAAAAAAAACAGTTCAATTTCAAATCGCTTCCATGACCAGGCTTTCTAATTTTATATCTTTCCGTTAAAAAATGAATTTGTAAATATGCCAAAATGTTTTTAGCTTGTTGAGCAGAGCAGTTAAGAACAGCCTTAAGCAAAGGTAGTAAAAAAGAAGATTTACAGCAAGTGGCGATTAAGCTTGGAGTTCAGGATGTCAAAAATTTAAAAATTGCAGATCAGAAAAAGGCTATACTAGAAGTGGAAGAATATGATGAAGATTTTGTTAAGGGATTTTTGAGTTCTGTGATTGAGGATAGGAAAAAGAAAGAAGAGAAGGAAGAAAAAATACGTCAGGAAGAGAGGGAAGAAAATAGACGTCAGGAAGAAAGGGAAGAGAAAATATGTCAAGAAGAAAGGGAAGAGTGAATAGCCAGGAAAGCGAAAGAACATGATCTTGAAATGAAAAAACTGGAACAATTACAGAAATTTCCGGAACAAAGAAATGAATCAAAAGTTGAAATAGCTCCAAAAATTCAATTAGCACATATTGTCCTTAGACCAGAAACTTTGAAAGCTAATGTAGAAAATCAAATACAGGAATTACTAAAGAAAGATCTTATAGAATCTTCTTCTGCGGAGATAGTGTACCCATTGGTGTGCGTAGCTAAAAAGGACGGAAAAATCAGACTGTGTGTAGATTATAGAGAGTTAAACGCTGCCACCAAGATCTCCCCTTTTCCTATGCAGAATTCCCAGAACCTAAAATTTAAAGCTGGTTCAGCGAAATATTTGACATCGCTAGATATTTTAAAGGGATATTGGGAAATCCCGCTCGAAGAGACTAGTCGAGAATTGACCTGATTTGAGTCACCAAAAGGCCAGTACCAATGGAAAATTATGCCTTTCGGATTGTCTGGAGCTCCGGCTACTTTTCAAAGAACAATGAATCAGACCTTGGGACCGCATAGTGATTATACAGAAAGTTTCCTTGATGATATTATGATTTTCCCTGCTAACTGGGAAGACCATTTGCATCATATAAGAGAATTTCTGGAAACTTTAAAATCTCTGAATTATTCCGCTAACTTGACAAAATGCTCCTTTGCAGCATCTGAAGTCTGATATTTAGGGCATATCGTGGATTCAGGCAAACATGGACCTATTCCCGAGAAGCTAGAAGTAATAAAACATCTCAAAGCTCCCGAAACGAAGAAAGGACTAAGATCCATATTAGGTCTATTTAACTACTACAGAGAATATGTTCCGCATTATGTTAACCTTGCAAAGCATCTGACCAGAAAAACCGTTCCAAATGATATTCCATGGTCGGAAGATGCTAAAAAGTCGTGCAATAAGTTAAAGGAAAGTTTATGTGAAGTTATAAACCTTTATATTCTAGACATTTCCAAACCGTTCGAAATAAACACCAATGCTTCCATATCGGGTATTGGCACCTGTTTAATGCAAAGGGGCAAAGACGGCATGTTAAAGCCCATAATCTTTGCCTGTCAAAACTTTACTCCAACTCAATCAAAGTGCAGCACAATTGAAAGAGAAGCATATGCTGTAATCTGGGCACTTGGGAGATTCGAAATGTGGACTTATGGAACCACAACCACCATAATATTGCATACGGATCATAATCCCCTAAAATACTTAACAGAGGTAACTCCTAAGAACGCTCGATTACACAGATGGTCGTTTGCACTATCTCGCTATCAGGTTTCTATTACTCATAAACCAGGAAGTTTTAAAGCAATAGCAGATGCTTTATCTCGCATTTATAAGTAGAAAAAAAAATCTATATATGTATATATGTTGTATTATTTCATTATTACACATTGTATCATGTGTATTTGTAATATCTATAGTTTTAGTATTTAGTGTATAAGAATTTATATATGTAAGTAGTTTAAGTAAATGTCCTTGATTGGACGGGTAAAGGACTAGAACTTTTTAAAATATGACTTTTGATAGTACTTTTTAAGAAAGACTTTTGTTAGGATTTTTAAATGTAGTTTCACAGTGTGGGACATCGTCCAACATGTGGGAGGGAAGGTGTTAAAGTTGCCTATACTCCGTGGTCCAAAGACTCTTTAGGAAACTGAAATTGGCAACAGCCAGAAAGAGAGAGAGAGAAAGACGATGTAATCTTGGATGTGTTCGAAAAAGTCGCTGGTGAAATATGTAATGCTGTAGCTTATTATTAAGTTATATTATATGTGTGTGTGTTGTCAATGTGTTCGTGAACTGTACATAGAATAAACGTATTTAACCGGATCACTCCATATCTTCTGTTTTTCATCACCAACATTATGGAACCTAAACCGGCCATGATAATTTTTTTTAATGGATTTAAGGGATAATTTCATTGATGATATTGCAACGGAGGATGCAACTATGCAAACTACAAACAAATACACAATGATTTGTTTCAAAATTCCAGAATTTTGCTGTAGGAAATAAAACTTGAAATAAATATCTCCTAAAAAGCTTTACATATTATTAATTAAAAACTTATTTTTATTAAATAAATCAAGATTGAAGGATGAATAAAATTCACGATCATTTCTAGTTCAATGTGAATACTTCAAAATTAATGCCAAATGACAATGTATGTGCATATCCATAGCTAACAACTGAAATTAAACAAGCCTTTGCCTCTAATATTCTGTTTAGGTGAGAAATGTAACTATATTTTTGAAATTATTGCACATAATTTTATTGTAAGGAAGGATGCATGAAAGTCTTGTAATAGTAATTTAAACATAATTTCTTTTAAAAAGCATAATTTTTCTTCGCGAAAACTTTTATTGAAAAATTTTTTCCAATGAAATTTTATTTAAATATGAAGGATTTTTTTAGAGAAAAAATACATTATTGGATGAATAATTTATTAAACAAAAACATAATTTGAAGAACAAATAAAAATAAACAAAATTTATTTCCTACATTGTTTAAGCCCGAGAAGGGGCATATATTAATATATTTCATTCAATTAGTAGTTCTACACTTAATGTTAAATTTTTGTAACAAGTACGTTAAGCCAATTGAAGATTAAAAAATAAAAATAAAATTCGTACAATATTTAGAACACCCAAAAAAATTAGATTCCGTTCTCATGAAATCGAAATAAATCTTAAACATCTTCCTTTTTTAATTGAAAATATTTGTATTGCAGATTTTGTATTATGTTTATGACGACTGAACATAAAATGCATGCAAAGTACAAAACTTTAAAAAAAAGTCTAAGATTTATTTCGATTTCATATGAACAGAACCTAATTTTTTAGGACGTTTTATGTATCATATTGTATGAATTTTATTTTTATTTTTTAATCTTCAATTGACTTAACTTACTTGTTACAAAAATTTAACCTCAAGTGTAGAACTAATTGAATGAAATATATTCATATCTGCTTCTTCTCGGGCTTAAACGATGTAGGAAATAAATTTTGGTTTTTTTAATTTGTTCTTCAAATTATTTTTTTGTTTAATATGTCAAGTTTTTTAATAACAACTGCAATCAGACGAACTCATTTCAAAATTAATGGAGGGTATCATCATCAGGCTTTGATATATGCGGTATTGCATCATAGTGTGTGATGCAGTTTACCAATGTATAATTCAAAATATTTCACCACTGCAGTAACGCAGGTTGCTGTAGTTTGGGCAAAAACTTCCAATCTGTACGTAAATAATCTATAATCAACACATAAAAAAAATTAATTTCACTTAAATTTAGACACCCTAATATTTCCCACTCAAGAACGATAGGAATAGAAAAATAAATTGCGTTGAATTCTTACAGCTAATATTTAACAATATTATAGCTGTGATACCGTAAAAAAAGAAAAAAAAAAGAACGAAGATGTGATGTAAACACAAGAGAAAATTATTACCTAAATTTAACTTGAAATGTAAATAGTTCCCATGTTGAAAAAAAAAAAAAAAATTAAAATTTAAGTTAATTCCCCACTAAGTTCGGTACCTGCGTAAAAATAGCTATCCATTATAAACTTTTTAATAAAACAAACTTTACCAAAGCGAAAACTTCGGAAAATGTCTTTTTTATTTCCACTATGACGCCATATTCATCTTTTTAATTCTTAAAGAAAAAAAAAAAAAAAAGCTTTGAGGCAAGCATTTTTACACTTTAAATATGATATCATTAGAATGAGTAAAGAATAAAAAAATTATGGCATCAGGGACAAAAAGGTGGGCAGAAAAAAAAAAATGAAAAATTTATGAGATCCATAGGCTTTCTATGTTAAATTTACATTGTGAAGTGACACCAAAAATAAATAAGTATTACGCTGCCACGCAACACTTAAATTTATTACTTTTGAAAAATAAATGAAGATGTTGCGAAATGTAATTGCAAAAATTAGGCGTAGCACGTAATTGTATAAACGTGTTATGTTAATTAAAAATCAAATAAACAATTCACAAACTATCAATTTTCATCAAATATATTTTAAATGTGTTATCTATCTACATTATAAAGGAAAAGCGTGTCCGTGCGTAACGCTGACGTCATTTTGAAGGTGGCAACATCAAACGATTAAATTTAACTTTTACTGGATTTTTTTTTTTTTTTTTTTTTTAATTTCTAAACATAGCAACTTTTAAATTTTTACACGTCGAATAAGGGGAAAAAATGTACTTTCAAATGAAATTTGTTTGAAACTGGAATCTCAAATTAAAAAAAAAAAATGTATCGCTATTTATTAAATTTTTGTTGTTTTTAAACTAATTTTCAAGCATGATTTTCTTAAAATCTGTGGATATAGCGTGTCTAGCCATCTTTGGCGATTTCTTCGACTGATGTTAATTCCTGGCACGGGCCAGTACGAAAGTATCGCTTTTAATAAATTTCAAAATTTTATTTAAATTCGTAATTGCAATCATTTTTCATATAAAAATGATTGTTGGTGTTGTTAGTGGAAAATCTAAAAAATATATATTAAATGTAAAAAATCTATTTTAGTTAAAAAAAAAAAAAAAATACATATGTTTTGCACCTGTATTTTGTAAACCGGGACGACCGGGTTGAAACTCCTTGTAATTTTAAGGACATAACAACATTTTAAAGACATTATGTTATAAGCTCTTGGAATCCATCACTAACTGAACTCTGATTTACGCGAAAAATATCATTAGTTCTATCGAATCCAATTAAAGTCCTTTTTAGTCTTCAAGAATCTTTCAAGAATAGTTTTGTCTCTCAGACTTCACATTCTACAATGACATCTGTCTGCGACATATAGGATGAAGGAATACATCATTTATCGTCTGTTAAGCAACGCTGCATACTGGAGAAGAAATTTTCACATAAAAATCAACACATGTTTTACTTTTAATACATCGTGTCTCCAAAATTCCCTGCTAACCAATGAAGCATGATGATGTGCGCCTTGAGGTGATACGTTTAAGTATCAGTCTCCTGCTGCTTTATAAATTGTTCCATAGAACCAGGTGTATGGTAGGTATACACCATAGGGAGTCTCCCCATATAGCAATCGTCATAAAAGAGCCCCTCTAAAAAAGTTTGTGATATGATGCTTATAGTTGTTCTACCAGACGTAAAGAATTGCTCTTTCACTGGATTATATATTAGCCGGTGTTGTTAAATAAAAAGTTAAACGTAACCACAACATGCTTTGAACTGGAGAGGGAATGGCCTAGGGATATTATGTAGGGAATATTTTTGAAATAGAAATTTTAGTGATCGGTGTTACGTATCTCTTTTGTTGTTGTCTATAAAAGCAAAATTAGGGGGCCGTTCTAAATAGTTCTAACATCTTTTCTGATCTACACACAATGTTTTCAGATGGTTGAAAGTCAATGAACAAGATTATGTACAGATTCAAGAATCATCTAGAAGATATTCATCTTGGATAATAATAACAATAATAATAATAATAATAAAATGCAACAATTATAATTTCACAAAAAAAAAAAAAAAAAAAAAAAAAAGTGTTCTGAATTTTAATTACTTGCAATTTTCAAGCTTTAAGGTCTTATATAAGTTTCACACGACAATTAGTTACTGTGAGTAACTTTAATATGGTATATTGACTTTTTAAACATATTTTTAAAATAATGAATATGCTAAGTTTCGGATTTTATTTTAAAGTTTAGTTCATCTTTATGTAATCTAACGACTTTAACAAATTAGGATATGTACTTCTCTCTATATATGTATTTTTTTCAAAAACAATAGTGATGAAAAGCTTTGATTTATTATTTAAAATTTAGTTTTAAACAACAAAAAATAAGATTAAGTTTCTTAAATTTGGAAATAAGGTGCTAAATGTTTCAAATCAGAGTTGAAATATATAGGTAACACGGTGACAGTTTAGCATACATAAATTTTTAAAATATGATGGCATTTTTAAAAAATTATTTGTCTCATGTACCAATTCAAATGCAAACTTATTTATTTAAGGCTGTCCCAAGCGTCAACTTTCTGACATAAGCTTTAAATCATTTTTGTTCGGAAACGCATGAAACAAGAAGGTATTGTTATTCAGAAACTATGTCATCGAGCTGTTTTTTCTGAATTCTTGTAAACGCAATAGATCTTTCAGAAAATACTGTCAAAGCGGGCATTTTGAACCAAACTTCCAAACGAAAGAAGAAAATCCAGTGAGTAAGGAGATAAAAATGCCGTGTCACGTGATCAAAATCGCTTATAACTCAATACGTAATTTATTGTTCAAAAAATGGAAAACACAGTTCGATTCCCAATCGCTTCTAGCCCTCCGAGCGTCTTGCAAAAGGGTAAAATTGTGATGTTGTTTTCTTTGCATTTTGTTTTAAATGCTAATAAAATATGATTCTTTCAACATTATAAAAAAAAAACTTAATTAAAAATATGAATGTAATCCTTAAGAGTATTAATAATTCTTCAATGTATTTAAAATTCCATAAATCTATAGAATTATGCTATCTTAAATATTGCTTGTATTGCTGTGAAACCTGGAGCTTAGTGAACGGAATAATACGCCCCAAACACTTAGAGGGCTAGGGTCAGGCTTTCTAATTTTATATCTTTCCGTTAAGGGTGTTGTTCTCAAATCCAAATGGGCAACTTTCTGACATAACTTTTAATTTATTTTTGTTTGGAAATGCATGAAACTAGCAGGTGTTGTTGTTCAGAAACTATGTCATCGAGTTATTTTTCCGTTTTTTTGCAAACGCAATAGATCTTTCAGAAAATTATGTCAAAGTGGACGTTTTGAAATGAAGTTCCCGAAGAAAGCAGAAAAACCAGTCCGTGAAGGGCGAAAATCGTGTTTGTCACATGATCAAATTCGCTTCTAACTCAATAGATAATTGATTGATCAAAAAATGGAAAAAACAATTCAATTCCAAATCGCTTCCATGGCCAGGCTTTCCAATTTTATATCTTTCCGTTAAAAAATGAATTTGTAAATGTGTCAAAACGTTTTGCGGTTGTTGAGCACAGCAGTTGAGAACAGCCTTAAGAAATATTACAAGTAAGCTGGAATAGAACAAGAGACATGTTTTGATATTTTTCACCATATGTATTTGAAACAAACTAAATAAGCTAATCAAAACTTTAAAAAAGTCACCGATTCTTGAAGAGAATATCAATTTTATTATTTAACATGTAATGGGTGCAACCATAAATTTCAGATTTTTTTTTATTTATTGAAGTAGTCATTTAAAAGCTTAAACAAGTTCCAAGATATAAATCTATTTAAGCATGAAGAAAAATCACACTAACACCTTTAAAGATTATTTAAATATCAAGCAACTAATATGCTACACAACTACGACCCCCGAAGTAATGCTGCATGTGAAAAATACTTCTAAATTTTTTTAAATAAAGAAACGGCTCCCAAAATTTAGATGGGTGCTCATTCGACCGATTGCGACGTTGGTACACAGGGAGAGGGCCCGTGTTGTGGTGGGACCAACAGGGCCCTAAAGAAAGAACTCCTGCCAGCGAACTATGCTTGACAAGCGTTAAGACTACACACTATAGCTGCTGACATCTTGTTGGGCAACTGAGGGGACTCCCCCTTTAAAAAAATGGCATTTATTGACAATGCAATCACCCTTCGCTAACTCCACATTCAACGAAATATTATTCCATCTATTCGTATCACGATTTTTGAGGCTATACTTTTTTTCCCTTATTTTTATCGTGTATTTGTGGCGCAAGTCATAAATCATTTGGTAAAATGACACCCTTCCTGAAAGCAGATATTCTGTTCTTTTTTTAAGTGGGCGGATACGGTGGTAAAATTCAAAATGAGACTTGCGTCAGATACACTGATTCATGTTTGTCTGTTCAGTGTAAAAAGAGCGATTTTTCTCCGCATTGATATGGTTGTAGCTCCTTCTGTAAGATTTCAAGCTTTTGAAACAGAAAGCATTTTAATTAATTAACCACTTAAGTGTCTAATTTTTGGCCGTCAAGCTCATTTATAACGGCTAATTTTAATACGGTAAACAAATAGAAAAATTAACAATGTATTTTTATACACATGCGGATTGTTTTATATTTTAGGTTTTTTTTTTTTTTTTTTTTTTTTATAACTATATCCGTCATAACCACTTAAGTTGTTTATGGACAATTTTCGATATCAGTAAAAAGAATTTGGATGCCGAGAATTAATAATGATGTTCTACTAGTACTATAAAATGGAGCTAAATATATTACATCATCTCTTCTTACTATTTCATCAGTGATTTCGAATTCAACATCATATGGTAATAATGCCTAATTTGTGGTAATTAATGCCTCATTTATAAGAAACTGGCAGCCTTCGCCCGCTACGCTGGTCGGTTTTTCTAAACAAATCTTGAACCAGACGGAACATATCTGTGAATTTGATCATGCATTTGAAAGCAATATGGACATTTACCTGGAATGCTCATCCGAAATGCTACAAATGATATGGATGTCATTATGCTATTACAGTCAAACCTGTCTATCTCGAAACCTGCCTATGTCGAAAACATATCTATATCGAAATTCTCAAATTTCCCTGCATTTTCATTCAAAAATCAATGTATTTTCAAAACTTATCTCAAATTATTTTTTCTCCAAACCTGTCTATCTCGAATTTTCGAAAGAAACTCCACTTTTTAATTCAAGATCCGATCTTTTTTATGAGTAACAAACAATCCCACCGTAGCAACAATAAACGTGCAGCTCTCATAAGAACCTTTCTTCAAAAAAGAACGTTACGGTAAAATTTCTACCACCGAATACAACTTCAAAACTTCAACCGTTAGATCAAGGGATTATGAAGAGTTTTAACCCCTTAATTCTCGCTCCCGTCATATTCACGGGCTGTGTCTTTCTTTAGATTTATTCAGATTTGTTTGATTCCTACCAGTTTTATAAAATAGTGGAATTGGCTTTATAATGGTATCATTTTACCTATCATTGTGGGCATTAAATAAGGTGAATATTTCTTTTTCGAAAAAGTGGTGCCAATAAGCAATTTGAATTTTTAAACCGTAATTTAATGCGACCGTTAAGGGGTTAAAGTTTAATATAAAAATAACTCGTTCGAAAACTCATTAATGTAATTGCAGATGGTACAAAACTTCCAAGCATAACTGTTTGTGATGTTATGAGAATGACAGAATATGCTTGGAAATGTGTCACGGGAAAACTATAAAGAATTGTTTTTAAAAAGCTGGATTTGAGCAATCATGCACTGTCGGAGAACAACAGCTAAAAGAAACAGAAGAACATCTGGCCGAGGAAAGTGATGAAAACTCCAATGAATGGATGATTATCAGAGATGAACTAAATATTGATACTTCATTTAAAGATTTTATAAACGTAGATGAATCACTGATAATAAGGAGAACATTATTAAGTGATTGCGAAATTTTAGAAAATGTTCGAGGGATTTCTGATGATGAAGAGGAAAATGATAATGAGAATGACAAAATTAACATAGAAAGAGTTGTTACACCAAAAGAAGCAGAAAACACCGTTGAAACACTGAGAATTTTTCTTGGATTCCAGGACAATATTGACTAGGATTGCTTCTCTGCTGTTCTAAAACTGCACAAAAATTGTCCGATCTAAAAAAGTTTTTCATAAAACACTCCTAACGTATTACTTTTCGTATGTAAATAAAACTTACTATTTTAAACATCCAGTCTTTTATATTTAGTGTAAAGAAATTTTCTTAGTATGTTTGTATAAAACCTGTATATCTCGAAACCCGTTTATCTCGAATTTTTTTTGGCTCCCAAGAGATTCGAGATAGACAGGTTTGACTGCATATCATCTATTGAGACACAAAATTTGGGATGTTAAAGATCCACTTGTTTAGTTGATCCTTTACTGTAGGATTTGGTAAAGTACGATAGAAAAATATGTAATATACTAAAACTCTAAAACACTTTCTCTGAAAATTTATCAATGCAATTCTGATCAGAATCCGTCCGATAGAACCTATTAAAAAGGCTAAACTTTCATAACTGGTTTCACCTGATTCTGGAACGTTTAGCCAAAATTCTACAACCAAGCAACCTAGAACGATATGTGTTTTATACTAAAATATTCTCTGAAAAACTAACTAACCGAGCAAGTCCCATTGAAATCCACTTAGCAGAATCTTTTAAACTGGCAAATGTACCAAAAGCTTCCCTAAAATATGTCTAATTAACAGTTTAAGTCCCATCAAAATCCATTCAGCAGAACCTTTAAAAAAGCCAATCTTTCATAATCGTGTTCATCTAATTTTGAATTTTCCCGCATAATTATTTAACTAAGCAACGTAGAACAATATGATATACTAAAATCTTTTCTGAAAAATTATCTAACAATGAAAGTCCCATCAAAATCTATTCAGCAGAACTCAAGTTCTAAGCAGCCGAAACGAAATTTCTCTTTTCATTTCATATATATTATAGGTAGTTAAATTTAAATATATATTTCATAATCGCGTTAACCAGATTATAGAACTATCAGGGATCTATGGGTAGATCTACGTTATTCTCTGAATTTTTTAAGAAACTCTGCACACCTTCCATAACTATAGGATATATATTCTCTAGTATATACTCTCTGCATATAGCGTACATGCTCTAGTTTTTTTTACTACACCACTGAGAACTTTCCTACATAGCATCAAAATCCATTCAGTTGGAGTTTAAATAAAAGGTAATCTTTCATAATCGGGTTCACCTAGTTTTAAAACTGTTGTAGCTATCACTAAGCAACCTAGACTTTTTTTTTTTTTTTTACATTAAAACACTTTTAAAACAAATTACCTAACTAACAGTGTAAGTTCTACAAAATTCTGTTCAGTAGAACCTGAGTTATATCCAATCGGAATGAAATAAGTATTTGAGTCTTATATATAAAGTAAATGATAATGAGTAAAAATGCAAGTGCTAGTATTTGCGATTTAAAAAATTCTGTTGGCAAGATTTGTTGCCCGGCTAACATAAAATTACCCATTTTTTTCTTTTTATCCAGGAACAAATGACAAATTGCAAAATATTTTTTCAATTTACACCTTTGAAAATGAAAACATTTTTAAGCAGTACAAACATTGCTTTCATATTTAAATTAAATATTTCCGTTTTACAATATTCATTTCTTATTAAACCTTTTTTCTTTGTATTTTAAATAAAATCAGTAACGGTTTTTAAATTTTTAAGTCATACCAACACCGTTGTAGCCAAGCATAATAATTAGAGCAAAATGAAATGAAACATTTGAAAAAAAAAATGTTGATCCGAAAATGAGCATTTAAAGTATATAACATTTGAAAATTACAGACTTTCACCATTTTTTTTTTTTTCAATCAATACAAGTAAATACTTAAAATAAAAGAACTAAAGTAATAAAATAAAGTCAATTTAAATTGCAGGTCTGAAATTATAAATGTCTCTTAGGTTAGTAATACAGCATGACGTACGTAATACGCATGTCTGTCATTGCAGTAAAAAGTAAACGTTTAATTTTTTAAATGAAGACGTTGATGTTTTTTTTTTAACAAAACATTTTTACTTTTTTCTATTGAAGATAGAAGAAAGTATTGTAATCGAAATTTTTTTCGACTTCCGGTTTTCGACGGATTTGCACGTTTTAGGGGTCAGAGATCCCCAAAAACATGTTTATAGAAAATGTCTGTCTGTCCGTCCGTCCGTCTGTCCGTGCGTCTGTCGCCATTGCACCATCAAAAAGTGTATGAAGTTATGCATAGAATTGAACCAAATTTTTATTTTAAGTTTTTGGCTATAGCAAGCAGGTCCTCTCTGAATTAAAAAAAATTCGCCGGTAGGGGGCGCTGTAATAGCAATTTTTGTGCCACTTTTTCAATATTGTACCACCAAAAAGTGTATGAAGTTATGCATAGAATTGAACAAAAAAAATTTTTTAAGTTCTTGGCTATGGCAAGCAGGTCTTTTCTTAATTTGGAAAAAATTCGCCTGTAGGGGGCGCTGTAATAGTGATTTTTGTGCCACTTTTTGAATATTGTACCATCGAAAAGTGTATTAAGTTGTGCATAGAATTGAACCAACTTTTTTGTGTTTTTTTTTTTGGTCATGGCGCGAAGGACCTCCGTGAATTTGGAAAAATTCCGCCGGAAGGGGGTGCTATAATTGCGATGTCTGTACCATTTTCATTATTGTACTATCGAAAAGTGTATGAATTTATGCATAAAATTTAACCAAATATTTTGTGTATGTTTCTGGCTATAGCAAGCAAGTCCTCCCTGAATTTGAAAAAAATCTGCCGGAAGTGGGTGCTGTAATAGCGATGTTTGTGCCATTTTCTTTATTGTACGATCGAAAAGTGTATAAAATTATTCATACAATTGAACCAAATTTTTTGTGCATGTTTTTGGCTTTGACCATCAGGTTCTCCTTGAATTTAGAAATATTGCGCGGTAAAGGGGCTCTGTGATAGCGATTTTTGTATACTTTTCTTGATTTTTCGTAGTTTTATTGTCCATCGGCGGCCCGTGCAGCGGCGGGAACTCCCTTCCTGCTAAGCCGGCTATTCGCAAACAACTGATGACAACAGAATAAGGAAAAACTATTAATTTTAACAAATATCATGATATAGATTAACTCGTTTTTAGTTCGTTTAATTGACTGAAGCAGAAATTTATAATGAAAATCAAAGTTGGTATAGTATTGAACTAATAGTATTGAAGTATTAACATGTGTAACTAGTTTTTGAAATATTAAGATTTATAAGATAGAAGAAAGTTTTGGGATTGGCACATCCAACTAGTTATATGTATAATTCCTAAGTTATGAAATGATTTTTTTACAGCTTTTTCATCATCAAGTAACTGCCAAATGATTAAAAATCCATGTCAGTGTCAGCAATAAATGTAAGTTATAATTTAATGATAAATATTTTCTATTCAAAAAATAAGAAATTAAGATGTTTTGCGATACTAAGATTAAATAATTACTTATAATAAAAAATATTCACGTTCAATAAATAGCAAATCTTAATGTTTGTTACGTTTGCAATAAAAATCCTTTGCACGGCTAGGGTTGAAATAAATGGCGCAATAGCAAAAATTTTGGCATTATATTGGTATAGCGAAAAGATACCAATTCTTAAAAATTTTAGTTTTCGAGGCATTTGTAATTTTTTTCTAACTCATATAACTGTTTTAATTATTTAACCAAAAGAATTAACAAAATTACTCAATTTAAAATTTTCCGTTGCTATAGTAACGGATGTATTTTTAGAATTTATCATTCAAAAATTTGAGGTTTTGGCGCCAAAGACATCGCCAAATTATAAAAATATGAAATATCTCACGAACTATTTAAAAGAATTTGGTTAGTACCCTTCGATTCGACATACAAAAATACACTGAAATATATTATCAGTTGAAAAATAATGATGAAATCGGATTTTTAAGGCATTTTTTAAAAGTTCGTTCTCTTTTTTACCCCGCTTGGGGGTGTAATTTTAGAAAATCCTTTCTTAGTGGCACTCTATGTCATAAGAATTATTTTTACCTCAAGTTTCAAAATTTTAGGTTTAGTAGTTTTGGCTGCGCGTTGATTAATACAAAATGCAGACTTTCTTTTATATATATCCTTCTATATATAAAAAAAAGTTTTGATTTGGAAATGGACCAATGAAAATCTGCGTAGATATTCCGGGTAGAATTCATCCAATTTAAATGCTTAAGCCAAGGCCTCCTTATCGAAATAACAGGCCTCGCAATCGCTAAGTTTCCTTTGTCTGCTGTACACGTGGTTAGAAACCACATGGTTTCCGGTGACTAGCGCCATCTAACGTGAGAAACAGAAATATTTTTTAATTTGTTTTCCATTTGTCTTTTACCATTTTCTTATCACTGTGCTTTGTAGTTTGCAAATGATAGTTGTTAATCTTAAAATTTTCATATGTTCTAGACATTTTATTTAAAAAATGAACTTATTTTACTGTTAAACAAAAAATGTTTACTGCTGTATTCCGTTATGTAAATGAATTATGATAATAATAATAATAATAATCAGTAAAGAAAATTATTTTACCATGAATTTTTCAGTGATATTAGTTATTGAAATAAATGGATAGCATCTAGATCCGGAAAATGTGAAATATTTCATTTTCTCTTTTATATTTTCAAATATGTGATTTATTTTATTTCTGCTATTTCTTTTCTTTTCACAATTAATTTCACCTTACAGTATTAATTTAACATCGCTTCTTCAATTTGTTTCAATGCACAGTCTCATTTATTTATTTATTGGCCTACCATTTGTTTTATTTTTGAAGGTATGGGGGATCATTTCAGTTTAACATACTTTAGAAGAAAGCTTCACCGTTTTTTCATAGAAAGTTTGTATGTATTAATCTATGGAATGTTTCATAATTGGCTCCACAGCCAATTGGCATATCTTGGCGGGCATAGTTTGGTGCGTAATTAATTTCCTTGTTTTAACTCACATATGTTATGTAAGTTTTACTAAAATGTATCAAAGTATTTTAGGAAAGTTAAAACACGCATAGATACACACACACACAAAAAAAAAAAAAAAAAAAAAAAAAAAAAAAAAAAAAACAGACTGAAGTCATAAACCCTTAAAAAATTGGAAAAATAAAGTTTAATAATCACTTAAATTTATACATGTCCCTCAACTTTCCGCAAATACCGTATTCTTGTCATTCTACGATTTTGGTGTTTGTAAATCTTAATTTGAGTATTCCTCCTTAATCAGACCTAGAGCCAATTGGCGTAAGTGTAGTTTGGCGCAAAATTAATTTTATTTTTAAACCGTATACTTGATACCACATTATTCCAGCATCGCGTTTTTGCAGTCAACTTTGACTGTGGAACAGATTACAGAACATTAGCTAATACTACATTATATAATAATAAATCGGTATTTTTCAAGTATAGGGGCCTTGGCGAGAGAAGAAAATTTGGCAACGTAATTTCTGGAAGCATATTCACTGTTTCACATAAAGAAGCAATATTTTCCAATATTTGTACAATTTATTTAGTATAAAAAAGGCATTTGTCTATTTTATATACAACTATAAACATATCGTATATAAAAAACAATAATAATATCTAGAAACTAAATTTATACATGTAAATTCGGCACAGATGTCATATTGGCGCGATTTTTTTCTGGCGTAAATGTCGTATACGCACCGGATACTTAACTGGCACCAAAGTGTCTTTATTTTGCTTGATAAGGTTATCCGGATAGAGATGATATGGTAACGAGGTTTTCGCAAAATTGGCGTCGGAAAAAAATCGCGCCAATATGGGGTATATGACATCTGTGCCGTAAATTCTTATAAAACAAGCTGGCAGTTCATAAGTTTTGTTTTCATAACTGTTTATATCAATCGGCAACAAATCGCTCTTTCCGAAGCCCAAATTGTGCCAAGATTGAAAAAAAAAAATAACCCGCAAAGTCCTATATACTGAAAATGGTACTTGTTAGTTATCCCGTCGACCAAATTACTGTCGCCAAATTGCAAGATTGAATGCCAATAATGGTTTGCCATAAATTAATTAATTTTAAGATTAAATGCCAATAATGGCCAATAAAACCAATATTTCGACGTTTTATTTGTATTTTTATTAATGTTATACTAATTTATTTGTTTTTTCGTTATTTAAAATAAAAAATTGTGTCAATTAGTAGAACTTGGCGAGTAGTTTGGCGATTTATATAATTTGGCGAAATTGGTCGACGGGATAACTAACAAGTACCCGGAAAAAATATCAATAAATCTTATATTTAAATCTTCATTTTTGATATGTTTCATTTTTTAAAGGCAGAACATAATTGTGCGAAATATTTTTTTTACGCCTTTATTTTACTGGAATTCGAAAAATATTTTATACAATTTTGCCAATAACACAACATTTTCAATTTTTTACTATGCATTTGTTTATGGAGTATTACCAGGAGTATACACCAGGTGGCGTAACTTACGGGACAAAGTCAGCTAATAAGTTGGTAATTATCGGGGACATTTTCACCCATAGACTTTCCCCGGATTGTCAAGTCTGTTTTATGATAAAGGAGTCTTGACTTAAGCATGGCCATAGCCTACTATGATATATAACGGCCCGCGCATTTTGCCGAAAAAGTGAAATCGGATCCAACTTCAAACCCTGAACTAAAACTTCACAACGTGCTCTTTATTAAATTATAAACAGAAGTTCTCTTATACGTCCATTAAAAATATTTCAAAAATATATATTCTAAAAACACACTGAAAATATATATTAAAAATTTAATTGAAACGTGCTCCTTGTTTACATTTATACCCTGCCCAGATAGAAGCTTGTTTCTCATCGTCGAGGTTTCAGAATCATTGATCGTATTTTCATGCAATAAATTAAATATTTATATTCTTCAATTTCCTTCGATTTAAAAGGCTATTTTACACAAATTGTAGCATTTTAGTGTTACACATACTTTTAAGATTAGCTAAATTATTTATTGTTTACCTTGATCGTTTGGTTCATTCATGAAAAATGCCGGTTCTGTTATTCTTTTTTGAATGTCCCGTATTTATATAAAAATAACTTTGTTTCATTCATATACACGTTTTAAAATTAAAATTTGATTTTTATCAAACTACAGTTCTCATAACTGACTTGAAGCAGCTATTTTTGATTAATTTACTGTTACCTGTAAAATATTTGTTTTTAATATCGCCCGAACCAAGAAGAAGAAGAAAAAAAAAAGCCGATCTTCCTTAAGCATTAAATATTCTTATTTTTAATCAGAGAAAGAAATGGTGATCACGGATTTAAATATCGTTGCAATATTCTATGTTATCCAAGCAATTTTGATTAAATCATGTAAGGGTATTTGTTACTTAATAAATTACATTTATTAATTATTACAAGGAATTTTATGAGTATTTTAATATAATCAGTTTTATTGTTTCAGCAGTGAAAATAGTAAATAAATGGTACTTACAAGGGAACCACTTTAGGTGTTGCTCGCACCTAGAATCGAGACCTGGTGCATTTTTTAGCCCTATGCGTAAAAGTTAGAGAACCGATAAAAATTCTTTGTTAAAATCATATTTTATACATTTTTTATATTTATAATTTTTTATTATTGGATTTTTATTTGTTAATTTTACACCAAAAGAGAGTTAAGTCGCCAGATATGGCAGTTCAAAATTTTCACTAGCTTTGTACTTGTAATAGGTTTACGTCCAAACCATTACAAAACGGTGCGTAGCGAAAATACTGAGCTAGGGTTGCCGGAAAACTGTACGGGACGAAAAGGACGCCAATCTTTCCCCGCCAAATATGTAAATATAATATTGTATTTTTTAAAAATCAAATTCGTAAGTTCTTGAAGGAATTTTCAAACTTTTTTCAACATTTTATAGTTATTATTGACTAATTTATATTTTTAACTATTTTTTTTTTAAAACCTTTTACTTTAACAGCCCGAAAAGTGGTCTCGAAAATTGCATTTTCAGAAAGTTAATCTGCTATAAAATCAAAAAATATTATTTTAACAAAAATTTTTTATCGATTCCCAAACTGCCTAATATAGAGCTTTAAAATGCACCAGGTTTCAATACTAGGTGCGAGCAACACCTAAAGTGGTTCCCTTGTTAGTTATACCGTTGACCAAAAATCTATCGCCAAACTATAAGACTAAATGCCAATCATGCTTGATAGTAAATGTCATATTCACTTGACTGTAAGCAAGTTACATGTGTTTATGTCATCAAGTGATTTTTATTTCGACGTTTTATTTGTATATTTATTAATGTTATACTAATTTATTTGTTCTTTCGTTATTTAAAATACAAATTATGTCAATTTGTATAATTTGGCGAGTGTTTTAGCGATTTATATAATTTGGCGAAATTGGTCGACGGGATAACTAAGTGGTACCAAATAAATTTGTGATATTGATGTTTTAGACCAGCGGTTCCCAACCTTTTTAGTTGTGCGGACCACCAATTTTGTAAAAATGACTTTGAGGACCACTAACTACTTAATATACAAGTTAAAAATATGACAAATAGACACCTATATAGTTATAGTATATACACATGACGAATATATATATATATATATATATATATATATATACTAGAATGATATAGGTATACTAGTATGTCAGTAACTAGCAAAAGATGCTGTACATGAAGAAAAAAATATTTTTTATAAAGAAAATAACTTTATTTATTGTATTCACTTAGCTACCACAATTATATGAAAACTCAAAAAAAAAAAAAAAAAAAAAAAAAACAATGATAAAAAAAAAACAAACCTTAATGGGATTTTTGACACTGTTTGTCCTCGACGAGAGTGTCAATATCTGGATTGAAACTGGATAGTTTTAGTCTCAAATCACTCTCGGCATTCATTTTATTTCTATATTTATTTTTCAAAAAAAAAAAAAAAAAAAAACTAAAGTTGAAAAGGCTCGTTCACATAGATAACTTGTAGAAAAGACCATCAAGTGTCTCAGTGCAATTTTGGCAATAGCTGGATAGTCTTGCCAAACTTTTATCCAAAAGGAGACTAGTGGTGTTGTCTTAAAAATCGATTTTAAAGTCTGATCACATGATAGTTCAATTAACGAGTCTTTTTCATTTGAAGATAATTTTAATTTTTTAAAGTAATTTTCTTCAAAGTGGTTTCTGATCCATTGTATTTCATCTTCAATTTTAGGGAAGAAGTTTCTAAAAAATATGAAAAGGCTTAATTACTGCTTCAGTTAGTGTTGGTAGATTTCTCATTCATATGAATGATTAATGAAAGTATAAGACAAGTAACTAAAATTTATTAATAATTTAAAAAAGGTACTAGTTGAAAAATTTACTAATTTAAAAAAAAAGTTACTGTTTTAGGAAAATAAATGTTTTTAATTACGCTTATTAAAAATAATAGAATAAAATTAAGAAAAATAAATAAGTTTAAATTACCTGAGGTTAGAGAAGAAAGATTCGGGGTGTTCTTTTATAGTTGTAGCTGTTGTTTTATCAATTTTGACTTCGTTGGTTTCAAGAAAATCATGTAGGACTGGAAATGCGTCGAAGGAATCTTGCTCCACTTTTTGAGCCCATCGTTGAAGTTTCTTTATCATTGCTTCTATTTTGTCTTGCACAAAAAACTTATGAGCGTCCTTGCCCTGCAGAGTTAAGTTAAGAACATTGAGAGAACCAAAACTGCCAAATATGCCAACCGTTTCAACCAGTTTTCATTGGTCACACAGTGTAAGTAGGAATTTGCAAGTTTTCCATCATAATCTCCCTCCCTCAAGAAAACTGTGAGTTCATCACGGAGTTCAAACAATCTTGTCAACAATTTCCCTCTCGACAGCCACCGAACTTCGCAGTGAAGTAGAAGCTGTTTGTGTTCACTGCCCATTTCATCACACAAAACACCAAACAGTCTGGAGTTTTTAGGTCTTGCTTTGATAAAGTTAACTATTTTTACTGCATCGTGAAGAGTTTTTCTTAAACTCTCGTCCAAACCTTTAACTGCAAGAGCTTCTCTATGTAAGCTACAATGTGCCCATTGAACCAAGGGAGCGACAGATTTAACTTTGGCGAATAAACCAATATGAATTCCAGACATAGCACGTGCCCCACCCGTTGTCAAACCTACACGCTTAGCCTAATCTATTTCATTTTCTTTTATAAAATTGTCAATAGATTTGAAAATCTCTTCGCCAGTTGTTTTGTCGGCAAAGATCGACAAAACAACATTTCTTCTTCAATATTGCCATTCAACTCAAAACGACTAAAAGCTAATAAATTAGCTTGTCCAGCAACGCCTGTACTCTCACCCAGTTGCAGCGAAAAATATTCACTTTGTTTCAAAAAAGTAATGACAGCTTTTTTCACATTTTCCGATATTTCATCAATTCTTATTTTAACGGTTGTATTTGATAATGGAATTTCGTTTATTTTTTTGTACATTTTTCATCAGACAAAGGATTACTTATTATTTTTGCTGCGGGTATGATAAGTTCCTCTCCCACGGTGTGAGCTGAACCCTTCTTTGCGATTAACAAAGAAAGCTCACAAGAAACTCTGGTGCTTAGTTTGTTCTGTTTTGAAGATTTTTCCATGGTAGATTTAGACATACAAAAATTTCTTTTCTTGATTTCAAAGAAATCCAAACACTTTCCTACACATTCAGGATATTTAGTTCATAGATGTCTTTCAAGTTTTGAAAATTTCATACATTCGTTGGATAGCATTTCGAAACAAATCACACACTGAAGCATAGGCTCTTCCTCAGAACCAGAAAACACAAACCCACATTTTAAAAAATCAGGGTTACATTTACGAAAATATATTTTAGTTTTCCTTGCTATTTTTTTACAACTTAGACTGGGGTTCGCCTTCCTTTCAAACTCACTATTTGTAGAAACAGATGTAGAAGTCCCTTCATCACTTGCCAACTTCGTCTTACGACAAGATCCCGCCCGAAACCAAGCATCCATATTGACGTGAAGTAATATTAGCTCACAGTACACATAACGATATGATACATCAAGAGAAAACCACAGCACTGACAAAGGAGTCAATAATAAAAGTGCGGAATGTGGACGTGGTGGGGAGAAGGGTGAAGAATGTCGGAGGGAGAAGAGCGTTGACCTTGATGACTGACGAATGTAAGCCCAGCGATCAACAGCCAGCGCTTCTGTAGTGAATTGTCCCGAAAAACCGGTATTAGACCCCAAGATTCTACGGCCCAGTACCACGGGTTGGGAACCGCTGTTTTAGACTAATACTATGTTCACACTACGATACTTAAGATATCTTAGGCCGCCGAACTCTCTTAATTTTGAGGTGGTACCCTCCCGGAATTGGAAACCTGTTCACATGGAAAAACTCACTTAAGATAACTCAGTGAACGTCACTGTGTTCTTTGCGCATGCGCTTAAGATAAAACCGCCCGCAACACCCAATCAGTTAATGCGAAGCTTTACAGCCAGCGAGAGTGAATGGTCGTGACTGTCTCTAGCCCGAAGAAAGTTGAAACTCTCTCAGAGAGTTTGTGGAACTCCCTCAGAGAGTTCGGAGGTTTAAGAGAGTTCCGATAATGCAGTGTGAACAGGGTATTAGCATGTGTTTTTTTATTTATATATTTTTATGTGTGTTGGTTTAACAGTTTTAAAGAGAAACACATTATATTAGTCACTTAAATAAATAGAACTTTACATTTACATTGATATGGACAGTTTATAATAACCCTTAACAGCTGTATTCGAATTAGCTGTAATTTCTAAGCTTGATTGGAATGTCAGCAGAATTGTAAACGTAACCATGGCGACATGACGTAATTTTGGTGTTTGTTTACATATCTACCCTTCTCAGTTACGGTCAGAGTCAAATTTCAATTTTGGGCAAGGTATCAGAGTCCTCTGGCGAGCGACTTCATACATTAAACGCAAATCAGTCTCCCTGTAGTAGTATCTAAGTATGCCTTGAGCATGGCCTTTCTTGGTTAATATTAAAAAAACTGTCGTATACAAAAATATGGAAATCGGTGGTATTATAAAGAAATATTTGATAAACACGCTGATAAAGATGAAAATAAGGAATTTTTCTTAGTGGCCACTGGCCGGTAAGTTGATTTTTTTTTTAGTAGCCAGTTACTGGCTAGTGAGAATAATTTCTTTAGTCGCCAGTTAGTAAATTTATGTCACTGAATATTTAATTTAAAAATATATAAGTTTAGAGTAAATAAGTAATTTATGTAATAAATATTTTGAACTTGAGATACTAATTTCCAATCTTTTTTAAGAGCAAAGTTATATGTAACATGCTTATATAGCTAACTACATAAGTCAACTATACTTAGGTACTTTTCAAAAAAAAAAAAAAATTCTGAAATTTACAGCAAATTTTCTGAAATGTAAAGGGGGGGGGGTCTCTCCTGGAACTAATTATGCATTTTTTACATGATACTTTAACAAAATTTGCGTTTTTCCGCGATCTATTGGCGATGTTTGTGTTTCTTTCGCGATCCTTTGACAAAATGTGCATTTTTTCGCGATCTTTTGACAAAATTCGCACTTTTTTGTAATTTTTTGATGAAATTCGCGTCCGTTTTCGCGATTCTTCGACGAAATTCTCCTTTTTACGCGATTCTTTGACAAAGTTCGAATTTTTTTCAGCGATCTATTGACGAAATTCGAGTTTTTCGCGATCCATTGACGATATTTTGCGTTTCTTTCGCGATCCATTGACGATATTTTGCGTTTTCACACGATTTATTGACGATATTCTACGTTTTTTTTCGCGATTCTTTGATGAAATTCGGGTTTTTTAGCGATCCTTTGACGAAATACAGGTTTTTCTACGATCCTTTGACGAAATACAGGTTTTTCTACGATCCTTTGACGAAATACAGGTTTTTCTACGATCCTTTGACGAAATGTGCGGTTTTTTCGCGATCTTTAAACAAAAATCTCGTTTTTTTCGCGATTCCTTGACAAAATTCGCATTTTTTCGCGATCTTTTAACAAAATTCTCGTTTTTTTTCGCGATTCCTTGACGAAATTCGCGTTTTTTTGCGATCTATTGACGATATTTGCGTTTTTTAGCGATCTATTGACGATATTTGCATATTTTTTCGCGATCTATTGACGATATTTGCGTTTTTTTCGCAATCTATTGACGATATTTGCGTTTTTTTCGCGATCTATTGACGATATTTGCATATTTTTTCGCGATCTATTGACAATATTTGCGTTTTTTCCGTGATCCATTCACGATATTTGGGTTTTTTCCGTGATCCATTTACGATATTTGGGTTTTTTCCGTAATCTGAAAAAAATGTGCGTTTTTTCGCGTTCTTTTGACGAAATTCTCGGGTTTTTTTCGCGATTCTTTGACGAAATTCGCGTTTGTTTTTCGCGATCTAATGGCGATATTTGCGTTTTTTCCGCGATCCATTCACGATATCTACGTTTTTTCCGCGATCACTTGACGAAATTTGGGTATTTTCGCGATCTTTTGACAAAATTCGCGGGTTTTTTTCCGCGATTCTTTGGAAAATCCTGCATTTGGCCGGTACTTTCCATATTTTTAGTCGCCAGTTTTTCACGTTTAGTCGCCGAGTGGCGACTGGCGAGTGCTTATTTTCATTTTTACACGCTGATGCAGACAGTTTGCAAATCGAAGAATTACTTTCAGAGATATTTAATGCTAAAGTTGGACAAAATCGTTCCATTAAAAAAGTTTTATTGGAGCAAAAACTATACATGAGAATTTAATCATTTTTAGATCATTTTATAGGTTATAAGTTCCCGGTGTGCAGATTGCATTTATTTTTTTTATTTGACTATTTTTTGAGGTTTTATTTCTATTTTAAATTCAAATTTTCAGTATTTCGAGAGATATTTTTTACAAATTAAAAAAATTTTATTAATTTAAACTGTTGCCAACTGTATAAACAGCGCAAAAAATAATGTTTACTTCAAATTAAAAATTTATTTACACGGGACTATTGTAAACAGAAAAAAAAATTAAAATTAGAATAAAATGATTACATGTTAAAAGCAGGAAAATTGCGTCATAAGAACCATATTTACACTGGAATTTTAAAAGAGAAACAAAATGTTAAAATAAAAAAATCAATACTATGCGTTAAAACCTGTAAATGGAGGAAATTACGTCATATTTAAAATGCCCAAAAAATATGGCAGAACAATTTAAATTGAAAAATATATCTGCGCGAGTCATTTACTTGATATTTTCAGATAATATTTTCAACTATTATCGTGAATTCGAAGACAGCGCAAATAATATTTCCTTCTAACAACAAAAGTATTTTCACGTGAATATTAATAAGAGAAATAAAACTTTGGTGTAAATTACGTCAGATTTAAAACGATACATTTAAAATGAATTATTTAAAAGAACTATCTTATAGCGCTGTTAAAAAATACCGGGAGACAATGACACTGTTTACTTAATTCATTTTACATTAGCTTATTTTCGAATGTTTAACTAACTTTTTTAATTAAATACGAAAACAGCCATTGTAACTTTTAACAGCAGCAGATATGGTCTTAAAAATCCCCAATCCAAGAAAAACGAATAGAAACCCGTTTACAGAGAGATCGCTACTGTTTTTTTTTTTTTTTTTTTTTTTTTTTTAAATTTTAATTCAGTATTTTTAAAGCCGATCAAATTAGCGTGCTTTTTGGATTTTGGTGTCTCTGAACGGGGGTTGGCGAGCGTAGCTCGTAGGGGGCACAGCCCCCTAGTATTATATATTAAAATAATTCCACTTACATGATTCACGATATTTGTGAATATTTCCATGGTAACTTAATAATTTTTGAGAGTGCTTTGTACCAAATGCATTTATACAGTTAATATTAATTCATAATATTCCAAGATAAAACAAAATCAAATACTGTCTCTAATAATTTTCCTTACACATCAGAATGCAAACTGATTCAATGAAATTAATGGGAGCAGCGAATTGTATGCAATTAACTAAGTAAGAATAAGACTGAATTTACATTCTTATGTAAAGAAATCTATGCATGCAAAATGATTCAAATATGTTATTTTAAAGCGGTATTTAAAACATTAGGTTTTCTAGTTAAAGTCATCAAAAGATTAACTGCTCACGTTTACTGCCCATTGCGCAACATAAAGCAGATTGAGTAACTTAAATAACCCATTTATCATTTTAGGAATAATTGTGCGTTCAACCGTTAAATTGTAACCCTATTCAATTAAGGATTAGAATTTTTATTCCACTATATCTAACCACGTTTATATTTACATCCTTATATTATTTAACTTTATGTCATTATGGAAATAATCATACTTAATCTATACCTCTTTTTGGGAGTTATTATCAGTGCCGAAACAAGCCTTTTTTGCACCCGGGGCAAACATGGATTTTGGCGCCACGCTCCCTCTTCCGAAGATAAAGTACATTTACTAAGAGAATTTTACTAATGTTCTAATAGCCGACTTATTTTAAAAAGTAAAATATGTAATCATAAAATATGTAATACTGAATACATATATTACTACGTATATTACTACGTATATATACATTGTATATTACTACGTAATATACAATGGTGGATCCAAAGGGGAGGTCACGGTGGTCATGACCCCCCTCTGAACACCAACAAAAATAGTCCAAAGATAATTTTTAAAATGATATATACAGTACACTGAAAAAAAAAAAGGACTTAAAAACGGATATAAAAGGAAAACTTTCTGTAATTTAAGGGGAAAAATTACCATAAAAATACGAATTTCTGGAATTTATGGGGGAAAATTTCCGTTAAAATACGGAAATAGTACTGACGTCTCCGTTGCGAGTAGAATCTCCGTTTTTTAGTCCTTTTTTTTTACAGTGTAGTGTCCCGATTATTCGAGTCCCGCTTAACTGAGTTTCCGCTTTAACAGAGTTATTTTCTTCGGATGGACTGATACCTTCTATTATTATGAAACAGCCATTATAAATGAAGTGTTAAGTGAGAGCAGCCGTAAAAAATTAGAACTCTGATTTTCGGGACAGAACGGGTGAAAAAAATGGCCACATATATACTTTTTTTTTTTTTGAAAAAATTATGCGTAAATATTCACTGAAATTTACTCTTAAATTGCTTGATTTTTTATTTTTTTTTAACATTATGCATCATTGTTATCTCATACTAATGTGTAACAACACGGGATCAACATTACCGACTGAAGAGCAAAGACTTTTGTCGTTTATGCAATAGTTATAACAATAATTTTAAGAAGAAACCCGAAAATTGACAATTAAAAAAAGAAAAAACAAAGAAAGAAATAAACCAGAAAACTGTATTGTGTAAATTAACTATACTACGCAAATTTCTTAGACCTTTTTAAGCCATACATCTGAATAATAAATGGTATAAGAATTTTTAGCATACTGTGTCGCAATTTATTTTTATCGCAACATCTAAACACATCTGTAAAATTATAAATGTATAGTCTTAAGATTCACTACGCTCATATAAGATCCATCATTATAAGGATCTTTCACACGCAACTTTTAATATTTAAGTTTAAAATTTTAAGTGGCTTTGTACCAGATTTTTTGTTCTAGCACGAAATTTCATTTTTCTTTGTAGACGCTTATAGAAAAAAAACTAGTTGGATGTGCCAATCCCAACACTTTCTTCTATCTTATGCATCTTAATATTTCAAAAACATGTTACACATATTAATAATTCAACATTATTAGTTCAATACTATACCCACTTTGACTTTCATCTTAAATTTCTGCCAAAAACATGCACAAAACATTTGGTTGAATTGTGTGCATAATTTTATAAACTTTTCAATTGTACAATAAAGAAAATGGCACAAACATCGCTATTACAGCGCGCCCCCCTTTCGGCAGATTTTTTTTTCAAATTCAGGGAGGACGTGTTTGCCATAGCCAGAAACGTACACAAAAAATTTCGTTCGATTCTATGCATAAATTCATACACTTTTCGATGGTACAATAATGAAAATGTTACAGAGATCCAATTATAGCGCCCCTTTCTGGCGGAATTTTTCCAAATTCAGGGAGGGCCTTCGTGCCATGACCAAAAACAAACACAAAAAATTTGGCTCAATTCTATGCATAACTTCATACACTTTTCGACTGTACAATATTCAAAATAGCACAAAAATCGCTATTACCGCGCCCCCTACCGGCGAATATTTTTCAAATTAAGGAAGGACCTGCTTACCATAGCAAAAAACTTAAAATAAAAATTTGGTTCAATTCTATGCACAACTTCATACACTTTTTGATGGTAGAATGGCGACAGACACACGGACACACGGATAGACGGACAGACAGACATTTTCTGTAAACATGTTTTTTTGGATCTCTGACCCCTAAAACGTGCAAATTCGTCGAAAACCGGAAGGCGAAAAAAATTTCGATTACAATACTTTCTTCTATTGAAGATAGAAGAAAGTAAAAATATATTTAAAACTCACAAAAATTAACTTTTTAATGATGTATGATATACATTAACCATGTTATAAATTATGTCATCAAAATTGGAAAAATACTTGATTTAGAATACCTAGAGTCCATAACTCTATAGATCTGATGGAAAAAAGATGGAATCATGAATCTGGAAACACACCCAATATTTATTCCTAAAGAATCCACAGTAAAAGGAGAAAGCCCCATAATAAAAGAAGTTATTTTTTAGACAACCATATAAAATGTAAAAAATATGCAAAAATTAGTAAAAAAAAAAAAAATACTACAATCTGATAAAATTAAATAACAATAAGAAAAGTTAAAATAAGTAAAAATATATGTAAAAATATAACAAAAAGCATATTTTAAAATTTAACCTGCACTAGATACCATGGAATAATACAGGCGAACTATCATTATATACAGGGAGGGACATTCACTTTGAAATTAATAATTATTTACAACATGGATAATACATTTCAGATTTTTATTCTTTACACTAATAACAATAATATAACTTTTTTTTTACAAATCGGCAATAACCTGAAAATTTTCAACAACTATATGAAGGATATACTGATATTAATATTATCGAGACGTAACTGGGTGCGACTTATTTATTATACTCTAAAAATAGGATAACTTTTCCAGGTTAAGTTTTATTAATATATTTTTTATATTTAAGTATTAGCATTCATTGGCAAACTATGTTCTAGCAGACAAGAATGCCAGAATAAATGCTCCTGACGGCATGGCTTTGTTAATGACTGTGTCTGACATATAGAATACCATATTTGTTTAGATAATACTAGTATTTACGTATGATGCCGCATCCGTGAACTTACTTCACAGGAAAAGCGGTAACGTTCTGTCAGAATCCACCCATATCCGCCACACCAGTGTCTGCTGAAAACACATATTTTGTGCATTTTCCCCGTAATAATTTCCACCACCCCCGCGCCGGTCAGTCCAGGCTTTCATCTGTGGTTCTTTCTCAATATACCGCATTTACACATATATATTGCTAAGTTTATTTCCAAAATTTTAGACTGTAAACTAAGGGTCACAGCATACACTCGAAATATTTCCGAAAGCTATATGGAACCATGTACGCTTTCACTAAATCACTGGATACGATATGTTTTCTGATTAAAGCCTACGAATACAGAAATAATAGGTAACTAACAAATATAAAATAAAGGCACCTTTACGTGCCGTAGTTTGTGTATTGTCAGCAGATAGACAATAATTCTTCCTGTTTCAGCATAATTTTGCTAAATTAGATTTAAACAATTTCGACATAGCACGGTCCAGTTGTGTTTTGTATATATTTTTTATTTTCAATTAAAAAAAAAATGTTTTTAAAAAAGAGAATTGGATATAGCTGTTTTTCCTTGTCTTCTTAACTTAGACAATGTATAGCATGTATACGTGTATATCACGTGTCACGTGTATATCACGTGTCATGTAAGTGCATCTCATAGTTTTAGGGAGGGGGTGAGGTATCGAGATAGGGTCAGTAACTTCCAAATTTTGCCACTTGGAGCGCTGCAGTCACTGTCATGTGAAAGCGCATAGTCGTTTTACTACAGGTAGACACTCGTTAAATAACTACAACTTTATCAATTTCACTGCCATTAACGAGTATAACATGATATTTGTGTTATATGTTTCCATACCATGAACAAGTATGATAGTCCATAGCATAAAAACTCGTAACACAAATGACGAATATACTCGTTTATGGCCAGTGAACATGTGAATAAAATCGATTTACATGTTTAAGACATGAAAAGAATGAGGAAGTAAATTTAATGTAATCGGCTTTAAATCTGATAATTTACCCTTATATGTTTTCAATTAAGTCACAAAATGTTTTTTAAACACTTTATTTGATTCATTCATCAAAAAGAAAAAAAAGTATATATGTAATCTGATTTTCTTTCTCCTGAATATTACAATGTATATTCACTTGAAGCAATAAGTACTTAGTTTTAAATAATGTATAAATGAGATCTTAGTCCTTTATATATACATTTTTTTCTGCCTCATAAGTTTCAAAATATATTTCTTTTTCATTTAAAGCTGACAAATCAGTAACTCATTAACGAATAATAATATGATAATGTATTAAAAAATTTATATGAGTATGCATGTAGCACAGGCTGAGACCTTGGGACATATGTATGGCATAGTTTTCCCGCCATTGTCTAATTTACTATTTCCTTTTAAATGCGTGCGTCTAATATTACCGTATATAAATATATTATGCATTTTAAAGTTAAAATCCCCGAGGGTACTTTTCTAATACATTACGAATTCATACGATTCTATTTATTTGAGTATGAAGTATCCTGGAAACGGGTTCAATTACAAATGATAGGCTCGAAGGACAAACTAAACTCATATTCATTCACACTTTTCTGATATCATGTTTCAAAGAGTTTTAAAATTAGTGTTCGAACGATTGTTTTCGGAAAGTTTCGGTCAAATTTTTCAGTTTTGGGAAAAGTTCATTTTGGTAAGACAAGAATCAAACTTTCGGTATCCACGAAAATTGCGTTAACCGATATCTTGTTTATGGGTTTTTAAATGTCAAGACGCTTATAATTTAAACTTTTTCTAAAAACTCTAAATATATCATATTTATTTTCTTTAAATATATCATATGTTGAAGCATTTTCTTATTCTGAAACAGATGCTTTTAAAAAAGATCTGCCTCATCTTACAGATTTTATTGATACACACTCTCAGAAATACCGGGTGAGCCAAAAGTTCGTTAAAACTTAAAATTTGAAAAACTCATAAAAAGGGAAGACATTATGATAAAGGAGTGCAGTTTGTAAGAAAGGGTTCACAAGGTAGTCGGGTTATTTTAGCAGAAAAAAAAAACCAATTTAAACTAGTATGTTGTGGCCATCACAAAACTTTCTTCTATATAAATCACGTCGATTAAATCATTTAAATAGTAAAAGAAATTACATCAATTTAGAACAGGGTTCGCAAAAACCCGGGTTTTTCTGAAAAAACCCAACCCACATGGGTTTTTTCGGGGTTTTTCATGAAAAACCCAATTTTCCCCGGGGAAAATCGAGTTTTTTCAAAAGTATAATACATGCGTAATTATATTATTGTATACTATATTTTCTATATATTATATACAATATACATAAAAAAATACATTGTTCTCTTATATACAATATAATTGTAATGCTATTTTACAAGTTATAAATTGTATAAATTATATGAATTTAAATTAATTAAATGTCAGTGTTTCTCACTTAGTTTTAAATATAATAGAAGATATAAAATTGTTAATTTTCTTTAAATCAAATAATGAATAGAATATTAAAATTTAAAATATATAAGTAGGAAGAAAAAAAGGGGTAAACTAGTCGGATGTGCCAATCCCAAAAGTTTCTTCTATCTCATACATGTTAATAATTCAAAATTCACTATTTCAGTGCCAAAATTAAATGACAATTTATGCCCATCATGAGGATTGTAAAATATAGATTTGTTGAATTGGATGCATTTAACAAGGAGATATAAGTATCACCTGTTATGCAATTTACAACAAAACCTGATCAGTAACAATTTACGTCAACATCTAACTGAATCTGAAGTTTGATGAAAACCCATGCATTATTAGTTCTTGAGATAAAGCTATTGCAAAAAGTGAGATAAATGCAACACAACAGCGCCGTTTGGGCGATATACACCAAAAAATAATCAGCGCCAGTTTATATCAAGGTTTAACTGAATCTAAATTTTTAATCAAGTCCGTACATTAGTTCTTGAGATAACAGTTACTGCTGAAATCGCAAAAAATGCAGCATAGCAGCACTACCTGTTGGGCGATAGGCACCAAAATTCAATAAGCAACAACTTAACTTGTAACTGAATCTGAAGTTTTATGAAATTCCGTGCATTAGTTCTTGAGATAAAGCTATTGCAAAAATTGAGATAAATGCAGCATAGTAGTGCCACCTGTTGGGCTTTATACACCAAAAACTAATCAGCACCAGTTTACATCAAGGTCTAACTCAATCTAAAGTTTTGTGAAATTCTGTGCAATAGTTCTTGAGATAGAGCACACGCAAAATTTTTTTCACATACAGACTGTCATTTTCTAAAAACTATCAAATTGTCTTCAGGACCTTTTTAAAACGTATAAATTCATCATGAACTGGAAGTCGAAATTTTTCACGAATACTTTCTTCTTGTAAAGATAGAAGAAAGTAAAAATACATATTTTTTTATTTCCATGAATATAGTTGATTTGAATTTTTTTATATAAAGGCATACCTATAGTTATGTACTATGTATGTTGCCTACTAGGTTCTGTGTTAGTAAAGTATTTCCATGTGCAGAAATACATTTTTATTTTACTTCAGATGTGTATGTAATGGCTTTTATATATTAATATTTTTTCAAAATTAACTGAAATGACTTAAATTTATTAAATGTATATGTTGTTTAAATTTTTAAATTATATCTGAAAATTGAAAAAACCCACTTTATGGGTTTTTCAGTGGGTTTTTTCAAGTGGGCCCATTCTGAAAAACCCCACCGGGTTTTTTCGAACTGGGCCCAGCTTTGCGAACCCTGATTTAGAACCAATTCGTATCAAAGTATACCTGAATTTGAAGTTTGATGAAAATTCGTGCATTACTTATTGAGATAGAGCTGTAGGGGAAATTCTGAAAAATGCAGCATAGCAGCGCCACCTGTTGAGCGATTTGCACCAAAACACAATGAGCACTAATTCATATTAAGGTATACCGGAATCGTAGGGTTGATGAAAATAGGTGCATTAGTTCTGGAGCTAGAGCTATTATGGAAATCACAAAAAATGCAGCATAGCAGCGCCACCTGTTGAGCGATTTACACCAAAACATAAGCAGCACTAATTCCTATCCAGGTATACCTGAATCTGAAGTTTGTTGAAAACCCAAGCATTAGTTCTTGAGATAGAGCTATTGCGGAAATCTCAAAAAATGCAGCATAGCAGCACCACCTGTTGAGCGATTTACACCACAAGGGGCAAAACGTCAATTCATGTCAAGCACTAACTGAATCTGAAGTTTGATGAAAATCCGTGCATTATTTCTTGAGATTGAGCTATTACGAATATCGTGTAAATGCTGCAAAATTCAGCATAGCGGCGCCATCTGTTGGGCGATTTACACCAAAACGTTACCAGCACCAATTCATATCAAGGATTAACGGAATCTGAAGTTTTATAAAAATACGAGCATTAGTTCTTGAGATAGAGCTTTTGTGGAAATCCTGCAAAATGCTACATAGCAGCGCCACCTGCAGGGCGATTTACACCAAAAAATAATCAGCACCAATCTATATCAGGGACTACCTGAATATAAATTTTTATTAAATTCATTATTCATTATTTCTTGAGATAGAGCGCCCACAAAATTTGTGTCACATACAGACAGACAGACGGACAGACAGACTCACAGACAGACATTTTGTAAAAACATGTTTTTTGGAATCTCTGACCCATAAAACGTGTAAATCCGTCAAAAACTGGAATTCGAAAATTTTCATGAAACCAATACTTTCTTCTTGTCAAGATAGAAGAAAGTAAAAATTACAACGACCATTTGGAAAAGGATTTTTTCAAAGACTAAAATTTAAGACATAAAAAATAGTACGGAGTTGATCATACATTACGTACGCCACGAATTAAACATTAATAGTGTTATTACACGTCAAAATCGCAAGCGACAAAAATCGCCTGCAACTCATCAGATTTCCAGAAACTTACGTATTATCCAAGCATTTCATTGGCTGTTCGGGAAAAGGCTTTTCCATCGTCAGATTTCCAAGAAATTTGACGACCAATTTTAAATGAAATTTCATTCTTAAACTTCTAAACATCCCACAATATTACTTTTTACACCGTCATATAGAGAAAAAAAAAAGTAATTTTAAATGCAATTTGTTTGAAAGCTGTATCTCAATTTGATTCTGAGTTATTAATTTTTTTTTTGTAGTTTTTATTACTTTTTTGTCATAGTGGCAACAGAAGTATCCATCTCTGTTGAAAGTAAAGGGAAAGTACAGATTACTGTATAGACCAATCAGAAGACGAATAAAATGCGGATTAAACCAATAAAAAGCTTCAGATATGCTTTTGATTTTCTACCCTGACGAGGACAATAACCATTTTTCCAAATGGTTAAAAAAAAAAAAAAGCAATTTAGCAAATTACAACGACCATTTGGAAAATGATTTTTTCAAAGACTAAAATTTAAGACATAAAAAATCGCACGGAGTTGATCACACATTACGTACGCCATGAATTAAACATTAATAGTGTTATTACACGTCAAAATTGCAAGCGTCAAAAATCGCCTGTGACTCGTCAGATTTCCTGAAACTTACGTATTATCCACCTGAAACTTACGTATTATCTAAGCATTTCATTGGCTGTTCGGGAAAAGGCTTTTCTATCGTCAGATTTCCAAGAAATTTGACGACCAATTTTAAATGAAATTTCATTCTTAAACTTCTAAACATCTCACAATATTACTTTTTACACCGTCGTATAGAGAAAAAAATGTACTTTTAAATGCAATTTGTTTGAAAGCTGTATCTCAATTTGTTTCTGAGTTATTAATTTTTTTTTGTAGTTTTTATTACTTTTTTGTCATAGTGGCAACAGAAGTATCCATCTCTGTTGAAAGTAAAGGGAAAGTACAGATTACCTTAAGACCAATCAGAAAACGAATAAAATGCGCATTAAACCAATAAAAAGCTTCAGATATGCTTTTGATTTCCTACCCTGATGAGGACAATAACCATTTTTCCAAATGGTTAAAAAAAAAGTTAAAAAATCACATGTAGAGGGCGGTGACGACCCGAAACACAATGAGCAGGTACTACGACACAACCTGGTTGTGTCGTAGCATGTTCGGGAGCTATGTTCTGGAGGTCATGTTGAACATTTGCTTTTGGAAGAACAAATGAATGGAGCTTAATTTTGTCCTGTTCATTGTGTTTCGGGTCGTCAGTTCCCCTCTATATATGTGAGTTGTGGTTTTAGATTCCCATAAAACTCTATGCCTAGCAACATGATATGATCAGCGTTTTCCATGAGATCTTGTAACCGCAGAGCAGCAGATGGATTGAATTGCTGATGTGCAGCTTTGCATTTTCTTAGCTTGGGAACAAGTAACAACCAAAGGGCAGATTTCATTCCGAAGCGGTTGAGGTTAGACCTATTTTTCGCTCTAGAAGAGAGCAGAGGCCGATATGAAGTTTGCGATGCTGCGAGCGTGTATGCCACAGAAACTCCCCCCCCCCTACCCTCCCGTACTTGTAAATGTAGTGTCAACTTAATATGTAAAACTATAATCCAGAACCATTAAACTCCTTTTTTTCATTAACTACGGCCTTATCCTTATATCATCCTTATATCACATGGGGACGGCCTATCCTATTAAAACCTAGTTCAATTCTTAAATCCCCCTAGACCCACCTGCCACTGGAGTTTAAGCAACTAACTGAACGACGTTTTTTTTTTTTCTTTCAGCTCTGAAGACGTACAAAAAGTGTTTCACTGTGAATCATCGAAGAAATATACCGATTTCTTTTTCTTATAAGTAAAGACTCTTCATGAAATTTTCTTTCCATGCTGAAATATCTCAAGAAGAACGTAGGTTACTTGGACAGCTGTGAAGTTCATCGGACGCAACGATTTTATTTGTCTTCTGTTAGTTACGAATGATTCAAGATTTTTTTCTCTTCTCCCGTGCGGTGCACATGCAGCAGGAAAGCGAAAGTACTTCAATTATCCAGTGTGCTTATCAGTTCACTTTCATCCAGGCTTTGATTATTTATTTTTTCCCTTCATAGCGGATTACCATAAAAGGAAGTAAGTGGTATATTTATATTACTTTCGACAATGATGTTAAAAGATATTCGCGTGGTAGTTAGCCAAATTAATTCAGCGAGGACCGATCGTATTAAATTGTTACATAATTTAATTTTTAAAACAGATAATGGACGATTGAATATGAAAAATTTAAGGGAATTTGAAGGATTTCAATATAAAGAAGGCGACGATCAATTTAAAGCTAAATTAGCGGAAATTCTGGACGAATTTTCCCAGGTTCAGTTAGTTTGTATGGCGAATTTATTACACTTGGGCGTTCATGGAAATGAATCTGATATTGCGACACGCATACTGCAAGCTCTAACTAATTTAGAAGCCTTTCAGGATTCCCTTACTTCACATACAGATTCAGAAACCGAAAACGAATATGAAAACACATTAAATGACACCGTAAAATCGGACCACACACAAGCTCCTACAGATAATACGCCAACTGGTAGTCAATTTGCACCACGCCACACGATTGCATTTTCCGACATTGAAAATTTGTTACAACCGTTTTCGGGAAAACATTCCGACAATATTCTAAAGTGGTTTGAGCGATTTGAAGGTTTAGCGGATAGTTTCGCGTTAACCGAGATTCAAAAATTCATCTTCGTTGAGAGAGCGCTTACAGGGACAGCTCTATTATTCGCGCGTAGTGAGTCAAATATTACCTCGTATAGCACGCTGAAGCACGCCTTGATTAATGAATTCAAACACATCTCTTCGCCGACACCAATCCATGAAACGTTGGGAGCACGCAACTGTAAACAAAATGAAAAATTCACGGAATACTTCCTCATCATGAAAGAAATAGCCCAAAGGGGTAATGTCGACGACGCGTCCTTGATGCATTATGTTATTAATGGCATACAAAACACGCCTAGCAATAAAGCTATATTATTCGGGTGCACCACGCTTGCCGAATTTAAAAACAAGCTCCAAATTTTCGAAGGAATTTGTGAACAGAGCCCCAAAGTTTACCAAACAAAGTCACCGGCTACACCGAACATTCCTAAAATTAACCAAATGGAGAAAACTGCAAAATTAACCTGCTGGAATTGTTTAGCCCCAGGTCACCGGTCTAGCCAGTGTGTGCATTTGAATAAAGGAAAAAAGTGTATGAAATGTGCGCGTTTCGGTCACGTTTCCAGCCAGTGTACGGAACGCACTCCGAAGCGTAAGCGTTGGACTCAGGGCACCTCCCCTCCACAGAAGCCGATAACGGGCCGAGATAAACAAATTCATATGGTAGAAATGCATCACTCTCTACAACGCATGCAGAAATCCGTAAAAATCTCCACTTTACGGATAAATTCGCTCGTGGACACCGGAAGCCCACTGACGATACTGAGAGAAGACATTTATGAACAAATTGGGTCCCCCCCCCTCACCGGAGCCCCTGTACAATTGTCGGGCATCGGTAATCGCGTTATTCAACCTATGGGATCGTTTTTTACCGATATAGAGATAGACGATAACACTTTTTCGACTTCTGTTTACGTAGTTAAGTCTTCTCATATGGCCATGCCACTTATCATAGGGACAGACATTATATTTCAGGGCACTCTCACATGCGACAAAAACGGCGTCATATTATCTAAAGTCCCCGCACCGGACCTTTTCATACACTGTATCAATGTGTGCGATGATGTACCTCAGGTAGAACTGAGCCACATTCGCGACATGAACTGTCGAAATGAGGTAGCCGACATTATTAAGCAGTATCACCCCACCAAGACAAAATCCACCGATTTAAAAATGTCAATAGTACTGAATGACGACATTCCGGTCTACCAACATCCTCGACGAATGTCCATGACCGAAAAAGAAATCATAAGCAACCAAATTAATCAGTGGTTGCAGGACGGGATTATACAACCTTCCTGTAGTGAATATGCCAGTCCCGTAGTGCTAGTAAAGAAAAAGGACAATTCATGCGCTTATGTGTCGATTTTCGTAAGCTTAACAAAAAAATTGTTAAAGATCGTTTTCCCCTGCCTCTCATCGAGGATATACTAGACCAACTGAAACAAGCCGTTTGCAAAGCGTTTTGACACATTTACAAATTCATTTTTTAACGGAAAGGTCTAAAATTGGAAAGCCTGGCCATGGAAGGGATTTGGAATTGAACTTTTTTTTTTTTTCATTTTTTGATCAATCAATTACCTATTGAGTTATAAGCCATTTTGATCAAATCATAAACACGTTTTTCGCCCGCTCTTGAGTGCTCTTCCTGCCTTTGTGTGGAAATTCGGTTCAAAACGCCCACTTTGACACTATTTTCTGAAAGATATATTGCGTTTGCAAAAAAAAAAAAAAAAATGGAGAAAAACAGCTCAATTACATAGTTTCTGAACAACAACACCATCTAGTTTCGTGCATTTTCGAACAACAATAAATTAAAACTTATGCTAGAAAGTTGCCCTTTTCGATTTGAGAACACCCTTAATTTCAGCTAAATGATTCATAGAAGTTATAGCGCGGTTCGTAAGGGCAATGGGTTCGTATAACAAAGTTCTGAGTTCAAACTTAAACTTGTAATTTTTTTGCGGAATTTCTTTTTAAAAGTAAATTTGCGAAGTATTATGTATTCCTTCCATCCCCCACCCGGCCCAAAAAGAAAAAGAATAAACATTTTAAAAACGGAATTGCGTTGAAATTTTTAATTAAATTTGTTATTATTTTAGCGGAATTTCTTTTTAAAAATAAATGTGCGAAGTATTGTGTATCGCCCTTCCTCCCCCCCCCCCCGCCCCTAAAAATAAGAAGGAAAAATCCTAAATAAAAAAAATTATACTTTTAAAAACTGATTGATGTCAGAGGAAAAATATTTAATTCTCAGGATTTTTTTGTTTGGTGCTGCCATCTGCTGACTATGTTTCGAAATAATACACTTATTATGGACAATTTTTTTCAAGTTATCTATATGCATTCTTGAGGAACTAAAAGGTACATTTTTTCTTTTTTATTTCGAATTTTAATATAGATTAACGTTCTTTTTTGGCGCCATCTAATGAGTTTTTGTAAAGTGAAAGAATTAATATGAATTTTTACTGAATTATTTCACCTTTTGAAATATGTTTTAAACAATTTTTAGCTTTTAAAAATATTATTTTTATTTATACCTCCGCTAAATTTTTGAAATTGATGAATTTAAAAATATTCGGATTTTTTAATTTTGTTTGAATAATTTTACTCGAATATTTTAAACTGGATTAAAATATATTTTCTAATTTATTTTTAAATTAACTATAACGGTGCTCCCATTTGTGTAAGATTTTAATAATTATAAATAAACAATTTTGATTTATTGATTTAAGGATAAAGTGTTTTAAAAGACATATTAAACGAAACCCTCTGTGCGATCTGTGATCACACTTACCCACTTATTTGATCCCACATGCGTGTTTTCAAACATGAACTTTGAAAGTATAAGTGCTTTCTCTTAAATATTCAGTAATTTTTTTTCTTATTTTATATAATCAGATGTACCTCTCTAAATATTAAATTTATGCAAATATTAAATTATGCACATTATTTTAAAATAATTTAAGAGAGCTTTAAAACAATGTTCTCGTCATAAAAACGTGAAGCAAAACCAGATGGATGATTAGTAACACCTGCGAAACCAAAATATGATAAAAGCATGGGCTAAAAGACATTTATTAAAAGACTTTCAAAACTAAAAGAAGTTAATAGAAAAAACTTTTTTCTTATCAAAGGGGTTTCGTCCCCTAAACTACTTTTACTACAGATTTAAAAAAAAAATGTGCTGACAATTCCGCTCAAAATTATTAACAAGAAAATATAGCAAAATTATTATCAAGATACGTTAATCAAATATTTTTATGACAAGAGCATTGTTTTTTTAATTTCTTTTAAATTATTTTAAAATACTGTGTGTAAGTTTAGTATTTACTCGTACATTAATTTAATATTTACAGAAGGTACGATTATGTAAAACAAGGGAAAAAATGTATTTAATGTTTAGGAAGAAAATGGATGAGATTGACGTAGAAAACGAAGCTTTAGCGGCAGCGAATGAAATTTGGCTTTCAACTTACTGAAAGACAAAGCGGAAAACAATGATCGACCTTCAGTAAGTGAATTGTTTCGATGAGTGCGATGCTTCAACGAAGTCATTTAACTGAATCAGAAGCTTGGAGAGCTGTTTGTCCTATAGAGGGGAACCAAACACAAGCCAAAGTAGCAGAAGCCACTGAAGTTTCACAAAGTAAGATCTGGAACCGTTTTTTGGAGACTGGAAATGCAGGCCGAAGACCAGGGTAAGGTTGTAGATGTGAAATAACGCCCAATGAAGATCGATACATAACACTAACGACTCGGAGACATCGAAATATGAATGCTACTCTTCTTCAACAACACCTTCGCTCGGCTACTGGCACCACAGTTTCGGCTCAAACTGTCCGAAACCGACTCCACTCTGTAGATCTGTATGCTCGCAGACCAATGATATGTGTTATGTTAACAGCAAGGCACCGTGGCGCATGATGGGAACGGACAACAGAGCATGTGAACTGGAGTAGAAATGAATGGAATAATATTCTTTTATCTCACGAATCCCGTTCTTCTGTTCATCCTGACCCCCCCCCCCCTCCATACCAGGGGAAAACCTTCTTCAGGTATTTACGGGTTTCGTGACCCCCCGAGCGATCTTTCTCCTTTCCTGTCTTCTTCTCTTTTTGGTTGTCTATCCCTTTTCTTTGTTTCACACTTTTTAGTCTTCTCTTTTCAGTTTGTTATCACTTTTTGTTCTCGTTCATGTTTGGTTTTTTTTACTAACTTTTTCGCTCACTGTGTTTTTTGTTCTACTAACGTTGTTTTCGTTCTTTTGCTAAAAAAGAAAAAAAAAGAAAAAAAAATTAAAAAAGCTTAAGAAAGACAAAAAAATACACCCTTTTCTAAGTTCTCTCTCACATTACTTCTTTTTATATACAATAGTGGATTTTTTTTATTTTCACGTGAGACACTCTGGGTGTTGAGGTTTTTTAATCCCATCGCCTCGGTTCTACCTTTTTAGGCTAATCTCGAGTCCCAGAGTGCAGGGCATTTCCGAACTCCGGTTCCGTGATCGGATGACACCATTCTTGCATGGTGGCTGTTAGGACCAACACCGGGAGACTGGTGCCTTTCGGTGAAAGGAGTTGTAGGTTGGACAGAGCTGTAAAAGGTTACCTACGACTACCGGTTTCCTCTCTGAAAGAACTAGAGCTTTGGAATTGCTATCAAGTTTAATATAACGTTCGAAAAACGTGGAAGTTTGTTGTGAATAGTTTTCACCCTTTTGAGATCTACGCCTAAAATAATGGTAAGAAGAAGTGTCGGTGACTAGGCCCGATGCCTGGCGTTTTTTGAAGTTCTATCTCAATTATGGCTACAAAATCAGGGAATAAGACATGCGATGTGGAGACCCCACAACCAAATAAAGAGAATAAAAATGCATTGAGCTCCGGCTCAAATGTTACTATTAATCAGGGCAAAAAAAAAATCATGGGGTGAGAGAGTGGAGGATTTTGCTTCCAATACGGAATCTACAAATCCCAACTCCTATGGAAGTAAAACTGAAGAAAGATTCTTCGTTGTCAAACGCCAAGAAGGGAGTTTCGACAAAACATCGCCTTTTTTAAATAATAAAGCAATTCAAGGATTGGTTGCTGAACCAAAAACAATAAAAAAAAAACCTCAGGACAGGTGAACTGCTAATTGAAGTAACAAATAACCAACAAGCAGCTAACTTAAAAAAATGTACACACTTTGCCAATATTGCTGTTACCGTATCGCTACATAGAATTTCAAACACATTTCGTGGAGTCATCTCAAAATCTGACCTCTTGTATGTTAAAGAAGATGAAATAGTAGAAAACTTAAAAGAACAAAATGTCATTGAAGCTAAACGAATAAAAATATTTCGTCGAGATGAACAGATACCAGCCAACCAAATACAAATCCCTACCAAGCACATCATACTCATATTTAACTCGCCCAACTTACCCAAATATATAAAAGCTGTATATCTATCGTGTTCTGTCAGACCTTATATCCCAAACCCTCTGCGTTGTTTTAATGGTCAACTCTTTGGGCACTCAAAAACCACATGCCGTGGTAAAATCACATGTGGTCGGTGTATTGCAGTTGGCCAAGAAAGTGTACAATGCAATGCACCACCTTTCTGTGTAAATTGTAAAAAAGACCACCCATGTTATTCAAAATCTTGCGAACAGTGGAAAAAAGAAGAAGAAATACAAACAATACGCAAAAAAGAAAATATATTATACCCCGAAGCCAGAAAAATAGTAGAATCCCGGACACCCAAAGTTGGTGTATCATATGCTGCTGCCTTATTTAAAACAGCCCAAAAAACTCATAAAACAATTGCAATCCAAACTGAATTCCCCACTGAAACTAACTGCCAACCAAAGCAAAAAGAAAACAACCTCTCCAGTATTTCTGATAAGATAAATGGATCTATGCAACATATTTCCTCTAAATCACAAAATACTGTTCCTCCTAAATCACCACAGTCAGAAACTGTCTCTTCTAAACCAGCACATTCTAATTTTTCAAAAATTCCGCTCCAAAAGAGAAGCTCTCTAAATATTCCTAAAGCACAATCTTTAAACCAGAACCGTTGATGCAGAAAAACGTAACCTACCAACAATTAAATCCGCTGTTTCATCTGAAAATCAGGCCAAAAAGAAAAAGAATAAAACCACAAAAAAAATGAATCTAATCCAAAAAAGATCTTAAAATAGATGTGAGGATTATGGAGGATGAAGACGCTCTTCATGATGAATCGGATGCAGAATTGAACTATGGAGATGGTAGTATGTCTACTACCTCCGACCAAAATGACATAGATAAACATATCTAACAAACCCAATCATTTCAAATATTATCTCATGGAACTGCCGTGGCTATCACAATAAACATGACGAAATCCGAAATATTCTGTCCGATCATCAACAATTATGCTTAGCTCTACAGGAAACCCATCAAAACCCCAACAACGAAGCGAAATTACGCAATTATGCTACCTACAGGAAAGATTTTACAGGTACTGAAAGAGCTACTGGTGGAGTGGCTCTTTTCATCTCTTGCAGTTTACTCCATTCTCATATTTTTTTTAAACACAAACTTACAAGCTGTTGCAGTCCGTGTACATGTTAAACGTCTCATTACAATCTGTACCATCTATTTACCACATAACCAAACTATTCAGTCAACACATCTTGATGATCTTGTTCTCCAACTCCCTACTCCTTCCATCATTGTTGGAGATTTCAATGCTCATAGCCGACTATGGTGTAATCCTGACATTAATCAACGGGGTGATATTATAGAGAAATTAATGTCTGACAGTGGCTTATGCCTACTCAATAATGGTGATCATACATATTTTCATGGACCGACACGCACCTTTCATGCCATAGATCTCACAATTTGCTCCCTTTCTATTTTCCCATATTAGAACTTCTGGGTCTCTAATGACCTGCACGGCAGTGATCATTTTCCAACCTTTATCTCGCAGACTACTCCTCACAGGGATTCTAATAATTGCTTTAAACGCTATGTCTATGACAGAGCCAATTGGCCAACTTTCACAGACCTTGCTAAAATCACTAGCGGTATAATAGAAGGTGATATTGACGATGCACTGGATAATATCACCAAATGTATTATAAATGCTGCAAATATTAGCATTCCTAAATCACTTATTACCTCGAGACACAGGAAATCATGGTGGTATGATAAATGCAAAAAGGCAAAAAAAATTCAACAGAAGGCTTGGGGCATCTTCCGGAGGTATCCCAATAATGCTAATTATATTGCATACAAAAAAGCAAAGGCTTATGCTAGAAGAGTGCGCCGTAAAAGCCAACGTGAATCTTGGATGCAATACATCTCCAATATAAACTGTAATACCTCAGTTCTGTAAAGTTCTTTGGAAAAAGGTGAAAAATAATATGGGATTATATTCTGAAAATCACATCTCAATTTTAAAACACAATGGCCAAACCATAGCATTTCCCAAAAATATAGCTGAGACAATAGCATGTACCATTGCATCCAATTCTAGCTCTGACTCTTACCCAGAACCTTTTTTATCATACAAAAGACAAATGGAAAATACCAGCATCAATTTTCACTCTCGCCATTCTCATGATTATAATCTACCATTTACTATTCCAGAGCTCTTAAGATGTTTGCAAAAGAGCAGTTTAACTGCTCCAGGACGCGATGGCACCACATATACCATGCTAAAATATCTTTCCACCACCTCTCTCAATAGCTTACTTACTTTCTATAATAGAATCTGGATTGAACAAACTTTCCCTAATGCCTGGTCTAAAACTATTATCATTCCCTTTCCTAAACCAGGAAAAGATTCCAGTGACACAAACAATTACAGGCCTATCGCACTCTCTAGTAGCCTTTGCAAACTTTTAGAAAAAATGATTAATTGCCGCCTGGTGCATGTTCTAGAATCAAATAATTGCCTTACAGCCTTCCAAAGCGGATTTCGACGTGGTAGGTCTACTATTGATAACCCCATTCTTATAGAAACTCATATACGGACTACTTTTTTAAAACGCAACCATCTGGTCAAAGTATTTTTCGACATGATGAAAGCCTATGATAAAACCTGGAGGTATGGTATCCTTCGTGACCTCTTTAACTTGGACTTTCTCGGGAAACTCCCGATTTTTATTAAGAACTTCCTCGACATTCGAACTTTTCAAGTTCGAATTGAGGGATTCTCTCCAGTTTTTATGTACAAGAAGAGGGTGTACCGCAGGGCAGTGTTCTGAGTGTCATCCTCTTTGCAATCAAGATAAATGATATACTGCATGAGTTACCTCCATGTGTTCAGGGTACACTATATATTGACGATTTTAAAATTTTATGTAAAGGACAAGATATGCGTTTTATTGAGAGATAATTACAAATTGCTATCAACCGTATTATTCAATGGACAAATAAAAATGGTTTTATTATTTACCAAGACAAAACTTCTTGTGTTCATTTTTGTAGACGTAGAGATCTGCATCCAGATCCTGAAATTTATATTGGAGCGTCTCAAATTACTAATATTGATTGCGTCCGCTTTCTAGGCTTATATTTTGACAAAAAACTCACTTTCTTGCCACATATTTTGCAGTTACGTAAAAAGTGCGAGCAATCGCTCATTTTAATTATGGTGCTTTCAAACACATCTTGGGGAGCAGACCGTGGTTCTCTGTTGAAAATTTATCGCTCTATAACCCGCTCCAAAATTGACTATGCCTGCCAGATCTATGGTTCCGCACGTAATTCTGTTCTTAAAAAACTTGACACTGTGCACCATAGCGCACTCCGTGTTTGCTCTTGTACATTTCGTACCTCTCCAGTTTTAAGTCTTTATGTTGACTGTAATGAACCAGTATTACACCACATTCGTGTAAAGCTTTCTTTAGAACTTTATTACCGTCTCCTTTCGCATCCTGGTCATCCTCTTCATACATACATTTTTAAACACCGACAATGATATTCTTTATCAGCATCGACCATCTTGCATCCCATTTTTTGGTGTCAGAATAAGGAATATTACTGATAATAGCCCACTGAGTAACATCAAGGTAACTCCATGTCCATTGCATGTACACCCTTCTTGGAAACCTCCTGATATTGCATCGCTCCATCCCTTTAAAGGATACGATAAAAACAACTTGGCTCCTCTTGTTATTGAACAGTTATTTGCTGCACAAAGATCATACTTTAATGACTATACTGACATTTACACAGATGGCTCTAATAGTGGAGATACTGTTGAATGTGGGGTATTTTGTGAAATCACTTCTTTAAGCTATCGCCTTCATTCATCTACTTCTGTCTTTACAGCCGAACTGATTGCAATAGAGAGAGCCATGTTCCACATCTCTCATCATCATAGCCCATCCTTCATCATTTATACTGACTCAAATAGCTCTATTGACGCAATTAAATCATTTAAAAAGCGTCCTTATATCTCATCAATCCTTGATTTTTATAATAATTTGACAAGACGTGGCTATAATATTTTATTTTGCTGGGTACCTGGGCACATGGGTATTTCTGGAAATGAGAAAGCGGATGAGGCAGCAAAGCGTGCTCATTCCTTTGTGCCATAAAGTTCCATTCTCAGACGTTAACCTACTTATCAAACACTCTATTCATAATAAATGGCAAGAAAGTTGGAATTTAGAATGCAATAATAAACTGCACCACATCAGACCTACCATCATGACCTGGCCTCCGAATTATCCAAGAAAAACGGATGTTCTTTTGACTCGTCTGAGAATTGGACACTCAAGAATCACTCATAAACATCTTTTACTTCGGGAAGAGGCACCCATGTGTCCACATTGGCATTTTGATTACCTGACCGTTCGTCATGTTTTAACTGACTGTCCTGGTCTCTGCCACTTATATAGAATTTATTTTAACTCATCATCATTTAACCAATCTTGACAAACCTCATTGGGGATACACCTCATGGGGCACTCTTTACTTTTTTAAAACACGCTGGATTTTATTTTGAAATATAATTTTTATATCTTTCTTTGGTTTAACACCAACTTGAATTGTTCTTTTACACTTTTCTGACATCTGGATGGGAACCCCATCCAGACTGCACTTTTGCACTTTTTATTTAAAATCTTTTATACTCTGATGGTTTTGTTTTTAAATTTTTTTATTCATCTACACTTGTCTGGCTGCATCTGGATGGGATCCCCCATCCAGATTGCTTTTCTCATTGCTCTTTAATTTTTATGTTTTTTGTCTATTCTTTTTTGGCGCAGCATGTCCCTTAAGGGATTTTGTGCCATAAAACATAATACAACCAACCAACCAACCTGTTCATCGCAATAGTAGGAGTATTTTCATTTGGAGAGGACGTGGCACTAAAAACAATCCTGCGTTCGTGCAAGGAAGTATGAGATTTGGCTATGGGGGAGTGATGGTCTGTGCTGGCATGTCCATTGATGGGTGTACAGTAGGGTGGAACTTAAGTATAGGGTAAAAAAAAAACTTTTTTGTTTTAATGTGTAATAGAGAAAACTTTTTTCCTTTTTGGATGTCTAAACTTTTGGCTGAAAAGGTTTTTTTAAATTAAGTTGTTTTCCGGTTCCTCAAGGAGGTCAAAGTTTTGAAATTTCAGAATAAAGTAACTTAAAGTAAACAACGTAGCTGTTAGCTCATATCTACTTTTATTTAGCAAATACTATCCAGAAGTCACTACGAGGAGGTGGTTAAATATTAACTTCTACCCATCTTACCTCCCTTTGTTATGGATTAATTCAATTGGATATTCAACTGCTTTCTTTTTAGGCAAACTTTGTCATTACATTGTGGGAATTCAACTTTCAAAGATTAAACCATCTTTTGCTTAATATTTAAAGACGGTTGACGCAGCTCGCGAGACAATTTTGACACATACGTTTCCACTGTTTGAGTATGACAAGGAAAATTTAAAATTCAGGATATCCCCTGTTTGTATTTTTTTTAAGTTCTTCTTCCGATCAGTCCGTCAAGATAGGACCAATGATTTTATAGTCTATAATTTCAATATGTTCGCATTTTCTCAAGTCCTTTCCTACTGGTCCAGAAAATCCCTTTGTACCCGTAGTTTTTCCAGCAAGATGTTGAAATAAGTATCTAAGAAAAAAGTCCATTTGCATGTAATAATCAAATTATTCATTATAAAGTTTTTAGGGTATTGCTTCCAATGTTTTAATAACTCCAGATTTGCATCCTGCATTCAAGGCGTTTCTGTTTCACCCAATAACTTTCAAACTTGAAATGTCTGTATTATTATTTTGAAAATACACCAAAATTGCAGTAGCTATATATTAATATAAGAAGATATGATGTCAATGAAATATGACCAATATATTTTTATCCTGGTTTTTGAATTAAGACCAGGTGTTCGTCTTTAATGATTCTTAGTTATATTTTTTTCTCTCTGCTTCAGTTATCATAGTGTTATCCTTTCTGCATCAAAATACTAACCTTCTAAAATTAACTCATTTCGTCTTTCCTGTTCTTTCAAATTCTTCCTTTTCTTTTCTCTTTGTCGTCTTCAAGTCTTCTTCAAGCCTTTTCTTTATTATCATCAGAAATACCCATATCTTCTAAGGTGAAATTTGCAATAATATTTGCAGTTCTGTCTAATTCTTCGGTTATTTCACCTTGTTGATTATCAAATTCAGGTTTAGAAAAACAACCGATTGAACTATTTCCTTCCGAACTATTTTTTACACTTGACGATCATTCAATCAAAACATAATTTTTTTTGTTTTAAAATAACTTTTTCCCTTGATATTTCCTTTTCCATTCTTCCTACACATTTTTTGTAGTTTTTTTATCTATTGATCCTATTGCCATAACCCCATCTCTCTTTGGTCTTTGAGAAAGTGACATTCTTGTTCTGATACACGATAATATTTAGTGCTTTTACACAAAGAAATGTTTTTTGCAGGATTACCTAACATTTTGCAATTTTATATTGGATGTGGGATTATTCTTTCTAATCTTAATATTTTTCTTCAAATTTTGACATTTCTCGCGCTAGTCTATAATCATTTTTTATGATTTGTGTATCAGAAACCGCTGGAATTGAAGGTCTCAACAATACACTTTTAATTGTATCATCAACAGCTTTAGATATTTTAGAAATAGTGCGTACCAGATTCCAGCTGTCAGATTTTAAGTTAAATTGAACCCCAAAATAATGTTTCATAACATCTTCATATGTTCGTCAAAGATGACAGTCTAATGTTAATTGTTTTGGTTCACGAAATACAGGACACTTCAGAAATTATCTAGATTTAGCTACGTTAACAGACTTTGTCACTTTTGACACCGAATGTTTATTGAAAAATAATTAAATAAACTGTTAACACACGTTATATCGGACTAACTTGTTATGTGTCGCAGCCAAATAAATCAGAGACAATGAAAGCCGACGCCCACGACGCTGGCTTCTACAAAAGTCAAATAAAGTGGAGCTAACTTTTCTAAGACACTCAAACTAAATTATTCTCTTTATTACAGGACATTAACACTTCGTTAATTTAATTTTGCAAAATATAAATTTAACAATAAGCTTAAAAAACTTTCCATGCAATTATTGGCTTTTTTTCGTTTTTTAGGGAAAATCAGGCGGTTTGAGGAACCGGAAAATATCATTTTAAAATTAAAAGAAAAATATTTTCTTTTTATGGAGTTAAAAAGGAAAAAAATAATCACTATTAGAATATAAAATTCGAAACTTCGTTTTTTAGTTCCACCCTAGTGTACAGACCTCACATCAATCGAAATGGAGCCCTGTACAGTCAGCAATATAGGTAAGTTATGAGATCCTCTGATCTATTGTGGTCTCTTACGCTGCAGCAATTGGAGATGACTCCATGTTAATAGACGACAATTGCAGGCTACATCGTGTTAACTTGGTGGATGATTTCTTTTCGAGGAAGGAATCATACGACTGCAATTGCCAGCGTGTTTTCCGGACATGAACCCAATAGAGCATGTTGGGGGCACCTACCATTCCCTCCCCAAACTCTCCGAAAACTGGAAAGAGCTCTTCTGGAGGAGTGGGACAGAATACCCCAGTTTTCAATCCCTTTTAAATTATTTTAAAATACTGTGCGTAATTTAGTATTTACTCGTACATTAATTTAATATTTACAGAAGGTACGATTATGTAAGAGGAGGAAAAAAATGTATTTAATGTTTAACAGAGAGCACTTAATTTCAAAATTGACTCCATGCTTCAAAGGTGTCTAACGTTGCTGGTCGTCCAGGGAAACCATATACCCTATTAAAAATTTATTTCAAGGAAACACCTTTTTTTATTCGTTTTTTCTCATATGCACAAATTTTGTTTTTTCCCTATTGTATCCAAATGTTCAATACAATGTATTTTTTTCTGCCAAACACGTGTTATGTTTATCTAATATAGCCTGCCACGTCTGTCGATCGTGTATCAATCATCTAAACAATTCCCCAGCCTCTAGATCCATCCACAACCTCAATTCCTCAACACCCTTTATTTGTTTTCAGCAATGAATTTACCACCCATTTGTTCAGCAGACGGCAAATTTTGAGACCTAAACGAAAGTTCCTGGGATTGACTGGCCTATAAACGACATCTTATACATTTTATTTAAAGATTAATTAATAACATCACTGCAGTCGTAAAATTTCTCTTTATGAAATATGAAACATGGCATTTAAACTGAATTAAGAGGAGCAGTTCCTGAAACAATCACCTGCAATTTCCTAATGAAGAGTTTAAAGGAAATGAAATGGCAGGTAAGCTCTAAATAAACACATTTTGAAAATGAAACTTATACTATGTAACAATATTTTTTCCCTTTAACAGACTTGAGGGTATAATTTTACAGAAAAAAATATTCATATTAATGAGTTGAAATTTAAGATGTATTTCATTTGATGAACATATCAACTGTTTTGATCGATTGTTGCATGTATAATAGGTGAAGAAAGACACTTCTTAGTTCTCGTTTCTAGTCATTTGTTTTCGCGCTTGACCTGAACGATCAAATATGAAATAATATATTAAATTTAAAAAATCAAAAAACCCGACTGCGTAAAAAGCAAACTAATTAATTATTTCTTATCAATATGAAACTATTTTTTTATATTAGTTACCTTTTTTTTATTTACTTGTATTGATGACTTTTAAGTTATGTGTTTAATTATTAGTTCCTATCTACAAACACTCTTTTGATGAGACCTATAGATGTATATTATGAAGGTTAGAGTTACAGCAAAGGTAGCGATCCAAAGTACACAACTTCCAGGTTGTGTAATATTTAAACGGAGCTTCTGATTACAAAATGGTCAATGAAACATCGTCTTCATTTTGAAAGACCTATCCAATGATATGCCACTCAATAGGGTGCGTAATTTTTTTTTTCGTCTCTACCACCATTTTTTATTTTACGGCCGCCATTTTGAATTTATATAATATATTAAATTTGAAAAATCAAAAAACCCGACTGCGTAAAAAGCGAACTAATTAATTATTTCTCATCAACATGAAACTATTTTTTATATTAGTTACCTTTTTTTTATTTAATTGTATTGATGACTTTTAAGATGTGTTTAATTATTAGTTCCTATCTACAAACACTCTTTTGATGAGACCTATAGATGTATATTATGAAGGTTAGAGTTACAGTAAAGGTAGCGATCCAAAGTACACAACATCCAGGCTGTGTAATATTTAAACGGAGCTTCTGATTACAAAATGGTCAATGAAACATCGTCTTCATTTTGAAAGACCTATCCAATGATATGCCACTCAATAGGGTGCGTAATTTTTTTTCGTCTCTACCGTCATTTTTTTTTTTACGGCCGCCATTTTGAATTTATATAATATACTAAATTTAAAAAATCAAAAAACCCGACTGCGTAAAAAGCGAACTAATTAATTATTTCTCATCAATATGAAACTATTTTTTATATTAGTTACCCTTTTTTTTTATTTACTTGTATTGATGACTTTTAAGTTGTGTTTAATTATTAGTTCCTATCTACAAACGCTCTTTTGATGAGGCCTATAGATGTCTATTATGAAGGTTAGAGTTACAGTAAAGGTAGCGATCCAAAGTACACAACTTCCAGGTTGTGTAATATTTAAACGGAGCTTCTGATTACAAAATGGTCAATGAAACATCGTCTTCATTTTGAAAGACCTATCCAATGATATGTCACTTAGTGATGGGCGATAACGAGACGTTTTTCTCGATTTTCTCGATTGTATGGACATCTCGATATTTTTCGATTGTGTAAATTTTTTCTCGATGACTCCAGTTTGCCAATTGCTTTTATACATCATATATTATATAGTATATACGTCATACATTTATCAAGAATCGTCTGCGGGTGAACTGGAATGAATCGGCGTTAATAAAGACTAGGTGACTTCGCCCGCTAGTGGGCCCCTCCTTTAATCGGGGCCCCTAAGTTATACGTAATCTTGTAATATGAAATCACGAACAGGTTACCCGCTATATACGACACCGTATAGCAGGCGTGGTGTGCACGCACTACAAAATATTGTAAAAAAATATAATCTCGAAACGAACGAATCTCGGACCAGATCTCTTGTGGTAGGGGTCAAAGTGAGCGGAGGGGCACAGTAGCTGCATAATATGAATAATTCGTCACAGGTCTTTAGGCCTTTCGAACCATATGTCACATGAGTGGTCTGGATCTGAATTTATAAAAATGCCCTTCCCGTCGGGGCAAAGAGGGGGAGGGGTGCGGGAGGTGGATAACATGAGTAAGTGGTCATAGGCCTTTCCAACAATATGTCACATGAGGGGTCTCGGCTAAATTTAGAAAAGTGTCCACCGTGGGGAAAAAGGTGGGGGGGCGATCACCGGAAGTGCAGAATATCAATAAGTAGTCACAGACCTGTCCAACAATATCTCACATGTGGGATCTTGGCTAAATTTGAAAAAGTGTCCCCCGGGGGGGGGGACTGTCACCGGAGGAGCATAACATCAATAAGTAGTCACAGACCTTTCCAACGATATCTCACATGAGGGGTCTTGGCTAAATTTGAAAAAGTGTCCCCCGGGGGGGCAAAGTGGGTGGGACTGTCACCGGAGGTGCATAACATCAATAAGTAGTCACAGACCTTCCCAACAAGATCTCACATGAGAAGTCTTGGCTAAATTTTGAAAAGTGCCCCCGGGGGGGGCAAAGTGGGGGGGGGACGAACACCGTAGGTGCATAACATCAATAAGTAATTACAGACCTTTCCAACGATATCTCACATGAGGGGTCTTGGCTAAATTTGAAAAAGTGTCCTTCGGGGGGGGGGGCAAAATGGGGGGGGGGCTGTCACCGGAGGTGCATAACATCAATAAGTAGTCACTGACCTTTCCAATGATATCTCACATGAGGGGTCTTGGCTATATTTGGAAAAGTGTCCCCCGGAGGTCAAAGTGGGGGGACGGCCACCGGAAGTGCATAACATCAATAAGTAGTCACAAACCTTTCCAACGATATGTCACATGAGGAGTCTTGGCTAAATTTAGAAAAGTGTCCTGAAATTTCATATATTATAAATAATATTTATCGGAGGACTCCATAAAAAAATCCGATCTAAAATGATAAAAACGGAAAAAACTACCCCCCGCAGTGGGGGTCAAATTGGGGAGGGGAGGAAGAAAGTCTCATAATATGAAAGAGTCATACGAGAGCTTTCCGATAACATATCACATGACGGGTCCAAAAAAAGTTTGAAAATTACTCCCCCTCCCTCCCCTCCCCTTGGGCCCACTCTTTCGCCCCGGAATTTACGCAGCCCCCACTTTAAACTTTTTATGTTCAATAAATAATATTTACCGAAAGACTGCACAAAAAACCCACATCTAAAATGATATTTAAATTTATTATAGAAATCGGCTACGGTTTTGAAAATTTGTTCGCCCCCTCCCCACCCCCCGAATTTCACCTTCGGGGGGAAGAAAGGTTCATAATATGAAAGATTTGTCAAAGGGTTTTTCGATGATATGTCACAGGAAGAGTTCGGAAATTTTTTTTAAATTGCGCCCCGCCCACTCTCACGTCCCTCGGAATTCACCCGACCCACCTTCCTCTTTGAAATTTTTATATTTAATAAATAATATTTATCGGAGGGCTCCGGGTATGTGACAGCTTGGTAGGGCTAAAAATAAGAAAAACATTGAAAATTAAAGCTTCATTTCACAGTTCATTATCATGCCTATTTCTTTGTGCAGCTCGCCCCTCGATATCTCATCTCGGCCCTTCTTGGCCGAGCGTGAAATGACAATCATCGAGAGTAACATTTCGAGGAAGGACGAAAACTGATTTCTCATTCTCGACAATGTCATATGAAATGTTGAACAGAGACCGAGAGCGAGAAACGAGAATGGCAATGGGAAGTGATGAGTTACAATCCATAAGATATCTCGAAGTAAGCGAAAGGTTTGCCCTCGAGCAGGGATGTCTCCTCGAGGAGTTTGCAGCAGCAGAAAATATATCTCGAAATGCGAGAGAGAGGGCGAGAGAAAGGAAGCTTTCAGAAGAGTCAAACTTACCGCGCTTCTGGTGTAAGTCATGATTTCCCAAAGGAGTGCATGTTCTTTTCCATTCACTTTTGTTATTAACCGATATGGGTTAGGAGGCATAGTGGTTTAAGCTATCAGTTCGGGTTTCAGTTGTTGATATAGAAGTTTTCTAGTGAATTTGGCGGCGCCAGTTTGTCTTGATTTTCAATCTTTCTCTTATTTTAGCCCTCCTAAGCTGTCCCATATCTCTTAATATTAGGATGCTATTGTTAAAACAAAACTGCACTGCAAATTATGTGTTTTCAAGATTTTAAGTGTCGCCTCAGGAAAGAGGATTTTTCAAAATTATTTTACCCCACTCATGTAATATATTAAAATAAGGGTAATCTCATAACCTTTCTAAATCTACCTTTCTTTTGTCAATCCACCGTTAATTTTAGACCCCTGGGCTTAAAATGCTCTAAAGGAATATACTTAGCGGCGGTTTTTTTCGTACTCTGGTACGGTATCTTGCACTCATAGGAAAATTATAAGACTAACATCAAATTGTGTCTAAAATCGAATAAAAAATATGGACATATTTTTCTTAATTTTAACTCCCTTCTTCGCCTCAAGAGGGCGCTTTAGAGTTTTGTTTCTTCAAACCTTTAGTATACTGTTTGTCCAAAAATTATAAAATTCACAAAATAAAGTCTTTTCACTCTCCCCTATCTTCTCATATCAATTTTATTTTTACTACCACCAGGGGACGCCGCCCAGTGAAAAATTTTACTTTTAGCCTCAGGCTATTGGTATTTTTTATCTGTTTTTCATAATGTTTTGTCTCATTGTTTTTCTTCATTGTAGATACAATTCTCCAAGTTCTTGACCCATTCTGACTACTTGGGCACTCATTCTGGACCAGCTGTGGCCCATCGGGCCCCTCTTCATTTGTCTGGCTCTAATCACACGCTTCACTTGTTCTTTTACCATTTTTCTTTTTCTTCATTTTTTTTCTTATTCAATGGTTTAGTTTTTTTATCATTCTCAACTTCCCCTAGTCCTCTCGTACATGAAATTAACTTTCATCCTTGGTCTACCCTACTGTCAATTTGGGGCCTAATGCCCCTTTTTGGGGGTCGGGGGCATTTCTTCTACCTTTTCCAGACCCATCATCTAATACCACGTTGGTAAGGATTGGAAAATTAAAATTATCCAAAATACCAAAAATGAAGTCCATTGAAGTTTTATTTTAGTTATAGAATTCCCTATTAGCAGATATATTTACTTTTCTGTTTACTGTTTACTGTTTACTTTTCCGTTTTTCGATAACACTCCTTTGTTTTCGATAAACGGAGAAATTCAACAGCATTAGACACACTTTAGACATTTAGGGAACTTTAACTTGTATCAAACCTTGTGCCTTTATCGAAAAGAAGAAAATGCTAATCGATTCTAGCTAATGTGCCTAAAATAAAAAATGAGCTAGTAAATGTGTCAGAAACTAGCTACTTTGGATTTCGATACAGACTTGAAGAATCATGTTGGAATCGCTAGGCACTGGAAAACAATTTCCGTGTTAGGCAGGTTCTCTCTCAGTAGTTATATATGTCTGGTTATCCTTACGTTTTTCGATAAAGCTGTCTTGTTTTCGATAAACGGAGAAATTTCACAGCATTTGATACACTTTAGACATTTAGGGAACTTTAATTTGTATCAAACCTTTTTCCTTTATCGAAAAGAGGGAAATGCTAATCGATTCTAGCTAACGCGTCAAAAATAAAAAATGAGTTTTTTAATGTGTCATAAAGTAGCTACTTTGGATTTCAATACAGACTTAAAGAGTCATGTTGGAATCGCTAGGTACTGGAAAACAGTTTCCGTGTTAGGCAGGCTCCCTCTTGGCAGGTATCTTTATCTTACTATCCTTACGTTTTTCGAAAGAAACTTTTGTTTTCGATCAATGGTGAAATTCCACAGTATTTGACATTTAGGGGAACTTTAAACTGTATCAAACTTTTTGGAGTTATCTAAAAAGTAGAAAGGTTATTTGATTCATCAAATGCGCCATAGTTACGCGATTTGGACATTGCAGTTTCATAAAGAAGAAAGGGGAATTTATTCTAATGCAAAGAAAATCATTTTAAAATACTGAAATTCAAATGAGATATCTTTATAAATTTCTTCCATAAGATTAGCATTAGGGAGCAGGTCTTTTCAATTGACTGAAGTAACCCCTTAAGCCTAAATCAGGAGAAAATAATTGCGATAGCAGAATTATCGAGCAAACCCTATCACTACTATGAAATTATGAAGTTTTCCAACAATTGTTTTTAGCTTCTCTCGTTATAATCGATTGTAAAACATCTCGATTGTAGATTCTAGGAATTAATCGATGGCTGCATCGATTGTGATTTTTTACGATGACGATTTTTCTCGATTGTCGAATTTTCGAGAATCGCCCATCACTAATGTCACTCAATATGGTGCGTAAATTTTTTTTTCGTCTCTACCGCCATTTTTATTTTACGGCCGCCATTTTGAATTTATAAAAACAAAACCTGTCCTATAACCGTCGGAAGATTAAGACGAATCGATAGAGACCTCCTTCATAAAAATCCATCCAGCCGTTGGGATGTTTCGAGGGTATAAAGAAATCCACATACACAGATACGCGTGAAACACATAACCCTTCTTTTCAGTCGGGTAATAAATCAAAACTATTATAACAAGTTGGAAATTGCTCGTCAAACGTGGCAAATGAGGTGCGTTCGTACTATAACTAGTTTTATAATTATTTTTTGCACCTCATATTGTACTGAATGTATAATTTTTTGCACTTCATAAAGCGCATAGTCTGATACATCATTAAAATGCACTTCCAATAATTTTTTCCCATTCCCCGTAATGTAACGAAACACTTTTGACTGTCCCTGTAATTAAACTATACATCCGATTTTCCTAAAATTTGAAATAGCTCAACAAAATTTTGCAACAATTATATATTTAAAATTTCAGACCATTCGGAAGGCTGTAATATCATTAAAATGCACTTGCAATAATTTTTCCCATTGGCCGTAATGTAAAGAAAAACTTTTGACTGTCCCTGTAATTAAATTATACATCCGATTTTCCTAAAATTTGAAATGGCTCGACAAAATTTTGCAACAGTTATATCTTTAAAATTTCAGATCATTCGGAAGGCTCTAATATCATTAAAATGCACACTTGCAATAATTTTTCCCATTGGCCGTAATGTAAAGAAAAACTTTTGACTGTCCCTGTAATTAAACTATACATCCAATTTTCCTAAAATTTGAAATGGCTCGACAAAATTTTGCAAAAATCATATATTTGAAATTTCAGACCATTCGGTTGGGTAGTTTTTGCTCTGTTACATGCGGACAGACGGACAGACGGACGGACTGAACGACGACTATAGGTGCTACGTATTTATATAATTACGAACGCACCTAAAAACGTACTTTTAAAATAAAATGATCCTATGATATTTATTTATTTATTTTTAAAATAACTTAAGCTTATTTGCTAGTTATACGTCAAACAATCCCAAATGTTTTTAATATACAGGGTGTCCATAATTAAACGACACTACTTTAAAGTTGTCTACAGACTAAACTATTGGTCTAAGTTGGTCTATTAACTAAGATGTGAAATTTTGTGACGGACATAATAAAGGAATGGGAATTTGTTTGAGCGAAAAAAAAAAATTAGTTCAAAATTTCGCCATTTTTTAATGAATTACACATTTTTACAAGTTTTTACGCTTTATTTCTTTCGGATTATATAAGACAAATACAAAGACTGTTCCCTGAAAAAAAATAATAAAGCGTAAAAACGTTTAAACATTATTGGTGTTCCGAATTGAACGGACCGTACTAACTCTGAAAAAAAAATCCATCTACGGCATCCACCATTTTTTTCTCAGAGCTCAGGCCTAGTATTCAGTGGGCTTTGGCTAAATGTGTAATTTATTAAAAAATGCCCTCTGGTGGCAAAATTTTGAACTAATTTTTTAATTTAAACAAATTCCCATTCCTTCATTATGTCCGTCACAAAATTTCACAACTTTCTGACCAATAGTTTCGTATGTAGACAATTTTAAAGTAGGGTCATTTAATTATGGACACCCTGTACTTTAGACTGAAATTCACAAATTGGATTTAGCTTTCTCCCACCAATCTCCTGATATTTTATGAAATGCAAATATTAATGTATTTATTAAGAAATTTTTAATGTATGTTATTATAAAAATTTCCACAATTCATAGAATTTTAACTATGAAGTTGATTGTATGAACGGAAAATCTCGCTGTAGGCGAAATTTATTTCAGTTGCAAACCTATTAAAACGGAAACCTGCCTTTTCGCGCAGTGTGTGATGTTGTGAATACTATTATGATTAACGACCAGCTTAAATATAACAAACATAGGGTAAGGGAGGGAGGGGGTAAAGATACGCACTTTCCATAAATTTTGATTTTTAACGAATTCATTGGTCTAAACTTATGTGACGACAGATTAAAATGTTATATTAGAACCTTAGGTAAGTGCCATCACCAACTAAAATTCTTTTAATTTATAATGTCGTAAGAAATTGCAATTTAAAAAAAACATCATTCTGCGTATTTTTGCACCCTTGGTTGGGGGAAAAAACCCACAGTGGTAGGGTGGTGGGGCAAAAATACACACTGCGTATCTTTGCCCCATTACTGCGATTTTTTGCGCCATACCCGCTAAAACGAATGCATTATGTAAAAGCCTGTTATGCCTGTTATGTTATGCCCTGTTTCTGTACTAAACTTTATGTACAAGACTATTATAATTAAACCCTTAAGGGGCGGTAAGATATATTATATCCCACCTAAGTTTAATTAAGACCTGCACCAGAAAACTTAATTAAGTTTAACCTTTATAATTTTAGGGGGGAAAAGAGTTGAAAAATTACTTTTCCTTATTTTGAAATAAAAATTTCCTAAATTTCCGGTGAGAATTCAGCATTACATAAACGTAATTGCTTGCCACTCAAAGGATTAAAACTCATCTACTCAGTCTCTAGCGTTAGTGCTATAGGGGAAAGTAAGGGGAATGGCGCTCACTTAGGGAAAACGTGTATAGCTAGTCAAATTTAGGCAAAAAAATTAATATTTTATTAACGAAGTATAACTCCAAAGCATAAGGAACAGTTTGCAATCAACTAATTTGCATAAAAGTTTAAGGAATTTTTTTTATCGTTTTACTAGCAAACCCCGCGGCTTTGCTCGCGTAATATTTGAAATATGGCAAGTCATATTTATAGGGTACAAGACATTTCGGTCCCGACACTTCGGTCCCGCCATTTCGGTCCCGCCGTTTCGGTCCCGAGACATTTCGGTCCCTGGCCATTTCGGTCCCGAGACATTTCGGTCCCTGGCCATTTCGGTCCGGAGACATTTCGGTCCCTGGCCATTTCGGTCCCGAGACATTTCGGTCCCTGGCCATTTCGGTCCCGAGACATTTCGGTCCCTTGCCATTTCGGTCCCGAGACATTTCGGTCCCTGGCCATTTCGGTCCCGAGACATTTCGGTCCCTGGCCATTTCGGTCCCGAGACATTTCGGTCCCTGGCCATTTCGGTCCCCAGCCATTTCGGTCCTTAGCCATTTCGGTCCCTTGTCATTTCGGTGACCACCACCTTATAACTGGTATTCTAATTGTCGTGGGCCGCCAAACGCTGTAATTTAAACATTATTTGGGACCTTTTTAATTTTTTTAACGCCCCCCCCCCCAAATTAAAAAAAAAAGCTGAATATAACAGTCCGATAAATTTAAACTTTTATAACTCGTGATAATGAAATCACAGCGAGCTGAAAATTTGTTTGATTGAACAATGTGATATAATTTTACAGGGGACATTGTCTTTTTATTATTATTATTATTTAACAAAATGGATTTTTTAAGCTTTATTATTTGTTATTAATATTAGGTATTTTATATATACTATAAACTGCCATATATGATTTTTTGGTTGTTTTCATACGTTTTTAGAACCTTTAAATTATCATCATTAATTAAATAATTTAAAAAACTGTTCTTATTTTTTCTCCTTCTTACAATTAGATTAATAATAAATGTCTTCAATAATTCAATTGGACACTTATAAGCTACTGTAGGTAAATATTTCCTCAAATCATTCTTCTACATCCTCTCCTTTAATAATTCAGAAATGAGATATATTTATTGAAGCAAAAATATTTAATTTTTCTTATTACTTTTATAATACAAAGTTATAATTTTGTTTTCATAAGTTACTTTACCATTATAAACATTGGGAAAACAATAGTGATTTGGTAATTAGGTGTGGCAGAAAAAATATTTTGTTGTCAGAAAACTCCACCCACCGCTTCATTTTTTAGGTGCGTTCGTAATTATATAAATACGTAGCACCTATAGTCGTCGTTCAGTCCGTCCGTCTGTCCGTCCGTCTGTCCGCATGTAACAGAGCTAAAACTACCCAACCGAATAGTCTGAAATTTCAAATATGTGATTGTTGCAAAATTTTGTCGAGCCATTTCAAATTTTATGAAAATCGGATGTATAGTTTAATTACAGGGACAGTCAAAAGTTTTTCTTTACATTACGGCCAATGGGAAAAATTATTGCAAGTGGATTTTAATGATATTAGAGCCTTCCGAATGATCTGAAATTTTAAAGATATAATTGTTGCAAAATTTTGTCGAGCCATTTCAAATTTTAGGAAAATCGGACGTATAGTTTAATTAAAGGGACAGTCAAAATTTTTCTTTACATTACGGCCAATGGGAAAAATTATTGCAAGTGGATTTTAATGGTATTAGAGCCTTCCGAATGATCTGAAATTTTAAAGATATAATTGTTGCAAAATTTTGTCGAGCCATTTCAAATTTTAGGAAAATCGGATGTATAGTTTAATTACAGGGACAGCCAAAAGTTTTTCTTTACATTACGGCCAATGGGAAAAATTATTGCAAGTGCATTTTAATGATATTACAGCCTTCCGAATGGTCTGAAATTTTAAAGATATAATTGTTGCAAAATTTTGTTGAGCTATTTCAAATCTTAGGAAAATCGGATGCATAGTTTAATTACAGGAACATTCAAAAGTGTTCCGAAAAAATTATTGGAAGTGCATTTTAATGATGTATCAGACTATGCACGTTATGAAGTGCAAAAAATTATACATTCAGTACAATATGGGGTGCAAAAAATAATTTTAAAACTAGTTATAGTACGAACGCACCTCATTTGCCACGTTTGACGAGCAATTTCCAACTTGTTTAAAATAATTATTGGTTGCATTTTTAACAGTCTTCTCACCCATTGCAGACAATTTTTGTGAAATAATTTTATTGAAACTGGGCCTATTTCTTTGTAATAAGATGATTATTTTTTATTTTATGTAATAGTGTAAGTATTATTTTAATTAATTTTATTTTCAATTTTTAACTGACAAAACTAAGGTTTTTAGGTGCGTTTGTAATTATATAAATACGTAGCACCTATAGTCGTCGTTCAGTCCGTCCGTCTGTCCGCATATAACAGAGCAAAAACAACCCAACCGAATGGTCTGAAATTTTAAATATATGATTGTTGCATAATTTTGTCGAGCCATTTCAAATTTTATGGATATCGGATGCATAGTTTAATTACAGGGACTGTCAAAAGTTTTTCTTTACATTGCGGCCAATGGGAAAAATTATTGCAAGTGCATTTTAATGATGTTACAGCCTTCCGAATGGTCTGAAATTTTAAATATATAATTGTTACAAAATTTTGTCGAGCCATTTGAAATTTTATGAAAATCGGTGTATAGTTTAATTACAGAGACAGTCAAAAGTTTTGCGTTACATTACGGGGAATGGGAAAAAGTTATTGCAAGTGCATTTTAATGATGTCACAGGCTATGCACTCATGAAGTGCAAAAAAAAATATACATACAGTACAATATGGGGTGCAAAAAATAATTATAAAACTAGTTATAGTACGAACGCACCTCATTTGCCACGTTTGACGAGCAATTTCCAACTTGTTTGTATTTGTCGTTTATTTATTGATTTTTAATATTACCCTTTTCCTCCCACTTTCCCAGAAAAAAAATTAATAATTTTTTATTTTAGTTTTATTATTAATTATATTAATAGTTTTAAATTTCGGTGACTTTAAATATAAAATAAATAAACATGTAAAAGATAAATTTCAGTTTATAACTACTATATGATAAATTGAATATAAAATGTATTATGTATTGAGTTTATTTTAAAGTAAAAAAATGTAATGTATATTAATAATGTTATTAATTTAATAAATTAAGGATACATTAAATAAAAAATATATTTAATAAAATATTAATTTAATTTTTATACTAAAATTCCTAACTTTTTTGAGAATTAATTAATAGCAATTATTAGTAGCAATTATTAATAGCACTTAAAGTTTTTATTCAAAAGTTTTAATTTATAATTTCCAAAAAATAATATAGGAATTTTTTGAAAAATCAGCCAAAAACATAAAGTCTAAGTAATAATTAATTAATTAATCAAACATAATAATAATAATAATAATAATAATAATAATAATGCAACATTGTACAAATACGTAAAAATACCTCTTAACAATGTTAGGTGATATTATGCAGATTTTAATTTTTTAAGTACAGTTATAATTTACAATTCGCAAAAAGTAAGAAATTATTAGTTAATTATAATTAAAGAGCAAAAATAATATTATCAGCTAACTAATAAATGAATAAACAACATGTTTATCTTCAGAACCCTTATCACTTTTATACATCCTAATGAAGTTAATAACGTTATAATAACCGAAAATTAAAAAATATATATATTTGCATTTACCCTATAAAAACTATTATATAGTTCATGTAATAGTTTTTAAACAAGCAATTGATAAATTAGTTATCTAAACAATTAATAATTAAAATAATTTTGAATTGATAAATACGTTTGATAAAAACAATTTAATTTTTGAATTTTTTTTTTTTTTTTTTTTTTTTACTTAACAATATAACTATGAGTGTTTTCAACTTGTCGTGCAAGTTAAATTCATGCTGTATCAAATTTATTGCAAACTAACGGCAAACAAGTAATAAAAAATACTGCAAACTTACTGCAAAGTAGTAATCTTTCCATATCTTTCCTCTATAAGTTTAACCCCTTCGAAGGGGTCAATAGACCTGATCAGGTCTATTGATGCGAAAGCGCCGTCAGAAGGCGCATGCATAGGTTTTACCACCATAAACAAGTTTAGGTAATATTTGTACTTTTCATTTCGAGCATTTTTTGGTATTTAATAAGTATAGCGTTTAGAAAAAACGGTGCCTACCGAATAAAATTTCTGCAATTTCTGCGTATGTGCTGATTCTCATTGTTGTTGAGTCTCTCAACAGAGAGATTTTTTGCTTTCGTCACTTTCGTGAATTAAAGACAGTCTTGCCATCAGTTTCACAACAAACTACTCATGCAAGTGGGTGATGGTATACCTTGCGGGAGATTTGCTGCGAATTTCTCAATTCAGATTTGTCACGGCAAGATAATATCAGAAAAAATCAAACTTTCTGCTAATGTTCATGCTATCTGGGTTACCTCAATAATTTCCATGGGAGCGCGGCAGATCGCATGAACGGCTCATGCGATTGACACTTATGTGAAATCATTATCCAATATCTATTACAGCACAAATTCTTAATTCAATGGCAAGAAATTAAACATGAAAATTGCTGTTTTACACTTAACCACTTGGCCCCAACTTTATTGTAGGCAAATGTTATGTAATATGAAACTTGATTTAACCCATTCGCTGCCAAAACTAAGAATTTTCAAATTTTTTGTTGAAGGTCGTTTGCCAGCACAAATTCAGAAAGATAAATTTCGCTTTACTAATACAGCGAAATTTCTGCCAATAAATGAGGCTTTTTTTTTAAATTCTAAAATAGTGGTGACAAAGTAATCAATAAATTAAAGCCACGAGTATACTCGTGAATGACAGCGAATGGGTTAATTAAATTTAACTCTTCAGTATGCGCTCAGCTTTTTACATCATAAGTGAATCTTTTTCACTGGTAAATATTAATGTAACTTGAATGTATTATTAGTTGCAGTTATAGAGATTGGCCTTATATTTTTTATCCATGCTTTTTTTTTAAATTAAGAAATTAAATAAGGATATACCTAAATTCTTAAAGTTACTCGAAATACTTCTATCATATATACACAGTCAAGACAATATTCCAAGCACTGGTAAAAAGCTCCATTTTAGACAGGCTTCCATGTAAAGAAGTGTAATTAATTATACTTCTAAGATACACTACCTCAATAAGATCTATTGTTCGTTTCGCAGGGATTCTGAAACTCTTCCGTTTGAGAAAGGATTCCGTTATAGAAAGATTCCGCTTTCACAGGTTTCACTATGCTTCACTAAAGAAGGGTGAAAATCCCCTTTTCAGACAGGTTTTCAGCAAATTTAATTGTATCGCAATTCATATTAAGACCATGTAACGCTTACGTTAAAGACAGGATTCTGTTATAGACAATTACTATTTTGACAAGTTTTATTCTATTCATATGATATAAATAAGTATATTTATATAAAAACACAAAACTTTTAAAAATGGAACCTGCCTATAACGGAGTTCTGCCTTAAACATAAATGTTCCATAGTGCTACGGAAAAGAATACTATACAAATACACCAAATAACACGAAAACCTGTGTAAAACGGAATTTTTCACCAATATTTACAATTTCATCTTGACAGGTTTTACTATATATATAACATGAAGGGAAAATTCTGGACCCTCCCCCCCCCCCGAAACGAAATCCTGGCTACGCCACTGCATGTCGTCCCGGTTTTCTTAAGCCATTAAAGATGAAAAATGCAGTGTGGCCACAAAAAAGCGCCGGCTGATTAGAACAAAGAGAGCGCGAGTAGAATAATTCTTCTATCTGGATCTTTATTTAGCATAATCAAATGTGGGGAAGCCAGGACATCTACACTTGAGATATATATATATATACATGTATAATATTCTTTTGAATAAATAACATATAGATATCAAGAAAAGCCAAATATGTTTTCTAAATTTCCAAATTTCTTCATTGTGATATATTTATAAAATTTCTTAATTTAAAATGAAATTTTACGTAAAAGTGATTCACTATACATTATTATTTTGAGATTTTATGTTATTTTTTTGTATTTTCATTTTTATTTTTTATTTGTCATATTAAAACATGTAGGCTGCTTTAATTCTAAGTATATAAGTCAAATAAATAACAAAGAAATATTTGAAATACAGAATTAATTTTAAATACGAAAAGAATATTTTATGACAATAGAAATTTTAAAATTTTGATTTATGTTTATTGTGCTCGTAGTTTTTGAACGTAATAAGCATATAAAAGTCTTAAATATATTAAAAAGGATTTGTAATTGTGCAAACCACTTCGCCGTCGACAGGTATGGGGAAAAAGTGCTTTTATCCCCGAGTTATCTCGGGAAAAACGGTGAAGTGGTTCAAAATTAAAAATATCTTTAAACTTGTCATTCGATTCCGGTAGAAATAGCGGTAATATTATTGTTACATGTAAAAAGATTAATGCAAACTTTTAAATAGTTTTTCAAAAAAATAGTTAATTAAAATAATTATTAAAATAAAATAGAAAGTTCTAGTCTGTTCCGGTGCAGAATTTAAAAAATAATGTGTCTTTATCACAATTCCATGTTAAGAACCCCCTTTTTAAAAAATATGTAAAATGCAATACATTTAAAATTGATGCGCCGTTAAATAATAGGATAAAATAAAGATTTGTAAAAATATTTGCAGATTTTTTCATTATTAATCACATAGTGCGCAAATTATATACAATTGAATATGTGCATTTTGGCATGGGCATTTGCATATGAAAATTAAAGCTCGACTTATAAATATTTTTAAATTGTCTGGACTTTATATTTATGATAGACTAAAATATGAGAAGCTTCTATAAAGAATCCACAGAACTCTCTCTTCCCCCACTCCTGAAAACGATTACTTCTACCATATAAAATTTGCATGGGGTGCTACAATTTGATTGCGAGTTATAAGTGTTTGCGGTTTTCGGGCCCTTATATTCGGTTATGCTAAAATTTCAAGGGTTCAGTTAAAAAATCTTATAATGTACCTCCTTTTTTAATGATTACGTTTACCGTACAAAATAAGAGTGTGATTACGATAATTACAGAGAGAGTTATAAATGTTTTAATTTATCAGGACCTTATACTTAAGATACACTAAAATATATAAAAAGTCAACAGAGCACCCCCCCCCCCCCTGCCTTATAAAACGATTATGATTATCATAGGAAATTTGTGTGGGCTGCGACAATTTTGATCTGTGTTATAAGTGTTTGCGTTTTCGAGTCCTTATATTCGAGTTAAACTAAAATTTAGGGAGTTCAGTTAAAAAATTTGATAATGTCCCTCCTTTTATAAAGATTACGTTTACCATACAAAATATGAGTGTTTTGCGATAATTATAGATCGAGTTATAAATGTCTTAATTTATCAGACCCTTATACTTATGATACACTAAAATATAGAAAATGTCAATCCCCCCCCCGTTTTTTTTAAATGATTACCATACGAAATTTGTGTGTGTTTACTAAAATTTCAAGGCCTTTATTTAAAAAACTCTACAATGTCCCCTATAAAATTGTCACCTATTTCAAGTGCACAAAATTTCAGCTTGCTGGAGAAGGGACCGAAATATCTCGGGACCGAAATGTCTTGGGACTGAATTCAGTGGCGTGGCGTGAAAATTTTCGGTGGTCATCGCAATTATTTAAGTTTGTGGTGAAAAATTATTAACTCTGAAATTCAATGGTTGAATGTTCAAAAAAGAAACTTTAAATCTTACCTTTACTTATACATGAACTCCAAATGTTCTGCTAAAACTGGATCGTAGTGTTTTAAAAGCTTATTAAGAGTTTTAAAATATTGCTTGGTCATCGCCGCATCCAGCGATGACCGGACGCCACGCCACTGACTGAATTGTCTCGGGATCAAAATGTCTTGGGACTGAATTGTCTCGGGACCGAAATGTCTTGGGACCGAAATGTCTCGGGACCGAAATGTCTTGGGACCGAATTGTCTCGGGACCGAAATGTCTTGGGACCGAAACGTCTCGGGACCGAATTGTCTCGGGACCGAAATGTCTCGGGACCGAAATGTCTCGGGACCGAATTGTCTCGGGACCGAAATGTCTTGGGACCGAAATGTCTCGGGACCGAAATGTCTTGGGACCGAATTGTCTCGGGACCGAAATGTCTCGGGACCGAAATGTCTCGGGACCGAAATGTCTTGGGACCGATTTGTCTCGGGACCGAAATGTCTTGGGACCGAAATGTCTCGGGACCGAAATGTCTCGGGACCGAAACGGCGGGACCGAAATGGCGGGACCGAAGTGTCGGGACCGAAACGTCCTGCTTCCATATTTATATGTTTAATTTTTATCAAAAGAAATTATATTTTTAGGAATAATTCAAAAATTACTATTTAAAACACAGTTTGACTAAACTTCCTTATTACACTGCATTAGGCAGAAATGAGACTTAAATTAATAAAAAGAAATAAAACGAAATAAATGACTAAATGATAATTTAGAAAATATTTTGAAACTTTTATGCTGAATTAATACGCTCATTTCAGTATTCATTTGAAGTTTTTAGTTTTTTAGAAACCATCTTCTTACATCTTAAAATTAACCATGTCAAATTCAAAGTCCTACCACCTCTCTCAACATAAAGGGCTATGTTGAAATAGGAACTATCAATATTAATTTGCCAACATTAATTCTGAAACCGGTTTGTTATTTCCTTATATTCCACAGAAACGTAATTTAGAAAGCTTTTAAAGGCCTTTTTTAGAACGTTTGTTGTTCCTGTGAACACCAGGTGGCAGAATCATCGGCATAAAATATAGCCTGTGCAGGATCAGAGACTGTTACCATTGATTCGAAACTATTACTTTTATAATCAGTTTATATTCCCTCAAATTGCATAGAAATCGCAATTTAGGACTTTTTTAGAATGCTTTTCGCATCTCCCCTTCGCTTCACCCCTTTTTAATTCGAATGTATTTTCGAGAGTCCTTCGAGGGCATTTATATTTTTAAGTAACTATCATGCCATATTTAAAGTTTTTAGCCTCTTCAGTATCACAGAAATCGCATTTTATAAAGTTTTTTGCTCCTGCAACCCTCTGGTGATAGTAGCACAGACATAAAATATAGCTTATGTTTAAGCAGGTTCTATCACCAACAATTTGTCTCCATTATTTTTTAACTTGGTTTGGTGTTTGATAAGATTGTATAAAAATTGTAATTTAGAACCTTTTTAGAACGCTTTTCGCTCACTTCATACTTTTAAATTTGGAATTTTCTTTCGACTGTTCTTAGAAAGCAGCTGCATCTTGTAGTAAATACCATGCCATATTTCAAAATTTTAGACCACTCAGTTGTGTAAAAAACGCAAATTAAAACATGTTTTACTCTTGCAACCCCCAGATGGTAGTGACAGCAACATAAGATATAGCCTATGTGGGAGCAGGGACTGTCACCATCAATTTGCAACCATTACTTTTGAAATAAGTTTGGTATTTCCTGACATTGAGTAGAAATCGTAATTTAGAACGTTTTTAGACCGCTATTCGCGCATTTTCAACCCTTTTTAAATTTCAAATTTTAAAAGAAATGTTCTTAGAGATAATTTATGTCCAATAAATATATACCATGCAAAATTCCATGAATCTAGGTCCTTCCATAATTCAAAAATCGCATTTTTAGAAAGTTTTTTGCTCATGTATCTCCTCTGGGGTAGTGGAAACAGACATAAAATATAGCCTTATCTTGGAGCAAGATCTGTCACCATCATTTTTAAACCATTGTATTTGAAATCGGTTCAGTGCTTCTTGAGATTGCGTAGAAATCGCCATTTAGAACGCTTTTTAGAACGTTTTTCGTCCATTTTCACCCCTTTTAAACTTCGAATTTTTTAAGAAATGTTCTTAGAGATCATTTATATCTTATAAGTAACTACAATTCCAAATTCTATGTATCTGGGCCTTTCAGTAACAAAAAAATCGCAATTTCGAACGTTTTTTTGCTCCTGCACCCCCTTTAGAGTTAGTGTATAGCGACATAAAATGTAGCCTATATTGGAGCAATAGTTGTCACCATCATTTTGACACCATTATTTTTGAAATTGGTTTGATACATCTTGAGATTGCGTAAAAATCGCTATTTAGAACGTTTTTTAGAACGCTTTTCGCGCATTTTCACTCCTTTTTAATTTCGATTTTTTTTTAGAGGAATGTCCTTAGACATCATTAGTATCTTATAAGTAACTACCATTCCAACTTTTATGTTTCTAGACAATTCACTAACACAAAAATCGCAATTTCGAACGTTTTTTTTGCTCCTGTACCCCCTTTAAGGGTAGTGACACCGACATAAAATGTAGCCTATGTTGGAGCAAGGGTTGTCACCCTCATTTTGACACCATTATTTTTTTAATCGGTTTGGTACTTCCTGAAATTGCGTAAAAATTGGCATTTAGAACGTTTTATAGAACCCGTTTCGCGCTTTTTCACCCCTTTTTAATTTCGATTTTTGTAAGAAATGTCCGTGAGATCATTAGTATCTTATAAGTAACTACCATTCCAAATTTCATGTTTCTAGGCCCTTCAGTAACACAAAAATTGCATTTTTAGAACGTTTTTTACTCCCTTTTGACCAGTAGCACGGACATAAGAAATAGCCCATGCTCTAAGTTGGACAAACACCATCATTTTGATACCATTACTTTTGGAATCGGTTCGGTAGTTCCAGAGCTTACCTTGTACAAATAAACAATTTTTACCTCTTTATAATATTAGTATAGACAGATTAGTATAGATTTAAATAACCATCGATTGAGCGGTAATGCCCGACATGATAGGGTAATTGCGCTCAGAGTTTGAATACAACATTTAAGAAAGACAAAATTCACATATGTAGTTGTGTAGGCTGTTCACACCACTGCAGACTTTTTGCGACCACTTTACACATATCAAGCAGACATATTGTGTTACACATATAAGTAGGCTACTTTTTTAAAATTTAGGTTTTTTTATTTTCACCAGTTTTTTGAAATCGTAAAATTCTCGTTGTTTAATGACATATTAAGACCAAAACAGGGGAATTTTACCATTTCAAGAAAGTGGTGTTAATCAATAAATTTGAATTTTTAAAAAAGTTGCCCACTGGCAACACTTCTTCTGGAATTCCACGTGAGCGCCATTACCCGTTATCGCCATGTTGGGTTTTAATGCATTATAAATGGCGTAACAACGCACTACAAAAACGAATAACAGCATGAAAGTACAGCTAAATGTTTATATTTTGTAGACATGATGAGTGAATTAACAGTTGAAAATAAGAATGTTTACTTACCTTCGAGTTAGATGTTCTAGAATTTTATAATAAAACAACTGCAAACTAATAACTTGCGGACACAAAAATACTTTCCTTCCGACGGTCACTATATCTTTACTGGGAACTTAAGATGAAGTTTGCTAGGTGCCGGTACTGATCGCACGTTTTCAATTCCATTCTGTTTACACTGCAAATGAGGGCGTCTTAAATTCAGACACATATGTGTCTGAAAAAGTAATTCAAACACTTAAGTGTCTGAATATGGAATTTCAGACATCATAGGTGTCTGAAATTTAGACACTTAAGTGTCTTACTATATGATCATGGTATAAACACTGTAATTTGAAATGTCTGAAATTCAGACACATAAGTATCTGAAACTGGAGTGTTCAATTTTCAGACATTTTAAAGTGTCTTAATTTTTAAGACACGTGTATGCGTCTGAATTTAAGACATTTCAAACGTCTGAATCGCATCCATTTTTGACCAATCTGGAAGTTCGGTAATAGGCAGTTAATTTTTCACTTTTTTTGTAAGCTTTTTACAATGTAAAAAAATATCCGTAAAATATGAAATTGTACTGCCAATTTACGTATTTTAGTGAAAATTTTCTTCCTTAAATTCCAGAAAATTTTCCATTTTTTGCATATTTCTGTATTTAAAAATTTCCATTTAAAAGGTAATATATACTCTTTCAAGGACAAATCCACATATATCGCAATCAGCATTTTCTAAACCCATGTATATTAGACATAATTTATTTATTTATATTCAAACCAGTGTATTGCGCACCCACGGGGAGGGGGGGGAGCTAAGAAGGCTGAATACCCTCCCAGACTAGACTAGATATTATTTTTTTAATTATGAAAGAATATTATTATTATTTTTTATAGGTTTAAAAAATCGGAATTTTTGAAAAGATATAAATTTTGTCACACAATTTTTTTCTCTTTTATAAATTTTATAATGAAATGCGAAATTATAGCATGTTTGAAATTTACTTAATTATAAATTTAAGACCCAGTGTAACCTCTTGTTCACTTTAACCTTCATAATATTTTGCTAATTTAATAATAAAACTTTAAATTGTTTGATTGCAAACCCACTTTAAAATTATCCAAATACAGGAACACACCAAAAAAATCGCAAAAACTAAGATATATTTTAGTAGAGTATTTCATTATTTAACATCTTAAAAGCATTCAGAATTACACCCACTAAAACTTTCCAAAGCTTCATCTGGCTTCTCTGCCTGGTTACGATTATCAGTGTTGAATTCAGGGGGTGGCCCGGGGTAGAGAAATTTCCCCCCGGAGCAAAGAGATGCCCCTCTGGAAAATTTGAGGTTTGTGTTCTCAATGGTAAAAAAAGCAATCGCCCCCCCCCCGGAACTCTATAATGTCCCCCTCCCGGAGCCTCAGAAATCCCTCCCGGAGAAATGTGTCTGAATTCAACACTGACGACTTTGCTCGTCAGCAGAAAAATAAAAGTCAGGACCCGATCTGGCATGTCCCATCAAATCAAATGAAAGAAAGACCGGGCCATATCTGAGCACATTGTGATGTAGTGAGCCAGAGCTTTTTGGTTCACTAAGCTCTTGTGAGATGATCATTATGAATAATACATATTTCTTACCAATTAGAACAACTAAAATAGATTTGAAAAATGTAATAACAAACTTTACCATTCATAGGTAAACACTCTCACTTTTTATTAACAGTTCTATACTTCTCATAGCCAAATTGAGTAAAACGATTTTTACTCGCATCTCTTCCGTTGGTAAAAAACTACCTCACTTCATCAGTGTCTCCCACTCTTCTATTCAGCCTCCTCACCAGCTCCTGCCTGAGCCTCTTTTTACTTTCACTTTGGGGACGAGTTCCCACACATTGTCCAGTCCTCCCTATTTCTTGGAAAAGTGGAAATACCCTGTTGAGCAGATCCCAAGGGCAGAAGTATGCCTACTATTTTCCCTGCATGCCTTTACACAAAAGACTATTGTCCTCCACGGAAATGCCTGTTGCTTCCCCCGTCGAACATTTGTGGCGAAGGTACGATATCACAACACCTCCCCCCAAAAGAGATTTCCACAGGAAATATTTGGCATGAATTCACATAATAAGCCCTTTTACTAGATTTCCCGAGAGGTCAAGCACACCATTAAATCAGCAATAAAATATCATTTAGACTTTTGACTCAATTATGAAAGTTCTACTTAAATTCAAGAATACCCACTCTCAGTTTCAAAGGACATACCAAAAATATGAAATTTTTAGAATTTTCCTTACACATAATTAATCAAAAGAATAAAAAGAATTTACATTTTTGATGCTAGAACAATTAATTTAAATTTAAAATATTTGAATATAATACTAACTCAAAAAAGAAAAAAAAACACTATAACACAAGCTAGGTAACTAAATTTTTACATACAGCACAATATCTTAATAAAACGCCCTAATTACAAGTATAAAAATTTTGAACACTAAATTCCAAACAGAAAATCCAACTCTGATTCTAAATCATCCTACTTAGACCATCTGCATTTCCATGTAATTTTCCTGGCTTATGTGTAATTTCAAAATTTAATGGCTGCAAAAATAGAGCCCAACGTGTCAAACGAGAGTTTGTACCAACCATTTTCTTTAAGTACACTAATGGATTATGATCCGTTTGTATTTCAAATTTTTGCCCATCCAAATAATAATTTAACTTTTTTTATCCATATACTATAGCCGCTAATTCTCTTTCTATCGTGCTATAATTTCGCTCCGCACGAGAAAATTTTTTGCTAAGATACAAAATTGGATGCCCTTCTCCTGCAATAATTTGAGATAAAACAATTCCTGCCCCATACAAACTCGCATCTGTTTGCACAATGAATTTCTGCTTAAAATCAGGCGCATATAACACAGGACTTTTCATTAATTTTAACTTTAATTCTTCAAATGCATTATTACACTTCTCGTCCCATATGATTTTTTATTTTTTTTATTTTCCCTTTTAAAGCAGCTGTTAATGGCACTGCTATGGTAGCATAATTCTTTATGTACCTCGCGTAATATCCTACCATTCCCAGATATGCTCTTAGCTGTGTTTTCGTCATCGGAATTGGAAAATCTTTAATAGCCTGCAATTTAGCTTCACTAGGAGACCTTTTTCCTGACCCAACTTCGTGTCCCAGAAATTTTACGTCATCTTGCGCGAATTGGCATTTGGATGGTTTCACCGTTAGATTTGCTTCTTTTAACCGCTTAAGAACCGCCTCCACATCTTTTAAATGCTGTTCCCAGGTCAAAGAAAATATAGCTATATCATCGATATATGGAACCGCAAATGACTCTAACCTATATAAAACTATGGCAATCAATTTACAAAAATAATATGCTGAATTTAAAAGTCCAAACATCATGACTTTAGGTAAAAAAGTCCCAAATGGTGTTACAAAAGCCGCATATCTCTGAGCTTCTTCCGTGAGAGGAATCTGAAAATAACCTTTCGTCAGATCCATAATAGTAATAAAAGGCACTCACTTTCTCAACGACCTCTTCAATGTTTGGCAAAGGGAAAAAATCAGTTCTGGTCTTTGCATTTAATTTCCTATAATCCACACAAGGGCGAGCGTCTTTACCCGCACTCTCAACCAAAATCATAGGCGAAACATAATCTGATTGCCCGACTTCAATCACACCCAAATCTAAAAGCCTCCGAATCTCTTCACGCATAATCTCTAATTGCTTCGGCGACATACGATATGGTTTTGATCTTACCGGCACATCATCCGTTAAAGCAATGTCCATTTTAACTAACGGGGTACTCCCAGGGTCCTTAGAAAAAACTTTCATATGACGTTCAATCATTGTCCTGAAATCTCCTATTTGCTCTGTAGAGACACGTTTTTCCAAATTACTTCCTTTTACTAATTGCCAAAAGTCTAATTGAGTGGGATCCGCAATATGATAAGGAATTTCCGTTTTATCCTCAATTTCCTCACACTCCTCATCAATCAGCAAATATACAAATTCAGGTCTACTATAATATGATTTAATTAAATTAACATGATAAATAGTAGACTTATTTCTCTTTTCCGGAATATCGATAGTATAATTAGTTTGAGATATTACACTAGTAATAGTTCCCGGTCCTATCCAATTAACCGCCATTTTCTTTGGTTTCGAAGTAGCCAGAACTAACACTTTATCTCCAACATTAAATTTTCTATACACCGCATTCTTATCATACCATTGTTTTCGTTTCTCCTGACACTCTTTCATTCTTTTACACGCTAATTCTTGACAATGTTTCAATCTATTACTTAAGTTCAAAATATAGTCCACTACATTCTGATCTACCGTTTCCTTTTCCATCCAATTTTCATATACAAGAGTATGTGGCATTCGTAAATTCTTACCATGTACAAGCTCAGCAGGGCTAAATCCCGTGCTTTCATGACTTACAGTCCTCAAAGCAAATAAAGCCATTGGCAAGACTGCTTCCCAATCTTTTCCTGCCTCCAAACATAATGTCTTTATAACCTTTTTTAAACTACCATGCATCCGTTCAACGCTATTCGATTCTGGGTGGCAAACTGAACTATGTACAACTTTAATACCAAACCTATAAAAAAATTCCGATTCCAACTCACTTGTAAATGACCTACCCAAATCACATTGTACCTCTTTTGGATAACCAGTCCTAGAAAATATTTGTATTAGCCCCTTAATCACTGACGGAGAAGTTAAATCTTCTACTGGAATCGCATCTGGATATTTTGACGCAACACAAATTGAAGTAATCAAGTATCTATCATTTTTCTCGCTTAAACTCAAAGGGCCTACACCATCAATATTTATCCTGGAGAAAACTTCTGAAATTATTGGCACGAGCTTCAAGGGAGCTTTCTTTTTATCTTTATTTTTACCAAACTTTTGGCACAGATCGCAAGTTCTTAAAAATGCCTCAATTTCCTTGTAACAATTTAGCCAAAAATAGCATTTAATTACCCTATCTTTTGTTTTAGTCGCCCCTAAATGTCCCGCAACTTCCTCATGACACATTTTCATTATTTTCTCTCTAAATTCTAATGGCAAACATAATTGTAATTTCCCATCCCCACTATTTGAATGTGAAACTCTTACTAATTTATTTCCCATTATTTTAAATTCCTTTTCTTCTACATTATTCGCCTTTTCCCATAATGTTTTTAAAGATAAGCACTGTTTCTGAGCTAAGTTGAAATCTTTTGCTGTAATTTTATTCAATCCCACATTATCTTTCACCTCCCATTTCGGTAATAACATAAGATCTTCGATTTGACTTTCATCCTGTCTATTCTCATCCATTTGAACTACCTGCGTTTCTTTGTTCTGTGAGCAATCCCCAATTTTCTCTACCCTACCTGGTTTCTCTTCTAACTTTGCCTGCTCAATAAACGACATTTCATTATCAGCATCTCGTTGCTCCATTCTTTTTTTAAAGAATCCGTCCTACTACGGGTAGCTACCAAATTTATAGGAACACCATTTCCTTTATTTTGCTCAATAAGCTCCGCAGTTTTATTACCTAAGAGATAGTAACCTTGCTCCGACTCCGATGGTTTAATCGCCGCCTTAGTGGTGATGCAACCAAAATCCCCTTTTATAGTCACCCATGCTAATGGTACACATTTACATTCATTATCAAGAGGTTGACGTACCCAAGTTATATCTCCAGTAAAATCCTCTGTTTTAACTCAATTTCTATCGCATAGATCAATCCCTGCTCCCGTGTCCCTCAAATAGTGTCTTTCAACCCCGTTTATTAGAGCTTTTTTAGATAAGGTTTAAAACAATCACCTAAATCAACATCATTGCCTAAATGATTAAGTGTATTGAACTGAGTTTTCTTTTTTAACCATTCCGCAGAATCTGGTTTTATGTGCCCTGGTTGATTACAAAAAAAAAAAAAAACACCTAATCTGCCTTTTGCTCTCAAAAGCCTGGTCTTGTTTAAGTTTATCATTTTTAAAATTTTCCGTTTTATTCTCTAACTCCGATTTAGCTTTTACTTCACCCTTAATTTTCGGATTTAAATTGCTTCTTTGCATCTCTGAATAAGGTTTTTTTCCCTAGATTTTTTTTCTGATTTCCTGAAACTACTTCTAATACTCTCATATTTGTCACATTTATCAGCAAGCTTCGAAGCCTCTTTCATTTCATCCCATTCATCCATAAATTTTTCTTTTATTTCAAAAGGAACGCGTTTTTTTACTTGCTCAGTGAGCATGAGTTCTTTTAAAGACTCGAAATCCTTTATTTCTAATGATTCCAACCAATTATCCAAATAACCCCTTAATTCATACACCAAGTCTATCCATAACGCTCCAGGTTTTCTTTGATCATTTTCAAACTTCTGTTTTAAAGCACCTGTTCCCAATCTAAAACGATTTAATAAAACTTTTTTTACATGTTGAAAATCATCTCCTAATTCTGCTGGTTGTTTCACTGTAATATCCGCGATATCTGATGGCAATAAGGGCAGTAATTGGCTAACCATATCCTCTTGCGAAATTTTAGCTTTTTCTGCCTGTTTTTCAAAGATCATAAAGAAAAGAGTGATGTCAATTTATTTAGAATCAAAGAGTGGAACTAATTCTTTCAAATTAATTTTTGGATTCCTATGCGAACCCACATTCATATCACTAGACGAAAGACTAACAGTTTCCGAAGAATTTTGAATTCTTAATTTTTATAACTCAAATTGTCTTGTTTTTTCACGTCTTTCGTTTGCTTTACGTTCTGCATCCTCTTTAAGAATACATTCCAAATTCGATTTAGCAAAACTCTCATTATAATCCAATGCTTCTAAAATATCCTGAATTATAGATTTTTCTTATCAGTTGCCGACACGTTGGTTTCAAATTCCTCTGCCAGCAACAGCAAGATATTTTTAGTATATTTCCCTAGAAATTCTTCCATGATTTCCCCCCAAAATATACTAATCACAAAAATATACAATTGGTAAAACACCAAAAACAAACAAACAAAAAAAAAAACAAAAAAAACCAAAAAAAAACCACAATAAGGAATAGGATTTTATCCTTTACATATATTTCAATGCATAAAACAATAATACAATTTTCCTACCGAAAATTTTCATGCACTTGTTATATCCTTTAAAACTGAGTAAATCCTCAAAATTATTTTGATACTCACAGTACTATATAAATACAATTTATATAAAAACAACTGATCCCGCTTTTTCCTACAGCATACCCATAAAATTTCAAATAACTTTATTGCTGTAATAAACAGAAACTGTATATGCCCCAACTTTATATCTAAAAGTTACATCGACTACTATGATTAATTTTAATGATTAATATTCTTTTATTAATCAACCGTAATTTACTATTCTCAAGTAAATTATGAAATACATAAATATTAAATTTTCAAAACCAAATGAATTACCGTACAGACCATAAGAAACCCGTTTAATATAAAAATTCTAACTAAAAATTTCGATCCCAAATTAATAGCTACCCTAGACTTTTTATCTATTAAACATATACAAATTACCAAGAACAGACATATACAATATTAAATCCTAACAGACCTCTCTGGAAAATTTCATAAAAGGGCTTACCTTCAAATGTAGACATTTCTCCACACTGCTCCAAGGCTTTCCTGCACTTTTTTTTTTCAGGTACTGTCGTATCTCCAGATCTAACATGATTTCCGCCGGGAAATTTACACACAAGGTGTCTCCATGGATTCCTAAGGGCGATCGATGAATAGTCTTCTATCCACTGCACTGGACGTTTACTGAAGAAATTTTGTATATCGTCGGATCCTTAGTCCTTGTTACATACCAGCTAACATATTCGACACTCCAGATTTCACCGTTCCTCACCGGATACACTTGAAAATCTTTCTCGTCAAACACAAGATTTCAGCACCGACTGTTCTTGTTTCTAACACAGTTTCCTTCTGTACATCAAGTTCACGTGGGTCCAGTCTAATTTATGCTAGACCTAATTAATCCGTAAGCTGCCACCATTTATAATACTATAGCTGTGATGTAGTGGGCCAGAGCTTTTTGGTTCACTAAGCTCTTGTGAGATGATCGTTGAAAAATAATACATATTTCTTACCAAAGTCCTTTATTAGAACAACTAAAATAGATTTGAAAAATGTAATAACAAACTTTACCATTCATAGGTAGACACTCTCACTTTTTATTAACAGATCTATACTTCTCATAGCCAACTTGAGTAAAACGATTTTTACTCGCATCTCTTCCGTTAAAAAACAACCTCACTTCACCAGTGTCTCCCAGGCTACTATCCAGCCTCCTCACCAGCTCCTGCCTGAACCTCTTTTTACTTTCACTTTGGGGACGAGTTCCCACACATTGTCCAGTCCTCCCTATTTCTTGAAAAAGTTGAAATACCCTGTTGAGCAGATCCCGAGGGCAGAAGTATGCCTGCTATTCCCCCTGCATGCCTTTACACAAAAGACTATTGTCCTCCACGGAAATGTCTGTTGCTTCCCCCGTCGAAAATTTGTGGCGAAGGTACGATATCACAACATATACTCCTCTAAAATATGCCCCTCCAAATCGCAATCCTGGATAGAAAATGTCAAGTTTAATTACGAAAATTTCCCAAGAGAAAAATGATTTAAATACACCAAAAGCAGTAGCGCCATCTAGTTTGAGTAGAACGTATTATTATTAGTCCAACATATTATTATTAGAACGTGTTATTGAGAAGTCGAACATATTATTATTATTTTTTTTGGATTTATGGAATATTTCTGAAAATTCTTACTATGTAACTTTTTAGCTAATGATTCAGTATCGATCTACTCTAGGTATGATTTCACCGTGCAGGGTTTCACCGTGGGAAAATTAGTTTCATTAAAAAATTTTACTCTGTATTTTGATCGGAGGAAAAAGGAAGAAAACAAATTTGTGCGTTAACCAGTGATTTTTATTATTTTTGCTGAAAAATTATACACAATATTTATAACTGAGAAATTTTGTTCAGAATATTTAGCATATAGGAAGAAGTAATGAGTCCAATTAAAAAAGAAATTGCCATATATTCACCTGATCAAACGAAAAAAAAAAGAAGAAATAATCAAAGAAAACAGAACACTATATTCCTTCACACACTTTCATATATACATACCTTCGCATTAAAATTAAACACAGGCTTTTGGCAATAAGAAATGCATTTATTTTTGAATGAAAAATTGATTTTATTTTTAAAGGTTGTCCTCCCCCCCACACACACAACTGAAACGGGACAAGCCCGAATTAAATATATATATATATATAATATATACATACATACGCACTGTTAAAACATTTTAAATAGTTTAATATTTCAAAAATAACGTGTCTTCTGTATAAACAATAATATTTGTGTTCTGAAAATTTCTTCGATAGAAGTAAAAAAAATTTCTACTGGTTCTACATCGTATGAAATTAAAAAGCAAAATATTCAAAATTCTAGAGAGAAGATATGTGAAATCTTTCAGAATTATAAACAGATTGACAAAATATTTACCGTTTCCGTAAAATAAATTGTGAGTCATAAATAACTAACAATATTTGAACTTCCTACCTGTGAAGGCGTGGCCGAGAGGGATTATCGCCTCGCCTAGTCTACAGACCATAAGGTCGCGGGTTCGTATAAGTATAATACGACGTGTAAGTATAATATTGTTAATGTTGTAAAATGAATTAGATGAGTAAATCATGTAAAATCTCTGAGACCTTCTACTGAAATGTGGGTGAAATGTCCCTTCCTTGAAAGCATAATTTTTATTTTTTAAATATAGAAATTTCCAAAAAAAAAAAAAATTAAATATTTCTGGAAATTGAAGAAAATTTCCACTAAAATATTTAAATTGTACTGGCGTTTTGATTGGCGGTACAGATTTTATATTTTAAAGGATTTTTTTTTCCGTGTATTAAGGCTTACCGATAAAAAGGTGGAAAAATGCTTTTGCAGAGAAATTAAAGGTGGTCAAACATGGATGCAATTCAGACGTTTGAAGTGTCTTAAATTTAGACACATACAAGCGTCTTAAAAATTTAGCGTCTTTAAAATGTCTGAAAATTGAACACTCCGTTTCAGACACTTATGTGTCTGAATTTCAGACATTTCAGTTTACAGTGTAGAGATATTGGGTGAGGGTTATTGCCCATCTGAGCGTCATTACCCTACTTTCCCCTACTACAAACGAAATTAATATCTATAATTAAACTGATGATTATAAGTTAAGCCGTGAAACAAACAAACAAAAAACAGCGGTTTGTGAGACCGCAAACAGCAATTAACCCTTAACTGCTGTGACAAAAATTGTTGCATAAACATCGTGAGCGGCCTCCGAAACGGCTTGATCGTAAGAAGGAATAAAAGGTTCTGATTAATAAGATATTGTTTCTATACTAAACTTTACGTAAAGGCCAATTGTAATTAAAATTCCCTAATTCAGAAGTCTCTAACGATACCACTAAGTTTTCAAACTAATCGAAATTTCGCTAACATCAGTAGTTAAACTTAAAACTGCAAGTTAAACTGTGAAACTGACTATGACAGCAGTCTGTGATACCGCTAATAGGAGTTAAGGTTTAAGGTTTAAACAAAAGCGTTTCATGAAACAATAATATTGATTTTTGAAAGTAGGTAGGTAGATACCTACGTTTTATATTTTTAAAAACTTAACTGTAAAAATGAGAAAAGATAGTTAAATAGATAATGTTAGTTAAGTATCTATTATACTTTACAATACTAACTTATTAAAAAATATAAAGCTTTCCACAACGTAATTGTGGAAAGCTTTGTATCTAGCTTCAACGATGGAGGGAAGAGGGTGGGGGCGAAGCCCAGCATCTCAAACTTGTGCGCATCTTTGCCCCAAGACGGATGCGTATTTTTATCCCATTCTGTAGCATTTTGCTTAACCAGCTACCTGCAAGTTTAAACAAATGCGATCGAGTTAAACTACATGCAATTTAGAAGCTAAAGAGCTTTTGTTCTCCACTGAATTTTTAGATTTGTAAGAATTTGAGGTATTGCCAGCTAAACAATAACGGGACTTTTAAGAAAAATATTACATCAAAATTCAAAAATTGAAACTTGCCTCATTTTCTTGGCATGGAGTGCTACTTTCTTCTCACGGTTTGAACACACAACTACTACACTTGTAACTGAACTGCCACATAGAGGACCATGATTGTAGAAATGTTCTTTCATATTAAATCAGCCAGTGCGTGTTTTAGCCCCGTGAGTTATCTTTACAATCGCATACAATACTTTGCGTTATCTTTACAATCGCATACAATACTTTGCGTTATCTTTACAATCGCATACAATACTTTGCGTTATCTCTGTACAATATTGAAAGACTATTTAGATACAAAATATTTCTTTTTAACCCTTAACTGGTCTAACAAAAATTGTCGCATATCTACCGTAAGCGGTCTCTAAGACCGCTTGATCAAAGCATGAATAGAAGGTTCGATTCACTCATGGGATACTGTTACTGTACTAAACTTTCTGTACAGGGTTATTATGATTAAAATTCACCTTTTTGGAAGTCCCTATCAATAGCCATAAAAATTAAAATACATACATATCCATAGATCATATACAGGGCTGCACAAGGGGAAAAAAAGTTTATTTTTCTGACAACTGATTGGAATATGAAATATTGGGTTTTCAAAAGCGTTATGTGAATGTGTTGTAAAGTGTTAAAGAATCTATGCTGGACACATGATTTTTCGTTCTTGTTTAATTGCAAATAGGCATACTATTATTTAATATTTTCCTTTTAGAAACCAAAATGTTTTTCTATAATACAAGTATAGTTTTGTTATTTAAGTAGTATAGGCATTAGGCATACTTTTTATTTTTAAAAAAATATAGAAAATATTTGGCCAAAGAATTTTTTAAATATTTTTTCTGTTATAAATGCAGTTATCAGAATGGCATTGATTCTGAATGACATTAATTTATTCTGTGGAGGGGGGGGGGGGGGGGAGGTCATGCAATGTTGGCTTAAAAGTCAAATTTCAGATGAGCAGCTTTCCAAAATTTCAATTTAAATCCATTTCCTTCAGGAGAAATAAAAAAAACAACAAAAGAATATGGATATATGACAAAAAACTTTTAAGGAGAAATACCTGTGAAAACGATCTCTTGGTGTAAAAAACACCCCACAAATATTAATGACACAAGTTAATAACACAAGTATTTCCGCTAAGATTCTCAGAATCTAATGTCTGTCCTCCCACATTCCTAGTCTCCACGAGTTTCCTAAATTCTATGCGATTATTTTTACTTAAATGACCATCTTTCGTAAATAACCAGAGTGTAGGTTCATATACCGCAAAATCTTGGTAAATCACAGCTATTTAGAGTCGACTGTAATTTACTAGGTTCGTTGAAACTTTTTTGAAATAGAATGATCTTGAATTTCCGCATAAAGTTCTAAAAACGCTGAAAAAATGGCACACGAAATATACGTTTGTACAATTGATCTTTTTTAGAAAATTTCTTCAGATATATTTAGAATAAAGATTAGTGGACTTAATACTGAAATGTGTTCGTAAAATTTTATTGCTCGTTAGAAAAAGATAGTTTTCTTTCCTATATGCATGAAAATTTCAGGTATTCTCACTCAAATACCAAAATTAGAATTACAATTGTAATTTTTATTTTTTTCCAACAAAGTTGAAAACGTTTATGAATTCGGTGTATCTGTCCGTTTGTCCACGCTCTTACTCGCGTAAATATACTCGGATTTTCATGCATGATTTCCTTTAACGGTCGCATTAAATTACGTTTTAAAAATTCAAATAGCTCATTGGCACTACTTTTTTGAAAAAGTAATATCCACCTTATTTAATGACAGATAAAATGATACCATAATAAAGCCAATTACACTATTTTATAAAACTGGTGGGAATTAAACAATCTGAGTCAAAGACACTTCCCGTGATTATCACGGGAGCGAGAATTAAGGGGTTAATGTATGTTATTGATGTTTACCATGGCATGTTCGGAACTGAATATTATGAGGTGTGCAGCATTAATAGTTCATTTACAGAGGAACTCAAAATAATTCCGTTACATAATGGTCAATGGGGAAAAGTAGTTTTCAGAGTATTTTAATGACGTTACATTATTTCAAATGTTTTGAAATTAATGTAAATCACTGAATTTCAATACAAGATGATTGCTATCGAATATTGCATTCATAGCATTTGTCGTTCATTTACAGGAACATGCAAAAGAAATTGGTCACAGTACTGTCTTCGAGCAATAATTGCTGGAAGTGAGTTTTCAATTTCTCAATATTGTAACACCTCTTTTATTATTTTAGTCACTTTTTAAGTAAAACAGTGAACTTTTTAAAGTTCATAATAATATATTTCATGTTTTAATCAAGGTGAAATATTGCGTTTCATCTTATGATATTATCCATTTTATTTCATTCATTTCACGTGGAAATCTTGCAGTAGAAAAGTAATTGTTGTGCTAAGAATTTTATTGTGCATTTTTAATTGTTGGCAACTGTTAAAACGAAAAAGGTTTGAATTCAGGGGCGTATTCAGGGGGTGGGCTGATGGGGCTCCAGCCCCCACCGAAATTTCTATAAAATATCAATTTAAATTTCGAAAGTTTAGCAAAATGTAATGAAACCTGTTAAGATGGCATTCAAAGAAACTAGAAAAAAATTCCGTTTTAGACAAATTTTCATCTTAGAAAGTGTGTTATTTCGCAGAGAATATTTTAAACTGTGCCCACACTCCGATTAAGCCGATTTTCAGATCGTAGCAAGCTCGGAAAAGTCATCATCAGGGAGCTGCTATTTCAAATGCATCCCCTTTATGAGAAAATGAAAAACACTATTCGATATATAAGTATTGCAAATGCCTTGCATGCATGCTCCTAAATATGTGTTGAAAAAGGTTTTTTTTTTTTTTTTTTTTTTTGGGGGGGGGGGGGGTAGTGTGAGAACGCTCTTAAATAATTTTAAATTTGCTGTCCACTTTGGTATTATTTGCTATTTATTGAGATACATTTTAGTGGATAATTTTCAGTATCCGTTTTTTTAAATGTGGTATAACCATAGAATTATACTTGTAAAGACGAAAACATGTCTAAAACGAAATTTTTCACAGTCCCTGCGATTCCATCTCAGTAGGTTTGCTTGATTAATAGATGCGTTGTCTGTTATGATAAAACCTGTTTAAAACGGACATTTTCCCGTTTTTTGCGATTCCCACTAAGAAACTTTTACTATATCTCAACCCCCTCCGAAATGATAAGTCTAGATACGCCACTGTTTGAATTTGATAAGAAATTGCTGTTAAATTGGTGGTTTTTTATTAATTAAAAATTAACTAAACTTTATAATACTATATGTACTATTATAAACTTTATAATATACTTATAACTACTTAAAAGGATCTTTTCACCCCTCTGCAGAGAAATGGACTGAACTCCGCTTGCGCATGCGTACTATTTTTGTTTTTGTTTTTAAAATGTATTTCTATTCAGTCAATCATCTTTTTTCCCTTTGAAAATGAACGCGTGTGTGTTCGAAAGGTCTCAGGGTTGCATTAAATAATATTTTTATATGTTTGTGTCACCTTTTAAGTAGTTATAAGTATATTATAAAGTTTATTAATAAACAAGGTGAAAATTTCCTTCACGACACTTGTGTTTAAAACAGTGTTTTGACTCTATTAAAAATTGACTATCAATTATTTCGATTTCGAATTACTTTAGTTGCCTCGCCGTGTTTCAATATACACATCTGTGTAACATTTCACAATTCTGGCGTCCAAACTGTGTATTTGTATAGAACTACAGGCAGATAAATTTTCATTTTTATATATCAGATATATCTATATATTTTTTCGGAACAATTAGAATAAAATGCTTTTATTTATATATTTTTCGAAACCATACTGAACAGCCATAAATCTATTTATAAATTCAAACTTTATTCTGTTATAGCTTTTTCGGAAATCCATTTTATGGATGATATTGGAGAAATCGTTCTCATAATTAATTTAAAAGTGTAATTTTCTATCTACCGTAACCTTTCGCATAGTTTAACAAATTGTGAGTAAATCCTATATATATATATTGGTACAACATGCGCAAGAGAAATATATCATGAAATTTATTGCTTGGAAATAGCGCTTCAAATAAAACATAAAAATAGTCGCAAGTGTCATTTTTGTGAATGGAAAATATCAGAAACTTGAATTAAAATGCTTATTCTATGCATGTAATACTAATTAAAATGTTTTCATATTGTATATGTAATAAATTTGGAAAAGTTTTAATAATCGTTTATTACTGCTAGTAAAAAACAGCTTTGTTGTTACAGCTGTATGCCCCTTATGAAAAATTTCCGTGTTATGCGTTCAAAAAATGTTTTTCATTTGAAAATGTCATGTAATTAATTACAAATGTTTAATTATATATGCCAAGTGGATACACAGTCGTTTAAACAGTATTTAACATTGTCTTTGTAATTAAAAAATACCTATTACATGTATACAAGTACACAAGAACCCGGATAATACAAGCCTGATTAAATCGAAGTTTAGGATAAATCGAACTTAGGATAATCGAACATGATTTGTGCTTAAATTTCAAAGCTCTAAGTTAAAATAATACTGAATAATATTTTGAAATCAGTACGTTTAGAACACCTAAAATTTGACGTTAATGTATCAAAAATAAAAGCTCTAAGTTAATATAATACTGAAAAATATTTTGAAATCAGTACATTTAGAACACTTAAAATTTAACGTTAATGCATGAAAAATCAGTATGTGATGACTATATAAGTATTAAAAGTTAATTATTTGATAAAGGTTTGTTTTGGTTAAAAGGAGCGAATGTAAATTAAAGTTTCCTTATTGGAATTGCTTATTTATGATCGAACTAATCCCATTGTTCATCCAGTTTAAAACATACAATATTAAATGAAACTGATATAGCTGTCTCATCCTTTAATGTCCAAAACTCTTTCTTTTCATTTAGTACCTACGGATTCCAACCTATATACACTGTAATTGTAGAAAAAATGAGATGAAGATTTAAGATAAAAGTATATTTTATAACCCATCTCTTTTATTACCACTGGAGGCACTAGAATGTTCCCAGGGCACTTGAAAGACATTCTCGCCTTTGGCAATCTTTGAGTTAAAGTGTGTCCTTACACTCAATCTTCATTTTACCGATGTTCAATGAACACGATGTGAATCAGACAATTGCTATGTCATAGGTTATGCAATAAAATTTGAAAGGAACAAAACATATGAATTGCGATGAGATTTACAAGTTGGGTACATATACGAAATGATTAATTAATGGGTCTGATATTTCCTCAGTTCTAAAAAATATTTTGTGTGTGATTATCAATATATAGGATAGTTACATAAGAAAATTTTTAAATTAAAAATAAATAAATAGATGATTTAAAATATGTTAACATAAATGAAGTAATAATTATATTTTTGCTTCTAATACCCGGGTATTAGAGAAATTCAGTTTCTAACCTGGTTTTAGATATCACTAAAACGCATATGCAGGGCGTTTCAGAAAGGATCTTCCAACTTTGAAATGACAAAACTGCGAAAAAGTAAGATACAAAAAGGTGAAACAAGTGGTGTGTTGGACAGACTGGTCTAAGGAATTTCTTATACACCGCTTTGCAGAAATAGTTGCAAGGTTGGCTAATAGGTGGCAGTACAAACACATGAAGCTTTAAATACTACTCAGAAAGTTCATTCCTAAGTCTGTTTCATTGCTGACACGTGTAAGGGAGTTGTATCGAATTAGTTATTATACGGAAATTGAAGAAGATGATGTCGTATTCATTGGAGCAACATGATTTTATTGTACTGGAATACCACCGATAGCATTGGTACCGTTTGGACTCCATATTCCCTGGATCTCAATCCATATGACTTCTTCTTGTGAGGCTATTTTAAAGACACCGTTTACTCTAAGAATCCTCAAACGATGGGACAGTTTTAACAATTCCTCCGTGAACATGTGCATCCATTTCAGTAAATGAGTGACTTCAAAATTTTCCCGTCGGTTGCGTTCTGTTATTGTTAAGAAAGTTAACCATATCGAAACCATTATAATGTGATTTGACCTCTGTTCACTAAGAACACTTTCAGACAATATTTTATGGACATTGCTCTGTGACTGCAGTGCCATCTCATGCCTAATCTTGGAACTATTTCTGCAAACCGGTGTATCACAAATTCCAGAACTGTCTATCCAACATACCATTTGTTTCCCCATTCTGTCTCTCACTGTTTCGCAGTTATGTCCTTTCAAACTTGGGGAATACTTTTTGAAACACCCTCTATACATCAGTATGTATTAGTACGCTGCCTAAAAAAAAACCTAAAAAAGTATAAAGAATTGAATGAAACTTTATGCCAAGGAAAAAAATCTACTAAATAAGAGATTTTTTGTGAAGAAATTAAAAAACTTCAGCAATCAGATATACAATTCAGTTAATGTGTAGGACCCTTCCATATCACGGGTGACGTGTGGGCCGGTTTTTCTACATATTACTGCTGTTTTAACAACTTTATCATGTCCTCAATTTAAAACAACTATGCTAATATGAAAATCTATTGTTTTTCGTTACTTTTAATCTATAGTATATATTTTAACACCTTTTAAAGTAAATAAACATAAGGTATTCCATGTAAGCGTCACTCGCAGAACATTTCGTCCGTTTTTCATGAAATGGCCTGAAAAAGGCAGATTACTTAGGTCATGAATTTAAAATATGGAGATTTTTAAAAATATTAGTAAAGGGCAACTTACTTAGGTCTACAGTTAAAAATGTGGAGATTTTTAAACCTATTAAAGGATCATTCTATATTACGTGTGGGACAGCTTTTCTACATTTTACGGCTGTTTTAACAATGCTATTGTATCCTCAAATGAAAACAACTATGCTAATATGAAAATCTAGGATTTTTTTTTTTTTTAATGAATAGTTTTATATTGTGCTGGAAAAAAGATTAGGACTAACAACAAAAACAGTAAAGCTCTTTCTTTAATCCTTTTGCCCCTGGTGGTCACATGTGTTCCTTATTTCTAAAATGCTTTAAACTACAAATAACGCCTTTCAGATATGTAGAAACCTCATAATCACATATGTGCTATCTATATTTTGACTTTTTAGTGGACAAGTAGCGCCATATAGCTTTGAAATAGTAAAAAAAAAAAGTTGACAAAAGTTTTGATTTGTTTTGAACTTTAAGAAAAAAGTGAGGGCCGAAAGGGTTAATGAACAAGTGGGTAAATGTGATCACAGATCGTACAGAGGGTTTCGTTTAATATTCCTTTCAAAACACATTATATTTTTGCAAAAACTGTTAGTTCCACATTTCGTAACCAGGTGGCGCACTCTATTCTAAAAAAAAAAAAAAAAAAAAAAAAACTCTATCCGAACGAAACTCCGTTTTGCAACCTATCCGTAGGTGTATTCGTTGAGGGAATCGGATCCATAGCACCCAAGATAGGTAGGCGCCCCTGGCGGTAAAAGGTGTAAATAAAATATTAAGTACATGGTGCATAATATGAAAGAGTGGTCAAAGTAGTGTCGGCAAAAGTTAGAAAAGTGCCCCCCGGGTGAAAAGGGGAGAGGATAAAAAATTGCTTAAAATACACAAGTTAGAGCCCGGAGGGTAATTAATATAAGACTTTTTGAAAATTTTATGATTTTCCGCGTGATTGCAAGTATTCTGCTATAGGCATGCAAAATTTGAAGTCTCCAACTTAATTAGGGGCTGAGTCAGAAAATTGCTTAAAATACACAAGTTAGAGCCCGGAGGGGTAAATAATGCAAGGCTTTTTGAAAATGTTATGATTTTTCGTGTGATCGAAGGTGTTCTGCTATAAGTATGCAAAATTTTATGTCTCCAACTTAATTAGGGCCTGAGTTAGAAAAAAAGTTTAAAATACACAAGTTAGAACCCAGAGGGTTAAATATAACACGTTTTCGAAATTTTATAATTTGTCGTGTGATCGCAAGAGTTTAGCTATAATTTTACAAAATTTCAAGTCTTCAACATAATTAGGAGCTCAGTTAGAAAAAAAAAAAAAAAAGCTTAAAATACACACGTTAGAGCTCAGGGGGTTAAATATAACACTTTTTCGAAATTTTATGATTTGTCGTGTGATTGCAAGTGTTTAGCTATAATTTTGAAAAATTTCAAGTCTTCAACATGATTAGGGGCTCAGTTTGAAAAAAAAAAAAAAAAAAAAACTTAAAATACACAAGTTAGAGCCCAGAGTGTTAAATATAAGATTTTTTCAAAATTTTATGATTTGACGTTTCATGTGAGGTGGTCAGCTATAAGTATGCAAAATTTCAAGTCTCTAACGTATATAGTTTCTGAGAACGGGCACTGTGACAGACAGACAGACAGACAGGAGCGAGACGAATAGGGTTTCTTCAGATGAACGAAATCCTAAAAAACAATATCATCGCAAAATTATGCATATAAGAATTTCCTGAAATATTCATAGAATATCAACAGAAGTGGATACTGAGCATACCTTCGAAAGTGCGAATTGAAACGTTATTTTGACGATTGCCTATCAAAGAATTCGCATTACCTTTTTTAGTCCATGTATAATTCCTAAATCCTATGTGCAATGGGCGATCCTTTTGTGTTTCAATTGCGATAAAACCAACCAGAAAATTTGGCGTTTTAATTAAATCTTTTTGAAATCGCCCATTCCACTTTTTCTTTATTCAAAGTTAAATACAGGTTAAAATCTTTGCAGAGTAATATAAAATGGTACACAAGCAAATCAATGATATATCAGGATACTAATTCTGATTTCTGTTCTTTTTCGTGGGAAACATTCATTAAAATTATTGAAACAAATAAACTAATTAATAAAGTAAACAAAAATAAATATATAAATTAAAACAATGACACTAGACGATTTTTACTTCTAACTGTACATGAATCATTCTTTCTCTTAAACACTGAGCATGTATGATACATATTATATTCAAGTATTATGATTCAAATAATAAATATAAGTTTATTTCCCATAAAGCTCTTTTTATACATTTCATTCCATTTTCAGGCAGCTATCCCACTCATTGGATAAGAGTTTCTCATCAAGAAAACAAGCTTGCTCATTAAATAAAATTTATTTTACAGATCATATTTCCAAAATCATTTCTTGGGAACTTTCCTTCTAAAATACTTGAGAGTAATAAAATATTATATGTAAACGAAAACTCAAGTCTCATCCTTAACATAAAATAAGTGTATAAACAAAGAGATGAAGATATCAGATATGTAAGCAGTTTATGATCTAGCTCTTTTAATACGGCGGAGTTTAAGGAAGGTTCCCAACGCACTTAAATCAGTGCTGTCAAGTCCTGGCAAATAAAGTAGATCCGCGACTCGCTCTCGGTAAGCTATGATTCTACTTAGAAATTTCTTATTATTATTTTACAGACCTCCAGCATAGTAGTTATCCCATTAGTATGAAACTGTTAAAATTGTTAAGGTTCCTGTCACTGCCGGCGAAGACATTCGCAAGCTAGTGCTAATCCTATGGGGAGGGATTTTTCTACTATCTCGTTTGCATTTCAACATTTTTTATTTTTTATTTATTTATTTATTTATTTTTATTTTTTTCATTGGATAGCCGAGATCTGTCTCTACATCGCATCTTTTTTACTCTTTCGATTTGGGGTGCAGATATTTCTTAGAATGACACTTTCATTTTCTGAACCGATTTTGAAAGTGAAAGTAACTTTATGAAAAATATCTGCGACCAAAATCGAAAAGGGGAAAAAGGTGCGATGTAGAAACGGACCTCGGCTATCCAATGCAAAAAAAAAAAAAAAAAAGAAAAAACTATTTAAAATGTCGAAATGCAAACGAGATATTGGATAAATCTCTCTACATAGGATTAGCATTAGCTCGTGAGTGTCTTCGAAATTAATATAATAGCTCGTTCCTATCCCAAAGATAAGAAATTTTTTTTCTCTTATCCTAGTAAATAGAAAGTGATTTACATAGAAAATACAATAAATAAAATAATAATAATTAACAATAATCTTAATTAGTCACCTGCCCGTTAACGTCAGAAACCTGATAATATTGTTTAACTTAAGTATAATCGATAAATAACATTACATTACTATCCCCTTAAAATTTGGTTACTTTCTACAAAACTTATATCTAAGTATCAAAGTGACAGCAATTGTTTTACTTGTCATGTAATGATTTTTATTAGACCTGCCATTTATCAAGACATGAAATCGTGAAGAGTTTACAGTAAATTGCCGTTACGCAAGATGTATACCTATATATTTCTTTTAGAAGATCTTCAGGCTATCTCCTAAAAACGTCTAACGTGTACAAGACCTGATTTTGAGCAAAATCTCCCGGTTTAGTCTACTTTTCGTCATATTCGTTGTTAGAACGGATGGTCTAAAAGGTCAGTCATTTTGGCAGTTGACAAGGTACACATATTTATGATCTAGTATAACTTTTTCAGCCTAGTAAAAATGATAACTTTTTGTCGTTTACAATGCACCTTGAGTGAAGAAGTAGTTAGCATCAAATTTTACGTTTGAATAATAATTGTAGATTGTATGTAAACACTTCAAATCAGGGTTCGTTGATATATATCAGTGGATATATATCATGATATATATTGATATATATCCGATATTTATTTTTAAAATATCAAGATTTTTGATATTTTCGATATTTTCAAATTCTCGATATTTATTTTAAAAATATGAATGTGCAAGATAATTTTGATATTTTCTTCAGTCAAAACAAGTGTAAATGAAATTTTCAACTGTTATTGACTGTGCCATTCTGTAGATAAAGAACTTTTGTCTCTGGCAGTGACTTTTTTTAGGCAAAGAAGAAAACAAATATCTTTTCCAAACTTTATGTTTGAAACTTTTATTTTTAAATGTAGAACTAATAATTATGTGAGACAATTAATTCAGAACACCCATTGAAAGATAAACTGTAATTTTGATAGTAATTTATGTACAGCATTATTAGAAAAGACTCTTCTGATTTTGGTTTAATTGAGTCTAAACTGCACTACAGATTAGGGAAGAAAAAATAAGATAGGCTTACATTTATGTTAAAATTCTTCAATAATAATAATAAAAAAAAGCTATTTTGTATTTAAATTTTTATTTTATGAAATATAAAATTTTCTTGATACTTGATACAAATCCTATAGTTTATATACATATATAGGTGTATAAATCATATCGTATCTGCTTACAATTAGTATATCTTCAATTTTGTTCTAAGTAAAAAAAAAAAAAAAAAAAAGGAAAAGAGAAATGCATTTTAGAATACTATTGTTTAAGTTTTCATGTAAATTGCAATATGTTTTAGTTTCTGATTTATATTACGCTTGAAAATATTCATTATCAGCAGTAAGTCGACAATTTTGAAAATATTCGATATATATCGAAAATATCGGATATATATCAAAATATCTCATATTTCGATATTTTCGAAAATATCATGATATTTACGAACCCTGCTTCAAATATATTAGCTCTTGTAAGGCTTTAAAACTTATGTTTTTATGATTTCGCATGGAATTTTACTAATACATACATTTTTATTTATTTATATATTTTTCTAATCTACTAAGGATTGCAAGTTTCAAAAAGTAGCAAATTTAGTACAGTTTATAGTAAAATATAAATGATGTTTCTAGGGCTTTGAAACGCAAATATGGTAAACACAGTGCATTTATTTTATTTTATTTTATAAAAGTTCATTTATGTCTCGATACATAAAATCAGTTAATAAGTTACAAATAAAAATTAAATTATATTTTATTTTATCAATAAAATCTAGAGTGGTAAGTTATACAAAACTATTCTAATATAGGAGATAATCTGTTTTAAAGCATGATTTACTATTTTAAGCTTTCGGCATGATTTTTTGTTATGCAATTGATATAATTTAAAATTCATTTGCATATTAATACTGAAAGTTTAATATATTCGGAAAAGTATAGTTTTCCATAAACACCTCCATAACACATACAGATGCTCTCATCTAATTATACTGGGTTTTTACCTATCAACACACAACCAAATAAAACTAACTTCTACGCAAGAAACTGCATAGAACAAAGTTTTCCAAACGATCTATAGTTTCGCGATCTATAGTTGGTCTGGTCGATCACAGCGATCGGTCAGGTCTTCAAAAACGAATATTGTAAAAAATGTGCAACAAACTGTCCTGTCATTCAAATTAAATTCGTTTCTCAATTAATATTCTTCATTATAAATACCATTTACTTCACCACATATTACGAAGCGTTCTCATTGATCAGGATAGATATAAAACTAGAAAACAGGAATTCTGCTTTTACAGAATTTAGTGTCGCCCCGGATGGAAAAAATATATATGTATATATAGATAGTTCAGTTTTAAGACTTAAAACACACGCTTTTATTTTATATAAAACGACGTCATCCGCATCCGCTGAAGAATTCCTCATTTACGATCCAGTCTTAAACAACTACAGTAAAATATGCATAAGACGTAACTTTCCCTGAATAATGCACAAATCCCCCCCACCCCCCCCAAAAAAAAGAGATTTCGTCATTCAAAAAACTCGACAAAAAAAAAAAAATCGGCTATCTCATGATTTATATTGCCTTCATTTGTTTGTAGTATTAATATAACTTAAAATTAAATTTAATTTGTAATAGCTCTATTGTTTGATCAGAAATCATTCATTTATATTTTTTCAAAATAGCACGTATTTTAATTACAGTTTTTTTCAGTTTTTAAGAGAAAATGGCAACAAAAAGATATAATTGCTATTTTTCAAGTATTTTTTCATTACTTTCTACAGAAATGGAGTACTTAAGCTGCCAAAATTAAACAAATTTTGCTAAAAACTAAAAAAAAAAAAATTAATATCTCAAAAATAAATTGAGATGCAATTTTCAAGCAAATGGCATTTAAAAGTACTTTTTTTTTTTCCAGTACAAAGATATAAAAATTGGAAATGTGCGATGCTTAGAAATTTAAAATTGCAATAAAGTATTTAAGAGTACAATGATACATCTGCTTTATTTTACGGCTGCCTTATACAACGGAATGTTATTTTTTGGAGACGACACTTTATTAGCTGGGAGAAAGAAATAGCATACCGGGGTCTAATTACAGTTCAGTGACAGTTTTCTTTTCTTTTCTTTTTTTTTAAATGGTAGAATAACTGGTTCCCTTCATTTTTGACAATATTACAATTAATTTTAGGCGCTGAAATAATACAGGCTGTCCATAAAAGAATGTCCTAGTTGTAGCGTTGTAGAGTATTGGTTCAAGGTCACAAATATAGAGTAACTAAACGCATGCACGAATACTGCTTTGTTATTTACTAAAATAATATTCAAATTATTACTTTTTTAGTTTTTAAATATTTTACGTATGTTCTGATGCGCTCATTAATTGTAATATTGAATCCATGTTCTTTCACTTCAACCACTATTTTATGTCGGTGTCACTACCACCAGAAGGTTGCAGGAGTAAAACACGTTCTAAAATTGCGATTTTTGTGATATTGAAGAGGCTAGAAACCTGATATTTTGGCTGGATGTTACTATAAGATATATGCTCTCAAAGAACAATTTATAAAAAAAGAATAATAATTTAAAAGATTTGAAAAATCGCGAGAAGTGTTCTAAAACCGTTTTAAATTATGATTTCTATGGAATTGTGAAAGATAGAAACTTGAAATTTTGTGGGGTAGATACTTATAAGATGTAAATGCTCTTTAAGAGCAATTGGAAAAAAAAAATTCTAAATTTAAAAGGAAAATATGAGCGAAAAGCGTTCTAAAATGTTCTAAATTACGATTTCTATGGAAGTTCAAGAAATAGGAAACCGATTATAAAAGTCGGTTGCAAACTGATGATGACAGACCTTGCTCCAACACAGGCAGAGTTAGAAATTAGCTATCATTAATCCTCAAATGCAATTAAATTATTGCATTTCATGACCATAAAATTATGCTAGTATTTAATAATTGAACTAGAGTTTCATTATGATAAGAATTAATCTTAGTTAATTTGAGTACGCTGTTATAACGAGCAAATTTTGCTCATGCTGTCCTTTCGACATCGTTATAACCGACTTTATCAGAAAAGGTTACTGTTAGTTTTCAACTTTACCCTCAGATCGCCAAGATTTCATCGCCAACTGCCGCATAGTTTGAAGATTGATAGCTTAGCTTGAACATTTTTTTCGTCCCGTTTCATTTCTCTTAATTTATTTGCTTTTCTTCTGCATCACAGTAAAGATGACATATCGAACTTGTACCAATATGAATTGTGACTTCTAGATCTAAGTCACGTTCTTGTCTTGCTACTTTATAGCTACATCATTTAGTAGCATGACAATATTAGGAAATGCAAAATATGTTTTCTTCTTTTTTTTAATGTTCTCCCTCAAGACATTTTTTCGTTACAAGCGTTTTGTTATATTCGGTAGACATTTTACGATGTTTATGGTATGTACGATAGAAAATTACTTAGGATTTTCTGACATGTTTATAAAAATTCTAAAAGTATGTATTGCAGTAAAATGTTTAGAGTGTTTGGAAAATTCAAGCACGTAACTCTGTGACAAATTCAAGTAAAAAATAATAGTAAATATGACTTTCTTGGTGAGTTCATTGCGTAACGTAATAATTTATGTTGATATTTCATTTTCTGGTTACGACCGATTAACGTAATTCTAAAATCCAACCTTTTATTCTCTTCCTTTTGTGAGTTCATCTGAAATTATATTACGCCCTCGTGCAAGTCTGAAGACGTTCAAAAATAGACTTTTTACAAAAGTAATTTCGCATACATTACAATTTTGTATCAGAAAATTTGACAATATTTATGAGAAATATGTAATTTTCTGTTTACTGCAGCTGTGAAAAAATACCTTTTAGTCAATATTTTTTATTTTTATGTTCTAATTCTTATTATTTCTTGCATTTTTTACATGTATTTTAACGTCTGAGTAAATATTTTTCAAATCAGAGTTTTTCAGTCACAAAGTATTAATCTAACAGCACTCGGCCTGTAGATTTTTTTAAATGAATGTCTGTTTTAAAATTGCATGCGTATGTGCGTACGTTTTCTCTCCTCACATTCATTTCTGATATTACCCTTCAGTTTGCTTGTAGTGTGTTGAAGATGTTATGTCATTCGTTTTGTTAGCTCGTTCGGGATTTAAATTTTAACATACACTATACGTTAAAAAATCTTAATTTTTTTTCTACAAAATTCTAATATAACCTATAGATTCACAGGAGAATTTATTTAATTAATGTGTGCCTAATATAAGCTGAAAACTGCAAATTACGCAATTTTTAATTGGTAGATGGTGTTAAGTCCCCGTAATTGTTACCTCTACATAGTCAAAATTGCTGATTTCCATGTACCCTGTTTCCATGTAAACTGTTCATAGATTGATTTTTACAAGCTAAGACAATATAAGGATGAATCAAATATTAATTTGCACAGCGATGACAGCGATGACCACCTCGGGAACTCAGCTTTCGCTTTAGAGTGTTAGCGCAATCCCGAGGGTAGAAATTAATTTGCACAAAGTGGCAAAAGAAAAGTTATATGACGATTTTTAATTTGAAATAGTCAGTTTTTCGGAATAAAATATCAGAGTTACTGCCTAGGACCAACTGTGCATTTCCATGAATTAGGCCCAGTCTGATTCATGGAAGTGCACAGTTTAAATTTCACAGATTAAAATTTTTATTAAAAGAATAGCAGATGTAATAGCACTTAATATTCCATTCCTATTGAAAAATTAAAACATTTGATTTATTTCAAGCCTTTCTAAAATTCCCTAATATTTTCTTACAAGCTCAAGTGTTTAACAACCTTCCACCCGTTTTAATTATCAGAATTGTTTAATTTGGCTGTGAAAAATAGTGTTCACCTAACTTTAAAAAGGCCATTTAGAAGTTGTTTAAAATGCAACGTGTTTTATTCCATAGTGCTTACTTATTTATATTGAAATATTATGCCCTTTAAAGATTGCCATGCCGTTACCCCCGTTTTCATTAAAATAATAATAATTAAAGGGAACTTTTTCCACTCCTTCCGCGCCTAGTTGTGGTACTTAAAACAAGAAGTGAGTAAAATACACGAATAAACATTAGTCAAATATTAGACATTCAGTTATAGAAATCTAGTTTTATGATAATTTAAGTAGAGTTATTTTATCTAATAGTACCTTTCACAAAAATTAACCAACTATTCCTAACACCCACGAAAAGAAAAAAAAAAGTTTTGTACGTTACAAATTATTAAAAGTTGTTTTATAAAGTTCAAAGGCCTATATGAAAGAATAAATGGAACTGAAATTGTTGTTGCAGTAATTCAAAACAAAACCATCTCATTCATAACTCCTGTATTTTTCAATTTTTTTTAAAAATGGCTAATTGATTTAAACCATATAAATGAAAACAAGACGGAAATTATACGTTAAACGTGACAAATGAGGCGCGTTCGTACTATAACTAGTTTTATAAATATTCAGATCTTGGTGCAATAGCTGTTGCATTCTTATGCAAAAATGCATGAATACAAAATTTATTACGATTACATATTAAATTTAGTGAAGATATGGAAGGAAATAATATGACTCCATCTTAAAAATAATGTAATCAGCATGGCAACCTAGAATCATTATCTATAATGGGTTATCAGTGAGTTAATTACGTATGATAGAATTTAATAGAATAAAGAAAACTTATATTAATATCTTTTTAAGTTTTGATTCGATTTTCAAAAAATTTGAAATGACGCTACAAAATTCTGCAACGATTATACATATTAAATTTCAAAACATTTGATTGAGCAGTTTTTGCGCTTTTATATGCACACAGACATAATGATCAGGCGACGACTATACAGATGCTACGTATTTATATAATTAGGAAGACACCTAAAAATGGCTAATTGATTCAAGCCGTATAAATGAAAAAAAAAAAAAAAAAAAAAAAAAAAAAAAAAAAAAAAAAAACTAGAGAACAGGAATTTTGCTTTTTCAGAATTTAGTGTCGCCCCCGGCATTTCCATTACTTCATTTTCTTCTGATGGACTGGTGGCTTCTATTATTATGAAACAGCCATCATAAATGAAGCGTTAGGTGAAGATGAAAGAGCAGCCGTAAAAAGTTAGAACTCTGATTTTCTGGTCAGAATGGGGAAAAAAAAAAAAAAAAAAAATGGCCATAATTTTTTTTTTTCAAAAAATTTTTCCATTCTGACTAGAAAATCAGAGTTCTAACTTTTTAGCTCTTTCATCTTCACCTAACGCTTCATTTATAATGGCTGTTTCATAATAATAGAAGCCACCAGTCTATCAGAAGAAAATAACTGGGTTAAGCGGAATTCGGATAATCGGGACTCTACTGCAAAACATATTTCAATTTTAAGACTTAAAGCACACGCTTTTACTTTATGTAAAATGACGTCATTTGCATTAATATAGATACTTAAAATTAAATATAGTTTATAATAGCTCCATGTTTTATCATAAATCCTTCATTTATATTTTTCTCAAAATAGCACTTATTTTAATTAATTTTTTTTTAAAATTTTTATGAGAAAATGGCAACAAAAAGATATAATTGCTATTTTTCAACAATTTTTTCTTTACTTTCTACAGAAATGGAGTACTTGAGTTGCCAAAATGAAACAAATGTCGCTAAAAACTACAAAAAATAATTAATATTTCAAAAACAAATGGAGATGCAGTTTTCAAACAAAATGCATTAAAAAGTACTTTTTTTTCCCAATACGACGGTATAAACATTGAAAATGTGCAATGCTTAGAAGTTTTTAAAAATGCTGTAGAATATTTAATCGCACAATGAAACATCGGTTTTTATTTTTTAGCTGGTGTATACAAGGTAACGTTATTTATTGGAGACAAAATAAGCTGGGAGAAAGAAATAGCATACCGGGAGCTAAAAAACCTCGATTATCAATAATTTTTCTTTTTTAGTATCGGTTTTCTTACCTTTTTGCTTTTTTTTGTACATCTCTTTTAATTTTCCTTTACTTCTATACTATACTAATCCACTCCCACCACTTTTTTTCCATTAAGATATAATTAAGTATTTTGAACTTAAAAGCAAAAATGCGTAATACACAAATGCATTAAAAATGATCAAATTTTGCATTGTCATACCAAAAAAGTAAAAATGTATCAAGATTTTTTATTCCTTCATTAATTTCTTTGTCATTATTTTTTAACAATGGAACACTGTTAATTAGATTCAACCACAACGGTGAAACGAATTTCTATGTCGAGAAGGACACCACACCGAAAATAAAAGAAGAGGGTTAGATAATGAAATTCTGCTTTTTTTACTTCTACAGCACAAAAGATGATATTTTCATTATTTAATGAAGATTTTGAACGAAAGTATTAATTAATTAATTATGATCGACAGAGATTCTAAAAATATTGTTATTGAGTACATTATGTACATATTCTACGAACAAGATAAAAATGTGCTGATATATGTATGTTAAAATAAAAATATTTCTAAAGAAATTTTAATAGTATTTACCCTCTCGCTGCGCAACTCGAGATTTCCTCGGGCAACGTAAAAGTAGCAAAATTTGCGCAACCCGAGATTTTCTCGGGGATGCATTTTTCCATCTAATTAACCATCCTTGATTATTCTCACCAGTTATTTTTTTTATTGTAAATTTTGCCTAATTTAATCGGAGCATTTTCTCGATTAAATTAAACAAAAATTTTTCGTTTGAAAAACCGGTGACAAAAGAATAAAAATTCTTAAAAGACGTTCGTCGCGAAAGGGTTAAATACGCAATTTTTGAACTATTTTGATAAAACAATTATGCAGCAAGAGGGTTAAAGATATTGAGTTCAAATTATGGTTTATAACTTTAACAAAAATAAAGATATTTTAACGAGTTTTTCAAGAGACATACAGTCGTGGAAAAAATAAATAAATAAATAAATAAATAAAAATAAAAATAAGTAAACACCCTTTGCTAACTCTGCAACTAATTATAATAGAAGAAATTTACTGGTACCAAACAATTGGAAATAAATACTACTTTTAAATGATGCATATAAAATTTGCTTAGGCGGGCATCTACAAATCAAAACCAGACCAAACTTTGTTTTTTTCAATGACAACACCCAGTTTTGACAATATATTTGAAATCTTCTGTTCAGACTATGCCTAGAAACGAAATTTCAAGTCATCTGGATGATAAGTTTTTCAATTATAAATATTCACAATTTAGAGCTTCTAATGTTAAATTACATTTTCATATTTTTAATAATATCTCCTGAAATTATAATCCTAATGTGATGCTTTTCTCTGTGGTTATAGTACTAAAAAACCCAAACATAAATACATTGAATTTATAATTTGAAAAAAATTATTATAGGAATTATGAATAATATTCGAAAAAAAATATTAATTGCAACCTAGAATTTTTTTGTCAGATTTATGTCTATTATGTCTTGCTTTATACGAATTCTCAATCTTAATTTTTTCTTCCAAGTAATTTTCGAATTATAATTTAAAAAAACGTCAAAATGATGGTTTAAGGAGACGTCTATTATGTGAAGAAAAGCATAATTTGAAAAAAAAAATATATATATATATATATAACTCATTTCATTCAAACATTTGGTCTGGTAATAGTCGGAACTTATTAATCGAGTGAAATGGCGGTCCTATTGGTAAGAAATAATACCGTCATTCAGGATAACTTTGATCCGCATTTTCTCTATTTTCAGATGCCCCACACTTATTTAAAGAATATTGTTGCAACTAGTGGCATAAAAGTAAAGACATGATCCTAAACTATTGTATGACTATCAGAAATTATAGAATAATAGCGATATAAACAATAAAAAATGTAATTTTTAATCTAGTTCAAAGTTATCCATCCATGTAGGGTAACTTTGCACCATATTATAAATGTCATATAAAATAAGACATTATAAAAAGAGTATTATAGTTAGGACAACTTTGAAGCGAAAAACGTTTTTTTCAGATATTTAAAGACTCCCAATTTACATTTCCCAACATCACAAGATTTGTATAATTTATGATATTACAACGAATAATATGCATAAGAAGTGTGGAATAAGAAAACCATGAATATTTAGCAAAAAAGAACTCTTTATTGTTCACATAAAACATAAAAATGCTGTGAAAAACAATTTCCAATGTTTTAACTCAATAGTATAGCAGCAGTTACAGTAGTACATACTAGTACTAGTAATCAAACAGGAATAAAAAATCTCGAATGCAGAATTGCCAGTTTGGCCTAAATTCTTATTAAGAAATTTAGTGTCCATACCAGAAATAAAGGATATTATTTTATGCTTTATTTAATAGGAGAGATTTAACGACCACAGAAAGTAAAAATTCTTCTTTGGAAATATCCGGTATGAATTTAAAATGTCGGATTATGTTATGGGTTTTTTTTTCTCTGAGCAGTTAAATTTCCACCTAGATTGAATCCTGTATATAAAATTATAACAATAACTTCTAGCTGAATTACAGAATTACTGTAAAAGAAAACTTTAACACTAAGATATCAATGCCACACTTAAAGAATTTTAAAACTGCAACAAAATACTAAAGCAAATACAGGGTTCTCAATTTATCTGCTCAGATTAACCCCAACAATTGTCATAGAGTCAGAATATTCATGCATGACCAGAGAAAATCACTTAAAAAGAGATGAATATAATTAATTAAATGAAATTTAAACATACCGCAAGACAAATTACTTAAAGGAATATGAATGAACTGAAAAGGTAGATTAATTTGAGAATTTTGAATAAGTTCACAGTCAAGAGCTGAGATATGAAAACAAGCTTCAAAGTCATACATAAAAAGAATCTAACTCTATGGGCTGTGATCGTAATGTGGCTAAATCCATTAAATTGTAAAGGTGTGTAAAATTGAAAATTTTAGTTAACTTAAGCTGTTTACCTTCATTACAACAAAAAACTAGAAGAAACACTGTTCATATTCTCTATATTCTTCAATTTATTAATGATTACTTTTAAATCTTTATTTTTTTAAATTAATATATAATTAATTTTTAGAGAAACAGACCATTTCTACTTCTTCTTGGGGTAATTTGAACTGAAACATTTATTCTCATTATTTCTGTTTTTTAAAGTATATTTACTTATTTAAACCTAGTGAAGTTACTTTATTGAAGAATACTTTTAGCAGTGCGAAAATAGATACTAGTCAAGAGAATAAGATTAAAATTAAATTTAATTCTTCATAGGGAGTTTAAACTCTTATACATACAGGTGTTTCAAAACTTATTTCTCAAGTTAACACAATTAACAAATGATATTGTAAATATTCTAACATTAATAGGACAGATTTTTATCATGTTGACATTTTCTGGCTTCAATTATATAGATTGCAACTTTTAAAACAAAGATAATCAATCATTACGTTATAATGGAACAAGAGAAAAAAAACTTAACATACCCAATGTAATCCATAGTAGGTTTCCGACATGGTACACCACAAATTATTCTATTTTCTTTTAACATAGTTATTTTAAACACAATTTTTTAGATGACTTTTCTTTGACGACCATATCTTAACTGGCAGTGTTTTTTTTTTTGTTTTCTGTAGTAGAAAAAACTCCTTATCTTGAAAATAGTTTCAGGGGGTGGGCTACACCCCACACACTTCCTTCGGTACGCAGCTTTACCCGATGGGTTAGGAAATCGTTTTGGAATTTGAAGTCAGGAGCCAATCTCGCTCTCCGTGGAAGTAGCTGGAGTTGTTTTGCTTCAACTTTAAACTAGCCGGCATCCTCCGTGATATATTTCTAGGATAAATCAATGTTTAGCAAATAAGGGAGCGGAACGCTAACGTCTTGCTTCGCATGCTCACGATTTATCTTGGATCTCTATTTCACAGAATCTGATATCAGGGCATTTTTTTACTTGTCCGATGCTCGGTCAGCAGCCAGGTATATCCAGCTTACCAGTACAGTCGAAAGATGCACCTTCTAAAGCCGCGCTCGCTTACCGTTCATTTAAAAAAAAACGAAAAGCACTTACAATTCAATTCATACTCTTTACTCGCAAGAGATATCTTCTCTGTCCTCGGTCTCAAAAGCGAATCCTTAATGAAAATTGTTTCAGGCCTCGACAAAAGAGGGGGGGAGGTTTCCCGGGCCCCTTTGGCCCCTCAAAATTTTATGTTGTTTCACATCTTACTGCACTCAGGACCCCTCTAAAAAAACGCTACACGTCCAACAAACCACGCGCTCGCTTCTCGCGTCCCCTCAATTCTTCCCGCGTTACTTCCCAGGAAGCAATAAAGGGTGGAGGCGAAAACTGTTTTCATTGGTCAATTTCCCTACCTAATGCCAAGAACATCTCGTTGCTATGTCCCTCTAACCACGGGGAGATCACGTGAACTCAAATCTCAGAAGCCCAGGCAATACTTGCACCTGCTTAAAAAATTGTTTTTCGTAAACAAAGTCATAAAACTGCATTGTAAAAGGGGCTGGTATGCTATGAGAAAAATAGCATTCCCACACAATAATCCTGTGTTTAAAATGTAAACGTGTGTGGTCCCAATTATTTCTGAACACAGCTGACCATTTACCCCACGTTTGCTAGTAAAAGAGAGAAAAGGGAGATTTTTTTTTTGTGAGAGAGTATCCCAAAAGAAAAGGTTTTATTTACAGAAAAATAGAGGAATGTTTTTGAATAACAACATTTACATGTTGTAACATAATTTAAGTACGAGAAATTAATAAAAAGAAAGGGTGCTTAATTTATTAAATTACTTTTATTTATTTATTTATTTTTATTAATTTTAGAAAACACAACTGACTTTAAACTGAACTCTTAAAAATAAAGAAAGTGTACAATGAAAAATTTTGACTAGAACTAAGCTATTAATGATATACAAAAAAATGGGGGGAGGGGGCGCGTGCTGTGTACAAATAACATAATTTAAAATGAAAATTTCTTAAAAATAAGTAAATTACGCCTAACAGGATTCCCCGTCGGTTGAAAAAAAATCAATTTTTTTTGAATGAAATACAAAAAAAAATTTATTTTTTGAATGTCAAAGAAGAAACACAAGGCCAAAAATTTCAAAACGAAAAAATTAAAAAAAACCCCAGTACATGTCCCAATGAGTCACTTACTTAATCTCGGTGAATCTACTCAAGGATCTTTGACCATCAAAACAAACTAAACTTCAGCCCGAAAGACAGATCAGAGTCCCGTTGTACATTCGCCACTACTGCAACACACTCCGGAAATGTGAAACAGTAGTTTGACTACAGCAAACTTCCCAAAAGGTCCAAAATTGTAAATGTTAGAAACAAAAACTGAGATACCTATACTACGTATAAAAATTATCTACTTTTCCACACACAATTCACAGACGAAAATCACCATGACTGCAATTTATTTCTGGACAATGGCGAGCAAAGTTAGTATATGAGATCGCCGACTTGAGAACTACCACTAGAGCTCACTCTAGTTATACCGTACCCGAACTCCACTTTAATAACACTAACCAAATATCCCCAACTTTGTATAGCAATATACTTACTACCTATTCCGGGGGGATTAATTTTGACTTATAGCACTGCCAGCCAGATATGGACACAAAAAATATATATGCACAGTTATATAAACAAAACATAAAATCAATACACTAGTGCACAACTGGACAATAGAATACACATAAACAGAGACAAAAAAAAATTAACATTAGGTATATATTGTTGACAAATACATATCACTCGGAAAAATGTGGATTAGAGTTCTTCAGACTGGTGAAAAATTGTTCGTTTGAATTTTAGAAACACATAAGATCTTTCTGAGTTTTACAACTGCACTTACAGGGCCACTGTGCATTTGGTAAGTGTATGCCGCAATGTGTGTTGCAGATAAGAACACGTAAAAATTATATACCAACTTTGGTTATCAAAATTTTGCTAAAATATCCACAAACATTAAACAGTTTGATACACCAACTGTGGTGGTGAATAATTACACCCAAAATCGAAAAAGGGAAGGCAGAAAACAACAAAAAAAAATTAAAAAAAAAACCGGTATACAGATTTAAAATGAGATGAATTAATGTAAATACACACCAAACATTTTAATACTTACATTTAGATAAACAAACCTCAGTTCCAACCTACATACTAGAAAATTTTGAACTAAAACCCCTTTAATTCAAAACAAGAAAAATGTTTGAAATACATACACCTGAGTTGTAAACAAATAGTATACTTCTATACTTATACACTAACTCACACCTCAGATACACTAATCTGTGTAATTTCAAACAGTATTTAAAAGTGTGTATTCCCTAAAGAATAACAATTCTAGTACCTACCCTAGAAAACCAAGTAAAATTACACACTAATATACAAAATTTTATACATAAGTACTTTATTACGTATATTAAATAAAATATACCTATCCTTGCTAAACCATTACCTTAAAAAACAATGCATATACATAAAACACAAAGCGAATAAGAAGAATTTGATGCATGCATAATTCCATTAAAAATGTACAGAAAATTTTCAAAGTTCAGAAAATACAGCTAAAAATTCGGAAAAATGCATAATAAATTAAACAATGTATGTGCGGAGTACGTTTTAATATTAAAATAACCTAAATACACACTAGAAATAATAATAACTAAGTTAGAAAACATCTAGTATATTGACAACAAACTTCCGTTACCCGGACACAAAATCAAAACAAGTTTAAAGTTCCTCAAAAAATTAATTACGTACTAAAATGCACAAAATAACATTAAAAGAATGCTAAACATATATATATATATATACAAAAAAAATATTAAAATAAAAACTATTCTAGGCAAAGATTAGTGCTTAAAAAGTTGCTACACTCTATAATTTGGCTTATCTCTCCTTTCACGGAATCCATATTGACTGGTCGGGACAGCATTCGATTTAGTTGGTATCGATTGTAAGTGACTAACATTCGAAGTACGCGATGCATCCGCATTACAATCCGACGTAACTTGATTAGCTGAATTCCCTCCCGGTGCTGGATCTGAGAGCTGAACGTCGCCTGAATTTTCCTCATGCGTATCGCTGGAAACTGGGGGGGAAGAATGATGAGCCATACTTTCGCTATCTGCCTCTGCTGAACTTAAGGGCGATTGCTCTGCGCTGTCTGCTGTATCTGGCGTGCTCCGTGGGGTCGAAAAAACTGGGACGAAGTTACGTCCGCGCCTGCGCTTCCGTGGTGCAAGAAAATCGAAGTTGCTTGTCGAAGGGACGTCAGTTACAATCGGACTGGACTCAATCGATATAGAATCGACATCCTGCTGTTGTTGTTTTGGTACAAAAATGGGATTTCTGCTTTTAAACTCCGTTAGTCTGTCAACATGTACAACTTGCGTTTTAGATAAGTTAGATTGAAGAGCAATTTTAAAATTTACTTCACTTAATTTTTCAGTTATAGTGTAAGGACCATTATTAAATTTAGAGAGCTTTTTTGACTGACCTGGCTTTACGGAAGGTGTGAATAACCAGACAGAATCCCCTACTTTGAAATTTTTACACACTGCAGTTTTTTCACGATACTTCTCTTGTTTTTCTGAAACTTTAACAAGACTGCTGTGTACTTCCGTGTATACTTTTCTCAATGCAGGAAATAAGAGTTCACAATATGAAGGAGTATCATTGTAATTTAAAGTTGTAGGGGTAGAAAAAATTTTATACGGAAGGTTAAGATTTCTTCCAAACATTACTGCAGCGGGGGTTAAGTTTGTGGATGAGTGTACTGCTGTGCGGAGGGCTAAAAGAGCAAATTTGAGTTTTGTATCCCAGTCTGTTTGATTTTGGTTGACGATATGACATAGGGCATTTTTCAATGTCTGATTTTGTCGCTCCACTTGTGCATTCCCGCTTGGATGAAACGGGGTTGTCTGAATGTGTTTGGTGCCAAACTTCTTATAGACTTTCTCTATAGCTTCTGATATTAAATTTTTTCCTTTGTCAGTTGTGATATATGAAGGTGCTCCATATCTTGACACGAAGTCAGCAAGGGTATCAGCTATCATATCTGAAGTGATATCGGATACTGCGTATGCTTCGGGCCATTTTGAAAACGCATCAATATATGCAACAATAAACTTATTACCCGAAAAAGTCTGGGGCAAGGGACCCAAGATGTCCAAATTTACCTTTGAGAGTGGGAATTCAGGGGTAGGCATTCTTTGCAATGGGGCGAGATGTTTTGCCTTGTGTGCACGTCTCTGTTGGCAACTAATGCAGGACTCTACTAGATGTTTGACATCAGCGGACATGCCTGGCCAGTAAAAATTTTCGCGAATGCGATCAATGGTTTTCTGGAAGGCTTGATGACAAGCAGCTAGAGAATCGTGAGTTAGTGCAAACACCTGGGGGATAAGTTCTCTTGGTACCACAAGTCTGGGCAATTTATTCAGCACAAGAGAATCTCTAGTGTCCTCGCCCACTAAAAGATCATCTTGGAAGAAAAATCGCATATACTTGGGTGCAATTTCCACCCCTTGGTCTAATTTTTGAGCAATCTGTATACACTTTTTATCTGATTTTTGCAATTCCCTGATTTTCTCTAATAAATCAGATTGTGGCATAAACATATTTCCTTTTTCCACTTGAATACAAAAATTGCAGCTGGTCACATTTTCAGAAAAATCATTCTCATTTACATACCTTGATAAGAAATCAGCTACACTGTTACAACGACCTTTAATAAATTTAATCGTAAAGGTAAAATCTGCAAGAGTGCAAACCCATTTCGCAATTCGGGATGTTGGGTCTTGAATTTTGAGCATATATGTAAGTGGGGCATGGTCTGTATAAATAAAGAAGTGTGTGTTAGCTAAGTAACACTTAAAATGTGAAGTAGCCCATACTAGAGCCAGTAATTCACGCTCCGTGGTCGAATACCTCGTCTCAGGGTCTTTTAATTTTCTACTGGCAAAGGCGACAGGATGTAAACAGTTGTTATCATCAAATTGCGACAATACTGCTCCAAGAGCTGAGCCACTAGCGTCCGTATATAAATGAAATTCCTTATTAAAATCAGGGAGGTTTAAACAAGGTTTAGATATCAAAGCATTTTTTAAATCTTCAAATTCTGCCTCTGCTTCCTGATTCCAAACAAAACGACCATTATCTTTAGTTAGTAAAATTAAATTTTTGGCTCTTTTTGAAAAATCGGGAATGAATCTCCTATAAAATGATATTGTACTAATAAAGGATCTAACTGCCTTACGAGTTTTAGGTGGTTGGAAATCTTTAATTATTTCAATATTTTTATTGATTGGTGCAATTTTACCTTTTTTAATCTCAAAACCAAGATATTGAATTGTATCAGATAAGAAAAAACATTTACTAGGTTTTAACTTTAACTTATGTTGGCGAAGTCTACTGAACACTAAATTTAATTTTTCAAGGTGGGACTCTACATCTTTCGAAGCAATCACAATATCGTCGATATAAACTAGGATACCTAAATTTCCTAAGTCACCAAAAATAGCATTCATTAATCTTTGAAAAGAATTGCCAGATGTCGATAATCCGAAGCAATTCCTGGCCCACTCAAAGAGTCCTTTATGGGTGATTATTGCTGTTTTGTGTCTATCCTCAGGACGCACAACTTGCTGGAAAAAACCACTCGTTAAATCAAGGGTTGAAAAAAAATTTGACCCAGAAAGTGCATCAACCGAATCTGTTATATTCGGGATGGGATAAGCATCCTTAACTAAGTTTTTATTAAGGGCTCTGAAATCGACCGCCAATCTATAAGAACCATCCGCTTTCTTAACTAAAAGTACAGGGGAGGCGAATTCAGACATAGAGGGGGCTATAATTTCAGCTTTTAAAAGGATATCAAGTTGACTTTCTAACTCTTCTCTAAGCTTATGTGGGACTCTATATGCTTTACATTTTACGGGTTTATCTGAGGTTAAATTAATTACATGGGGGATGGTGTCACAGCCTGGTAAGTCTAAAACTGAAGCTGCAAACACATCTTTATTCTTATCTAAAAATTCTTGCATCTTAAGTTTGAGGGGGGGTTCTAAATGGTCAAGATTGATATCTGTGCTCCATGTCAGGTCAGCATGGTCAAAATCATCACCTGGGGCGGGTGTATTTACATTAAAAGCAAAATTACATTTATCATAGTCACAATCAGAATCATCGATACACTTTCGAACTTTGGCAACCCTCATTCCCTTTTTAAAAGTTACACTATCATCCGAAAAATTTGCAAAAGATATGTACAGCCCACGTTCCTGAGAACAGACACTTCTAGACGATAATACACTATTACAGACTTTCTGTACCAGAGGTTCCAAAATCACATTATCTTTACTTTGAATAAAATTATCTCTTGAACATTTAACTTTTGCTATAACTTTAGATTGGGGCGGTATAGTTATTACACTGGTGAGTACCGCAAAACTAATCTCATGATTTTTTGAATTTTTGTCCTCATTACATGTATCGGTACTTGTTTCACTCAAATGTGCAACTTCACTATTAGTTACATTGACCTGGCAGACAGGATAAACACTTTGCATTTCCCTATTTTTACTTTTTTCCTCCTCCTCATGCATTATATCTGAGCTTACGTTAGTATTTACATTATGAATATTTACATTAACACTTATCTCATTTTCATTCGAATTGTTGCAACCTATATTACTATTTACATCATTACTGTTACTAATACTACTTATACACCCTACATACAGTTTATTATTATTTACATTATCCCCTACATTAAAAATCTCATTCATATTTAGGGAATTTTCTACATTTGAATTTATCTCTGAGAGATCCTGAACAACAGAGCATTCATCTTTATTTACATTGCTTTGACAATTATCACCAATTACAGCTTTACTCATTTCATTAATGTTTTTCTCCCTAACCTGTACTTTCCTATCTTCCTTATCTGCTTTTAATTCTAGTTCATCTTTATGATTATACTCCATGTTGTTCAAAGTTTCCCCAGAAGCTTTATGGTTAAAAAAATTCTCCTTTGGGAAATTTGTTTGACATGCTACAGATTCAGTTTTGTAAAAATTGACATTGTTTATTTTACTATATTCACATTTGCTGTCAACCAGTGGAGAAGGGAGGGAGTTTTGCACACTATTTTTACACAAAGTCTGCTCGTTTACATTCAAGATAATGGATTTTTGTTGACAATTAATAATGGCACTATATTTACTTAAAAAGGGCATACCCAAAATGGCAACAAATTCATTAGCTAATTTTCCTGGTACCACGAAAAATTCTGCCTGACAGTTTACATCATTGAACTTAAAGTTTAAATCTATTTTTTCTGTAAGTGGAACCTTTTCACCTGTTACCGTTAAAATCGGGGTATTGCATGGAGTGGTATTTGCAAATGGAATAAGATTAAGGCCTTGCCTGGATATCAGATTAATTCCTGAGCCAGTATCACATAACACATTTAAAAAAATATTATTTATAAAAATTTTCATTGTAGGCAAATTGTAAACAGACAGGGAAAAAACATTATATACAGAGGGAGGAATGTCGTTAGGCCTATCATGAGTCAGTCCGACTGATTCTGACTCAGCCCCTACTCGTTTAAACCTTTATTTTCCTGAGTTACATTATTTTGGCCCGTTTCCTGTTGTGGGACATTGTTGTCGCCACCTCTACCTCTATAATTATTCCCTCTTTGAGAGTTATCATACCTTCTACCTCTTTGAGGCTGTTGGTATCCAGACATACCCCTACGACCCTGATAACTCCTATTGTTACCTCTCCAAAACTGGTTTCTGGGGTTTTGGGAGCAATCTCGAGCAAAATGGTTGAGACCCCCACACGTATAGCAAGAAAAATTTGAAAAATTTGTTTGTTCTGGGTTCCACAACCTTCTGTCATTATCTGTTTTCTCCACTAAACTATCAATTTTCGCAGTTAACAATTGTAATTGTTGTCTTAGCTCCTCAATTTCCTGCTTCTGATTGTTTACATTCGGTTTTTTAGCTTGAGTAGCCGCGCAAGCTATATTGATAGGTTGCGGTTGAGTTGCCTGTGCCAAATCGTGGGAGTATAAGGGGTTAACACTCCTACAAGCTTTTTCCTCTAATCGGGCATAAGCTAAAATTTCAGCAGGTGTTTTTGGGTCTTTTGAAATTACCCCCTTCCTGATTTCTGGCAATAAATTTCCCAGCAGCATGGAGTGTAGCATTGCATCTCTACTTTGCTGCGCTATTGTTGATGATACCCCATCCATAACAAGAGCCCTCAGGGAAAGATCAGAAGCCCTGTCAAAAAATTCTTGAACAGACATAGCAGGTGTTTGCTTAAAATTTAAAAATTTAGCTAAAGCTACATCTGGGGTTTCCTGATGAATGTACCTCTCTTTAATAATTTTAACCAGTTCTGCACTATCCTTACCCTTATGCAGTTTCAATAGTTTAGCAGCTGTTCCCGAAACTCTGCTTAATAAAGCAAACTTTTTCTCCCCCTCATCCCAGCCGAAAAAATCTGCTAATTCCTCCCACTTTTCAAGAAAGTCAGAACATGAAACTGTTGATTCACCATTAAAAGGGGGGATGCTTGAAAGGTTGTCGACTAAGGCCGTTTTCTTTTGTACAAGTGCAAGTTCTTTTGTAGCTTCATCTGCCATAATTAAATCTTTATATATAATCTTAACGTTAGACAGAAATAAAAGTTAAACTGTAAACTAAAATTACGTCCCTATGCAGATTTAAGAATTATACCCGGTACACAAGGGCACATTACAATTAAAACACTTACACAAAAATAAAATTATGTACAGTATGACAGAAAAATTAGTATTTGAGAAAAGAAAAACTTCTTAGGGGGGGGGGGGGGGGCATATACTTAGAAACCTCACACCTCGGAGCATACACTTATACATATATATTATAATACACAACATATGAAAAAACACACACATATATATATATACCTATTGTCCAGCTTGCCCCTAAATTTTTGGTAAATGAATGACTGAATTATCACTCGCATGAACTCTGTACAAAATGTGTATACTAACTGAATGGCAATTACCAATAAAAATGAACTACCTAAACTTTTAAATCACACCCGCACAAGAAAAAAGGACAATTCTGGAATTTTGCGAGAGGAAAACATTGAAAATTTGTAAAGTATAGAGTTCTAAATTCAGTCAAACAGTTAATTCCCAACCAAATACTGTAATATATAAAATCACACATAAATTCAATACAATAACCAGGCCTTTAATAACATGGCACCATTCTTGTTATGGGTTTTTTTTTCTCTGAGCAGTTAAATTTCCACCTAGATTGAATCCTGTATATAAAATTATAACAATAACTTCTAGCTGAATTACAGAATTACTGTAAAAGAAAACTTTAACACTAAGATATCAATGCCACACTTAAAGAATTTTAAAACTGCAACAAAATACTAAAGCAAATACAGGGTTCTCAATTTATCTGCTCAGATTAACCCCAACAATTGTCATAGAGTCAGAATATTCATGCATGACCAGAGAAAATCACTTAAAAAGAGATGAATATAATTAATTAAATGAAATTTAAACATACCGCAAGACAAATTACTTAAAGGAATATGAATGAACTGAAAAGGTAGATTAATTTGAGAATTTTGAATAAGTTCACAGTCAAGAGCTGAGATATGAAAACAAGCTTCAAAGTCATACATAAAAAGAATCTAACTCTATGGGCTGTGATCGTAATGTGGCTAAATCCATTAAATTGTAAAGGTGTGTAAAATTGAAAATTTTAGTTAACTTAAGCTGTTTACCTTCATTACAACAAAAAACTAGAAGAAACACTGTTCATATTCTCTATATTCTTCAATTTATTAATGATTACTTTTAAATCTTTATTTTTTTAAATTAATATATAATTAATTTTTAGAGAAACAGACCATTTCTACTTCTTCTTGGGGTAATTTGAACTGAAACATTTATTCTCATTATTTCTGTTTTTTAAAGTATATTTACTTATTTAAACCTAGTGAAGTTACTTTATTGAAGAATACTTTTAGCAGTGCGAAAATAGATACAAGTCAAGAGAATAAGATTAAAATTAAATTTAATTCTCCATAGGGAGTTTAAACTCTTATACATACAGGTGTTTCAAAACTTATTTCTCAAGTTAACACAATTAACAAATGATATTGTAAATATTCTAACATTAATAGGACAGATTTTTATCATGTTGACATTTTCTGGCTTCAATTATATAGATTGCAACTTTTAAAACAAAGATAATCAATCATTACGTTATAATGGAACAAGAGAAAAAAAACTTAACATACCCAATGTAATCCATAGTAGGTTTCCGACATGGTACACCACAAATTATTCTATTTTCTTTTAACATAGTTATTTTAAACACAATTTTTTAGATGACTTTTCTTTGACGACCATATCTTAACTGGCAGTGTTTTTTTTTTTTGTTTTCTGTAGTAGAAAAAACTCCTTATCTTGAAAATAGTTTCAGGGGGTGGGCTACACCCCACACACTTCCTTCGGTACGCAGCTTTACCCGATGGGTTAGGAAATCGTTTTGGAATTTGAAGTCAGGAGCCAATCTCGCTCTCCGTGGAAGTAGCTGGAGTTGTTTTGCTTCAACTTTAAACTAGCCGGCATCCTCCGTGATATATTTCTAGGATAAATCAATGTTTAGCAAATAAGGGAGCGGAACGCTAACGTCTTGCTTCGCATGCTCACGATTTATCTTGGATCTCTATTTCACAGAATCTGATATCAGGGCATTTTTTTACTTGTCCGATGCTCGGTCAGCAGCCAGGTATATCCAGCTTACCAGTACAGTCGAAAGATGCACCTTCTAAAGCCGCGCTCGCTTACCGTTCATTTAAAAAAAAACGAAAAGCACTTACAATTCAATTCATACTCTTTACTCGCAAGAGATATCTTCTCTGTCCTCGGTCTCAAAAGCGAATCCTTAATGAAAATTGTTTCAGGCCTCGACAAAAGAGGGGGGGAGGTTTCCCGGGCCCCTTTGGCCCCTCAAAATTTTATGTTGTTTCACATCTTACTGCACTCAGGACCCCTCTAAAAAAACGCTACACGTCCAACAAACCACGCGCTCGCTTCTCGCGTCCCCTCAATTCTTCCCGCGTTACTTCCCAGGAAGCAATAAAGGGTGGAGGCGAAAACTGTTTTCATTGGTCAATTTCCCTACCTAATGCCAAGAACATCTCGTTGCTATGTCCCTCTAACCACGGGGAGATCACGTGAACTCAAATCTCAGAAGCCCAGGCAATACTTGCACCTGCTTAAAAAATTGTTTTTCGTAAACAAAGTCATAAAACTGCATTGTAAAAGGGGCTGGTATGCTATGAGAAAAATAGCATTCCCACACAATAATCCTGTGTTTAAAATGTAAACGTGTGTGGTCCCAATTATTTCTGAACACAGCTGACCATTTACCCCACGTTTGCTAGTAAAAGAGAGAAAAGGGAGATTTTTTTTTTGTGAGAGAGTATCCCAAAAGAAAAGGTTTTATTTACAGAAAAATAGAGGAATGTTTTTGAATAACAACATTTACATGTTGTAACATAATTTAAGTACGAGAAATTAATAAAAAGAAAGGGTGCTTAATTTATTAAATTACTTTTATTTATTTATTTATTTTTATTAATTTTAGAAAACACAACTGACTTTAAACTGAACTCTTAAAAATAAAGAAAGTGTACAATGAAAAATTTTGACTAGAACTAAGCTATTAATGATATACAAAAAAATGGGGGGAGGGGGCGCGTGCTGTGTACAAATAACATAATTTAAAATGAAAATTTCTTAAAAATAAGTAAATTACGCCTAACAATTAAAATTGGAGACCAAACTGGCATCCGTGGTCGAATGTATGGAATGTCAAATTTGGGTAGCTCAGCTCCAAATAAAGTCTTTAAATGAATTTTATGTATTTTACACATATTTTTGAAAATATTTACATGTTATATCCAATGCACACTTTCGGTATTCATATATAATAGGTGGTTGATATTTGACAAGCAAAAAGTATTTTCGTATAACAATAAGATATTATTTTTATTTTTGTAACTTCTAAACAGCATTCAAAATTGATTTGAAAACAGTATTTCACAATAATAGTTGGATGATGCAATTAATTGTGTATAATGTTGCCAATTTATGTTCTAAAATAAAGAGTAGAAAGCCCAGTTTATAATCTTGCAAACAGAATGTAGCACTGGAGTTTATCTAGCCTTTAGAAGTCAAACATATCGAAAATTAGGACGTGGTGCAAAGTTACACCCCATGGATCAAAGCAACCCTGAATGACTATGCATTAAAAGAAGTGACATAGTCATTCTGTGGCATTTCAACAATCGAGTACCAAACTTCAATTTGGATACAGCCCCTAAAATATGCTCATTTTTAAATAATTAATTCCTCTGAAACTAATCGTATGAATTTCATGAAAATCTGTATTTAGGCTAATTGAAGGATGTAGAATTCATTTATGGCGTTAAACTAGGGTATTGCTCTAGAAACAAAGAAAGTTTGGGTTCGTTTTGATATGCAGATGACCCCCTAAGCAAATGTCATATACATCATTTAAAAGTATACTTTATTTCCAATCGTTTGATAGCACTAACTTTCTTCTACAACAATTTGTTGCAGAGTTAGTAGGGAGTGTTTATTTTTTCCCCCCACGATTCTATCTTGCTTTGTATGAAAAACAACGACTTTCCGAAAAGCGCCGGAGAATTAAAGAACCATTTATAAAAACAATTTTTCTTTTTTGCTGCCAGTAATTTTCGGAAATGTTTCTGAGTTGCTTTTAGAGATCACTAATGAGTTTTTGCAAACCAAAATATCGGTTTTTTGGATGATATCAATTCTTATGAGGGTGTATCAATAAGTTTTTGCCCTCACATAGAAATAATTGAGTGAAATTTATGAAATTGCTACATTTTATGAGCCCTTTTCTATATAGTCATCGTGCACAGTTACACATTTGTGCAACCGGTATTTCAAAGAGAGAGGGGAGGATGTATTCCAGGAGGCACGATATTAGACCCAAAGGGGGTCATTTTTCTAACTTTTGCCAACCCGAACATGTGACATATCTTTGGAAAGGTCGGTGACCACTTTTTCCTGCTATGCACCTCCCGAGCCTTTCCCCCCCAAATTTCTCCCCTGGAGGGCATAAATGATGTCCGAAAAATTCAGACAAGTGCCCCTGGATAGCAAATTTGTGGTGAGGGGCTCGGGAGGTGCATAGCACGAATAAGTGGTCACAGGCCTTTGCAACAATATGCCACATGTGGGGGTCGGCAAAAGTTAGAAAAATGCACCCCTTCAGGTCTACTATCGCGCCTCCTGGATTACATCTTCCCCACTCTGTTTGAAATACCGGTCGTACAAATGTGTAGCTGTGCACGGTGACTATATAGAAAAAGACTCATAAAATGTAGCAATTTCACCCAATTATTTCTATGTGAGGGCAAAAACTTATTGATACACCCTCGTATGTAAACATTTTCAGCTGCGTAACTGAATTTATACATGTAAGAGTTACACATTATTGTTAACTTTAATGTTAATGTTAATACTACTAATTTAGTATATCTGCCCATTAAACATGCTTCTTGAACAAGAAAATGTTTATTTGAGAATTAATATAATCAGAAAAAACGATATTAGGTTTGAGAAAACCGATTAAAAACTACTCGGAAACGATTCCGAAAATCAGTGCAGCAAAACAAACTTCGCTTTTATAAATGCTTCATTAAATCTCAAATCTCTAAAATCTATTGGTTTCTGGGGTTTCTAAAGATAAAGCTTTTGGGAATCGTGGGTAAGACGGAAAAGATTAGATTATATTTTCATTTATGGACACATTATATTTTCGCAGATTAAGAAAAAAATTTCCTTGTATTTTTGCAGCGTAATCGGAAATATAGAGCGTCTAGTACAGCTCTATTTGGATATGATGTGTGGCGGTTATTTCTACTACTTCTCGTATATTCAGAGGCGGATTCAGTCCTCCCTTTAGGGGATTTTGGATTTTTTTTTCGGGGGGGGGGGGGTGTCACGCTTTTATAAACAAATTTTATATCTTAAATTCAAATTGGATTCTCACATGTACTCAAATTAAATTTCATAATACATGAAACTTTCAAGTACCTACATTATAACGGACAAACCTCTCCGTGTGTAATGCTGATGTCATTTTGACGATGGCAACACCAGACAATTAAATTTAGCTTTTACTGCAAATTTTTAAACTTCGAAACATCGTAATTTTTTAATTTTTACACAGTAGAATAGGGGAAAATGTGTTTTCAAATGCAATTTGTTTGAAAACTGGATCCTAATTTACGCATTTTTATGGGTTTTAAATGATTTTTAAGCGTGATTTTTTTAAAATCTAACCATATCACGTGCAGATGATTACGAAAAATAAATCCGTTTGCACTTAAATTAATCTAAATAGCGTAGCATTTGTTTCCAGCTTATATTGCATAACGAAATTAAAACTTCATAATAAATAAATCAAATAATAAAATATAAATAAAACACAAATTTAAGACATTTAATCGAGCTGCGTGCTTAAACCTCTGGGATCATCAGAATAAAAAAGTCTGATATCTTTGGAGATTTTTTCATTAATTGGCGAAACTTCTTCTCTTGTTAACTCCTGGCACAAAACCAATACACCGTTTAAAAAAAAAAAAAAAAAAAAAAAAAAAGATGATTTTACAGTATAATACTGGCAGCTGGGGCGCCAGTATTATACTGTAAAATTAACAGTAATAAACCATAAATAAACAGTAGTATACCCCGTCTAATCAATGAAAACGCAGTAATATACCATATATTTCTACTTAACGGTATATTACTGTTTATTTTACGGTTTCTTTTTGTTAATTTTACTTTATGATACTGGCGCCCCAGCTGCCAGAATTATACTGTAAAAACAACATTTTTTTTTTTTTTTTTCAGTGTATGAAAGTATCACTTTTAATAAATTTCAAAACTTTCTTTCAATGCACATATTCTATTTTCCATATAAAAATGATTTTTGGCATTGTTAGTAGGTATTCTAAAAAAATGCATTAAACGTAAAAAATCTATTAGAGTATTAAGTAGAAAAAATTATTTGTACCTGTATTCCGTAACCCGTGAGTCCCTGGATTATCCCCTTGTATTTGTAAATGTATTAAATTTTCACGTTTTGTTCAGATACCAAGAACGGATATTGGTATCTGTTCAGAATTTCTCATTTCTCATAATAGCAAAGAATATAAAAGAAAATGTTCTCAATGTTCGCCTTTTAATCTGACATTCAGTGGTCGGTAATAGTGAAACTATCATCTTGACATGCAATTGAATATAGCTTAAGATGAACCACATTTATAGGAATATGAAAAATGTTTTTCGATTCTTTGATGCTTAGGGCCTCAAATCCAAAAGGGCAACTTTATGGCATAAGTTTAAATTTATTTTTGGTCAGAAAGGCATGAAACTAGCAGGTGTTGTTGTTCAGAAACTATGTAACTATGTACGTTTTTTTTTTTTTTTTTTCGATTTTTTGCAAACGCAATAGATCTTTCAGAAAATATTGTCAATGAACCGAAGTTTCCGCAAAGAAAGCAGAAAAACCAGTCAGCAAAAGGAGAAAAAGTCTTTGCCACGTGATCAAAATGGCTTATAACCCAACAGGTAATTTATTTATCAAAAATGGAAAACACAGTTCGATTCCAAATCGCTTCCATAGTCAGGCCTTCCAATATCTCTCCGTTAAAAAATGAATTTGTAAATGTGTCAAAACTTTTTGTGCTTGTTGGGCAGAGCAGTTCAGAACAGCCTTAAGCAAAAATATCTACTATTTTCATGCATTTCTACAATAAAAATAATGCTCTGAATGTATCAGAAAGAATTGCCATTTTTAAGCGGGGAAAAAATAAAACATCTTTAATGTATATTTATATTTTTAAAATGTATTGTTCTTATATACAACAGTTTAAAAGAAGGTCATGATCACCATGGTTGGATCCGCGCTTGGTTATATTTGAGAAAAATTAAGGTAATTCGGTTGTAATCTTTGTTAAGGGGGTCCGGGACACATTTTAAAATAATTTTTATTTATTGAGTTAAAATTCTGAATTTTTTTGTGATGGTTAAACTTATTATTTGTAAACAAAATCACATAAATAAAACTTCTCATAATTTTTTAGAAAAAAAAAATTAAATTTAAAATTTATTAAAAAAGTGGGGTGAATTAAAATCGTTATAACTTGTAATATTATTTATAGAATTTCAATTTTTTTTTCATTTAAATAAACAGAAATATATAAGTTTTAATTTTGATTCAGCATTTTTTAAAATATTAATTTATAAAAAAATTAAAAATATTTAACAAAAAAAATTTAAAAAAAGTGGTGCAACTTTTATTTAAAAAGTAATATTTTCAATAGTAAATATTTTTTTTTTCAAATATGCTGAATCAAAATTAAAGTAAAACAATTTAAAAAGATATGTTCCAAATTTGAACCCGTTATCTTTAACGGTTCTCGAGTTATACGAGAATATACGAGATATATATATAAGAATATACGAGATATAATATATATAAGAATAATAATATATATAAGAATATACGAGAAATGCTGAAAAAACCTATCTTGAAGAAAAACGCATTTTTACAAGAAGTCGTTTCCATGACAGCCTTTGCTTGAAAGCTAAATTTTGAAAACAAGCCAAAACTAAAAAATTAATATTTTTTGTTCTAATTCAGATAGAAACGTGATTTAAATGTCCTTTTAAGCAGGAAAAAACTGAGAAGTTTTTAACGAAATAAAATATTTTTGCAAAATATGAAGATTTTTGTGTCCCGGACCTCCTTAAAATACTTTGCAGTTAAACTAAGTTAATACTTGCTAAAAGTGATAAAAATGCACTTACAAGGTAAATAAATAACTTGCCTTGTAAGAGTATTTTTATCACTTTTAGCAAGTATTTATTAACTTAGTTTGATGATTTTAAGTGATTTTCATACATAATTTTATACTTCACTACTGTAAAAGTTTTGAACACAAATCAGAGGTTACGACTGAAATGAGACACTCTGTAAAAAAAAAATCTGTAATTTTTACAGAAAAAAAAACCTGTTTTAATGAATGATTTTCGGTAAATTAAACGGTTTTCCACTGTCGCCAAAATTGACAGTTTTTTTTTTCTGTCAATTTGAGAGATTTCAGTGCATAAAGTATTTTTTAGCCCTCGGTATGCTATTTCTTTCTCCCAGCTTATTTTACCTCCAAAAAATAACGTTAACTTACAGACGCTAGCCGTAAAACGAAGCATTACGATTAAATTCTCTTTAGCAATTTTTTAAACTTCTAAGCATCGCACATTTTCAATTTTTATACCGTCGTATTGGAAAAAAAAAAGTTCTTTTAAATGCATTTTGTTTGAAGACTGTATCTCCATTTATTTTTGAGATATTAATTTTTTTGTAGTTTTTAGCGACATTTGTTTCGTTTTGGCAACTCGAGTACTCCATTTCTGTAGAAAGTAAAGAAAAAATAGTTGAAAAATAGCAATTATATATATATTTTTTTGTTGCTACTTCTCATAAAAACTGAAAAAAAAAAAGTAATTAAAATACGTGCTATTTTGAAAAAATATTAATGAATTGCTTTCTTTTTGCTGCATTTGTGTATTATTCTGAGATAGTGACGTCCTATCCATACTTTATTGCAGATGATTATGATGATTGGATCGTAAATGAGGAATTTTTCAGCGGATTCGGATGACGTCGTTTTATATAAAATAAAACCGCGTGTTTTAAGTCTTAAAACTGAGCTACAGTAGAGTCCCGATTATCGGAGTTCCCCTTAACCGAGTGTCCGCTTTCACCGAGTTATTTTCTTTTGATGGACTGATGGCTTGTATTATTATAAAACAGCCATTATAAATGAAGTGTTAGGTGAAGATCAACGAGCAGCCTTAAAAAGTTAGACCTCTGATTTTCTACGACTGCTCTTTCAAATTCACCTAACACTTCCTTTATAATAGCTGTTTCATAATTATAGAAGCCATCAGTCCATCAAAAGAAAATGAAATAATGGAAATGTCGGGGACGACACTAAATTCTGAAAAAGCAGAATTCCTGTTCTCTAGTTTATTGAATAAATTGATTACAACCCAGTTTTCCTCTATAAAATCTGTTTTTTAGAGTGCTCTACCAGCTTTTAAAGTTTATCTACGGACTTGTGAATCAAAAAGAAAAAAATCAATAAAAATATTTTGTGTATTCATGACAAAAATATATGCAAGGCAAATAAATAACTGTGTATGTGATCATAAGTTTCATTATCATAGCTGCCAACCTTCCGGAATTTTTTTTGCAAGTCAAATTATCATATTTCAACCAGAAATTTATTTTAATATATGAAATCAAATTAAAATCAGGTGACTACTACATAGAAACAAGACACATTTATCTAAATAAATTTTCAGGTATACGCATTTTTAAGATCACTGAAAAAAATAAAGCACTCACAAATGTTTTTTCTTTTTTTTATAAGTGCTTTGTCAATATCAATCGAAAATGAGTACATAACTGTTCTTATTTAAACACATCCATAGAATCAGAAACGAATACGTGTGCTTCTCAATTTTTAGTACATTTGGATCTGAGCAATTTTGAGTATGGGACAATTGAGTACTTTTTACTTAATTTTGAGAACCTATTTTTAGGTGCGTTCGTAATTATATAAATACGTAGCACCTACAGTCGTCTGTCTGCCCGTGCATATAAAATCGCAAAAACTACCCAACCGAATGGTTTGAAATTTAATGTATGTAATCGTTGCGGAATTTTGTCGAGTCATTTCAAATTTTATTAAAATCGAATCAAAACTTAAAAAGATATTACTAAAAGTTTTCTTCATTCTTATAAATCCTATCATACGTAATTGATAAATGCTATCCCATTATGGGTAATGATTCTAGGTTGCCATGGTAATTACGTCCTATTTAAGATGGAGTCACATTATTTCCATATTACTCAATTTAATATACATAATCGTAATAAATTATGTATTCATGCATTTTTGCATAAAAGTGCAACAGCTATTTCACCAATATTTGAATATTTATAAAAACTAGTTATAGTACGAAAACACCTCATTTGCCACGCTTGACATACAAATTACGACTTGTTTTTAGTGTTCAAGGTATGTTTATTTGCATTAAAAAAACCGGAAGGTTCATAGGTATGTAATGTGAAATATTTTAATAAATTCAAGAGTACGTATAAGATTAATGCAATAATCAATGCCACCCAGATAGTAGACGTCAGACTTTTTTACCTGGCTGTCATTTGTCCCATGATATTTCGTTCACAACGGGGAGTCAAGTATCTTAGCTATGCTCCACTTGTGTCTAAAATACGGCACGGACAAATTTTTCATAGTGATATACAAGTTAAACTAGAAGAACGATGTCAGAAAGTTATTACTGGCAATTGCCAGAGAATGTTTGCTTGACACAAATGACTGTTCCAAACAAATTCATTGGACTGAAAGTTTTGCTATTACGAAGAAAAAGAAAATTTTAAATATGGGATCAATATTTTCATCACTTTTGATAAAGGGAAAAACGAGATTTGATTTATTACTAAAAACGTGGAAAAGAACGATACTTAAAAAATTTTCGAGCGAATTCTCCTCATTAATGCTAAATCTATGGGAATGGGATGCATTCGCTATTTAAAATATCTCCTCAGGAAATTAATGTTTTTAATTGATTTTTTCTTCGTACTCTCCTTAAAAGATGTCTCTTTTTCCCTTAGTTCTCAAAATATGTTTAAAATCTATACTTAATTTAATATTTTATGTGTTAAAACCTGACGAATCGCGGCAAAGATTTTAACACTTCATACAAAATTTAGTATATATTTTAGAAATATTTTGAGAACTAAGGAAAAAAGAGACATCCTTTAAGAAGAGTACCGTATATTATGGAAGAAACGCCGCACCCGCTGTAAGTGCCGCACTCCTGAGCAGTATTGAAGGGCCGAAACTAGCCTTTTTTGCACCCGGGGCAAACATGGATTTTGGCACCCCCCCCCCACACACACACACACCCCACCCTCCTCTTCTGCAAAGTATATTTACAAAGAGAATTTTACTAATTTTTTTAATAGCCGACTTATTTTAAAATTTAAAATATGTAATCATAAAATATGTAATACTGAACTACGCAATCTACAACGGCGGATCCAAGGGACAGGTCACGGTGGTTATGACTCCCCTCTGAACACCAACAAAAATATTCTAAAGAGCACTTTTAAAATGAAATATACTGTAGATTCCCGATTATCCGAGTCCCGCTTAACTGAGTTTCTGCTTTAACCGAGTTATTTTCTTTTGATGGACTGACGTTTTCCATTACTATGAAGCATCCATTATAAATGAAGTGTTAGGTGAAGATGAAAGAGCAGTTGTAAAAAGTTAGAACACGGATTTTCTGATCAGAATGGGAGAAAAAAATGTCCATAATTTTTGCCCCATAATAAACTTCCTAATAATGGAAACCGTCAGCCCATCAAAAGAAAATGATCCATTTCAAAGGTATAATCCTTCATTTGGCGCCCCTTCATTCTGGCGCCCATGTCACGTGCCCCCTCTACCCCCCTCCTTAGTTTCGGCCCTGGAATTCAGATACTTTTCTCCGGGAGGGATTTCTTTGGCTCCGGGGGGAACATTACAGAGTTCCGGGAGAGAAATTGCAATTTTTGACCATCAAAAACATACAAAATTTCAAATCTTCCGGGCGGGGGGGAATGTCCCCCCCGAGGACACCCCCTTAATTCAAAACTGCTCCTGAAATTGGCCTAAATAAGCAAAAAAATATCGTAATCGCCGCACCCGTTGGAATGACACCGTCGCATTGATCTAACTTTAATCAAAGTTTTCTGGACAGTATAGGGTGCCTGAAATTATAATTATCTACAAGAGATATTTTTTGCATATTTTAGAAAGGTTATTATTTCAAATTGTTGCCAATCGTAGAAAAAGTGCAAAGAATAATATTTCCTTACGATTAAAAATTTATTTACACGTGACTATTTAAAACAGAAAAATTCAGAATTAAATTATTACATGCTTAAAAGCAGGAAAAGATTGAAAATTACGTCATAAAAATTGTATTTACTATGACTATTAAAAGAGAAAGAAAACTTCAGAATAATAAATTCATTAATAGGCATTAAAAGCAGTAAATGCGGGAAATTACCTCATATTTAAAATGGCCAAGTAATAATTCTGCCAAACAGTTTAAATTTAAAAATATATTTACGAGACTTTTATTTCATATTTCGAGACGCATTTTTTAACGTTTGTCGTCAATTCTAAGGAAGCGCAAATAATAATACTTCCTTTCTAACAACAAAACTATTTTCACATGAATATTAAAAACTGAAAGAAAACTTTAAAAGGGTGAATTCATTACTATTCGTTAAAAGCAGCAAATGGGAGTAATTACGTCGTATTTAAAATGGGCAAATGATAATATTGACAAACAGTTAAAAATTAAAAATATATCTATGCGAGACTTCAATTTCAAAGATATTGTTTTTTTTTTTGTGTGTGTGTGTGTGTGTGTGTGTGTGTGTTCCCATAACAACAAGATGAATTAGATTTCAATAAAAATAATAACGAGTTTTTACAAGTTCATGGAGGCTACACGTTTTTAAATCAAATAATGTATGTACCACCTTCACACGCGTGAATCTTAAAAAAGAAAAAAACTTAAAAATAAATAAATTATTGCATGACAAATGCATTTAATAATGGAAATTACGTCATATCTTAAAATGATACATTTAAAACGATTTTCATTCTGATGAATTTTAATGTGACGTCAAATGGTATAAAAGAAATTTGGCTAGCAAATTTATTTGTATATTACATCACTTGATGCAGCATAAATACAGGTAAATGTATTCGCAAAATATACTTTAAATTAAAATTCGATAAATACATATTTAAAAATTCTTATTAATTAATATAAACAATATGCAATGTGGGAAAAAAAACCCCACAAAAATCTGCATGATGGTTTATCAAAATAGAGAAAAGAATTCATGAATAAGCTATACCTGTTCCTGAAAATATCCAAAACTCGATCAAAACACATAACATAAGCGCAAACACAATGGTTTTCAATACCGTGGTTCTTGAAAGCTATTCCCAGTCAGATGGAGTTTTTTAATCTCGAACCTAAAGGAAGAATATTGTCCATAGCGTCTTTATAAAAGTCAGAGAGATAGCGACATTTTTAATGTACCATTTTATACAAGCTGATTTTCATATGTGTAATTGATCTTACTTATCAACCTCACAGTCATCAGTTGTTAGGACAATGATGGATGAGGCCATGGTAACATAAAAATACCCCATTCAAACGGAGAAGCATAGCAACCCGATTACAGAAGATAGCCGCCGCTAAGGTGAAAATATCATTCAATCTTCCGTAACCTGATCATATATTTTAAACAGGGCACATTACCATATTTTCAGAAGCTGCGAAGTCTGAACGGGGGTTGGCGGGCGTAACTCGCAGGGGGGCTGAGCCCCCTAGTTATGAAATAAAAATTTTGGAATCTCCCACGCACGCGCAGTTAAAAATAAATTGGAAAAATACAGACATAATGTTTGTGAGAGAGATTTTTTCTAGTAAGAGATTTTCTAGATATTTTGGGCAACTTCTATAAAAAGTCCAGTCAAATATTATGAAGGCTCATCAGAAAGAGCAGTAATCTGATTGAAAAATTGTGGAAAATTCCTTATAATAAAGCTACTTTTAGAAAGTAACTTACTATATCGTCCCTATATTTCTGAATTTCTGCGATATTTAACAGGACTTCTTATATAAGTTGCCCTAAGCAGCTGACTACCAAATTATGAAATAAAAATTTTGAAATCTCCCACTCATGCGCAATTCAAAATTATTGAAAAATGTAGACATAATATTTGTGAGAGAGATTTTTTTCTAGTAAGGGATTTTCTAGATATTTTGGGCAACTTCTATAAAAGGTCCAGTCAAATATTATGAAGACTCATCACAAAGAATAGTAAGATGATAGAAACAGTTTGGTAAATTCCGTATAATACAGCGACTTATAGAAAGCAACTCACTATATCGTCCCCATCTTTCTGAATTTCTGCGGTATTTAACTGGACTTCTGATATAAGTTGCCCTAAATAGCTGGCTACCATGAAATAAAAATTTTGGAATCTCTCACGCATGTGCAGTTAAAAAATTATTGCATACAAACGCCCATATTTCATCAAATATTCAATATATTCATGTTTTAATTGCAATAAGTTATTTCTACTGTTCTTTGTCAGATTTTCGGAAAGCCGTGTTAAATTTGGTTGAAAATTCTGTATGCTATAAACAAAAAAAACTTTTTAATTTTTTCCAGACACGTTTTCATATTCACGAATAATGTGCTATGCTTACTCAAATGCTCATGAACATTGAACACGACCCAAATAGTCATTTAACACAGTGGGAGACTATTTTCTGTTATCTAGGTGATCGCAAATATTATTATATTATTAAATTTATTATTAGCCCCCTAATTGTACTGCCGACTAAAACTATTGTCATCCCTAAAACTATTTCATACAAAGGCCCATATCTTACTGAGAAATATGAAGTCAAATACGTTCTTTACATCCTAGAAATTCAAGAACAATTCGTCAGAAATTTCAGTAGAGATTCGACAAAACAAGTAAAATCGAAAGCGTCCGGTCACTTACCCTTAATTTTTGGACATGAGAGTAAATACGTTTCGTTCACACTGAAAAATACTGGAATTTTTTGTTTTATTTAAAAGAAAAAAAATAATTTAAGAAAAATAAATGAATAAATGGTAATTTGGTAAATGAATAAATGGTGATCTATGTGATTAAAATATAGTGATACAAATCTATTTTCGTCATTCCTTAATTAAGCTTACAAAATTTGTTATAGTTTTAATAGGGAAATTTATTTAATTGTGGAAAAATAATTATGCATGAGAACATCTCCAAAAATTATATAATTGAAAAAAGTCATTTAACTAAAAATTAATTTCAATTGACGAATTAATTAAATTAATTTAAAAACGAATAAAAAAAGGTATTTCCTTCAAAGAAAATCGTTTTTAGTAAAGGTTTACCCGGACGGCCAGCAACGTTGAGCAGCTTTGAGGCATGCAGTCAATGAGGCTATGAATGAAGAGCTCCGGTATTCTGTCCCACTCCTCGAGAAGAGTTCTTTCCAATTCTTGGACAGTTTGTGAAGGTAGCGGGCGGCCAGCAACTTGTCTGCCTAGAATGTCCCAAACATGCTCAATTGGGTTCATGTCCGGAGAACACGCTGGCTATTCCATTCGTATGATTTCTTCCTGAAAAAGGAAATCATCCACCAAGTGAGCACGACGCGGCCTGCAATTGTCGTCCATTAACATGAAGTCATCTCCAATTGCTGCAGCGTAGGGACTACAGTAGGTCTGAGGATCTCATCCCTACATCACTGACCGGACAGAGCTCCATTTCGAATGATGTGGAGGTCGATTCACCCATCAATGGATATACCAGCGTAGACCACAACTTCCCTACCGCCAAATCTGACACTTTCTTGCATGAACACAGGATTGCTTCTAGTGCCACGTTCAGATGAAAATGTCTCCAGATGAAAATAGGCCTATTATCAGGATGAACAGGAAAACGGGTCTCGTCAGAGAAAAGAATATTAGACCATTCATTTCTCCTCCAGTTCGCATGCTCTGTTCCTCATTCTTTGCGGGTGGCACGGTGCCTTGCTGTTAATGTAACATTGTTAAACATTGGTGTGCAAGTATCTAAAGTGTGGAGTCGGTTTCGGCAGTTTGAGTCGATCGAAACTGTGTGCCAGTAGCCGAGCAAAGGTGTTGTTGAAGAGGAATGACATTTATATTTCGGTGTCTCCGATGCGTTAGCGTTAAATATCGATCTTCTTGGGCATTGTTGCAGGTCTACGACCTTCTCCTGGTCTTCGACCATCAGTATTTCTAGTCTTAAAAAAAGGTTTAAGTTAATGTAAATCACACTTTGTGAAACTCAAGTGGTTTCTGCTACTTCGGCTTGTGTTTGCCCCCCCCCCCCCCTCTAACCGAACAAAATTTCTCCAAGATTCTGATTAGGTTAAATGACTTTGTTGAGACATCGCACTCTTTGAAACAATGCACTTACTGTCAATCATTGTTTTTTGCTTTGTCTTTCAGTAAATTGAAAGCGAACTTTCATTCGCTTCATCTAAAACGTCGTTTTTGACGTCAAACTCAAAATTTGCACGCTCTGATCTTTGAAAATGAGAAAAATTTGCATTTATGACTCTCTTCTTCCATTTTCTGTAATAAAAAAAAATCGCTTATACAGTTATTTTATATAAGACTTACAATATCCTTTAATTGTTTAGACCAGTGTATTTTTTAATTGTTTTGAGCAGTGTGTTTTTAAAATGTCAAATTTAAGTGATTCGAATTGTAACTTGTTCGATAGAAAAAATAAATGTTGTTTTTCAAGGTATGATTGGATAAATTTATTGATACTATCAAATATTGGTTTTAGGTACAGTCAGAGCTATTTCCAATCGACATAAATTTTAATAACGGAATAACCAGATTTTTTTTTTCTTTTAAATAAAGTAAAAATGACCAAATTAATGCAGTTTTTGAATGTCTAACATCCAAGTTAGAGAATGTCTAAGTTATACAGGTGGGAAATAAATTTTACCCCATTCCATTCCCATAAAATATGTCCAACTTAGGAAAATGTCCAGCTTGGAAGGTTTTACTCCAATAACATTATTAAAGTAATGTTTTATCAAAAATTAAATTAATTTAAATAAGTAAAACAACTTTAATTTTAAATATAATGTTATCCTCCACAAAATTATTTTTTTATATTTCGCACAGAGATGAATTTCTGAGTAAAAATGATAATAATAATAATAATGATAACAACAACAACAACTACAACAAGTATAGCAATATGAAAGCAAAGGCATATAGAGAATCTGAATGAGAACTAATGAACAAATTTCCAAGAATAATTTTGAGACTCGCAGGTCTTTGGGTAAAATTGGGTAAATAAAATCAGGAAAATATTTCCGGGTTTTTGTTTGTTTGTTGTTGTTTTGTTTTTTTACGTCAAAAACATTTATGAAACCATAAAATATATTCAATAAAATATTTAATAATGTGTCTTGTTTCTATGATGTACTTATTTGATTCCACTTATTAAGATTTCTACTTCAATGTATATTTGACTTTTATTAAAGCCGGAAGGTTGGTATTATAAATATAAGAATGAATTAGGACCCAAACACAAATGCAAATTTAAACAAGTTGGAAATTGCTCGTCAAACGTGGCAAATGAGGTGCGTTCGTACTATAACTAGTTTTATAATTATTTTTTGCATCCCATATTGTACTGAATGTATATTTTTTTGCGCTTCATAAGTGCATAGTCTGTAACATCATTAAAATGCACTTACAATAATTTTTTTCCCATTCCCCGTAATGTAACGGAAAACTTTTGACAGTCCCTGTAATTAAACTATACATTCGATTTTCATAAAATTTGAAATGGCTCGACAAAATTTTGCAGCAATTATATATTTAAAATTTCAGACCATTCGGAAGGCTGTAAAATCATTAAAATGCATTTGCAATAATTTTTTCCCATTGGCCATAATGTAACGGAAAACTTTTGGGTGTCCCTGTAATTAAACTATGCATCCGATTTTCATAAAATTGGAAATGGCTCAACAAAATTTTGAAGCAATTATATATTAAAAATTTCAGACCATTCGGAAGGCTGTAAAATCATTAAAATGCATTTGCTATAATTTTTTCCCATTGGCCGTAATGTAACGGAAAACTTTTGGGTGTCCCTGTAATTAAACTATACATCCGATTTTCATAAAATTGGAAATGGCTCGACAAAATTTTGCAGCAATTATATATTAAAAATTTCAGACCATTCGGAAGTCTATAACATCATTAAAATTCACTTGCAATAATTTTTCCCATTGGCCGTAATGTAAAGAAAAACTTTTGACTGTCCCTGTAATTAAACTATACATCCGATTTTCATAAGATTGGAAATGGCTCGACAAAATTTTGCAGCAATTATATATTAAAAATTTCAGATCATTCGATCGGGTAGTTTTTGCTCTGTTATATGTGGACGGACGGACAGACAGACGGACGGACAGACGGACAGACAGACGGACTGAACGACGACTATAGGTGCTACGTATTTATATAATTACGAACGCACCTAAAAACGGCATAATTTAAAAACGTACCCATTGTATTACAAAAATCCTCTATAGCGAAAAAAATCTCTAACTTTCCTTGAAAAAAAAAAAAAAAAAAAAAAAGTCAATATAAGAGAAATGGTTAAAACTACTTTTTCGAAAAAACTCAAGCGAAAAGAGAACATTATTGCATTTTTTTTTTTTTCTTTCCGGAAATAGTTTTACCCATTGCTTCAACACCTGTTAATAATTTCCAACGTGGTAACGTTATTACAAAACGAGTGCTACAATAAACTACCTACCACAACATGATGTCAGTTAGAAGTTATTTTTCAATTTAACACCGTCATTGTCTATTTACATCGCTTTCCGCAACAAAACCTGCGGCTTCGTATCACACCACACCATTTTCTCTCAATTCTCGTCTCATATTACGAAGCGCAAAACTACACGGCAAGATTCTGTCACTCCTTCTAACCACAGGTACACCCCTGATTAGAGGGCGGTAGTTAGGGGACCTTGTGTTTCCTGTATCCCCAGTTATGTAAACAGCCACCCACAGCGTTGATTGACTCGTTAAAGAGTACGATGGATGTGCTTTTTACAAGGCGAGGCGCCAGAAAACAGCAAATAGTAATAATAATAAAACAAAAGGCTGCCGCATATCCGCCTGAAAGGATAGGCTTTGTTGTGAGCGCGTGTGGCAGGCAAGGCGCCTTCAGTTCTTGATTCTACTTGTGTGGTATAGGTAGCTATGTTTTCTTTTATTTCGAATTTGTATGATAGAGATCGTTCATGACATATCAATGATTCAGTATTATACAGGGTGTATAATTTCATCAGGCTATCAAGTTTTAGCTGACTCCAAAATATATACGATTTCCTCTTGGCTATATAGGTATCAGTTTTTGTCAACCTGTGTGTCAACAAAAATTTTGAGTTGTTTTTATAACTTTAATGCTTATCAAAAATTCATATTTTTCTAACCCTCCCCTCTTCTCTCTCCTTGACTGATTAATCAAAGTCAGAAATATTCATATTCAGAGGCAATTGAAAGGTTTGCTGCAAAAAGGAGGTAGCTCTCTTTTTGTGCTTTGGGGAGGAAAACCCTTATAAAATGTAAATGAAACAGTTTCGTCAAAATACCGTATTTTATGGAAGAAACGCCGCACCCGTTGTAAATGCCGCATCCATCCATCGGAACGCTACCTTTGTCGACAGCGTCACATTGACCTAACTTTAATCAAAGTTTTCTGAGCAGTGTAGGATGCCTCGTTTTTAATATCTTAAGATGTCTGAAGTTTTATTTTAAATGTTTTAAACCGATTTTAAACATTTTTATGAATTTTTTAATTAAGGAAATCAGTTGGTATTTAAAAAAAAAAATCGTAAACGCCGCACTTAGAAAAAAATTAACTTTTAAACTCGTAAAGCCGCGGCGTTTCTTCCGTATAATACGGTACTTTTTACCTTTATGATTACTCCATGCACCTATGCATGGTTTACCTCTAATAATATCCAAAATATACATATTCTGAGCAATTTTTTAACAATAAACTGGACATCTAAAAAATGGAGGTACCTCCTTTTTGCGCAGCAAACCCTTCAATTATAGACTCAAAATTTCTCTCCTTTCTTTCCGTTCTTAGAACGTAGTAATAACAATACAAGACGTTAAACATTTTGTTTTTTAATTTTGATCATAGAGATATGAAATTTTGTGGAAATATACATTTCAAAATAAGCATATAGGACATCTTAAAAGAAATTTCCAATTTTATTATAATTTTAAGATTAAAAAATAAAATAAAATTTTAAACCGAAATTTTAAAATACTCCATGCGTCATAATTTTTTAGATATTTCCTCAATTTTACATTTCACTCCCTTAAAACTCTATTATGAACAAATCTGCTCAACGATTTTTTAATGCCTTGAATAGTTAAATTTTTAGAGATTTTTTTTTTTTCTGAATTCGTTATCGATTTTTATAAAAATTTTGCCTTTTAATAATTTAAAAATCAAAATTAACTATCTAATGATATCGATTTTTAAAATCCCTGCACAGTCTCTTTGTAAGCAATATTAGGATTCTTCTTTATCAATTTTATAAATTGTGATAAAAAATTACGACGCATGGAGCATTTCAAAAATCTAAACGCGTTGAAAAATCAGTTTTGAGAAAAACAGATTTAAAGTTTATTAAAAATTGCTTGTGTACAAAATTTAAACGCTTGAAACTTTGCGAAAAATAATCGCATTTGCATGAGGTTTTTTATAAATGGTTCAGAAGAAACTGGCGAATAATAATATACACAGAAATAATTTTCCATTTTTAGGTCGATTTCTACTCAAACAAAGGTCCATGGTCCCTTTAAGGAGCCAAAGAAAAAAGTCGAACAATTGAAAAAGTAGTAGTAGTATAAATGAGAGATTACACTAGTATAGGAACGGCAAACTTATTGCACGCGTGCAATAGAAGGCAGGTGGCAAAATATTTTCGGAACGGTATTGCATGCTGAATTAAAATTGCACAAAAGTCAAAAATTTAGACTATCTGAGTTTGTCTCAGTTAGATTAGTTGGAAATTGAAGAAACGGAAACGCATCTAAATGACTTTCAGTGTAGCTCAGTAAAAGTTCTTCTTCTTCTTCTGCCTCCCCCCCCCCCCCCCCAAATTACCGTGTTTACTCGCATAATAGTCGCATTTTTTTGCCAATTTTTCATTGTGAAAGTCTAGGTGCGACTATTATACGGGGAAATTGCATACAATGCTAAAACATTACTGGTATAAAAAACACATTATAATAAAATTAGTAACTTTCCAAATGTTTCCAGATTATGCGCTGTTTATTAAATACCATTTTTCTTTGTATGATAATCTTTTTATAGACATGAAATTTACAAATAATCTTTGTGAAAATTTTGACAAAAAATTCTCATAATAAATCACTTTCACTGAAGGTATCAGTATCACTATTGTAATGTGAATCGGTGTCTGAAGAATCTCAGTCACTCCATAAAATGTCATCTTCGCTTCCGTCCAAAGCGTTGGAGATACCTGTCTTCTTAAAACTTTTTGAAATTTTATGGCTTATTATTAAAGTCCAGCTTTGTATTATCCAACTACACATTAGTTCCATGGATGGACTCCTTACTTTTCCGGTGGCAGTTTTTTCTTTGTTCCCATTGGCCATCCAATCTCTATATACTCGTCTTATATTGTCTTTAATTAGTTTAACCTATACGTCCAACGGCTGTAGAATCTATTTGAGTCCTTCTAATGGCGGGCTTCTAAAAATATTTTTTGAATAAAAATGTTGAAAATGGACCAAGCTCCAATAAATTATGTCACCGTTAATTAAAAAAAATTAGAATATCAGTTTAATCGTTTTTGCGTTTGAAAAACGTAAGTGCGACTTTTTTGCGAAGAAAATATTTTGACGATTTTTTCTGCTTCAAAACGGGTGTGCGACTATTACGCGAGGGCGACTATTATGCGAGTAAACACGGTATTAAAGGATTCAGAAACTATCGAAAAGGAAAGATAAGTAAGCATTATAAGAGAAAATACCGATGATAAATTTATGATTACTTGGAATTCAATTCCAAACGCTTAGAGTTGTTTAAAGAATCTAACGCTTTCAATTGTGACAATGGACAGTATTCTCGTGACGTCACAGTGGGAATCACGAGGTGTAAAAATAGTGGCTAGCGCGTTTGTTTCGTTATTGCGACATTTGATGCAGCATTAATACAGATAAATGCATGCGTAAAATACTGCAGATTTATTCTGTACGAATTATTTTCGATAAATATATACATATTAATTAAAATCCATATATACTTATTAATTAAAATTAAAATTTTTTATTTTATAAATAAAATGAAAAATGTGAATGCAAGTGCTTTAAAATAGAGAAAAGAATTCATATATAACTCATATCTGTCCCTGTAAAAGTCTAAAACTTCATATGAAAATAAAATAAGCATAAATTTTCTAACCACAATGCTTTTCAATGGCGCGGTTATGAATGTTATTCTTAAGCAGACTAATTTTTGTAGCCTCGAACCAAAAGGGAGAATATGGTCCATTTTCGCTCTGATCCATCATTATTTTCGAAAATGAATAACATGCAAAACTCCAAATGGACAACTTTCATCAGATGATAACATTTCGGATTGCAAAATCTTAAAAACAACATACGAACTTGATATCAATTATTTTCCACATGATATGCAAGAAAATAAATCACAATTTTCTTTTATTTACTTTCTAAAATGTAACACCGTATGTTACCCATATATTTTTTTAGTTCTAGAAACGAAATTTCAAGTAATTTTAATACGATAGTATTTCAACCCGTAAATGTTTTAGTTAGTAACACATGGTCACTTAAAATATTTTTTGGAAAAATTTTGGCAATTAGATGGGTAAAGATTCGCCATTTAGACCTTACTGACCAATTTAAGTGGTTACTAAGCTCACACAAAAACACTTGCTCGCTAATGTTAATCCTATCCTGGGGAAATTTTTAAAAATATCTCGTTTGAATTTCCATATTTTTGCATCGAATAGGTGAGATCGATCTCTACAAAGGCAGTTTTTTTTTTTTTTTTTTTTTTTTTTTTTAGTTTTCAGTTTTGTTTGCAGGGTTTTTTTTTAATGACTGTACCACTATTATTTTCGGTATCGGTTCAGACTGGTTAAATCATTTTTAATTTATAAGACCAACGGACAGTATTAAAAATTAAATTTCGTATTTTATTATGTATAAAATACGAAAATTGTAAAAATATATGTATCCCTTGCAAAATAAATGCCATATATAATAAACAATTAAATTTAAAAAATCAAAAAACCCGACTGCGTAAAAAGCGAACTAATTAATTATTTCTCATGAATGTGAAACATTTTTTTTTTCAATTCCTATTATTAGCTCACGCTCTCGCTATATATATCTTGTTCAAATTTACAATCGTTAATAAAATACTTATTATTCATTCAATCAAGCTCAAGGTTAATCCAGTTTTTTTCAAATATTAGTTCATTAATTAAATTAAATTAAATTAAATTTCAGTAATCGAGAGAGCGCCTTTCTTGATCAAGGTATTTTAAGACCGAGAGAGCCCTCTTCTTGATCAAGGCATTTTAAGGGCCACTCAAAAGGAAAGAAGAATGGGAGAAAAAAAATTCTCTTATTGACCTAAGTAGGAATTGACTTAAAATATTTTCTTTTCTATTACTTGTTTATATTACTTACCTATTTTTTTTCTATTTACTTGTATTGATGACTTTTAAGTTGTGTTTAACTGTTAGTTCCTATCTATAAACACTGTTTTGATGAGGTCTATAGATGTCTATGATAGTTAGAGTTGCAGTAAAGCTAGAGATCCACAATACATACACAACTTCCAGGTTGTATAATATTTTAACGGAGCTCCTGACTGTAAAATAGTCAATGGAACATCGTCTTCATTTTGAAAGATCTATCCAAATGATATGCCACACAATAGGGTGCGATAATTTTTTTCGTCTCTACCACCATTTTGTATTTTACGGCCACCATTTTGAATTTATAAAAATAAAACCTAGCCTATAACCATCGGGCCGTTAAGACGAATTGATATAGACCTCATTCATTAAAATCCATCCAGCCGTTGGGGTGTTCTCGAGGGTATAAAGAAATCCACATACACAGATACGGGTGAAACACATAACCCTTCTTTTCAGTCGGGTAAAAACGTATACGTGAACGTTCTTTTTGAATTTGGAAGTTTTTTTTTTTTGTAGAAATAATGGTTTAGCAGATAATCGTCGTAATCTCTATTTTAAATCATCCGGTATAATGACAATTTTATAGTGGCAAATATAATTTAGTGTTGTATAAGTGAGAGAAAACTTCCCAATACCTGAGAGAAGTTTTGCATTTTTTCGTAATAAAGCGTTGCTTGGACCTGAACAAAATCAGCGTATAATTGAGCGGTCACTGTAATATATATTAAATTGGATAAAGCAGAGAAATCCAATGCTACGTAATAACTCGAAACAAAATAAACTATCACTTGAATCTCCAGCGCATTTTTTTCTCTTCATTCTGCAGGAAAATTAATTTAGGATCAACATTTCAGAAAGTTTATCAAACGCTTTTATCAGTCCGTCATTAAAACAACGACAATAGCAACCAATAGTTCGATGTGCCAACCCAAAAACTTTTTTCTATCTCATACATGTTAATGCTTGAAAATTCACTACCACAGTAACAAAATTAAATGACAATCTATGTCCATCGTAAGGATTCTAAAGATATTGGTTCGTTGAATTGTGTGCATTTAAAAAGGAGATATAAGCATCGCATCTTTTTTTTTTTTTTTTTTTTTTTTTTTTTTTTTAAATCTTTAATTTCAGCACCCACCCACTTAGATGTCTACAACAAAAATTCCCGGCCCAAAGAGCATAAGAGAGACACCTGTCGCGCTGCATGCATCCGAGACATATTAGGATCTATTTATGTGTAAAATGTGTGTGGTAAAATGTGTGTTATGTGGGATCTATTTATTTAAAGTGTAACAGAATATGAAGTTTGATTGAATTCCATGCATTGGATTTTGAGATATAGCTATCCGGAAAATCGTGAAAAATGCAGCATATATGCCCGATTTAGTCTATTATACAAATTACACGAACACCTAATCAGCACAAACCTATGTCAAGGTCTAACAGAATATGAAGTTTGATGGAATTCCGTGCATTAGTTCTTGAGATAACCTACAAAATTTGTGTCACAGCCAGAGTCACAGACAGACATTTTCTAAAAACAGTCAAATCGTGTTCAGGACCTTCTAAAATATATAAATCCGTCGAAAACCGGAAGTCGATTTTTTTCACGAATCCAATACTTTCTTATAGTAAAAATAGAAGAACGTAACAAGAAAAATAATGTATATTAGAAGCAAAATTTTTCTACAGGGTATATATTAACCTCTTGGAGACGCGAGACCGGTATTCGTGCCGCGTAAGGTGCTCAGAATCAGTGATTATTTTCGCCAGTAAATTTTTATTGTAAATTTCTACCCTATTTAATCCGAGCGTTTTCCCGATTCAATCAGGCAAAAATTTCTGTTTTGAAAAATTGGTCGTAAAAAGATTTAAAATTTTTTAAAAGACGCTTGGCCCGAAGGGGTTAAAAGGTGGTGTATCATAACAAAATTTTAATATCGTTATAAAATAACATCATTAGAATAATGATGTTTAGTAATTTTTAACTATGCGATTAAGTTAATTTTTAACGAAGTTGAAATTAATGCCCGTATTCTAATGATATCATAATGTTGATCGTTGACATCGTCAAATCCCTCATAAATATTCACATCATTTCCTTTCTTTCTGGGTACAAAATAATCCAAAGCCTGAAAAAGTCCTTAATTCTAAAGCACAAAATAATCCAAACAAACATTACAAAAATTTTTGAGTACAAATTTATTTTACTTGTTCAGAGAAGCTGGACGAGTAATAAATGTTTAAGGATTAACTGATCATGAAATGTTTGTGAGTAAAGTGTGCAAAATGAATTTTGAAGCTTACTTGCATCATATAAAATAAAAGGTTTACTATTACAAAATGTAGAAATGAATTGAAAATTGAGTTCTAAAATGTATAAATAAGAAAAGTATTGACGTTTTCCATTATGTAACAGAGTGTTCTATTAATGTGGCTACGAAGCGAGAGGATTGATACTACAAGTCAAGAAAATTTAATTTTACTATGAAACCTGAGGTCCCAAAAGAATAATTAAAGTGTAAATTAAAAAAATGTATAAACTTAATAAACATAATGAAGACATTGTAACGAACTTTTCAAACAGATTTACCTTGCATTGCCCACGATATGCAAAGTAAACATAATTAAACGAGCGTCATCATTCCAAAATCATTAGGACATGGTCCATCCATAAAATGCTGAGCTGAATGCTTCATATTTCGGACTATACATACGGATGTAAAGTACATAAGGTGTCAGTGGACCAAGTAATTTTGTACTTCCTTCTTTGTGATGTCGTCATAAGTGCACATAAACCAAGAAAAGTAAATTGCATAAAATAATAAGTATAATGAACACATTGTAATGAATTTTTCAAACAGATTTACCTTGCATTGTGCAAGATATGCAAGGTAAACATCGTAACAACGAGTGTCATCATTCCAACATCATAATAGGAAATGGTCCGTGCATAAAATACTGAGCTGTACACTTCACATTTTCGGACTATATGCACATACGGCACTGCTGTAGGTTACATACGGTGTCACCGACCAAATCATTTTGTACTTCCCTCCCTTCTTTGCGATGCCATCATTAGTGCACATAAATAAAGAAAAGTCCGTTGAAAATGTCGTTACATTATCATCATTATTTAAAGTTATAAACTGGGTTGTCTGTATTTTAGATTATCGATTGCGTCTCAGGTTTCATACACATTTTTTTTTTTTTTTTTTTTTTTTAACCATTTGGAAAAATGGTTATTGCTCTCGTCAGGATGGGAAATTAAAACCATATCTGAAGGTTTTCATTGGTTTAATCCGCATTTTATTCGTTTTATGATTGGTCTATACAGTAATCTGTATTTCCCTTTAATTTCAACAAAGATGGATACCTTCTGTTGCCACTATGACAAAAAAGTAATAAAAACTACAAAAAAAAAAAAAAAAATAATAATAATAATAATAACTCAGAAACAAATTGAGATACAGCTTTCAAACAAATTGCATTTAAAAGTACATTTTTTTCTCTATCCGACGGTGTAAAAAGTAATAGTGTCGGATGTTTAGAAGTTAAAGAATGAAATTTCATTTAAAATGGGCCGTCAGATTTCTTGGAAATCTGACGATGGAAAAGCCTTTTCCCGAACAGCCAATGAAATGCTTGGATATTTACGTAAGTTTCAGGTGGATAATACTTAAGTTTCATGAAATCTGACGGGTCGCAAGCGATTATTTTGGCTTGCAATTTTTACGTGTAATAACACTATTAATGTTTAATTCATGGCGTACGTAATGTAGGATCAACTCCGTACGATTTTTTATGTCTTAAATTTTAGTCTTCGAAAAGATCGTTTTCCAAATGGTCGTTGTAATTTGATAAATTCTTTTCTTTTTTTTTTTTTTTTTTTTTTTTTTTTTGTCTTTCCGTGCACTATTACTATCACCACTCTCAGTTTGCTGCCACACTTATAGAATACCCTATGTATATATCAGTATAGCGGACTGGGGAGGAGCTAGAAAAGGGACATTTTTACCAAGTTTTTGCTGAATGAAGCCCCTTAGAAAAATTTAAGGCATGATTATTTCCATGCTCTTGGTGAGTGTGTGTGTGTGTGTGGGGGGGGGGGACGGAGAGTTGAGTATAACGTAAAATTAGTATCAGTTATCATAATTTCTGCTAGCGATGTACAGTCGTGGGAAAAAAAAATTAAACGCCCCTAACTAACTCTGCAAATAAATATCGTAGAAGAAAGTTTACTGGTATCTCACGATTGGTAATAAAGTTTACTTTTAAATGATGTATATAAAATTTGCTTAGGGGTCATCTACATATTAAAACGAACCGAACTTTATTTTTTTTTTCAATATCAGTACACAATTCTGACAGCATAAATGAACTCTACACCCTTCAATTAGCCTAAAAACAAATTTTATGCAATTCGTACGATAAGTTTCTGAGCAATTAATTATTTTAAAACGAGCGTATTTTAGGGCTGTATCCAAATTGAAGTTCGGTACTCGATTGTTAACCGAGAGATCCCCCTTCTTTATCAAGGCACCTTAAGCAGTCAATGAAACCTGCTAGATTCCAGGACAGCAGAAGAAATTTCAAAATATTTAGTCATTTCTATCATAGACGACCCCTTAAACCATCATTTTGCAGTTTTTTAAGCATAATTTGAAAACTACTTGGAAGAAAAATGTGAAATTTTGGATTTCCATAAAGCAGGACAAACCTAAATCCATAAAAAAAAAAATGTAGGTTGCAATTCATAATTTTTTCGAATATTAATTTTATAATTCATATCATAAAATTATAAAAGTTGAAAATTCAACGTATTTATTTTTGGGTATTTTAGTATTATTGCTACACAAAAAATTAGCACATTAGGAGTATAATTTCAGGAGATATTAATAAAAATATGAAAATGTAATTTAACATTAGAAGCACTAAATTTTGAATGTTTATAATTCAAAAACTTAACATTCAAATGATTTGAAATTTGGTGTCTAGGCATAGCTTGAACCGAAGGTTTGAAATATCGTGTTAAAATTGGGTATTGTCATTGAAAAAAATGAAGTTTAGGTTCGTTTTAATATGTAGATGGCCCCCTATGCAAATTTTATATACATCATTTAAAAGTAGACTTTATTTCCAATTGTTCGGTACCAGTAACTTTCTTCTACGATAATTTGTTGAGGAGTTAGTAGGTGGTGTATACTTTTTTTTTTCCACGACTGTACCTCGTATTGTATGCAAAAAATAGATAGAATCTCATATTGCTGATTCATATAGTATTTTATTTTGTCATTAAAAGCAAGTTATTTTCCTGTGAGAAGCAATATAATAATAACTAAAATAATAATAATAATAATTTGAGAATTTTTTTATATTCATTTAAAATAAAAACAGATTATTTATTTATTTTTTTTAAAGCAAGAAAATTTTGCTCTTGAAATACTAATTTATTTTGGAACAGTTGAATAAATAAATTCTATTTTTTTTTTTTTTTTTTTTTTTAACTACTACTGTTGTACCAAAACAATATCGGACCAATAGTATTTGCATTTTCTAAAATATTTAGGTTTTTAAATTGTGCCAATATTGCAAAGAAAATGTAAAAAAAAAAATCTGTTTTATTGTTGATTACTTCCAATGTAAAAGTCCTTTATTTTGCCAAGATCGACATTTCATGGCAAATGTTTCCGATATAACGCCAATATTTTGTAATATTGAAAATTCCTTGAAGTTATCTCCGTTGTAAAGGGAATATTTAATCGGTATTGGTATATCCCTGTAAGTATTGCCAATAAATGAAATATCGCTACAATATTGGGCTTCAACATGACCAATATAACCGATATTGGATAACATTAGGTTAAGGCTAGCATTTCTGATTTTCAATCTTAAATTTCGGCAACATAATTCAAACTTTAAAAGAAAATCAGTGCTTACCTTAAAAGGAAAATAAATGGTTTCAATAATGCAATAGATATCTGACATCTATATTAAAAAATGTGATATATAAGATAGGAAGTACAATAACTCTTTTCTTTTTAGTGACAAAGTGGTCGGTGTTTCTTCCAGACAACATTCAATGCATTATTACAAAAAAATTAGAATATTAATTGTTACATTATCATTTAATCTGTGTTATGGAGATTTTGATCCTGAATTTTTTTACAACAGTGTTGATGAAAAAAAAAAATAAATAAATAAATAAATAAATAAATAATATATATATATATATATATATATATATATATATATATATAAGATTCATCTGCAGGTTTTATTTACACACCAAGGTATATACAATATAAATCAAAGAAAAACAAGAGAAATTTAGTAATCTTGACCCACCTAGAACGTAAGTAAATTTTTCTAATAATACAGTTCAAAAATTTGTATTTTGATTATCGCGCATTTTAATTACTTAAAATTAGTAAAACAATAACAACTAAAAATAACGGTGTATGAACTGTTTTTATAATATTTAAGGTTTGGTATGATTTCCAAATTTCTTTGTGATTTTTATTGCATTTTTATTTTGTAAATATACTGTATTGGAGGTCTGATTTAGAGATTTAATTTTAACAGGTTAAGGTTATTGTCCAATTTTTGAATGAAAATATTGTTTTTGTTCATTTCTATTTGCACGTATCTGTTTATCTATATATTTATAAATCTAAATCTATATATTTTTCTGAATCTATTTTAATTCTAACGTAGAGTTTGTGTTAAACAGAAATATGCGTGTTAAACAGAAATTAGAAATAAGTGCGTCATCATCAGCCTACGTTCGATAACTTCTCTAATAGAGATTAAAGTATATTAAAAATTGATTCATTTGATGGAATTTTTTCTTAAAAAAATCATTTCATATTCTTCTTTGGTATTCTAAATATAAATATAAAATTTTATATTAATCTGTCGATTAGGAAAAAGTTATACATCCGACAGAATACATATTTTTAAAGAATATTTTGATATGTTTAATTCAATTCACTTTTTGCGAAACATTTTTTTTCCTTTTTTAAAAAGAATAAAACTAATTGTTTACCAGTTGAATCTTAAACTGGAAATTAAAATACACGTAAAATTGTAAATGCACTATAAAAAACCTAATACTTTAAATTATTGTCGATAGATGGCAGCACTATATCTACTAAGTAGAATTGGGCGATATTTTAAAGAAAGATGTATTGAGCGAAAGTGTTATTGATTAAGAAGGAATAAATATATAAATAAATAAAACGGGAAAAGAAATTAAACGTACATAGGATAGTTACGACATTTACGTAAATAGAAGTAAGGATTATTCGAATAAAAATCAAAATCTGACTGTTAAAAAAAGCAGGGGGATCAGAATAATAGTGTATTGTGCTTCCCTTTTCCAATTTCTAGAAAGAGGGTCAAAGTTCAGAGCAAAGGGCCTTTTTCTGAAATTTCTGCTTTGATAAACTTTGCTGTATATTCTGGGTTATAGTAAATAGTTTTGACACCTGTTTTCAACTGAAAATAAATAATAATGATAGTATAATTCGCGCTTTAGGAACCATTGATATTGTTATTGTAGACCCATAGCTGTCAATCTTCCGTTTTATTTTTTATTTTTTATTTTTTAAAATAACCACATAGAAATAGAAACTAGAATAATTCCATAATGTATATTTTATGGTTTAAATAATATATATATATATTTGTATATTAAAACAGGGCCGGCTCAACCATCGGGCAAACGGGGCGGCTGCACATGCCCTGCGCTAATTAGGGTCTTGGTAGGGCCCACTTTATACAATTCGAAATGACGTTTCATCCGTAAACAATAATAATAGTTTTGCTCTAGATTTGTTTTTAAGTGCTTCTTCGTGAGAAACACGTGACTATTAACACATTTCGTATAGCCAAAGTTTATATAATTGTTGGAAAATGTATTGTTTTGGTGATCCTGAAAGTAAACAAGAACATTAAGGAAAAATAAATAAAATAAAATGAAATATTGTAAAGGAAAGAAAATTTTGGAAAATACAAAATAATTATGCACATTAAATGTGAAATAGTGAGATTTTTCGTACATTTTATTATCTATATTATATATTATTTTATGCTATATACAATTAAAAAATAAATTTTATTAGTTACATTGCAGATACGTTGGGCCCCACTAACTGCTTTACCGGGGCGACGTTGCGTCGGCCCTGCATGAAAAGAACAGAATGGTTGACAGCTTAGGGGTCGATGCAGGGTTTTTTTCTTGGTGCCCATTTAGCAAAAAGTCATTTTTGTGAATTTTTATTAAATTTTTGTGAAATATAACATTTTGAAGCAAAAGATGAAATCCTGTTATTCAAATAGAATCAAGCATTTGAGAATAATAACTTCTTAACCCTTTGCTCTCCTATGTCGAGTCTGACTTGACATCATCTTTCTTTTCAAAATATGTTTTTGGCACCAGTAATAAAGGAAAATAAAGTTTGCCTTATTTAATCAAAGCATTTTTGAAATTGTGTAATTGAAGGTAACTTCTTTTTAAAAAGTGATGCCGAATAAAATTTGTGTTAACGATTAAAGTCTTTTTGCAAAATTTTTCCTTTTTGGTGAATTTGCTTTGTTTACAAATTACACACTTAGCAACCTAACAAAATAGAAATAAATAATGAAGGGTTTGTTTTTATGGAATGAAATTTTGTGAAGGGGTATATTTTATTAAGAGATATTTTGTGAAGGGGCCTATTTTAACAAGAGAAATTTTATGAAGGGCCCTGTTTTACTACAAGGAATTTTTTAAATGTATAGATTAAAATGAAAAAAAAAAAAAATCTTCTAGAAAAATGTATTTTCTTTTTCTGTTTTACACCGCTCCTCCTCTCACGTTGGCGCTTAAACGAAATCTGCGAATATGACAGATTTTAAAGTGTTAATTTTAATTCTAATGAAATGTCAAATATGTACGCTAGAAATGTCAAATATTTGAACTTTTAATTCAAATAGCACATACATAAAGAAAAATAATTCATGTTTCTTTTAAAAGATGGAGAATTTAGATTGTTTTAGAAAAATAATGAGTTAATTTTAATACAAATATTCAAATATTTTCCAAAATTAGAATTTCCTGTGATTCCTCGCTTATGAAAATATTTTAAGCATTGGATTACAATTGTGGAAACATTCATATGCATGTCTATAAACAGTTTTTACTTTCTTCCATCTTTACAATAAGAAAGTATTGGATTCGGGAAAATTTTGTACTTCCCGTTTTTGGAGGATTTATACGTTTTAGAAGGTCCTGAACGCGATTTGACTGTTTTTAGAAAATGTCTGTCTGTGAGTCTGTCTGTATCTGGCACAAATTTTATAGGCGCTCTACCTCAAGAGCACGGAATTTAATAAAACTATAGATTCGGTTAGTCCCTGATATAAATTGGAGCTAATTACTTTTGGTGTAAATCGTCCAACAAGTGGCGCTGCTATACTGCATCCTTCATGATTTCCGCAATAGCTATATCTCAAGAACTAGTTCACGGATTTTCATCAAACTTAAGATTCAGCTATACCTTGATGTCATTTGGTGCTGATTACATTTTGGTGGTAATCGCCCAACAGGTGGCGCTGCTACGCTGCCTTTTCCCCGATTTCTGCAATAAATCTTATCTCAAAAGCTGATGCACGAATTTTCAGCTAAGAGGCAAAAATATGTCAGATTAGTTTTGCAAAATAAGGAAAACCACCTGCGAAAAATATTCTTCTATATTTTAATGCTACCTTTAAGAAATTCGCATATGGAATTTGGTTATTTATTTCGAAATTTATGGTTTAACACTTTTTGAAAAAAACTCGGAGTAAGTCATGAATTATACTTTCCACCTCTTACAATTCAGGGAAAAAAGACATTTTAACTTTTCAGCTAAGCTATTTTAGAAATTAATATATATATATATATATATATATCAATATATATATATATTATATATTGATATATTCATATTATTATATGTTGATATATATATATATATATCAATGTAAAAAAGTTGAATATAATAAATACGTTAACTCACATTACGGACATATTCTTACCGGGGATCTTACTATAGTGGCAGACACAAATCTCAGAAATTACATGAGGTATGGTATAAAATACAGATTGAGGAGAGTCGTGAGTAGAGGTTTAGCTACAAAACGTTTGTCAAATAATATAGATATCTTCATTCAAAAATTAATATATAAATATGGTTTACCAAAAAGTGTTTTTGAGGAATGGAGGCACTATATTTTAAAAGAATTTCAAGGCTTTTACCATAAAGATTTTGAGGGTGTCTCGGAAGAATCTTACAAAGATTTGATTAAATCAGTAAAAAATCTACAGGATCATTTTATCATTACGTATGTGGATAAAGCTAACACCAACTATGCTATAATAAGTAAAAAATTATACGGAGATATTCTAAGGGAAACCTACAATAATGAAAGAAATTATCAACTACTAAAAACTACTAAACAAGTTATTGTAAACAGAGTGAAGGCGTTTTATAAAAAAATAAAATCAAAGCAAAATAGTGCGGAATTTCCTTATCTTGTAATGATTCCAAAATTCCATAAAAACCCAATTACTTTTAGAGCCGTAACTTGTGGGTTCGGTTCTTACCTGGAATGTGTAAATAAAAAATTGTTGAAAATATTACAAAATATTTTCGATCAGGTTATAAATGAATATTCTTCGATAGTAATAAAAAATAGCTATGAACTTATAAAAAGTTTAAAAAAGCTGAAAAACATTACAGGGTTGTATACATATGATTTCGAGGACTTGTATAACAGCATAAATTTAAATGATTTGAAGTACAGAGTTATGGATTTTTTCAAGAAATCTAAAGAGAAGGATATCAGTATTGAACTATTCACCGATTTACTTCAATTTGTTGTTTACGAAAATTATCTGTTTGAAGGGAAACAAATATATAAACAAGTGAGAGGTATTCCAATGGGGGGCAGTTGTAGCTCCATCCTTGCAGATATTTACATATGAAGCCGGTTTATTGTTGGAAAAAGACTTAAAGATATACAGATATATAGATGATGTTTTGGTGGTTGAGCTGAATAACAATAAAGAAATTTATCAATTTAAATGTTATCCAGACACTTTGAATTTAAAGAGTGCTTCGGATAATTGGGGCACCGTCAATTACTTGGATGTTAAGTTGGAAATTATAAACGGAATTTTAGTATATAGCATTTATGATAAAAGAAATTATTTTGATTTTGATACAATAAAAATATTAAACTTTAATAGTAACGTGCATGTTTCAATTTTTAGAAATATATATTTAAATGGTTTAAATCGTATTGCAAATTTGTGTTGAAATGTTGATAAATTGGTTGGTGAAATTTTTAACCTTTACATAAACGCCAGTAAACAAAATTAGCCAATACATTTTCTGAATGATTTAACTCTCAATTTTATCAAGAAAAAAAGCTATCGAAATAAAACATTGGAATTGTTCGATGATGGTGATTTATCGATACGTGATTCCTATCGAAAATAGCTTACCGGTGAGGATATTCACGGACTTCATTTGACGGCTTTTAGGTTAGTTTGTGGTTTTCATTTTTTTTAATTTCTATTTTGTTTGGTCTTGACAAGTGAGGGGGAATGTTGTGCACGTAAAACATGTTTAACACCGCAGAGCAAGTCATAAGCCTTGCCACTTGTCTTCATATTTAGTTTTTTCTTAGTTACTCTTGGTTTTGTTAATTATTGTTTTAGTTACAGTTTGTTAGATGTTTTTTTCGTGTACTAAATTATATGAATTTGGATTTTTCAATATATATATATATATATATATATATATATATATATATATATATATATACCGGGTGTCCTAAAATGGACTGATTGATTTTAAAATTCAATAACTTGCAGATGGTGACAGCTATTAAAAAAATATTGCAGTAGGATTATGTAAGATATCAGAAGATTTATATTGCTATTCTCGATTTTATTTTAAAATAGAAGCGGTAGATGGCGCTGCAAGCAACAGGTGCTTAGAGATCCTACATTAGAGAGAGATTGGACATTGACGAAATGACCGCCATTTCCGTTACAAAGTAGATGGAACGCTGTACAACGTAATGCATTTTCGTCAGCGTCTAACACTTTTTATTTTATTAAAATTATGAAAATTTCATTTTATATGCCTTCTGAGAGTCTGTCAGAACATAAATATGAGCACATTTTTATTATAATGAGTAAAAATTATCAGAAAATGCATTTGTTTCATTCTGCTGAAATGCAAGTTTAGCATTTCGAGTCTGGTCGGGGAGAAGACAAAATTTTTGAAAGAGGTTGATAAATTTTGGCATTTTCATTTAAAATAAACATATTTTAGTTTATGCATAACACAAAAAAAGTGCTAGAAATGTAATTTTATGTAGTGTGGGTATCTATTTTTTACTTTCCTCTGTCTAAGTGTTCATTACTATAAATAAATTAGATATACTTTTCTAAATAAATGAATAAATAAAATTTATTAGAAGAAACTCTTTTGAATTTTAAACAAAGATTAAAAGGATATCATTTAATACCAATAATAAATTTAAAAAAAGAATTACTGAAATATTCAGAAAAGTATAGATTTTTGAAATAGATTCCGTTATATCGTCTGTATTTATAGTATTTACATTCATAAATTTAGATAGCTTTAAAGAAACTGGTTGTATGTATAAAGGAACTGGTTCAATTTTCCAGCTTTAATCCATTTTATAATACTAAGTGTAGCTAAATATCTGAAAAAAAAAAAAACATTCTGAGAGAAACTGAAAAAAAGATTTGCGCACATATGCTTAGTAATGTTTATATATGAACTTAAAGGCTCCCTGCTTTAGAGTTTATATAGTGTGAATTTATATATTTTTGAAATTGTCAGAGTCTGCACTATTTTTTATGCGGAAAATTAAACTTCGAAATGCTTATGTTTTCTGTGCCCTTAAATTCAGCGGACTTTTAAAAAAGAAAATAATATTAAAAATTCACAGTTTAAGTATTTATAATTTATAAAAAATTTCTTAATTTAAATAGGGTGCACTACATACAATTTTATTATATATTACGTTCTTCAAATGAATATTTCAAAATGTAAAAAAAAATTCATCGGCAACAACGGATGCCAATTATCGCCAACTGTCAAACTTCAAAATTATTTACACGTTTTGCTTATTCACAATGCAAAGATTTAAATAAAAATCAGTTTTTAAATGTAAAACAACAGACACAGAAATGAAATTGCTTTTTTATGTTACTCGTTTCTACCGTATTTATTATAGTAAAACTATTTAAAGTTGACCGCATACACAGCAATTGGCCTCAGACAATTTAAAATATGTTACAAAGTAAATAAACATTCCTAAATATTAAAGCTCTAAAAACAAAAACAACTTAGCTATAAACAGTCAGTCTTGATGCAATATTTAAAACGCGGTATCATTCAAAATCCAAATTTTCTTGAAAGTGTAATGACGACGTGTACGGAAGGCGTAATTTAAAGGCTTAATGGCGGATTTGTCAAATCTGCCGGTCCGCAATGTCCAATCTCTCTCTAATGTAGGATCTCTACAGGTGCTAAATGAGGGTCCCATTTTTCGCCTATCTCTTCTCTCATTATTGATAAGAAAGAAGGAAGTTAAATATATGGAGTGGATCTCAGTCGCAGATGCAATTTTGTTCTTAGGGTCCCACTCTATATATTTAACCCCCTTCTTTCGCATCAATACTGAAAAAAGAACGAAGAAAAAATCGGATCCCGATTTAGCGCCTATTTATTGCAGCGCCATCTATCGCTGCTATTTAAAAATATATAATCGTGATTTGCAGTAAAAAAACTCCTGACATCTTACATACCCTCTTGCAAGAAATTTTTTAATAGCAGTCACCATTTGTAAGTTATTGAATTTTAAAATCCTTCAGTCCATTTTAGGACACGCGGTATATTCTAGTGTATAAAATCAATATTACAGCCAGGAAGACATTTTTACTTTAGCTGTTTGTAAACGGCCCCTGACTGTATCACAACGATGCTGCTGTGACAGAGTGATAGAGTTATCATCACCAGGAAAAAAGTCATGAAAAACAAAAGAAAAAAAAAAGAGAGTCAAACTTAGAAGGATGAGTTACTTTTTTTATATATACATCATTTATTCGGGCTCTTTTAACGCGTCAGCGATTGACGATACTAAAACCTCCTGGTAAGTGCCAAAACTTTGACTGTCGCTTCAGACCATTATCCTTATCGAGTTAATGGTAGAGGAGGAAGAAGAGGATAGCTGCACCAGTACAGTTTGTGTATATAAACGCACAGTTTTTGTGCAGATACTTACGAAACTCCTTTCATAGATGCTTGTCGTTTTATTAATTCTTATTCTTCTTTTTATACACGTGTATGAAGTAGGAATAACCACTTGTTCTCAGAAGAGATAAAACGCAAAGTAAAAATAAGCAGAGTTTAAGAGAGGGTTTTTTTAGAAGTATCTAAATATCTTGGAAAAGGTGAAGAGTTACTAACGTACAAAAAAATGTTATACGGGGAAATTGAAATTTTACATTTATGTAAAGTATAAATTTTTTTAGACAGAAAACTGAAGGCGAAGATGTCTTTTTATCAGTGAAAGCATTATTTTTTCATACCCAGCAAAGGGCACGAGGTTGAAAATATTTTTATAATAATACAAATCATTTTAAAAGTAAAAGAAGGGGGGGTTAATCGGAAATCTGGAGAAAAAGGATTCTAGATTTTTTACAAAGTGCAAAACATAAAATTTAGCTATTTTTACTAACTTAAAATTCTTTAAGATAAAAGATTGTTTTTACGTATTTTAAATTCTCTTTAGAAGTTGCACATTTTAGATTTTTACAAGATTTCACAGAAATTTTTAAACTAAAAAAAATTCAAAAACAATACAGAATAAAAATTAAGAAAAATGTATAATTTAAATGAAATAAAATAAATCATTTATTGTACATGGTAATAAACATGTTACAAGAAATGTCCCGAAATATTGTATAAATTCTTTAAATAATTAATTCTTTATCCGAGTTAAATTTTTCTGCGGTACGTTGCAAAATGATGGGTCCACATTTAAAATTTTAATATTTCCATTGAATTATTAGATTAGAATATTAAATAATATTTCCTACAAAATATGAAGATCTAATAAAAGAAATTATCATAAACAAAATGTTATGGCAAATATATTTACAGAAATAGAAGCGTTATATGAAAAATGAATGTTGCAAAATGATAGATGCACTCCATATGAAATGCAGTTATAAAATTTGTTTCGTTAGTATGTTTTTCTTCCTGTCTTCAGAATCATTTCCTAAGTTCTTTTTAGTATAGAGATCGACCGAAAATTTGGTTTCGGTTTCGGCCCAAAATCAGAGTTTCGCCGAAAATGCTGTCGAAGATTTGGCCGGACCGAAACTATTTGTATTCCAAAAACCTCGTTTCTTATTTCGTAAATGTTCAGCATTACGAGGGTGTATCAATACGTTTTTGCCTTCACATAGAAATAATTGAGTGAAATTTATGAAATTGCTACATTTTATGAGTTCTTTTCTATATAGTCAGTGTGCAGAGTAACACATTTGTACAACCGGGATTTTAAAGAGAGGGGGGAGAATGTATTCCAGGAGGCGCGATAACAGACCCAAATGGGGGGGGGGGGGGCATTTTTCTAACTTTTGCCGACCTCCACATACGATGTATTGTTGAAAATGTCTGTGACTACTTATTAATGTTATGCACCTCCCTTCCCCCTCTCCCCAAATTTGCCTTTCGGAAGCACTTTTCTAAAATTTGCGGACATCATTCATGCTCCACAGGGGTCTACTATCGCGCCTCCTGGAATACATTCTCCTCCCTCTCTTTGAAATACCGTTTGCAGAAATGTGTTATTGCGCACGGTAACTCTATAGAAAAGGACTAATGCAATGTAACATTTTCATAAATTTCCCTCAATTATTTCTATGTGAGGGCAAAAACTTATTGATACACCCTCATACACATTGATTTGAGCTGTATTGGCTCAAGTGAGACACTCTTTATTTGTTGCTATGAACTTAACTGTTTATATTTATCAGTTATGACTGACTCAAGTGTGTCAATACGTGAGGGTAACAAGTAATGCATATATGACTAAAACTTGAAGACGCTTTTTACGTGCTCATTAAAAGCTGTAGTCTTAACAATAGTAGAAAATTTTCAGTTTGAAAGCACAGAAGTGTTTCTAATACTCTTTGAAAAAGTTCTAGTATATAACAGAAGACCCTTTACAAAAAAACATTACAAAAGATATATCGAGGTATGTAGACGTAAAATATTTTTTATTTAAATGAAATTCGTATAATTAGAAAATCATTCTGTGTCGTAGATGAATTAATTGCATTTTATTTTATATGAAAATAAAAAGTTTTGGCCAGAGGCACAGAGAGTACATGTGTAATTAATTAATAATTATGTATATTTAATAAAAACGTCTAATTAATGAATAATTATGTATATTTATGTAATAATCGCTTACATTTTTTTTTGACATTTTCGTTTTCGGTCGAAAATAGGAAGATTATCGAAATTCGGTTTCGGTTTCTGCTTTGGTCTTAAAAGCCTGTTTCGGTCGATCCTTACTTTTTAGCATTAAATTAATGAGTTTCTGCCAGTTGAAAATACATCACTGAAAGGAGATTGCTTATTTCAGTTAATTTGTGGAATAAAATTGCTTCCCGCCATCAACTATTGCAAATTGCAAGTGTTTTCCAAAAACTTTCTATGAGAACTTAACCTAGGCAAGTCAGTATTATGCACGCAATTGGACAGAAAGTATGCTCACAAGTAGAATTTGTAGGGTGGATCGGGGCATTCTATTGTTCATACACGAAACATGGGTTTTCACTTTTCCAGAAACTGGTAACAAATGATTACTAAGTACCTTTTCACTAGATTAATATTAACACAATTATTCAATTGGTAAACAAATCATATTAGATGTAAATTTCCAACTTTGCGAAAAATGTCCGGACCAGGAATCGAACCCGGGACTCCTGGTTGAAGCTGGCCTGGTTAGCTGGGTGAAAAAGTTCGACCAGAATCGTCCGGGATAGCTCAGATGGCAGAGCACTGGCGGCTTCAGCCAAGAGGTCCCGGGTTCGATTCCTGGTCCGGACATTTTTCGCCCAGTTGGAAATTTACATCTAATATAAGTACCTTTTGCCAATCTCTAGCATTCACGTTTTTTCCTTCCCATCCGAGGCCAATTCAAATCATAATCTAACCACACCCTCCTTGCCCTTTGGAAAGAATAAAAAATTGCTCTTCTCTTCGTAAGTCATGCTAGTAAAATCGGCAAACATCGGATTCATTTAAATTAAACATCAATAAATATTATTCTTTTCAAAAACTTCTTTATTGACATTTTTTTTTCTTCCATAGGTCAGATGATGACAACTTCAATGGAATGACTTGTGAAGACGGAACATTTTTTTTTTAAACAGCAAGGAAGAGGTATTAAAACCTATGGGGAACCCTTTCATATGCTGGTCGGGAATAATTCAGTTCCACCAGTGAACTGAAGCAAGCAATCGTATTTCAGCGACATTTTATTGGTTTGCTAACTCTTGCAGTTACTTATTAAATCACTTTCAAACAGAATTTATTAAGAAATTCTGAAGAAAACTGGAAACATTCTCTAATAAAACAAATTTTATTTATCGTAAACCATTTGGTGGCCCTATCATTTTCCATCACTCATTTTTCCCATATTGCTTTCATTTTTGTAAATATACTTGCTATAACTCTTTGCTAATGATAATTTTCTTTTGTAAGAGCTTAATAGTTCGTACATAATATAATTTCATATTTAATGTAATAATTAAACAGAATATTTTTTTTTAATTTTAGGGTGGTTCGCAACATTATGAATGCTAATACTTTAATTTCCAACTCATAATTGAGGCTTTCTATAGAATTTGTTTTATTAATAATAGAATGAGATTTATAAATTTCCCAATTTCCAATAGCTAAATTTTTAGTTATGGTGAAATCTGTAAACTAGTGTACATGTGACAAAGCTTACGACCAGTAGATGGCATGAGACATGGTCGACTTCACTAGTGTTTTTCTCTTTGAAACCATATCGTTGTTTATTGAACAATATTGTTGGTCATATTCCTACATATATTTCATTTCGAGTGAACTTTTTAAGTGGTTGTTGGGAAAATGAAATTTAAATTTCTCTTTTCATGTAAAGAAAATTAGTAAAACAGTACGCGAACAATTCGTCCGATCTCTCTATGATCAAAGTTGAAAATTAGTCTCAAGAAAGAAAGAAAGGAAGTGCAAGACATTGGAAGAGGAACACAATGTGCTCGTCTTGCATTAATGTCCTGCATTAATGTAGGGACTCATTTTATGAAGTCTTGAAATATCTGTAGCCTTAGTTTGTTTAGTCTGTGTTTCATTGGTCTGTTTAGCGCTTGCGCATAAAAGATTATTGTAGTTCCCGAAACCAATCAACCAAGGTGTGCTCCATGTACTTATCGTCGCGTATTCACATAAAATTAATTCTATATCAATATAAAAATCCAACAATGTGGTCTGCACTATTGCGGCATGCTTTTATTTTTCCTATATAACTTTTTTGAATAATTTAAAAGGAAATTTGGTTTTGAAATTGTCGAATCTCTTTTATTTTAGTAACTTTACACGCTGAAAACTATTTTTGGTATATACCTAAATAATAAAATTTCAAATTTTCTATTTTCACCATCAGTGTATGTAATTATGGAAGTTAGTTTCACATCTCATATAAGAGAGTTGTGACGACTATTACTTTAGAATGTGGAATCTCTATCGAATATGTATAAATTTTGTGATAAAGTTTAACTTTTCGGCAGGAAGGAATTCACACTATTGCGACATGCTTTTATTTTACTTATATAACTTTTTTGAATAATATAAAAGGAATTTTGTTTTTGAAATTTTGTAATATCTTTTATTTTAGTAACTTTACACGCTGAAAAATTTTTTTGGTGCACCTAAATATTACTTATGCTCAAAAATTTCAAATTTTCTATTTTCATAATCAGTGTATGTAATTATGGATGTTAGTTTCATATCTCAGATTCGAGAGATGCGACGACTATTACTTTAGAATGTGGGAACTCTATCTACTATGTATAAATTTTGTGATAAAGTTTAACTTTTCGGCAGGAAAGAATTCACACAACCCGAATATCGTCTATCCTTGTTGAATAACTCAAATCTAGGTTTTTCTCCCCTCCTTTTCCCTCCACTTTCGTTTCCTGATCGATCGAACATTGTATATTTCCCATCAAACCTCCGTCTATATTTGGACCTCTCGCAATGCCAGCTTTTGACAAGTGGATTCAGTGTTTACCCGCGACCCGCATTGATGGACAGCAGCTTAGGGCGCAGTATCTGCCCGGGGATAAGAGAGCTAAGAGTGTTTTGTAGAAGAGGTCTACTGCGGCCGCCAATAACTGTCAAGCAAACGTTGGACGGCTACTGTAGATCTATGTCGTCGATATGGGCTTGCATCCGGCTTCTGCTCGTAATACATAGCCGAAATTCGTGTGTAGAAGGGTGTATTTTTGGTCAGGAAATGTTTGCAGAGGCGTTTCATTAAATGGAAATCGACTGGTATCGGCAGTTGCGTGTTTTCCCGTGATATAGTATTATGGAGGGTTTAGTTTAAAACCTTTTAAGTACAATATTGCTTTGTGAGGAATGTATATTAGTAAGGAAATAGGGAAAGCATATTTGTTTCGTAAAAAGCGTTTAGTTTTAACAGGGAATTTCTTAAATAGTAAATAAAAAAAGAGTATAAAATAATAATACTTTTAAAACTTTTATTTAACAGTTTGATTTTCTAAAAAAAAAAAAAAAAATAGTAGTTCTGTTTTTTCAGAATTTAGTGCTTTCCCGATGAAAAAAAGAATATATATATATATACGTATATGCATATATAAATAGAACAAAACATATTTAAATTTTAAGACTTACAACACACGCTTTTATTTTATGTAAAATGACGTCATTCGCATCCGCTTAAGAATTCCACATACGTATCCACCCTTTAACATCTACAGTAAAGTATGCATAGGACGTCACTATCGCAAAATATTACACAAATGTAACAAAAAGATACCGTCATTAAAGAAACTCGACATTAAAAAAAAAAAAAAAAAAAAAAAAAAAAAAAAAAAAAAAAATCGATTGTCTAATGATTTATAGGCCTTCATTTGTTTGTAACATTAATATAGACACTTAAAATTAAATATAGTTTATAATAGCTCCATGTTTTAACAGAAATCATTCTTTTATATTTTTTCAAAATAGCACGTATTTTAATGACATTTTCTTTCGACTGTTATGAAAAAGTTGTAACAAAAATATATAATTAATATTTTACAACTAATTTTCCTTTACTTTCTACAGAAATGGAGTACTTCCGTTGCCAATATTAAGCAAATGGCTCCAAAAACTACCAAAAAGTTAATATTTCAAAAATAAAGGGAGATGCAGTTTTTCAAACAAATTGCATTTAAAAGTACTTGTTTTTCCCAATACGACGGTATAAAAATTGAAAATGTGTGATGCTTAGAAGCTTAAAAAATTGCTATTGAGTATTTAATCGAACTGCTTTGTTTTATGACTGGCTTCTGTAAGGTAACGTTATTTTTTTGGAGGTGTCACAAAATAAACTGGGAGAAAGAAAAAGCATACCGTACCAGGGGATAAAAAAAAAAAAAAATAAAGCAAACTTTTAATTAAACTGTATTCATTCATTGGAAAATATAGCTGAGATAGAATACATGATACTGGATTGGATTTAAATTTTTATTGACGCGATAATAAAATTATTTGTGATAAAAGTAGACAAGTCGACTGTTGTTTTCACATATACACAATTTTTAATACATATTTTCTTCTAAATGTTAACACAGAAATAATTAAATGAGAAAATAAATATTTATTGATTTTTCGAATTGCAACAAATTTTTAATTTTTTCTTTTCTTTTTCATTTCATAACGTTTCAACATTTTCCTATTTTATTACATATTCCTATTTAATTATCAAATTAACAGTATGGATGTGCATGTCAGTGATATTCACTAATATATTTATAGCTACAGCTTTTTGCATTTTTACAAATCTTACACTGCAAATAGAAGCGTCTTAAATTTAGACACATATGTGACTGAAAAAGAATTTTAGACACTTAAGTGTCTTAATCTGAAAATTCAGACATTATAGATGTCTTAATTTAAGATACATAAGTGTCTTACTATGACCATGGTGCAAATGAACTGAGAATAATGTCTAAAATATCCGCAAACGTCTTATTTTAAGGCACTTCATTGCTTTAAACGTGTCTTAATTTAAGACGTTTTGATTCTTCCGACGCAATAACCACCAGGGGGCACTCGCACTCACAGTTGCGCACGCGCTTTAGATGTCTTCTTTCGAAGTGGTATACGTTGTAATTCAAACGAAGTTTGTTTTTATGTACGCGTGTATTTTAATTCGTTTTTTGCGAAATATGAAGTACTGTGATTTTAATTCGTATTAACTTGGATTATTTATTTATTGAATACATACATCTGACGTGTGTGCTCGACATCAAATGTCTCTTAGAAGCTGTCGTCGATATAAGGGCGGGATAGACACAGAACAGAAGAAGACGACGGTTGAAGATTACACCCGGAAATTCTACAAAGCGTGTGCAATGGGCTTAGTGTTAACTCGTATTAATTTATATCAATAATATTGTGTTATTCATCTTCGTCCTGTCGAAGCTGGCAAAAAAAAAAAAAAAAAAAAAAAAAAGAAACTTTTGTCTGGCAGGTCCTGTTTTGAGGATGAAACATCTCATTCTTTAAATATGGCTAGTCGGATGTATTATGGGATTACCTTTTAAACTGGTGCAAGTCTTTCTCCCTCACTGTGGTTGTGGTAGTTTTTAAAATTTCAAATCGAGGAATTTTTCTTACCTCTTGCAAACAGCGATTTAAGTAAGTGTTATAATTTCTTTATAGTACTAAAATTAGTGCATTTTATGATTTTATTTATTGTACTAAACAAAATCCTACATGAAATTTAATTAGTTTTGAATCTTTTTGCAAAAAAAAAAAAAAATAATAATAATAATTCTAGAAGTATATATTTTTTAATTTATGACGTTGTCTTTTATTACAAATTATGTATTATTTATTCTCATCTTTTTTCTCAAATTTAAAGTAATAACATCACTAAAAAACAGACATATTTAAAAGTTAAGTTCATTCCCTTGTTTTATTTTGTTTTCAATATGGCAGTTCTTAGTTTCAATGACTAATGCTTATCTCATACTAAACGACCACAAGGAAATAGAAAAAAAAAACTCTGAAAGATCTCCTAAAGCTCTCTTACTTCCTAGCTAGGGATTACAATCCCGGATTGATATCCCGGGATCCCGCTTTTTCAATTGAACAATATTTAGCTGAAACTAAAAAATATATTTATAGACTTTCGCTTTTGGAAAAAAAAATCAATTGATTTTTATGAAATTTATATATAATTGAAAAAGAATATTTATCTCAAATATTTCTTAGATATATTTCTAAAGCTATTAAATCTTTTACCGAGTAGATTAAATGTGCACAGCTTTTGACTTGGAAACATAGATGTAACCCATAGATGATCAGAGAGGTAACATAGTCAGGAAAAAGGAAATCATTTGTTTATTTTGATTTTGCTGCGTGTAGAAAATATATTTCACTTCGAAGGTCATTTTCCAATTAGACTTTACTGATAAGCATCGCAAGTGTGTATCATAGTGATTATGTGGTAACTTCTTTTTTTTGCGGCTTTATTTTGCTTTAAAGATATCTAATGAAAAGTGTTTAATAGGAATGATAACAATAAGCCAATGTGGCAATATAAATTTTTAAAAAATCTAATTTTTAAGGTATTTATGATAAGGATTTTCATTTTTTTTTTCGGGGAGGGGGGGGGGGGGATTTTGCATGAAATTTTCGTAAAGCTGATACCTTAAATCTTGCACTGATTATAATTAAAGTTTTGAACTTTTAGAGTAGGACCAGATTAAAAACACAAAATATAAATAAACAAAATACCGAAGTAATTTTTTTCTCAATATTAACCCTTTGCACTCGAGGGCTCCGGAGCGGAGCCATTTAAAATTTGTCTTCAAACTCGAGGTCTCCGCTACGGAGACAATGCAAATAATTTTGTGATACCATGTAATCTTGGCTTTTCTAGACAGGTATCACAAAATTATTTGCATCGTCTCCGTAGAGGAGCCCTCGAGTTTGAAGACAAATTTTAAATGGCTCCGCTCCGGAGCCCTCGAGTGCAAAGGGATAAAGTAGAATATTTATTTATTTATTCATAGTTGTGATTATCATCTGATATATATGTAAAATTGCCTATGTGGCAATATAAATTTTTAAAAAATCTATTTTTAAATTATATGAAGTAGAGTAGGACAAGATTATAAGAAATATATATATTTATCCATGTACTTTAAAAGCCATCAATAGCCCTTGCCGTTGAATTTGTCCGATAATCGGAGATGTCTGCTTTTGTGAGGTAAAAATATGCAAATATGTATGCCATGCGGATTAAAAAAGTATTCGCTAAATAGATCCTTCAGTTATTCGGGAATGTCCATTAACCTCCACAACGGATACTCCCGAGTACCGGACATCTCAATTTAGATAACAATAATGGTAGGTTGCATTTTTTTCAAAAGAACTTCTTAATTAAAGAATGGGCATACTGGGCCGTGCCCCGCCCGCCCCCCTACGATTTTAGTGCCCACAAATTTGATGTGCAATATTTGTAAAGCTTATGTTTTAAATCTGTTTCGAAATTGTACTGATTATAATCAATATTTTGAACTTTTAAAGTAAAATAAGATTAAAAATAAAACAAATTTAAAAAATCTAATATTTAGATAAATATTTTTTGTTTTAATCTTGTTCTACTCCTGAGTTCAAAATATTGATTATAATCAGTAAAATGTCGTAAAAGATTTAAATTATCAGCTTAACAAGAATTGCATACCAAAATTGAGAGCACCAAAAAAATCAGGCTGTAGGGGGGGGGGGAGGGGGCAGGACCCCAGCCAAATATTTTTCCAGGATTCAACGTGGTTAAACATGGCTACGTATGATGCTTGAAAAAAAAATGGATGCTATTAAGCCGTTTGAAGTGTCTGAAATTCAGACACAAAAAATGTCTGAAAAAATTCAGACATTTTAAAATGTCTGAAAATTGAACACACCGTTTCAGACATTTTAATTTAGAGTGTAGCTTACAGTATTTTGCAAAAATTTACAATATACATATATATATATCAGATTAGGGAACACCTTTCAATATTATTAGCTTATAATTTAATACATAAATTAAACATGCTAAAATTCCGGTTATCTTAAAAATATAAGCACATGCGGTAATATATTCGAGTTTTTCTGTGTGACTCTATATAAACGATTTAGAAGGCTACATATTGTGACTATGCATTTTACATTGTGAACGTGTTGCAATCAATCTTGGAATATATTTAAATTTCATATGTATCAATGTTTCTTTCCCTTAAAAAAATACAGTGCAGGTTGATAGACAGATAGTTTGAAGTGATCAATGTGCTTTAGCTATGTTGAAGAGTACTGTAACTTTATTAAGAATTTATTATATAAATATATGCATATGGTTTTATAGCCCCCTTGTTATTAATAATTGCTCCTAATTATTTTATTAGCTACTGATGTAGTAAATTAAACAATAATCTGTATCATAATTTTCACAAATAAACGCTATTTATTCATTAATATAGTAACAGTACTGAATTATTTTTTGTTAACAGACTTTTGTATACGTATGAAATATTTCACGAATCACTTACTAAATTAAAATAAATAATCATTGTTTAACGTCTGATATACGAGTTAAAAATAAAAAAAATACATATTACAATTCATTCAGACATACAATAATAAATTACATAAATTACATAAAATTACATAAATACATTTAATACAATTAAAAAGCAAACGTTTCGAGCTAAATTTTAGCCCCTCATGAGTGCTACAAAACATTCAACTGCAAAACAACAAACATAACTACTAATAATTTTTAACTGTAAACATGATATATAGTTTTCTGTCGTTTGAATGTTTTGTAGCACTGATGAGGGGCTAAAATTTAGCTCGAAACGATTGCTTTTTAATTGTATTAAATGTATTTATGTAATTTTACTTGTATGTCTGATGAATTGTAATATATATTTTTTTATTTTTCACTTACTAAATTGTTTATATTCATTATCGCGAAGAAAATTACTATTAATTAAAAACTAGACAGATGTATGAACTCTCTTCTATCTCATACATATTAATATTTCACAATTCGCTATCACAGAGCCAAAAATAAATGGCCATCTATGTCCATCATGAGAATTCCAAAGATATGAAATTCCGCGTACTAGTTCTTGAGATATGACTATCGCTAAAATCGTGTAAATCCTGTAAAAGGTAGCACAAAACCGCAACCTGATGGTGATTTACACTGAAACCTAATCAGCAACAGCTTACGTCAATGTCTAACTGATTCTGAAGTTGATGAAAATCAGCGCATTAGTTTTTGAGAAAGAACTATTGCGAGAATCGTGAAACTCCAGCATAGAAGCGACACCTATTGGGCGATTAACACCAAAATATAATCAGCACTAATATTTATCAAGGTGTACCTGAATGTGAAGGTTGATGAAAATTCGTGCATTAATTCTTGAGATGAGAGCTCACAAAGTTTGTGTCGCATACAGACAGAGCCACAGGCTCACAGGCAGACATTTTGTAAAAACTTGTTTTCGGGATCTCTGACACCTAAAACAAGTAAATCTGTCGAAAATCGGAAGTCGAAAATTTTCACGAACAATGATACTTTCTTCTTGCAAAGATAGAAAAAAGTAAAAATTAAAATGGAATGTAATATAAGAACTAAATAAAACATTTAGTTTTGTTCAATGCATATCCCAGGATTTTCAGCCCTTTTTAAAATTCTAGTTTCTCATTAAAGTTTACATCTTTATAAAATAGAGAAGATTGTTAAACTTATATTTCCATACTATAAATAAGTAGTAAAAAATGTAAACGTATGTTTTGAAAGTTTGTTTTGTTCAAATAATTGCCAATTTCTTTAGTTATTAGAATTATGAAGCTAATTAACACGTTCACGCTGGCGCGGTGGTTCACACTCGACTGTCTCAGAGCTGGCAAGTCTCCGGCCTTTTGGATACCAGTATTTTAATACAGAAAATGTTGTTTTATTTAATTAGAAATATTGGGCGATTTAAAGGAACAACATTTTCTCTAAAATAACAGTGGTGTGAAAAAAGCCGAAGACTTGACAACTCTGAAACAGTCGAGTGTGACCCACCGCGCCGGCGTGAACGTGTTAAAGAAAAGAGATACAATCAAATAGAGGCTATATATTTTTACAGATGAGGATATTCCTTTTCCTCTAGAAAATGTTTAATCAATTTTTGATAATTCTTTTTTCAACTCATTTTATCCTTTTGATAATATTAATGTGAATTAATTACGGAAAACATTGACAGTTTGAATTTGTCAGCAAAGTCATGAACAAACTCCAGTATCTTTATATTCCATTTCATGTATTTTGCAAATCGGAATCAACCATATGACTAACAGTATATATTGTTGACTTAGAAGTGGTTGTAAAACTTAAAAACAAATGCGAGTCTGTAAAAGATAACAGTCTGTAGGAAAGTTTATTTTGATACACTTAAAAGGTGTACATGTTCTATTCTGATATTTCTTTATTAAATTTTTAATAATGCTGAACAAGCGACACGTGTCATATAGGCGAATGAATGAACACATTTGCAGACCTTATCTATCACGGCTAAGATGGCACTTAAATAACTGTCACTTTTAATAATTTATTGTAAACCTAGAACTAAAAATCATCGGTCTTAGTAGGGGTGGGGAGGGGGGTGGCGAAGGACGGGTAGACCACTGTTCTTCCGTATATTAAAAAAAATTAATTTATAGTTTTTTTTCCGTTTTGATTTAAAACAAAAAAAAAAAAAGTCTTCCCAAACGACTTAAAATTAACAGACAATAAAATTAAATTAACTTAGGATTTTTCGTTGTTAATCCTCTCCTTTTGTTATGTTTTTCTTTTTTTTTATTTAAAAAATTTAAAAAGAGGTTTAGGGAACTAGAAGCCTCTGACAAAAAAACAAGGAAAATTAAAAAGCAAAAACTGTTCTCCCCATTTTGAAAAAAAAAAAAAAAAAAAAAAAAAAAAAAAAGCAAGCTGATGGGATAGAAGTACACTTTTGGACTTTTAATATTTCTTATTTGTTATATCTCTGTATAGATTTTTATATTGATATATTTAAAAATAGTTTTAGACGCGGTGTTCTGACAAACAACAATAAAATGCCTTGTTTTGCACATTTCATGTTTTTATCCTTCATTTTAAAAGACGTAGACTTTTTTGCCAATCATAAGCCCATGTGTTTGAAAATCTTACCCTTACTGGATTTCATTCTGCCGGCGTACATGCTAACAAATTTTTAAGATAATATTTTAAACAATCTTATATATTTTGTTCCTTTTTGTAGTAAAAGGGAGATTAAACAATAGTACTACCAAGTATTTACTGAAAACATTAGTTACCGTGTTGATTCAATCGGAACGAATAAGGATGTTTGGCGTCAACAAAAAACAATCGCGATATAAACAACATTTTTATATGGATTCCTTTACCAACATCTGTAAAACGATTAACGCTAGGAAAATTATTACTGACTTTGTCCTTGTAGAGTCGGCCAAAAGGAAAAAAAAAAAAAAAAAAAAAGAACATAAAAACAACAGTTTACGTATAATAAATTTAACAATGGCCTTAATTATTTATTAGGATATTTAAACGATTCAGCTAGCATTTTTCTAACACAGAAAATACTTCCTATTGAAAAATATTTGCATTGTTTTATTAAATCGAAACCTCAAAGAAGGGACTTCTTAAAGTACGGAAACGATCCCCCTCTCCCACAAATCTCCTCAATTTTTTATACTGAACGTTCCCATAAATAATCATAGAAGCTTCATACAAATTTAAATCTAGAATCTAGCTTAGTAAATTCTGGTTCCAAATTTAGCTGATTCCATTGAAAATTTTAAAGTTTGTTACTATTGAAATATGAAAACCACACACGCACACACACACATATAGATATATATTTATATATATATTTGTCAATTTGTTTATGTCATTTTATTCATGATCTCACAGTTTTTGTTGGTGGTCGGTAATGCTTATTTATTGGTTATATCTACCCTATATATATAAAATCCTAATGAAACGAATTTATGAAACGGATATATGAAACGGCTGAAATGAAACGAATTTATGAAACGATTCTTTGAAACGACTGATTAAACAACTGATTGTGTTTCACGGCGATTTCTCCTAAAATATGGAATACTTTGCGATGAAATTAAGACCAAAAATCCGTATTGATCCACAGATCTCAAAACTGGTATTAGAATTTTTAAATTCGAATTAGTTTTCGAAAAGTTAATTTTTTTCTAATTTTAAATACATTTTTCTAATGATGGCAACTCAAATTTTAATCATAACAGATATTTTTTTTCATATTTCAGAAAAGGTTATTATTTTAAACTAGTTTGGCGACCAGTTTGGCCTCCCTTAAGTGCACTGCAAATGGAGGCGTCTTAAATTCAGACACATATGTGACTGAAAAAGTAATTCAGACATTTAAGTGTCTAAATGTGAAATTTCAGACATCATAGATGTCTAAATTTAAGACACATAAGTGTCTTACTATGATCATGTTATAAATGAACGGAGAAAAATGTCTGAATAATAGTGACATGTCTGAAATTAAGACATTTAGAAATTCAGACACTTAAGTGTCTGAATGCGATACAATTGTATCATATGAGTGATGACTGTACGTACAATTGTATTGCAATATGTATATCAGCGCTATCAGAAAATATTTCAGAATGGATGAAAGATATTTAAAATACTCTTTCATCCATTTAATTTAGTATTTATTTATAAAGGAAGAAATCATGGGACATCTGAGAAAATTAGATGGCGCAATATATAATTAAATAATTGCTTTTCACAAAATATAAAGTTTTCCAAAAATTACTTGTTATCATGATCGTATACAGGGAGAATCGCTCACCTAAATACTAAGAGTTATGAGTAGAGGGAGAAAGAAACGTACTGAGGAGCAAGATTTTAGAACATACAGTAAAACCTCCCTAAAGCGACCACGTTCGTTCCAATGAAAAGTGATCGCTCCGAGAGGTGGTCTCTTAATGGAGGTCATGTTTAAATCTAGATTTTAATTTTTGAAAAAAGGTTACAATTAATGTTACTAAAATTTATTTTTCACGTTAGTAAAAGAAACTATAAAAATTTAAGTATCAAAACAAAAGTTAATTATATAAATTAATTACTGCAGAGTTTAAAAAATGAATACATTGATGTTTGCTTTGATTTTACGGTTTTATATTTTATAACTTTTGTTTCCAAGTCTTTTCGAAGTCCAGTCAATAAATGCGTTTTTTTTTTTTTTTTTTATTTATTTATTTATTTTTTTTTTTGACGGGAACAAATAAAGACGATTTGATTAAATTATGTATTTCTTTGAGAGTTTCCCGACAAAATAGGGCAGGGGAGTTTATCGACCGTCATTCTTAATTTGTCATCAGAGTTCAATTTATTACCTAAAAAGGCACAAAGGGTTTAAATATTTAAAAGTTACCGGAATAAAAAAAAAAATCTAAACTTAGTTTAGAAGTTTGATGAATAATGCGCACTCCGGAACTATTTTTCTAATAAAATCTTCTTCAAGCGACCAGGAAAAAACGGGATTTGTTTCATTTTCTTCAAAGAAATGGGTCGCTCATGGAGGGAGTTCAACTGCGATGGTCTCTGAATGGAGGTAAAATTAGTATTGAGCCTGTGGGAATAAATTTCGTTCCATGAAAAAAAATGGTCGTTCAGAGAGGTGGTCGCACAGAGAGATTTCACTGTATATGCCTGGGGTCCACAGCCCAGGCCGCTTTTGTAAAATGCAGAATATAAACATGAAGTAGGCTAAACTAAGAATTTATGCCAGAACTCCTCGTGTAAGACAATTTTTAAGAAATTTAAAAATTAAGAAATATTAATCGTTTAAAAATAAGTTTCTAACGATATTTTTCACAATGGAGAACTGATTTCTTTTTCTCTCTCCTCTCTCTGTCTTTTTTTTTTTTTTTTTGAACTGCCCCTCCTCATTTAAGATAAATTTGATATATATGAACACTAACAGAAGAACAGAATTAAAATCGTCTTCCACGAGAAGTTAAGGGGGGGGGGGGGCTCCTCTGGAGAAAAATTCTTAGCAGCATTTTCTCTTAGCGTTTAATTAATATATTACTATTTGGAAGAGAAAAAAGTATTTTTTTAAATAATCAAACGTATAGAAAATATAATTAATTAAATTTCAGGGATGGACATTGCTCTCTTCATGACCACAGAAAATTCGATATGTTATTTTCTAGTTTTACAATAAAATCTTTATTTAAAGTATGTTTTCTATATGTCTAAAAATAAAAAAACTGCAAAAACTATACTCAAATAAATGTAACACATTAAGAAAAACACCTAATAAAGAAAATAAAACTTTTCTTATTTCTTCTTATTCAGTGATTTATTTCTCGCTGATAAAAAGTTCAAATGAGCTCATCAAGCCCTTTATAACGGTTTATAAACAGTAGGCTGAGGTCAGCGACTGCAGTGGTAATTAAAATGCTGATTTCGCCTATTTCTCTTTGTTCAAATACGTCCGTTGGCAACTGGCGCGTTAAAACGGTTCTTTCAATGCTTTCAATGAGGTAGTTCCCTGTTTAACAAAGTTGCCCGCAATTTTTTTATGTGTAACATTATTTAAATTCTGTGACTGTGACATATACATAGCTGGAACAGTTTTTTGGAATAATTCATTTATGGAATAATATATGCGATTATTATAAAAATGATACATTGAGTAATGTGATTGTGCCCTCCACATAGATGTATATGCAGCTTACTAATACACAGCTTATAAAGTGCATTTTTGGAATTTCAATAATTGTTCTTGAGAGATTGGAGAATAAGAAAGTGCGAGTGAAATGTGATTCGAAAAAGCGAATTGAATTAAATTCTGCATTATATTAAATTATATCATTATGGAAAAAATATGTTGAATAATGAAAAAAAAATGTCTTCGTTATATGTTTTTCAATTATCAGCATTCATCTGAATATTTAGTGAAATATGTAAGAAGAAAGTGTCTATATTTTTGTGTTTCTGTTTATATTACATGGATTTACTTTATTACATTTAAGGAAATACTAAAAATGTAAGAATGTGATTATTTACAAAAATATAATTTTTATTTGGAAATAGAAATTTTCCTTGAACAATATTAATTATGTAATATTAATTATTTAAATCACTTTTTAAAGAATACATGTGTTTATCATATTTGTATCTTTCTATATAGAATAAATATTTTTCAGTATTACAGTGTTTTTTATTATTTTCGACTAAATTTATTTCATTTTCAGGATTAATTAACTAACTTGCTTGATAATTCTTAAAGTATTCGATTTATAAATAAATGTTTTTCATATAAAATAATATCATCATTGCTTAAATCATTGCTTAAGCATTAAAAGTTATTGCTTGTGTACATTGGCACCCAAATTTGTCAACATTTTTAGTATTATATTTTTGTCCAAAAAAAAGAAAAAAAAAGCAGTTGCAGCACTATATAGTTTTTGTTGTGGATACAAGCTATTAATCTGACTATAAAAATGTCAGTAAATATTAGCCATTTAATATAATGCCATTTTTTAATAGTTAATTTTATTAAAAATATTTTTCTATAATTGCTATATAATGATTTACAATAAAATAAGTAAGGAAATAAATCATTATTGACTTTGTTTAATTGCTTAAAATTATATTTAAGTTTTGTACAACTTCAGATATTGAAAAATTTATTAATATTGATTTATTGATTGTTAAAAGAAATTACAGATTTAGAACGGAAAAAAGACTTTATTTTCATATTTTACTGCATTTTTCACATAAAATTGGGGGATTTTTTTTCAACGTTTGTTCATTTTTATAAAAGATACAGAAATAACAATTAAATATGTATTTTTAATGCAAAATAAGTTTTGAAATTAGATGTTATTTCTCTTGCTTGTTATTAAAAAAATATATATGTTTAACTTTTTAAAGATAGCTTAGTAGCTCTGGTGATTACCATATACTATATATAAAAGAAATTGCCTACATGGCAAAATATAATTAAAAAGATCAAGTTATTAAATGATATTGTTATTAATAAACCCTTCCGTTGTAATTTCTAGTTACAGATAATATTAACATGATTTCGTATATGAATTTTTATGTTTAATGACAGATCATTTAATTCTTTTACATTTTCGAAATTAATGTTTTCATGTAACAAAATTAAATTTATGTATAGGAAATGCTATGAACATTTTTGCTTCAAGTGGTGGGCATAAAATTTGAAAAATAATTATAGAAGCATCAGAATCGGAGTTATCGTGAAATTTTTAATGTTTTATAAATACATTTTAAATTGTTCCTTTGTAACGCTTTATTAAAAAGTTCGAAATTTCTACAGTATTTAATTGCACGATGACAGAATTTTTTTTAGACTATGGAAACTTGTTCAAAGTAAAATAACTACATTTATATGTATTTCCTGTGTTTCATCTGTATAACATATTTAAATTTTAAGACAGAAATTTTCTGATAACTTTCAACGTCAAAATTATTCTGATTTTTTATAGGATTATTTTTTATTATCATCGGAGAATGCATCCATTTGCGCAAAGCAATTTATTGTACTTATTATATATCATATTGCATACTTTTGGATTAGGATGAAGTTAATGACAAGGGATATATTTATCCAAACATATATTTACATGTTCATATATATATATATATATATATATCAGTGGCGTGGCGTCCGGTCATCGCTGGATGCGGCGATGACCAAGCAATATTTTAAAACTCTTAATAAGCTTTTAAAACTCTACGATCCAGTTTTAGCAGAACATTTGGAGTTCATGTATAAGTGAAGGTAAGATTTAAAGTTTCTTTTTTGAACATTCAACCATTGAATTTTAGAGTTAATAATTTTTCACCACAAACTTAAATAATTGCGATGACCACCGAAAATTTTCACGCCACGCCACTGATATATATATATTAAGTCATCAATGTGTTTAAATTTTTGTTGCTGTATATGTAGTAGCGGGAAGGGGGGGGGGGGGTAATGAATGTAAGCCGCTGGTACTGGAACTTATTAGAACCACATTTTTCCTAAACTGTCAAAAAAAACAAAACATTTTCTAACTTTTTTAGAATATATTTATAACTGTATATATTAAATAAAACCTCTCAATAGCAGACACCCTAGGACCGTAGAATTTGCCCGCTATTTAGAGGTTTTATTTTCATATGTAAAAAAAGTCCAGAGTGTACAAATACCCAGCATACCGAGTACAAATTACACAAAATATGCTTCAATATATTATTAATCTGCTTTTCAATCCACAAATGTTGTGGATTGAAAAAAGTGATCGCTATATAGGTGTCTGCTATTCGAGAATGTCCGTTATTACTGAAGCATACAGTAAAACTTCTATAACCGGTCACTCCCGAATAGCGGACAGCTCTATTTAGAAAAATATAAAGCGGGGTAGTGTTTCTTCTAGAAGCAGGACCTGATTAAAACATGGAAACTAATCCGCGGCCCTGCCCCCTCACCTTCCCATCGATTTTTGTGGCCCCAAATTTGGTATGCAATTTTACGAATTCAATGTTTTTATATATGTTTAGGTTTTTTCGTATTATAACCACATACAAAATTATCATATTAGGATTATAATTTCAGGAGATATTAATAAAAATATGAAAATGCAATTTAACATTAGAAGCTCTAAATTTTGAATGCTTATAATTCAAAAACTTATCATTCAAATGACTAGAAATTTCGTTTCTAGGCATAGTTTGAACCGAAGATTTAAAATATAGTGTCAAAATTGGGTGCATCCTTTGGAAAAAAAAAAAACAAAACAAAGTTTGGTCTAATTTTGATTTGTAGATGGCCCCTATGCAAATTTTAAATACATCATTTAAAAGTAGACTTTATTTCCAGACGATTGGTACCAGTAACTTTCTTCTATTATTGTTGTCTTCTAGTTGCAGAGTTAGTAGGAGGTGTTTATTTTTTTTTCGACGACTGTTCCAATCATGTGGATAAGAAATCGCTTTTGCAACTGATACTGCTTGTGTGATCGCAAGCAACGTGGGGAGCAGAAATGAAGGGTACTCAAATCATAATGAAGGATTTCTGTGTCCATTGATATTTACTATATTATTTATCGTTTGAAAAGAGTCAAATAAACATGAAGTCCATTCAGAATCTTATAACTACTGCTCGTCTCAGGCGCCGATGTGCGGTTGTCATATGTTTAAGCATTTCTTGGTAATGATAAATAGTATAATAATAAAAACGAAGGGGGATAAAGAAAAGTAAGTGTTTCGTGCTCAAATTTTTTTTTAATGTTCGGATCTCATATGCTGATAATTTTGTGAAATCTAGTGCTAGATTTTATTTAACACAGAAATAAAAATCCAAAAAATGCTTAAACTAATTGACTGGGAATATCTAATTTAAATAGAAAAAAATTGTGCAACAAAGCAGGGATGGAATTCTTTCCGAAGAAGTGAATCATTTTTTATAAATGGGAATAATTTGTTACCATAAAGCAGAGCTGATTGCAGCATGGACAAACTGGGCTTTTTCTATGGGACGTTAGATTTACGGGACCACAAATTTGGTATGAAATTTCCATAAAGCTGATATTTTAAATTTGTTTTGATCTTATACTTATTTTAATAAATATTTTGTACTTTTAGAATATGGTTAGGTTAAAGAAAAGGATATATTTATCCAAATATGTATTTGATGGCATCGAGCAGTCTTAATTTTTTTTTTTTTTTTTTTTTTTTTTTGTAGCAATATATGAAGGGGGCGGTGGTGGTGGTGGGGGGGGGGCGAATAAGTACTAGGTCTTTGGACTGGAATTAATTTAATAAACATTTTTGATGCCGTAGGGCATATATGAAATCGCATAAATACATATTTAGGTGAATACATTTATATATATTATCCTATTCTAAAACTACAAAATACTGATTACGATCATAATAAAGTCAAAACTGATATAAAATATCAGCTTTATAAAAATTTTGTACCCAATTTGGGTACCCTAAAATCAGGGGGCAGAGAAGCATCCTAGTTTTACCACGCTGCAATTAGCTCTGCTTTATGGTAACAAATTATTCTCATTTATAAAAAATGATTCAATGTGGTCAAATATGGCTGCGTATATGACTTAGAAAGAAAAGTGGTCAAAGATGGCTTCATATTGGCAAAAAAAAGGGCTCAAAGATGGCCGCAATTAAGACACTTGAATGTCTGAAATTCAGACGCAAGAAGTGTCTAAAAATTTTAAGACACTTTAAAACGTCTGAAAATCGAACACTCCAGTTTCAGTCACTTATGTGTTTGAAATTCAGACGCAAGAAGTGTCTGAAAATTTTCAGACATTTTAAAACGTCTGAAAATTGAACACTACGTTTCAGACACTTAAGTGTCTGAATTTCAGACATTTCAGTTTACAGTGTGTATGCTAAGAAATGTATCATGCTACTTTTATTCATAATTCAATTTACTTGAACAATCTTTCGCCAAATCGAAAGATTCCGATAGAGAAATCAATTCTGACGGTATTTTTATGTTAGCGAGACGCAGGTTATAAATAGCGAAACATTTTTTCCGTTGCATTTTTTTTTTTATATTTCATTAATTTCATTTAAAATATAATCCTTTCATTCATTTTATTTAAAATACAAAACGAAAATCGAAAATATTAGGCACAGATGTCATATACGCACCGGGGTACCTAATTGGCGCCAAAATTGCATTATTTTGATTGACATGGTAACCCGGCGATTGTTGTTTATTTAATAATAAATGTTTATTTACTTTTATTCCTTTTTAAAAATTATATAAATTATTTTGTTCTATAGTTGTTAATTATTTTTTTTTTGTTGTTTTCTTTTTGAAAATAATAGAAAATAATTAAAAAATACTGTACTACTTATTTATTCCGTCGACCAATTTCGCCAAATTATATAAATCGCCAAACCACTCGCCAAATTATATAAATTGACAAAATTTTTATTTTAAATAACGAAAGAACAAATAAATTAGTATAGCATTAATAAATATACAAATAAAACGTCGAAATAAAAATCACTTGATGACGTAAACACGTGTAACTTGCTTAAAGTCAAGTGAATTTGACATTTACGATCAACCATTATTGGCATTTAATCTTACAGTTTGGCACTAGATTTTTGGTCGACAGGATAACTAAGTAATACCAAAAATGCATATGTAACTGGTATTCGAAAACGAGGTTTTCGCCAAATTTTCGTAAAAAAAAAAAATCACGCTAAACCTGTATATGACATCTGGCCAAATATTAAATAATGCAAGAAACCATGACATTTAATTTCAACTTCAAATCAATGTTATAATTTACCACTCGAAAAATAAAAACAAATGCTAACTGGCGAGTTGAAAAAAAGCTATTGACGACATTTTCACCCGGCTAGCGTAACAGTACCAAGAATTTTTTTGGACTATGACAACTTTTATGTAGTTTTATTCGAAAAAAAAATTTGATTTTTTAATCAAAATGGAAAACTTTCGGCACAGGTGTCATATACGACCCCATATTGGCGTGATTTTTTTCTGACGCCAATGTCATATACGCAACGGGTACATGACTTTCGCCAAAGTATCGTTATTTTGTTTGGTATGGTAAGCCGGATGTTGTTGTTTATGCTGTTGATGCGTTCCCCAAATTGGTGTCGGAAAAAATTTCGCCAATATGTGGATATTGGCGCGATTTGATGACGTATATGACATCTGTGCCAAATTTTCATATGAAAGGCAAAGGGATCAGACCGTATTTGTGTATGTCAGTTGATGACGAACTATTGCAATATAGATGAAATGATGGCGATAGAATAATATTTGGCGATTTATCAGCTGTGCCATGCTAACATTAAAGTACCAAAATGGCAACTAGAGTATAAAAAGCGAAGTGGTCCGCCCGGAACTGTTGATGATAGTCACATGATTTAGGCTATTGTTATAGAGATTGTTTTAAAATACAGGGAGACAAAGACTCTGTACACTTAATTCATTTTATTTTAGCTTCTTTTCAAATGTTTAACTGATCCTCTTTCGTCAAAAACGAAAACAACATTGGATGTCTTAACAGCAACTGATTCGCCCTAAATTTTTGAAATCAGGGGGAATTGAATGAAAACCCGTTTACAGGGAGATCGGCACAGCTTTTTTCAGTATAATTCAATCTTCTCTGATATTTTTAAAACCATCAGATTAGCGTGTTTTTAGATTCTGTGGTGTCTGAACGGTGGTTGGCGAGCGTAGCTTGCAGGGGGCCGAGCCCCTAGTATATATATATATGTGTGTGTCAGTTTGTGCATTACGCAATTATAGCATCTGTGAAACAAACATGCCTTATTTTTAAATGTTCCGATTTTACGGAATATGATTAGTAATATTGTAAAATATATCACAAATGGACTTTCATCGAATAAAGAGATTTAAATATTCCACACACTAACAATTGAACAAATGAATTGTTTTGCAGAGAGCAATGAATTTGTTAAGTCCGGTTCAAGATCTGTATAAAATACGCAGCCTTGCATGCGGATTAAGGTATACGTACGACAGGTATACATAGGGATAAATGTATACGTACGACAATAAATCAAAGGTATACGTACTTTTTGTTTGTTTCTTCTGAAGAAAATACTAATAAGATGCACAGGAAAAACTATTTTGAAAAATACTGAAATAAAAATTAATATTTTGTTAAGCTGTAACACTTCGTACTCATTTGATCGAGTTGCCTAATTGTGCTTTTTAACCTGTTAAAAAAATGTCAGAACCTAATTCTATCGTATCGTTTAAAATTAGAAATGCGTTTTACAGATGCTAAAAATCCCTTGCTTAGTCGCTAGAATTTTTACTGAATTTGAGCCACAGATTATAAACCTTTGTTACAAATATTTGGAAACCTCCATATATTTTACTTACTCTATTGAAACTGATAGTAATCAGGATTTTAAAAATTGAAATACTCTCAAAAAGCAAACATTCACTAAAAACAAACATTCACTAAAAAGAGTCTGCAGTAAACTGTCCAATCATTCAACCATTTTTTAAATAATGGTTGCTTGACCATATTATGAAGCGTTATCATTGGGTAGCATAAATTACAACTACAGTTAAATAACCGCGATTTATCAAAACGGTCGAATAAATAAACAGTTTTCTATGCAATTTTTCTTATAGTGAATATCTCACATTTTGTCATTTTGAAGATCTGATGAAGAATTGTAAGCTAACTAGCTAAAGGAAGACACAGAAACAACACAAAGCTTCCTTTACACAGTAACATAGTTGATGTGAAAAGGAAGGAAATGGCAAAGTTTAAAAAAAAATTATCTCAAAATAAAATATAACCATAACTTAAAAAGACTATAAATATAACTGAAGAAGCTAATCAAAAGGGAAAAAAAAATACTGGCTAACAATCTTCAACCATGTTAATAGCTGAAAATTGGCTTTATCAGTGCAGCGTCTTTTACACATTGATTAAAAATGTATCGCTGTCCGAAATTAAAAGCGTAAGATTTAAAACAAAAATTAAACATTACAAAGGTCTGATATCTATTTTAAGCTTTATGTCACTAAAATAATCGAATTTATTTAAAACAGGATGTTATGTTTTCACAAGGGGAAACCTTTTATTCATTAATTTATTCTTTACGATAATTTTATTATAAATTTGTAATTGATCTTATTGTTATTATTCAATTTTCGATATTAAAAAAAAAGAGATACACCAATTTCCACACTATTGCAAAATATTATAAATGGGTTAAAATAAGATGTATAATAATATAGTATAAAGTCGCATTAATTTTGTAGAACGCTTACTTACACTGGCCTCCAAAATTTAAGGAACAGTGACCGGATATTTTCAATTGCACTCGGTGTGTCAAATATCTACCAAAATTCTTGACAAATTGTCCTTGAATTTCGAGGATGTTAAGGACTTACTTGATTTCATATTTTTCAGTGAAGAAAAATTTTGAGAATCGCGCGGCAATTAGGGGTGCAATAATAAATTTAAGAAGAAAATATTCTTTTCGATCCCCTTGTAATAGAAAATGCTCAAAATGAGCTGCCACTGTAGCAAATGACTATGTGAGTCCTGTGCATTTGTGTAAGAGTAAGCACGCACATTCGTGAAGGTTTTAAAGTTTCGGTGAAAAAATAAAAGTTTTTTGTTTATAGAATACGGGGTTTTCAACCAAATTCAACACCATACTTTCCGAAAACTTGAAAAAGAACACTCGAAACAGTATACTGAAATTAAAACATTAATACATTGAATATATTGATGAGATATGACGTTTGTATGAGATGATTTGTAATTGTGCATTCGTGAAAGATTTCAAAATTTTTATTTCATAATTTGGTAGTCAGCTATTTATGGCAGCTCATATAAAATGTCCAGTCAAATATTCTGAAAACTAAAAAAAGATACAGTGGTCTGGTTGACAAATTGTGGAAAATCCCCTATAATAAAATTACTTTTTCAAAGCACTTCACTATATCGCTCCTATCTTTTTTAATTTTCGCGATAATTGACTATAATTGTTATATAAGTTGCCCTAAATGGCTGGCTTTCAAATTATGAAATAAAAATTTTGGAATCTTTCACGCATGCGCTGTTAAAAATTATTTCATACAAATACTGATATCTCATCAAATATTCAATATATTCACGTTTTAATTGCAGTATACTGTTTCTACTGTTCGGAAAGTGGTGTTAAATTAAGTTGAAAACTCTAAAGGAAAAAAAAATGAACTTTTCATAGAAATGTTGTGAGAAATCTACAATATCTCACTCAAAACCCCTATATACTGCTCAGAAACCATCATATAGGGATACCAAAGTAAAAGCAACGCTGTTCTATATTTTGGCTAAGTCCAGAAAATTTCCCCTAAACTACAAAAGATTCGATCGGTTATCACCAATCATCACTGATGACACTATAGCGAAGGTTACGTCAATAAATAGGGCGGATAAACCCTTCTTTCAATTCACCGAATACCACCCAGAGAAACCCAATAGCTAAAACCGAAACGTGTCGACTTTGAGGCCACAAAATACTCTTTCTTCCTATGAGAGTGAGCCATGATAATGGCATCATGTTCTACAGATCTAAATGGCTAGAAAAAAATAACCATTGTTCTCTTCGAAAGATGCAGAGATGATATAAAGGAATGTAAGAGCTTTCTAAGCAGCTTTTAAATGGAATCGTGATTCCAGTTATGTTGGATGCTCAGATAGATTTTTTTTCTTCGGCAATCACAAGAGATTCCCAAAACCAGCGAGGCTTATTACTTCTTGGCAAAGAAGAGAACGAGGACTATACTCACAATAGGAAAAATCGACTTTTCATGGACGAACGTCCTCTTTTCATTTTCCATTCGTTACCATAGTTACTAACCGTAGATAAGGGCCGAGGAGTGACAAACAAAGGGATAATGACACGAGGACGTTTGTCCTTGAAAAGCCAACTTTTCCTACAGGGAGTATAGTCAAGATGTAACTGTCTAGTCTAGATTTACAGCGAGTAAAGAGGACCGACTTCCTGTTGGACACAACAGCGATTTCACCCCAGTGAAGAAAAGACCCAGCTACGAAAGCAAACGGAAGAGAAACTGTTCTTCACTGATGATAAAAACTTGACTAAGAACTTTACTGACTTTGATGTGTCATGATTCGGTTGCGGAATTGTTGGACTCTTTTTTAATTGTTAATGTTCAAAAGCTATGCAGAACTCAAGAACATTCTGAATCTCACTTAACCCAGAACACTTATTAGCCCCCGGAATGCTATTTCTTTCTCCCAGCTTATTTTGTCTCCAATAAATAACGTTACCTTGTGTACGCTAGCCGTAAAACAAAAGCCGATGTTTCATTGTGCGATTAAATACTCTACAGCATTTTTTAAAACTTCTAAGCATTGCATATTTTCAATGTTTATACCGTCGTATTGGGAAAAAAAGTACTTTTTAATGCAATTTGTTTGAAAACTGCATCTTCATTTGTTTTTAAAATATTAATTTTTTTGTAGTTTTTAGCGACATTTGTTTCATTTTGGCAACTCAAGTTCTCGATTTCTGCAGAAAGTAAAGAAAAAATTGTTGAAAAATAGCAATTATATCTTTTTGTTGCCATTTTCTCATAAAAATTGAAAAAAAAATTAATTAAAATACGTGCTATTTTGAGAAAAATATAAATGAAGGATTTATGATAAAACATGGAGCTATTATAAACTAAATTTAATTTTAAGTATCTATATTAATGCAAATGACGTCATTTTACATAAAATAAAAGCGTGTGCTTTAAGTCTTAAAATTGAAATATGTTTTGCCGATTAGTCCCGATTATCCGAGTCCCGCTTAACAGAGTTATTTTCTTCTGATGGACTGGTGGCTTCTATTATTATGAAACAGCCATTATAAATGAAGCGTCAGGTGAAGATGAAAGAGCAGCCGTAAAAAGTTAGAACTCTAATTTTCTGGTCAGAATGGGGGGAAAAAATGGCCATAATAAAAAAAAAGAAAAAAAATGTCCATTTTTTTTCCATTCGGACCAGAAAATCAGAGTTCTAACTTTTTACGACTGCTCTTTCATCTTCACCTAACACTTCATTTATAATGGCTGTTTCATAATAATAGAAACCACCAGTCCACCAGAAGAAAATGAAGTAATGGAAATGTCGGGGGCGACACTAAATTCTGAAAAAGCAGAATTCCTGTTCTCTAGTTGTTTTAATACTTTTGGCAATTTAATAAATATATCTTTGATTTAATGAGAGCGGGTCCCCTGAAGTCTAAGCTACTACTTTAAACACAACATCGGCTTCCGTCGCAACCTTAATACCTTCACGAATAAGGTGCTATGCTTATACAAATTTACCCGACCTTTAAAAAAGACCCATATAGTCATTTGCTACAATGACAAACCATTTTGAGGCTTTTCTGTTACATGGGTGATCAAAAAGATTGTTTTATTTTTAAATTTATTGTTGTATCCCTAATTGTTCTCGCGACTAAATCTTCGATGAAAAGTATTAAATTAGACATGTTCTTTACATCTTCAAAGTTCTAGAACAACTCGTCATGAATTTTGATAGATATTCGACAAACCGTGTACAATTGAAAGCATTTGGTCACTGTTCCTTAATTTTTGAAAGTCAGTGTATTTCTTATGGTTTTTATTTTGTCTATGATAGGGCTTTTATGGTTATTAGATATAAATTTCCAACTGGGCGAAAAATGTCCGGACCAGGATTCGAACCAGGGATCTCTTGGCTGAAGTCGCCAATGCTGTACCATCTGAGCTATCCTGGACGAATCTGGGGGAACTTTTTCACCCAGCTCATCTTGTTGATTGTAGATTCTGGTCTGAAATCGGGTTCAGGTCAACAGAATAAATCGCTGGTAATGGAACTCCAGAAATAGCTGGATACGTATTTACATTAGATTAATTTTAACACAATTATTCTAATTGGTAAATAAATCATATCAGATGTGAATTTCCAACTGGGCGAAAAATGTCCGGACCAGGATGTCAATTATATTTACTCCCAAGCTCTCTCTCTAAAAATTAAGTCATTTACATTCTTCAACATAATATGAAATTATAAATGAGGTAAAACGCACATATAAATGTATATGTGGAAGCTTGCTATTGTGATGATCAAAAGCCTTTTCATTAATATTTATTAAGTTTACCCATTTAGTGGAATAAAGTTGAAACCGAGTTCTCTGGCAATAGATAATTCAAAACCTTGACACATTACATAATGAAATATACATTAAGATCTCTTGCATAGGCGATGCACACACAAGCATCTTTACTCTCAACTCTAATGGACCTACGTTAACAATAGGGGCTTGCATTTCAGTCGACACGTGTACTAGAGCGTCCTTTGTAGAGACGCAAATAATTTGCAAGTGTCTCTTGTGCTGTTGATGGATGAAGCCGGCCCTGCTTCAAATAATTAGGATGGCAACAACTAGAGAGTAGATTTCCCTGGCATTTTCCATTAAATGGCATTAAGAGTCGCATTACGGTATCCCTGTTCCCTTCTTTTCAGAGCAGATGCCAAAACGTGAGAAAGGTAAAGCCCGATATCATACGGTGTAGTAGTAGATCTCTTTCGGTTGAAAGTGAATGATGCAGAGAATTTTGATCGAGATCTCTTGAGTTAAAATATTGCTTTGATTGATTGGAATTAGCTGCTTCAATTTCGCATTGGTCTAGGATATAAACGTATCTTAACAGAAGCATTTTTTGATTCAAACATTATCTTGTGAGGTACAATAATATAAACACATCGATTAGTTCTTTTAGCTTGTAGTAAACATTGTAGAAAATGTCATTTTAAATTTAGAAAGAATAATTCCCGATATATTATTTTAAGGTAACGAGATATGCCCTTTTTAAGAGAACAGAAATAATTTTAATTAAATTTTTCTCGGTTTTGGAAATCTAAAATTAAGATAAGCTGACAAATTGGTTGTAATTTGCTATTCCAGAGACAGAGATATGCTTTAAAAATTAACACCATTTTATTAAAAAGAGGACAGTTTATGTTCACATTATATTATATTATATGTTAGTAAAGGAATTCCTAGAAAAGCCATTAACAATTTATGCCTGAATCTACCTAATTTCCAATACACAAAAATGGACCGCATGGATATACAAGCTAAAGTTTGACTATTTGTGGTAGACTAATAATGCAGTGGACAATGAAATAAAACTGGGTATTTTTGTAAATATTGTATAACGTACTGTATATGTCTACTACTTGATGTAAATAAGGATTTTTAATGTTTCTGTTACGAGAGAAATCGTAATAGTATGTGACACGAATTGTCACTGAATTTCACACATAACCGAAACAAAATTCTGCATTATGCAACAAACAAAATTTGGTAAAAAAGATAAAACAGCGAAAAATAAGAATTTACATATGCTTTTATAGTAACCTCTTCGTCCCCACAGAAAGAAATATTTACTCACTAGCTAACATTCTCGGCGTTGCCCGGGGTCCGTCAAAAAACAGCTCTGAAAATCACAATAAAAAATAGCGAAAAATTTAAAAATCGCTGCCCGAATTTCGAATAAACTTCATCGAAAAGAGAAAAAAATTACTGTATTAGGCTAGAAGATTCAAACTGGATTCCTTTTACTAGTGTGGAAAAAATTATAGCAAATCGCGAAAAGACATTGAAAATCACATAAAAAAATAACGAAAAATTTCAAAAATCGTTGTACAAAATCCGAATAAATTTCAGTGAAAAGAGAGCAGAATTTACTATATTAAATTGAGCCACTAGATTAACACAATTATTCTAATTGGCAAATAAATCATATCAGATGTAAATTTCCAACTAGGCGAAAAATGTCCGGCCCAGTATTCGAACCAGGGATCTCTTGGCTGAAGCCGCCAATGCTCTACCATCTGAGCTATGCCGGATGAATCTGGTGGAATTTTTTCACCCAGCTAACTTTATTGATTATAGCATCTGGTCTGAAATCTGGTTCAGCTCAACAGAATAAATCGCGGGTAATGGAACTCCAGAAATCGCTTGGATACGTAATAACACTAGATTAATTTTAACACAATTATTCTAATTGGTAAATAAATCATATCAGATGCAAATTTGAAACTGAGCGGTTAGCTGGGTAAAACGTTCCACCAGATTCATCCGGGATAGCTCAGATGGTAGGGCATTGGCAGCTTCAGCCAAGAGATCCTTGCTTCGAATCCTGGTCCGGACATTTTTTGCCCAGTTGGAAATTTACACCTGACAAAAATTGAGTATTAAAAAATCGCAGGAGATCGTGAAGAAATGTAAAATTGCAAAAATTTCAAAAATCACGAAAGTTAAAATTCACTACATTTAGATAAAAATTTCAAATCTATTCCTTTGATGAATGTCAAGCTGTGAAACGCGAGAAAACGCTAAAAATAGCGATAAAAAACGGTTTAGTAGCAAAAATCGCACGGGAGAAAATATATTAGGCTAAAAGTTTGAAGTCGAATTCTTTTTCCGTATCTCAAAATATCACCGCGAACTCTAAAAAAAGAAAAAAAACCGCTAAAAAATTATATTAAGAATCGCTACAGCTCAAAAATAGCAGAGCAGAACATTTATCATAATAAGCTAAAGGATTGAAACAAAATTCCTATTAGGCTAGAAGTTTGAAACAGAATTCCTTTAAAAAATGTCAAAAAATCATTGTAAAGCCAAAAAATCGCATTGTAAAATCGCAAAATATAAAAAATAGCTAGGATAAAAATTCACTATTAAGGGATAAAACATTGCAATCGAAAAATTTACTATTTTAGGCAAAAAGTTTGAAATCTAAATCAGTTTCCGAATGTCAAAAAATCTCCAAGGAACTTGAAGAATGGCTAAAAACGATATTGAAAATTAATAAAATTCGCTAAATATTTGAAAGTCATTGCTGTAAAAAGTTAATATTAAGGTGGGAAACATTGTAATCGGAAATCCTTCATGAATAATAAAAGTCGACACGGAACGCCAAAAAATCTCTAAAAATCGCCAAAAATCACATTAAATATCGAAATAAAAAATGTAAAATTCAAAAAGCGTAGAGGAGAAAATGTACTATAATAGGTTAAAAGTTAGAAATAGGAATCCTGTTACCAATGTTAAAAAAATTGCAGCGGAACTCGAAAAAGCGCTAAAAAATAGCATTGATAATCACTAAAATTCAAAAATCGTGGAAGATAAAATTTACTATAGTAGATTAAAAATTTGATACCAAATTCCTTTTCCGAATGCCAAAAAATTGCCTTGAGACTCGAAAAAATGCTAAAAACTGCATTGGAAAATGCATTAAAAGTCGCTGAATATTCAAAAATAGCAGTGGACAAAATATACTATAATGGGTATTGTAATCTGAATTCTTTCATTAATACGGAAAAACAGACTCGAAACAATTAATCGAAAATCTTTCAAGAATTATAAAAAAAAATCAACGTGGAATCTAAAAAATCACGAAAACATGCTAAAAATCGCATTAATATTCGCAAAAAAACAAAAATCGTTGAGGGCAAAATTTACTATATTAGTCTAAACGTTTGAAACAAAATTTCTTTTCCGAATGTGAAAAAATCACCATGGGACTCGAAAAAACTCTAGAAAACGCATTGAAAAATGCATTAAAAATTGCTTAAAATTTAAAATGGCAGGGGACGAAATTTACATTAATGGAGTAAAATAGTGTAACCTGGATTCTTTCATAAAGAACAAAAAATCTACGCAAGCACAAAGAATCTCTAAAAATTGCTAAATATCGCATTAAAAATTGCTAAAATTAAAAATTCGTAGAATACAAACTCTACTACATTAAGATAAAATGTTAAAACCAAATTCCTTTTACCAATGTCAAAAATCGTCGCGGTATTCATACAATCGCTAAAAATCGCATTGAAAATCGCTAAATATTCAAAAATCGCAGGGGTCAAAATTTAGAGTAATGGAGTAAAACACTGTAATCGGAAATCTTTTATGAATGACAAAAAAATCAACGCAAATCGTAAAAAATCTCGAAAAATCGCTAAAAATCTGATTGAAAATCGCCCAGCTTGATGGAAAAATTTACTATATTGGGCTAAAAGTTTGAAATCAATTTCCTTTTCCGAAAGCTATGAAGCTACAACTATGAAGACTGGCTAAAAATCCTATTGAAAAATGCACTAAAAATCGCTAAATATTAAAACACAGCAGGAGTGAAAATTTATGTTAAGAGCCTACTTCAGTCAAACGAAAAGACCCGTTCACTAATGCTAATCCTATGGAAGACATTTATAAAGATATCTCGTTTGAATTTAAATATTTTTAAATGACTTTTTTGAATTGAATAGTTGAGATCTATCTGTACGAAGACCGTTGTTTACTTTTTCGATTTTCTTTACAGGTATTTTTAATGAGGACACTTTCATTTTGGAAACCGGTTTCGAAAGTAAAATCATCCTTATAAAAAAAATCTGCAATCAAAATAAAAAAAAGTAAAAAACGGCCTGCATACAGGTTTATCTCAGTTATCCAATACAAAAACATATATATATATATATATATATATATATATATATATATTTAAAAATATTGAAATGCGACCGAGATATGTTTATAAATTTCTTCCATAGGATTAGCATTAGCGAACGCGTCTTTTCGTTTGACTGAAGTAGGCTCTTAATCCCTTGAAGGGCGGTGATGCAGTTATGGCATTACCTAATTTTAATCCCTAATTGCCAAATTGGCACCCAAATTTTCGAATGAAAATTTCACTTTTATAAAGTACGCAAAAATATACTTTCGTTTGTTTACAAATAAATTTTTTTCTAAATACTGGCGTCATTTAATTATTTTAACATTTTACGAATACAAGAATTTTGCCCCTGAAAGGGTTAATGGGGTAAAACACTATAATCGGAAAGCTTTCATGAATGAGGAAAATTTGACGCAAAACGTAAAAAATATCGAAAATTCGTTAAAAATCGCATTAAAATCGCTAAAATTCAAAATTCGTTGAAGGTAAATTTACTATATTAGGCTAAAAGTTTGAAACCAAATTATTTTTTCGAATGTCATAAAATCACCGTGGGACTCGAAAAACCACTTAAAACCGTATTGAAAAATGCATGAAATATCGCGAAATATAAAAGTATCCCAGGAGTCAAAATTTACTCTAATCGGGTAAAATATTGTAATCGTAAATTTTTCATGAATGACAAAAAATTGACGCGGGACATAAAAAATCTGGAAAAATCGCTAAAAATCGTATGAAAACTCGCTAAAATTCAAAAAGTCGTGGATGGTGAAATTTGTCATGTTAGGCTAAAAGTTTGAATACAAGTATTTTGCCCCTGAAAGGGTTAATGGGCTAAAACACTATAATCGGAAAGCTTTCATGAATGACAAAAGTTCGACGCAAAACTTAAAAAATACCGAAAATCCGTTAAAAATCGCACTGAAAATCACGCTAAAAATCGCATAAAAAGTCGCTAAAATTAAAAATTCTTTGATGGAAAAATTTACTACATTAGGCTAAAAGTTTAAAATCAAATTCTTTTTACGAATGTCAAAAAATCGCCGTGGGACTCGAAAAACCGCTTAAAACTGCATTGAAAAATTCATTAAAAATCACTAAATATAAAATATATCCCAGGAGTCAAAATTTACTCTAATCGAGGAAAACATTGTAATCGTAAATATTTCATGAAGGACAAAAAATCGACGCAAAGCATAAAAAATCTCGAAAAATCGCTAAAAATCGTATTAAAAGTCGCTAAAATTGAAAAATCGTGGATGGTGAAATTTGCCATGTTAGGCTAAAAGTTCGAAACCAAATTCAACAAAAAATCACTGTGGAGATCGAAAAGATGTTAAAAATCGCATTGAAAAAGGGCATTAAAAATTGCATTTAAAAATGTATTAAAAATCGCTAAATATAAAAAAATAGCAGAAGACAAAATTTACTCTAATGAGTAAAACATTATAATCGTAAATCCTTCGTGAATGATAAAAAATTGACGCGGCAAGTAAAAAATCTTGAAAAATCACATTGAAAATCGCATTAAAAATTGCTAAATTCAAAATCGTAAATGGTGAAATTTACTATATTGAGCTAAAAGTTTAAAATCAAATTTTATTTCCGAATGTCAAAAAACCATCGTAGAACTTGAAAAAACGCTAAAAGTCGCATTGGAAAATGCATTAAAAATCGCTAAATATTAAAAAACCGCAGGATTTAAAATTTACTCTAATGGGGATAAAACATTATAATTGGAAATATTTCATGAATGACAAAAAATTGACGCTCAACACAAAATCTGAAAAAATCGCTAAAAATCGCTGAAATTCTAAAATCGTAGCAAACAAAATTTAGTATATTAGGCTAAAACTTTGAAACAAAATTCCTTTTACCAATATCAGAAAATAGCCGTAAAATGCGAAATAATATTAAAAATCGCATTTAAAAATTCGCTAAAAATCCAAAAGTCACTGTACAAATTCCGAATAAACTTTATTGAAAAGAGGACAAAATTTACTATATTGGGTTAAAAGAATGAATCCGTATTCCTTTCACTAATGTAGGAAAATCGCCTCGAAACATAAAAAAAAACGCTAAAAATCGCAAAAAGATTAAAAAAAACTTATAAAAAAATCCAAAATCAGGCTTCGAGGTGCAAAACTGCATACATAGAAGTACCTTTTCTCGAAATTTTTAGCTTTACGTGCAGATGTCTCTTCAGAACACCGTCGACACACACACTCAGAAACTTCTTTCCTTATTATTATAGATATTAAAAGTAGATATTTTGTAATCTTTCAAACATAATCGCATTCAAAATTTTGTATTGAAACAAAAATTTATGGCAAAAAAGAACTTTAGGTGATATAATACAGTCGGGCTTCTGTTTACCGAAGTCGCTAAGTACAGCAAAAAGTTCTTTATAAGGCAAAATGCTTTAAATAGAGATTAATCTATTGGGTCGTTCGGAAAGTCGTTTCAGTTTGGGAAAATCAATTCGTAACGGAAAATTTTGCCAGTTAATTATCAGACATTCGATACTGCGTTGCCAGATAGTCGAAAGTCAATTCCCCTAAAATTTCTGAATTTTCCCCCAAATCAGTGTTTTTTTCCCCCAAAAAATCCCCAACGCAGTTTCGACTCAAAAAAGTAAATTTTCAATTTTCAGTTTTCCACTATGAAAAATGTTTTACAAATTTAAACTCAAATTTTCCCCAAATCAAGCCTTTTTTGAAAAAATTCCCCATTTATAAAAAATAAACATTTAAACTCGGCAGAATTTTTCATGCATATTCGCAGCCAAATAAAGAGAATGAGAGATGCATTTTACAACAAGTTCATTTACACTTGTTTTCTAAATTGTTGTCAATCTATGAGGCTGGCCTATCATTATGTTGTTCGTTCCATCTACGCTTATACAAATAACTTTTTCAAGGTTTAAACCTTCTCTAATCGGTTGGGATTTGAATGAATCTGAGATAGTGTTGGCATCATCTGCTTCTATCTGACTTACCTATAAAACTTTGTTTTCAATTTTTTGTCATCAGTACTGAAGTACCTAATCGTACTGCGAGGCACCTTCGTTGTATAAATCACGGTGCTTTGTCAATAATAAAAGAAAAATAGCTGCTTTCCACATCTTTTATTAAATATTTTTAAAAGCACGTCAAAAGAACGTTTCGGATAAGTCCTGAAGATTTAGTAATGTGAAGGTTTATGCCGTTTAAGACCGTAGCGTTTTCATTCAATTTTTTTTATAAGGAGAACTAAGGTACATGTTGCATTCATTCAGCAATGTTCAGTTATAAACGTAGCAATGTGATTGCAGTATGCAATTGCATGTCTTGTAAGTCTTGTAAAAAGCTCTACTGCCGTTCCATGAAGCACAAGTTAACCAGCTTTAAACAAAACAAAATATATAAAATTGTTTTTATTTCTATTTCTAATAAAAGAAATGTGCATATGTGTCTGTCTGCGATGGCTACGAAGATCTGTCGCACTTATACTGATCTGGAAATTCAGGTGGGGTGCTCCAAGGGGGGTCATGATGCACCCGTGATACGTGTAAACTGTATTGTTGTAAACGATGAGCACGACCACGAGAATAATGATTGATATCTCCGAGTTCTGTATTTTATTGTCGTTTTCAAAAACAAAATCGAGATCGAGACAGATCTAGAGTTGTTAGAAGACTAAAAGTAAACTTTACGTGAAATAGTGAAAAGAAATTCCCCAAGTTTTCCCCCCAAAATGTTGATAGTCCCCAAACATTTCCCCACGAACTACTTGTCTCCAAAAAATTCTTCTGGAGGTTCAAAATCCCCCCAAAATGGGGACAAAATCCCCAGTCTGGCAACGCTGGTTAGATATCTGAATTAATATCTAATAATCAAATGATAGAAATTTCCGGCAAAAATTAATTTTCCCAAACTGAAAAGACTTTCCGAACGACCCAAGATTAACTATTTTAAACAACATAAAGACAAATTTTAAATTCATAAACGCTAAGTATTATACAAAAAAGTTATTAATTAAATATCTATATTATAAAGGACAAACATATCTGTGCGTAACGCATACGTCATTCTGCGAATGGCAACACTTTGAAATTTGAAATGAAATTTCGCTTTTGCAATTTTCGCTACTGCAAATTTTTAAACTTCTAAACATCCCACATTTTAAATGTTTACACCGTCGTATGCAGAAAAAAATGCACTTTTAAATGCAATTTGTTTGAAAGCTGTATTTCAATTTATTTTTGAGATATTAATTTTTTTATAGTTTTTAATACATATTTTCTAATCGTGGCAACTGAAGTGCTTCATTTCTATTAAAAGTGGATTAGTTATCTTTATTGATTATATTCTTACTGATGCCATTTTCTCATTACAATTAAAAATATATTTTTAAAAGTTTGAACAGAAAATGACGTTACGCTTAAAAAAAGAATCAATTTCTCTGATGATGCTGTTATATTTCACTATTTTTTCATTTCGCTGATATTGAGTTTGAGTCAATAGACAAAATATTTCAGCGACTGAAAATGACGTCATATTTAAAAGTAAACGGTAATTTTATTTGACAAAACGAGATATTTCCCCTTGAATACGTCTAAAAGTTATAAATTTCTGGAATTTTTACGCGCAGGTACAGAGATTATACTAAGACCTCAAATCACGAGTGGGAATTTTAACATGAAAAGTTGTAATAGTTGACAAACGTGACTTCAAGCTTGAAAATATATTTATTAATAACCTATTGCGCATTAAAATGTTTTTAAATGGTTAATATGGATGTGAAACGTGGAAAATGACTTGATTTGGTTTAGATGTAAAGGTAGAAAAATTCTATGATTATGTCAAGGGGATTATGTGAAGGTCATTTTTGCGGATTTTTCATTCCGTAATACCAAGCATCAATTAATAACTTAATCAAAATTACTTATGTTGATTATATGTTACTGATGACGTATAGGAATTAAGTTTATATTTTCAATAATTTTAACAGTTGAAGTTTATGAAAAAAGTATTTTGTTAATCTTAGGTTAAAATATGTCTTTGGAGAGTTAAATTAACAAATGTAAGATGGATTTTTTATTCTAATTATTGTTGTTGATGTATTATAAATTTGATGCAACAGTTCCTTTGTAAGCATTTTCTTTCGTCGAAATTCGGCGGGTTCCACCTCGTTTTTATAAAAAATACACTGTATTTTTAATTAAAATACATTAAAAATTAATAAATAATAATTTTTTTTTTCATATTACCGTATTTATTTTAGAAGAGTAATTTTAAGATACATCAACGTGCATCCTTCAATTTAATTACTAACTTTTGTCTTAGTCGGTTGTTTTAAAATGTTTTTTCTCTCATTATACGACTTTAATCTTTGCAATTCTCTAAAAGCGCATTTTCTTCAAACTGCAGTATACATGGAATTGTTTCAAATGATATAACCACATTTATTACGCGAAGTATTATTATAATTTACTAGGGGGCTCTGCCCCCTGCAAGCTACGCTCGCCAACCCCCGTTCAGACACCGCAGAATCTAAAAATCTAAAAATCTAATGGGTTTTAAAAATATTAGAGAAAATTAAATTATACTGAAAAATCTGTGCAGATCTCCCTGTAAACGGGTTTCCATTCAATTCCCTTTGATTGCAAAAATTTAACGGAGAATCAGTTGCTGTTAAGACATCCAATGGTTGTTTTCGTTTTTGATTGAAGAGTATCAGTTAAACATTTGAAAAGAAGCTAAAATAAAATGAATTAAGTATTCATAGTCTTTGTCAACCGATATTTTAAAACAATCTCTATAACAATAGCCTAAATCGGCACAGATGTCATATTCTCCCCATATTGGCGCGATTTTTTTCCCGACGCCGATTTGGCGAAAGCATCAACAGCATAAGCAACAACATCCCGGTTACTATATCAAGCAAAATAACGACACTTTGGCGCCGGTTAAGTATACATTGCGTATATGACATTGGCGTTGGAAAAAAATCGCGCCAATATGGGGCGAATATGACATCTGTGCCCCTAAATCATGTGACTATCATCAACGGTTCCGGGCGGAACACTTTGCTTTTTATACTCTAGGTGCCATTTTGATACTTTAATGTTACCCAGGCACAGGTGATAAGTCGCCAGATATTATTCTATACCCATCATTTCATCTACATTATAATAGTTCAAGTCATCAAATGCCATAAACAAATACGATCTGATCCCTTAGTCTTTCATATGAAGGTTTGGAACAAATGTCATGTACGCCCTATATTGGCGCGATTTTTTTCCAACGCCAATTTGGGGAACGCATCAACAGCATAAACAACAACATCCGGCTTACCATATCAAGCAAAATAACGATACTTTCGCGCCAGTTAAGTACCAGTTGCGTATATGACATTTGCGTCAGAAAAAAATCGCGCCAATATGGGGCCGTATATGACATCTGTGCCGAAAGAAAAAAAGCCGGGTGCAAATCTCGCCAATATCTTTTTTTCAACTCGCCAGTTAGGATTTTTTTTATTGTTCGAGTGGTAAATTAAAACATTGATTTGAAGTTGAAATTAAATGTCATGATTTGTTACATAATTTAATATTTCGCCAGATGTCATATACGGCATGTTTGGCATGATTTTTTTTTTTTTTTTTTTTTTTAACGAAAATTTGGCGAAAACCTCCTTTTCGAATACCAGTTACGTATGTATTTTTGGTACTACTTAGTTATCCCGTCGACAAAAAATCTATCGCGAACTATAAGATTAAATGTCAATAATGGTTGATCGTAAATGTCACATTCACTTGACTTTTAGCAAGTTGCACGTGTTTACGTCATCAAGTGATTTTTATTTCGACGTTTTATTTTTATATTTATTAATGTTATACTAATTTATTTATTCTTTCGTTATTTAAAATAAAAATTTTGTCAATCTGTACAATTTGGCGAGTGGTTTGGCGATTTATATAGTTTGCGAAATTGGGTGACGGAATAACTACTACATTGTACCGTATTTTTTAATTATTTTCTATTATTTTCAAAAGGAAATAGCAAAAAAAAAATAATAATTAATTACTATAGAACAAAATAATTTATATAAAATTAGAAAAGAAATAAAAGTAAATATGCATTTATTATTAAATAAACAACAATAGCCGGGTTACCATGCCTATCAAAATAATGCCATTTGTGCGCCAATTAGGTACCCCGGTGCGTATATGACATCTGTGTCTAATATTTTTCTTTTTTTTTTTCCTTTTTTTTTTTTTTTTTTTTTTTTTTTTTAAAGAAGTGAAAGCCATCAATTTAAATGTTTCATTTTTAAATGAAAGTTTTGTATTTAATAAAATGATAACGAAATACAAAAAAAGCATTGTTCTTAGCATAGATTTAAAGGAGGCCAAACTGTCGCCAAATTAATTTAAAATTGTAACCTTTTCTGAATTATGAAAAAAAAAATTTCTGTTATGATTAAAATTTGAGTTGTCATCATTAGAAAAAATGTATTTAAAATTAGAAAAAAATTAATATTTCGAAAACTAATTCGAATTTATAAATTCTAATACCAGTTTTGAAATCTGCGGATCAATATTGATTTTTGGTGTTAATTTCATCGCAAAGTATTCCATATTTTAGGAGAAATCGCCGTGAAACAAAATCAGTTGTTTAATCAGTCGATTCAAAGAATCGATACATTTCAGGCGTTTCATATATTCGTTTTATAAATTCGTTTCATTAGGATTTTATATATATAGAGTAGATATCTTTATTTTCTTCGTCTTCATCGCAATCCATTGCTGTATTGTGTTTTAAAAGTAGTATGAAACATTCAGCATTCATATCATTTACCATTTTCTCTGTCTCTCATCTACAGCAATAAAAATATTTAGTTGCTGCTATTAGAGAAATGCCATTAAAATTTAAAACAAATTAATATTTCAATAATATTACTATTTTAATATTTTACGTTTAGAACTTTTAAGCGTTGTTATGAGACCTTTGGAACAATTCGGATAGCTGAAACGAATACATGAAATAATAATTGCCCGAATGAATGCAAAGAGAATAAAATTTCCCCCTTGATTTTCTTTACAATTTTAATTAGAATTGACATCAATAATGCGAAAATGACATCATTTTCTCTTTCTTCTCTTTCATTCGTAGCAATAAAAATAATTGCAGCCGCTATTAGAGAAATTCTGTAAAAATTTAAAACAACTTAATATTTCAATAAAATTACTTTTTTTAATATTTTAAATTTAGAAATTTTAAGGGTTACTATAAGACTTTTGAAACCATGAGAATAAGTCACCATAGACATCACAGTACACATAAAAGTAGACATAAAGTCAGCTGATACTCAAATAAAAAATAAATTTACACGTGACAATTATAAAACAAAACGAAACTTTAAAATAATAATTAAATGATCTCGTGTTAAAAGCAGGAAATAGGAAAAATTACGTCTTAAAACTTAAATTTACACGTGGATATTAAAAAAATTTAAATAATTAAGCTCGAAATAATAGCTTAAAATAAATTATTACGCGTGAAAAATTTTTAATGATAAAAATTAAGTCATATTTAAAAAGTTAAAATAATAATATTCCCAAACAGTTTTAAATTGAATAATATATTTACACTTGATTCTTAAAAGAGAGGAGGACAGCATAAAACTTGGTATGAAATGATATAAAGACAACATTCAAGTAATCCATTGAAGGCTACTTTTATGTTTTATTGCTGTCCCTATTTCCAAACAATAATTTTTAAGGTACATTTCCAGTCCAAACATAGAAATGTCCTACACAGATTACAGTCTCTGATCCATACACAGGCTATATTTTATGCGGATGATTCTACCACTGGGATTCACAGGAACAACAAACGTTCTATAAATGGTCTTTAAAAGCTTTCTAAATTACGTTTCTGTGGAATATTAGGAAATAACAAACCGATTTCAAAATTAATGTTGGCAAATTAATGGTGCCAGTTCCTATTTCAACATAGCCCTTTATGTTGAGAGAGGTGGTAGGACTTGGAATTTGACATGATGGTTAATTTTAAGATGTAAAAAGATGGTTTCTAAAAAATTCAAAACTTCAAAGGAATACTGAAATAAGCGTATTAATGGAGCATAAAAGTTTCAAAATATTTTCTAAATTATCATTTATTTAGTTTTATTTCTTTTTATTAATTTAAGTCTAATTTCTGCCTAATGCAGTGTAATAATGAAGTTTAATCAAACTATATTTTAAACAGTAATTTTTGAATTATTCCGAAAAGTGTAATTTCTTTTAATAAAAGTTAGACATAAATTTACTTGACATATTTCAAATATTACACGAGCAAAGCCGCGGGGTTTGCTAGTATGTAATAAGCCTCGTAAAAATCCAGATCAAAAACCCAGTTACATTTTTAAATAATATTACGTAAAAATAATAACATGCCCTTAAAACTAAATTATATCTGCTAATACGAAAATACTGCCTGTCTAAAATGGAATTTCTTTCCTCTTCAAGTTTTATTGAATAAAGACAACTTCGCATTCCATTTCAACTTCGGATCGATATAGAAGACAGATAATAACAGACTGTATAATTAAAAAAAAAAAAAAATTAATGTCCAGAAAGTTGGGGGCGCGGCGTTCCTCCCCCTCCCCTCTCCTGTGCATCCTCCCTCCCCACGCTAGCATATCTGTTCAGGAGATAAAATGACTTATTTGAAGTAGTGCAAATACTATAAAGTAAATTATTAATTAGAGTTGCATTAACCCTTTATGTACTGAATTATGAATTCATGAATTCATAATGAATTCATGAAATTTATGAATTCAATAATTTTATCTTCTAAAACATTTTCCGTGAATTCTTTAAACTACATCAGAAGATTTACATAATCATTTAATACATTTTAGAAGGATTGAAGGATTTAGAAGGATTCATTAAATTTGAATTTATAGGGATTTTGTGCAATATTTATAACCCTATTCAAATCTTTTATTTTAAATATTTTTCTTAGTATTTTGTAGAATTGCGAAATGTGCAAATATAATGTTCTTACAATTGAAATATAGAAATATTCTCGAATTGAAAAATTCCTCCCCCCCCCCCCCTCAACGCCAAGGAAGCTGAAAAGATGCAAAGGCAAAATAAATCATCCTTTTAAAATTATTTTTGTTCTGTGTAGCCAATAATGCTTTTGGAACAAAATAAAGTAATGTATCTATAACTCAATTTAAACTGTATTACAACTAATCGATGAATTAAATGAATTTTATAACAAGTTATTTTAATGGTACTTATAAGTACCGTCAGTAGATAAAGGGTTAAAACGGGGGATTGAGACAAGATTATGAAATAATTAAATGAACTTACGGAGACAAACTTATTTGCACTGGAAAATATTATAAACAGGATATTGCAGGATGAAATTGTTGGAAGAAGACATTTTCATTTTAAATAAGAACGGGGAAAAGTTACAACTACCTATTGTAACCATGTACTTTTATCCTTTCGTACGACACTGAGAAATACTTCCACCATGCGGAATAGTGAAAAGTTTATTATCAAATTATTTGGTAATATTTAATGACAATTTTCCGTACACAGACCTCTGCATTATTATTATTACTACTATGATTATTATTATTCATTATTTTTCAGGATTGACGTTGAAAATAAAATTGAAACTGTGGTGCTTTTTACTAACAATGTGTTACATGAAGTGAATTTACTGAGGTTTTTTTTTTTTGGGGGGGGGGGGGATGCCCAGAAAGAAATAATCGACTGTCTCGTTGAATATAATGTCTTTAGAATAAAAAAATATTTTTAACTTGTTCAATTTGAGTAAAATTCTAATAGTTTTTATTCATGCAATTTTTCGTAACATACCAAGTTCATTTCTCTTTATTATTAACTACAGCCTTAAATAAAAGGGAAAAATTTCACCAATTTTAATATAATGTGGATTTTCTTCTTCCATATTTTCCTTTTTCTGTTAAATTATATGTTACTTTTCTTATAACATAAAAAGAAATTTAAAGACTTTTAAAATAAATTCTCTCTGTTGTAAAAAAAAAAAAAAAAAAAAAAAAAGTATACACCACTGTCGATGTTGTAAACGAATTTTTGTGTCCGGTTTTCTTCTCTGTTTATATTTAGAAAACCAATGCATATCTGCTTATATATATATAAAATACAAATGAAAATTTCGTTCCGGTTGCTTATAACTCGAGTTCGGATGAATGGATTTTGATGGACCTTGCACTATTAGATAGATAACGTTTCAGGAAATGTTTTAGGCTACAACATATCGTTCTACGTAGATTAGTTATAGAATTATGATGGAAAGTTCTGTTATTTTGGACGAAAAGGATACCATTTTGTTTTTTGGCGACCATTATCCTTGGTGAAATATTTGAAACGGCTATACACCTTGAAAAATAAAAGAAAAACCTGTTACTAATTTTATTTAAAATGTAGAAAGATAAAAAAAGAAAAAAAGAAACAGTTTTGCCGAGTGATAATAGTATAAACCGTAAATATTTAATTTAAACATGAAAGGGAATATTCGTATTGCTTAAAAATTAATTCAGTGTGAAAGGTATCAATTCATGCAATGTTTGGCGGTTTAACTTTTGCACCAGATTAAGAAAAATGCATCGGAAAAATCTGATTATATAAAATTTGAGTAACAATTAAATTTTTTTACAAAAAAAATCTAATTCTTCCAATATGTGCCTTACAGGAGAAACTAGCTGAATTATATTGTAAAAATAGCTGCACCTGTGCGTTGCATGTTATTTGTTTATTTACGATTTTGATTTAACTTTTGTCGCCAAACAATGTGATTTTAAGCAAAAAAGCATAAGCGTGACATGAACCGGGAAAATAATCGTAATAATAGTGTTTTTTTTTTTTTTTTTTTTTTTTTTTTTTTAGTGTACAAGATCAGTTTTCTGGTAATTTTTTATATTCAGATGTCAGACTGATTTAAATAACAGTTAATGTTATAAAAATGGAGTAATTTTTTTTCACAATACTTTAGCAGAGAAACATGCCAGTTTTCTATCCCCAAACGTGTGATTATTTTTTTTTTTTTTGGAGTGGGGGGTATATATTATATTTAAATGTAAACTGTATAAATAGCAGTTAATATTATAAAAATGGAGTCAAATACTTAAATTTTAGAGTACACGTTTGTTACACATACACATATTGGAAAAAAAAAATACTTTCACTCATAAAAAAATTTCACTATATTTTTTTTGCGAAAAATGCCGATTTGTATTTTTTAGAATATGTGATTTTTATAGACTTAAACTCTGATTACGGAATATTGTTCTTTCTTTCATTTATTTCTTTTCTTTTTTTTATATTACCAACTAGGGGGCTCTGCCCCCTGCAAGCTACGCTCGCCAACCCCCATTCAGACACCGCAGAATCTAAAAGCACGCTAATTTGATCGGTTTTAAAAAGATTAGAGAAGATTGAATTATAATTGAAAAAATCTATAGCGATCTCCCTGTAAACGGGTTTCCATTCAATTCCCTTTGATTGCAAAAATTTAAGGCCGAATCATTTGCTATTAACACATCCAACGATTGTTTTCGTGTTTGATTAAAGAAGACCAGTTAAGCATTTGAAAGGAAGCTAAAATAAAATGAATTAAGTAAACAGAGTTTTGCCTCCTGGTATTTTTTAACAGCGTTATAAAACGATTGACATAATACAATTTACTACAATTACTACAATTTACCGCTTTAACCACTTCAAGGGCGGTAGTTCATTTTTGGACTACTTAATTTTAATTCTTAAATGCACCAGAATATTGGAATGAAAATTTTCCTTTTATTATTAAGTGAACAAAAGCATTTTCATATTTCGAAATTTGTTTGTAAATTCTGGTGCCATTTACTGATTTTAACATTTTACGAATAGAAGTACCTTGCCCCTGATAGAGTTAAACGCATATTAATGTATTTATTATTTCAAAGTTTCCTTTCTCTTTTAATATCCACGTGTAAATACAATTTTCAAGACATAATTTTCAATATTTTCCTGCTTGTAACGCGTACTCATTTAATAGTAATTTGAAAGGGTTTTTTTTCTGTTTTTAATAGTCACGTGTAAATAAATTTTTAATCGTTAGGAAATATTATTCTTTGCGCTGTTTTTATAATTGAAAATAATCTCTATAATAATATCCTAAGTCATGTGACTATTATCAACAATTCTGGGCGGATTCCTTCGCTTTTTATATTCCAGGTGGTCATTTTGGTACTTTAATGTTAGCCAGACACAGGCGATAAGTCGCCAAATATTATTCTATTGCCATGATTTCACTTATATTACAATAGCCCAAGTCATGTAACTGCCATAAACAATTACAACACTTCGCTTTTCGTAAGAAAGGTTTCTATTTTGATTAAAGAATCAAAGTTATTTTTTCGAATAAAACTACATAAAAGATGCCATGATCACAAAGAATTCTTGATACTTTTATGTTAGCCGGGTGAAAATCTCGCCAATAGCTTTTTTCAACTCGCCAGTTAGCATTTTTTTATTTTTCGAGTGGCAAATTAAAACGCTACTACTTGGTTATCCCATCGACCAAAAATCTATCGCCAGAATATAAGATTAAATGCCGATAATGGTGGATCGTAAATGTCACATTCACTTGACAGTAAGGAAGTTACACGTGTTTACGCCACCAAGGGATTTTTATTTCGACGTTTTATTTTTATTTTTATCAATGCTAGGCACAGATGTCAAATATGCGCCATATTGGCGCGACTTTTTTCCGACGGCAATTTGGCGAAAACATCAACAGCACAAACAACAACGTCCGTGTTAACATATGAAGCAAAATAACGACACTTTGGCGCCAGTTAAGTACCCGTTGCATGTATGACATTGGCATCAGAAAAAAATCGCGCCAATATGGGGCGTATATGACATCTGTGCCCAATGCTATACTAATTTATTTCGGCACAGATGTCATATACTCCCCGCGTTTTTTTTTTCCGACGCCATTTTAGCGAAAACATCACCACCATAAACAACAACATCCGGATTACCATATCAAGCAAAATAACTATACTTTGGCTTCAGTTAACCTTTAACCGGAATCGCTAAATTGTTCCACATTAGTGGAATCTTATGTCCAAAAGGACCCTTTAATTAAAATCCAAGTTATTTTCTAATATATATGAAATTACCACTTAGATGGGTTATAAGCGCATTGAAAAAAGTTTCATGTACTGTATAAATCAACTTTTATTCATATATATCTTGAAATTATACATTTTTTTTAAAATTTAGTTCTTTAAGGGAACAGTGGACTTTGAAATTCGTGAAAATGCATCAAAAAATCGATTTTTCATTTTTAATGCAAAAATGGAATATATAATCATATCTACCAGATACAAAATTTTTTTTTTCAAATATGTTGATTTTTGCCGGAGTTATAACCATTTTAATTTTAACAGCTGATGCGCCACGCCCCTTTGTTTACCTTTCCGCCATTTTGTTTCTTGTTTGTCGTCGAAGACAAACATAATTTAAAAGCTGTGAAATCATGCTAACATGATTTTCTTGACCTTATTCCATGTATTTTCATAAAGTATATATATTTCTCTTTTATTTGGCAACAGAGTATTTTAACTGTAACCTAAACCGGCTGTTTCCGCGTTTGTTTACCTTGTTGTTTTCGTATTTTGGATTTCGTTGCAGTTCTTTTTAGTTGTAATTTTAGTTTTAAAAAAAAGTTCTTTTCAGAACTAAAACTGCCTATTGTTAACAATATTGTTTTTTAGAATACTTTTAAAGCATTTGTTAGGATTATTTACTAAATTATCATTTTAAATTATTTTGTTTTGTTTCTGAATGCAGTTGTAAACATGCATTGCATAAGCTCAAAATATCGGAAGCCTAAAGGCCGACCAACTAAGCGAAGTAAGGCTGGTTCTGCAAATATTTTGAAGCGGAAATCGTCTAAAATCCAGTCAAGTGATGGTGATTTCATCCAGAATATTAATCTTGAAACTGTTCCTGGAACTTCATTGGATACACCCAATCACTGTGATAATTTATCTGCCATGTCTAGTGAATATAGCTTGATAAGCAACTCCATTTGGGCAGATTTACTTCAAAAGGTACCTTGTACTGAATGTCGCCAATATAAATTAAATGTTTTGAAGCATAATTCTTTTGGATTTTCGTCAAAATTAGAACTCGTGTGTGAAACTTGTGGAAAATCTTATGGATATGTTTTTTCTAGTGAACGTGAAGCATCAACAAAAAAGTTTGACATAAACAGCAAACTTACAGCTGCATTTTTATCGTTTGGAAAAGGACATGCCGCACTAGAAAATTTTTCGAAAATTTTAGGTGCACCATGCATGGATCGAAAAACGTTTGCTAAAAACTTAGAAGATCTATGTCAGAAAAATGAAGTTACAAGGGTTGAGATGCTACGTGTTTCAAGAGAACTTATTCGAAAAGCAAATTTGGATGCAAATCAGTCAAAATTGCATGACAGCATAATGGATATTGCTGTATCTTATAATGGCACATGGCATAAGAGAGGACACACATCACTGTATGGAATCGGTATAGTGATTGATGTTGTAACCAATCTTGTTGTCGACTTCCATGTGTTGTCGAAATATTGTCCTGAATGCAACATAACTGCAAGAGATTTAGGTGAAAGTAGTGCAGAGTTTCAAATTTGGAAATCGTCACATGCAGAAACTTGTCAAAAAAAATTTTGACGGATCTTCCGGTAGTATGGAGATGCATGCAGCATATGTACTATGGAAGAGATCGATAACAGATTGTGCAATGCGTTACACGTCAGTTCTGTGTGATGGAGATGCGAAAACTTACCAGTATCTCAATGAAAAGAAGGTATATGACAAGGATATTGATATTAAAAAAGAAGAATGCATAAACCACATAGCAAAACGTTTGGGAACTGCATTGAGGAACAAGGTGAAAGAATGGCGAACAAAAGATGTTACTCTAGGCGGAAGGAAACAAGGCAGTTTGACAGAAGCCACAATAGTTAAATTGCAGAACTTTTACAGGAAAGCAATTGTGGATAATGCTCCGGATATCATGAAAATGAAATCATCGATTTTTGCAACTTTATTCCATTGTATGTCGACAGACTCTAAACCAATGCATACCAAGTGTCCCGAGGGTGAATTTTCATGGTGTTTTTATAATCGAGCAAAAGCATGTAACGAAACACCAAAAACACATAAATGTATGAAAACACAGCTATCAGAGGAAGTGGTGGCAAAAATAATGCCAGTTTATCAACGCCTTGCATCAAACGAAATACTTCAGCGTTGTGTTTCAGGAAAAACGCAAAATGCCAATGAAGCTCTTCACAGCTGTATTTGGAGAAAATGTTCAAAAGGTGTGTTTGTGTCCAAAAAAAGACTTGAACTTGCCGTAACGACAGCTGTGAGGGAATACAACTTAGGACATGTTGAAAGTTTAAAATTGAGTAATACAGATAACAGTATAGGGGACTATTCTTTTACAATTGCCCAAAGATTTGACAATCGTAGATTAGCGCAAAAGAAGCGAAAATCTACAGAACAGTTTAGAAAAGACAGAAATGCAAAAAAGTGTAAAAAAACTGCTTTAGTGAAACGTAATAAAAAAACAGAAGGTGATACTTATGGCGCAGGAAAATTTTAAATATTCCACTGTTCAATTTTGAATATCTCAAGTTCTGTTGGAGATATTATAACCAAATTTTGTAAATTAGTTCTTACTCACATTAGAAATATGTATATAATGTTAAAATACAATTACATATTTGATATCTTTCCGCAAAAGGGTGTTTTGAAATAGATTGTTTAATTTCTGCGACAATGTCGGGATGTTGCCCCGTTTCCGCAACACGGTGAGTATGCATCTTTATTTCCCATGGACACATATAAAACTACAATATAAGTTATAAATAATATTATACCTTTCACTTGTGTATGAATTTGCTTTAATATAAAATTTTAAAAAAAATTACAAGCACTTTATGCCATAAAATAAGTTTTTCTTGGAATCGGTACTTTTATTGTTTTCGCGACTTGAAAATGTTCCATGCGCAACACATTCTTTTCAATATTATTGAATCTTCTCAAAAATGTTCATTATACCTGTGTAAATATTTGTTACTTGAAACAAACTTAGTTACACATATTTAAAATAGAAAATTTAAGAGTAATATAAAAAATATAAGTAAATTTTAATGAAAAAATTGAAAAACGTCAAATTTTTTAGGCTTTTTATAATATAATTTGCTAAATGTTCATAGAAAGTTTTGTTTTTGTGCATTCAAAGGTGATTATATGAAATTCTTGTAAATGTGTGTAAAATCTGATTGCGCATGGAGCGTTTTGATTTTATGAATATGGTAATTTTCATTGTTTTTTAATTTTTCAATTTTGAATATCTCAAGATCTGTTGGAGATATTATAACCAAATTTTGTAGATTAGTTCTTATTCACATTAGAAATATGTATATAATGTTAAAATACAATTACATATTTGATATCTTTCTGCAAAAAGGTGTTTTGAAATAGATCGTTTAATTTCTGCGACAATGTTGGGATGTTGCCCCGTTTCCGCAACACGGAGAATATGCATCTTTATTTCCCACGGACACATATAAAACTACAATATAAGTTATAAGTAATATAAGTAATATTATACCTTTCACTTGTGTATGAATTTGCTTTAATATAAAAAAAAAAAAAATTACAAGCACTTTATGCCATAAAATGTGTTTTTCTTGGAATCGGTACTTTTATTGTTTTCGCGACTTGAAAATGTTCCATGCGCAACACATTCTTTTCAATATTATTGAATCTTCTCAAGAATGTTCATTATACCTGTGTAAATATTTGTTACTTGAAACAAACTTAGTTACACATATTTAAAATAGAAAATTTAAGAGTAATATAAAAAATATAAGTAAATTTTAATGAAAAAATTGAAAAACGTCAAATTTTTTAGGCTTTTATAATATAATTTGCTAAATTTTCATAGTAAGTTTTGTTTTTGTGCAGTCAAAGATGATTATATGAAATTATTGTAAATGTGTCTGAAATCTGAATGCGCATGGAGCATTTTGATTTTATGGATATGGTAATTTTCATAGTTTTTAAATTTTGAATATCTCGAGTTCTATTGGAGCTATTATAAACCAAATTTTGTAGATTAGTTCTTGTTCTTATTCACATTAGAAATATATGTATTTGATATATCTTTCTGGAAAAGGGCATTTTGAAATAGATCGTTTAGTTTCTGCGACATTGTCGCAGTGTCGCCCTGTTTCCGCAACAAGGTGAGTATACATCTTTTTTTCTCATAGACACCTAGAAAACTGCAATATAAGTTATAAATAATATTACACATTTCACTTATATATGAATTTGCTTCAGTATAAAATTCTAAAAAAATTACAAGTACTGTATATGCTATAAAATCTGTTTTTCTTGGAATCGGCACTTTTATTGTTTTCGTGACTTTCAAATGTTCCACGCGCAACACATTGTTTTCAATTTTATTGAAGCTTCTCAAATATGTTATTTATATCTGTATAAATATTTGTTACTTGAAACAAACTTTGTTACACATACTTAAAATTGAAAATTTAAGAGTAATATAAAAAAATTAGGTAAATTTTAATGAAAAAATTTAAAAACATGAAATTTTTTAGGCTTTTATAATATAAGTTGCTAAACTTTCATAGTAAGTTTTGTTTTTGTGCATTCAAAGATGATTATATCAAATTATTGTAAATGTGTCTGAAATCTGGTTGCGCATGGAGCATTTTGCATTATAGATATGGTAATTTTCATCGTTTTTTTAATTTTTAAATTTTCAATATCTCGAGTTCTATTGGATCTGTTATAACCAAATTTTGTACATTAGTCCTTATTCTCATTAGAAATATATATAGAAAGTTAAAATACATATATATATTTAATATCTTTCTGCAAAAGATCATTTTGAAACACATCGTTTACTTTCTGCGACAATGTCGCGGTCTCGCCCCGTTTCTGTAACGGGGTAAATATGCATCTAGATTTCTCTTAGAGACATAAAAAACTGCTATATAGGTTATTAATAATATTATATCCTTCACTTATATCCAAAAGTTTTTAAATATAAACTTTTAAAAAATTTACAAACATTTGAATCATTAAAACATGTTTTTCTCAGAATCAATATTTTCACCGTTTTCGTGACTTTAAAATGTTCCATGCGCAACACTTTGCTTTCAGTTTTATTGAAACTTGTCAGAAATGTTCTTTACATATTTGTAAATATTTGTTACTGAAAATAAACTTTGTTACACGCATATAAAATTGAAAATTTAAGAGTAATTTAAAAAATTTAATTAAATTTTAATAAAAAAATGGAAAAACAACAATTTAAATCAATTTTTTAAACTTTTTAAATATAACTTGCTAAAATTTCCTAGTAACTTTTGTATTTGGGTATTTAAAGAATATTTTCTGAGATTATTGTGAATGTGGTTAAATTTGGATTGCGCATGGAACGGTTTGAAATCTGGCAATTTTAAAATTTTAAAATTTAAAAATCTCAAAAAAATTTTAAAATTTTTTTACCAAATTTTGGATATGGTATTTTTTAATTATTATAACTTAATTCTGAAAATTTCAAAAAAAAATATTGATAATTAAAAAAGTTAGTTTTCAAAGTCCACTGTACCCTTAAGCGTTGATGCGCGCGTTTCGAAATTAAACGTTTTTTTTTTTTTTTTTTTTGTCGTTGTCCGGTCAAAATGGACACACGATTCCGGTTAAGGGTTAAGTACCTTTGCGTATACGACATTGGCGTTAGAAAAAACCGCGCCAATATATGACATCTGTGCCTTTATTTGTTCTTTTGTTATTTAAAATAAAAATTACGTCAATTTGTATAATTTGGTGAGTGCTTTGGCGATTTATATAATTTGGCGAAATTGGTCGACTGGATAACTAAGAGTACATTTAAAACATTGCTTTGAATTTGAAATTATATGTCAGGGTTTCTTGCAATATTTAATCGGGTTTGGCGTGGGTTTTTTTTTACGACAATTTGGCGAAAACCTCGTTTTCGAATACCAGTTACATATGTATATGTATATTTAAATTATTTTCTATTGTCTTTAAAATGAACTAATAATAAATAAAAATAATTAATTAATAACTATAGAACAAAGCAATTTATAACTTTTTTTTGTTTTAAATAAAAAGAAAATAAAGGTAAATGAACCTTTATTAATAAATATATAACAGTAGCCGGGTTACCATGTCAGGCAAAACAACGCCCTTTGGCGCTATTTAGGTAACCCGGTGCGTATATGACATATTTTTCTTTTCGTTTCGTTTTAAAAAAAGAAAGAAGTTAAAGCCATTGATTTTTAAATTTTCAGTTTGAAATGAAAGCTTTGTATTAAATAAAATGATAATGAAATAATAAAAAAAAAAACATTGTTCTTAGCATAGATTCAAGTGAGGCCAAATTAATTTAAAATAATAACCCTTTCTGAAATACGAAAAGAAATATCAGTTATGATTAAAATTTGAGTTGCCATCATTAGAAAAATGTATATAAAATTAGAAAAAAATTAATATTTCGAAAACTAATTCGAATTTAAAAATTCTAATACCAGTTTTGAAATCTGCTAATCAATATTGATTTTTGGTGTTAATTTCATCGCAAAGTATTACATATTTTAGGAGAAATCGCCGTGAAACATAATCAGTTGTTTAATCAGTCGATTCATACTTGCGTTTCATACTTCCGTTACATACTTCCGTTTCATAAAATGCGTTTCATTAGGATTTTTTATATACTAGGGGATCGAACCCGAGCTCCTCGGGTTACAGAGTATAGGTGAAAACCATTCTTTTTTTTTATTGTAATTATATTTTTACATGTAATATATATTTTAGATTGTCCACTAACATCAAAAAGAATTTTTATCTGAAAAATATCAATTAGGCAATCAAATAAAGTTTTAAATTTTATTAAAAGCGATACTTTCACATGTCAGCGCATGCCAGGAGTTATTAGCCCAAGATTTTACGACTTACGGCAGTTTTTCCGATCATTTCAGTGCTTTAAGCACATGGTTCAATCACATGTCTGTTAAATTGTTTTCTTATTTACATTATTTTATTAATTTTTCTATAGAGGAAGTTTTAATTATGTTATGCAACATTAGACGGAAACAAATGCTGAACTTTTTACATTTTTTTTTACGGCAGATTAATCTTTCGTAATCGAGCTACACGGGATAGATAAATTTAAAAATAATTCATGCTTGAAAATCTATATATTTTATGCTATCGTAGGTGGCACAGAAATCGCGATTATTTGTTAATTGTTTAATGGCAACACCTGAATGTGACGCATCTCATTGGTTATTGTGTAATATTTTTAAAAAGGGAATAACAATAAATAAAAAAAGTTTAATTAATAACTATAGAACAAAACAATTTATATAATTAAAAAAAATAAAATAAAAGTAAATAAACAATTTATTAATAAATAAACAACAACATCCGGGCTACCATATCAAGCAAAATAACGACACTTTGGCGCCAGTTAAGTACCCCTGTGCGTATATGACATTGGCGTCAGAAAAAAGTCGCGCCAACGTAGTGCGTATATGACACCTGTGCCGTCTTTTATTCATCTAATTTAAAATACAACAAATAAATAAATAAATGAAGGTACTTTTCCAGTATAGGTACTTGGCGAAATAGAGAAAAGGTCCATGGCGAGAAAAGAAATTTGGCAACGTATTTTCTGGCAACCTATTTCATCAAAATATTTTTTTCGAATAATACTACATAAAAGTTGCTATGATCGCAAAAAGTTCGTACTTTCATATTAGCTGGGCGCAATTATCGCCAATAGCATTTTTTAACTCGCCAGCAGCATTTTTTATTTTTCGAGGTGTAAATTAAAACAATGCTTTGATGTTGAAATTAAATGGTTTATGGTATTCTTTTCTTTTCTTTTTCCTTTTTTAAAGATTTTTTTTTAAGTGAAATTCGTGAATTTGAAATGTTTGTTTTAAATTATAGTTATCCATTTTAAAATGAGTGAAAGTATTTTTGACTGTTCATCTGGCTTTCGCAAACGAACATTTCGCTAACGCCATCAGCAGCTGTATAGCCCCAGATCAAAATACTGCCGCCCCCGTATTTTACAGTAGGCACCACGCAATATGGATGATATTCATTGCCGATACATTGCTTCACAAGGTCACACAAGGTGTTTTAAAAAACTGGAAATAAAATAAAAATTACACATCTTAGAATATTTTCATTTTTATTACAAAAGCCGACTCTAACTGAATGATGATTATTTTTCATTATCAAAATGGTTCAAATGGTTACCTCAAAGTTAGATTCATCGGACCACGAAACATTTGATCAATCCTCTTCCGTAAAATGTTAATGTTCAAACCCACTCCAAACGATTCTTCTTATTGCTTTCTGAAAGCCAAGGCTTCTTCATGGCTTTGTACCCTTTTAACACAGTTTCTGCCAGTCTTCTTCTAGCAGTTCGAGCACTTACAGCCTGTTCAATGTCTTCTGACAGAGCTGCAGCGAGCTCAGAAGAAGTTTTTTTGCAATTTCTAACACACTCTCGTATTAGTTTTCTGTCCTGGCGTTTTGTTGTCACGCGTTTTCTGCCCGTTCTTGTCTTGTTTACGTGGGATTGAGTCTCCTTGAACCTTTTAATAAAAGATTGCATTGTACATTGGGGACATTTCACGAAGTTGCTTATCTCTACTTGAGATTTGCTTTGTTCATGCAAGGCCTGAATTCTCTCACATTTTTCAGTAGACATCTCCTTTTTTCAGGCATTTTAGACTTAAATGATGTAAAATTCGACAATAGATCACACTCAGAAGTTTGCAGTGCGAATGTAAAATAAAGCTGGCAAAGCATTCGAAGTATTTTTTCAAAAGATTACATTTCCTTTGCTTTAGTCGTCAGTCGTTCCAAAGGGATTATCTGTATTTTGATTGACGTTTGACAACACCGCTTACACCTTTATATAAAGGGTTTGTTATTGTTTCTAATATTTTTTACATCAAGTGTTTTGTAGGGGTGCCTAATACTTTTGGCCAAGCTGTATATCCTGCTAGCTATGTTAAAATAATTAACATTTTTCATCCTGAAAACATATCCTGCGGGGCTAGTTTCTAGATCTAGGGCTTTGACGAGATAAATAACACTATATTATTGATGAAAAGCAATGTAAAGTAATACTGTCTCTATTGCGCACTCTTTGTAGAGTTCCCGGATGTAATCTTCAAGTGTTTATTTCCCATCGTTCTATCGACAACGTGTCTCACACCTTTATTTTATTCTCGCATTTGGCGTCAAGCACACAAGTCGGATGTATGTGTTCAATAAATAAATAAATTAAGTAGATACGAAATAAAATCACAGGACTTCACATTACGGAAAAATCAATCGAGTCAAAGTAAATTATTAATTAAAATCTACGAATACGTAAAAGCATTCAGTTCGACTTACAAGCAATGTCAAGTTAAAAAAAATAGAAATCTAAAAAGCATGCGCAACTGAGAATGCCCCCTGGTAGTTATTACGTAACGGAAGAAACAAAGTGACTTAAATTAAGATGTTTGAAAAATGAAATGTCTTAAATTAAGACGTTTTCTGATCTTTTTGACATTTTTCACAGTTCGCTTATACTATGATCATAGTAAGACACTTACGTGTCTTAAGTAAGACATCTATAACGTCTTAGTTCTCAGATTAAGACACTTAATTGTCAGAAATTCTTTTTAAGTCACACATGTGTCTGAATTTAACACGCATCTATTTGCAGTGTTCATATTAATCATTCAATATTAATTAATAATGCGTCATTTCTGCTTATTTTTTTCTGCATATCTTCTGTTCTTTTAGGAAGGTAGTTTAAAGATATAGGAGTAATCTTTCGTATTTGAGTCACCCGCCAATTGGCGTTCTTTTCTATATTGTCTGAAGTTTCATTTATGTTTGAATTTGAAGACTCTGGATGGCGAACCCGATTACAGGAGATTGCACGGAATTTGTAATTAGCGATTACAATATTTATAATTTTTTACTATGAAGTAAACGAACAAAGTTGAGTATTATATATTTTTCATCTTCTGTTATTGTAGCATCACCTAAAAAGCAGTACTCGCAATGTACGGCAAAAAAGTTTGTAATGCCAATGCATAGAACAATATTTGTCAATTTATTAGTTAGCCTATATAAGAAAAATTAAATAAAATTCTGATTTCATAAAGTCTCAATCTTTTTAAAGCAATTTTGGCTGATGCACAGTCTATCTGCTAAATTTAGGTTATAATGCTCATTAGAAAAATGCATAGAAAACCTTCACTACAAAAATTCATCAAAAAGATCATTGCGAAAAATTTCGCATAACTAACTCTATTTATCACTGTCCGTCCTATTTAACTTATGGAGTTTTATAGGTAAAAGATGGGTAATTATGTCAATAGCAATTTGACAGAATTTAATGCAACGTAGTTTGACGCATAATTAACTTCGTTTTGTGACTAACTCTGTTACATTTTTAACCACATTGATGCAAATACTACTAATGTTTGATGTCAAACTTGGCTATAGACCCTATTAGAGCAGATTAGGAAGATTTTATTGAATGCAAATTGGAGGTTTATTTTTCTATCAGAATCAGTCATCGAGGTTGTTTTCCAGGTTAACGGTTACATGATTGCAACTGGTCTACAAAATGAAAAGGTATTGAAAATGAAGTTCTGTTTAGTTTTATTCAAACAATTCAGTTTTAAAAATCTACGTTTTTTATCCTTCCTTTCCCTTTTAAATATGGGAGTTAAACACTGTTCGCTGTGTGGAAATAATTCATTACACTTTTGACTGTACTGACTCTTTTGGAATACAAAGATAGAAAACTGTAGTAGACTAACCAGGAGAAGACGTATATTGCGAAATATGACATAATATAGAGTGAGGTTGTATTCATGCTCCTAGAATCACACATAACGTAAGCCTGATAAGTCCGGAGTTTAAGAACTAAGAAACGTTAAGGAATCACCCGAAAATTATTTCAATTCAAATGTCATTCTGTGCAATCATTGCTCTCTATTTTAATTAGAGACTATTTTAATTCCTGTTGTCATAACTGCCTCATTTCCCTACCAAACTCTAATATAAATGATCATCTAAAAGAGTTGCTTCTTAATATCCAGATTTTGTACAACGCATAAGATAATACAACAGCGCAATGGCGTTCGCATCATTTTCAGCAATGTGGAAGGCCATTCCAGGTGAAAGTCCATGTTGCTTTTAAAATACAAAGTCAAATTCACGATTTCGTTTGACTCAAGTTTCGTTTGAAAAACAGACCAGCGCAGCGAGCGTAGCCTGCTAATAAAAATATAAAAATTAATAGTCTTATAAAAAATTTTTGGATAAACTCGCCACTTTGAATCGAAGAATTATTTTAAGCGGTATTTAATGCTGAAGTGGGTCAAAATAGTTCCGTAAAAATATTTTATAGGATTAAAAACCATGCATAGGAATTTAACCATCTTTCGCAGTCACATACTTGATAAGCTTGAGGTGTGCAGTGTGAAACAATCTTCTGAATTTCACTAATTTTTGGAAGTTTTTTTTTTTTTTTACTTGCATATGAAATTTCATTATTTGAATAGAGATTTATTTCATATTTTGAAAATGTATTTACACGTAAATATTAAAAAGAGAGAGAGAGAGAGGGAGAAAGAAAAAAAAAAAAAAAAAAAAAAGCAATTTAACCCTTTTATTCCCATGGTAGAATACGATCTAGAAATTACGTAGTTCAGAGAATCTGAATTTACACCAGAAATTTTCAATGATAAATTCCACTTTATTTAAATATGCACTGGTCTGTTATTAAATAAACCAAATATTGCTATTTTAATTTTCTGGTATGAATTTTGAATATCCGAATTAAAAAATCCACTAACATCCTGATGCCATTTGGACTCACTGGGAGTGAAAGGGTTAACAAATTACAACGACCATTTGGAAAATGATTTTTTCAAAGACTAAAATTTAAGACATAAAAAATCGCACGGAGTTGATCATATATTACGTACGCCATGAATTAAACATTTATAACATTCCTGGACCCATCATGAACAAATTTTAAAAGAAATTTCAGTTTTACAATTTTCGGTACTGTAAATTTTTAAACTTCTACGGAGCTGGTCATACATTACGTACGCCATGGATTAAACATTAATATTCCTGGACCAATTTTAAACGAAATTTCATTCTTAAACTTCTAAACATCCCACAATATTACTTTTTACACCGTCGTATAGAGAAAAAAAATATATACTTTTAAATGCAATTTGTTTGAAAGCTGTATCTCAATTTGTTTCTGAGTTAAAATTTTTTTTTGTAGTTTTTATTACTTTTTTGTCATAGTGGCAACAGAAGTATCCATCTCTGTTGAAAGTAAAGGGAAAATACAGATTACTGTATAGACCAATCAGAAAACGAATAAAATGCGGATTCAACCAATAAAACGCTTCAGATATTTTTTTGATTTCCTACCCTGACAGAGGACAATAACCATTTTTCCAAATGGTTGATAATTAAATTATTATATGTTAAAATCCTTAACTATGGAAAATTACGTCATATTTAAAAATTCCAAATAATAATATTGCCAAACAATTTCAATTTAAAATTGGATTAAACGAGAGATTTATTTCATATTTCGAAAAGTCATTTTTTTAAGACATTTTTGCCAAATTTTAAAATATCTCAAATAACAATATTTCCTTTCAATTAAGAAAAACGTGATTATTAAAATGAGGAAGAAAACTTCGAAGAAAATTAAGTCATATTTAAAACGATTAATTTAAAACATTTTATTTGAAACAATTTTCTTAGACTATTGATATAGAATTTTGGGAGGAAGCGACATTATTTACTTAGCTATTCATACAAGCTGATTTTCAAATATTTAATTGTTCTTATTTAATCAATCATGGAAACAGTCGTTAGCTGTCGCGACAGCACACTGTAAAGAAAAAAAAGGACTAAAATACGGAAATACTACTGGCAATCTAGACGCCAGTACTATTTCTGTATTTTAACGGAACTTTTTCCCGGGAAATTACAGAAAATTTTCCGTTAAATTCCAAAAAAACGGAAAATGTTCTGTAATTTACCGGGAAAAAGTTCCGTTAAAATACGGAAATAGTACTGGCGTCTAGATTGCCAGTAGTATTTCTGTATCTTAGTCCGTTTTATTTATTATTTTTTTTTTACAGTGCAGTTTATTCGACTTAAGAATAAATAATAAAATTTCTGCCTTAAGAATAATTAAGACCCAAGTCAAAGGGAAATTAATGGAAATCCCATTACAGAAGATCGCCACTGCTTGTTTAATTGTGTCTTCAGTAATCTTCCGCAATATTTTTAAAACAGAGAAAATTTTCGTGTTTTTAAAGCCTGCAAGTTTTGAACAGGGATAGAGAGAGTAGCTCGTAGGGAGCAGAGCCCCTTACTCCTGGTCAGGGGGGGGGGGGATGCTTTTCATACTAATCATTAAACATCTTTCTTTTTTAATTCTTTAAGATTTGCTCAGTGCAATTTTGAAAAGAAATGCACTACTTTAAACAAGACTACTCTTTGTCTCCCATTACAATATGTTTCTTTAAAACGTGAATGACGAAGTGGACGTAAAAAAAAAAAAAAAAAAACACAATAAAACGAGAAGAAATGTCCAAAACCATTTGCAATACCACTCGTCAAACGTGGATCGATTGTTATGACTTTCAGAATTGGCAAGACAAAAAAATCCAGCTTCACATTTGGCTGTATTATATTGCGTTCATTGAAGAAAGGCGCATTTGAATCAGTAATTCCATAAATATTTGCTCGGTGGTGCATAGATCCCCTGTACTGTGTTTTGTCTTATCGTATTCCTAAGTTGACTCATGACTGACGGTGTCTATGCCCTTCATTATTCTGTCTCTCCATTGACAGTCAATAACATCTGATCAAATTCTCCATGAAAAAAAAATCTAAAAAAAAAAAAAAAAAATAATAATAATACCATATTTCTCTAATTCTGCGACACACCTCTTTTCACTTATAAACAAGTTCAAGAAAGCTGCGCTGTTATATTGCTGTTTAACCCTTTAAAGCTGTTCTTAACTGCTCTGCTCAACAAGCGCAAAACGTTTTGACGCATTTACAAATTCATTTTCTAACGGAAAGGTATAAAATTGGAAAGCCTGGTCATGGAAGCGATTTGGAACTGAACTGTTTTTTGCATTTTTTGATCAATCAATTACCTATTGAGCTATAAGCCATTTTGATCATGTGATAAACAGGTTTTTCGCCCGCTCTTGAGTGCTGTTTCTGCCTTTGCGCGGAAATTCGGTTCAAAACGCCCACTTTGACACTATTTTCTGAATGATCTATTGCGTTTGCAAAAAAATGGAAAAAAAAAACCAGCTCAATTACATAGTTTCTGAACAGCAACACCAGCTAGTTTCGAAAAAAAAATAATTTAAAACTTATGTCAGAAATTTGCCTTTTTCGATTTGAGAACAGGATCGCTTAATATTTGGAAAAACCGTCAAAAAAGTACCTAATGTTTTTATTACACAAATTGAATAATAAAGGTTTCTAAATAAAATATGCATTTAGTTTTCTTTTAAGACGTAAAAAAAAAAAAAAAAAAAGATGTTTTAGAACAAATTCACATTTGTAGAAAAGCCAATATGCGAGAATTCTGTGTCTTAATATTTCCTGTACACCATATAAATTTCTGCGAATAAGACCTTTATTTTTTACATCTTAGATCTTTATTTATCATCATCACACACATTTTTACAAATAATATGTGAAATATATATTAATTTGATATATATATTAAATTTTGATTATTAATAATTTTTTTGAGTGTGATATATTTCGAAACATGCAATATAAAGTCCAATCAGCCATATAATCAAACCAAAATGTAAATATTCAAAGACTTCACACGGAAATGCCAATTAAATTTTTCTGGTTTGAGAAGTTTTTTCCAACAATGAAATGTCCGACCCGGAAATATGACGGACACGAGAAATAACAAACAGCCCGTGATAGTGACGGGAGCGAGAATTAAGGATTAAACCTTCTCAGCGCCGTTTATCCGTTCACTAAGCTGTAGGTTTCACTGCAATCGAAACATTATTTAAATTACTATAATTCTACAGGTATAAAGTAGTTTTAAAACACTGAGTAATGATTAATACTTTTAAGGTTTTGTGTTTACATACGTAATTAAGTTTTTTATATCATGTTGAAAAAATACACATTTTTTTTAGCATTTTTAGAAAATTTGAGAAAACAACATTACAATTTTGTCCTTTTGCGGGGCAGTCATGGAGTTAAAAGTCAGAAAATGCAAAAAATTTCCGCAACACCCTGTATATTAAAGAGTCACAGGACCTTTGAGTTTGTCAAAAACATCGTCTTTTTCAAAGTGGCAAAACACAAACAATATGCAATTAAGATCTTTTTCCCCGTTCCTACCAACAGTATATATCCTTAACTACATTATCCAGAAAAATAAATGTTGTATGTACAAAATTTAAATTAAAATTTAAAATTTAAAAATTCATCTTACTCATGCGTGATTAAGTACTGCACGCATGATAAAACTCTAGATTATGCATATAGAAAACAATTTTTCAACAAAATAGAATCATAACACACCTACTTCTAAACTTAAAACTAAAATATACACAAAAAGTTTTGTTTAAAGTGTAACTTTAGCACAAATTATAAAAAAGTTCAGAAATCTCAAAAAAAAAAAAAAAATTCAAGTTTTTCAAATGCAAAAAAATAAATAACCAATATATGTGATTTTTTTTTTTTGTTTTAGCCTGTAGACTATAAAGAAACGCATATTTCGCTAATTATTAGGTAGCTTTCATTACAAAAAGCTACCTATTGCAGCCGTTCGGAAGAAAGCGATTTCAAAAAATTTTGGTATATTTTCATCGATCATGACCCCCAGACCCCGAAACCACCCTCCGTTCAAAAATTGATATATATATATATATATATATATATCCATTATATATATATATATATATATATATATATATATATATATATATCTGACCTTTGTCATACTGTAACTCTAGAATTTATGAACCGATTTGGATGTAATTCGGTGTGTACATAGTACATACCAATGTCTCGACCGAGTTCGTTGGCCAGCTTCATCCGCCATTTTTTTCAAAATGGCGGCAATTTAAATTTTTTTTTTTTAATTTTAAATTTGAAATGTAGTACCAAAGAATTGAAAATGGAAAAATACGTTTTTCTTATGTATTTGACCTTTATACAAAGATTCCGGATCAGTTTTTGTTTCGTCTATATCTTAAAAAATGGCTGAGTTATAGCATTTTAGGTAGCTTTCTTTACAAAAAAGCTACCTATTGCAGCCGTTCGGAGGAAAGCGATTTCAAAAAATTTTGGTATATTTTCATCGATCATGACCCCCAGACCCCGAAACCACACTCCGTTCAAAATTTATATATATATATATATATATATATATATATTTATCAATATATATATATATATCTGACCTATGTCATACTGTAACTCTCGTATTTATGAACCGATTTGGATGTAATTCAGTGTGTACATAGTACATACCAATGTCTCGAGACCGAGTTCGTTGGCCAGCTTCATCCGCCATTTTGTTTCAAAATGGCGGCCATTTAAATTTTTTTTAAAAATTTAAAATTTGAAATGTGGTACCAAAAAATTGAAAATGGAAAAATATTTTTTTCTTATGTATTTGACCTTTATACAAAGACTCCGTATCAGTTTTTGTTTCGTCTATATCTTAAAAAATGGCTGAGTTATAGCATTTTAAATTTCTAGCGAAGCTGACACTTTGAAACGTCCTGAATTTTGTCACGCCATAAAAGGCGTATTTATGAACCGATTTGGATGTAACTTCGTTTATACATAGTACAGACCAATGTTTCGACCGAGTTCGTTGGCCAGCTTCATCCGCCATTTTGTTTAAAAATGGCGGCCATTTAAAATTTTAAGAAAAATTTAAATTGGAAATGTGGTACCAAGAAATTGAAAATTGAAAAAATATTTTTTTCTTATGTGTTTGACCTTGATAAAAAGATTCGGGAGCAGTTTTTGTTTCGTTTATATCTTAAAAAATGGCTGAGTTATAGCATTTTGAATTTCTAGCGTGGCTGACATTTTGAAACGCCCTGATTTTTGCCACGTGATAACAGACGTATTTATGAACCGATTTGGATGTACCTTGGTGTGTACGTAGTACATGCAAATAACTCAACCGAGTTCGTTGACCAGCTTCATCCGCCATCTTGTTTCAAAATGGCGGTCATTTAAAAAAATTAAAAAAAATTTAAATTTAAAATGAGATGCTAAAAATTTGGAAAATGAAAAAGATTTTTTCGTATGTGTTTGACCTTAATACAAAGATTCCGGAACAGGTTTTGTTTCGTCTATATCTAAAAAAATGGCTGAGTTATAATATTTTGAATTTCTATTGTGGCTGACATTTTAAAACGACCTGATTTTTGTCTTTCGATAACAGGCGTATTTATGAACCGATTTGGATATTACTTGGTCTGTACATAGTGCATACCAATATCTCGACCGAGTTCGTTGGCCAGCTTCATTCGCCATCTTGTTTCTAAAAGGTTGCGATTTTTTTTAAATGTATTTTAAAATTTAAAATGAGTTATTAAAAAATTGGAAAATGAAAAAGATTTTTTTTTATGTGTTTGGCCTTGATACAAAGATCCGGAGCAGTTTTTGTTTCTGAATATTTGTTCTTTTGTTTATATCTTAAAAAGTGGTTGAATTATAGCACTTTGAATTTCTATCATGGCTAACATTTTGAAACGATCTTGTATTTGTCACGCGATACCACACGTATTCGCCTATTTCGATGGAAGAAGGCATGTGGATAGTATACATCAATATCTCGACCAAGTTCGCTGGCCAGCTTCATCAGCCATCTTGTTTCAAAATGGCGGCCATTAAATTAAAAAAAAAAATTATATTTAAAGTGAGGTGCAAAAAAATTAGAAATTGAAAAAGGTTTCTTTCTTAAGTATTTGACCTTGATATAAGGATTCAGGAGCATTTTTTGTTTGCCTTTATCTTAAAAAATGGCTCAGATATAGTAGTTTCAATTCCTAACGTGGGTGACATTTTGAAAAATCTGATTTTTTGCCTGCGACAGCACTCGTATATATCAACCGATTCCGATGTGAGTGAGCATGTGCACAGCAATTACTAAGGTCTCGACCAAGTTCACTGGTTAGCCTCATCCACCATGTTGTCTTAAAATGGCAGGCACTTTAAGAAATCGCCAAATTTGGCAGCCAAATATAAGTTACTTTAATTAAAAGCAGCTTGGATAAAGCTGACTAATTTCGCGAAATTCTCATTCATAATGATTTAGTATTGATAAAAATTGGTATTGAATCTCCTACATTCGGTTTCCACTAAATTGAGCTTCGTGTGTTTGAATAATATAAGTTGGCTTTTTTAAAATAAGGAATATGAAAGCTACCTCTTCCTCCCGGCACTGGCCGGAAGGACTTTTGAATTTCTAGCGTGGCTGACATTTTGAAACGTCCTGAATTTTGTCACGCGATAAAAGGCGTATTTATGAACCGATTTGGATGTAACTTCGTTTGTACATAGTAAATACCAATTTCTCGACCGAGTTCGTTGGCCAGCTTCATCCGCCATCTTGTTTAAAAATGGCAGCCATTTAAATTTTTAAGAAAAATTTAAATTTGAAATGTGGTACCAAAAAATTGAAAATTGAAAAAATATTTTTTCTTGTGTATTTGACCTTGATACAAAGATTCGGGAGCAGTTTTTGTTTCGTCTATATCTTAAAAAATGGCTGAGGTATAGCATTTCGAATTTCTATTGTGGCTGACATTTTAAAACGACCTGATTTTTCTCACGCGATAACAAGCGTATTTATGAACCGATTTGGATGTTACTTGGTCTGTACATAGTACATACCAATGTCTCGATCGAGTTCGTTGGCCAGCTTCATTCGCCATCTTGTTTCAAAAGGGTTGCCAATTAAATTTAAAATTTAAAATGAGGTATTAAGAAATTGGAAAATGAAAAAGATTTTTTTTATGTGTTTGGCCTTGATACAAAGATTCCGGAGCAGATTTTGTTTCTGAAAATTTGTTCTTTTGTTTATATTTAAAAAAAATGGTTGAATTATAGCACTTTGAATTTCTAGTATGGCTAACATTTTGAAACGATCTTGTATTTGTCACGCGATAACACACGTATTCGCCTATTTCCATGTAAGAAGGCATGTGGATAGTATACATCAACATCTCAGCCAATATAAGTTACTTTAAATAAAAGCAGCTTGGATAAAACTGACTAATTTCGCGAAATTCTCATTCATAATGATTTAGTATTGATAAAAATTAGTATTGAATCTCCTATATTCGGTTTCCACTAAATTGAGCTTCGTGTGTTTGAATAATATAAGTTGGCTTTTTTAAAATAAGGAATTTGAAAGCTACCTCTTCCTCCCGGCACTGGCCTGAAGGATTTTTTTTTAAGCTGTAGCTTACACAGTTTAAAAGTAACAGTGCTTGCAAACTCCAAAGTTACTAATCTGAGAAAACGCTTTTTAAATTTTCAGTATCTACTGACCATTATACTCACCGTCTATAAATGATTATTTTTCAAGAAATGATGGAGATTTTTTAAGATGGTTTTTTGCGTATTGTTGAGAAATTTTAAAAAATTCAAAATAAAGCAAAAACCGAAAACCGATTTTTTGAAAGTTTAAAGGTCCTGAGCCCCCTTAATAGGAATGTGGTGTAGTATAATAATGAAATAAGTGCAATTAATCAAATACTAATACATGTTATTTTTCCATAAAAACAATTGTGTCCATAGGATATGACAAAATATATCCGTGGAGTTGCTCAGCCGCAGTTATTTAGCCCTTATTGTGTCTATAAAATTGATTTAATACATATATATATATATATATATATATATATATATTTATGATTAATGTTTTTTTCGTACTTTTTGAAATTAATTTGAAATTAAATATTTGATTTAATTTTTTTCTATGATAGACAGTTTTTTTAAAATTATAGTACATTTTAAAATTAATATTAAATTAGAAATCTAATTAATTTTTTTCCATGATAAATAAACTTTTTGAAATTAATCTCAAATTAAATTTCAAAGGGAACTATTGCGTTCTTATACTTTTATTTCATAAATAATTAATGTCATAATAACCTGAGTAATAATAGCTCAATAGACGGAAGCAGATGATCAAGACTGTAGTTGAAAAAAGAGGCCTGTTCGTCCTTTAAATGTAGCAATAAGTTGCAAGTTTGGTGATAAGTGTAAGTATAGTGATAAGGTAAATGTAGCTACAAGTGGTGAATAGTTGCAAGTTTGGACTAAATAAATTAAATGATTTTTTTAATTTAGTACATTTTAAGAATAATTTCAAATTAAATATATTATTTCTTTTTTTTTTTCATGATAGATATATATTTTTAAATTTTATTACATTTTAAATATAATATTAAATTAGAAATGTAATTTAATTTTTTTTCCATGATAAATGAACTTTTGGAAATTTAATACTTTTTGAAATTAACCCCAAATTAAATTTCAATGGTTAACATTGTGTTTTTATACTTTTATTTCATAAATAACTAATGTTACAATAACCTGAATAATAACGGATCAATAGACGGAAGCAGATGATGAAGATTTCAATGGAAAAAAGACGCCTGTTAGTAATTTAAATGTAGCGATAAATTGCAAATTTGGTATGTGTAACAATGTTTAGTTTTCATAAAATTACTGGGAAATAATCTCTAGAATGTAAATATCCCACCATCGAATCCGTGATCTAACGAAAAACAGAGAAGGTTTATATATAGCAAAAATAAGTAGAACAGCATGTAATATGAATTGAAACAAAGTTAGCTAACGTTTAGTATATTATAAATAATTTACGAAAGAAGCATCATGTACGTGGAACACTGTCCTTACGGACATGACATTTAAATATTGGAAAATGCATCATTAATCAATAAACTTTTTACACTCGCAAGATAAGTTCAAAGAAATTTATAAATACTTTTTATACCCTTAATTTTAAAGAATTTTTTATTTAAAAATTTAAAGCTGAAAGAATCATGAAAAATGACCCATACAATCTACAACCTGTAAAAATTTCTGTACAAATAATTATTAACTAAAACTATTAAATAGTCGGAGAGATATGTTGCACACAGCTTACAAAAACAACGTTATCAGATAAAACACTTTAAAGAAACGTTTTTAGTCATTGTTTACAGAAACCACATAATAATTTTAGTTAAAATTAGCGTGATTATAAGACTTAATATTAAAGGTCTGCACGGGCCGGAATTTCCAGGCCCGGGCCCGGCCCGACCCGGTGTAAAAAGTGAAAGTTCGGCCCGAGCCCGGCCCGGCCCATTTGAATTTTTACAGTTCCGGGCCGGCCCGTGCAAAAATCCGTGAAAACAGGCCCGGCCCGGTCCGACTCAATTTATACAAGAAAAATCCGTTTTTTTTCTCGACATACAATTAAGAATCCTTTAATGAATACTACATGCATATTTATGGGAACATTTTACGGTATATTTTAGATTACTATGTGATCGCAAAACAGAAAAAACACAATAGTAAACATTAATGATTACTTACAGTGTTTTAGTCATCGTCTCTACAGACATTTTAAAATTCAAATAAAGATTCATTAAACGATTAATTTAGTTCAGAATAAAGGATTAAAAACATGATAACTTTTGAATATGTATAATAAAAAGTAGATTTGTGAAAATATTTCTCTCATTTTTAAGGCTTTTCTCAAATCCAAAGGAGCTACGTTTCGACACATTTATGAATTCATTTCTTTTCTGAAACACTTAAGATTGGCAGATATTCTTATTCAGAAACTATGTAAATGCTATTTTTTCCTCATATCTTTCTGAAAACACTGCCAAAGTTGGCGTTTTGAATCGAATTTCCGGAAGCGATAGCACAGGAAAGGAGAAAAACGTACAGTCACGTGACAAGAATCTATGCTATCTCTGTAAGTAATTTATCAAATATGGAGAAAGCTATTCGTTTCTAAATGCCTTTATTAGTCAGGCCTGGCCTGTCAATTTTATGCCTTTATAGTTAAAAATGAGTCAGAAAATGTGTCTGAAAGTTTCGCATTGTTGAGCAGTAAATATGAGAACCACCTTAAGGTATATATCCAAAGATACTGTTAACAGAAGTTCATTATCACTATTAATACTTTTACAAAACATAATGCCTGTCCTACACATCCTGAGATCGATTAAAACCAGTTCCGTCCCGGTACGAGTCTGCTGAAAACAATTAAACCCGGATTCAGACATCTGGTAACTGTACGATGCCGATGTCTACGATAGATATGTTACAATACTGTATCGATGTTGTTAAACTCGCATCGACTCGTGACGCACATTTATAGTTCTCGAGAAAAATCATGTTCATTGAAAATGGCTCGTATTTTATCTGCTCCGCTTGAATTCTTATATCGGGCCGATAGGCCCGATTAATCTTTTTATCGGCCGGGCCCTTCTGGCCCGTTCAATTTTTTTGCAGGCCCGGCCCGCGGGCCGGGCCGGGTACGGGCCTCGGGCCAAGCCCGGGCCCGTGCAGACCTCTAATTCATATACCTCTGTTTAATGTTGAGAAACTATTGCTGTTTCATAAACATATATTAAATAAAAACGAATTTTCTGTCTGAGTTCTGTCCGAATTTTCTGTCTGAGAAAAAATTGTGAGTCTTTAATTACCTGTTACCCATGTCGCCTGAATTCATTTCGGGCTACGCACATTTACACAATTTGTGGTTATTTAAATTTCGAATGCACATTTCATTATATAATTCTCTAGTTTTTATTATTACTATTATTATTATTATAATTATGTTTGCGAGGGGAGAAAGCGACCCAAGCAAGGGGTTAAGTTGACGCCTTATTAGCAAAAATAAGAGAATTCCCCCACCCCCCTTCAAATTAAAGGAAAATATTACGAATAATAAAGAGCAGATTTGATCTTGTTTATCTGCGGCTATAAAAATTAACATATCCAGGGGTCTGTCCAGACTTTTCTCTCGGGGTCCTTTTTTGTGAAATTGTGAACAGTATTTTTACATTTGTGAAAAATCTAGTCCTAATTTTGTGAATTTGAAATGTTCGTTATGTTCAGGTTCTTTTTTATATAGTTTTAAAAAGATATATGTATGTAAAATACATATGTTTTCTTCTTATATGTAAAAATGACAGGTCACATTTTACTTTTAAATGATTAAATTTGTGAAAGGTATAGTTTATATACATACATACATACACATTGGTACAACAATCCATGTAGGATTTTGACCTCCCTCAATATACCTCTCCAGACCTTCCGATCTCTGGCCTTTACTTTATAATGTATAATTTGGTTTTGTGCAAGATCTTTCTCTACCTCTTCTGTCCATTTCTTCCTGGTTCTACCATACTTCTTTTCCCAATTAAATTACCACTATAAATCTTCTTTGTGCTTCTCTCATCCCTCATTCTGATTAGATGGCCTAACCACTGCATTCTTCTTATTTTTATAGTATTTATTATATCTTTTTCATTATATAACTGTTCTATCTCCATGTTTGTCCTTATACGCCATGTATTGTGAAAGGCAATAGTTTAGAGCTGGAAAATTTTTGTAAAAGGCCTATTTTTAAAGCAAAGAATTTTGTGAAGTGTCCTTTTTTAAAGTGAAAAGTTTTGTGAAGGGTCTTTTTTTAAAGTGAAAAGTTTTGTGAAGGGTCCTGTTTTGAGAAGAAAAATTTTGTGAAGGATCCTTTTTTAAGGTGGAAAGTTTTGTGAAGCGAAGATACCCCAAAGAAAAAAAAAAAGTGGTGTGTGTGTGTGTGTGTGTGTGGGAGGGGGGGGGGGGATTTCGAGAAAAAAAGATTCCTCTAAAAGTTTTTCTTTGTATATTTACCCGAATTATAGGATGACCAGAAGACAACAAGACAAACCGAAGTTAAACAATTTTAAACTATGCTAGAAAGTGTTAAAAGCAAAATAATAATAATATGAACATTTTTTTTCTGCTTCTAAACGTATGAGCTTAATGTGAATAAAAATATATATATATATATATAATCTTATATAAATAACTACAGTTATTTAATTAATAAATGAATAATTTAGAAATACAGTGGAACATCTTTTATCCGAAACCTCTTTTAACCGAAACTCTCGGTTAACCGAAATCCATTTTTAAAGCTTCCCCCCCCCCCTTTCTTTTTTACTATCACATTCCCTGTGTGGAAAATACATTTTGAAAGCTTTTTTTTTTAACTATCATTTTCCTTGTGTGCTAGCGGTCCTTTCCGAAATACGAGTAAATATAAATATTTTCGATCCCTTTTCTTAGAGTTCCTTTGAATTTAACTTGAGTTCCCGTAAGCTGCGGAATGGAACGAAGAAAACGAACAAATTAGTAATTCTGAAGCTTTTAAATGTTTTGCAAAAGGTTTGCCATGACTGGAGCAGCAGAAAGACTGTGATACTGGTGAACTAATAACATTAAAAAACTCCGTGATAGAGCTTCAAAGCAAAGGTAATCGAAACTGCGAAAAAACGATACATTTCTTAAAACATTTCGATATATGTAAAAGGTACTGTTTTCAAAATTAAAATTCAGGTATTTTTTTCTTGTTTCCATTTTGCTATTGCTTATTTTTCTTAAGCACTTGTTATCATAATAATAAATATTGCATATATTTCTCCGTAATCTTAAAATTGACGCTTTCTCGATTATCCGAAAATTTCGATTTTCCGAAATATGGTCGGTCCCAATTACTTTGGTTAATCGAGGTTCTACTGTAGTATTTATATAGTCCCGTAAAATAAATATATAAAAATTCTTTAATTTTAAAGAATAAAGGTAACAGATATACTTCAAAAAATAGAAGGGAAAAAAGTAGAGAATATTTTTCTAATCTGGCCATTAGTAATACTGTGTAATATGTGAAACCATTTTTCTAAAGTGTTTTGCACAATCTTATAATTCATAAAAAATAGCTACCATTTTTTTTTTCTTTAGTTCTAGAGTTGTAGTTTTAAAAATCTTCATTCAGATCATAATCATTTTTAACTAATGAAAAAATAATGAAACACTATAGGAAAGTAAAAATTGTTTTATTACTCTGTGCCATAAAAAAACTCTAACCTAATAAGAAAGGGTGAAAAAAATGGGATGACAAACTTTTTTTGTATGTAGTTATTGATATTTCTATAAAAAAACCAGTTTGTTTTCTATTATTTCAACTTAATTCAATTTTTCCGCATTCTCCTTTCTTTAGTGCATAGCTTCAACTATATTTTGCGGATTTTCACAGTTAGTTCTAACTTTAGTTTCACTGCATGTTAGATCACATTAATTTGTTTACATTAATTAAAGAATAATTTGGTATTTTGAATCTACCATTAGCTGTATTAAAAAAAAAAAAAATCTCAGTTGGTATACAGAAATATGTATGAAAGTTCAATACGAACTTATAGTTACCCACGATTTCAAAAATCTTTCGCTTCATTTCAAAATCCATTAGGAGAAGAATCAATCACGAACATAAGAAGATCTCAGTTGGTATACAGAAATATATATGAAAGATCTATACAAACTTGTAGTTACCCAAGATTTCAAAAATCTTTCGCTTCATTTCAAAATGCATTAAGAGAAGAATCAACCACAAACTTGAGAAGATCAGTAGGACCAAGGATCAGTCGAAACATTTCTATCAATATCAGAAACCAACTGTGAAGTTTACATCGTTCTAAATTGTTCAAATTTTAAAGATAAAGATAAGTGTTTTCAATTGTGGACAGAGAGGAAATTAACCTTATGTTTTTTGTTATCCTGTCTATTTCGGCACTTTTTTTTTTAATCTGCAGATATTGATAATCAATTTTAAATAATTTATCCCTACTATTGAATGAAATTAAACGACCCAATTCAAATATTTATAGTTATAATATGGTAAATGCACCTATAGTGGGCCACGTAACAGTTTTGGAGTGCTAATTTTTAAAGTTTAAAAACAAGCCCGAAATGCATTTCTTGTAAACGACTGGAAAGAAGTTTGATTGACTAACAGCCTTAAATGGTAACTTTCCATAAACTGTTTGGAATAATTGCTTTTTTTCTGCTGGTACATTTGTTTATTTTTAAGAGTGTCGTCAAAAGCAGATTTATTGGCAAATTATTAGAGATTTCATTAGGAGATAAGTTTTTATTTAAAACATTATTTCTTTAATATTATGTTTTATCTTAAATTACTAGGAGGCTCTGCCCCCTACGGGCTACTCTCACCAACCCCCGTTCAGACACTGCAAACTCTAAAAGCAGGCTAATTTGATTGGCTTTAAAAAAAAATTTCGGAAGGCTGAATTATAATTAAAAAAAAAACAATGGCGATCCCCCTGTTAACGGTCTGTTTTCGTCTTTGATTAAATCAAATCTGTGAAAAATGTCAAAATAAACAAATATAAAATTAATTAAGTTAACAGAGTCTTTGTCTCCCGGTATTTTTTAACAACGCTATAAGAAAGTTCTTTTAAATAAGACATTTTAAATGAATCGTTTTAAATCTGACGTAATTTTCACCAAAGTTTTCTTTTTCCTTTTTATTATTCACATGAAAATACTTTTGTTGATAGAAAGAAAATATTATTTGGCTGTCTTAGAATTCACAACAATAGTTTAAAAGATTATCTCAAAATATGAAATAAATATCTCGGGCAAATATGTTTTTAAATTTAAACTGTTTGGCAATATTATTGTTTGGCCATTTTAAATCTGACATAATTTCCTCATTTAAGTTTTTTTATGCATATTAATTAATTTATTATTTTACAGTTTTTCTTTCTCTTTTAAAATCCACGTATATATATAGTTTTTATGATGTAATTTTCAATATTTTCCTGCCTTTAATACGTAATCATTTAATTCTAATTTTAAAGTTTTTTTTCTGTTTATAATAGTCTCGTGTAAAAAAATGTTTAATTTGAAGGTAATATTATTCTTTGTGCTGTTTTAAAAATTGGCAACAATTTAAAATAATACCCTTTTGTAAAGGATGTAAAAAATATTTCTCGAAATGCTGAAATTTTGAATATAAAATGGAAATAAATCCTCAAAAGATGAATCAAATTAAAAAAAAAAGTAAATGCAGTCTGCATACCGGGAACTTCTAATGTATAAAATGATCTAAACATGATTGAATTTCTATGTATAGTTTTTGCTCCTATAAAACTTTTTTTAAAGAATAATTTTGACCAACTTTAACATTAAATATCTCTTAAAATAATTATTCGATTTGAAAACTGTCTGTATCAGCATGTTTATCAAACATTTCTCTATAATACCACCGTTTTCATATTTTTGTATCGAGTCGTTTTCTTAATATTAACGAAGAAAGACCCCCGGTCACAGAAAATTCATAAGCAACGGCGGTGTCAGCGTTAGTTACTTTTTTGTTTTAGAATAGAGATAAACTACTGTTGATATACTCTATTACTTTATAAGTAATTTGTTGGATAAGCTGGAAATTTAAAGATTCATACATCAGAAATTTACTAGGCCCACTACTGGAGCTTAGAGAAAGGTGACATTTTCCCTTTTTTTCGAAAAATAAATTTTGAAACTTTTAATGTTCATTCTGATATATGAAGGTTAGGAGTTGGCTAAAAAATCATCTTTATCTTTTGGAATTCACTAACCCTTTAATAATAATTAGATAAATGTCCTTAAGTGGTCCACTACTGGTACTTTTACCTTAATATAGAACATTTTATTTATAAAATAAATCAGTAATAAGCCGTAATGCGTGTCAAATATTAACATTTTATTTCTCAATAAATGCAAATTTAACCTTTCTCTAATGTAGTTTACATTTGTAGGACGTTAAAGGAAAATAATTTTACAAAAATCACCGCTGATATCTTTGCTCATTTTTGTTAAACTTAATCTAACGCATCATTGCATTTTTGAAATACTCTTTTCAGAAATAAATAACTTTTTTGTAGAAAATGAGGGAAAAAAGGAAAGAGAAAGTCAGAGGTCTTAGTGAATCCACTTATGAACGTTAAAGTAAGCTCTGAAATATTACCGATTTCTCCATTTAAAGTATTATGTTCGTTACTTTTTACAAATTTCCATTACTGAAATTTCTATTAGTTGCAATGAAAATACATTCATTCGTATGTTTACTAGAATCAAATTTATTACAAAATTCAGCATTTTATCTTTTCTGTACTCTCATTTGGACCCCCTAATGTACTCGTCATCATAATGACTCTGAAAAAAAAAAAAAAAATATATATAAATCACAAACTGTTTCAGATCATTATCCAGCGTATTTCAACACAACCCTTTCATTTCGAGCCATTTCTCATACAAGATAGATTGCAGCTATGTATATAAAACATCAGAGCACGTTACTTCTAAAGAGTAAGTAAAATTTAATGTCTTGCAAATTCAAAAGTTATATATTTATATTTTGTTGAAATATGCTGCGACAAAGAAAGCTAGTGTTTACAAATGACCTTCTTCGTAAATAAAAATCCACTATTTGCTTTTCAAAATGAGTTTTTATATGATTTTTTTTTACATTTTGACATTGAATATCATTAAAGTAATAATGTCAACGTATTCCTTTGAATTCATTCAGTTCCCTTTAATAAGTAAAATATTTGAAGTATTTTATACAAATTTTAATGTTAGATACATAATCTACAATAAAAAATAAAATTGTAATAGTTCTATAAATAAAGCTCTTAGCATTACTTTCTTTTCTTTTCATTAATGTAACCTAAACGCTATTTATCCTATAAAAAAAGGAATATTATGCTTTGTTTTCTTTTAATTTTTATACGACATCTAAAGCATTTTTCTATACTTTTAGATGAAAAACACTTAGAAGAAAGGGAGGACATGTGAACATATTGTACTTTTTTGACTGTTCCTTTATCTAAAACACACACACGCACAGAAAAAAAAGAACCTAAACAAAATGGAGTAAATTCTGTTTTTTAAAGGATTTTTTCTAAAGTGAAATGCATATTAACATCCTTTTATTTAACTGAATATAATTTTTGTATGTAACGATGAAATTTCACAATAGATTTTTCAGAAACATCTTGATATGCTAGAATTATAATAAATCATGTATAAAGGTGTATTTACGATGACAATACAGCATTTAAATATTTTCTAGAGCTTAATAATCTAATATATAAAAAAGAAAATTTGTCTGTCTGTCTGTAGTGCTATACAAATACACAATTCGGAAGCCAGAATTGTGAAATGTTTCGTACATGTGTATTAAAACACGGCTGAGGCAACTGAAGTGATCGGGAATCGAAATAACTTTTAGTTAATTTTTAACTAATAAAAAACCACAAATTTAACAGCAATTTCCAAGCAAATTTAAACATTTTTCGTTATAGCTGTTGAAAACAATTAAAAATCCACAATAATTCTTACCACAACAATTAATTTTCTATTGCAAGATTTTCACGAGAAAAAATGAAATAAATAGTTTGATGAATTAAAAAAAAGGGGAAAATGACATCATAACTTTTCTACTGCAAGATTTCACGTGGAAAATGAAAATAAAATAAATAGTTTGACGAATTAAAAACAAAAGTGAATGTTATGTAATAATTTTTCTGTTTTAAGATTTCAGTGTGAAAAATTATAATTCTTTAATTAATTTGACGAATAAAGAAAATGGAATATTACGTCATATTGACAATATAAAGGACGTGGTGAATATATAACGTCATATAAGTGTGAAAAAATGTATTGAAGCGTGACAAAAACCTCGATTATGGAAATATTGGCGTATTACTGCTCCAATGATGAATGGAAAGAAGTTCATTTATAGCTGTATTATTTTGCGTCTATTATATAAATTTATACATTTTTATATTGGGTTTTTATTTGATTCAAGTGTACATCAGTTCGACTGTTTTTTTTTTTAATTTTTTTATGTTGTATGTTAAATTTTGAAATTGGTTTTTCAAAACAAACATTCTTAAAATTCCTGGCAACGCCGGGTAATTTAGCTAGTAAGTTAATAAATTGACTTTAAAACATTTATTCCATTATCCGGCAGCAGGTGATAGATTACCAAAAATTCTTTATTGTTGCAACTGATTACGAGATACAAAAACCACGGAATTAATTATGCGCGAAACTACATTATTCAATTTACGTCAACTTTTGTGAAGCTGAAACAACGAAATAATTTAAATGCTAAAAAAATAGCCAATACAAAGGAAAAGATTGGAATATGTATTTAAAAAAATATTCTTTTTATCATTTAACAGTTTAGTATTAATTAAATTGTGATTATACATTAAGAAAACAATTTAAAATATTTAATATTAGATAGTTTAAATAATGCTTATATTTTCTTTCCCATTGCCATATCTTAAAAAAGAAACAGAACAAAAATTACAATTTCTTTAATAATTTCACTAATTTGTGCTTTTATTAAATGCAAAACAAATTGGCGGGTTTTCATTGATCGATGTTCAAACCAGCTTAACATATTGTAACGAAAAATTCTTGGAACTGCATGCATTTCAATCATGGAACTAGGCATGATTTTTAAAATAATCATTGAATGTTTATAAAATGGTGAATGGTATAAAACTATTTTTACTTTTATATAAGCATTAGTTTGAAAATATTAATGAAAACACATATAGACTTTCCTTTTCACACATTTAATTGCAAATATAATAATAAAGCTTTATGCAGGATTTAAGGACTAATACAATATTTTTGTAAATTGATTATTGAAGGACTGGGTAATGAACATCAACTCTTAATTGAATCACACAAAAATGTGTAAATAATGCACACTTTATTGTGTATTACGTGCATTATATTGTAGTTAAATACTACTTTTTGCGATAACGTCCAGTTGCCCTTCCGTTTTGAGTTTCTTTGCCTTTAACTCGCTGCTAAGGGAAAACTTGTTTTACAGGTAATGTTAAAACAATTTATCTAACTGCGTTCAGGAAGCAGGCAAAGAATCAATTCTTGTTGAGTAAGGAGAAAATGTAAATGAAAAGAAGATATCTATTAAATTAAATTTAAATATATGAAATATATATCCAATCACTGTGTGTCATTCCGAGGATTGAAAAATGAAAAAAATACACTATATTAAGTTGACATGACAGTGTGCATATGGAATAACTTCACAAAATACGAAAATTGCAGTCCGCACAATAAAATTTCTATTTAATGTTATATAATGCAATTTTCTTTATTACATTCTAATAAAAAATATTCTTAGACGTATTTTCAAGACATGTTATATTCATAATAATACAAAAATATAGCAATTATAAGACTTAAAATTTCGATTGTCATGTTCCTGGCATGTCACACTGTGATGTCTCCAAAGTAAAGGCTTTCTGCTATACTGTACAAATATCTTTTTTCTAGTTTTTTCAATTTCTAATTAATAATTATACCTTACATAACACATATATGTGGAAGGTAACAAGTTCTGTATTTTACAAATCATTTTCCATAATTAAAATAGGATTGTCACTGAAAATGAATATCATTTTCCTGGCCTGCTCATTTTAGTTCTTTATGAGGTATAAAGATGGCGCTGCAGAGTAATTCTTCTTGCTCTTGACATCTTGACATTCTTGACACGACTTGTTCTTGAGCACCTTGACTTGAGATCAAGTCAGAAGTGCTAAAATCATTGCTACCAGCAATATCTTTTAGATATTTCTTTGAAAGTAATGTGTTTAAAGGCTTTGTAAAAACTGAGTAGACTTTTATTATGTCATTTTTCTGGCTTCTCAAAATTGCAAATAAAACTGAACATTACACTGAATTTGAGGTACTGTAGAGGAAACATGTTCCTTTAAACAAAATTAAAGTGTTAGATCTAAAAAAAAAAAAAAAAAAAAAAAAAAAAAAAAAAAAAAAAAAAAAAAAAAAACAAGAATGTGAAAAATGTTTTAGAATGAAATTGTCATTATCCTGTCATACATATGCCAAGAAAATAACATATAATTATAATTGCATAAAAATGATCTTACGCTCTTCAAACTTTAATAATTTTACATATAAATTCCTTTATTCAGCTGTTCAATCAACATTTAAAAAGAAAAGCAGAAGCTTTGAAACGATTTAAATTTTCAAGATTTTTGTTTTCGAAATCTCACATTTTGTGATATTCACTCATATAGCTTAATTTTTTTGTGAATTTGTGGAGAAACTGACTGAAAAAAGATCAAAGTAGACATAATTTCAATATTAAGGTTGTAGTTTCAAAAATATAAAAGAATAATTACTTAAAAATGTATTTGAAATTAATAAGGAAACCTTAACTAGATATGTCTATAATTACTGAATTAATAAAAAATCTTCTCACAAAGCATTTTTTCGGCATTTTTTAATTTAAAATTTACAAAGTAATTACATAAATTTCCGGACGGTTATGATGATTAAAATTAACTAAATTAGCAGTACTTAATTAATTGTATTTAATTTTTAAAATAATTTTGTTAAAAATTGTTTCTAAGATCTTATAAGAAAAAATAAAAAACGTATACATTGATTTTACATGTAAGATATGAGATTCTCCGCACTAAACTCTTCTACTCCATCTTTGCAAAGCAAGAGATTTTCACGATAATAAATGCATATAATTTCATAAGTTATTATTATCAAAATTTTGCTTGTGAAATTGACAATGCTTTTTAGCATGAAAATTTTTATTAGTTATCCTGCATCTTAAACTGTGGGCCAAATTATATATATATATATATATATATATATATATATATATAATTTGACCCACAGTTAAGTAAAGAGAAGGATATCAGTATTGAAATATTCACCGATTTATTTCAATTTGTTCAATTCATTGGAATTGTTCGATGGTTGTGATTTATCGATACGTGATTCCTATCGAAAATAGTTTAGCGGTGAGGATAATCATGGACTTCATTGGACGGCTTTTGAATTAGTTTGTGGTTTTCATTTTTTCCAATCTCTATTTGTTTGGTCTTGGCAAGTGAGGGGGAATGTTGTGCACGTAAAACATGTTTAACCCCGCAGTACAAGCCATAAGCCTTGGCCACTTGTCTTCATGTTTGGTTTTTTTCTTAGTTACTCTTGGTTTTGTTAATTATTGTTTTAGTTACAGTTTGTTAGATGTTTTTTTTCGCGTACTAAATTATATGAATTTGGATTTTTCATTATATATATATATTGAAACAAAGAAATCGAACAGCATTTTTTCCTCTTTTGATAAAAAAAAAAAACTTTCAAAAAATGATGTCAAATTTGGCGCTTAAAGCCTGTTATTGGGATGCTACAGGCCGGAAAAAGTCGTTTTGAGGCGGCAATCAATTAAATTTCTAGAGTCAAGATTCTATGCATTTATCGGAGGTTTTCAGTTTCAAATTACTTCAACATTACTTCAACTAAACATGCCTGCAAATTTCATACAGTTATGTTTAAAAATGAGCCCACGAATGAATAAGTCAGGAAGTTACGAGTTTCTGAGTGGGGAGATTAATTCAAAATTATACTTTATATTCCATATAAAGGCATACCAATTTTAGCATACATTGGTATGCATGATTTATTTAATGGAAAATTAAAGCCATCAAAATATAATCAAAAGATCTTAAGAATGTTTATAGTCCATAATTTTCAAAAATTAACATCTAACTATTGGAAACAGTTCATTATAATTAAGACATATATACAGGGTGTCCGGTCTCAACGGTGTCCAATAGCTAATTCCTAAACCGTTAGTCATAGACATATAGTTCCAATTACAAAAATGTTTCAAATCAGGTAAAGAAATATTTTAAAAGCGGTTTGGGTCAATATAAACATTTCTTAAAAAATTACGAAATTTAAATTTTATACGGTCCCCCGGTCATATAAGTTATATTTAGTGAAATTTTCCTTCTACACTGACAAGTAATACAAAAAAAGTCCCGTTATTCTACGATTAAAATTGACCGAGTAATAGCTGTTTAAAGTTAGAGCATATTTTTTGCTGCAAATTGGGGGTCATTCTCAAATTTAGTCGAAATTATAATTTCGTCAGATATATTAAAAAAATGGTTGAGAGTAAAATTAACATTGCAATATAAATTTGAAATCTTTAATCATTCTGACATATTAATGCAAAATATACAATTTGTAATAAACGTTTAAGAAGAAAGAAAAAACAGAATTTTAGTTAAATAAAATGATGCTAAATTAACAGCCTCAATTCTTTGCAAAATGATACGTATTTTAAAATATTATTAGATTGCACTAGCATGCAAAAGTTGGGTTATGTCATGTTATTTAGCTTTTGATAATTGATTTTTATGTAATCTGTACCGCTGAATCCGAAATTGATCTTCTTTTTTAACCATCACATCAGAATTTTCGCGAATTGCAAATTTCAAAGTTAAAAAGTTCAAAGTTAAAATTGAACCTCCTTCCCCATCTCATCGGACCACTCAGCTGTTTAGCTGTAAGAATCCCAGGGTAAGCAAAAACATTGAATAAATTATTGAATAAAATAAAATAAAATAAAATAAAAAAAGTTTTACATATGTTTTATAGTATGAGATTTCGCTATATTTTAGCTTACACTTTTACGATTTGCAAAAATATTCTAACGTGATGGTTAAATATGAAGGTCATTTTCAGATTCAGTGTAAAAAATTACGTAAAAATCAATTATCAAAAGTTAAAAAACATAGCCAACTCCTCTACTTTATAGTATCCGATTTTTGTTATTTCTTAACTTTGACAAGTTATGATTTACGAAAAATACTGACATGATGGTTAAAAATTAAGATAATTTTCGGATTCAGTGCTAAAAAATGCATAAAAAAAAAAAAAAAAAACAATAATCGCAGTCTTGTATTATCTAATATAAAAAAATTTCTTAAACTTCTTGCCGGTAATCTATACGAAATTTTTTGTGTTATCCTGTAAAATAAGTATCAATGGTAACTACAGAAAATCATAATAATATTAGATTGTTATCGGATTTACGCCAGTATGTAAAATGTAATCTCGATCGGATATTTGAAAGTGCGTTAAAGTTCAAGTACAAATTTTGAACTGGAAAAACATACATATGATCGTTGCAGTAACATAAAAACTTATAAAAAATAACATAATTTTTGTTAAAAGAAATCATAAAAGAAAGTCTCAAATCCTGACAAAATAAAACATTTTATTTTAGCCAATCTGAAATTTAAAAATGTTAACTTAATTGTAATATTTGTACAATTTTTTTCAACGTGCAGATACACATGAAATAAGATCTTCGAATACTTTAAGCACTTGTTATGTAACCCCTCAAAGCCAAGGCGAACTCGTTTGTTTTCAGAGCAGAAAAGTGGCATAAGTCATGCATTTTTAAAGTTTCATAACTCGCTCAATTTTAGAGTTATATGAATGGGACTTTTTTTGTATTGCTTGTCTGTGTAAAAGGTAAATTTTACTAAATATAACTTATAGGACCGGGGGACCGTATAAAAATTTAAATTTCGAAATTTTTTAAGAAATGTTTTTATTGACCCAAATCGCTTTTAAAATACTTCTTTACCCGATTTAAAACATTTTTGTAATTGGAACTATATGTCTACGACTAACGGTTTAGGAATTAGCCATTGGACACCGTTGAGACCGGACACCCTGTATGACTCGCAGTTTCTCAATAATATCCCAACAGCTGAATTTGTTTTGCATTTTCTTTGCTTAAATAAATAAATAAGTAAATAAAAGGTGAATATTTTGAAATGCTTTCTTACAGGGTGGGGAATTTTATTTATTTATGCAGTATTACAATTCTCCAAAAACAATAAATTATTTTGTAAAACGCCTTAAATTACGATTCTAGGAGGAATAAGCCACTCACAAAACTTTTCAAGTCGTGATGCTGTTTTGAAATACAAACTTACTAATATCTGACACAATCGTGAAGTCATTTTTATTCATAAATTTACAAAATTCGGAAATATTTTTATTTAGATATCAAGAAATCCGATAGCGTTTCTCTTTTTGCTGTAAAGACAAAGCACATTTCAGAAAATAGTCTCGAATTTAGTCTTTTAAGCCGATTTTCAATCGTTTATATATAATATATTTATCGATAATTGAAAATCGCTATTAGATTTAATTTTTTTTCTATAATTATGCCTGCAAATTTTATGCTTTTCCTTATAAAAATAGCTCCGTGTACGTATCAGAAATTGTCATATTGTTGAGCGATGAAAAATATTTTTTTGAAATCAGCTTTAAATCAAGATCTATGGTCGGATATTAAAAGAAACAGTGTCATTCTCCATATATTAGTATTATATAGCTTGAATAAAAGTAAACCCCATTTATCAATACGAATATGATAATAATTCACATACAAATAGAAAAACTGATACGTATATATTTCCACGTGCACATTTACACCGAAGCGTAATAGAATATATACACATGTACATGCTTACATATATATCCACGTTCAAATATTTATTAGATCGATATTCACACATGTGTATGTGTATATATATGTAATAAATGCGTACAGAATATTTCATCTACCTATGAATGTATACTATATATGGAAAAAAAGGAATAGATATCTATGAGTAATATTTTATACTACAGGAATTTTCTGTTAGAAAAATCAATCAAAAAATTTAGTAAAATAAGCTTGGTGGTTATTGTTATGCTTTTTTTTTTTAAAATAGTGATTGTTTTCAATTGGCTATATGTGCAAGAATATTAACCCTGTACTTTATTTCAAATAACAAAACGAATTTTGATTTACTAAACTTTATTTTAATTGGTATAATTCATAAAAATCTGAAATGTATTTACTGAAAAAAAAATAATAAAGCTAATTTCGGCCTTATTTGATTGTTTATATGAATAGTTAAAAAGATTCTTGTAATACATATTGTGGTCTCTTTAGTGAAATCCTTTGTACAGGAAGTAAGATAAAGCAAGTATTATTGAGAACTAGAAAAAATGAATTGGTGATCTGGAACGTTATACTTCCTAACTAATGGTTACCTTCCTACTTCAATTCACTAATGAGTATCTCGTTACTTGGAGTCTGAAGTAGTTAAGATTTCAAAAATCAAAACGGTGCTCTTTTTTTTTTTTTTTTTTTTTTTCTTTTACAAATTATAAAATATCGAAGGAAAAGCACTCTCTTAAGCATTGATTAATTTCTTAAGATAGATGATGTTTGATTGCTTGACGCTGATCTGTAATCAAAAGAGCAATGACGTTAAAAGAAGCTCTAGTACCGTCTTTTGGAAGTGGTAATTGTTTTTTTTATTAGTAAAAATTTGACTGACGAGTGAAGGAAGCAGACGTTGAAATTCCTTAACCGATCGCCGACCCAGATAATTTATGATTTTAATGAAACTAGTTTCGTAGCAACCCGTTGTGTTGCTTTTGAATTGCATGAGACAATCAATCTTTTTGCGAAAAAATGAAATCTTAACTTTATTGTAAATTTAGAAAGCCATTGCAATATTAATTTTATTAAATACAATATTTCAAATAATAAGTTATATTTACAATTTAAGTCAAAACTTTCTCAATAAAAATGCACATATTCCATAACTTTATTTGCCTAGAGCTTTTCGCTCTTCCAAAATTTTGCTTCGAATTTAGGAGCTCGTAGAAATGATGTCATTTGGGTCAATTTATACAAAAATGAATTTGTTTGGACGAATTTATTCAGAAGCATTTTATACTTATGAATTAAAATGAATATTTAAAGAATTATTTTTTTTTCTCGCTAAAACTTTTCTCTTTTTTTTCTCGCTTTTTCGCATTTTTAATGTCCGCTTCTGAAATGTTTTATTAGCCATCTTAAGGCAATGGTTGAAAATCTACTTTACGACTTTAAATTAAATGAAAATAACGTACGATGTTTTTTTTCTTTTGATGTCAACAGAATTTATCTGAATGTTCCTGTCGAGAGTCGAGTTTGTGTTTCTAAAATAAACGGATTCCCGAAGCTTGAATATGTGCGAGTTCGTATTTCGTGAAATTTTCTTGAAAACTACAATCATTTTTTCACTATTTATTCAAATATACGTTAATTTCAATTTAAAAATGATTTCAAACAATGATACTTAATAATCCTTGTCATTTTCCCTTTTCTCTCTTTTATCTACAAAAATGGAGCAATTTTAGTTTCCATCATTACAGAAATGTCATAAAAAATAACGTAAAAATTTATATCTCGAAAACTAAACAAATTTTAAAATTCTACGACCACGTTTAACATCCTCGGACCCATGCGGATAACTGGCGTTAATTCGATGACCCAACATTCAATATTCTAGGAGGAGAAGGTGTGAAATACAAATGGACAGTCACTTTTTAATATAATAGATTGATGAAGTTTTAATTTCGCTATAAAAAATTAGTCAGGGACAAATGCTGAATTATTTATATTATTTTAAGTGCAAATGGCTTATTCCGTAATGGAGCCTGTACGCAATGGATATAGATTAAAAAACATTATTCTTGAAAATTATTTAAAAAGACATAATAAATAAATCAATTAAGATAAAGTTTTCAAGAAAATTGCATATGAAAGTAGAATTTTTCCCTATATAACGAAGTAAAAATTGAAGATGCGCGATGTTTAGAAATTAAAAAAATTGCTGTAGCAAAGATTGCAAATCCGACAATTAATCGTCAAGCGTTACCATTCTCAAAATGACGTCAGCCGTACGCACGGACATATTTTCCCTTTATAATATAGATAGATTTTCAAACGTGAAGTTCCGTTTGTCAGCTAAAACTTTGCATGTGAAAATGTATTCTTTTGGCTTGAGGGTCTAATTTCAGTACCGCGGAAGTACAAATTCCAGAAACTGATGTCTTTTAGATGTATTCGTGTAAAAATACATAGTTTTATCAAAGAAAAGGATTGTTTTCTTTTAAATATGGCACTTACTGAAGCATTACGCCAAGTGTCTCAAATTCGGTATCAGCCGAATGAAAATATATTGTAACATTAGCTTTATGAGAGGAAATGTTTTTAAAATAGTGACGTCATTTTCTGTTCAGACTTAAAATAAAGTTATTTTTAATTGTAATGAGTAAATGGTATCAATAAGGATAAATAAATCCCAATATTTCTTTTTTTCTGCAACAGTGGAAATAATACGATTGCTACCATTTTGATGAAATTTCAAAAAATCTTTTCAAATTAAATTAAAAATATAAAAATTAAAATATTTAGAAAAATAGCTAGTGCAAGGACATCTACAAATGAACAGCTTTCATTTAAAAAAAGAATTATTAGCAAAATTGGTACAGTAGAAAGTTCAAGGAAGATGTCTAAAAAACTATTTTGTGTTTTCAATATATAGATTATTTTTTCTCTTTTACTTTAACAGTTGCCTAGCAACTCTATTTCATACAAATTACATTTAAAAGCACATATTTTTTCCAATTCGACTCAAAAAATTTAAATTGTTCGACTACATATATGTTAAATTCGTGATTTTTTATATATTATTCTTTTATTTATTTATTGATGAAGCTTTAATTTCGTTGTAGAAAATTAGCGGGAGAGAAATTCTGAACTTTTTTTTTTATGTGCAAATTGCTTATTAATATTTCGTAATGGAGCCGGCACGGCAAAATCATTTAATTGATAAATAACAATGAAATAAAGCCAAAACTCACTGGGTTTTATAACAGACGATATTCTTGACATAGCACGTATTTTAATTTCATTTTTTTTTCGGTTTTTATGAGAAAATGGCAACAAAAATATACAGCAATCTACTATTTTCATTTTACCCCCTTTAGTTTCAACAGAAATGGAGTACTTCAGCTGCCACGATTACAAAAAAAGTAATAAAAACTACAAAAAAATTAATATCTTAAAATTAAAATGAGATGCAGCTTTCAAACAAATTGCATTTAAAAGAGCATTTTTTTTCATTATACAGCGGTGTAAAAATTTAAAATGTGCGATGTTTAGAAGTATAAAAATTTGCAGTAGAGAAAATTACAAAACCAAAATTTTATTTCAAATTTCAAAGTGTTGCCATTCGCAAAATGACGTATGCGTTACGCACAGATATGTTTGTCCTTTATAATATAGAAAAAAATTAATATCTTAAAATTAAAATGAGATGCAGCTTTCAAACAAATTGCATTTAAAAGAGCATTTTTTTCGTTATACGGCGGTGTAAAAATTTAAAATGTGCGATGTTTAGAAGTATAAAAATTTGCAGTAGAGAAAATTACAAAACCAAAATTTTATTTCAAATTTCAAAGTGTTGCCATTCGCAAAATGACGTATGCGTTACGCACAGATATGTTTGTCCTTTATAATATAGATAGTTTCTGACATAGCGAGGGGGTACACCCGATATAATTGAACAGCTTAAAGATTTGTTGATTAGGCATAACAAGATCAACAACATCAAAGGACCTCGGTAGGATGGATCTTATCGAGCATGACATTGAATTAATTAGGGAGCATCCAGTTAGATTAAAGCTCTATAGAACTTCGTCTCGGCAGATAGAAGCATTTAAGGAAAAATAAAACGCATGTTACAATTGAAAATTATTGCGATGGTAGAATTGGACTATAAGTCTAATTCCATCACTAGAGAAGAATATATTCCTTTGCCTAATATTGAGAAAAGAGTGGAGCAAGTCGCAGTTGCCAAATTCATAACTGTCATAGAATTTACGAATGGTTCTTGGCATAATATTTTAATCTAATCTAAAAAAAATTCTAATTATATAATAATTCGCCGTCCAGAAAATTTAATCAAAAAGCTTTGTATAATTTTAGTGGCAATACAACTCTCACTAGAGTAATTAAGCTTCCTGTTTTGCCTGGCTTTCAATTTAAGTTATTCCCGCCTCTCAAAGCCTCAAAATTGTAATGAGGAAGGGGGGGGGGCAGTGTTGTAGTCGTAAAAAAACCAGAGGGTATACGCTATAGGCAGAGAGTATACGCTAAAGTAATGAACTTCATGCCTAGGGTATGCGCTATAGCTTTATTTAAAAAACAGATGGTATACGGACCTTCTTAAAAAAACCCAGAAGCTCTACGGCGTATACCTCCGTATACCCTCCACTACACCCCTGGGGGGGGGGGGGGGTGGAGGTGTGATGATGTAACTCCATTCCTTTAAATTAGCGGAAAAATCGAAGTATTGACTTTTAAAATCCCAACGTGACTACGCAACATAGCGGCGTGCCAAAACAAAACGGAATAAAGGACAGCCGCCCAGTAGTCTGGCAAGGCAAGAAAAATGTAAAAAAAAGCGACAGGCTAGTCATACCCTTGATGGCTGCGGAGCTATAGTAACTAGTTTAAAAGTTTAAAAGGATCAACTCCCTGTAACCCTATAAATAGTAGGATTGAAGGGGGATGTTTTTAATAGATAAGAGCTAATTTAAAAGAAACCTCAGAAAAATTTAAACAGTGATTTTGATTCCGGTTAACTTTGTCACCTACAGGAGATATTGTTTGGAGCGGTCTTGTCGACTGACTCTCTGGTTTTACAGCCTAGTCCCCATCTCCAAGAGATGCTGATACCAAATTCATAAAACAGCGCTAGCCTCTCTCTATATTGATGTTTATTTCATTTGATCACCTTATGAACATTTGGCAAAATGACTGGAAAAACATATAGTTTTTACCTGATGGAACTTTCTCATCAACTGCGGATTGCATCAAAATTTGTTTTGTAACCCAGCATATTTATCAAATTATCGTAGAAATACTCTTTTAAACAGCATTAAATCAAAATAAACATCATCATAAAAATTTCTCGTCTGATCATTTGCATTCTTTTTATGAATTCGACCGTTTTTTCTTTCTTTCCTTTCTGATTTTCCCTTTTCTAGCTTCAGAAAATGAATATCATTAAACTAAACTAATTAAAAGTAAATGAGTTGTCGAAGACATATACATCAGAATACAGATTTCGCGTTCAAAAATAAGTTATTTTGATAGAAGTAAGTTTTTGCTTCATACATTTCTTGTGTTCCGAAATAAAAAGGTGGTACTTGATTCATTGTTGTCCATATTTCCATATGTTGTCCAAATTAAAGACATTTTTAAAAGCATATTCACAACTCACTTCTTAAAGCTACGTCTTTATTTGTTGTGTAGCAAACTATCTTCTATTCAACAAAGAAGAAAACTCAACTAATGCCATCTAAATAAAATTGGAAGGAAACGAGCCATTTTGTTCTTTCAACAAACAAAACCATTCGTGTATACAACGTAACTAGTCGTTAAGCAGAGCGAAAGCCAGAAGCCAAACAGAAAAATTATGTAACTTAGTGTAACACGAAATGGGTTAAATGTTCAGTGTCAAAAACTCTAACTTATACAGCGATGATTAATTTGGCTGAAAACAATGGAAGATTTTAGAGGCAAGTAATCACTGGAGAAGGGAAAAAAATTGCGATGGTTTCCAATTACAAGCGAAGATGTCTTCACGTTACTGCTGCTTCCTGTTGCTATTGGACTAGAATTCATTGCCGGCTTCCGAAGCATGATAAACGTTTTCCCCATACGACAGATGCACTATGACGGTTCGCGGTTAAAAGAAAAATGAGTGATAGTTTCTAAAAGTTCTTCGTTGTCTTTGTTCGTCAAAGCATGGAGGCTTCTATTGTTAAAATTCAACGCTTTACCACATAATGAGCTCGAAGTTACAATTTTTCTTCTCGGGTAAAAGGGAGTTTTTAATTCGAAACGACGCCTGGTTTTGACTGAACGATGAATTTTAAACGCCGCTCTGTAACCAGATCTTGTTCCATTTAGCGTTATGAATTGGTAGCGGCTTTGAATTTCCTTCTTATAAATATGGAAATGTTACAAAAGACACAAGTTTGTGGCGTAACAGGAGAAAGCTCTGTGGTTATTTCTTTTCCGGGGTTGTCAGGCAAAACAGAAGGGAACGTATACATTGAATTCAAACATCATTTTACGGAACGAGCAAAAATTAAGTAATTCTGTGAGGTAAGATGGACCACCCAAGAATATTTTCGGATTGTGATTCTTTTCTCTTGAAAGAATATGACAAATTTGAATCGAAGATGTTCTAGTTTGAATGGGGTTTTTAATTTCTTCTTTGATGCATTGTCTGATGTCACAATGGAAATAAAAAATAATTGTAAGTTACAATATTAATGTTGCTCCTTGTATATTTTCAATGAAAATTTATTTGTTTTGTGCAGTTGACATTCTTATGAATGTAACACAATTTCATGAGGAGTTTCAAGTTTCCATTGTTTAGAAAATTATGAATGATTTACGGAAACCAATTTATTTTTCATGCTGATATGAACACGCGTGCGCCTGTTCTCATATATACACTGATCATGACATTTTATGAAAAGAAAGTAAATAATGTAAAGCTTGAATATAAAGATAGGAATTTAGATCGACTTTCCGTTTTATCTTTTTAAAGATTAAAATGATACGATCAAGCATGAACGAGCATTTTAAAAATGGCAATGTAAGATTAAAGAATTTAAAACCAGAAATTTTTGATGAACCTTAATATATGTAAATAAAATAAAAGAAAAGAATCCCAACATCTGCGTTTTAGATATGCATTATCTTCCAATGCACGAACTAAAGTAAGACAGCTTGTCAAACATTGGCCTCTGGCTTAGAGAAAGAGTAGTAGCAGGGAGTGGAGGTTGTACTGATGTAAGGAAATGAGATCGAAGGCAAATTCTTCCCAAAACTTTCTTTCTTCCTTTTTTTTTTTTTTTTTTTTTTTTTTTTTTTTTACATTTGTCTTTTAAAAAATATTATTTTTCGAAAATTTTAATTAATATTGAAATATTAATTAAAACATGCCTTTGAAGTAAAAAAAAAAAAAAAAAAAAAAAAAAAAATTATGAAAATGATTATATTTGAATGATTTATATTATATATTCACATGGCGATCATAAAAGTAAGGAAGTATTGACCTAAAATACAAAATTTTAAAATAAAAGATGTGTTTATGATGTGTAATATTGTACGAGATGTAAATTTCCAACTAGGCGAAAAATATCTCGATCAGGATACGAACCAGGGATCTCTTGGCTGAAGCCGCCAATGCTGTACCATTTGAGCTATCCCGGACGAATCTGCTGTATCTAATTCACCCAGATAGCCTTATTGATTGTAGCATCTGGTCTGATATCTGAATCAGCTCAACAGAATAAATTACAGGTAATGGAACTCCAGAAAATGCTGGATACGTAATTACGCAAGATTAATTTTAACACGATTTTGGTCCGGACATTTTTCGCCAGGTTGGATATTTGCATTTCTACTAATGTACTTACCAATGAGAATTATTGTATTAAGATTAATCTAGTGCTAATATTGTATTACTATAATATATAGCTTATTATTCCATCTGGGTTCTGAGCTCTAGGTTTTCAGTCTATCTATAAACTTTGAGATATGATACATCTACTCAAGTTGGAAATCAGTAATCGCATGGTCTGTTAACCCATTAACGCCCAGTGGCATATTTTTAGATCGCTAGACTTAGAGGCAAGAAAGCGCTTTCCACACCAGTAAATATGAACATAAATATATACCTTCTTTCACGAGACAAATTCCTTGAAAAAATATGATAAAAATTACTCTTCTTTTAAAAGTGGTGGGAAATCCAAAATTTAAATTTTAACGAAGAAAATAATTCGGGCGTTAATGGGTTAAAATAACTATGAAGGATTAAAATACGGGGAAATTAAAGACCAATTATTTAACAGGAAGCGATTAAAATAAAATGAAAAAAATATGTATACATTCTTCTGTACACTGTTAAAAATTTTGCAGCATTCTGGCAGGTCATTCGACCGTTTTTTGAAAAAACGGTTTCATAACCATAATTTAACTATATTCTGACCATAAAATGGCCAATAATATGGTCAGAATAGTGTTAAATTACGGTTGTGTAACCGTTTTTGTAAAAAACGGTCAAATGACCTGCCAGAATGCTGCAAATTTTTAACAGTGTAGGTAATTAAATATTTTTTTTTTATTTTGAAAAAAACTGAAAAGGGTGTAACTCTAAACTCTTTCGTAACAAAATCGAATATTTTTTTATTCATGTTCTTCAGCTCTGAGTTGTTTTAAAGATGAATATATTACATGTCTATATTCCTGTAACTAGAAAAATTAAATAAACTTTAATAAGCCAGTCTTACAGTTTAAAGAAAAATTAAATTCAAACTATAAACTTTATTTGAACAGTAAACTAAATTCGAACAATAAAAAAAGAATTTAAATATGAGAAGGGTTTTCTTTCAGGTAAAAAATGCTTTAAGGAATACGAGAGCATGAAAATGTAAAGCAAATGAGTCTTTTAAAGGTTTTTGGAAAACGAATTTAATACACATTGTCTTCGTAAATTTAAATAGTTGAGAGAAGATATCAAAGAGAAAAGTATTTTGTATGAAATACACAAAATCTTTAGTGACATAAAAATTTACATTTATCTTAGAACATGAGCATAATATAAAATCGGAATAAAAATATAAAATTAAGTTATTAAAAAAAATCAAATGAATATAAATTTAAATGCAACCTTGTATTTTAGAACACAATTCCAAATTACTGATGTTTCCTATAAAGTCAGGGTTAAAAGTTATGTACTATAACAAGTCAAATAAATAAATAAATAAAATATGGAATACAGTATCTTATCGCGCATGTTGGGAGATATTTAAAAGCTGCGATATATGATATATTCGGAAAAATAATTTAATCGAGGGCATAATAATAATAATAAATGTTAGCCTGCCAACAAAGAAATGCTTTATATTTGTCTCCAAAACAAAAATTTATGCACAACGATATAATTTTTTTTTTTTTTTTAACGAAATTACTGGCAAAGATAAACAAACATGACAGGGATGACAAAATGATAGGTCCACCAAAGGAAATATAGTTATAAAATTTGTTTTAAAAGTAAATTTTTCTTTTTAATAATAAAAAGAAGTCTTCGATTACAAATCATTTCGATAATCATTCCTACAAGCATCATGCTTTTATGTTTAAAATTAGTCGGAAAATGTGTCAGAAAGTTTCACGTTGTTGAGAGGGTAAAAGTAATTTTGAGAACCGCCTTAACCCTTTATCAGGCTGTAGCTGAAATGTTGAAAGCATGCACTGCCACTGGAATCTGCAAACAGATTTATTTAAAAATAAAATGCGGTTTTTGTTTTGTATCGGCGGTTTTATAAAAACGAAATATTTTACTAAATATTCCGGTGTAAATAGGTCAGTTTTCAATAAAAATTCATTGCCCGATAAAGTGTTAAACCCAAAGTAACATTTTTTATAAATATAAGTTATAGAAAAAGAGGCCGTTTTAAATATTAAATTTCGTATTTCAGTAAATATACAGGGTGGCCCAAATTTATCTTTACAACTTTGACCCTCCATAAAATCTAAACGAAATAAAATAGCGAAGTTCGGTTTTTTGTATGTATAACAGCAACTCATAAAGTTTTACTTGTATACACATACACACACACACACACACACACACACAAAAAGATTTTGCTTTCATGTACTACGCAGTAAGATCCAGAACTGGTGATGGCTTCACCAGAGGAAAAGACCCAGTGTGGCCTGGTTCATAGATAAAGTCAGATACACAAGTCCAAAGGAATTTCCGAGCAAAATACGGATGTCACCCGCTGTGAAGGTAACCACCTTCACATATATACAATGTTCCTCTTCGGTTGACAGGGAGATATATGTGAAGGTGGTTATCTTCACCTATTCATTTTTTAATGGTTTTTCACCTTTCACCCCTCCCCCACTTTAAAATTGTGTCTTTTTCTAAATTCTTAACATTAATTAGCTGTTTTTAGATTCAATTCATTTTGTAACGGCCTTTTCCTTTTATAAAAATTAAGCCATCAATTTTGATTCTCTCTCTATAATTCTCTAACCGCAGCGCACTGTATTAAAATAAAAGAAATGATATCCTTTTCCGCCTAGCAACATTTTTCATATTTCATTCGCATGCTATGCAGAATTTATCCATGCATTTTACATCTGCTTTTGACCGTTACTTCAGCTTTCTTTCTTTTCTCCAACATATAAAATTATCTCATTATTGGTACTCTGCCTTTAACTTCTTATCTTTTTGTTAACGTTCATTTTCGGTGCTTCAATCCCATGAGACTTTTGGAAACCCCCTGTAGAACTTTAGTCGTGTAGATTTCTGTACTCTGTAATTCTCCGCTTATCATTTGGCGTTAAGAATTCATTTCATATTTTGCCTTTAGACACCCACATTGAGTTTTAACTAACGGAAAAAGAACACATGCTTCCGCTGAATCAATCTCTCTATATCATACGTTATTTGCTGTATTTGTGTATAGGTAGTTCCGCCAATACTCGATGACTTCCAGAAAATCTAATTACATTATCTTCTCTTGATTATTGTAGTGGCGCATAAGATGTGGAAACTTTGCTCTCCTCTCCAGCCACCGGCCGCTTGCGGTCGGAATTTCTCGCTCTGTGATTTTCGAAGAATGAACTTGGTGCATAATAAAGAATTACATCTTTTGTTTTTGTGTTGTCCACTTAAACGGCCAAGTTACGTCAAAAAATCGCTACCGTAATAAAATCTCACTTACACCCACCATCCAGGCCCTCAACACGCGCATGGCACAAGACGGTTATGGAGACCGGTAGTGTATTTCATAAAAAAGGCGCTGGCCGGAAAAGTACAAGTCAAAAGAATACGGAACGTAAAGGAGGGACAAATCATAGAGGATAAAGCTTTGAAATTTGCTGTTCATGATACAATAAACAGATTTTTGTTATCTAATTTCGTTTAAGTTTTATGGAGGATCAAAGTTGTAAAGATAAATTTGGGACACCCTGTACAACCCTTTGTGAAACTAATGCCACATATAATAGCTATAATTGATTTGTACATAATACATCTTGTAATTGGAAGTACGTTTCTATCGTCAGCGATTTAGATATAATTGCCATAAACTCTATATTAAACCACCCGATATAGTGCTTTTCTCTTAGTATTCCGACAAGCGCGATATAACGAGAGACTACTGAATTTTAATTTTGAAAAATCACTTATTTCTATAAACTTCCCCATTACTCTGACATAACCGAATAATATTACAGTAAATCTCTAAATATAATAATTAGATCTATCTTTTGCATATGTGTCAGTAATCATGTGACGTCAACAGTTGGTTTCTTATTAGCAAATGCATTTCAAGTTATTCGTCTTTCTTTATAACTTTTCGAATGAAACTTAAACATAAAAAGTTGCTACGGAATGCTCGAACAAAAAATGTACAATCTGTCACTAACAATTTCTAATACACCTATATTCTAAAAGAAAATGTTAGTAGATTTCTCACGTTCGCAGCAGTAAGCTTTTGTATAATTTTGGCCACCCCTTGCTACTGTACAACTTGATGTATGAGTTGGGAGCGAGCTGAACATGAATGAAATGATTCTACTCTTCCACCCACTGTATCCATTTATGCTGACTTAGCGTAGATCTTTATAGAAAACATATAGTATAAATATACGAATATGTTCTTTGAAGAAAGTTTAGGGTTATTCCGGGGTACGTCACGAATGGCTACCCTGTGGCCGGTTAAATGGCTGTTACTGAAGAATAGGAACAAACAGTTGTGAGATATTTTGGCGTGGCACGGTTGTTAGGTACACAAAGAGTATCTTTTGTATGTCCAGGTTACAGCTTTTTTCCACGTGGGTGTTTTGGCTTTTTATGTGACGCAGACATGGTCAACCACCTGAAGTCAATGCAAAATATTCGTGGCTCTTAAGACACTACTATTTCATACAAACTTTTTAATATCTTAAGTGGATGACTTCTTACAATGTATCTCATTTACAGAAGCTATTTTTCTCTCAGAACCCAAAAAATTATTAAATCATCAAATAAAAATTATTTTTATATAACATTCCCTTTCTTTCTATTCTGTTGCTTTTATTTATATTTTTAAATACTATAAATTTTTTCTTCACAAATTTTCTGGTACAGGAGTGAGTATCTTTGATTATTTAATATGATGTTCGATTGACGTAACCATCTCAAGTACTTGAAGATTAATTGACAAAATTAATTTCAAGATTGAAGAGAATACCAAATGAAGACATTAAGAGAATGATAAATGTTAAACTAATATCATTCAAGATTTACAAATATCACAATTAATATATTTTGGTCATATGAAAAGAATAGAAAAAAAAAAAAAAGAAAGAAAAAAAAAAGTTCCCAAAATTTGCTAATGGATTTCAATCAAAGACAAAAGAAAACAAAGGAAGGCCTAGAAAAACATGGGGAGAGGAAATAAACACGTCATTGGAAGAGTCTGGAATTCCATAGGAATGGAGCAGCAGAGATGGAAAAAAGACGGAAACTATGGAAAAAAGACGATCCCGGAGACTGCAAGACAAAGCCGATATATATATTCAATAATGGATTGTGGTTAATTATGAGGCATTGGCTCTAGCACGATTGGTCTTAATAAAGTGGTTTAATTAATTATTATAAGTCAATTTAGAAGTATTTATTTCTTTCTTCTTGATATTTCGACCCAATTAATCATCTTTCCCAATTACCTGATATTTAAGTAATCTGAATCTACTGTATGTTTACAATGAAAGTGCTCAGTAGTACATATTTTAATTAGTGCTTTGGTCGATTCGAAATATATGTCTATAAATGTATCTAGATATCTATTTTGTTTTCTTTTTTCCACTGTCAACAAATAACTCTTATATCATTTACAAATTTCACTACACTGCTGCCTAGAAACTTTTTTTTTTCCGTATTAATCATCCAATTTTAAACTTAAGCAATTGAGGCTTTCATAACTCTTGTGTAATCGAGAGATAAATGTATGCTTTTATATGAGCAACGGGTCAGTAGTAATCATATTACAAAGATAAAAAAAACTATCATGAAGCTGCTCCACATTTACTAAATGATTGATGATCATTTGACAATTCAATTAAATGGCGTTTTACTAATGCATGACTAAACACTATGGAAAGATATCAAAATGATTTTTATTTGTTGCATTCTTAGACATGTGTATCATTTATCAGTGTATTAATCATTCTGTCTAAATGTTTTCTTTAATAATAATTTTTTAAAAAAATAGTCATATATGTATAAATATATAATACAAGAAAACAAAAGATATCGAATTATCCGTACAGAATGATAATAATAATAATAACACAATACATTTTGTGACAGATAGATAAATGCCATAAAACCTTTTGTCTGAAATCCGCCCTTTTTAGCTCGCACGCTATCAAAGCCTGAGAGCTAATATGCCCGCCGGTTCTGTATGTATGTACGTACGTATGTACGTAACGCGATAACTCTTGATGGAAATATCCGATTTGCTTTATTTTTTTTTCTAATAAGGCGCTTCCATGATTAGTTTTGGGGGTTCATTGGTTAAGTATAAAGGAGGGAACGTGGGGCTACCTCCTTCAACATAGATAAAAGTGTTTTCCATGCAGAATTATCAGATTTTCTTCAAATTTTGTATACCGGTTAATTCTGATAAGGCGCTTTCCTGATTACATTTGAAGGTTCATTGTTTAAATTTAAAGGAGGGAACGGGGGGCTAATACCTCCCTTAATTTAGATAATTGGGTTTTCCTATCCGATTTGCTTAAAATTTGGTATACCGGTTTATTTCAATAAGGCGCTTCCCTGAGGACATTTGGAGGCTCATTGGTTAAATATAAAGAGGGGACGGGGGGCTAATACCCCTTAAATTAGATAAATGGGTTTTTCTATCCGATTTGCTTCAAATTTAGTATACCGGTTTATGTTGATAAGGCGCTTCCTTGATGGCATTTGGAGGCTCATTTGTTAAGTATAAAGAGGCAAAACGGGGGGGGGAATCCCCGGCCTTAATTTATTTTTCCAGGGGCATTATTATTTGAAATAACAGTATAATATACAATTAGTGTGTATAGCCTGTGAGCTCAATGCCATTAGTTTAACTGGGCATGGCTCTTTTTATCTTTTCTTTGAAACATATTTTAATTTTTTTGAGATCTCAGTATTAAATAAATAAATTAATTAATTAAATAACAACAATAGCTACAATAATAATAATAATAATACCATTTTTACACTATACCGTGTACATTTTCAGACGTGAGATATAATAACAAAATAATTTTACACTACTTGCGAAAAATTTTGCAAGTGTGCCTTGAAAGTCCAATTAACACCTTGACTACGTCGACATACGATGATGCGTACGTGGTGGAAAACATTGAAACTAAAGTCGGCTTCGAGTAAAATGTAATTAATTAAAGATTCTGTCACAATAGCATGTTTAAATGCATAATTTGCACTTAACTTGTACTTTGTTTCAATTAACTCAATCAGTAAATTTTAACATTTCTATCTTGTTAAAAGAAAAGAAAAGATATTAATTATTAGGAAAAGGGCTTGTTAAAATATGATTTAAAAACTAGAATATCGGAATTACCAGCATTTCAAAATTAAAAATGTATGTTTTATGAAATTAATTTTTCGTTTATGCCTTTTTTAATGTTTTCCACTCATCTGTACCCACATACGCAAATATAGATTACTGAAATACCGTGCGTTACATTTCAGATTTTGAAAAGTTTCAATATTTATAATAGATGAAGTCCATTTTATTAATTCTTAAAACAAACAAATCTTTTTTTTTTTTTTTTTTTTTTTTTTTTTTTATCAATTACATTTAAGTGAAATAATCATCAGAGTAATTTTCTACCATAATAAAAATTAAAAATGTGAATTGTGTTTGGAGCAGCATGTCCCACTGAAGACGTTGTGGTAAAAAATCAACCAGCTAACCAACAATAACAAAACATTTTATTATTTTCATCTAAATTTTTTCTAAGCAGGAATAGAAATGAAGTCTGACCATTTTTTAAGAACTTTTTTTCGAAATCTAAATAAATAAATTAAGAAAAATCCTAAACAATTGTTAAATAAAGTCAAGAAACATCTTAATAACACCATAAACTTGAGATATACGCAATGCCAAAGAAGTTTGTCTAAAAAAGTGGAAGTTAAAACTTGGCAAGAGGTTACGAAACCAGTACCAATATTAGAGACAATATGTTGTTAAAGCAACCTATATAATTAAATTCTAATAAAATTTAAGCAAAGACATAAAGTTCTTGCTTCACTAATTTTAAAGAAATTTTTAAATCAATTAAGATAAATCAATGCACAAAAGATGATGTGTTCTTGAATGAGCTTCTTCTCGTATTTTTATAAAAAGTATAGAATATAAAAAATATATATTAAATAAACGAAAAGAAAAGACTGACAATTAGCTTAAATTATTTTCTTAATTAAATATTTAAAATTTTTTTTTAAATATACCTTAAAAAACTGCTATAAAAATGAAGAAATAATTATTGTACCAACCCTATCTGCTTAGATTCACAGCGAGAAATTCAAAACTTTTCAATTAATCTGAAATACACTACAAAAAATTGACGCATATTATTTTACACTTCATTATTTAACCCTTGGAATATTGTTCAAAAACAGAAAAGGTAATGACTAGAGAACAGGAATTCTGCTTTTTCAGAATTTAGTGTCGCCTCCAGCAGTCCATTACTCCATTTTCTTCTGGTGGACTGGTGGTTTCTATTATTATAAAACAGCCATTATAAATGAAACGTTAGGTGAAGATGAAAGAGAGTCGTAAAAAGTTAGAACTCTGATTTTCTGGTCAAAATGAAAAAAAAAAAATGGCCATAATTTTTTTTTTTTTAATTATGGCCTTTTTTTCCCATTCTGACCAGAAAATCAGAGTTCTAACTTTTTACGACTGCTCTTTCATCTTCACCTAACGCTTCATTTATAATGGCTGTTTCATAATAATAGAAGCCACCAGTTCATAAGAAGGAAATAACTCGGTTAAGCGGGACTCTACTGCATAACATATTTTAATCTTAAGACTTAAAGCACACGCTTTTATTTTATGTAAAATGACGTCATTTGCATTAATTATATATACTTAAAATTAAATATAGTTCATAATATCTCCATGTTTTATCATAAATCCTTCATTTATATTTTTCTGAAAATAGCACGTATTTTAAATATTGTTTTTACAATTTTTATGAGAAAATGGGAACAAGAAGATATAATTGCTATTTTTCAACAATTTTTTCTTTGCTTTCTACAGAAATGGAGTACTTGAGTTGCCAAAATAAAACAAATGTCGCTAAAAACTACAAAAAAAAAAATAAAAAAAAATAAAATAAAATAAAATAAAATAAAATAAAAAAAGAATAATAATATTTCAAAAACAAATGGAGATGCAGTTTTCAAACAAATTGCATTAAAAAGTAATTTTTTTCCAATACGACGGTATAAACATTGAAAATGTGCGATGCTTAGAAGTTTTTAAAAATGCTGCAGAGTATTTAATCGCACAATGAAACATCGGCTTTTGTTTTACGGCTGGCGTATACAAAGTAACGTCATTTATTGGAGACAAAATAAGCTGGGAGAAAGAAATAGCATACCGGGGGCTGATATATATATATCACTGGAACATTACATTCACCTTGGATTCAATCAAAATTAAATGAAATAATCTTTGCTAAAAAAGGTGTGGTTAATTCTTCAAAGATGTCACAATATGCAAAAGTTGTTAATCACAATGATTAGATTACTTGATCGTAAGTTCAATTTATGATCAAAAGTACTCAGCGCATGGTATTGAGCTTTAAGTTTTTTAAAAACTTTTTTTAAATGTAATTAACAACTTTTACAAATTGTGACATTCTGCATCTTGCAATTTTTTAAATACATGAAATGAAAGAACTTACTTATATCTTTCATCCCAATTAAAATTGTGTCTTAAAATTAAATGCCTTTTAAGATATTAAATATTGAAAATGGTGGGTTTTTTTTTTTCAATTTTAAGAGTCTTGAGACCCCTTAAATGCACCTTTTTAGCAACGATTACTTGATTTAATTTTAAACGCATAGAAGAGTGGTACATTAGCGGAGAGTGTATAATAAAGTTGAAAAATTTATGACTTTATAAATATTTTTTTACGTTAAACCCTTTTTTAACAACACTTTCACAACAACCGAATTTTTAAAATGAATTTTTACATTAGACTAACCATTTTCTAACTTTCTGCTCACTACAGGGCTTAATTTGCGCCGGAGCTCGGCTCCGATACTTCTCTGTTTTTAGTAAATATTTAAATTTTAGTCGGAAATTACCGGAGCTCCTAAATACAGGGCTCCGCGTGTATTTATGACTGCCCAGTGCATTTCGCCCTGTATTCCGCCCAGTGCAGGAGCGCTTCCGAAAAACCGAATTTACTTAAATTACCATTTCCTCTCCTTCCCATCCCCAAGCTTTTGCAATCTTTTTTTACCAAAACACTTATATGTGACTTAATGTGTCGCACACGTAGGAGATGGATATAAAACGACTCAATTTTTATATCAGTTTTTGGGCTTAGACTGTCTCGGGCTCAATCTATATTTCATTTAAAGTTTTATTTATTCATATATAGAAATTTTTTTCCTCCTTTAAAATTACGTATTATATTCCATTTTAAATCATTTTAATGCTATTTTAATCAGAATGAAGGGGAAACAGAAATCGTATTTTTCTATTTCAAATTTATACTGGCGTCATTGTAGATACTGAACAATGAATTTGCTTTCAGTTAGATTTTCTTTTGTGACAGTAGGATAATTTTTTATTGGCTGGTTTTTTTATTGTTATTATTTAGATATCTAACCTGAAACGAATATTTTCTGTTTTAACCAACGAGCATCAGTTTGAAGTTTTTTCTCTTCTATTGCGTACGAGTATATACCTTTTATAGTAAATTGTAAAACATTGTTCCATTCTTCAGCATATAAATACTAATTTCTGTAAATTTCATTCATTTTTTCTTCAAAATGCATAGCTGTGAACTATCCCCTTTTTTGTGTTAACACTATTTCCTAATCATAATACTTACCATATTTAATGGTAGAATTCTGCAATTAATTAACATTAAAAGTAGTAAAATATTACTATTCAGAAGGAGTGATAGCTAAAAAGTGGAATAGTTGACAGCTAAGTATATGCTGATAGATATATTTAAAAATTTTATTTTGTTAAAGAAAAAAAAAGTGCTTTAAATTTTGCAAATAATATACGAAATATAAATATGCAGATTAGAGAGGAAAGAAGGGGAGGGATGATACGGTTGCTGTACCAGTACCACAGAATATTTGGGCTCCGGTACTTTTTTTGTTAGAATTTAAGTCCTGGCTCGCTAGAATCGTATTTTCGTAAATTCAAAACTTGCCTTAACCGAGTTGAACTTTACTGAATCGCTCCAAAATATCGCGACAAACATGTAAATAATAATAAAACCGTTTTTCAGAGTAAGCCGTATTATTCATCTGCATCTTATTCAAACTCCAATTCACAAATCTCTATATTACGCTATTCAGTGTCACATTTTGAAAGGAAACCTCAAGGCTCGTTGAACCACAAAATGATAGAATATATCCATGGCAGCCGTGGCAAAGTGCACAATGGCCATAGACCACATTATAGTCCGAGTATCGAATCCCTTTTTAATAAATGACATTTTTACTAAGGTTGACATGAAAGAGTCTTAAAGGCAATCGAAAAATTCTGCAAGAGCCTGAAATTCCAAAGTTGAGGCGTTACTCGCAGCGGGATAGCATCGGAGAGAAGTTATGAATCCCGGAGGCGTAAACCGAAAGTCAGATGTTTTGTGAATAAATAAATTTGTTATGGGAGGTTTTAAAGTTTCTTCTGGCGTGCAGAAGTATTGGTGAATTCACAAGTTGTTATAACGTCATAGATGTCTCACTTACAAAATAATGACATGGTATAAAATAAAATGCAAAAAATTAATCAATTAACTGTAGTTTTTGCAATTATTAACTTTTTACCTTGTATTTTTAATTAAAACAACAAGGCATAAATTTATATGTTATTATATTTTATATTTATATATAAAAAACATTTCCCTATATTTTACAGCTTTATTTTAACATAAAATAAAGGCGCATATTTATCTATTACTTTGAATGGTATTTTTAATGCTTTTCAAGTTAAAATTGTAATCTTTTATACTGAACCAAAAAAATTATTGTAAAGAAACATAATCATTTTTAGCTATAATAAAAATCAGATTAAAACAAAATTAAAATTCTAAATAAAAATAATTGTGAATAAAATGAAAATTCTAGGACAAAAATAATTCTGTTCATTATTTGATAGTATAACATAAATATTTTTAACAAATTATATTATATTATTACAAACATAGCTTTTTGACGATAGTGCATTTTCAATGCCTTAGAGAACAACCTCGAGTGTCATTCAGCTGTTGAAATATCATTGTCGCTTTATATGGTATTCATGTCCTAAACACTGGTTTATATCCAACTTTGATAATGTTTTCTAAAAAAATGCACTACTTTTATAGGAAAATATAAACGGGTTCAATTAAGTTAAATTTGGGGAATAGCTTTAACGTTAGGTATACGAACCCATCAGAATAATCGGATAAAATAATTGCTTATAAATTTTTCTATTTAAACTTGAAAGTTCTGTAAAACATTTTTATAACTTTAACATCTTACTTTAACTTAAACGTCAGAAAAAAAAAAATATTTTTTTTTTTACAGTAAAAACTGTTTTACTGAGAAAAATACACACATTTCTGTAAATTAAACGGATTTCCTCTGGCGCCAAAATTGGTAGTTTTCTTCCGCCAATTTGACGGAATTTATTATTATTATTATTATTATTATTATTATTATTTTATCGGTTAATATTCTCAAAGTAGCTGGAATTAATGCTTGGATTTTTTTTTTTTACAGAAAAATATAACAGGCATAAATATTACCCAAAGGAATTTTATTTCAATTAGCGGTAAAACTTTCTACTGGATATGAAGACACGACGAACCAGAGAACCAGAATGAACAGCTAATAATAAATGCAGCTGAAAATGTGCGGCGAAAATGTTGTTAAATAAGCTTTGAAATTAAAATAAAGTCACAAACACCAGTGATATAAAAAATATATTTCTGGGAAATGTACAAAGAAAAAAATATCCAGATTTATTAAAATTGCTCTAAAGTAAATCAAAAATAAAGTTGCTATAACTGCCATTTATCATACTATCTGTAAATATTTAAGTGAAAAGTGTTTCTTTTTTATCAGTCGCATTAATTGGCAATTATAGCACAATGTTTTTCTACTAAAATAACATCCGATGCACTAGATTAATTTAAACAGAATTATTCTAATTGGTAAACAAATCATTTAATTGATGATTTATTTACCAATTAGAATAATTCTGTTAAAATTAATCTACTGTAATTTCGTATCCAGCGTTTTCTGGAGTTCCATTACCTGAGATATATTCTGTTGAGCTGAACCAGGTTTCAGACCAGATGCTATAATCATTAAGGTCAGCTGGGTGAGAAAGCTCCACCAGATTCGTCCGGGATAGCTCAGATGGCAGAGCACTGGCGGCTTCAGCCAGGGTTCAGCCCTGTTTCGAATCCTGGTCCGGACATTTTTCGCCCGGTTGGAAATTTACATCTATCATCCGATGATTTTTACCGCTTGGTAGAATAGATCTATATATATATATATCAGCTCTTGGTACATCGAAGAGTGTTCAGAAATATTTCGTCGACTTCCGTTTCTGTTGTGAAAACAGTCACTTCAGACAGAGTTCCTACACTTTCAACTGAAATACCAGTATTTTTATGCAGAAAAATTCGCCTTATATAAACGCGCGATTGCAAAAGGCGAGTTTTTCTCTAAAAAAAAATACTGGTGTTTATCTGGCCTAAAGTCAGGGGAATTCCCTGACCTGTAGGAACCCTGTCAAAGCCCCTAGAATCCCTATCACGTCCGCTCTTCTGGGATATCATGATGCAACTTTCTACAGTTCTTCGGACTCCCAGAGGAACCTAGGATACCGGAACAAATGCTGGAATGTCCGGAAAAGATCAGCTTGCCCTACCAATTCTCACTTTGCCCGCACATATGGTGGAAATCGATGCTGAATTGCATGCATCTCTGTCTGACATTCAAAATAAAGACATTTTTGAAATATGCATTCATTTAACGTCTGAATTTGAAATTTTTAAAAGACTAAATAAAATAAATAATCTTAGACTTGAATACATTTTAAGATAAAACTTATAAGAAGTTAAAAAAAATATTAAAACATTAAAAATACATTTAGTATACGTTTCGCCAAGCACACGCCAAGGTCTCATCAGTATAATTTAACCATTTGTAAAACAAACCAACAAGGTAAATCAAGTTAAAGTTTTTTTCAGAAACAGTCTGTATTCACCAGGAATGAAATATGCTTCATTCAATGTCGGCGATCGTAACTTTAACTGTACTTGATTTGCCTTGTTGTTTGTTTTACAATGATTAAATTGTACTGATGATGAGGCCTTGCGGTTTGTTGCCGAAACGTATACTAAATGTATTTTTAATGTTTTTAGTATTTTTTAAAGCTATTTATAAGTTTTTTTTAATTATTCAAATCTGTCTTTCTTTCTTAATTTTATTTAGTCTTATAAAGATATTTGCTGCAAAATGCTTTTTGTGTATGTGTGTGTGTGTGTTGCTAAGATATAGAAGTTTTTAACCTCTTGAGATCTGAAGTTAAAATGATACTACAAGCATACACCCATTGCTTTTGCACAAACCAAATGACACCATATATAACAGAAAGATACCTTTTTCTAAAATTGGTACTTTAAGGATATGGTAATTTAGGTTCACAAAGACGGATTTAAAATTAAGAGCCCCCTTAACATATCAATTTAATTATCAGTTACCTAAATTTACGCAATAAAAAAATTAAAGACTTTGATCTACAAATCCTCAAACATATTTACAGTCGAACCTCGTTAACATGAACACGCTTAACGTGAATTACTTTTAACATGAACCAGTTCACAACGTCCCCTTCAAAATGAATACGGATTCTTGTGTTTTTTCGCCTTTTAAGATGAACACGGTTAACGTGAATTTTCGCTTAATAAGAACAATTCAGGATGTCCCCATGAGAGATTTTGACGCTTAACGTGAACTAAAATTCCAAGAAAATTGTGAAAGCTTCCTTTCCCTAGAGAACAATGGGTTATTCCTTAGAGCTTCATGAAAATTATTATTCTTTAGAGCAATAAACACGAGTACTATTGATATTAGAATATTCTCACTTTTGGACAATACAATGCATGTCATCAACCGCATGCCACCAGGATTATGGAAGGTTGTTACCTAAAGGGAGTATTTTTATATATTGTTTCTTTCTTCACTCGTGGCAAATTTGCAGTTTAGTATTGGAACTTTCATATGAAAGGTACCATGCGTTCAGTCTTTTATTCTTTTTTGTTGTTGTTGTTCTTCGTTTAACTGTATGAATTAATAAGGGCATTCACATGTACATTATAGTTGCTCAAAATGAGTCGCAAATTTCAGCAATCCTTAATTTTGAAAAAAAAAAAAAAAACTGTCAGGTAATTCGAGAAATTAAAAAAAAAAAAAAAAAAAAAAAAATGAAATTGCTAAGAAATATGGAATCGGGTATTATTAAAAACCAATACAGATAACTAAATAGTTTGTCAAAGCAAATATTTACTAAATATAAAAGAAAACTATTATTGATGCTTAAATACATCTTGCTTCTTGCTTTGCAAACGGTTAATGAAAAAAAGTGGTTCACTGCATGTTATTGTGTAACACTGGAAAGGAAATTTACAGATAAATTTTGACTGCTATATTTCACGACAAAACCCTGTTGTCCCGTTAGCTCACATGTCCCATTAGCCCCCAGTCTCCTCTATATGAATTTTTCTCTATATATTTTTTTCTGGATTTTTTGTTACTGATAGCTTGAACTACGGATAACATGAACAAAAATTTAATTCCCCTTGAGGTTCACGTTAACGAGGTTTGGTTGTATTGAAAAGGATTTAAATTAAATTATTATGAAAATTTTATATTTTCTTTTCTACACTGATTTGAAAGCATTTTGCAAACTCATGTAAAGATAATATTTATTTTACGGGAAAATAAGCTGCCGTTTACTGCTTTTGCTCAAAGCAAAAAACATTCAGCTGTATAGAAGTAGAATACCAGAATGAATGTACCCAAATGCTAATAATAAATACAGCTGAAAATATGGAAGATAAAAATGTTGTTATATAAACTTTTGCAATGAAATAAAAGCCACGAATACCAGCGTTGATTGTAAAAAAATATATTTCTAGGAAATGTACAGGATGTCCATAATTAAACGACCCTAATTTAAAGTTGTCTATAGACGAAACTATTGGTCAGAAAGTTGTGACATTTTGTGACAGACATAATGAAGGAATGGTAATTTTTTTGAGCGAAAGAAGAAATAGTTCGAAATTTCGCCACCAAAGGACGTTTTTAATGAATTACACTTTTTAAAAAGTTTTTACGCTTTTTTTTTTTTTTTTTTCAGATTAAATAAGACAAATATACAGACCGCCCTCTGAAGAAAAAAAAAAAAAAAAGCGTAAAAACTTAAAATTTTTGGTGTTCGAATTGAACGGACCGTACAAAATCTGAAAAAAAAAAAAAAAAAAAAAAAAAAAAAAAAATCCATGCACGACAGACGCCATTTTTTTTCTCAGAGCTTAGGCCTGGTATTCAGTGGGTGGTGGTTAAATGTGTAGTTTAGTAAAAAAAAAAGCTCTGGTGGCAAAATTTGGAACTAAATTTTTTTTTCATTCAAACAAATTTCCATTCTTTTATTATGTCCGCCACAAAATTTCACAACTTTCTGACCAATAGTTTCGCATGTAAAGAACTTTAACCCTTATTTACTGACGGTACTTATAAGTACCACGCATTTTAAACTTTTACCCCATAGTAAATATTACAAATATTCTAATGGTTCTTTGCAAAAACGCTCTTTTAACTCCTCTTTAACCGGATACGCAGCAGTAGTTGTATGTTTGCTATTTTAGCGAGAAAGGAGGCTATCTTTGAAAGAGTCGATGTGTTTTTTGCCGACATTTTGTACAGATTGTCACGCTCGTCTTTTTATTACTGCAAACACTGTAAAGGATATAAGATAAGTGTTGGGTATTTTTTATGTGTTCATTATGATCCTAGAATACAATCTAACTAGCTATTTTAGGTGAACGGTGTATGTATTGGATTTAACAGTTGAATTACTCGGTGGAAGTTATAAGTATCGTCAGAACACTGGGTGTTGGAGTAAAACTTCTTGTTTACTTTTAGTCTGTGTAGTTGTCCATCGTTTTCATCTGCTTTGTAATTACTAAAATGTAGTGTAGTAATAATTTTCCTAGTATTTCTTTTCCGTTTCATTATTATTTTTTTTATAAGAAATCGAAAAATTTGTGGCACCGGCTCTTTTTCTCTATGCTAGAAATGGCATATGTAAATTCATATATTGCATATGTGGAGATGCGAGAGAACATTATGCCCCTGGAATATTGACGTCGCATAACTAAAGGACTGCTAACAAGATCGGAACCTAAAAAAAATATATAGTTTTTTAACCCTTTCAGGGCCAAAGCATTTTCAATGCTAAAGTGGTTGAAATAAATGATTGGCACCAGAATTTCCAAAAATCGAAAGTACTTAGCCACAATTCTGGTGCCAATTAAAATACCTTGTGGGTTTTCTGTTACGATATTTTAGTCATAGTGTACTGACGTACTTTAAAGTACCACTTTAATTAATTACCTCTAAGAAATTAAATTTCTCCCGTGAGTATTTTTTTTACGTTTTTCTTTAATTTTCATTGTAGTAGCTGAAAAGAAATTACATGAAAAAAATTGCAGTAGATCATAATGCAGTAGATAAAGGGTTAAAGTAGGGTCGTTTAATTATGGACACCCTGTACAAAGAAAGAAAAAAAATGCAGTTTTATAAAAAATCCTCTAAAGTGAATCAAAAATAAAGTTGCTATTACTAACCTTTATCATATTGTCTATAAATATTTAAAAGAAAAATGTTTCGTTCTTATCAGTTGCCTTAATTGTCACAATACTTTTCTGCTAAATTACCATCCGATCATTTCTACCGCTTGATAGAATAGAGATATATATATCAGCGCTTGTTACATCTTTTAGTGTTGAGAATATTTTCGCCTACTTCCTTTTCTGTTGTGAAAACAGTCACTTCAGTTCACCTAGAATCTCTATCACGTCCGCTCTTCTGGGATATCATGATGCAACTTTCGACAGTTCTTTGGACTCCCAGCGGAACCTAGGATACCGGAACAAATGCTGGAATGTCCGGAAAAGATCAGCTTGCCCTACCAATTCCCACTTTGCCGACACATTAGAGGGGAGAAATGGACTAAATTGCATGTATCTCTGTCTGACATTCAAATTAAAGGCATTTTAAAATGCTTCTTTTTTTCTCTATGTGTGTGTGTTTGATAAAGTATAGAAGTTTTTAACCTCTTGAGACCTGAAGTTACAAAGATAATAGAAGTATACATTCATTGCTTTTGCATAAACCAAAAGACACCATATACTGTCAGAAATTCTTTCTTCAATTCATAGAAATATTCCTGTCAGTACTGCTAGCGGTATATATCCGAGAATTAGAGAAATTTCCGTTCCTATTTTTCCGTTCTGGACAGAAAATTTTCCTAATCTGAAAAAAGGAGTTGGAAAAAAAAAAAAAGTTTCCCTTTCATCCGCGAATTCACTTGGTTTTAAACCTGGGACTGCGCGACTTGAATATCCTAACTACTCGGCCGTAGAGAGCGAGTTTAAAATGAAGATGCAGATTTTACTCAAATGAAGATTGGTAAGGCTTGTTTTTCTTTTAAAAAATAAATTCGAACTTTGGTATTAATACAGCGAAGGAATAAACGGAAAAATTTCCTCTTTTTCAGATTTCCGGGAAGAATTAACGAAAAAAGCATGTTTTTTAGGAGTACGGACATTAACAAATTGCATTTGAAAATACTTTTTTCCCCAATACGACGGTATAAAAATTGAAAATGTGCGATTCCTACAAGTTTAAAAAATTGCTATAGAGTATTTAATCGTACTGCTTTGTTTTACGGCTGGCTTCTGTAAGGTAATGTTATTTTTTGGAGATGACACAAAATAAGCTGGGAGAAAGAAATAGCATACCGTACCGTACCGGTGGCTAATACATATTTTTTAAAACAAGAAAGAAAAAGCATGCGTACTGCATAGATTATGAAACACTTTCGAACACTCCCTGAAAGCTTTAACAAAACTTCGTTATTTAGGGAAATAAGATGAATAAGATAACTAAGAAAGCATTTAAAAAATTGATTTCAGTAGTTCTGTCCATAGCCAAATATGTATTCCAATACTTTTGAACAGGCCTGTATTTAGTCAGTATATTGATACATACACTATTTAATGGAAAATTCAGTTTAGCAAGAAAATGCATAACAGGTTGAAATTTCTATTTCAGCAATTTATACTAATAGATGGAAACATAGTTGAATACTTTTCTACAGCTCTGTAGCTTACCTAGTACCTTTATTACACATCACTTTTTAGCTAAAATTTAAATAAAACTAAAACACTCTTAAGACTACTGAAATCACATTTCCAGAAATAATCATCCCTAGACGGCATGTATCCAATTCTTTGCGTGACCCTGTATATCATTTTATGTATATTCTACAAATATTTCTTAATAAACTAAATGCAGTTCAGTGTAAAAATGCATAACTCCTTTAAAAAACACCTTTAAACAATTTGCGTTCATACCCAGTAACCCTTACTAATTCTTTTGTGTAGCCCTGTGTATAAATTATAGCATTTTTACACATCTTTATATAGAGCGACGTATATCAATTTCATTATATATTAAATAGTTTAACATAATTGAAATACGCCGCAAACAATCCCTCCCCCCATATCATTATGTAACGAAATTCTTTAGTATGGCTCAGTAAATGAATAATAACTATTATTTGCACCGCATGTTCTACAGAATGCCTATTTTAGCGCACTTCATAAATGCATATAAATTTTGTTATGTTTGGATGCGTGTAACAACATTAAAAATCATTTGAAACGATTTTCTCCCATTGGCCGTAATGTAACAGTATATGTTTGACTGTCCCTGTAGATGAACTAAACATGCTACAAACTTCATTTGAAATAGAGATCGTGCTATGGCAAAGGCCAATAACATACAAAAATTTCAGAGCAATCCGAGTATATTTACGAGAGTTAGAGCTCGTACAGACGGCCAGACAAACCGAGGTCATAAACACCTTTCAACTTTTTTGGAAAATGGTAAAAAGAGAACACAGAAAAAAGAAGTTAAAAATATTAATTTCCTAATGGAGATATTTTAAAAATAAGAATGTATTGCACGAACATAGGTTTAACATTAGCGAAGGGAATTTGAGACATCACTGATCAATATGCTTAAGGAAAGACAAGACTTGGTGCAATCCTATAGGAAATTTGCGAGCTTTAAGACCTGTTTTCTCGGAAACTATCCGACAAATTCTGAAGAAATTTGGAATCCATATTCACTGGATTACGCTCAAGACTTGCGGCAGACAGTTTTTTTCTGCGAACAAAACTTTTTATTTTAGAGCAGTGGCAATTTTTCAGAAATTTTCCAATTTTCAGAATTTTTTTCTTCTGAAATTAATTAAAATTCTACAAAACTGTCTACCACATATGATTTTATATTTATACTCTACCATGAAATTTTTTTTATCGAAATCGCTCAAGTACTTTAGGAGTTAATGGAATTTTTAGTTGAAAAGTACTATTTTTTGGAGAGCTAAAAAACTTAGGCATTTCTAACTTGTGTGAAGTTCTTGCACAGTTTTATCAAACACACAAATTAAACTATATATAAATATTTAGTTAATTTAGTTACCTATAATAAATGAGTATAAAATGTTAGAGTAAAATTAATGTGCATGGGCGTGGCATAGTTTAGTTTAGGGCGTTTAGTCCCAGCCGTGTCTCTCCAGGTACTTTGAAACGATTAAATAAATAAATAAATAATGCAATTTAACAAATTACAACGCCCATTTGGAAAATGATTTTTCCAAAGACTAAAATTTAAGACATAAAAAGTCGCACGGAGTTGATCATACATTACGTACGCCATGAATTAAACATTAATAGTGCTATTACACGTAAAAATTCCAAGCGACAAAAATCGCCTGCGACTCGTCAGATTTCCTGAAACTTGCGTATTATCCACCTGTAACTTACGTATTACCCAAGCATTTCATTGGCTGTTTCCTGATTCTGTTCCAAAGTCTTCCTGTCTTCCAGCCATTGGCTGTTCCAAAAGACTTTTCCAGCGTCCAAGAAATCTGACGACCAATTTTAAATGAAATTTCATTCTTAAACTTCTAAACATCCCACAATATTACTTTTTACACCGTCGTATAGAGAAAAAAATGTACTTTTAAATGCAATTTGTTTGAAAGCTGTATCACAATTTGTTTCTGAGTTATTAATTTTTTTTGTAGTTTTATTACTTTTTTGTCATAGTGGCAACAGAAGTATCCATCTCTGTTGAAAGTAAAGGGAAATACAGATTAGTGTATAGACCAATCAGAAAACGAATAAAATGCGGATCCAACCAATAAAACGCTTCAGATATTTTTCTGATTTCCTACCCTGACAGAGGACAATAACCGTTTTTTAGAACGCTTTTCGCGCATTTTCACCCCTTTTAAATTTCGAATTGTTTAAGAACTGTTCTTAGAAATCCTTTATATCTAATAAGTAGCTAATATTTCAAATTTCATATTTCTAGGCCCTTCAGTAACGCATAAATCGCATTTTTAGAACTTTTTTTGCTCCTGCATCCCCTTTGGGTTAGTGGCACCGACCCGACATAAAATATAGCCTATCTTGGATCAAGCGTCGTACTATAATTTTGACGCCAATATTTTTTAAATCGGTTTGGTTTTTCTTGAGATTATGTAGAAACTACCATTTAGAACGTTTTTTAGAACGCTTTTTCTGCATTTTCACCCCTTTTAAATTTCGAATTGTTTAAGAACGGTTCTTAGACATCATTTATATCTTACAAGTAACCAATATTCAAAATTTCATATTTCTAGGCCCTTCAGTAACGCAAAAATCGCATTTTTAGAACGTTTTTTGCTCCTGCATCCCCTTTGGGGTAGTGGCACCGACATAAAATATAGCCTATGTTCTAAATTGGACTAACACCATCATTTTGATACCATTACTTTTGAAATCGGTTCGGTAGCTCCAGAGATTACCTCTAACAAACAAACAATTTTTACTCCTTTATAATATTAGTATAGAAGTATAGATTAAAGGAAATTGCATTCAGAATTTTGTGTTATTATTTTGAAGTCAGTTTACTCGCTCAAAAAATACAAGAAAAAAAAGTGTGGAAGTACGCATAATAAAAAGAGGTCAACATAAAAGTTAATTGGATTAGTTGTAATTAGAGTATCGTACGAAAATATTAAAAACGCAAAATACACTAAATGTTTGTTTAATTTATCGACCATTACCACTGGCGAGTTAGCTTGATTGTTTTTCGTGAAAATTCCTTTTTACATGTTCAAAAGTTGCACTTATAATCATATAATTGAGTTGTAATCATCTAATCTCAAGTTAATTAATAATATGTTGTATAATAATCACATAATTTGAAGTTAATTAATAATAAATTGTGTTACAATTGTATAATTTCAAGTTAATTAATAATAAATTGTGTTATAATCATATAATTTCATTTTATACAAATTTTTATTCATCTACTATATGAAAAATAATTTCCGTTTAGAGGTTAATGGGGATTAGCCCAGGGGAAATGTACCAAAAAAAGGAGGTTACCTTGCAAAAGATCGGTTGGAAGATTTTTTTTCTGAATTGTTTATAATGATGCCAACATGGAAAAACCAAGTTTTCTAGCAAAATTTCTTAAAGCTAAATTTTCTGTGGCCAAAAAACAACAAAATTTTGGCACATTTTTTGATTGTTTTCAAATTTCTCGAGGCCCGTTGTTGTAGCATGTTATTTGTCAGTTACAATATTAAAGAAGACAAAATTTTCTACAACTTTCATACTTACAACTTTTTTGTACACTCAATAGCAAGCGCCGTACGCCATTTCAAAAATAGGACAATTTTTTAATTTTCTTAAAAACAATGAAAAACGTAGTTCTTCTCCGATTATTCAAATGTTTCCCTGATATTTAATCGTGTATGTCAACTTCTACATATTAGTAGCAGTAAATTATGTATTTCAGGGCCAAAATTAGCCTTTTTTGCACCCGCGGCAAACACGGATTTTGCCCCTCCTCCCCCCCCCCCTTAAAAAGAAAATTTACCACGAGAATTTTAATAAATATCCAATAGCCGGATTTTGAAAAATTTAAGTGTGTAATCATTAAATATGTAATGCTGAACTACGTAATCAGCTTTGTCAAATATTGATTCATTAAAACCTTGAAAATCGAAACGAAAGGAACCGAAATATATTTTGCTTTAACAGGTTTCAATCTTGGCAGGTATAATTGTTCATATTCTTTCTCTTGAAAATATATAATTTTACCTTTAAAGTTTAAAATTTTACCATATATACAGATTTCATTTTCAAAGATCTTACGTTAGTTGTAGAATTGAGGCGTTTAAAATCACAGTTATATTAATTATGAGACTAAATTAGTCACATGAAGACATTCGCAAGGGAATATTAAACCTATGGAAGCGTTCTTGACAAATATTTCGCTTGCATTTTACTACTTTTAAATAATTTCTTTTTTTCATGCGGTGTTGCCAGATAGTCAAAAGTCAATTTCCCCAAAATTTCGGAAAATTTCCCCAAATCAGTGCTTTTTTCTGCAAAAGTCCCCAACTCAGTTTTTAATTTAAAAGGGAATTTTTAAATTTTCAGTTTACCACTATTAAAAATATTTAAGTAATTTAAGCTCAAAAATTTTCCCCAAATCAAGCTTTTTTTAAAAAAAATTCCCCATTTACAAAAAACAAACTTTTAAACTGGCCTGAATGCATATTCTGTAGCTACATTAACCCCTTAATTCTCGCTCCCGTCATATTCACGGGCTGTGTCTTTTACTCAAATTGTTTGATTCCCACCAGTTTTATAAAATAGTGAAATTGGCTATATTTTAGCATCGTTTTACCTGTCATTAAATAAGGTGAATATTTATTTCTCATAACAGTGGTGCCAATACGCAGTTTGAATTTTTAAACCGTAATTTAATTCGAGTGTTAAGGGGTTAAGAGAAAGAGAGAGATATTTTGCAGTGACAAGTTTTTTTACGCTTCTTTTTAAAAGTCTAACAATGTTGGACTATTGTTACATTAGCCCCATAGCTTTAGACAATCTCTTATGAGTTTTAATTTGAATGAATCCGAGATGGTACGCTGTTTTCATTTTTTTGTCATCCGTGTACTGAAGTACATAATCATAATGCAAAGTATTTTCGCTGTATCAATCGATGTGCTTTTGTATATCATAAGAGAAAAATATCCGCTTTTCACAAATTTAAATTTTTTTTTTTTTTTAAGTACGGCGAAAGAATTTTTCGTATAAGTCCTGCAGATTAATCAGTCACGTGCAGGTTTATTATTTAGAGTCTGATGCATCTGTAACTGTAATGTAAACCTGTAAACTGTAATGTAGTAAACAACGAACACGACCACATCCAAAAGAATAATGACTGACATTTCTGATTTCTGGATTGTATTTTCGATTTTCAAATCAAAACTGAGTTCGAGATATCTAATTTTTCAACAGGACTAAAACAAATCATTACGGAAAATAGTAAAAAAAAAAAAAAAAAAAAAAACAATTTTTTCCCCAAAATTTTTGTAGTCCCCAAACATTTTCCCCCGAACTACTTGTCCCCAAAAAATTCCCCTAAAGGTTCGAAATTCCTCAAAATGGGGACAAAATCCCCAATCTGGCAACACTGTTTTCATGGGATACCTGAGATCAATATCTAATATTGTGTTTTTGTACTTTTTCTGGTTTGGTTGCGTTTTTTGAAACGGGATGCAAATAATCCTACACCAGTGCCATCAAAGAGAAAAAAATATCGTTGAACAGCCTGTAGAAATTATTATTATTAAAATAATATTTTTCATTTAGCTTATCCAGTCATATTGTGTTCCTTACTTTATTGTGTTGGGAAAATGGAGTTGAATGAAACAGGTAATCAATGCGAAAGCAAAAATGTTTATATGGTCTACAATCATATATAAATTGGTATTTCATTTGATAAATGGTATCACTGAGATCATTAAACAGATATAGTTTCAAAACAGTACATATTACAGAAGATTAGAATATCCCACAAAGTATATTTTACAACAACCAAAGTAAGTTTTTCTGTTTGAGCTTTAAAGCAATTAATAGATAATCTTAAAGTTTTATATATTTTTGCATGCTAAAATGATATAATCTCTTCTTATATTTATTGATATAAGTGTGTGTGTGTGTGTGTGGGGGGGGGGGGGATTTGACAATATTTTTAAAAACTAATCTCTTAAATATTTTTATGAAACTAGTGATCTCAAATATTTTATTGACAGAATTTTTAAATTTTACAAGAGATAAATGCATAACATTAGTTAGTGAAATAATTTGTTGTCATTTTTATTGTAGCTATTTTATAAGGTGAAAGTGTTTCTTACATAAAAGATATTTATTTTTTGAGCCCCCCCCCCCCTTTTATGCGGAACTATAATCCAATGTTTGCTATCTTTAAAACAGTAAAACATTAAAACATATGTTATCAATAAATGGTAAATAAAATACCATTGTAGTGCAGAATAAAATATGTTTTTCGCAAATTTTCATACTTATCTCATTGATATCTGGAAAAATATGTGTGCATTATAAAAATTATAAAATTATTAAAATTAAACAAGAATTTTTTCTTAATTGAAACTGTCGTTCCAGTAAGTTACTAAACATTGAATAATTCTTTTGAAGTCAAAATTGCATACGCTTAAAATTACTGTCTTAATGAAAATTGTTTCATTACACTCTGCCCTATTTTTAAATTTATATAAATTTATTGAATATAAAATGTCTGTTGAGATGAAAATAAAGTCGTGAGTGTACAAATAATAGATAATTTACTGCTACCAATTTTTAGAGGTTCACATACACGATTAAATCCGCGGTGAACATTTTAATAATCGGGACAGAACTACGTTTTTAACGGTTTTTAAGAAAATTGAAAAAATTGTCTTATTTTTGAAATGGCGTACTGCGCTTTCTATTGAGTGTATAAAAAATTGTAAATATGAAAGTTGTACAGAATTTAGTCCTCTTTAATATTGTAATTGACAAACAATATGTCATTGCGACGGGTCTCGAGATATTTTTAAAAAATCAAAAAAGGTCCCAAAATTTTGTTGTTTTTTGGCCACAGAAAATTTAGCCTTAAGAAATTTTGTTAGAAAACTTGTTTTTTCCAAGTTGGCATCATTATAAACAAGTCAGAAAAAAAATCTTCTACCCGGCCTTTTGCAAGGTAAATGTACCTGTACATTTCCCCTGGACTAGATATATTAGTGGCAAAATAATAATCTGAAAGTAAAATTACTATATATTTGTGCTTTTTAGGTAATCGGAATTTAAGTATCTGTTCACCTTCTTTATACTACGATATGTTTTTTATTTCCTGTTCATTTTATAATTATCTTATATATAATAGTTTTTATTAAAGATTTTTATATTTTTAATAATTATTTATATTAATTATTAATGAATTTATTTTGTTTTATAGCATATAGCTATATGCTATATATTATCGATGTTTTAGAATTATTTAAATTCTTAGTGTAGTTTAAATAAGTTAGCTAATAGAATATTTTGGATGCTTTTTAAATTTTATTAACAATAGTTTTTTAAAAATACATTGTGTGGTTTATATTCTGTTTATAATTATCTATATATAAGGATATGTTTGGTTTTGCTGTTAATAAAACAATTGTTACATTCAATTGCTTACAACTGTTTGTCTTTTGACAATTAAATCATAAAAGTAATACTAGATGGCAGCACCACAATTTGTATTTTTTTTTTTTCGATAAGTTCTATATTTACTTTTTCCAGCTACATTTCAGTTATAATTTACTACACCAGGGGGAATTTTTAGCTAAATTTTGACAATATTGTTTAACGGTTTTTAATTAATTTAATAGTGCATTTTAATTATGTAATTACTTTCTATTTATATTATTTTATATTATATTAACAGTTATTTAACATTTATTTCAATATGTATTAACTGCATCCTATGGTATCAATTACTGTGATTTCTTAACTGTTTTATTCACCTTAATCTTTACGATATTTTGGGTGCCATGTGCGCGTGGATTTATTCTAAAATATTAAACGGTATGGTGTTTATTATTTCATTTTATATCCTATAAATATTTAAATAGGTTTTATTGATTTTTCCGTTTCATGTTATTTGTTTCTATTCTGTTTTCATTTTTAATCAATTCACTTGATTTTAATGGTTGTTTGGGCACAGGGGAAAATAACTTTTAGCTTTAGCTTATTTTTCCCACAGAAAACAACCATTTTGCTTATATCATTCAATTCTGTGCCCTTGAAAACGTAATTCAATATGTAAGCATTTCCATTATTTGTCGGTGTCCACTTTCTTATTTTTCTTCCATAATAATTCTTATAATTAATTTAATCTTTATATACTTACAGCTTTAATTCATAATATTACGGTTTTTGATGGTGGTAGGTTATGTTTAATTATTGGTTATATATATATATATATATATATATATATATATTAATATATTATATGTTTATTATAGTTTTTTTGTATTGCGATTTTCAGAAGTTCAGTTAATTTAAGTGAACAATTCCATTAATACTGTGTCAAATAATTTAAAATTAATTTAATCAAACAGTGAATTACGTGCAATAAAAAATTTAGTTTATCAGATCTCTAAGATGAAAATAAACGAACAAATAAATAAATGTCGACATAGTTAGAAATTTAAAGACATAATCAGCAATGCGCTGATTTTAGTAGTAAGAACTAATTCAATAATGAATAAGAGTTTGATTTGTCTTTAAGAGTTTTTAAGATTGATTCTTATTGTAATCAAGACATCCAATAATTAAGGAAAACTTTAGAATGTAATTATATTGTTAATAGAGTTACCTACTTAAACAACAACAAAGAGTAATTTATTTTATTTTAGTTTGTATTTAGGGTAGGAAAATGTTTGAAAATTGAAACAATTGCGTAACGAAATTTTCCAAACTTTTTAACGTTATTTCTTACTGTTTCACCAAATTAATTAACTCACATGCTAGGTAATCTTTGAAATCAATTACTAGATCTAGATAATTTTAGGCAATTATTTCTAATCTTTGGTCATTATTTACAGAACTGTTTTAATCTCACTGGAGCATAAAAACGTAAATGCTGATGTGATTTAGCACTTAAATCGTCAAAGAATCACTTGAAAAGTAAAATTTATCTAATTATAAGATTGTTTTTCCGTTAAACAAAGTAAATGATTCTTTGTAGTTCCGAAAGTCAATTATTTAAAGTAACAAATGCAATGCTAATAATAGATAGAGGATTTTAAATTTTTAGAAAGTAATTTAAACAAATATCAAAGTAATTTTAACATATTAGAGTAATTTAATAATTTTATTTAAAGATAATGCCTTCTTTATCTTGGTTGGCTTTTAACGAATTTAGTAATGTTATGTAATATTAATTGGATCCTATATTTTTTTTAAGGAATTTTAAAATGAGGTTTTGATTTCGAATTTATCGAGCAATGAAACAAAATGTTAGTATTTAAGGTTGTATTCGAAAAAATATTTTTCTACCCTCAACAGCTCGAAATTTTCTGAGACATTTTCAGACTCATTTTTAAAAGTAAAAACATGAAACTTGCTGGGGTGATTTCTGAAGAAATGTTTAACATGCTGTGTGATTTCATTTTCAGCTCAGTTAATTAGAATTTGATTTTTAAACAATTATTTTCTCAGTTTGACCATTTTTTTCATTCCCAGATCGCCCGCTTCGGAAAATTCGGTTCAAAACGCCAACTTTGACAGCGTTTTTTACAGTATTTTCTGCATTTATCAAAAAATTAAGAAGCACCGCACATTATATAGCTTCTAAATAAGAGAATTTCCAAGTTTGATGCGTTTGAGAGCAAAAATGAATTTTAAAATGAATCAGAAAATAAGCAGTTTGGATCGGAATACACCCTTAAACATTGCCTTAAAAAAAAAAGAGAAATAAACAGATTTTACATTGAAATAAATTGATGAAAAGTGTATTTTGTGATAAATTTACTTAACATTATTCAATGCAGATTTTTAGCATTTTGTACCGAAAATATTGCTTTTATTACTTTTAATTCATTTGTTGTTGTGAATTCTTTGATGTTCATTTCCAAAATGCAAAAATATTTAATAACGATAATAATAATAATAATAATAATAATAATAATAATAGTAATAGTAATAATAATAATAATAATAACTATAATAATAGTTCAAAACTCCTAAATCTACTTGAAATAACTATTTATGAGGATATGTTATTAGCCTTTTTTAAAAGACGTTTTCTATTAATAATGTAAAAATATATTTTTTAATTAAACAGTTAATAACATAAATACTAAAGGGCAAATATTCCGAAGCCTTTTATAGAAAAACTACATAGTACCCGTCAAGATTTGACGTTAAATAACTTGAATGTTTCATTAAAAAAATTCTTGAATTTTTAATTAGTTGCTTTTAAATTAATTAAGTACTGAAATTATGACAAATTGCTAAATTGTATATGATAGGATTTTCAATCCCATTAAATAGGCGTGAGTAAGAAATTTAAGTTGGGACTTACCCCTTTTCAGGATTCTTATCCATTAATTATTAATGGTGTAAATCCACGTTTTACCTTTATCCAAAATGTATTAATTGAAGATATTATTAACTTTATATTTGGAGATCTAATTTATATTCTCCATGACTTTTCATGCCTCCCTTAAGTAAAGAAATTGTAGATTATTTGTATTTTGTCAAATGAAGACGCAGTGACATTTTATGTTATTTAATTAACACTATTTAAATTGTAATAAGAGAGCTTTTTTATATGATCTTTCCTGGTTAGCTACATTTTTCAGAATGAAAAAAGTGTTTACATTACAAGATACATAATAATAACAATAAATCAGTTCATTGTAGTTTATGAATATAATTTAGCCATTCAACAAGTCATTATCTTTATCAAAGAATTTTCAAGGTTAAACGAATTTAAAGAGATTTATGGCTAAGTTGAAAAGTTATATTGTTTATGTAACTGAAGAAATTTGTTTATTTTTAGCACATTTATTCATCTTAATTATTTACAGGTGGGTGACAAAATAATACGAACACCCATGAAAAAGGCCTGGTCCATTTCAAAGAAGCAGAACGCGCATATCAATTTGCACTCAATTCTGCCATTTAGTGGTTATGAAATGTAAGGTATCAGTCGCTCAATATGAGTCATAGGTGTTGCATGCGCTTAGCATACTCTCTGGGAAACTCAATAATGACTGACCTGTCAGAGTTCGAAAAAGGAATGATTGTTCCCTCATAGCATGCATGGTCACGGTGACGTCGTTGTGACGTCACAGTGAGTCACTGTGGTCACGTCACATTTGTGACCAAAATGCCACCACTCAGTGATGTCACATTGTGACTGAGATGTGAACTTCTTAGAAAACTTTAAAAAATTACAAAAAATATTCAAAACATGTTATTTATGTAAAATTATATTTTCTGGCAATTAAAAAAAATTGTGACGTCACTGTTATGACACTGCATGTAACGTACGTCACGTCACATATGTGACGAAAAAAATCACCATATTGTAAGTCACAGTGTGACAAAAATATGAACATCAAAAATCTTTGAAAATGAACAGAAATATTACATGCCCGAGTTACAGCGACATAAGGAATGAAAATATATTAGTGGATAGGAAATAGTAAATTTGGACACGAAAAGAGAGAGGGGGGGGGGGGGGGCAGAAAAAAGAAAATACACGGTAGAAGTATCAACAAACTAGATTTTCATGCTATATTTTATCAATTTGTTATTTAAGACAGTGAAAGTATACTTTTTTATGATTTCAATTTTATCTACCATTGCAATTTAATCCTTCACTGATTGTTATTATTATAAAAGTGTTTCTCGGAAAAATGGTACGTATTGGAGCAATTTGGATAACATATTTAGAATTAGGAATATTAAATCTGTACACTTTACATATTTAGTTTTCAGGGAGGAAGTTGTTTTATTTATTATTTTATTTTATTTTATTTTATTTGTCGACCAGTGGTATTCTAAACCCTTCTGTGGTTTCAAACTAAAATTTTCTATTACAGTTAAGTCTGTAGCTTTTAATGAGCACGTAGAAAGAATACTCATAGTTTAGTCATATATGCATTTCTTACTTTAGAATTTGCATTCAAGTCATATTTTTTCCTGTTAGTGTTTAACTATTTTAAATAACTATTTTTTTAAAAATTCTACTTCTTTCAGACTTTTTAAATAAAATTAGTATTTTCCGAAAAAATGTATACAAATTTTATACAAAACCCATGATATAATTATTCGTATTTCAAATTCGTGTTTTAGAGATATGACTAAAAAAAGTTATTTTAAAATTGTTTTATTCTACAGAAAATGAATATGAAAAAAATGACAGATTGACAAAGAAATTTTTTTTTATCCTGTATACTCTCTTTTCATTTATTAAGAAGATACGTATTTATTTATTAAATGTAAAACAAACTGTACTTTAAAAAAAAGAAAGTAAAAAGGCAGGTGTTTCATTCAAATAGAAAATTTTCATTACAGATACTCTCATAAAGGTAAAATCACTGCGCATTTAAACTCTAAATCTGTTGTGTACAAAAAAAAAAAAAAAAAAAAAAAAAAAAAAAAATACAGTCGATGCTCGTTTTTACGAACTCGTAGGGAACACCCAAATAGTTCGTAAAATAGAAAGTTCGTAAAATAGAAAAACACCAAAAATGGTATGAATATGTACATTATTTATGTATTTTTATCAAACTGATCCTCTTCATAGATGAATCAGTATTTCAAGATTATTTGTTATTTAATAAAGTTATACATGTATTTTTAAATATACAGGAAAAAAATGCGAATCTTTGCACAAAAAATAATGTTAGTACACAGAAACATAAGATATAGCATCTTTTGAAAACATTACATACGAAAACACAGACTGTATTAGTGCTTAGTAGATGAAAATACACAGATGAAAACATAGATAAAAAATTCGGAATGAAAATAATCATTTATCTTTTTTAAAAAATCACATTTTGGAAAATATATGTTTCCATTTTATCTATGCTTGAAATCCTTTCACAGTTATTGTTCCCTTCAAAACAGTGCTTTAGTCCTGACAATCACTACTTAAAATTTTTGCCATGCCCCTTCCTCCGAAAGAGATTGGGGAAAACAACACATTCTTGGAATGTACCTTATGTTTCATTGCACCTGTATAGAGTTTAATTGACGTTGGCACTGCATTCCGATATTTAAAAAAAAAAAAAGTTGTAGAAGTACGAAAACTGAGTTCGCAAAAAAGAGATTTTCATAATTTGTAGTTCGTAAATGGGAGCGAAAAATTACATTGCTTCTATGGGAGTGCATTCGGGACCACTCTATAGTTCGTAAACTCGCAAGTGTTCGTGAAAAAGAGGTTCGTAAAAACGAGCGTCTACTGTAATACAGTAGGAACACCTGCTTGCTCAAATATCGTCTGCGCTCGATTAAACCGCAGAATAAAATAAGGATCAGAGAAGTTCTGACGCGGAAAGTTAGTTTTTTTAAGCTAACAGAAATATGCCTGACAATTTAGGATAAAATACGGATATTATTAAAATATTTATGGAACTTAAAAGGTATGTCTTATTTAATTTAAATTTTTTGTTCCTGTTTGATAGATTATTATCACGAGTTAAATAGTTGTATGTTATATGCAATGAGACTGATCTGGTATTCCTTTCAAAAGCAATATGGCGATGGAAAGATTTTTGAGAAATTGTTAAATGCATTTAATTCATCTATTATAGTTTGTTGTTGTTTAATAGTACAATTATAAATACTAATTATTTAGTGTTTTTCAAATTGCTATATTTATTTTTTTAATTGTATTTAAGCATTTTTTTTACTGTTTGTGATTTTAATCAAACATTTAATTGTAGACATTCAGAATCAGTTATTAAATTTTCTTTGATTGTAAACTCATTTTCTACATTTTCGATACATTTATTTTATTGGCATTAAAAAATAAAATATAATATTTAAGAATTGAAATAAAGTGTTTTTCATGCCCGATAAAGTTGAAAAGTGTTTATGACTTCGGTTTGTCTGGCCGTCTGTCCGCGCTCTAACTCGCGTAAATATACTCGGATTGACTTGAAACTTTTGGATGTTATTGACGTTTACCATAGCAAGACCCCTATTTGTAATGAAGTTTGTAGCATGTTTAGTTCATTTACAGGGACAGTCAATTGTATTCCATTACATTACGGCCTGTAGGAAAAAAAATCGTTTCAAATGATTTTTAATGATTTTACACGCTTTCAAACAGAATAAAATTGATATGCATTTATAAGGCGCACTAAAATGTGCATTCCATAGAATATGCGATGCAAAGAATAGTTATTGTTCATTTACAGGGCTAAAAAAGGAATTCCAATACATAATGATATAGGGGTGGAGGGAATTGTTTGCGGCGTACTTTATTTATGTTAATCTATTTGATATGTAATGAAATTGATATACGTCGTTGAGGTTTACATACTATGAATTATTTCATGTATAATACGAAGCGTATATAGCATTTACAGGGACACATAAAATATTTCAGATACTATATTGTATCCGAAGTACTGTTTATTAGCGATGATTGCTGGAAATGCATTTTTAAATATGATTCACTACATTTATGCATAGCATATGGTGTATATATATATGCTATAATTCATATACAGGACTATACAAAAGTATTCGTAAGGGTTACTGGGTATTGCTTAAAGGTGGTTTTTAAATAAGTTATGCATTTTAACGCTGCACTGTATTTAATTTACTAAGAAATGTTTGTAGTATATAGATAAAATGATATACAGGGTCACGCAAAGAATTGGATACGTTGCCGTCTATGAATTATAATTTCTGGAAATGTGATTTCAGCAGTTTTAAGAGTGTTTTAGCTTGAATTAAATTTTAACTAAATAGTGGCGTGTAATAAAGGTTCTAGGTAAACTACAGGGTTGTACAGAATTATTTAAGTATGTTTCCATATATTAGTATAAATTGCTGAAAGAGAATTTCAACCTGTTATGCGTTTCCTTGATAAACTAAATTTTTCCATTATATAGTATATATATATCAATCTACAGATCAAATACAGGACTGTTTAAAAGAATTAGAAAACATATTTGGCTGTGGATGGTAGGGTGTCAACGATTTTAATTGGTTGATTTAAATCAGCGATTAAATCATGATTTTAATCAACCATTTTTTTTTTTAAATCATTGATTAAAATCAAAAATTTTCTAAATGCTTAAAATGTCAAAAAAAAGTATTAAAATCTAACATGAACATAATTTGAAAGTTTTTACAGGTATTTTGACTTACGAATAAACAAAAAAAGAGCTTTAAATAATTGTTTCTAAGATTAATTCGTTAGTATTGTAAAAAATTAAAAACAGTTGAGTTTGTAAAAAGCATTGTTTTTAAGTATTTATCCAAATTAAAACAGTTTCATTTAAAAATGATATTTAAATCTAACATAATTTGCAATGTCATAATTTCCTTTAGGTAATCAATTTATGCATTATTTTATATAAAATACACATAGCAAGTATAATTACATTTCTACAAGTAAAAGAATAAATAGTAATTAATAGCAATCTCAAGTTAAAGAAGAATGAAAGAATGACAACTGCTCAGCAGCTAAATTGTAAATGGATGCATAAGAGAAAAAGAAATAATTGGTATAAAAATGCTAAGCACAGCAAGAGCTTCTTTGGTATAGGTTGAATAAATGTTTATTATTATTATTATTATTATTATTATTATTATTTTTTTTTTTTTTTTTTTTTGTAACTTATATATACTAAAAAATTGAACCATTGAAAGCTAATAGAGGTAATAATGCTGTTACTTAAATATTTTGAGGATTTCAGATATTAGTGGCTAACTTATATTTATTCTATATGAATGGGTTTAACTCATTTTCATTTTTTTTTTTTTTTTTTTTTTTTTTTTTTGTTAGCATACACGTACATGTGTGTAAGTACAGATTTTGGTGGTTTACAGAAATTTTCCTAAATACAAATGCAAAATGAGCTGCAAATAATATTTGTTAGTTTTGTTATTTGTGCTACTAACTAATGAAATTACTTATTTGCAGTTTTTATTAATTTTGTAGTTGAAATTTACCTGTAGTTGTAGCCAACGATTTCTTGTAAAAAACTTCCCCATTCAACAGTATTCTAAATTCATGTGGAAAAAATCTTGCAAAAATATAGAACTTTATTTCTTTAGAAAAAACAGGATATTATTAAAATATGTTATTTAATTGTATTTTTCAATTTGTTATTCATAAAATTATTAAAAATTAAGGACACTTTACTTATGCTAAAAAATATTCTTTTTTTTTTTCTTACATCATTACTAAACACATTACTAATATATTTCCTCATGAAATAGTGCCCGTTTTTCGAACTAGCATCCTGTCCCTTTTTCTTTCTAAAATGAATTATTATCATTTTAATAATTAAGGCTTAAAAATGTATAATATGTTCCTAATTAGAGAGTTGATTGTTTAATAATTAATTTGAAGTAATGTTAGCTATATTTAATATAAAATGCAGTTAATAATTTTCATAAATGTTAAGTATCACTTGTATTTATAAAGTTTTACATAATTATTTCAATATTAATGTATATAACATTATTGTATAATACTATCTAATGAAACTACTAATTTGCAGTTTTTATTTCTGTAATTACTAACTAACAATTATAATTTTATTAATTAAAGTGTAAAAACATAGATTATGTTAGCAATTAGTGGTGTAATTGTTTTGGAAACCTAAAACTCATGATAGCTATTCAGTATTTGAACGCTGGGAAAAAAATTATAAAAATCTGATTTAAATCAAAAAAATCTGATTTAAATAAAAAAATCCGATTTTTTTTATTTTTTTTTTAAATTATGATTTTTTTACACCTTAGTGGATGGTAACTGCGTAAATCAGTTTTTCAAATGTTTTACGCGTTTTCATATTTACTTAGTTATCTTATTTACGTTATTTCCCCCGATGTCCTGTTAAAACATTTAGGAAGAGTTGGAAAGTGTTTTATAATCTATGCCTAACGCATGATATATCTAACTTGTTGTTTCTATTACCCAGATCAGTCTTTTCATATAAAACATACCAAATCTAATTAGCTCATATTCACAAAATACAATATATACGGGAATAAAAAATTTAAATAAATAGGGCTTATCATGTAGTAACAGTTGCCATAATCAATAAGTAACAGTTGTATTAATGTCCGTTAGACTCCATGTTCGTATTTAATAAAGCAATGACAAATCATAACACATTAAAAAGCTTACACATTCTTAATATTAAGCTTGAATTCAAGATCAAGCTTAGAACTTAATAAAAAAAGATGTCAGTTAATAAGCATTGTGTTTTAAATGGAAAATTAAAAATATTTTAGAAGAATAGGACTCCAAAATAGCGATATCTTGCTAAAAAGTACGGTAAAAAGATAAAATTTTATATTTCAAACAAAACTTTACTTTAAAATTATCGTAGTGTTTATGACAAGAATCATCACAGTATTAATACTTGGACATTTTTCCAGAGAGAAACATTCGCCTTGCATACAATATTTCAAATGAAAATCAAATTTCAAATAAATTGCTTAAAAGGCGCAAAGGCCAACATAGTGAAAAATATCCACGCAGGGACTCGATCCCGGGTCATCAGTATAGCGCACTGACATTCTACCGACTAAACCACATGGAACGATACCCAGCCTGGAAATTGTCTCCCTATTATATGTTGGCAAGGCTACAAACGCAGCACAAGTTGGAATATTTATCGCGAGCCACCGTCATGGGGCAAACACGAAACTTAATTAAATCCAGCATCGATTGAAACTATATTAATACTTGGAAATTTTTCCAGAGAGAAACATTCGCCTTGCATACAGTATTTCAAATGAAAATCAAATTTCAAATTAAAATTGCCTTTTAAGCTATTAATTTGAAATTTGATTTTCATTTGAAATATTGTATGCAAGGCGAATGGTTCTCTCTGAAAAAATTTCCAAGTATTAATATAGTTTCAATCGATGCTGGATTTAATTAAGTTTCGTGTTTGCGCCATGTCGGTGGCTGACGATAAATATTGCATCTTGTGCTGCGTTTGTAGCCTTACCAACATGTAATAGTGAGAAATTTTCCAGGCTGGGTATCGTTCCTTGTGGTTTAATCGGTAGAACGTAAGTGCGCTATACTGATGGCCCGGGTTCGAGTTCCAGCATGGAATCTTTTTCACTAGTTCGCCTTTGCGCCTTTTAAGCAATTAATTTGAAATTTCATTTTCATTTGAAATCATCACAGAGTTTATGACAAGTTCGTCACAAATGACACATATTTCACAAACTGGTCACCGTGTGACTTCAAAACATTGTCACTTTCGTCACAGGTTTGTCACAAAGTTAATGCCAAAATAGTCACAAATGACGCACTTTTCACAAATTAGTCGCACCGTGACTTCACAGAGTGGTCACAATGTGACGTCACAAACGACCTCTAAAACGGCCATAACGATCTCGCATTCTAGTCACTGTGACGTCACATCCACGTCACGTGACGTCACATCGACGGTCACAAAATCACAGTGTGACTTCACAACGACGTCGCCGTGACGTCACCATGCCTTACGGGTTGGAATGCTGTGCGCTGGTTGCTCTGTGACGGAAACTGCAAATTATTTGGTGCGTGTAAGGAGTACTGTGTCAGCCGTTATGACAGCGTACACGAAATGCGGTAATGTATCGTCTGCGAAGTACAACAGCGGACGGAAAAGAAAATTTCTGAGGGATAAAAGAGAGTTGAACCGCATAGCGGCCGAAAGCACAGGCAATCGTTATCCCAGATAACGTCAGAGATAAATAGTCATCTCCAGAATCCCATTTCAGCAAGAACTGTCCAAAGAGAACTTCATGCTTTGAACATTTATGGAAGAGTTGCAATTCGTAAGCCATTGGTGTCATAGGTGTTCGTATTATTTTGTCACCCATCTGTATGTCAATCAACTTCTCCTTATTTTCTGAAGTTTCACTCTCACACAAATTTAAGTTCCTTCTATGGGTTTGAAAAACAGCTTTGGGAACTGGTTTTGTAAACAGATCTGCTATCATCAATTTGGTTGGGCAGTACTTTAGGTTGATAGTCCCTTCTTGCTTCAATTGTTTTATCAGGTGGAATCTTATTTCAATATGTTTGGTTTTATTAGAGTGCTTTTCTAATTCTGTCATCTTGTTTGTGGACTGGTTGTCTTAATATAGATTCATAGGTAAGGTTCGTTGAAGGTGTAATTCGTTCAGTATATTGACTAGCCACTTTATTTCAATTGCTGCATTTGCTGCTGACACATACTCACCTCTGCAGATGATAATACAATACAGGATTGTTTCTTGGTCGACCATTGTATAGGATTTCCCCCTAATATATATAGGTTCCCACTCGTTGATTTTCGTGAATCTATATCTCCTCTTCATTCAGCATCCGCATAAACTTCAAGTATCGGCTTCTTTTCTCTCCTTAGAATTAGACTATAATTTTTTGTAGTCTTTAAATATCTTATCACTCTTTTTACTGCATTCCAGTCTTTCATTCTTGGTGATTCATTTCTTCTACTAAAAATGTTTACTGCTGCACAGATGTCAGGTCTGCTTATAGTTGCTAGATACAGAAGTGCTCCTATCGCCTGTCTGTAATATGTGTTATTTGGTAAAATGTTATCCTCATCATTAAAGTGTGTGTAATTTGTCTCTATGGGTGTGCTACATGGTTTTGCATCTTGCAAATTAAATTTAGTGATCAATTCCTCTATTTTCTGAGTTTGATTTATCATGTAGCTTTTATTTACTTTTTTAATGTTCATGGATGGGTAGTTACTGATGTCACCTAAATTCTTTAGCTCGTATTCTTTATTTATGCTCTCCATGACTGCCTCTATTATTTCGTCTTTTCCGGCAATTAAAATGTCACCTACGTATGTTATTATGTATGTTGTGCTATCACCCCTTTTTCACGTAAAAATGCATGAGTCAAATTTGCTATGACTGAAATTCATTTTTATTAATGTTTCTGAATTTTTATTACGCCACGATATCGCCGCTTGTTTAAGTCCATATTTGGCTTTGTTTAGCCTGATTTTTCTGATTTGGTTCAACGAAACCTTCTGGTTGTGTCATGTATATCTCCTCCTCAAGCTCTCCATATAAGAACGCGGGGTTAATACAATATGTTTTACATTTAAATTTTGATGCAATGCTGCTATTAATAATGCTCTTATTGTTGTATATGACACGACTGGTGAGTAAGTTTCATCATAATCCACCCCCGAATTTTTGTGAATATCCTTTTGCAACTAAACGTGCTTTATATTTTTGATTTTTTCCTGTGTTGTCGCGTTTTAGTTTGTAGGTCCATTTGCAACCTATTATTCTCGTATTTGGTGGAGGTTCTATAATTGACCATGTTTTATTTTTCCTAAGGGAATTCATTTCACTTTTCATTGCATCTGTCCAATTTTGTTTATCCTTAAAATTTTCCATGTTTTCGATTTCCTCATAATTTTTTGATGCAATAGCGTTTTCTCTCTTAACCATGTATATTAATCTGTCAGGAGGTACGCCTTTATTAATTCTATCTGATCGTCTAGGTTCTGCTACTGGTAGATTGGACGTGGATGGTGTCTCATTGCTATTTGAAATTTATATTTCTAGAAGGTTTTCATTATCACAATTTTCCTTTTCCTCCTGTTTTGGTTTGTTTCCTACTTTCCCGTTTCTATATTTAAATTTGTTTTCGAGAAATTTAACGCTTCCCGCGATCTTTATTTCATTTCCTCCTACGTATATTCTGTATCCTTTGGATTCATTAACATATCCGACGAAAATTCCCTCTGTAGCTTTATCATCTAATTTTTGTCTTCTGTTTTTACTGATATATGCGTAGACTTTGCAGCCAAATACCCTAACGAAATTTAAATTTGGTTGCCTGCCCATAACTCGAATGGCGTTTTTTCATTTGCTTTTGTCGGTAGTCTGTTTTGCAAATGATTTGCTGTCCCCCCCCCCAGAACTTTAAGGGTAAATTTGATACACTTAACATTGTCCTTGCCATCTCAACTAACGACTAATTTACCTCTTTGCCACACCATTTTCGCTTGCGCAATATGGGACTGTGTGTTGATGTTTTATTCCATTTGCTCTGCTCTGAGGTAATTTTCTATTTCATCTGATGTGAATTCCCCTCCGTTATCTGTCCTAATTGCGTTCGGGTTTTCTCCAAATTTGTTGCTAATTAACGCGATAAATTCTTTAAGTTTTTCGTAAACTTCACATTTTCTAGACAATAGGTATATGATCGTAAATCGTGAGTAGTCATCAATGAAAATAAAAATATATAATTTCCCCCTATTGTCGGTGTTTGAAAAGATCCGCACACAGTGAATGAGCTGGAGTCTTTTAGTTGCTCTATATTCTATAATTTTTGGATAAGGTTCATCAGTTAATTTTGCCTTAATGCACGGTTCGCAATCTATGTTATGCTTATAGTTGTTTATTTGAATTCCTCTAGCTAATTCCTTTTGCATAACTTCTTTAATTGATGTTGTATTTCTGTGTCCTAACCTGCGGTGCCATAATTCTAGCCAATTTTTGTGTTTGCAGTTTTGTGCTACGTTTGCGTAGTTTTCGAATGCTAACTGAACTTCGTTTAGGTTATTTACTTTTCGCGCTTCTAAACATATTTCTCCGTTAAGTTTGAACATACATCTGTCATTTCTGAATATGATTTCACATCCCTTTTGCGTCGCTTTGCTAACCGATAATAAATTTGTTTCGATTTCAGGTACTGGTAATACATCTTTAAGTGTTATTTCATGAACTTTGTTATCTGATGTTCGCGTATTTATATTTACGTCACCTGACCCGTAACCGATAATTTTTTTTCCGTTTGCGATGGTTACGTTTGATTTTTCGCGTGATTTTATTTCTGTAAACATTGATTGTGAACATACAATATAGCTGGAGCTGCCACTGTCTACTATAAATGTTTTGTTTTCTATTCCTTGCGTTATAAAGGCATACTTTTTATTTTCGCTCGCACTCCATGTATTGTTTTTTTTTTTTTTTTTTTTTTTTTTTTTTTTTTCCGGAGTGACTGTACCTAACATTCGATTCCGGTATTTGTTCACTTCTAAAATTGTTTTCACTATTTTGAAAAGCTAATGATGTAGAGCAATTTTTTTTGTTTGGTCTAATATGTTGATTTTGGGGTGTGTTTTGGCTTTGTTATGCCAACATTCCTGGGGTGTTGTGATTTCTCATCCAACAATTGGAGCAGTATTTATTATTTGTTTTGTTATTGTAATTTTTCTGTGCTTTAAATGCTCTGGTAGGATTTTATGGTCTCTCTTTGTTATCATATCTTCGATTATATTCGTCAATAAATTTAGACTTAATAATTAACGGAATAAGCTGGTTTTCTTCTCTCGATTCAAGAGCAGCAATAAGAGTATCATAACACTGGGGTGGGGAGCATAATAACAATGCAGAAATGTGGTTGTCATTTATAACTTCTCCTGTAGCTGCTAATTTAGCCACTATTTCCATTATTTTCGTAATATGATTAACAACGTTGCCCCCTTCCGCTAATTTAATGCCATAAAGTTTTCTTAAAAGATAAAGTTTGCTAGACAAATTATGTCGCTCATGGATTTCGCGCAAAGCTTGCCAAATTTGTCTGACTGTCTGTAAATTTTTAAAATGTGTAATCTGATTAGCATCAATTGTTAAATTAATGAGTGCACGGGCTTTCTTATCACTTTTCGACCAAACGTCCGTAATTGGATTAGATGGGTCTTCCGTAATTACATGAAATAAATCTTCTTTAAGTAACATCATTTCGGCCTTGAACTTCCGTATCGAATAGTTCGTAGCTGTTAGTTTTTCAATTGCTAAATTGTCTTTAGAAGCTGCCATTTTCGTAACTTTTAATTATTTACGTGTTACCGTAAAAAGTTCTTTCAACTTTTCTTTTTGAAAGTTTAAAAGTTCATTTGACTTTATTTATCAAATATCTGACATTTCAGATTTCAGTGGAGGTTATTTAATTTATTTATTTATAATCAGTTAATAAGTGTTCATAATCTTGATCGGATTTTCAATCCCATTAAATAGGCGTGAGTAAGAAATGTAAATTGGGACTTACCCTTTTTCAGGATACTTATCCATTAATGGTGTAAATCAACGTTTTACCTTTATCCAAAATGTATTAGTTGAAGATATTATTCACTTTATATTTGGAGATCTAATTTATATTCTCCATGACCTCTCATGCTCCCTTAAGTAAAAAAATTGTAGATTATTTGTATTTTGTCAAATGAAGAAGCAGTGGCATTTTATGTTATTTAATTAACACAATTTAAATTGTAATAAGACACCTTTTTTATATGCTCTTTCCCGGTTAGCTACATTTTTCAGAGTGAATGCTTACATTACAAAATACACAATAATAGCAATAAATCAGTTCACTGTAGTTTTTGAGTATAATTTAGCCATTCAACAAGTCATTATCTTTATCAAAGGATTTTCAAGGTTAAATGCATTGAAAGAGATTTATGGCTAAGTTGAAAAGTTATATTGTTTATGTAACTGAAGAAATCAGTTTATTTTTAGCACATTTATTCATCTTAATAATTTATGTCCACCAGTATAAGTGATTCTTATTGATTTAAGGCAATAGATGGATCTGCCAGTCTAACCTATTCTATAAAGTGATAGAATTTTAAGTTTATAATTTATAACCAATTATGCTTGATTTTTATCAGAAATTTAACCCTTTATCTACTGACAGTACTTATAAATACCATTAAAATAACTTGTTACAAAATTCATTTAATGCATAGATTAGTATTAATACAGTTTAGAATTAGTTATAGAGACATTATTTTTTCTTGTTCAAAAAGGATTATTGGTTACACAAAACAAAAATAATTTTTAAAGGAAGATTTCCTTTGCCTTTGCATCTTTTCATCTTTCTTGGTGTTTGGGGGGGGGGGGGGGATTTTCCAATTCCGAAATATTTCTATATTTCTATTGTAAGAACATTATATTTGTACATTTCCTAATTCTACAAAATACTAAGTAAATATTTAAAATAAAGATTTGAGTGAGATTATAAATATTGCACAAAATCCCTATAAATTCAAATTTAATTAATCCTTCTAATTCCTCCAATCCTTCTAAAATCCTTCGAAAATTTATTAAAAATTTGATTTTACATTTTTATAAATTTTTTAAATATTTAACCATGGATATCAAGGTAGTTTCTTTTATAGTTCTTATAGTAATATTTCTCTTTCTTTCCGTTTAACTTTAAATTTTTTATGAAAATAATGACAAATTTTTCTTTCTGACACACACATATATATATTCTTGATAACGGTAGGGAAATATAACAAAACTTGAAGATCAGCTCATTTGTTATAATTGATAATTACATGCAAAATATTTTAGCTTAAATATTTTAAATATAAAATTATTATGATTATTTTTTATTGCTGAGTGTTAAATTTTACTTAATTCTAAAGCATTCAAATAATAATAATAATAATAATAAAATACAAATCATGTAACTTCTCTTCCTAATCAAATATGTCATTATTGAAATGAATTATCGCGAAAAATATTACAGAATTCATTTTGCCAGGATTGGAGTCGAGCCTGCGTCCTCTCCAAAATATTAGAGCTTTAAACTGATGGTTTCGACCATTGTGCTTTCCGGATCTCGTCCAAATTCCCCCTAAATTGAAGAAGTTCTAAATTTAATTTCACACATGCGCAAATGTATCAATTTTGTACTGAACTGATCTTGCAGAATTACCTTAAAGTTTTAATGTGTATGATGTAATGTAAAGTATATGCTTATGTTTTTTATTTTATATTTCTTTCAATCTGTAAACTGAATATGTGTTTAGGCAATAACTAAATCGAAAAATGCACTTATGAATTAACTTTGAAAATTTGAATTCTGGTTTTCTACCCCCTTGAAATTATAATTTCTTATTTATTTTTTTTTCTGTTTGCGTGCTTCTGTGTTGTTATATTGTAGTCTATTGTATATTGTATTTATTGTATAGTTATATTGTAGTTGTTATGTGTAGTTATAGTGTAGTTGTTATGTGTAGTTATATTGTAGCATTGTTTCTGTGTAGATATATACTTCTCTTCATAAATTATTTGGATGAATAAGTTACGAACGCTCTTTGTATATAGAGTGCCAAGTAAAGATCATACTCAAAGAAGTCTTGAACGGATAAGCAAAACTTTTAGAACACGGTCTATGTATAGAAAAGTGACTATGTGCTATCATGTGAAAGTGTCTGTAGCACACCTATTGACGAAATTGGAAAGTTATCGACCCTATCTCGAAAACTATAAGAGTCAATTGCAAAGTGTATAGCTTCATCGAAGAATCAATATTTTCCTTTGGGCAAAATCTTTCACTAGATCGTATCTTTAATCCAATTACATAGTGGTTCTAGCTATAAAAGAGCTGTAAAATTCGAATCTCATAGACCGGGAGCCGGCAGTACAGACAACCACCTCATCGAGTTGGAGGCTGAAATTCCAGAATTAGCTAAAACTGGATTCCCATATTAAAACGCAATCGGTCTGCCAAGTCATATCTTGGTGGAAAACATCAAAAAACCCGATTTTACCGATTGACTCGTGGGTTTTCCATCGTGTTTTCCTGCTCCCAGTCCGCCATGTTTTCATACCTTTGGGTGCAGGAAAACGCAATGGTAAACCTACGAGTCAATCGGTAAAATCGGGTTTTTAGGTGTTTTCCACCAAGATATGACTTGGCAGACCGATTGCGTTTTAACATGGGAATCGAGTTTTACCTAATTCTGGAATTTCGGCCTCCAACTCGATGAGGTGGTTGTCTCATGGTTCGTACGCCTCCTTGAATTTTGCAAACCAGAAAATTTTTCGGCACCAGTATTATCTTATTGAAAATCTTTGCTTAAACGAAGGCGAAATCTTGCTTGTTTAATCTAGATTTCTTTTTCTATAAAAAGATACTGGTAGTTTTCCTGGAGAAATAACGGTATCCGTACGAACCATGTGTCTGTGCTGCCGGCTCGGCTTTCGGTCTATCGGTTTGGGCTTGATTGTTCGATTTGAAATTTCCTTTATGCGAAATTCGCAGTCTATATATTTTTCTTTTGCAAAACATGTTTGCGACTAGTGAGACTAATATGGCATCTCTAAATCACACGATCAAATTTTCTAGGGAAAAGTAGATTTACAAATTTATGCGTAAGACATTTTGTGCAACATATAGCATGTTTTTCCGTTTGTTTATTTTTGACAGAATTTCTGAAAACCTTTTTCACCTTACTCTTACTCAATATTTCAGTTCCAATCTTTCTGACCTCTGTACTGATAAATTCTGAAATAGCGCATTAGAAGAAGGGAAAGGAAAAAACCTTAAAAAAAAGTTTCAAAATAAAAACAAACTTCTGAAATCCAGGGAGTGAAAAGGGATTGTGCTTTTCCATGATCATTCACGCACGTGATCTGATTTTTCACGGATGTTAACAACTAGAAGTAGTTCTAAAAACGATTGCCAACAGCACTTGGCTATCAATCTTCCACAGACCGCGTGGTTTTCTGTACTGACTCACAACTACGGGTGTTATAGAGCGAAGGGGGTCAGCAAGTTTTTGGAGAGAGAAGTTTAGAGAACCACCGTGAAATTATAAAAAGAGAGGTACTAGGATTTGGCATGGTCTATATTTCTCCCTTTATATCGAATCGATGCGCCAGGGGATTTTTCTGAAGAGAGGATTAGTACGGATGAACGATAATGTGTTAAAAACAAGAGTGAAAGTGACAGCGCAGTCAAAACAATATAATGCCAATTAGTTACTGCATTCGCCACAGGGATGTGGCATAAGTGCTGCTTTCATGTTATGCGGTCGGTGGATGCGAGTGCAACGGACTTAGTTGGTATCCAACCATAATCCTGATTTTTCCTGGCTTATCCGAAAAGTTATTCATCTTAATCCAGAATATCAGGACAATTTACATAAAAAAAGAAATTTTAGTAATACAATTATAAATTAAAGGCTAAAACTTTGTCATAAGTATTTTAATTTAACCTTTGATTTCTTTTTTATTAAAATAACAATAACAACAAAACTAAAGAATATTGATACTATTTGAGTGGTAAGCAAAATAAATAAATAAAATGCACTTCGAAATTTCAGCCAAAAAATTGAATTTTATCGTTCAAGACGTAAGTGATATTAGTAGCACACAAGATACAGTTTACCTATTTGAAACAGTGCGGCAGATATTATACAAAGCCCATCTTAAGAAAAGGCCATAGATTTATCAACTAATGTTTTACATTCTATCTTTGATTTTTTATTAACAAATACATATGGGACATTCTCACAATCCTTTGACTTTTGGGGAAAAAATCTGACCAAATTTCACTTGCTAAAATAACATTTTAATCTGATAGACGAATGCCTTAATGATTCAAAATAACGAAAAAATGGTCAGCAGCGAAAAATTATTTATTTAACTGAGGTTTAAGTTAAACTTGCGAGTTTAATTTTCCTTACCATTTTACCCTTATAACTTTTTTTCTTCTTCTAAATTTTTACTTATAATGAATTTGCATAGTACCCACAGGGCATTCAAATAAGAAATAATAACAATGTAGTACTTTTAATACAGAATTTTTGTATAACATTGTCTTAAAGAGGTGGTAAATAAGGGACGGTAAGGTAAAAAAGGGGGATGGTATTGGAAAAAAGGGACGAAATGGTAAAAAAAAAAAAAAAAAAAAAAAAAAAAAAAAAAAAGGGACGGTAAAGATGGAACGGTAAGGAAAATTACCACCTATTTTTAGGAAAATCATGTTAAGACTAAGTGACAGCCACAATGTTTATTGATTTTTAGAAACAGTTGTTAACATTGGATTAAATTATTATTATTTTTTTTTATTTACCTCGAAAAGTGCAGGAATAAACCTTGGGGACGGTGAAACTACCAACAAAGCCACGATGCTTGAAATTGATATTTAAATGCTGATTTAAATTCTACAGTAAATTTCCTGCCAAATAATTTTAGACATTATTTCTCTAGCATACTTCTGCATGAGAAAAACTTGAAAAAAATTCTGTGGCTGCATCTGAAATGATTTTCTGTATAATTTTAGAAGAGGGATGGTAAGGAATCTAAAACCCAGGGACACAGTTTAAAAAATAATAACAACCATAAAATTGTGTGCAGGCTTATTTTTAGATACATATTTATATAAAACAATAGTTCCAGTTTCAGAAAAAAATTACATCGAATTATTTTTATTGAAACAATTTTATCCAGACAGCTCCAAACTTAAAAATCAGCGTCAGGGACACGGGACGGTATAGGAGTTTTCCAGGTGTTTGGACCCCCAACATCGTCCAAAACTTATTTATCTCGTTAATATTGTTGTGCAATCATGCAATGGGATGCTCCCCAGTATATGAAATGTAAAAAAAAACACAAAAAAGTGTATTAAATAAAAAATTATTATTCAGGGACATGAAAGTCAAAAGATTGTGAGGATCCCCCATATATATATATATATATATATATAAAAGAAGGGGAAAAAAAAAGGGGGGAAATCTAGCATTAAAAAAAAATAAAAAATAGTATCATATTTAACATAGTATCGACATCATGTTAACTATACTGGTGTCATTTAATAAGTCTAATTCCTTGTGCCAATGCATGGCAGAAAATGAAAATGTATGGCATTTATTGGCATCTATTATGTAAGATACAAAATGAAGTAAAGGGTTAAAAGTTACATCAAAGTATTGTATTTTGTGAGTGCATACAATAAAGTGACTTGAATACAATGCTTCAAATAAATTGCGTATAATTATATTTTACTATACTTATTTCAGTGTAACATTATTCATAAGCACCTGTTCTTGTAATTTGTATATGCGAGGTATCGGAATGAATTCGCGAAAGGAATAAAATATATCCAAAACGTCTTTTAACGGTAGAAAACAATTAAAAATGTTAGAAATCAAATTCACTACTAATATATATATATTTTATTTTAATCGCATTGATAATGCGTGCACCTTGAAGACAACACGGCCATGCGAAATAACTGTCACTTAATTAACTCATTATTACCCGACTACGGCAAAGCCAAAGGAGGGTTATGATTTTGACAGGCTATGTATGTATGTATGTATGTATGTATGTATGTATGTATGTATGTATGTTCATCTGTTCCCTCGTAACTTCTAAACCACTAATCAGAATTCGACAAATGACATATCATTAGAAGCGTCTTAATTGTCCGCTGGTTATAGGCTATATAGATTTTCACCAAATTCAATGTGGCGCCTTCTAGCGGACAAAATATACAGAGTAAAAAAATAAAGTTAAGCTAGATATGCCGTGTTTGGTATCATTTTAAAGCGCTTCACTTGTACATTTCGAATATATATATATTACTAGCATTTGCTTGTGACTTTACTTGCATTTATGGGCTAATTGCATATAATTCACATCTTTTCGTTCTTAATTTCTTTGGTACTTAGTAATCAGAATAAGACCACTGCAGTGCCATTAGAAGGGTCTTGATCTTGATATTCTGTTGGTTGTGAGCTATAAAGTTTGTCACCAAATTTACTATTATGCCCTCTAGCGGACAAAAAGTATAAAATAAAAATATATGTAATGTGTTTGGTATTACTTGAAAGAGCTTCACCAGTATTTATATGCTTATACATAATTACAAGACTGCTTTGAAGATGTTTAAAAAAAATGAGCGATAAGAGTAAAGCGCGGATCACGGGAACTGTAATGTAGAGCAGCGTGAACGTTAATAGAATAATTTAATGCACTAATGTAAACGACATAAGCTGGGAGTACCTCCACGCGGTGAAGGCGGAAACATATATACTTTTTCAGCGTAGTTTTTTGTCGTAGTTGGGTTTTAGTTTTTTTACTTTATCTTGTTTTCCTTTTTATAGCTGTTGTAAAGGAATTTTCAGAAATGGGAATGCGACTAGATTCTTTGCTTAGAAATGAAAAGAAGGGTTTTTTTTTTAAGCTGGTTTTGACCACTTTTGGGCATGTTGATGAGGAGAGACTTCTTAGAGAAAATGACCAGTAATCTCATTTTCTTGAAAGAAAAGTCTGGCAATAATACGCAGTCAGCATAGTCGCGCCTCGCAAATCTAAATCTATGAGTTTCGGCTAGGAGTTTCTCAGATTTATGGTCAGCATTTTGACCACTGGGCTAAATTAACCATCGAATAAAAATAGCATACGCAAAAAATACATCGAATCATTGTACATTTTTAATATTGTAAAATGAAAAGAAACTATTCATTTTTACCTGTCTTAGCGACATAAAAATAAGAGCAATTCTTCAACTATCTGTAACTTTACGTATTGACTCCACTGTGCAGTTGAAACTGTTTAATTTATTTTGTCAAATATAGTTACTTTAGATTTATCTTAATAACCTCTTAATTATAATGATATATTAATTCTTAAGTCTGTACTCAACTGCTCTGCTCAACAAGCATAAAAAGTTTTGATACATTTACAAATTCATTTTTTAACGGAAAGATATAAAATTGGAAGGCCTGAATTGGAAATGAACTGTGTATTCCACTTTTTAAAAATAAATTACTTTTTCATCCTTCCTTGAGTGGTTGTTCTTCTTTCGCGCAAATCCGGTTCAAAGCGCTCTCTTTGACAATATTTTCTGAAAGATCGATTGAGTTTGAAAAAAAAAAAAAGAAAAAGAAAAGAAAAAGAAAAAAACCCCCGTAAAACACAGTTTAATTACATAGTTTCTGAACAACACCTGTTAGTTTCATGCATTTCCGAGCAAAAATAAATTAAAAATTATCTGTCATAAAGTTGTTCTTTTGGATTTGAGGACAGCCTTAAGAGTTTTACTCGTTTTTTTTTTTTTTTTTTTTTTTTTGCACGTTTTTATTGCTGCAGGCAGGCAGATCTAAGGGCTATAATTTCATGTTAGAGTAAAATCATCGAATCTTCTTTTCCCTCTCCTGTAAATTTCAGCTTGTCGAAATATATCACTTCTCTTGCTGGTGAGCGATATGTTTTTTGTATCTTAGATATTTTTAAATTAATCTAACTTGTTTTGTTAAAATTTTGCAGTTTTGTTGCATTGGTTCTGTGCGACGGAATTTTGGACAGTTTTCTTTAGAAATAGCACAGTAACTTAACCTCTGTTCAAAGCATACCCTATCTACTCTCCATCATATGTTTCATTTGTAAGATTCTTTGAAATTAAAAAATTCTCAGTTACTTTAAAGAAATTAACATTTTTTTCTTAATTTTTTAAAGCACTCCATTGAAAATCTCTTTTAATACTAAATCGGTTTTCTTCAGCGGAGTTTTCTGCAGCTTTCTTTAGAAGTAATCTCTCTATTCTAAAAAAAAGTAACTACCGCTGTCACCGCCGCCGCTGGTTTTGAATTTTTTGTGACCGGAGGTCTTTCTTCGTTAATATTAAGAAAAATCATGCATACAAAAATATGAAAATTGGTAGTATTATACAGAAATGTTTGATAAACACGTTGATGCAAACAGTTTTCAAATCGAAGAATTATTTTAAGAGATATTTAATGCTAAAGTTGGACAAAATCGTTCCACTAAAAAAGTTTTATAGGAGCAAAAACTATACATCGGAATTTAATAATTTTTAGATCATTTTATACGTTATAAGTTCCCGGTGTGCAGAATTAATTTATTTTTTTAATTTGACTCATTTTTCGAGGTTTCATTTCTATTTTAAATTCAAATTTTCAGCATTTCGAGAGATATTTTTTACTTATTTCAGAAAATTGTACAAATTTAACCTGTTGCCAACTGTATAAACAACGGAAACATTAATGTTTGCTTCAAATTAAAAATTTATTTACACGTGACTATTATAAACAGAAAAAAAACTTTCAAATTAGAATTAAATAATTACGTATAAAAAGCAGGAACTTATTGAAAATTACTTCATCTATAATTACACGTGAATTTTAACAGAGAAAGGCTATTGTAAAATAATAAATTCATTAACATGCGTTAGAAGTCTTAAATAGGAGAAATTACATCACATTTACGTCACATTACACTTATTACGTAAAATGAACAAAAAATAATATTGCAAAACAATTTAAATTTTAAAATAGCGCGAGACATTTACTTGATATTTTGAGATGAACTTTTCAGCTATTTTTTTTTTTTTTTTTTTTTTGGACAGCGCGAATAATATTTCATTTCTAATAAAAGTATTTTCACGTGAATATTAAAAAGGGAAAGAAAAGTTTGGTGAAAATTACGTCAGATTAAAAACGATATATTTAAAATGTCTTATTTAAAAGGACTTTCTTTTCGCTTTGTTAAAAAATACCGGGAGACAAAGACTCTGTTTACTTAATTCATTTTAGATTAGATGATTTTGAAATGCCATTGTATCTTTTAACAGCAGCTGATTTTTCCGTAAAATTCCCCAATGAAAGAGAAATGAATAGAAACCCGTTTATAGGGAGATCGCCTTTGTTTTTTTAATTATAATTCAATCTTCCAAAATCTTTTTAAAGCCGATCAAATTAGCGTGCTTTTAGAGACTGCAGTGTCTGAACGGGGTGTTGGCGAGCGTAGCTCGTAGGGGGCCGAACCCCCTAGTGTTATAAAAAGGCTCAAGACAATTCCCATCTATGCCTATCTTACATCAAAACGTTTCTTTTGCAATGTTGATTAAACCTCGCATATCTATTAGAGCAGTAACTAAATGTGGGTCCTTTAATCTGTCACATAATGACTGTCAAATCAATGTCATTTGTTGACGCTAAAAAGAAATTGCTTTGGGAATCTATATATACAGGGTGATTCAGCTCGTCGGTGACAAACTTTAAGGATCGATAGAGCACACCTAGACGAACATTTTTGAATAGGGAATGTAGGGTCCCTGACGCGATGGTAAGGCGCTAGGCGCTTTCGAAAATTTGGGTGCCGAAATTCGAAACGTCATAAAAACTAGGGAAATGGTTAGATTTTTTTGCTTGTTGCGTCGAAATGATTCTGTTTGTTTAGACTTTCTTCAGTACCAATTTGATAAGCGTATCTCTTAAAACATGGATAGGGGGCGCTGCAGACTTTGGAGAGCTAGACAACAACTTTAAGCCCGTTATTTTGATAATTTAACACATGCTCGCCAAAGTTTATACTCTAACTTAAAGTTTGAACCCAAAAGTAGAGCCCTGCAAAAAGCGTAAGAGCCGGAATAAAATGTCAAAGTACAGGGTGGTCGAAACTCGAAGGCTCCTAAGAGATAAACAAACAGATTTCTTGACTTATGGCATGCATTTTCATGATTCTGTTTGCTGGGGCTCTCTGAAACTCAGTTGAACGGTACAAAAAGAAACATCGATAGGGGGCACTTTGGGCAAAAAACATAATTCGTTGACATTTCGGACGCTAACTGGAAACGGGGCGCTACGATCAGTTAGTAATAATGAAAACACATTTTCTACCTCTGCTCAACACTTCTGAATAAATTTAGACCAAAAACATCAATGATACTGGAAATTTATTTACAAAAAATAACACTACAGAAGATGCTCGAAATTTCGACCTTGGGCCATGATGCAGGCTTCGCACCTCCGTCGCATTGAGGAGTGTGTGTTTCCAACAATGCCAGGAGTATCTCTGATCTGCCCTGCAGCTGCCACAATGCGCGCCACAAGTTCTTCAGCACTGCTGACAGGTGTATGGTATACCTCGGCCTTCAGGTAACCCCAAAGGAAGAAATCCAAGCAGGTGAGGTCTGGTGATCGGGCAGGCCAGTGAACTGGACCCCCACGCCCGATCCACCGCTGGCCATACCTTGCGTTTAGATGGAGACGCACGTCGTTCGTGTAATGGGCCGGAGCTCCATCGTGCTGGAACCACATCTGGCGACGCGAACCTTCGGGTACGTGCGCCTCATCCAGAAGCTGCGGCAGCACTTGATCCAGGAAAATCAGGTAATTTCCACCTGTCAGCCGTTCAGGTAACAAATAAGGGCCAATGAGGCAATCCCCCAGAATGCCGGCCCACACATTTACTGAGAAACGCTCCTGGGCTGCTCGGCTTCTGGTTTCATGTGGATTTTCATCACACCACACATGACTGTTGTGGGCGTTCCACATTCCCTCCCGGCTGAAGGTGGACTCGTCCGTAAACAAAATGCTGTTTACAAAACGGGGATCCCTGGATCTCATCGCCAAGTACCATCTTGAGAATTCCACTCGAGGGCCAAAATCCTGCTCTCTGAGCAACTGCACCCGCTGGATGTGGTAGGGGTGCAGATTCCGGGAACGTAAGATGCGCCACGCAGTTGCTTGCGAAATGCCAACATGTCTGGCGATATCTCTCGTGCTAAGACCTGGGTTGTCCTCAACCAGGTTAAGCACAGCCTCTTCGTTGTCGGGGGTGCTCACTGATCGCTCCCGTTCAGGCCTGCCTCCGTCGAAAGATCCCGTTGTGGACAACCTCTGGTGTACTCGAGCGAAGAAGGCATGGCAGGGGATTTGCCTGTTGGGGTAACGCTCGGCGTACAACCGCTGAGCGGCTCGTCCATTACAACCAGCAGCGCCATACGCCAAATGCATGTCAGCCAATTCAGAGTTTGTGTACCGTTCCATCCTACTACCGATCTGCAGACAAGTAACCCGAAGCTTAAGTAGGTACCGCACGTTCAAAAGACGTGTCTGCGCATACAACTACGTCATCTCGCGTTGTCGTCTACGCATTACGTATCTTTTGCATATCGATATGGTACGATATCTTTTGCATAAATCAGCAAAAAGCACCTTATGTAAATTTTATTGCGCGCATTGTGCATGATTGAAACCAGCTATGTTTGTTAAAAAAAACAAACAAACTGCAGTTTTAATAGCTTCTTATGATAAGTAAATTACTCTCTTGTTTTGTTTCTAACTGATCGTAGCGCCCCGTTTCCAGTTAGCGTCCGAAATGTCAACGAATTATGTTTTTTGCCCAAAGCGCCCCCTATCGATGTTTCTTTTTGTACCGTTCAACTGAGTTTCAGAGAGCCCCAGCAAACAGAATCATGAAAATGCATGCCATAAGTCAAGAAATCTGTTTGTTTATCTCTTAGGAGCCTTCGAGTTTCGACCACCCTGTACTTTGACATTTTATTCCGGCCCTTACGCTTTTTTCAGGGCTCTACTTTTGGGTTCAAACTTTAAGTTAGAGTATAAACTTTGGCGAGCATGTGTTAAATTATCAAAATAACGGGCTTAAAGTTGTTGTCTAGCTCTCCAAAGTCTGCAGCGCCCCCTATCCATGTTTTAAGAGATACGCTTATCAAATTGGTACTGAAGAAAGTCTAAACAAACAGAATCATTTCGACGCAACAAGCAAGAAAATCTAACCATTTCCCTAGTTTTTATGACGTTTCGAATTTCGGCACCCAAATTTTCGAAAGCGCCTAGCGCCTTACCATCGCGTCAGGGACCCTACATTCCCTATTCAAAAATGTTCGTCTAGGTGTGCTCTATCGATCCTTAAAGTTTGTCACCGACGAGCTGAATCACCCTGTATATATATATATATATATATATATATATTATGCTATCGTACGTGGCACAGAAATCGGGATTATTTGTTAATTGTTTAATGGCAACGCCCGAATGAAACTCATCTTATTGGTTATTGTGTAAAAGTCCTTTGGCATGATTTAGACCGAGGTAAATCAGGTTTATTTACGTTGCCCTCTTTCACTGGAATTATGGAGCTTCAAAATATCATTAGAAATGCCCGTAAAAGATCTAGGCGAATACTTGAAAGTGAAGACGAAGCCAAATTAAGAAGAGCAAATTGAAATAGATTGGATCAAGGACGCCGTCAAACAAATGCATAAGCGATCGCCAAAATAGGTTTAATAGCCGTCTTATAAAATGCATCACATTTTAGCATTTCACAAATCGTAATTTTCCATGTATCAAGCATCGACCTTATATCGATATGCCATTTAGGTTCGGCATAGATGTCATATACGCACCACGTTACCGCGATTTTTTCCTGACCCCAATGTGATGTACGCACCGGGGTACTTAACTGGCGCCAAAGTGTCGTTATTTTGCTTGATATGGCAACTCCGATGTTTATTTACTAATAAATTGTTAGTTTACTTTTTTAAAATTATATAAATTGTTTTGTTCTATACTTATTAATGAAACTTGTTTTATTTATTGTTATTCCCTTTTTAAAAATATACATAAAATATACATGTGACTGGTATTCGAAAACGAAGCTTTCGACAAATTGGCGTAAAAAAAAAAATCGCACCAACGTGGTGCGTATGTGACATCTGTGCCTAAATAAATATTATTCATTCTTTTTTTATGAAGTCCACTCCACTGTTATATTTTTCAATGATAGTCTGCCCGGGCAACGCCGGGCGGGCCAACTAGTTTTATTCTATTTCCAATTCGTTGCAAAACAGGCCATATCTCAATGACTTGAATACATTTTCATGTGATGACAATGATGACAATTAAAGTCGTATTTTGGTAACATTACATTAACATTTTTGTCACATTTTAGTCACAGTAGTACAAGGAAAGTTCGATAACTTTTCCGCTATTAATATTCATTACACGTATGAAAAAGAAATGAACCTATGCTAGCCACAATCCAATGTTTGCAATTAATGAAAACATTTCTCATTTAAACCCCCCAGTTAAGATCTTTTAGCACCCCAATATTTAAAATGCCACACGTAAACATATCAACCCTAACTCGAGCGAACATGTGATCAAATTTTGAGTGGGAACGTTAGCGACTTCCACGCTAGAAAAGGTAATGCGCTTCTGTAAAATAAAAAAGAAATTGGTAAACAGTCATCTAGTCTGCACAAAGAAAAGTGGTTGACTGTAGTGTTTTTGTTAGGAAGGGGGTTGGGTGGGGGTGCAAATAACGCCATAATTACCTTTCTTCAAAGCAATGTTAATCTCTCACATCTTCATAAAATGAAAATGTTTTTTTTTTTTTTTGTAAAATTGTTTTAATCCTCCAAAATGTTTATTCACTTAAAAGAAATGTGTCCATTTCTTCCATATATCTTAAAGTTTTACAGACCTAAAATTTAATGGAAAAAATATACTTGCTAATTTATCTGTTGTCAGTACATGAATTACGAAGAGATGAACGCAAGTACCAGATGTTCACTACAAATAGCTCATATTTCTTCACATTTAACTTCCTGTTAGCATCTTTTAGTACCCCTGTATTTAAAATCCCATACATCAAAAATACAACCCTATGTCGAAAGAACTTGTGATCAAATTTTGAGTGGGGGTGTTAGGACTCCCACGCTAGAACAGGTGACGGCAACCCCTCCGTAAAATAAAAATGAAATAAAAGAGATAAAAAGTCAACTTGCTTACACAAAAGAAAAAAAAGTCATTGGCTCATTACCTGTGCATTCGACAAAGAAACTTCCGGAGTCAAACGAAATGTGATCTGTCGAAATTATATTTTAGATGTCACCATATTCTTTTCTTCGGCAGTTGATCGATGGCCTGTACCTACAAACAGGAATTCCACCTGCACTGGTTGATTCAATATGGGTGGACTTAAAAAAGTAGAGAAGTATCATTCACTTCGAGTGTCTTAAATGATTAAATGTTTCGGGAATCGAATTATAGGCATATGTTGGGGGTGTAATGTTCGCCTGGGCAGGATCATGTTTCTCATGTTGCAGGTTAAGTGGAAGTGTTTTGTTAGTTTGTTGTCGACAAATTTTCGGGTCAAGGGTATCGTGTGATGTTTAGGATGAAGTGGATTGTATGCAAAGGGTCATGTTAGAAGATCAAATGATGGTCGATTTTAGTAAGAGATTTTTAAAAATCTAATCCGAAGCAAATCTGATTTAATGTACACACATGACAGTTACATGTATATTCATTTATGTATTAATTAGTCATTAAGATTTATTCATTTTGCTTTCGAATTTCATATGCTTGAATTTCTTGTAGATCTTTTGTATTTCCTGACACCTTCTTTGTATTTTAATTTTATGTGTTACAGTTGTTTCCTCTTTTATAATTATGGCGTTTAATATTTCTTTTGTTGCGAATTGCTTTTATTAATTTCAAATCCTTTCAAAATTGTAACAAGAGAATGATTTTCAATAAGAGACATTATAAAATGTTACTTCTTATTTATGATAAATATGCATATATATATAATGAAACTTTTTGTAATTATAAACTATTAATGCAAATAAAAAATCGATCAAATTTTTTTTCTTTAGTTATGATACTATAAAACTAATAATACATAATGCTACCAGGGTGGTTCAATAATTATTGTCCCAGGTGTATATAAAATATTTGTACTGCGATGGTTGATGTGGAATATAGAAGCCTAATGTCTTTGAAGCCTATATGTTCAATTTCAGAACCGTATCTGCTAAATTAACCAATTTTTCTACTTTTTAGGTGTGAGAGATGGCATCGAGCTTGAAAGGGGAGGGGGTTGGGGGAAAAGGCTGGATGGAACTTATGGGGCCAGATCTGAAGCAGTTCTCTGATAGATTTGTGACCGTGGGTGAGACGTGGCTACATCACTATGATTGAGAGTCCAAATGACAGTAGCCTCGTCTCATTCATTGTCACCCCCAAACCTCCCTTTCAAGCTAGGTGTGACATCTCGCCCCAAACACGAAAACAAATATGGCAATATAGCAGCTACAATTCAGAAATTGAGCATATAGGCATCTAAGATATTAGGCTTCAATATTCTACATCAACCATCACAGTACAAATATTTTCTAAACACTCGGGACAATAATTATTGAACCTTACTCCTATATTTCAAAAAGTGGAAAAATTAAAAATGTAACAGTAGAATTTGAAAAAAAGTAATGTAAATCATTACAAAAAGAAACTTGAAAACTTATATTGCAGAACACTTTATCAGGGGCAATATTCCACAATATAAGAAAAACAATATGTATTTTTCATGTATGAGTTATTCTACAAAAAATGTTACTTTTTTTATACATAATAACTAGATTTTTACAGAATATGTTTCAAAATTTTTTTATAAGTTTTTACGAAATATAACGTGTTTAAAAAAACGTGTTCCGTAGTAATAAAAGAAAGTTTCGCTCTGTGTGTGTGTGCGTCTGTTCGCCATAGCTAGCAAAATCTACGGCCCCTACGAGGCTGAACATTTTTGTGACGGTAGTCGAAAGCCTCTCTTGGCGCACCTGAGACAAGAATTTTAAATTTCTAATAATTAGATGGGTTATTATTTAAAAACCTTCATTCATTCTCATTCAGGGGAGACCAGGTGTCTAACATTTTTGCAGACAATGCGTTCTTCGAGCGGGACTCAAAATTATGTCAAAACAACACCTCACTAAAGAGACTAGGCAATTTTCCAGCTCTATAGAATATTTTATAATATTGCATTTATCGATTTGAAGTTAACACATCTATGCACAAAATGTAGCTCTAAATCCAGAAATGTAATTTTCATAAAAATCGATAAATAACTTTTTACTTTTTCAAAAATTCAATTTTTAAAAGGAAAAATAAATGTTCTGACCATATGAACCTGTAAAGAAACGCTTGCATTTGTTATATTTGAGTGAATGGGGAGGAAGAGGGGGATACTTTTGATTAAATATCCCAATTAATCCACCTGACAGACATTATTATGACAGCGACTAGCGTGCTCCGCCCGCTGTCGAGTAATTTCAGCAAATTTCTTTAAAGCTAAAGAGTTGCTCTATAGTAATTTGTAAGTTTTAATTTCCTAAGAATAAGTCTACACCGAGACCGAGCTGGAAACTAATACTATTAAAATTCATTTAAATTTGAGCACAAAAATCCACTTTATTGAGTTGTAGATATTTTTTTTTTTACTTCTGTTCTTTAAATGAAATTATTATGCATTGAATATAAGAAGCTATTATTACATCCATCAGATATGCATAGTCAAAAGGTTTTATCTAAGGTATTAAATTTAATCTAAACTTTATTTATTAGTTGATGATTAAATGTAAAAAGAGTAACAGAAAAGATATTAAAGTTTTATTTTCATAAAAACTATTTACAGTTTTTACCGAAAACTTCTCTCTGATTTCGAGGTATAAGACAGATTTTATATTAAATATTTTGTTTATGCTATGCAAGGAATAGTCTCTGGGAGCTGTCACAAGAGTAACAAACGTCTGTGTCACAGGAGAAACACATAACACTTTTGTCCATAGTTTGTTAGAAAACTGCGTTACAACCAAAAGAAACAGGATGCTTAAAGTTTTGTTGCTTTTTCTCTGTTATTAGAACAGTTCTTGAAATAGTTTTAGCCATAACTAAGGTTATTTTTTAAATTTTAAGGAAGATAAATTATTTTTATTAGTGTTTTTTTAATGGATGAATTTATTTTTATTCAATTTTTTTTTTTTTTTTTTTTTTTTTTAAGATTATAAAATAATCATGACAAGTAATTAAAGACATAATAAAACAAATAGACTCGTGTCATTTTCGTGTATACTTTCTTTTGGTTTGAAGCACATGGTCTTTGATCAGATATTTTACAGGCTTAGTAAAGCTTCGTTTACTAAATTCTGCTGTATAACCTACAGAGATTCTTATAATAGCTCTTATGGAAAGGATTCTGATAGTATATTTTAAAGGAAAGATTTTAGTATTGCTTCATATACACGACATTGTTTTAAAGAGCAGGAAAAATTCTGCTAAGCGCCAAAAATTGTACAGAAAAAAATAAGAATGAAATTGAATACATTGATGTGTGAAAGAAACGAAACAAAATATATTACGATAAAGTGAAGAAAAATCTTAAAGCTAGCAAAATCTTCAGCAAGAGAATGGAATATTAAGAAAAGGAAAAAGTAGAGAACTAGCTAACCTCAGATACTGTAACGAAAAAAAATCTAACTCCACAGCTTTGGAGAATTTTATGTCGATGAAGATTTAAGCTTTAGCTAAATCTACATTAGTTAGGCGTGAAAAGGGTCACATATAATTTCATCAATTCTAGGGGGCATTTACTAAGAGAAAACGCTTTTTGTTTAAAGAAGCTCTCCTAAATTGAAAAATTGGAGATTCCTTTGCAGTATCCTTTGCAGTAAGCCTAGTTTCATAAAACAATAGAAAATTACCCATTAAAATATCTCCATTTGTCGTTGTCACGAAAACATTCAAGCAATTCATAATGTAGTAACTGGTGTATTTCCTGCATTAAACATTCCTGTGAAGGATTTGATGACTTTGTCTGCCAAGATGCATAATAATTAGAATGTAGGAATTCAGAATGTTTAATTTGCGAAGATAACATCGAAGAATTATTTGAAACGGAAGTCCATAATGCAGAACTTCTTATAAGTTATTGTGAATAGCAAAACGCTGATAAACGTTTTGCTATTGACAAAACGTTTATCAACATCTTGTCAATACTGTGTTACTTTTTCAAAACGTTGATAAACGTTTTAAAAAGTAATAGTTGAAGAAACCATTTCTGATTGTTTACAAAATTTTCGAAAGCAACTAAATCCATTTCTGTGGCACACATTCATTCAAACTTGTACACAGGATTATTTTCATAATGCCAAAAAAAAAAGAACCATTTCTCAAAGAATAGTTATGCCAGTTGATTTTCTGAAAACTGTACATTTTCATGCCAAGACGAAACTTTGGTAAGAAATACTGCATTACTGATTAAATCCACAAGCGACTGTATTTTCAGCCATTATTTAGTAATGTAACTCATAATCAATTTTTTGTAAATGATTATGTAAAATTTCGACATAGCATGTTTAAGGGAATTTGTATTTTCCTAAAGTGTACCTGTTTTACTTTTTTACATGATGGTTGTGTTTTTCAATATAAACAAAAATATAACTATGCAAATATGCCTGGAATGAATCAGACTCCTTTCTCAATTAACTTAATTGGGCATATGTTTTTTTCAAATACTCCTGGTACAGATGCTGTAGATTTATTTTGTGTTGTTGTATAACGATACATGTGGAATGCAGTGCGTTCTAAAAAACAATTCTAAGAAATACTGCTTACTTTGTCAAAAGAAATAAAACAATAACGCTCCTTTACTTTGAGAGAAAAAACCAACAGCGAAGGTCATACCATGAAAAATGACACTATCTACTACAAACCATACACTAACATGATTCTTCCAAAGAATTTGTGTTTCATTAAGTAAATCATGATACAGGAAAAGTTGCAAGTGATATTATTGATAATGAAGACAATGATTTATTATGCTAAGTCGCAGAAACTGAGAGGGTGCTATGTGGTTATAGTGATAATTAATTTTAGAATTTTTTACATTCTTTTATGTTATTTTAAAATTAAACCATCATTGAAAGTTTTTCTGTGCGGAAAATAACTTTTTAAAACTTATTTTAATTATTTAGTTTAGTATTTAAACTGAATTTTTGCTAAAATTACATTATGGACAAAATGACACAAGAATAACGTCACAAGAGTAACACTTAGCATTTTTCAAAAGCAAATGTAACTAATTCACGTGTTATCAGATGAGTTCAATGATTAATGCTTTTTAAAAAGATATAATTACTCCGCTATATTCTGTAAATTTTATTTCTATAGTCTCATATAATTCACAGAATTTCTGCGTCAAACATAATTTTTGAAAATTGCATTTTTTTGTGGTCACAAGAGTAACAAAGTTTCATTGATTATCTAGGCAAATAAAATGCTTTTTGTTACAAATTGCATATGGTTTATGAAAGTAGAGTACATATAATTTTTAAATAGATGCATCAAATTTATCCTAAGTATATTTTGTAATAAAAGAATTGGAAATATGTATGGAAATTTGCTCTGATTGTCACAAAAGTAACAGTGGAGTTCCCATATCTACAAAAAGGTTGGATAGTGGGGTTTCGTTCGGATATAACTTTTTTTAGGACAGAGGGCGTCACCTGGCGGTGGAATTTGGAACTAACAGATTATGCAGAGCGTCCACAGCATGCCTTATTTACAGGACCGCAGTCGGCGGGGACCCATATCGGATGTTCGTATAGAACATATCGCGCGACCTAGCGAAGGAAGGTGGAACTAAAGGATTTTCAGCAAATTTCTTAAATTCTTAACTGATTCCGCTACCTCCTTGAACAAAATATCTACGGAAAGGTTGAATAATGTAGTTTTGTTTGGATATAAGTTTGTTTAGAACAGAGTGCGCCGCCTGGCAGTGGTAACTGGGACAAATAGGTTTTTCAGAGCGTGTGTAGCACTATACGGTGCCCGCCGGCGGCAAGGACCCGTATAGGATGTTTGTACAGAACATATTGCCCCCCCCCCTTGGCGTAGGAACGTTGTACTGGAGGATTTTACAGCGCGTGCGCAGCACGGCTGCAATGCGATGCCAAAGGCAGCGGAGACACGTGTCGGAGTTTCGTTCGGGAGGTGGATTGTTCAGAACAAAATGTGCCCTCTGATGGTGAAAAGTTGAAATAACAGATTTCGCAGCGCGTGCTTAGTAGATATAAAATCATACAAATTTAAGGTTCATTTAAGAATATTGTCACAGACCCAGGCAAAGTTGGGCGGGTCAGCTAGTATTTGGGAAAAATTGATGAATAGTGATTTTTTTTATTTACATACATATATATATCTATATAAATAACAATGTAAATGTTCGTTTGTACAAAATCTGAAATCTGCGAAAGTTCTTGCCCAATTCCTTTGAAATTCCCCGATTGCGTATCATTCGAATACGAGCGTGTTTTTATATACTTATTATGAACCTCGCTGCTTCCCTCCCCCAATTCCTCCATCCCCGCCAGGGGACACTTTCTTAATTTTTTCCGATATCCATCATGTCATGTATCGTTAGAAAGCCCTTTGACCAATTTTGCATATTATACACCTCCCCTCCCCCTCGCTCCTCTTTCCTCCGGGGGAAGGTACATTTCTATATAAATAAAAATGTAAATGTTCGTTTTTACAAAATCTTAAATCTTCGAAAGTTCATCGCCGATTGCTTTGAAAATGATCGATTGCGTTGCATTCCAATACATGCCTGTATTTATATAGAGGACGAGGTGTAACAGCGGGCACAGTTGTAAATATGGACATCCCTCTCGAAGTGGCCATTAGAGGTGTTGAAGACTGGCGGCAATGTTTGTACATATTGTCACTTGTTGGTATAAGATAATAGAGAGCAGTTGGAACCATTTTTTCAAATAGTGTGATTGCAACATGAGTTACTGTGCGAATTGGTGTTTGTTCGGGACTGCAAACTTTTGACAGGTATCTGAAATCGTTTTCTTTTCCTGTCCTTATCCTCATAGTTAGTTTAAAATAATTTCAGAGTGATATCGGAAAGCGGAGATCCTAAGCTACATTTAGAAGCTCGACTTTAATCATGTACGTCTTTAAGTTACATGTGAAAGTGGCCATCTTTCTTAGTTGGGGTTGATGTAAATATGGGCACCCTTTCTTGGTGTAAATATGGGCACCCTTTCCTGGTTTAAATAAGGGCACACTTTCTTGGTTTAAATATGGGCCTTTTCTTTTCGTGATATACAAGCACATTCGTTCGAGGCTCTTAATCGATCATGTTACAATCGATCAATATTACATGTAATTAGTTGATTGTAACCAGCGGACGAAATAAATGCTTGTCTGAAATACTCTACTAAGTGGCGGCACGCAAAAACGTTAAAATTAACTGCAAATATGCGTGTCCAGCTGTAAAACGATCGATCAGTTAAGACATTATCAACTCTATTGTTGGAATTTTGGAACGGTATGGTGCTGGTTGATCTGACATCAGGGCGAATTTCATTGCTTCATAACTTCTGCAATTTAGTGACTTCAAAAGAAGAACTTGTTGAAAAAGTATTTCCCAATATTTAAACCAATTATAAGAATCACGATTGGTAGGGTGAAAAAACTATTCTTGCGACCAAGAACAAAGACATCTTTGAACTTAACATTATTATTCAGACTAACATTCAAAGCAAGACAGTCACATACACGTCCATCTCGACACTGTTGTGGAAGCAGGTGAAACGATTAATTAACCAAAATAATTTCTTAGTTCACTCGAACTGACAGGGATGCCACCGCACGTTCTGCAATTCAAAATCGGCGTGCCAATTATCATGTTGTGAAATATGTACAGTAGTGTGTTTTGGGGGGTTCCACACCCTCTGTGTTGCTCTGTGGAGGATGTGGAAGCTGTGGAGTTACATGCGGAGAGCGCGCCCGTTGAAAAGACTCGGCGGAGTCGAAAACGCCATAAGATAAGATTCGGTGGTGGAGATAAGAGGGAGGTGTGTTATAGTACGAGTGTATTTATTTCGGGAAATGAATGAATTAACGCGACTTTGAAAAGATTTGACGGAAATATATATTTTTTAATGATTAGAATAGGAGATTTCGTCTTATAGTAGGATGCTATTTCATTTATTGAGTGGAACTTTAAAAATTGGCGAGAAAGAATGTCTTCTGCTTTTTATTTAGCAAACTTAATTTTTATTTTCTTTTTTAAATACCTAGCGATAGATTTTTTTTTCTTTTTGAGACGAATTTTATTTTGCGGAACTTTGAAAATTCGCAGGAAAGAATATTATTTATTTTTTTTTTTTTTTTTTCTTTGAGGGGGAGGGGAACTTCATTTATTTCGCGATCTTTTTTTTATTATTTAGAGGAAATATTTTATTTTCGAACTTAATGTATTTTTAAGGAAAATGTTTTATATTTTGAGAACTTTTATTTATTATTATTTTTTTTTCGTATAAAATGAATGAGGGAGGATGTATCTTATAGTAGACTAATATTTTATTTTGGAATTGTACTTAGCAGGAGATAGGTGCTGCCATCTTCCGTTTGAAATGTAATTTAGCGGATAAGGAGAGATTTTAAAGTGGGAATTCGCGGGAAAGAATTTATGATTTTTATGTTGAAAATGCATTTAGCAGAGATAGATAATTTTTCGAATGGAAGACATTTTGTTGTGTGTTGTTCGAGAAAACGTACTTTATGCATGACATATTATCATTTTAGTGTAAATTTTTGGAGGAAATGTACTATAACATGATGATATTTATTTTGGAAATGTATCGAGAGGAAAAGATTCTTTCTTTTTAAATGAACGGATGTTGTAACATTTTACGGAAAGATTTCAATTTTGAGAACTTAATTTTTTTTTCGATTTTTATTTTCATGTGTATGTAGTTCGAGAAGTTGTAAATATATAAATATTATCATTTTATGTAAATTTTTGGAGGAAGTGTACTTTAACATGGTGATAGTTTGAATGAAATTTATTTTGTTTGCACGCACAAAGAAATTTTTTTTATTTTATTCCAGTAAACGTCGTGAGAGAGATTTATTTATTATTAATTTAATTCATCAGTAAGTAAAAAACTGGTGGGAAATGTTTAATTTTTTCTTTTTTCTTTCTTTTTTTTAATTTTCTTTCTTTCTTTCTTTCTTTTTTTTTTTCCCCCTCAAATGAGCGGGAGATAGAAAATTTAGTGGAAGCGTTTTATAACATGAGAATATTTAAAATTTATGTTGCGCGAATGAGTTTTACTTTGTTAACTTGGAAAATGACGAGGAAAAATATTTTTTCTTTTAAAATTTTCTAATATATGTTGTTCGAGAAGGACGTGTATATTTTTAGATATGTTAGAGAAGAAATTTTATTAATGAGTGAGAGACGTTTAGATAACTTTAACACATATGGAATTGAACAGGTGTTAGAACATTTTGGAAGGAAAGATCTACTTTGCTTTAGAAGAGATTTCGCACAAAGTTTTGTCACTGAATAACGTGAAATGAAAATAACGAAATAAAATTAAAAGTTGTTCGAGAAGGACGTTAGAGGTCTGCACGGGCCCGGGCTTGGCCCGAGGCCCGTACCCGGCCCGGCCCGCGGGCCGGCGGAATGAAGACGAATTTTCAAACGGGCCGGGCCGGCAGAATTAGGAATTTTTTTTCAACGGGCCGGGCCGGCCGACAGACAAAATAAACGGGCCGGGCCGGGCCGGGCCGGCAAAAAAATTAATCGGGCCTATCGGCCCGATATAAGAATTTAAGCGAAGCAGATAAAATACGAGCCATTTTCAATGAATATGATTTTCTCGAGAAGTATAAATGTGCGTCACGAGCCGATGCGAGTTTAACAACATCAAAACAGAAATTTAACATGTCCATCGTAGAGATCGGCATCGTACAGTTACAAGATGTCTGATTCCGAGTTTAATTTTTTTTCAGCAGACTCGTGCCGGGACGGAACTGGTCTTAATCGATTTCAGGATGTGTAGAACAGTCATTGTGTTTTGTAGTATTAATAGTGATAATGAACTTCTCTTAACAATATCTTTGGAAATATACCTTAAGGTGGTTCTCATATTCACTGCTCAACAATGCGAAGCTTTCAGACACATTTTCTGACAAAATTTTTAACTATAAAGGAATAAAATTGACAGACCTGCCTATTGAAGGCATTTGGAAACGAATAGCTTTTTCCATATTTGATAAATTTCTTACAGAGATAACAGAGATTCCTGTCACGTGACTGTACGTTTTTCTCCTTTCCTGTGCTATTGCTTCCGGAAATTCGATTCAAAACGCTAACTTTGACAGTATTTTCAGAAAGATATATTGCTTTTATCTATAAAAAAAACGACATTTACATAGCTTCTGAATAACAATACCTGCCAATCTTACGCGTTTCCGAAAAGAAAAGAATTCATAAATGTGTCGAAATGTAGCTCCTTTGGATTTGAGAAAAGCCATAAAAATGAGAGAAATATTTTCACAAATCTACTTTTTATTATACAGTTTCAAAAGTTATTATGTTTTTAATCCTTTATTCTGAACTACATTAATCTTTTAATGAATCCTTATTTCCATTTTGAAATGCCTGTAGACACGATGACTAAAACACTGTAAGTAATCGTTAATGTTTACTATTGTGTGTTTTCTGTTTTGCGAACATCATAGTAATGTAAAATATGCTGTAAAATGTTCCCATAAATATGTATGTAGTATTCATTAAAAGAATCTTAATTGTATGTTAAGAAAAAACGGATTTTTTTTTTTTTTTTTTTTTTTTGTAGAAATTGTGTCGGGCCGGGCCGGGCCTGTTTTCACTGATTTTTGTACGGGCCGGGCCGGGCCGGGCCGAGAACCGTAAAAATGCAAACGGGCCGGGCCGGGCTCGGGCCGAACTTCCAATTTTATACCGGGCCGGGCCGGGCCCGGGCCTGGAAATTCCGGCCCGTGCAGACCTCTAAAGGACGTGTATATTTTTAGATATGTTAGAGAAGAAATTTTATTAATGAGTGAGAGACGTTTAGATAACTTTAACACATATGGAATTGAACAGGTGTTAGAACATTTTAGAGGGAAAGATCTACTTTCCTTTAGAAGAGATTTCGCACAAAGTTTTGTCACTAAATAACGTGAAATGAAAATAACGAAATAAAATTAAAAGTTTTTGAAACTAAATAAAGTAAAATGTAAATAACGAAATAAAATGAAAAGATGTTGCCGCTGAAGTGAAATGTAAATAACGAAGTAAAATTAAAAGATGATGTCACCGAATAATGTGAAATGAAAATAACGAAATAAAATTAAAAGTTGTTGCCACTAAATAAAGTAAAACGTAAATAACGAAATTAAATTAAAAGATGATCTCGCTGAATAAAGTGAGATGTAAATAACGAAGAAAAATTAAATGATGTCACTAAATAAAGTTAAATATATGCAAAGTAATAAAAGGTAATGTACCGAATTAGGAAAAATAAAGTGTTGACTGAGTATATATATTTTGTAGTGTTTATTGTTCATTCACATATTTGTCAATGTGTTAGATCTTTTCAGAAAATTAACTTGATTTTTGCATACTGCTTGTGAGAAAGAATTTTTCTTCTAAGAAAATCATTCGAAGTTTCTTTTATAAAATAGTACGGTTTGCTTTAGGAAACAATATTACTTATTACATAAAATGAATATTTCAAAAAGTGAAACATAAATAACAAAATTAAATTAAAAGATATTGTCGCTGAAAACGTAATTAATGAAATAAAATTAAAAGATGTTGTCGCTATGAATAAAGTGAAATGTAAATAACGAAATAAAGAGAAGTGTCATCGAATTGAGAAAAATAAAGTGGTACCTTTGAAAAAAAAAATGAGATATTATAAAATAATGTAAGCTTTAAAGTTCTTAGTAACAGCACATTAGCAAAAGAAATGTAAAATTTGTTTTAAGGGTCTCAAGACTCTAAAAATTGGAAAAAATGAAAAAAAAAAGAAGACCATTTTCGACATTTACTATCTTAACATGTACTTGATTTTAATACACAATTTTTATTGGGATCAGACATATTAGTATGTACTTTCATTTTATGCATTTAAAAAATTGCAAGATGCAGAATTCGCATTTACTGGGGGCTTGAAACTGTGAGTCATTTGACGAGCTGAATATTTGCATAACAGCTTATGCGCAGGATTACAAAATAAATTTTGCAACTAGAATGAAAATTTCGGTGCTTACTTATACTCCAGATTATAATAATTACCCTGAACCTAAATAAACTTATATTTAAAGCATTTTTATATTTTTAATACAAAGTTGTATTTAGCTAATGCAAAATTTCGAAAATTTCAACAGCATAATAACATAAAAAAGTATTTTTTTTTTTTTTTAACAATAAAAAGGTAGTTTTAGGTTCAATTTATGCAAACTAACATGAAACATATGTTTTGAAAATTTCATGAAAAAGTATTCGGAAGTTTTTGAGATATCGTGCGCGTTATGACCAAAAACGCCATTTGGAGAAAAATTACTTCAAAGTTTGGGGATCGCCGCTACAGCTATTGAGCGGCTATAATTCTAAAAGCCATAACTTCTGTTCTAATAGGAATTTTAAGGAAAAAATTATATCAAAATGTTCAGAAAAGACAGGAGTTTAACATCTTAAAAAATTAAAATTTCGAAAATTTTAAAGCTTTAAGAGTCCTAAGACCCCTTAAAAATTAAATTTGTTAGTTGAAATAGTAATAATAATAATTTTGAAATAATGCAACAAAGAAATTATAATAATAATAACATTCAAATAATAATAATAACATTCAATTAGTAATACCACTGAAATAATAATAATAATAGCAAAAAGCAAAAGAAATATTTCGTTTGTTGAAAATTAAATAAAGTTTCTCTTTAGACTCAATATATACATTTTGTAGTGTTTACTATATAATCACATATTTGTCAATGTGCTAGATCTTTTCAGAAAATTAACTTGATTTTTGCATAATCTTTGTGCGAAAGAATTTTTCTTCTAAAGGAATCATTCGAAGTTTCTTTTGTAAAATAGCATGGTTTGCTTAGAAAATAATATTACTTATTACTTAAAATGAATTTTTCAAACCTCTGCTCAAGGAATCGAATGTGCTAAATTTGAAACAAAGAAAAAAAAGCACCACATTTTTCAGTGTAGAAATCTCGTATTTGTATTAACGAACTTGAGAGTTGTTTTATGATAACGGATTGAAGATAGAGAATTTACTATAAGTTTTAAGCACTTTCTAGAACATTAGAGTTAAAATTAATGAAACAGTGTTATCACAATGTAAAATAAATTGATCAAAAAATTAATTAAATATAACTTTCATTGTTCTATATGCTTAATTGAGTATTTAATTATATTTTGTTTTTCTTGAGAGTTACAAGTTAAAGATTAAATAATTCCTTTTTAGACATTCTACACATTTTCAGTAAACATTTAATAAATTCACACCAATAAAGATCATGAAATTTCTAAAACTTTCTGTTAAGTTAATGAACCATTCATTTTACGTGATATATATCACGTGACTAACAATTTTTTTGAATCAATCATGTTTGAGTATTTATAATTTTTGCATTCGCGCGCCCCCTATGATTGTATAAATTTGCACTCGCTTATGGTGTCATTTACAAACTATCGTGTGATAGGTCGTCTGTGTCCTTCCTTCCTTTTTTGGAAACAGTCTTTCACTTTCACCTCACCCGTGTGAACTTTTTTCTAACCCCACTCTAGTTTCACTTTATCGGCGTATTAAAGGAATACCAGACCGGCTTCGTATTCAGCTACCTGTCGATGTAGTGTCATTTGCGATGATGAATTTGGTTTGATCGATTCTATTTGATCTCTCCGGCAAAAAAAGTAGGACTTTGCCAAAATCGCAGTCTGTTCTCACAAATACATAAGATTCTCCTATACCAGCAAGTGTCTGTATATATTCAAGGGTTTCTCCGATAAATCAGTACGATTTGTTACAACATTTTCGATGATCTGTTTTTATGGCATTGTAATAATGTCCCGTCGAAGTAGCATTTTTTTTTTTCAAATAAGGAAATTCCTTTCTTTTGAGACATAATAATAGGGCCTGTTTCTCCCCAAAGAAGATAAGCTCATGGAATGTCGAAGGTGAATACGAGTTTGGGCGAGACGCCGCTAGAGTAAAATACAAAGAGGTGAAGTTCAGTCAATGCTTGGGACAGCGAAAGAGAAGGTCGTTATTAAAAATTTGCTTTTCAATGCTATATATTAAAAATTTACTTTTTAGTTTTTTAAAGAAATTCCAAATGCCATTAAGGCGGTTTTCAAATGCCTGCTCAACAAAATCGAAACTTTCTGACGCATTTTCTGACATATTTTTAAACGTAAAGTCATCAAATTTTACTGTTGAAACAATTTGGAATTGAATTCGGATTGAATTTGGAATTGAATTTGGATTTTCTCAATCCAAAGTTTTGTGAAATTCCGTGCATTAGTTCTTGAGATAGAGCGCCCACAAAATTTTTGTCACATACAGACTCACAGAGTGACGGAGTGACAGACTCACAGATAGACATTTTCTAAAAACCATCAAATCTTGTTCAGGATATTCTAAAACGTATAAATTCGTCGAAAATCGGAAGTCGAAAAATTTCACGAATCCAATACTTTCTTCTTGTAAAGATAGAAGAAAGTAAAAATTATCCTGGCTATAAAATTTTCCTCAAACAAAATATTTTTTGCGTCCCCAAACCCTTCCCCTCCATAAGCCATACATAAGACCAAAGTTTCATAATTTATTAATTATAATAAGTCACATGGGATTATCTTGATAGCGAAATTTTTTTTCTCAAAACATTACAGTCGAGTGAAAAAGGAAAGGACGAGTTAAAACCTTATCCCATTCGGATCTGGTGTACTATTAATAGTACATGTCTTTTCATCGAGTATTATCTTGTCTTAACAATTACTTTTGTATCTACATATATTAATGATAGTATATGGCTGTGTCTTTCATATTATGGCTTCATTTAATGTTTTGACAATAACAATAATAATAAAATTTCGCTTACTTCTCTGTGGACTGTTGGCGATTCCTTTATTTTATAAATATATTTCACTCTTTAAATTTAAAATATTGGTTACTTTTCTGAACGAATTCTGTGCGACAAAATGCAAAAAGCATTAGAAAGTTGTAATATCTGTTAAATACTGTTATGATACAATATTTTCCAAACGTCTCCTAAAACTCTTCCTTATAGCCTATGATCATATAAATCTGAATTGAATAGCACACAAAATAAGTACTTCATGAGATTTCAGACAAAGCGATAATCTTTAAACTTCAGTAAATGTATTTGGATAGCTACGATAAACATTATTAAAGAAAAAGTAACTTTGTTCTCAAACTTGGAAAAAAAATCGGACCCGAAAGGGTTATTGAAAACTAAATATACTACTCTCATTTCTATACGATATCAAAGTATTAAAGTGGAAAGATCTCATACCTCTTTTCGATAAAAATATCAATGTTCTTCGACGCAAAAATTATTAAAAAGAAATTTCCACTCTGAATTTCTTAGATTTTAGTGATATTTTAGCTTGTGCAATGAAATGAATGACTGCCTTAAACAAACTCTTTTTAAAAAAAGTCATTTAATTTATTTTTTTTTAAATTGTATGTGTACAGCAAAACTTAATATCGCCACACTTGTATGAATCGTATTTAGTCAACGCAAATACGCAAGAAGAAATGTGCCTTTAAATGTTTACTGAAGGTGAGAATATTTATTTTACACTTCTTGGATCTACGTTTTTATGTCACCTACGAAGTCGAGAGAAAAAAAATGGAGTCAACTGAAAATTTTGTTTGATATTTAAAAACAAATATTACCTTCTTAAAGTTTTAGAAACCTTTCATTTATAATGTGACATTGGACGTTTAAATATGATGTTTATTTATTCTTTACTCGCTACAAAATATCTCTGCAATTATTTTTTCTTTTTAAGATTATTAAGATTTCTTCAAATGTTTATCTGAATGTAAACGCTTAAATACTTTGATACTTATAATGTGAAATTCGGCTATAACACAGCTGACGGCATTTCTGCCTATGTTAGTTATACTCTCAAAAATACTTTCTTCAATTCACAGAAATATTCCTGACAGCTGTGCCACCGGAATTTTCCTGTTAGTTGACGGATATCCGTTTCCTTTCTCTCGTTTAAGGCGGTAAAATATCCGTACATACATTTAACTTAAACACTAACATTACAGTTCTCCCCCACTTAATATTTCAGTCGGGCAGGAGTTCTTTTAATCCTTCTAGACCTTCTAAGTACCTGTGGGGAGGAAGAAGGATAATTAGCTTTTATAGATTCTGAAGCAGCATCAGCTGTACTATTGACATTAGTAGGTTTTGGAACCGAAGGTATGAAATCAGAGTCAGCTGGTTTAGTATTTGGAGTATTTGGTGTATCAGCTGATATTCAACTGGTTGAAGCTCGTAATATTAGGATGTAATATTAGTTGAGAATCACCTTGTAAATTTCTGTATCACTTTCTCCTGAATTTGTATCATTAGCTAAAGATATCTTTGATCCTATGTTAGCTAATTGATCAACACGTATTTTCCAAATATTTATGTATCAACTAGAATTCTATAGTGTAACATTTCCTATCTTGTTATATTGCGATCAAATTTCTATCTGGCTTCTGGAGTATAATTTTGCACAGCCACTTCCTGGTTGATTTTATTAATTTTTTACTTTCGCATTGTAATTCCTCACATTTTACTTATCATGAACAAAATTCATAATGCTTTGAACAAGCAAATCTATTTTTCTTATTATATGCTGGTATCAATTGTTAGCACTAAAGTTGATTTGGGGTTTAAATATGTAAGAAATCTTTCAGATTTAATCTCATACTTTTTATAGTCTTAAACGATTCTTCACAACCAACAAACAATATAAATTTCATATTCTTTCAGAGAAATTGATTTAAAGAATGTGCAATTGTAGATAAGTTTGTTACAAACTTGAAATAATGTAACTAAGTCTAGGAAAGCATTAACCTGTGAAATATTTAGTGGCCTTGGACCATTTAAAATAGCATTTGTTTTTTCTTGGGTTTCATGAATATTTTTTTTTTATTAATTTTTTACCACATTACGTAATTTCGTCAGCCATAAAACAATAAGGCCTCTTTATGTTTTCTAATATTATATTCACGTAATATTTCTAACACTTGTTTCAGACGTTTGAAATGTACTGCACCAGTTTCGTCTGTAACACCAATATCATCAATAAAAATTGAAACACTCTCATTTCCACTTATAATGTGTTCAATTTTTCTTTGCTAAATAGCAGAAAAATTGGTAAAACCCATGAGTAATTTAAAAAATTGGATTAATCCTTTCCAAGTGTTAATTTTTGACAAGTCTTGTGACTTTTCCTCTGCAGGTAACTGAGGATATGCTTGGTTTAAATCATGGGTGGCCAACTGTGGCACGCGCCACACCACTAAAATTTTGTAGTAATCATTCCCTTATCTAATCATCGAATCTCTGCGATTCAAGAAGTCGACTTTTTCTGTAAAATTTTAGTGGTATCCGGCGTGCCACAGTTGGCCACCCCTGGTTTAAATCAACCTTTTTAAAATTCAATCCACCCCCTAAATGTGGTCAACATGTGTTCTACCCCTAGGTAAAGGATATTTTTCAACTTTCAAAAATTTATTTACCGTTACTTTTAAGTCGCCTAATGAGCAATAAACCAATTTTCCCATTAGGCTTAACCACTAGTGCTATAGAAGTTGCCTACTTGCTATTAGTAATCTGTTTAAAAATACCTTCATCCTGTAAACTTTGTATTCTACATTTACTGCTGCACGTAGTGCATAAGTTACAGTTCTATCTTTGCAGAATATGGAAGTAGCACATTATTATTTTTATTCGATCTGTGGCCTGTGGAATTACATATCAAAATTGTAACGCTTACTCTATGCGCCTCAGTTCTGCGGCTAAGTATTTTTCGAGATGTGGTGCATATAAGTGTCTGTTTGACCTGAGTAACTTCCTAAAATACCTTTATAAATTTTAACATAGCTTCTTATGGTATTTTTAAATAATTTTCAATAATCGGTGTTATCAACTACTTTAAAAAATAAAAGAACATAGTATGCTTACAACGACAAAAGAGAAACAGATTGCTTGTATCAGGGATGAGAGCGCTCCGACCCAAATGACCAATTACTACCAATAAATTTTAATAGTATACTTCGCTTTCTTAAATCTCAAAAATTTGGTCATTAAATAATACGAGAAATACTATTAAAATTTAGTGGTAGTAATCGGTCATTTAGGTCGGAGCGCTCCCATCCCTGTTGTATAGCCAGTGCCTCTCTATTTATACAAGTTTATTTAGAGTTTATGCTTAACAATTTTTTCTTAAAACTGTCAAAAGAACAATCGCAGCAATATATAATTATATAAGACGTAATATAGGAAAAAATTGCATTATAAGAAACTTGCAGGATCGGATTAAAAAATGGGCCAACTGGGCCGTGGTCCTCGGTCCCCAAATTTGATGTTCAGTATTCGTAAAGCTGATAAATTACTTTAAAATAATTTCAATCTGTTGATCTTGTATTGATCGTAATAAATATTTTGTACTTGTAAAGTAGGATAAGATGAAAAACAAAAACTTTGTTTATCTTAATATGTATTTATATATTCGTATATATATTATCAGATATTGTAAATGTCTGGGAGGGGAGAGATCTCAATTGAATAACAGACCTAAGCCTCTTTTTGTTTTGATCGGGCACTTGAACTTGAAAAGGACTCTCTTTGTGTTGATCGGCCCTTGATTTTTAAAAGGAAAACAAATTAGAAACTTTTCGAAAACACGCTATTTAATTTAAAAGTAAGATTGTAAGTCTGTAATAAAAGTAAAATAAATACATAACATATGAATAATAATAATAATGTATATATATGAATTTTTGTTATTTTTTCTGTCTGTTCATTTTTTGGTCTTGGATATGGATTTTTCTACTATATTGTGATTATTGGTAGGTTTATAATTTGTCGATTTTCCTGTGATTTAATAAAATAAATAATCATATTACTTGCAAACAGTTTTATTATATATATACTAGGCGTCTCTGCCCCCTGCAAGCTACGCTCGACAACTGGGCCGTTCAGACACCGCAGTATCTAAAAACACGCTAATCTGATCGGTTTTAAAAATATTAGAGAAGATTGAATTATACTTAAAAAAGCTGTGCAGATCTCCCTGAAAACGGTTTTCCATTCAATTCCCTTTGGTTGCAAAAATTTAAGGCCGAATCAGTTTCTGTTAAGACATCCAAAGGTAGTGTCCGTGTTTGATTAAAGAGGATCAGTTAAACATTTGAAAAGAAGCTAAAATAAAATGATTTAAGTGTACAGAGTCTTTGGCTCCCGGTATTTTAAAACAATTTCTATAACAACAGCCTAAGTCATATGACTATCATCAACAGTTCTTGGCGGAAAACTTCGCTTTTTATATTCCAGGTGCCATTTTGATACTTTAATGTTAGCCAGGCGCAGGTGATAGGTACGCCAAATATTATTCTACCGCCATCATTTCATCTATATTATAATAGTCCAAGTCATGTAACTACCACAAATAAATACGCTCTGATCCCTTCGCTTTTCATATGAAAGTTTGGCCAAGATATCATATACGGCCCCATATTGGCGCGATTTTTTTCCGACGCTAATTTGGGGAAAACATCAACAGCATAAACAATAACATCCGGCTTACCAAATCAAGCAAAATAACGATACTATGGCGCCAGTTAAGTACCCGTTGCGTATATGACATTGGCGTCAGAAGAAAATCGTGCCAATATGGGTCCGTATATGACATCTGTGCCGAAAGTTTTCCATTTTAATTAAAAAATCAAATTTCTTTTTCGAATAAAACTACATAAAAGTTGCCATGACCGCTAAGAATTTTTGGTACTCTTACGCTAGCCGGGTGCAAATCTCGCCAATAGCTTTTTTCAACACGCCAGTTAGCATTTTTTTTTATTTTTCGAGTGGTAAATTAAAACATTGCTTTGAAGTTGAAATTAAATGTCATGGTTTGTTACATCATTTAATATTTGGCCAGATCTCATATACGCACCGGGTTTGGCGTGACTTCTTTTTTACGAAAATTTGGCGAAAACCTCGTTTTCGAATACCAGTTACATGTGTATTTTTGGTACTACTTAGTTATCCCGTCGACAAATAATCTATCACCAAACTATAAGATTAAATGCCAATAATGGTTGATCGTGTCACATTCACTTGACTTTAAGCAAGTTATACGTCTTTACGTCATCAAGTGATCTTTATTTCGACGTTTTTTTTCTATATTTATTAATGTTATACTATTTTATTTGTTCTTTCGTTATTTAAAATAAAATTTATGTCAATTTGTATAATTTGGCGGGTGGTTTGGCGATTTATATAATTTGACGAAATGGGTTGGCGGAATAACTAAGTAGTACCGTATTTTTTAATTATTTTCTATTACTTTTAAAAGAAAATTACCAAAAAAAATAATTAACTATAGAACAAAACAAGTTATTTAATTAAAAAAAAAGAAAATAAAGTAAATAAACATTTATTATTAAATAAACAACAATAGCCGGGTTACCATGCCAACCAAAATAATGCCATTTTGGCGCCAATTAGGTACCCCGGTGCGTATAGAACATCTGTGCCTAATATTTTTCTTTTCGTCTCGTTTAAAACCACTTCAACGGCTGCCCCGAGTTAAGTCGGGGGTAAAAGCACTGTTTCCCTATACCCTTCGCCGGTGAAGTGGTTAAAAAAAAAAAAAATGAAGAAAGAAGTGAAAGCCATTTATTTTAAATGTTTCAGTTTGCATTAAATAAAATGATAATGAATAAAAGTAACATGATACATTTCTTAGCAGACATTTAAGGGAGGCCAAACTGGTCGCCAAATTAGTATAAAATAGTAACCTTTTCTAAAATATGAAAAAAATTATCTGCTATGATTAAAATTTGAGTTGCCATCATTAGAGAAAAGTATATAAAATTAGAAAAAAATTAATACTTCGAAAACTAATTTGAATTTAAAAATTCTAATACCAGTTTTGAGATCTGCAGATCAATACGGATTTTTTGGTGCTAATTCATCACAAAGTGTTTCGTATTTTAGGAGAAATCGCCGTGAAAGATAATCAGTTGTTTAATCAGTCGTTTCATAGAATCGTTACATAAATTCGTTTCAATTCAGTCGTTTCATAATATCCGTCTCATTAGAATTTTATATATATAGGGTATATATATATATATATATATATATGACCATAAAAAAAAATTACAATTTACCAACAAAAATGTGAAATTATAAATTGAGAGAAATTTATTCATTGACAAATAAACTGTTCCCATTAAGATATTCAACATAGATTTGAAAAACATAATAAAACAATAAATAAATAAAATGAGCAGAAAATGAATTATGGATATTTGTAGAGCCTAGATAGAATCTTCAGGTCCTATATATATGCACATATGATAAAAGAAAATGATACAAAAACTTAAAATATTTATTATGGATTATAATATAAAAATTCATGTTGTATAGAAGAACATTCTATTCAATTTAAATATGTAATACTTACTATCAATTTCATTTGGCTCAAGCCAAAGCTTTCTGCATTCACTTCAAGAAAATGAATAGAAAACTTTTATCTTCTTGAACCACATGTTCCATTGCGTCTTAACTCATCAATGTGAACAGATAACTTACTTTACAATGAACAAGATTACACGACTAAAAGCCTTCATGTCAAAAAATAAACAAACAAGCAATTGATAAAAAGCTCTCAATTTGAAATTACGTGCCCTGAAACTTTTCCAAAATCCCATCTGATGGAATTTTGTACCGAAGTGGTATTTTGTATTCCTGGTGCGACATTTTTCTTTCGCGTTTTCACTTTTAAAAGCATTCCGAATTCCCGAAACATGTGTATTTCCTCAACAAAGGTATTAGAGATTTCGTTTCTAACATTTGTAGCTGAGTGAAGCAGTAAAACCACAAATTGAGATAGTTTTGTAACGCTGTTGGAAGGATAAGACTAGAGACAATCTATCTTTGAGGATTGTGTTTCGACCAAAAAGCTGCATTACTGAACAGGATTTAAGGATTCGAACGCGTGGAATACAAATAAAAGAATCGACACAGTTTGAGACACAAGATTACGCTTTGTACTTTCTATTATTTACAGAGCAAGAGAAAAAGATACGTGTCTTAGAGTCTCATTTTGTCCTTTAACAAATGACATCGTCCTAGCATTTTTGTTTGGTGAGAAAACTTCAGTTTGGATTTAGCACTATAAATACCCTCCAATAGTTCAGTTATTTCCAGGTATGCATAGCAGTTTACTCACTCGCTTTAAAACGTTTTAAAAAAAGTTTAAGAAAATCTCAAACAAAAAACTGGATTTACGGCGGATGAGTGAGGATTCCTAAAATATCGAAAAGTAAAAAAGATTGACCATTTTTGTCAATTGTATAATAGAAAGAATATATTTAAAAAAAAAAAAAAAACACACAATTTTGGGAGGCTGTAATAGATGTTTCTTCTTTCATTTCGCAATTTGTTTCAGATGATAATGGGAATAAATAGTTTTTAAAGTTTTTCTTTTCTTCTTCTTATCTTTTTTTTTTTAATTTGTCGAGCAGAAAATTGGAATCACAGGTATCGTGCATGATTCAAAAAGAATTTCTGGAAGCAAAACAAAATTGTTGGTATTTAATTTTACTTGAGAGCTTTTAAGTTACACTGAACCTTAAACATGGCTTATTTATGTCATTTTTATGTTTTAAAAAGAAAATTGTATCTTGCGTATATAAAATTTCAGCAATATTACACGAAGAAAAGAAAACTTTTTCATCATAAAAAGATATAAATTTAGGTTCTCTTTATAGAGTCTATATTATACACTATGTATCCTGAAAATGTCACAGAAAAATATTGTTTTTTTTATTATTATTATTATTATTATTATTATTATTATTATTATTATTACCTTGAACGTACACCAAAATGTCTTTAACGTTCACCCTTCGAAAATGTTCCATGTTTAACAACCATTATGAGCGCCATTAATTTTGTTTTAAAGTATTCTGAAACGATTGACATTTAATCTATCCTATATATTTAAAAGACTAATGAAACGAATTTATGAAACCGCTGAAATGAAACGAATTTATGAAACGATTCTATGAAACGACTGATTAAACAACTGATTATGTTTCACGGCGAATTCTCTAAGATATGGAATAATTTGCGATGAAATTAAAACCAAAAATCCGTATTGATCCACAGATCTCAAAACTGGTATTAGAATTTTTAAATTCGAATTAGTTTTTGAAATATCAATTTTTTTTCTAATTTTAAATAATTTTCTCTAATTATGGCAACTCAAATTTTAATCATATCAGATATTTTTTTTTCATATTTTTCATAAGGTTATTATTTTAAACTAATTTGGCGACCAGCTTGGCTTCCCTTAAATGTATACTAAGAAATGTATCATATTACTTTTATTTATAATTCAATTTGTATTTCATTATCATTTTATTTAATACAAAACTTTCATTTAAAACTGAAACATTTAAAATAAATGGCTTTCACTTCTTTCTTTTTTTTTTTAACGAAACGAAAAGAAAAATATTAGGCACAGATGTCATATACGCAACGGGGTACCTAATTGGCGCTAAAATGGCGTTATTTTGCCTATGGTAACCCGGCTGTTGTTGCTTATTTATTAATAAATATTTATTTGAATTTATTTTCTTTTTATTTTCAAAAAATGTTCTAAATTGTTTTGTTCTATAGTTATTACTTAAACTATTTTTTATTCATTGTTGTTTCTTTTTAAAAATAATAGAAAATAATTTAAAAATGCATATGTAACTGGTATTCGAAAACGAAGTTTTTGCCAAATTGTCGTAAAAAAAATTACGCCAAACCCGGTGCGTATATGACAATGCAACAAATCATGATATTTAATTTCAGCTTCAAAACAATGGTACTACTTCTCCCATCGACTATTTTCGCCAAATTATATAAATCGCCAAACCACTTGCCAAAATATACAAATTGACATTTTTTTATTTTAATAATGAAACAAATAAATTAGTATAAAATACAAATAAAACGTCGAAATAAAAATCACTTGATGGCGTAAACACGTGTAACTTCCTTAAAGTCAAGTGAATGTGACATTTACGATCAACCATTATTGGCATTTAATCTTATAGTTTGGCCACAGATTTTTGGTCGATGGGATAACCAGGTAGCACCGTTTTAATTTACCAATCGAAAAAAAAAAAAAAAAAATGCTAACTGGCGAATTAAAAAAAGCTATTGGCGCGATTTGCACCCGGCTAACATAAAAGTACCAGGAATTCTTTGCTATCATGGCAACTTTTATGTAGTTTTTTTCGAAAAAAATAATTTTGATTCTTTAATCAAAATGGAAACCTTTCTTATGAAAAGCGAAGTGATCAGCCTATAATAATTTATGGCAGTTACATGACATGGGCTATTATGATATAAGTGAAATAATGGCAATAGAATAATATTTGTCGACTTATTACACCTGTGGCTTTAAAGTACCAAAATGGCCGCCTGGAATAGAAAAAGCGAAGGGATCCGCCCAGAACAGTTGATGATAGTCCCATAACTTAGGCTATTATTATAGAGATTGTTTTCAATTCTAAAAACAGCGCAAAGAATGATATTTCCTAACGATTAAAATTTTATTTACTCGTGACTATTATTTTTTTAATTACTATTAAATGAGTGCGCATTAAAAGCAGGAAAATAATGAAAATTATGTCTTGAAAATTGTATGTACTTTGTAATTGTGAATATTAAAAGACAAAGGAAACTTTAAAATAATAAATACATTAATATGCTTTTAACCCTTTCAGGGGCAAGGTACTTCTATTCGTAAAATCTTGAAATCAGTGAATGGCACCAGAATTTACAAACAAATTTTGAAATACAAAAATGCTTTTGTTTACTTACTTAATACAAGGAAAATTTTCATCCTAATATTCTGGTGCCAATGTGGCATTTAAGAATTAAAATTTAGTGGTCCAAAAATGAAAAGGCCTCGAAGAGGTTAAAGCAGTAACTTTTAGTAATTGTAGTAAATTGTATTATGTCAATCGTTTTACAACTCTGTTAATAAATACCGGTAGGCAAAGACTCTGTTAACTTAATTCATTTTATTTCAGGTTCTTTTCAAATGTTTAACTGATCTTCTTTAGCCAAACACGAAAACAACTATTGAATGTCTTAACATCAACTGATTCTGCCTTAAATTTTTGCAATCAAATGGAATTGAATGGAAACCCGTTTACAGGGAGATCGCTACAGGTTTTTTCAGTATAATTCAATCTTCTCGAATCTTTTTAAAACCGATCAGATTAGCGTGCTTTTAGATTCTGCTGTGTCTGAACGGGGGATGGCGAGCGTAACTTGCAGGGGGCAGAGCCCCCTAGTATGTCTATATAGTTTCAAAATTTTCATTTTCTGAATGTTTAAGAAAGTTCTAAATCCTCTTAATCCGCTCATTCGGGAAATTGTTTTTGGATGAGAAATAAATTTTACATTTGATATAATTTACCGGGTGTTTCAAAAGTTCGGTTGGAAAAAAAAAAAAAAAAAAAAAAAAAAAATCTATGAGTCGGAAAGGCATGCGGTTTGCAGATACAGTGCGCAGCAAATGTTTAGACAATGATCAATTATGCTTCTGTACTGAGAAGTATATAACGAATTATTGTAACTCAGCTGTGACATATTGCTGGGGACTTATCCTTTATTCACAAGCATTAAATTTTAAATAATAAACTTTACATAATATATAATAACAAAAAAACCAAAATGAACGTTATTGCAAAAGTATAGACAATCTGTCTATTTACAGAAAAAGAAACTTAAATTAAAATCGAACTGTATCTACATTAAAATAAATAATCATTGTTTAACGTCTGATATACGATTTAAAAATAAAAAATATATTACAATTCATCAGACATACAACTAAAAATTACATAAATACAAAATTATTAGATATGCTATTAAATGATTAGATATGCTATATATTAGATATGCTATTATTAGATATGCTAGACTAGATTGTTAGATATGCTAAAAGAGAAACTTTACACTATTCACGAAAGCAACAGTTTTTTTCATTTGCCTCAAACAATCAAAGGTCCGTTTATTTTTTAAAAATGTTTTCACAAATTCCATAGCAGTATTAGCAGAATAAGTTCTTTTCTCTCTCTCTCGTCAATAAAGATGACAAAGTATCTTCAGTTAAAGAAATATTTCTGATAAAAAATTCTGCTTTAAGTTTTCCGAAGAACTCTTTGAACTCTATTACAATAAATTCTGTCTAAGGTGGAATCGACGAGGAAAACACTCTAGTAAAATTATACAAACGTTAAATTGACATTATACCGCTACTTAAGATGATGACCAAGATGAAGAAGAATTTTTTTAATGAAGGATTTCATTTTATCATACGCTGAGAAAGGAATGACGCGACTAAAAGCTCTTATTAAATTTTACTCCATTCATAATAGAAATTTAGCATACCACAGCTTTGGAAACACTGAATGATAGGAAAGGGTTACCCAAGCTTTTATTAGCGTATAAAAATTTAAAAAGGTATAACTTTTCGAAAATAAATAGCATGAATATTTCATCCTTATTATCTCAATTTTTATTTTATTTTGAACAGTTTTGTAGTTAACATTGCTTACGTATCTCCAACAGATAAAAAAACCTAAACTCATTCTGATCTTTTTGGAACACTCTGTATATAAATATATATGTATTATGCACATAAGTAACTTTTCCTTAGGATTCATTTTCTAAGAAACAAAGCTCTTCCGAAATCAAAACGGGAAATCTAACAATAGTGTTACTTTAAACAGATTCGTAATCTAGCTAAAAATATTAGAATATAGCAATATTGTATTTAAAATCCTCGTCGGATTGGAGCCGGAAATTAAAGCAGCAATTGGAGTACATTGAACAAATATTCTTACTACTCTTTATACTTATTAAAGCAAAACACTACGCAAAACCGTGCTTAAAGAGAATCAGCCATCGAAACTCCAAAATCTGATCTTTCAACAAAAGCATATTGGCTTCGTCTAAACAGCGGCGATTGGCCGGGGAGGATTTTAAATGAACGTAATAACTGCAAAACGCACATTTGTTTGACAAGTGTAACTTGCCTACTGTTGATCTTTAACGAAGAAAGGGGCGGGAGTTGTTGACACTCTCCGTGTTAATTAAAGTTGCCCAGGTGGGTCAATATGTGAACAGTGATCACAAAGCAAACACGGAGGGGCGCTTACGCCAAATCTGGTTTATTGTGTCTTTGGTTGGAAAAGCAGATGACGATATCTTGTTTTGAGATGCTAAGAAAAGAGGGGGGAGGGGATATCGATTTTTTTATACATTATAACCATTTTAATTTCGTAAAACTCAAATTTTGAAGAAACTGGATAATTGTTGAAAGATACAGAGTGTTTAAAAAAGTAATGAACAAACTTTCGAAAGTGGTAGAACAGCTGTTTTCAAATCCAAACTGGCTACTTTCTGATTCTGACACATTTTTTAATTCATTTTTGTTCGGAAATATATTAAAATAGCAGGTGCTTTTATTAAGAAACTATGCAATCAGGGCCCGATTAAACCTTGAAGCTATGGGTAGCACAGTGTCATTTCGGAGACTCTTTTATTCGAAAAGAGTTTCCTAAATTCGCCATACCCGAAAATTCACCAATGCTACAAATATTATTCGTATATTACATGTTATTGGATTTTCTCGATTTTGATTGGTTTTGCGATAATACTGTCTGATAAATTGATAACTTTGGTTGGTTGGAGAAACTGAGGAATTGTGATCATGTGATTGTAACTGATCTATTGTATGAAAAATTAATATGTTATGAAAGGTATTTTTATCAAAAACTTTTTAATATATATGTGAGTTGTGATTTTAGAGTTCTAAAAACACTCCCATGCTAGCAGCAAGATACGTCAGTAGTTTCCCATGAGAAAGTAGCGACAGCAGTAGAATTAAACTTCTGATGCACACTTCTGCATGTCTGAGCTCAGTGTGCGGAATCCTAAGAAGGCGATAGCGGTGAGCGGTATTTTCTTCAAAGGCGTATCAAACCAATATTACACAGATTGAAGATAAAATAATATTTTATTTTGCTAAATAAAACAAATTATCTCTAGGCTAAATAATTGTCAGTTTAAGTATAACACAACAGTGTTAAAATGTAGAAGTGATTCTATGCAAAGTTTATATAGTCTGATGAGAAAAGTGGCAGCTTATTATATAAAGTTCCTTTTGAGAGAAACACTAAAGGCTACCTCATTACAATGTAAAGGCTAGCTGATCACTGCTCATGTAGCAATATTATTGATCAATAGTTCGATTGTTCTATTCAGAGATAAAGATCTCTTCACAGCTATGGCACCCTGTGCCAACACCACAGTCAATAAACTGTTACCGGCTTGGATGCCGTTTCTTTGCCGTCTCGGTTACTATTCACCTCCGGTCGATCGCCCGTGAACCTTGCGTTCGCCCCGGAGAGACTTTCTCTCCCCTTTTCAGGTTTTCTCTGAAAGCTACTCTCTTGAGTTTAGCAAATTTCTAACTAACTAAAAATCATCCTCGTCTCCTGTATATTTAAATTATCTAGTTCTAAAACAATAGTGAGTTTCTCAGCCACTCGCTGACTTCTCCTTTCAAGAATCTTTGACAGCTGTTCACTGAGTAGTTGTCCAGGGGTCCGTCTATTTTTTTGCACACGGAGTCTGCGAGAGGAGATCTTTTCGTGGAAAGATATGTGAGCTATTTCCTACGCGGTGGATCAAAAGCACCTCCAAGTCGTCCCTTGCATTAGCGAACTGTCGTAGACTGTCAAAGGTAACAAATGTCAAAGGTCGATGGTGATCGACCGGTTCGCTTTGTCTTGCCGCCCCAATTAGTGAACTTAGCTATATATTTGCTCTGTTATAGAAAGACATTAGGTTTTCTTATATAGCGAATCTGTGCCACTGAGGTTTTTCTGCAGGGAATATAGTGATACAGTTCAAATCTGTGCATTAGGAACAAATTAACAGCCTAGCCTCAGATTTCATTTAGAAGTGACAGAGATCAGACGGATCTAACGAGATCTAAGACCAGAGCCGAAGTCGCTACGAAACCCGACAAGAGGATCCGGAGGAATCCTGATGCCGCGGTTAGAGTCCCCGAAAACACCTACCCTCCGGTAACTTTGTAAATATCTGTATTAATTTGAAGTGTAAAAATAATCCAGAACCATTAAACCCCGTTTATTCATTAATTATTGCCTTATTCCTCCATTACACATATATATAAATGAGTTAATAATTTAAAAAGAAATAAAATTTTTGGAGTGGAATTAATTCAAAATAAATTTGTGGTTACCTGTTTTCACATTTTCGGGCTCTGTGAAAATTGTTAACGGAAGCACGTGTTTCTCGTGCTTACGGTAATCAAGTCCTGCATGCAATCGATTTCCAGTTTCCAGAAAAAACGGAAAATGTTTCAAAAAATGTTGTCAGAGTCGGTGTTTTGAACCGTATTTCCGAACGCTCTAAGATAAGGATAGGAAAAAACTGCCGCCCTGAGATAACAATAGCTTATAACTTAAGACGTAATTACTTTATCGAAAAACGACAATAATTAAGAGCGATTAAAAATCACTCCAAAAACCCATGCCTGCAATCATCATGTTTTTAATGTTTAAAAATGCGTCAGAAAATGTGTTAAAAAATGCAGCGTTGTTGAGAAGGGAAAATATTTTTTGAGAGGCGCATTAAAACAAACAATTTTTTCCACAGAAAACTAGATCCATTTATTCAGTTAAAAATACAGAGTGTCGCACTTCGAACACCAATGCTTGTTCAACTTTTACTAAAGTGGAAATACTTAAGCGAAATTTTCAATAGAGTTATCCCTTTTATCAAAAATGCAGTAACATCACAAGAATTTCTGGAAGTAGCTAGTGATTAGGTCAGTCACATCTTACATAATGTGAACCGCATTCCGAAATGCGGACTGTCTTACGCTGAGAAACATCTCACCGCATTATGTGGTAAACATATTTTTTTCTTTCTGATTAGCTTTAAATCAGATTTTATAATTTTATTTACTGCAAATAGAGACGTCTTAAATTTAGACACATATATGTCTGAAAAAGAATTTCAGGCACTTAAGTGTCTTAATCTGAAAATTAAGATATCATAGATGTCTTAATGAAAGACACATAAGTGTCTTATTATGATTATGGTGTAAATGAACCGAGAATAGTGTCTGAAATATCAGAAAACGTCTTATTTGAAGACACTTAGTTGCTTCAAGCGTGTCTTAATTTAAGATATTTTGTTTATTCCGTTCTTCCTACGTAATAACCACCAGGGGGCACTCTCAGTTACGCATGCGTTTTAGATTTCTTTCGTTCGAATTTTTTATACGTTGCAATCCAGACTGAAAGTTTATTTTTATGTACGCGTATATTTTAATTCGTTTATTGCGGGATGTGAAGTTGTTATTTAAATCGTATTCACTTAGTTTATTTATTTATTGGATACATATATCTGTGTGCTTGACACCAAATGTCTCTTATATGCTGTCGTCGATACAGAGGCAGGATAGACACAGAAGTAGACAACACTTGAAGATTACATCTGGAAACACTACAAAGTGTGTGCAACGGGTTAGTCTTAATTTGTATTAATTTATATGGATAATATTGTGTTATTCGCCTTCGTCTTGTGAAAACAGGCAAAAAAAAAATTTGTCTGGCGGGTTATAATTTGAGGATGAAATATTTCATTCTTTAAGTATGGCTAGCCGGATATATTAAGGGATTTCCTTCTTGGGATGCAAGTCTTTCTACATCACTGTGATAGTTTTTAAAATTTCAAATCGTGGATTTTTTCTTACCTCTTGCAACAGCGATTGAAGTAAGTGTCAAAATTTTCTTTATAGTACAAAAACTAGCGTCTTTATGATATTTTTTATAGCAGTGCAGGGTTCGTACGCTTCAAGGACTTTCGAGCACCTTTTACCAGAATTTTTGTAAAGCAATATTTGTCTTATTAAATGAAAAAAACCTATCTTCAGTTAAAGTGATCAGTACTTTACGAAATTTCTGGTACTATAACATCTAAAATACTCTGAATCCTTTGATGCTTACGAACGCTGTACTAAACAAAATCTTGCATGAAATGCAATTAGTTTTGAACGTATTTGCGAACCACTAATATTAAACCACTAATTCTATAAGTATATATTTTTAGACTTATGACGTAGTTACAAATTATATATTATAAATCATCATCTTTTTCCCAAATTTAAAGTAGTAATATATTATTACTTTAAATTTGGGCTTCTTTTTGAGATATATCTTTAAAAGAAAGACATTTTAAATTCATTCTCTTGTTTTGCTAATTCTTATCTGCCATTAACTGACTACAACTAAAAAAGAAAAGGAAAATCTTTACAAGATCTTCTAATGCTTTCTTTCTTTGTCTTCTCTTCTCATGAAGTAAACATATATTCGTTAAGTTTTAATCAGCTGTTTCTTCCTATCCCAAACCGGAGAATAAAAATAATATAAATAAAGTACATGAAAATGTATGACGCTGACATAAAACTCATGTGACTCAATGTACGAGTAATTTTAATACTGCTAGTAAAAATATACATATATATTTGATTTGAAATGAACTCTAATATTGTTTCTTTGATTATTTTTAGTAAAAAAAGTAATTTGAAATTTAAAATGGGAAAAAGTAAAAAGCTACAACTAGATTTTGCAATTAAAATTGCGGTTTTCATAACTTTATTTATATGCACTTATACAAAAAATACAAAAATGACAATTAGATTTTAAGATTATATATTTAAGGCAAAAGAAGTTTGGAAACTATAAGTAATTTTCTTTTCATGTTATTAATATAGAATATTTATTTATTTATTTTTATGCATACATAAGTAGCTTTTGTGATTACCTTTTGATCTACATAAAAACTTCCCATATGGCAATATAAAATTTTTTTAATATAATTTTTAAATGATATGAATTTCCATTTTATTTTTCGGGGAGAGGGGTATTTTGTATGCAATTTTCGTAAAGCTGATATCTTAAATTTTTTTCGACATTGTACTGATTATAATGAAAGTTTTGAATTTTTAGAGTAAGAAAAGATTAAAAATACAAAATATATTTAACACAATACCGAAAAATCTCACAATAGCGGACACTGCGGGATTGCGGAATTTGTTCGATGATCGGAGATGTCTGCTTTTTTTGAGGTAAAAAACAACAAATATGTATGGGTTTTGGATAAAAAGGTTTTTTTTGCTAAATAGAGTTGTCCGGAATTAGGGAATATCCATTAACCTCTATAATAGACACTCCCGAATACCGGACACCTCTATTTAGCGAGCATAATGCAGGGTTGGACTTTTTGCAGAAAAAGGATTTCAAGCATGGGCAAACTGGGCAATATCCATTTCCCTCTCCCTTCCATTTTAGGGGCCCCAAATTAGATGTGCAATTTTTGTAAAGATTATATTTTAAACTTGTTTTGACATTGTTTTGATTATAATCAATATTTCAAACTTCTAGTAGAATAAAGTTAAAAACTAACTAAATAAAAAATCTAAATGCATCAAAACCTCTCAGTAACGAGCACTGCTGGAACGCTGAATTTGTTTGCTATTCGAAGATGTTTGCTTTTCTGGATAAAAATACATGCATATGATGAAGTGGGAAGTGTTCGCCAAATAAAGTTGTCCTTATGAAAGTTTTGCAGAAACACCTCCATTGGACACTCCTAATTAGAGAACATGACTATTTAAGAAACACATTTTTCATCCTCAACATGTATATGTTTTATATGTGTTTACCTAAAAAAAAGCAGGCACCTCCGAATTGAGGACAAATTCTCTAGGTGTCCCCTATTGAGAGGTTTTATTGTATTTAGATAAATCTTTTTTTTTTTTTTTTTTTTTTTTTTTTTTTTATTCTTGTTCTGCTCTAGAAGTTCAAAATATTTTTTATAATGAGTACGATGTCGAAATAAATAAATTAGCAGGTTTACGAAAATTGCATACCAACTACGGAAGCCCCTAAAATGGAGGGGGCAGAACCATAGCCAAATATATTTCCAGGATTCAAAGTGGTCAAACATGGCTACGTATAATGCTTAAAAAAAATGACTGCGATTTAGACGCATGAAGTCGATGGCAAATTAAACGATTAAATTTGACGATGGCAAATTAAAATGTTTTACATCAGAGCATGGAATAGGAAGAATAAAATATTTACACTCTTTTTTTTTTTTAACTCACAGAGGCCAAACCAATGAAGTCCTGATTATTTTTTTGCTAAGCATTGTTTGTTACTTAATTGTTAAAACAATTATATTTCAAACCGGTATATAAAGAAGGAATATAGCAGACAATCGTTTGTGAAATCAGGAAAACCAGATCTTTTTCTATATAAAATAGAAACTATTTAACTCATATTCATAAGATACAAAATCTACAGGAATAAAACATTAAAATTAAACAAGATTTACCTTTACGTTCTATAAATAATCATTTTAATAATATCCGTTTTTTTTTATCCTAAAATGGCGGACATTTTTCTCATATCTTAAAAAAACGTCGTAGACAAGACTGTTCCGATTAGCTGAGGAGTTATACCGATACATACAATACTCACTCTTTCTTAGAGTGAATAGTCACTCTTTTAGAGGATGAAAAGTCACTCTAAGAAGGAGTGACTATTCACTCTTGAAAAGGAAATCGTTTTAGTACCAAATCAGCATAATTTCCAAGATTATATTATGAAATGGAGTTTTTGAAAATTAAGAAGTAGCATATTTTGATGCTTTTTATTATTTTACTCCATATATTGGCTCGAGGTTGAACGGAAATTTTTTAAACTGTATTTTTTAAACTTCCATGCTTTCATTCTCTTCAGTGGAGAGAGATATTTCACTCTCGACAACGGAGTGATATATTTCACTCTCGACAATGGAGTGAACTATTTCATTCCTTTCTAGGGAGTGAGAAATTCCACTCTTTAAGGAGTGTATTTTTATAAAATTCACTCCAAATAGAGTGAAAATGCCTGTCACTCTTTCAAAGAGTAAACTTTTCACCCCTCCCAATTTTAGAGTGTATTCCGTTACATTGCGGTGAAAGGCAAAATATCATTTTGTTGAGTATGCTGAGCAAAGAATATTTATTATTCATTTACAGGGCCGCACAAAAGAATTCCGTTACGTAAAGGTATAGGGGAAAAACTTCTTGCAGTATGTTTTAATTATGTTACACTATTTCAAATATAATTAAATTGATATACTTTACTGAGGTTACTACAAGTTACTTCCTGTGGAATTTGAAATTCATAGTATTTAGCATTCATTTACAGGGACACACAAATGATTTCTGATACAGTACTTTGCTGGAAGTGCATTTTCAGTTATGGTATGCGTTTTTAGGTTTAATTAAATTTATGCATACTACGTGGCGCGTATAAATGATAGAGATCGTATACAGTACTGCACAAAAGAATTCGTAAGGGTAATCTGAGTATGAGCGTAAATTACTTAAAGGTAGTTTTTAACTGAGTTATGCGTTTTTAAGCTGAACTACATTTTGTATACTAAGAGATGCTTTTAGAATATAGATAAAATCATATACAGGGGCCTCGCAAAGAATTGGATTGATGGCCGTCGATGGATGATAATTTCTGGAAGTGTGATTTTAGTAGTTTTAAGTGCGTCTTAGCCGGAATTAAATTTTAGCCTAAAAAATACAGGACATATAAAATTATTCAAGTATACTTCCGTCTGCTGAAGGTGAATTCCCAACCTATTACGGGTTTTCTTACTAAACTAAACATTTGCATATCATAGAGAATATATACCAATCTATGGATGAAATGCAGGGCTGCACAAAAGAATCGGGGCACATATTCAGCTATGGATGGTTATTGCTGAGATTTGGTTATTAATTGTGTTATTCATTTTCTAAAATGTTTACTTATGTATTTTATTCACCTTATCAAAGAGCGAAGTTTTGTTAAAGTGTTTTGGAGGAGTTGGGGAGTGTGTTATAATCTATATTTGACACATGATTTTTCTTTCTTGTTTATTAATTATATTACTTATTTTACGCGTAGGAATATTAAAACTATGTCTTTTGCACCCTCTTTTTTTATAATCTTATAAAAGTATTTCTCTTCGTAAAGTGCAGATACGTAGCATCCTACCCAATATTTATTTGCCAGAGACATTTTAAAGCAAAGAATATTTTTAATAATGCAGAGGATAATTAAACCCTGTCTTGAATTGATGCAGTAAAGTTTTTTTTTTTAACCATATGGAAAAATGGTTATTGTCCTCGGTCAGGGTAGGAAATCAAAAACATATCTGAAGCGTTTTATCAGTTGAATCCCGCATTTTATTCGTTTTCTGATTGGTTTATACTGTAATCTGTATTTTCCCTTTACTTTCAACAGAGATGGATACTTATGTTGCCACTACGACAAAAAAGTAATAAAAACTACAAAAAAAAAAAAAAAACAATAATAATTCAGAAACAAATTGAGATATAGCTTTCAAACAAATTGGATTTTAAAGTACATTTTTTTCTCTATACGACGCGAATGTGTAAAAAGTAATACTGTGGGATGTTTAGAAGTTTAAGAATGAAATTTCATTTAAAATTGGTCCAGGAATATTAATGTTTAATCCATGGCGTACGTAAGGTATGGCCAGCTCCGTAGAAGTTTAAAAATTTACAGTACCGAAAAATATAATCCATGGCGTACGTAATGTATGATCAACTCCGTGCGATTTTTTATGTCTTAAATTTTAGTCTTTGAAAAATCATTTTCCAAATGGTCGTTGTAATTTTTTAAATAGCATTTTTATTTATTTATTTTTTTAACTTAAAATTATATCAGCGTTAAAGTCAAAATTATTAAAAATATATGTGAAAAGAACCTTGTCAGAATACGCTCCTCTTGATTTCAAACAGCAATAAAAGCTCACACACGCACGCACAAACACACAAAATAAATGAAAAATAAAAATAAATTAAATAAATAAAAATAAAATGTAAAACAAAAATAAAATAAAATGAAAATAAATAAATAAAATTAACCAAATTTCAATTATAGTTCATTTTATTTAAAATCAGTAATAAGTCTCAGACCACATATATACCCCTTCTCCCCGAGAATTGTCAAACCGTTTTGAATTTTCCCGTATTCCAGTGTGCGAGAGAACGTAGAGTTATTTTAGGAATTGTTTAATATGTCTTCACCCCCTTCCCTTTTTTTTTAAACAGATGCAAAATAAAGATTTATCAAAATGATTTCTTTTATGATTTTTCGAAATAAATAAACAAATAGAAATTAACAGATACTATAAAAATCACAAGGAATTTAGTAAATTTCTAAATTTTTTCAAACATCAAACATATGTTTTTATTTTTATAGAAAACTTAAATAAATAATGATAAAAAAAATGTAGAAAAACGAATTCTTTTAATTTTAAAAGTTATGTTATTTATTTTTATTAAAAATAATATCACATTACTTTAAGAAAAATGAGAAAAACAATTATGAATCTTATAAACATCATTTTTAAAAATGTATTTGTTTATTATTATTAATAATAATATTATCACTATAACTGACTAAAACTTAAATGCAATTAGTGAAAAATTACATAAATTGTATTTTTTATGGATTAACCCGTTAACTGGTTTCCTTAATTGCTATTGTTATTATTATTATTTTACATCTAAATTTATATATATATATATATATATATAAAAATTAAAGCTATTAAAGCTTTGAACTGCTAAATCCGAAATGTATATTTTCACTGCAAATCATCACTGTAAACGTTTAACTTCTCAGATAAATAATTATAAATAAATTTTAACAATTATTTAAAATTACCGCTTAAAATTAATTTAAATTATTAATTTATCTTATTAAAAGTACAAAATTTTAAAATGAATGGTTCTAAATACCAGTCTATTTTATTCATTTATTAATTAAAATTTTTAATTATAAAATGTAACGCAGGTTTCTGGAATTTTAATCTTTTCTCACACAAAGTTTTGAATGAGAGAAATCATAAGAGAGAGAGAAAAATAGTTTAAAGTTTGCTCAATAGATGGCGGTATTATTCCTGAATTTGAGAAAAGTGAAATCTCTATTACCTAGATTCGGTTTCGTTTCATTCCCAAACAAGTTGAATTGAAAGCAAAATAATGATGAAAATTTGTTTCATTTTGTAATTTCTCAATAAATTTAATGGAATAATAAAACTCATCAGTAAATGAAGATCGGAAAAGGAAGAAGAATTTTTCCCTAATGGCCAAAAATTTATTAGGTAGGTGATAACCTTTTATTTTTATATTACTTCCTATATATCTAAAGCAAAATACCCTTTCCTTTATTCAATGTGTAATATAATTTCATAAACAATACAAATCTTATAAATTAACAGAATTTCGACTATAGATTCATCTATGAAGAAATTCGAGCGTAAAATATACATTTGTTGTGGTTTGGAAATTCTGAAATTAAACTTACTTTAAGCAGTTGTTAAAACTGAAACACATTTCATTCATAATTCTTAATTTTGTCTTTTTTTAATTAGAAAAGTTAAGATACGTTCTAAACTCAATTTATCAAAATAAAATTCATTTTCTTTAAAACATACATTTAAATTATACCTCAAATTTCATTCCATTTTGAATAAACAGAAAATGTGTGTAAATAATTTAAAATGGAAAAAGATAATTAATAATTATACTAAAAAAAAACTGCTTTTTACTCTTGAAAATTATATTTAAATTAAACATTCTTAAAAATAAATGTATTAGAGTAATTTATTTTTGTAATTATTATTAATGGAGTTCATAAGTATTCCAATTAGTATTATTCGTAAGGTCCGTAACCAATGTAACAATTTATAGTGTCGCAATTTTTTGAAAAGCAAAATTGAAAGTTCTATGTAATATTTAGTAAATTAAACTTGTGGAAACCGTGTATTAGCATAATTGTAATTTAATGTTTAACTACTATATATATCGATATAAATATATATACATGCGCATGCTTGTGTGTATATTCCATTAAAAAATTATGGAGGGGGGGGGGGGGGGTATTTAAAATGTGAATACAAACATAAAAATGTATATTAAGAAAATATTTTGCTAAATAAGTAAGAAAGGAGGGGAGAGGGGGGGATTTAAAACGTGAACAGAAACATAAAAATGTACGTAAGGTATAATTAAGAAAGCATTTTGCTAAATAAGTAACAAATTGTTAAATTAAAATTATACTTTACTTTATTTAACATAACTAAAGACAATGACCACGAATAGAATTTTGAATTAATTAAAGGGCGAAATTTTTATGGACAAGCTATAAAAGTATTTAATTTAGAAAATGGCAATTACATAATTACTCTAAGAATTACATTATGATCATTGATTGCACTGTAATTTTCACGAAGTATTCAATCCTGGTGATATTTTAGATAAACAAGCTAAAAACAAAAATAACGGACCCCCCCCCCTCATATTTAAAGCATGTTTTTACAGGCATTTTTCGCCCCACCAGTGGCTGAGAGGTTCTGCTCTCGAAACTGGTAGGCCGGAAGTGCTGGATTCGATCCCAATCGCGCCCGTCGGCCTAATCGTTCGGAGTTTTCGTGGTTTTCTTCGAACCATGGATTTCCATGCGTTAATACGGGTTAGGTTCCCTTAGAAAGACCCCCACGAAGGGCACTCCCCCTCGGGCCTATATCCCTAGTGTAGATAATCGGCCGTCACAAAATCAACCAACCTACAGGCATTTTTCCTATAATAAAGTAAGTTAAAGAAAATACAAATCGAGTTTTTAGTTAAATTTCTCTTCTTTTTCGAAAGTGGTGTTATAGCATGTAAATGATATGAAAAAAGGAAAATTTCGTGTTTTGAGACTTTTCTCCTTTTTAAACTTTTTTTGAAACATCCTAAATATTAATTCCCATTTATGCATAACCAAAATGCACGTGCATTTTTTGTTTCTATTTTGTAATAGGGTCAGGAGGGGTAATTCTGATCACCTTAAATATTTTCAACATTGTTATTATTTTTTCCTTTTTTCTATTTGGAAAAGTGGTGTTTTTACGGGAAGTAACTTTGACCCTTTAAGAACACCTTATAAAAGTTTTTATTGTCATAACTGTTTCTTTATAAGTTAAAAGGATGGTTATAATTACTTCATCAAAAACTCGCAATCAGAAAAGTTTGGGGTAATTAAGACCACTAGTGGGGAAATTATGACCACTATATTAGGTAGCTTTCATTACAAAAAGCTACCTATTGCAGCCGTTCGGAGGAAAGCGATTTCAAAAAATTTTGGTATATTTTCATCGATCATGACCCCCAGACCCCGAAACCATCCTCCGTTCAAAATTGATATATATATATATATATATATATATATCCATATATATATATATATATATATATATATATATATATATATATATCTGACCTATGTCACACTGTAACTCTCGCATTTATGAACCGATTTGGATGTAATTCGGTGTGTACATAGTACACACCAATGTCTCGACCGAATTCGTTGGCCAGCTACATCCGCCATTTTGTTTCAAAATGGCGGCCATTTAAAATTTTTTTAAAAATTTAAAATTTGAAATGTGGTAACAAAAAATTGAAAATGGAAAAATATTTTTTCTTATGTATTTGACCTTTATACAAAAACTCCGGAGCAATTTTTGTTTCGTCTATATCTTAAAAAATGGCTGAGTTATAGCATTTTGAATTTCTAGCGTGGCTGACATTTTGAAACGTCCTGAATTTTGTCACGCGATAAAAGGCGTATTTTTGAACCGATTTGGATGTAACTTCGTTTATACATAGTACATACCAATGTCTCGACCGAGATCGTTGGCCAGCATCATCCGCCATCTTGTTTAAAAATGGCGGCCATTTAAATTTTTAAGAAAAATTTAAATTTGAAATATGGTACCAAAAAATTGAAAATTGAAAAAATATTTTTTTTTTATGTGTTTGACCTTGATAAAAAGATCCGGGAGCAGTTTTTGTTTCGTCTATATCTTAAAAAATGGCTGAGTTATAGCATTTTGAATTTCTAGCATGGCTGACATTTTGAAGTGTCCTGATTTTTGTCACGTGATAACAGATGTATTTATGAACCGATTTGGATGTAATTCGGTGTGTACATAGTACACACCAATGTCTCGACCGAGTTCGTTGGCCAGCTTCATCCGCCATCTTGTTTCAAAATGGCGGCCATTTAAAAAAATTTAAAAAATATAAAATTTAAAATGAGATACCAAAAAATTGGAAAATGAAAAAGATTTTCTTCGTATGTGTTTGACCTTAATACAGAGATTCCGGAACAGGTTTAGTTTCGTCTATATCTAAAAAAATGGCTGAGTTATAGCATTTTGAATTGCTATTGTGGCTGACATTTTAAAACGACCTGATTTTTGTCACGCGATAACAGGCGTATTTATGAACCGATTTGGATGTAACTTGATCTGTACATAGTACATACCAATGTCTCGACCGAGATCGTTGGCCAGCTTCATTCGCCATCTTGTTTCAAAAGGGTTGCCATTTTAAAAAAAAGTAATTTAAAATTTAAAATAAAGTATTAAAAAATTGGAAAATGAAAAAAAAAATTTTGTGTGTTTGACCTTGATACAAAGATTCTGGAGCAGTTTTTGTTTCTGAAAATTTGTTCTTTTGTTTATATCTTAAAAAATATTGAATTATAGCACTTTAAATTTCTAGCATGGCTAACACTTTGAAACGATCTTGTATTTGTCACGCGATAATACACGTATTCGCCTATTTCGATGGAAGAAGGCATGTGGATAGTATACATCAATATCTCAACCAAGTTCGCTGGCCAGCTTCATCAGCCATCTTGTTTCAAAATGGCGGCCATTAAATTAAAAAAAATTATATTTAAAGTGAGGTGCAAAAAAAAAAAAAAAAAAAAAAAAAAAAGAAATTGAAAAAGGTTTCTTTCATAAGTATTTGACCTTGATATAAGCCTTCACGAGCATTTTTTGTTTGTCTTTATCTTAAAAAATGGCTCAGACATAGCAGTTTCAATTTCTAATGTGGGTGACATTTTGAAAAACTTATTTTTTGCCTGCGACAGCACTCGTATATATCAACCAATTCCGATGTGAGTGAGCATGTGCACAGCCATTACTAAGGTCTCGACCAAGTTCACTGATTACCCTCATCCACCATGTTGTCTTAAAATGGCAGGAACTTTAAGAAATCGCCGAATTTGGCAGCCAAATATAAGTTAGTTTAAATAAAAGCAGCTTGGATAAAGCTGACTAATTTCGCGAAATTCTCATTCATAATGATTTAGTATTGATAAAAAATAATATTGAATCTCCTATATTCGGTTTCCACTAAATTGAGCTTCGTGTGTTTGAATAATATAAGTTGGCTTTTTTAAAATAAGGAAAATGAAAGCTACCTCTTCCTCCCGGCACTGGCCGGAAGGACTTTTTTCTCTTTATAGTTGCCTATACACATTTGTTTGGGGTAATTGAGACCACTTTGAACTCCGAAGTAATAAATCCGTTTATCAACATTTTGATAGACTTAGTTTCAAATTGCTATTCGGATATCAAAAAGGTTTCAGACTAGTGATAAAGAATATCTAAGATGAAATATACATTATGAGGTTAATATCTAAGCTTGAAACAAAATTTTACCATACACACTTTTCTCATATATGGTGGCTGTTATTATCACCCACTGATCATAATTACCTCTTCTGACCATATACAATGTAAAAAATGGCAAAATATTCCTATTCTATTGAAATATAATATAACTACGAACAAAAACATACAATCATCATTCCCGAATCACCCAACGATTCCTAAATGGGTTCTTTACAATTAGAAACCTCAGAAACCAGTAACTTTTTTAGACATGAAGAATCATTTATAAAACAAAGTTTTATTTTGATGCAACTGAGTTTCGGAAGAGGCTACTTCAGTTGCGCGAAAGCACCCGTTCTCTAATGTTAATCCAATGGGAGAAATTTTTTAAGATATCTCGTTTGCATTTCAATATTTTTAAAAGATTAGGATCCTTTCCCCTTCGGTACCAATTTCGAAAGTGAAAGCACCCTCATAAAAAAAAAAAAATCCCTGCCGGCTCGGGCCTACAGGCGGAGGTAGATTTCGAAATTCAGTACTAAATTCACCAACAAAACTTCAATCAAGATTAGAGATAAACCCAGTTCCTTCACTAAGAATGAGCTCTAGGGAGCTAAACATTTTGTGAAAATTCTAATATACACGAAAACACACACGCATGTACATGGAATAGGTTTAAAAAACAGCTAAAGCAAATTTAGAGAACCTCAAAGTGTTAGAAAAGTTAATATTTCCATAGTCGGGTTTTTATCATGTTTTAATACTTTTTTTCAAACTCACATGACGTTACATATTCACCTGCTGAGGTCCATTTTATTTCCAATCTGACGTAATATATATATATATATATATTAATTCGTCAAACTATTTATTTTATTTTGACTTTTCATGCGGAAATCTTGCTCTAGAAAACTTATGACGTAATATTAAATTTGTTTTCAATTCGTCAAACTATTTATTTTATTTAATTTTTCACGTGAACTTGCAATAGAAAAGCAATTGTTGTGGTGAGAATTTTATTGCTTTTTTTTAATTGTTGGCAACTGCTATAACGAAAAATATTTATTTTTTCCTGTCATTGTTGTGTAAGAGCTGGTTTTATCAGAATCATGTTAAGACGGTATTCAAATTTTTGAACCCTCCCCATTTCCATTCCCTTGGGTCGATTTTGCCCATTTTCAATCCCCGCCGAGATATTAGCCATCTCAAAGTTGTTGGCGAGTTTGAAGAAGATCCGTGCATAATTGCGACTTTTATCGTGAGGACAAAATTTAGTACATACATACATACATACATACATACATATATATATATATATATATATATATATATATATAAACTTTTTAGGTGTGAGTGGTTTTGGGTTCCTGGGGTCCTATAATGAAAAGTTATGAAGGAATTTTTCAAAAGTCGCACCATGGTAACGACTGCAATAGGTAGTATTTCTTACGAAATCTACCTAAAAAACCTTGCAAACAAAATTGAAAAAAAAAAGAAAAAAAAAAAAACGGCCTTTATAGAGATCGACCTCAGCTATGTAATTGAAAAAAAAAGAAAAAAAATCATTTAAAAATATTGAAATGCAAATGAGTTATCTTAAAAATTTTCTCCCATTGGATTAACTTTTATTAGCGAGCAGGTGTTTTTGCGTGACTAAAGTAGACCCTTAAACAAGAATATCGGATTTTAAGATGCTTTTAAGTCTTAATGAAACATTTTATGTAACGTTATCGGATATGCATTGAATAATCTTTGTATTTTATTACATTTGGAATATCTCACATGAAAATACATACACATAAAGTTACTTGAGTATTCCTAGAAGTGACTGGTCTGAATACATTTAACCTTAAATTTATGTGAAATTTCTAAATGAGGTACTACTAACTTAAAATTTATAAATTATCAAATGAGGGGATCACAGGAGGAAATGGATTGAATTCAGAATGAAGCGGGGTCACTTCAAAGCTTACCAGGATTTCTAAACACCTCTGTAAACACCATAGCAACCTATATTTAATTTGTTCACACCTACAGTCACAGTTTATAAATCCCAAAATCTCCCAGAACTTGCTTCACTTGTCCATTCAACAGAAAATCCTGGTCGGTTGTTGACACTCAACTTAACCCGAAGTCCAGAGATGTGGACGGATAGCAGTGCTGTAGGAGTTGTAGTACCTTTTTGGGACGGGGATGGAATTCCGGATGCGGATAGAGAGACGGATGGTAAACGAATGGTTGCGGAAATTGGTCCTTTAATGCATCAAGGGGGGAATGTGAGTCACCGCTTTAATTGGGGAAAGAGTATATGTTGGACAACTTTATACAGAGATGTTGACATAAAGGCTAGCCGAGGTTTAATGGAAAATTTTACCTAACGAATGAATACATTTAGAATGGCTGAGATGGTTCCTTTCTTTTCGCTGTTTCCTGGATTAACGCCGAATTTCTATTACATGTGCACAGAACTTCAAATGCCACATTATAAGAATATGCAAATGTGCAAATTATTATTTAAGGAATCATGTACTTTAAAATCGATCCAAAATTGATTTTCTTTTTATTAACTCATATTAAAATTATGTAATTTTGTTAATAAAGGTGTATTTAAAATGTCACGTTAAGGCTGTTTTCAAATCCAAAGGGGCAACATTATGACAAAAGTTTTAATTATTTACAATTTTATAGACAATTATTAGACAATTTTCTTAAGATTTACTAACGCACATATAGCGTCTTTCTGCTATGAAATAGCTTTTGATGAAATAAATTAAATTTTAAAATATCATTCTAATTTTAAAACAAGTTTCATAAAAAGAGGAAAAAAATCAGTTGAAAATTTTAGTTTTTACATCAACCTTTTATAATTATTATTATTATTTATATTATTATTTTAAAGTCTAGACCCATTTCATTGTATTTTTATTGATGTAAAAGATTAGTTCACAAATTTTACTCCGTCATAAAATAACGGTAATTTTAAATAAACAAATTGTGTCTCTGTTTTTGTGCCTTTTAATATCTTTCTCAAAACCAAGCAAACAGGAAAAAAAAACGGGATTCTGTGCTTATTTGATTTATTTAATAATTTGAACCAGAAATAATAAAGTGAAACATTATAATAGGAAAATTACGGGCGAAGCTACCGTAGCCAGGTTCGTCATTGGTTGCTCTCAGCACCGCGTTGGACTTGACGCAGGAGGTGCTATCCAACGGCTTGTTTTTCACCAATTTAAATTTTTAACTTCTTAATTTATTATTTTTAAAATATAAGCTACTTAATATTTTTATTTTATTTTTATATATGAGCTCAAGAAATTTGTTTTTGTCACCCCCACACCCGCCCAGTATTTTAAAGTTTTCTTCCCGGTGCTGTCATGTTTCAATTTCCTGCTAGTATTTCGAATGTATTACTGTCGTGGGGCATTTTGCCCCAGGCTCCTCGATAAATAGTCAGAAGTCTAAGTGTGTAGTAAACAAGTTTCACAATATTAGTTTTCCGACTGAAATGCATAAATAAATTCTCTTTTTATTCAATCCGAGTAATTTTAAATGAATTCCACTAAACATAAATATTAACTCGTTGTAATTGATTCACTTTGAGGCATTTTTTAAATCGTTTTTCAGTCTTTCTAATTATATAAATATTAATTGTATTAACTTGACTTTTCTTGTGATACTTTTTTAAATTTAACCCTGTCAGGTCGGGCGTCATTTAACCACATCTAAATTACTAATCCCAGAAATTCTGTATATAATGTTTAGCTTTATTTAAAAAAAATATATATATATTCCAAGAATTTTACGACCTATGGCAAGACAAATTTTACAGCTAATATATTGTGGTAGTAAAAGAATAAAAAAATATGGACCCTATAATGAGACGCATACGTCCCACCCGTCCTGAAGGGGTTAATTAAAATAGATTTAGTAAATCACTTAATTCTAATAAACTTCGTCACAAGATAAATATAATTTTAACCCTCCGACTGTCTTGGAAAAGGGCAAAATTGTAATGTTGTTTTCCATGCATTTTGTTTTAAATGCTTTAAAAAAATAATTCTTTGAACATTTTATAAAAAAACTTAATAACGAATATGAATGCAATCCTTGGAAGTATTAATCATTGTTCAATGTATTAAAAATACATTAAATCAATAGAATTATATTACTTTAAATATTGCTTGTATTGCAGTGAAACCAGGAGCTTAGTGAACGTATTAACACGGGCTTGTCAGTGAGAGGGTTTTAAAACAATTAATTCGCCTCTGCGACTAGGTGCCTTTTTACTTGGTTATTTACATATTTATTTATTTAATTGGGAATTAAAGAAACATTTAAATATGAAAATTAACCCTTTCATAAGATATGCTCCAAATTTACTATTGAAAAGCTATGAATGAAATGTTCTGACTTTATTCTTTAAAAATAAATAAACGCTTATTGTATGTATCCTGTACAGTCTTGCCAGATTGGGGACTTTTTAATTGAGATTATTTGAATGACACCACTTTTTTAAAATAGTATAATTCGCCTTATTTTTCAGAATTTTTAATCTATTTTTAAATAGGCCGAATATTTCTATTTAAAAAAAGTGGTGACAATCAACAATCTGGGGACAAAAAAGTCCCCAATCTGGTAACACTGATTCTGGACTAGTTTAAAAAGAATCTAAAATATAATTGATTACAGTTTTATTTTTTACTGTTAAAAATGTTGTATATGGACTTGATTTTTCACCTCGGTATTTCTGTCTTTTCTTCTTTTTTATAAATGCGAATAAAATAAATTTAGCATATCACAAGTTATTTTTGAAAGAGTAAAAAACTGATTGTTATTTGAAAAAAAATCTTCACCAGACCCACTCCCCTCTTCTATTTTTTCCCCAACTGATTTAATTTCCTTGATTCAAGATTATAAATTCACATTACAGTTTCACAAATTTATAACGCTGAAACTGAATTTCTCTTTGTCACAAGTATTACAAATTATAAAAAAAAAGAAAGAAAGTTCTTTTTGGACTTTTTTACCTTTCAATAAATAAATTAATTTACATTTTAAAAAGTGCTACTTATACAACAAAATTTGAAATTAATTTTAATAAAAATATGTATTTTTTGTTGTTTCCTGATCAATAAAAAATAAAATAAAAAGAGTTTAGTTTTACAAGCTTACATCAAATGAAAGTCAAGAGATGGCGCTGTAGTACCGCCGATTTCACAGTAATAATGTAAGCAAATCAACGCGGGGTAGCAAACTTTCAGGCGATGGAGGAAATGCATTTCTTTTTTTCTCGTCGATATCAATAAAACCTCAAAGTAAACTTCATTACTTTTAAAAATCTGACTTCTTATCAGGGAGCAAAATTATTTTATTATTATTATTCAGCGATAATTCCGTTTCTTAATTAACAAGAGATACTAATTTCAAGGTCGTGTTAAGATATCTGAACTACCAATTTTTTTCCACAATAACAATTGAAATTTCAACTGTATGGGCAAAAATAAATAAGTATAAAATAAAGTAAATAAAAATAAAATAAAATAAATAAAAATAAGATGCAAAACTGAAACAAAATGAAATAAAGGAATAAATAACATAAAATAAATATAAATAAAAAAAAATGCTAAAGAAATTAGTCTTTTTTAAATAAATTTTAATTTTTGTACTATTTAATGTGAAATCTAAGCTTGTAGATACAGGTTAGCCGCAATTAAAGTACACGTCTTTGAAGCGATCTCTACAAGTTAAACTATTTTGAATATTTTTTAAAGTTTTGGTGTTTATACTTTTTAGAGAATGCGAAAACGAGTTATGCAATAAAAATGATTAGTTTGAAATTTTACCGATAGATAGCTTAAATGTTAGGAATGTTTTATTAGCAAATATTAACAAAAAATAGCTGTTTTTAAGTCAATATCTTTTGAGATGACGATATTCGTTCATAGCAGCGCTATAATTACTATCATTTTGATAAAAACACTTTAGTATGCAAATTTTTTCATTTAAAAAAATTTAAAAATTTAGCTGGTAGGAAATTCGCCTGTTTTCTATTATATGTGGTGCAATCTGTTTTAAATTTTTTAATTATTTTTTTATGTCAGGACTTATTCCGCATACACTAAACTGAATAAAAACTAAATCTTTTTTAAACATTTTAAATAGTTTAGGTTGTAGAGTTTAATTATGGCTACCTAGTATATATATCAATTGTTATGTTCATTGGAATTCAGTCTATTTTTACTTTTTTCTACCTTTACAAAAAAGAAAGTATTAGATTCGTGAAAAAAAAAATCAAATTCCCGATTTATACGTTTTAGAAGTTTTGAACACGATTTGACTGTTTTTAGAAAAGTCTCTGTGAGTTATTCTGTGAGTCTGTCTGTATGTGACACAAATTTTGTGGGGCGCTTTATCTCAAGAACTAATGCACGGAATTTGATAAAACTTTATATTCAGTTATACCTTGATATAAATTGGTGCTGATTAGTTTTTTGTGTAAATCGACCAACAGGTAGTGCTGCTATGCAGCTCTATAGATCTAATGCACGGATTTTCACTAAACTTGAGATTCCGTTAGGCGTTGACATAAGGAGTTGCTAATAGAGTTTTGGTGTAAATTGTCCAACAGGTGGTGCTGCTATGCTGCATTTTTCAGGATTTGCACAATTTTAGCAATAGTCACGTCTCAAGAACCAATACACGGAATTTCATCAAACTTCATATTCTCTTAGATCTTGACATAAATTGATGCTGATTAGATTTTCGTGTAAATCATACAACAGCTGGCAACAGGAAGTATTTCTCACGATTTTCGTGATACCTATATCTCGAAAACTAATGCTTAGTTGGTTGGTTGTGTTTAAGACGGCCAATTATCAACACGAGGGATATGTGCCCTCCGTGGGGGTCTTTCTGAGGGAACCTAACCCGTATTAACACAAGGAAACCCAAAGTTCGAAGAAAACCACGGAAAACTCCGAACAATTAGGCCGACAGACGCGATTGGGTTCGACCCAGCACCTCCCGTCTACCAGCTTGGAGAGCAGAACCTCTCGGCCACTAGTGGGGCAAAAACTAATGCATGTAATTTAAGGGTGTATTCGAAAAAATATTTTTCCATCCTCAACAGTTCGAAAATTTCTGAGACATTTTCAGACTCATTTTTAAAAGTAAAAACATGAAACTTGCTGAGGTGATTTTTGAAGAGATGTATAAGAGGCCGTGTAAGTTCATTTTTCGCTCAATTAATTAGAATTTGAGTTTTAGACAATTATTTTCTCAGTATGACCATTTTTTTTCATTTCCAGATCTCCCGTTTCGGAAAAATCGGTTCAAAACGTCAAATTTGACAGCATTTTTTACAGTATTTTCTGCATTTATCAAAAAATCGAGAAGCACGTCACATTATGTAGTTTCTAAATAAGAGAATTTCCTAGTTTGATGCATTTGAGAGCAAAAATGAATTTAAATATGTATCAGAAAATAAACAATTTGGATTGGGATACACCCTTAATCAAACTTCATATTCTGTTACAATTTCACGTAAATAGATCCTTGCTGGGCTTCAGTGTAAACTGCGCGACAGATGCAGTTTTTATGATGCTCTTTGGGTTGGAAATTTTCGTTGCAGATATTTAAGAGGATGGGTGCGAAATTCAATTATTTGTTTAAAAGATGCGATACTTCTATCTCTGTTAAATGGACACATTTCAGCGAACCTATACCATTAAAATCCTCGTGATGAACTTAGCTTGTCATTTAATTTTGACACTGGGATAGCAAATTTTGGAAGTATTAACATATATGAGATAGAAGAAAGTTTTAGGATTGACACAACTGACTATTTTATTTGTGTTCTTCTATCAGACGAGTTTGTTTCAAGGAATAAAGTTTTTGATATCCTGAAGAATCACCAGAAATAGACGCCAAATAGCACATAAAGAGTAAAAGCTTCATTCCTTATTTAATACAAACTGTTATTACATCTCATATTTATTTATTACCCGGCTGCCAAGAAGGGTTATATATTTCACTCGTATCTGAATATGTGGATTTCTTTATACCCTTGAAACACCCCAACGGTTGAATGGATTTTAATGAATGAGGTCTCTATCGATTTGTCTTAACCGTTCAATGGTTATAGGAGAGGTTTTGTTTTTATAAATTCAAAATGGCTTCCGTAAACTACAAAATGGCGGTAGAGATGAAAAATTTTTTACGTACCCTATTGAGTGCACTCAATAGGGTACTTAAAAAAGTTTTTGGCCATTTTGGCATATCATTGGCTAGGTCTTTCAAAACAAAGACGATGTTTCATTGACCATTTTGCAGTCAGATCAGAAGCTCCGTTTAAATATTACACAACCTGGAAGTTGTGTACTTTGGATCTCTACCTTTACTGTAAATCTAAGCTTCATAATAGACATAGGCCTCATCAAAACGGTGTTTATAGATAAGAACTAACAATTAAACACAACTTAAAAGTCATCAATACAAGTAAATAAAAAAAATAGGTAAGTAATATAAAAAATAGTTTCATATTGATGAGAAATAATTAATTAGTTTGCTTTTTACGCAGTCGCGTTTTTTGATTTTTTAAATTTAATACATTTTTATTTTATTTTTTAAATATATATTTTGTTTTCTGTCCTCTTTTGTTTTAGACCCATTTTTCGCAAAGTTCAATTTCAATATGTCTATAATAAATTACTAGTTACGAAAATGTTTATCATTATTGATATACATCAATGTATACATGTCTCTTTCTCTCTGTCTCTCTCTCTTTAAAATGCTTTTCTTAAAGGTGGTTGTCTTATTTAGAGGTACTGAAAAGTTTCAATCCACGATCGGCGTAGTTTTAAAATAACTGACACCAGTAGTGTAGCAATTTAAAAAGTATGGGGTCAAATATTTTCCAACTCAGTATGCGCAAAATAGCTGCAAAACTGAGAAAATCAGTTCATTGTAAAACGTCTCATTAATAAGTAATTATGTAGCTTAATTAATAATTAATTTTATTCATAATTAAAAATGTATATAAACATTATTTCAAAGTAAACATTAAGAAATAGATTAGATTTTACAATTATGTGGAATAGGGACAGCAGAGTACGAAAGAAATATTTTATTAATAGTACTAAAAAGAAAAGAAAAAAGTGCACTTACTAATTTTGGCATCATAACACAAGGTAAGTGCGCTTCGCTGATATTGTGTTCAAAAGGGATTCGGCATCTATTTGTATTTCTCGATGAATGTTCATCCATTTAAGTCCTGAAAGCCGAGAATTAGGCATAGTGTGCCTAAGATACGTTTTTAATTATCTCAGAGTAAAGGATGTTCTTTCCGTATTGGTTCTTGAGAGTGGAAGCTTTCATAGAACTTTCAACAATTTCTTGACGTTGGGTAAACAGCAGTACAGTAGAGTCTTGAATATCAGAGTTAATGTGGACCAAGCTCACCTAGGATAAGGAAAAAACTTGGATAAACCGGATTTACACAAATCGTCCCCAACTAAGGAGATGAAATATAAATTTTCACTTAATTCATTCATTTTTATGGTGCCAGTAACATTTTTATTGTACATTTCCGTCACTTTTAAGAAAAACGGGGAATTAAATTGTTTATTTGAAAAAACCTTGATAGTTTTTTGTTTGCTGAATGTCAATTTTGCTGCATTTTTTTTTCTGTAGTATTACTTATTGCATAACTAACAATTTCTAAGAATTTTTCTTACCATTAAAATTTACTAGTGAATTTTGCCTAATTCAACCGCCGAAATCTAACAATTGTCAATTATTGAATATGACAAAAATTTGTATTCAATTTTAGAGGTAACAAAGCCTTACAAATTGGCAGCTATGTGATTATATTAATGTCATGAAAATTGCATGTGTAGCCTCTTCTTTTTGCTCAAAGTATTAAATAGTTTTTTATCATTCGAACTTATACCTTTGGAATGGATAATTTTCTTCTGTTGGACTGAGGGCTTCCATTATTATGAAACAGCCATTATAAATGGAATGTTAGGTGAAGATGAAAGAGCAGCCTTTAAAAAGTTAGAACCCTGATTTTCTGGTCAGAATGAGAAAATATGGCCATATATTTTTTTTAAGGCTGCTCTTTCATCTTCACCTAACACTTCATTTATAATGGCTGTTTCATAATAATAGAAGCCATCAGTCCATCAGAAGAAAATAACTCGGCTAAAGCGGAAACTCGGTTAAGCGGTACTCGGATAATGGGGACTCTACTGTAATACAATTTGATAAGGACTCTATTGCCGTGATTGGTCTTTCTTCTTTGTCTGACGACCATTTTTCAACCCACATTTCGATTTCTGGTCGTAAGATATTCGGAAGTATTTTTTATACAAAAAAAGACTTGATTTCGAATGGGGGGGGGGGGGGGGGAACGAGCCCACTGAGTCTCCCCCTTTCCTACGCCCCTGATTGGCACTGCATTTTAATGGCGACTGAAGAAATTAGTAACGCCACCTTTCACTATAAGAAATAAGAAAATAATGTTAAAGCTGACTAATAAGAAATTTTTATAAATTTAACGGAAAAGAAAATCTAATTAAAAGTTTTTGGCGTTCTGCAGTGTTATTTTTATCAGTTATAATGTGTTCTTTATCATCCTGTTGGAAATGAAATTTTAACGGAAAAAATATAATTTCGCATTAAACTAATATATATATATATATTTCTTTACAAGGAACTTGCGTGCAGCATCTTTGCATCAAATTTCTAAAATCCTGTTAATGTTGAATTTTTACAAATATTGATTCTTTTACAAACCTTTATTTACTCTAATATAAAATTGTTATTAATATTACTATTTTTAATTTTGTTAGTATTATATAAAAGTTTTGTAATTCTTTATTGAAGGAGATTCGTGTTATACTGATTGAAATAATAATGGAATATCACAAGGAGTGGATGAGACACCTTTAAAGGGAGGCTACACTATATTCAGATCATTTCCAAAGTTCATAATAATAATTAAAAAAAAATGATCAGAGAATGAAATTAAACTTTTTCAGAAATTGTGTCTAGATTTCTCAATTCGATCTCGCGTGATATTTAACCGTTTAATTGCTCCCTCTTGCATGTTGCTCCTCCCACTTGAACATATTATTGTACTGCATGTATTATTTTACTCACACAAAAACACCCGCTCGCTAATGTTAATCCTACGGGAGAATTTTTTTTTAAATAACTGGTTTGGATTTCGATATTTTTAAAGGATTTTTTTGGCATTGGATTGCTGAAAACCCTCTATAGAATGGACGTTTTTTTACTTTTTTGATTTTGATTGCAGGATTTTCTTTTATGAGGATACTTTCACTTTTAAAACCGGTTCCGAAAGTGAAAGTAACCCCTCCCCCACCCCCCCTCTCAAAAAAAAAAAAAAAAAAACTGTAAAAAAGTTGTAAAATGGAAAAACAGCCTTTTCCGATATCGACCTCAGCTGTATTTGTACAATGAAAAAAAAATATTTAAAAATATTGAAATGCAAACGAGATATTTTTAAATTTTTCTGTCATAGGATTAACATTAGCGAGCGAGAGTTTTCGCATAAGTAGCCACTTAATAGCTCTGAATTTGATGCATCTTGCTACAGAGAAAATGTCGTAAGTGTAGTCATTCGAAAAACCCCTGGATTGCACTGCATATCCATTTGCCACCGAAAAAGAGGACAAAATGAATATAAGAATGAAGTTATTTATTCCTCCATTCCTACGGTTTTATGCACGCTTCTACAACTAAGCGTTATCATTTTATGTTACAGTTAAAATATGCGAATCTTCTTTTGCCTCTCTGTGAAAAGTAATATTTTTGAGTTGTGTAACTTTTCTTACAGATCAGCGGTATACAGGATTCTCGCTTCCGCTCGTCATTGCGCCAAATCACGACAAAATGTTTCATTTGGCGAGTAAACGGATGATTAGACTCACCAAACTGCGAGTGCTGAATTTTTGCTCATCTTTTTTTTGTGTGTGTATCAGTATAGGCGATGCTCTAATTTACATTACTGAACGATTGATGTCACTTATCATGTTCAATCGTACCGTACCGTTTACACTATTTTTAGAGATACTAACCCAACACCAATTCAATTTAGCATCAGACAAAGTCGCAGTAAGCCAAACTGCAGTTTCAGTATGGTTAATGTACCAATAGGCAACAGTACTATTTTGAAATTGCCTTTGAAGTTTGGGCTTCAATGAAAAGTCGAAGAATTCTAGAAAAATAAAGTTTTGACGCGTTTTGTTGTTTATATTTTGAATATTTCAGAATTCATTGAATGCAATATCTTCAAATTCTGAGTTAACTGGGATTAGAAGTTTTATTTCATAACATTTTATTGAGTTAAATCAGATTTTTCTTTTTTTTTTATTACACAAGAATTTAGAATAGACTTATTTTTTTTTTAGTTTCTGTAACATATAATTAAATTTTCATGAATAACTGATCTATAAACAGTTACAAAAACTCGGGTTATTTTAGAACATATCGAAAAAAGGTGGGGGGATACATTAAGGGGTTAAAGATCAAATTTTCAATGATTCACAATGAATTTAAATAATTTTTTTTTTTTCCCATTTGGTGAATGTTTTTTTTTTTATCCCGGATTAGCCAAATTGCTAATGCTCATAAAAAGTCAGCTAGAACCCTGGCGTTATGTATTTGATGAGGACTTGAATTTAATAAGAAATGATGCAAGGAAATAGAAAAATGGTTATACACCATATTAGACAAATATAAAACATGATGCATAAAGCATAAATTACGTATAAATGATAAATAATCCAAAAAATTATATTTTCTAAATGTCAAATACTTGCACATTGAATTATTTATTTATTTAATTTTCATTATGTTTCGTTTAGAAACACATTAAAAATTCTATAAAGATTCTAATACTGAACAAAATTTTGTAAAAATAATTGCTTTAAGGTGTTAATGTATGTAATTTAAATTTTCAGCTTGCGTCCAATTAAAAGTTTTGACAAAATTTTACTAAATTTGCGAAAACATCGTGTTCAAAATTGTTTGAATCACTACAGCCTAATTATAATTCAGTGAAATTTAACAAAATGAACCGTAAACGATTGTGCATTACTGTTATTTACATGTGCTGTCAAAAACATTACAATCACAATGATTACCTTCAACATAAGTTTTAATCAATCAACTTGAGTAATAGCAGCGATTTTTTTTTTTTAAGGTGTGCTATTGCAAACATGAAATTCTGATAAAACCATGTAATAATGTATTTTAAATTTTAACTGTGTATGAAAAAAAAAAAAAAAAAAAAAAAAAAACAGTATCTATGGTAAAACTAACTTTTAACAAGTAAAGGTTTACGGTATTTTTCGTCCCATGTGATACACGACAAAAAATGTTATATATTTTTGCATGTTCTAAGCATTTGTATAATGTGAGTAAAATTCCACATCTGCACAAATTAAGTGTACCTATTGGTAATATAGCATACACTGTAAGGAAAAAAAAATATTGTATTACATTTTTTTAAGATGTGCTATTATAAACACGAAATTCTGATGTAACCATGTAATAATGTATTTTAAATTTTAATTGAGTACGAAAAAAGAAACACTATCGACGGTAAAACTTTTAAAAAGTAAAAGTTTCCGGTATTTTTCATCACATGTGATGCACGACAAAAAATGCTGTATGTTTTTGCATGTTCCAAGCATTTGTAGAATGTGAGTGATATTCCACATCTGCACAAATTAAGTGCACCTGCCAGTAATATAGCATACACCGTAAAAATATAAAAAAAGACAAATGTTTCTTATTCTACGAAAATATTACATAACAGAGAACGAAAATATTCCATTACAAATTCCAAGTTAGTCACGATTCCAAAAAGCGTACTTCATCTTTAGAAAAACCAGACTCTAATATATTTTCGAAAAAAGCAGCGCTTGTAAAAAACAATGTTTCTTTTGCAGTCACTGATTTTCGGAAACGTTTTCGAGTTGGTTTTATAGCGTATTAAGCAGTTATCTGATCCTGGAACATCGGTTTTTCGGATGCTATCAATTCTCAAGTAAACATTGCATGTTCAAGAAACATGTTTTACAGGCAATCATCATAAATTAACATTAACCTTATTTTAAAATAAATAATCATTGTTTAACGTCTGATATACGATTTAAAAATAAAAAATATATTGCAATTCATCAGACATACAAGTAAAAATTACATAAAACCATTTAATACAATTAAAATGGAAACGTTTCGAGCTACATTTTAGCCCCTCATCAGTGCAATAAATAACATTCAAATGACCAGAAAACTATATATTGGAACGTCCATTGTTACTCTTGTGACCATTAGAGCAAATTTTCACAAATACTTCTAATTATTTTATTACAAAATATAATTAAAACAAAAATTGATATAACCAGTTAAATACAATTATGTTCCACTAGCATAAAATATATCTAATTTGTAACAAAAAGCATTTCCCTTGTCTATATAATCAATCAAAATTTTGTTACTCTTGTGACCAGAGTGTCACAAGAGTCATTTAATATATACATAAGTAAAATGCTTTTTGTTTCAAATTAGATATATGTTTGTGTGTGGAACACTACTGTAAACTGAAATGTCTTAAATTCAGACACTTAATTGTCTGAAACGGAGTGTTCAATTTTCAGACATTTTAAAATGTCTGAATTTTTAAGACACTTGTATGCGTCTGAATTTAAGACACTTCAAACGTCTGAATAGCGGCCATCTTTGAACATACTTTTTTTAGCATTACATGCCGCCATGTTTGACCACGCTGAATCTCCGCGTCCATGTTTGACCATGCTGAATATTCCCCAATAAATGGGAAAATATTTTATCATAAATCAAGGCAGGGTTTGTTTCAGAAGCAAAATCTGTTTCGTGAGCATGGACAAACTGGGTCGTGTCCCTCCCACTCCGCCCCCCCCCCCCCACGATTCTAAGGGCCCGAAATTCGCTATACAATTTTCCTAAAGCTGATATTTTGAATCTCTTTCGATGTTGCACAGATTATAATCACTATTTTGAACTTTTAGAATAAAATACGATTAAAAACAATAAATATATATTTATCTAAATCCAATAAAACTTTTTAATAGCAGACACTGCGGGACATCGGAATTTGGCCTCTATTCGTAGGTGTCTGCTTTTCAGAAGTATGCAAATATGTATGAGTTGCTCTTTCTTACAACAACACATATTATTTATATTTGTATACTTTTAACTAAGAAAAGCTGACACCTCTGAATAGCGGACAAATTCCGCGGTCCTCGAGTGTACACTATTGAAGGATTTTACTGTACTTAAATAAATATACTATTTTTTGTTTTGTTTTGTTTTTAATCTTATCTTAATCTGAAAGATTAAAATATTGATAAAATCAGTGCAATTTCGAAGGGGATTTAAAATATCAGCTTTATGAAAACTGCATACCAAATTTGAGGACCTTCTGAAATCAGAAGAGGGGTGCATGTCTACAGGTCATTTTTTTCATGTTTTAACTTTTAATCAGGTCCTGCATCTTGAAGAAGAACAATCCTGCTCTATGATTCATTAAATAGAAATGTATACTATTTGTGAGTGTTTATTATGAAGGTTTTTTACATATTCTTTCATCTAAAATAATCTTCCAGACTCCCTTGTTATAGTGCTCCTAATTTGGGACCTACTGTCTAATCGTTATAGCGACAATCACTATAATGTGAAAAAAAATCACAATCTAATCTAAAAATTGTAGGCTGGAAATTCAAACTGTAACAGAAAACTTCCATTCTTAATTCTTTAAAAACTCTTTATACTAGAATATATACTAGTTTTTACTAAGTACTAGTATATACTAAATACTAGTATAAATTATAAAAGTTTAAAAAACTTGGTTAATATTCAAACTTGAATTCTATGAATGATGCAATAAATACTTCCGTTTTTATAAGAAATTTAAGTTACTTCTAAAAATATTATTATCCAGTTAAATAAACAATGATTATACTTAAACAATATGAAAATTAATCTTTGTTCACAATTTCGAGAAAGATTTTAATAGGATTTTATTTGCAAATATCTGATGTCATGTTGCTGAAGATTCCATAAAATAAAAGACTTTCAAAAAAATATACGACCTACATATTCGATGACTGAAGTGAAAATGGCTAATGTCTTGGTATAGACTCATATCAGTTAGATCACGTGATTGATAATACAATCTGATTGTAGATAAGACAATCAAAAGACACGAGGAAGGCACGTGATATCTAATTGATTACGTCACAATCTACCACGTGATAAGCTCATCATCTCTTTTCTGAGTTCCAACATGGTAAGTTCATTATTTTTTATATAAATGTTTAAGTATGTATGTATTAAAATTTTAAATTGAAGAATTTAATAATAGATTGTTTATTTTTTTTTTTCGTTTCGATGTGTATAACTATAGAATAAAATGTGGGTAGGATGTTAACCTAAAGAAGATTTATCTTATTAAACGCATATATAGAGATAGGTAAATTCACTTTTAATAAATTACAAAATAATTTTTGTTATCTTATAATATTAAAAAAAATTACTAATTTTTTAAAAAAATTTAATAACTAAAGAATATTTTAATTTAATGTTTTATATATATATTTTAAGTGTATACTACAGAACATAATTAAAAGGAGGAATCCGTATACATACACTCAAATGCAAATAGAAAGGAAATATAGGACATGCAAATAGAAAAGAAATATAGGACAACTCACTCTTGTTAAAGTGTAGGTTTTAGCAGCTTGTAATGTTTTAAATATTTTTGGAAAATAATTTTGTTAACTTTCAAAAGCATTTTAAATATTTTTGTGACTAAAATATCTATTCATACATTGCTTTTGTAAAAGTGCTGTTACAAAATGTTGGTAGTTAATCATTGTATTAATTCAAAACTTTCTTATAATGTTATTATGCTAACTTGTAATACTTGAACTGCAATTGATGTGATTTTTTTGTATGAATACTTGTATTCGGTATCTTGATTGATCGATTGATATGATTAATATGAATCATTGATTAATATGAATGATTGGTTGATTGATATGATTGACTGATATGAATGATTGGTTGATTGATTGATATGATTGATTAATATGATTGATTGATCGATATGACTGATTGATATTATTGTTTGGTTGATTAATATGATTGATTGATTGGTTTGATTTATTGATCGATAGGACTGATTGATATTATTGTTTGGTTGATTAATATGATTGATTGATTGGTTTGATTTATTGATTAATTGATTGGTTAATTGATTGATCGATTAATTGCTATGACTGATTGATATATGATTGATTGTATACTTGTATTTGCAATCTAATTCAACTTTTTGATAACTTTTTTAATTATGAAAGTCAGATACATATACAGTTAGGTGAACTGACTTTTGATAACATAATTTATTAAGTTTTTTTTTTTAATTTTGATAACTTAATTTTGAAAACTTTTTACAAAGTTTTTTTTTATAAACTTTTTAATATATTTTTTTTATTTACAAAGTATTATTTTTAATTTTGAAAACTTTTTTTAGTTACAATTTTTTTTTTAAATTTTGAAAACATTTTTTATTTAAAAATTTTTTTTTTTTAAATTTTGGAAACTTTTTTTTATTTAGAAAGATTTTGTTTTTTTAATTTTGTAAACTTTCTTTTTTTATAAGTTACTTTTTTTTAAATTTAACTTACAAATATTTTTATAAGTATATATTAATCTAACACTTTTATAGGATAAAAAGAAGTATTAAACTAAAACATAATGAAAGTCACATGCATGTATACATATACGAATAGGTAAACTCACTTTTGAAAACTTAATGTATTAAGTTTTTATAATTTTTTTTTTAATTTTGATAACTTAATTTTGAAAACTTTTTACAAAGTTTTTTTTTTAACTTTTTAAATTTATAAACTTTTTAATATTTTTTTTTATTTGCAAAGTATTTTTTTTAAATTTTGAAAACTTTTTTTAGTTACAATTTTTTTTTTAAATTTTGAAAACATTTTTTATTTAAAAGTTTTTTTTTTTTAAATTTTGGAAACTTTTTTTTATTTAGAAAGATTTTGCTTTTTAATTTTGTAAACTTTTTTTTTAATATAAGTTACTTTTTTTAAATTTAACTTACAAATATTTTTATAAGTATATATTAATCTAACACTTTTATAGGATAAAAAGAAGTATTAAACTAAAACATAATGAAAGTCACATGCATGTATACATATACGAATAGTTAAACTCACTTTTGAAAACTTAATGTATTAAGTTTTTATAATTTTTTTTTTTTAATTTTGATAACTTAATTTTTTTTTTCGAGTTTTTTTTTTCAAGTTTTTTTTTTAAACTTTTGTAAACTTTTTAATTTTTTTTTTAAATTATTATTATTTTTTTATAAAGATTTTTTAATTTTGAAAACTTTATTTTTTTAACTTTTGAAATATTTTTAATTGAGTTTTTTAATTTTGTTTTTTAAACTTTATAATTTTCTAAACTTATTATTATTATTGAAAACTTTTTTATATAATTAAGTTTCATATATATATATATATATTAGAAAGTAGAAATTGTAGTATTAAGATTATTAGTTTAATATTTTAAACTTGTGTTAATTTTTTTTTAATTGCTAAAGAATTGTTGATTTCTTTAGTTATATACATATGCAAATTTAAGTCTAACACTCTATTAAAAGTTCTAAAGGACATAACAAAATAAACATACACTTTAGAAAAATAAACACACACGTATTAAAAAGGATAGCAATACATTTTATTTTATTATTTTAAACAATTCGTTTTGAATTGTTTCTACATGAATGTTTGATAAAAAGTTTTCACTAACACAATCCACTCCGTTTAAAAATGAGGAAATAACAAAATCTAAATCTATAAGTGTTAATAACATCTCTCCTAGTTTTTCAAATTTTTGTCGATTATTTAGTATACAACAGGAATGATGGCTGTGAGATTTCTGATTAAAAATACATCCATCACATTCAAAAATGCGGTTTAGTATAGTTAATACATTATTCTCAATACATGTTATAAGTTTTGACTGCAACATGAGTTCATTTTCTGTAGATATATGACCAATGATACATTTCTGTCTAATTAAGCTTGGTATATGGTTTACATATATATGCTGAAGAAGTTCCTTATTCAAATCATGTATTTTTTCTTTTAATTTCAGCAACTGATACTCGTTTAAGTCAATGTTAGAATAATTCTTTAAATTTTTAATTCGCATGATAGAATTATTAAAATTTAACACTAATATCATGTTATTAGAAACAAATGAGGAACTTTTATATCTCAAATTAAATGAAAAAATTTTCTTGCAAAATTCGAACCAGCTGTTAACATCCATAATAATACCATTTTTCGTTAGAATTTCTTCACTAGTAAGCCCACTGCGTTTAAATTCTCGAATATGAATATGAAATTGTCTATTATGCAACTTTAAAATTAAAAAGATACAGTCACTGAGTTCTTCTCGAAATGCAATAGGATGATTGGATTTGCTAGTTTTAGACTGTGGAATGACATTCGTAGGTGGGGTTGTGCTTTGTAATTCATCACTTGCTTTAGAAAGGTTGCTTGGTTGGGAATCAGAAACCTCTTGGTCAATAGTACGTTCTTGAAAGGATTCGTCTTGGGAAATTATGTTAGTAGCTGGGGTCGAGGTTAAAGCGGATTCAAAATTCATGTCTTTGAAAAATATATTCAAATAGTCCTCGACAGAAATTGACTCTTGGAATGAATTCTCGGAAGATGTAGTATCATCACCAAAGTTAGGGATAAAAAAGTTCATATCGATTTCAGATTTCACATTCGGTGAGTAATCAGTAGTGGATAAATCACGTGGTATTGTTCCACAGTCAGTGTTTAATAAATTAGGAATTTCCAATCTTGGTATATTTAATTCACTCGCAGAAGTGGGGTCATTAGGTTCTTCTAAACGTTGATACTTTGAAGAAGAAGCCACTTTGTCGGAAGATCTTTTTAACATATTTACTACAGAACCCATTTTCAAAAAATAAAGGTAACATTAGATGAAGTTAGAACAAAAATCAGTTGGAAACTGAATGTTTAGAAACAGCACATCCCTTAATATACGTTAAAAATCAGTGTCGGTTACAGATAAACACTTAAAAGAATTAGTAATGTCATTAATTTTAGTTTAAGTCTAAAAAAATATATATATAAAAACATTTTATTTAAGTGGTGAATAATATATTATGTCAATGGTTTTATCCTTTTTTTGAAGAATAGTATGGCAACACAAAGTAACAATTTTTATATAAGTTGTGTATGATATTTAATGATAATGATTTTAGTTTTATTCTTTTTTGTTTGAAGAATTCAATGGCAACACAAGGTAACAGTTTTTAAAAAAGTGGTTAATGATATATTATGTTAATGGTTCTATGTTTTTTTTTTTTTAAAGAATTGTATGGTAATAAATGATAATATTATTATTATTATTGAGCAATAACAATTGTTTATACAAACAACAAGTGATATATTAAACTTTAAAAATAATTATGATAAATTAGAAATATTGAAAAATAACTATTTCAATGGATAATTTCAGACTTTCAATATGAAATTAATAAAAGATAGTTAACTCATTATTCATTTGATTAGAAATTGAAAAAAAAAATAGGAAGTAAAGTCGTTACGACTTCATGAGTTATTAAAAATCACAAGTTGTTCTAACAAAAATAAACAGACAACAGCTTTTTCATTTACACATTATTTATTCGTTGTTTTCAATAGTTACAATAGTGAAAACATGAGTACACATATTTCAAAAAGGTATAAACATTTCAAATCATGTTATATTTTAAAGGTAGATAGTTCTAAATTCAATATTTTCTCTAATGTCCAATTAAAACCACGTCTGGTGGACTTCTCATAGGACTTAATAATTTTTGCAAAGGTATCCTCAACATGTTCAGATAAGTTTTGTTTCGTTAATTCAAGTATAGTTTTTGAAAGGAAATAGGGTGTGGCAATCTCTAAGACACCCTCCTGTGTTACACGATATACAACAACTTGTACACTTGCATACCATTTCATCGATCTTTTAACTTGAATCTGGTAGATTAATTCGTTTAAAACGTCCGAATGAATACTATCAAAAAATGTGTTAAAGTCTGTAGCATTCTCCTCGTTAGAGTTGATTACAGTTTTAGTAAATATGTTTAACGCATTTTGCCTTTTAAAATGCTTAACCTTCTCAAAAAACATATCTTTTAAAGAGGATGAATTATCAATTTTGCATCTAACTCTCTGTGAAGTTTTCAAATGATATAAAAAATCGGAGTTGGGATTGAATATTTCACTACGCTGAATACATTTATCGTTTTTGGAGGACTTGTGGATCTTCATGTGTTTTAATAAGTCATACTTTCTTGAGTACGCTTCACCGCACGATTCACATTTATGTTGGGAAGGAATCTTTAAATGGGATAGTTTATGACGGATCAAAATAGCCTTTCTAGAGAATGCTTTTTGGCAGATGTCACATAAAAATGGTCTTTCTTCTGAATGAATCATCAAATGTTGTTTTAAATTGCCTTTTCGTGAAAAAGATTTGCTGCAAACAGTACACAAAAAAGGTGGCTTCTGTTTCTTCAGTTCTGATGAGGAGGATTCCGCTTCATCATCTGAAACGGGTTCTACTTTAGGTTGTACTATTAATCCCATGTCTTGATCATTTAATCTTGATGAAAAATATTGATTATTCAAACTTGATACATCATCGCTTAACATAGTAGAATGCCCATCTTGAAAACTAGCCATATTATCCTAAGTGAAAAAAGCGTCTTCACACACTCAAAAAATAGCAAACACTAATGAAAAAGTCTTGTTTCATTCAATTTTATATATAATCATAGGGGGCACATGTTAAAAAATTATTACGATAGTGCAAATCATGTAATATGATTGGTGCAAAAATTTCAGAAAAACACGTGGCATAAAAAAGTATGTGTAGAAAGTTCACAGGAAGTGATTCAATCCAAAGGTTTTTATATAAAGTTTAAAAAGTATATGATTCATCACGTTACGTTTTTGAATTCGTCATTCTATGGTTTTACAAATTAATTTTATTATTTCAGTGAAATATATGACAAACCAATGGTTTAATTCATACTAAATTTATTAAACTGTATAAAAGAATGAGTTGAATTGAAGTAGTAGTTTTAAAATTCATTAGAACTAATGTAGAATCATCAAATAATTATCTATTGCAATAACAAACTATGAGTTGATTCAATTTATAATAATTGATAAATAGAAAATCTGACAAATATTTCAAACTTTCATTTAAAATCTGGAAACAAGTGAAGTAATCTCTTCAATAGTTATCAATATTTACATATTAGCTATTTTCTGTTGAAAAAAGCTGATTAGACTTATCGGATGTTTGTGATAGATAGTGAGTAACGTTGATAAGAGGGTTTAGGAAGTATATTTCAGACGATTCAATGAATAGGATATGGTTCACAAGAAAAAGTATAATTTTAAAATTAGGTAAGAGGATTAATACTGGTAAAAACAATGTTTAATTCAAATCGTTTGGTAGCCTTCTAATCGATCTAAAAAAATGACTTGCTTATTAAAGAAATATAAAAAATTAAATATTTCTTCAATTTAAACATAAATTGTATTAACTTTCCTAGTATAAGAAAGAGGAAGAGGTAGGTATTTTTAAAAATATATAGTGTTCAAAAGTAATTCAGTAATTGTCGGGACGCGGTCTGGATAGTGGATAGCTTATCGGTTACAAAAAATTAAATTTGAATCGGAGTTCGCAGGTTCGAAACCTTAGCTTGGTAAAATAATCAAACTATCGTACGTAAAATCGATAAAATCAGTTAAACTAAAAATAAAAATCATATACATTAAAGGAATTCGCAGAGTGAGCAGTTAAAATAGGTATTAATGAGTTATCTTAAGAAACCAACCTCTCTTTTGCGCATACAGAAGGGGGGAATACAATTTTTTATTTTGAAATATCTAAATTCTAAACATATAGACATAGTTTCTTGGCTCGATTAGTTAAGTCTTCAACATATCATCGAGCCAAGAGACTATTTTGCAGGTTCAAACCTTACTCAAAACTTTTCAAAAATAAAATACTATTTTCAATAATAAATTTGCACTACCGCATACAGATGGCAGCATCAAAAATTTTTTTCAGAAAACATAAGACATTTTTATCTTCATTCAAATTCTAAGACAATTCAGAAAAAAAAAAAAAAAAAAAAAAAAAAAAAAAAATTAAGCCCCCCTAAAAAATAAGCCCCTCTAAAAAATTTAGGCTCCTCAAACTCCCTTTCGAAAATACCTACATCTCTATGTTATAGTATGATATTTCCATTTCTACTCTATGTCGATTCGAAGAAAAAAAAATTAAGCCCCCCCTAAAAATAAGCCCCACTAAAATATTTAGACCCCTCAAACTCCCTTTCGAAAACACCTAACTCACTATGTTATAGTATGATATTTCCATTCTAATACTAAATCAATTCGAAAAAAAAAATAAGCCCCTCTCAAAAATTAAGCCCCCTCAAAAATTAAGCCCCCTCCAACATTTAACCCCTCCTACTATAGGATAAGTCTCCCAACAGGTGGATTCCACCCTCCTCCTCCATCCAAAAGGTGGATTCCACCCACAAGGTGGATTCCACCCACATCCACACAATCCACAATCCACCTTATGGGGCTGAACTGTCCTTTTTCCCCTACTATCATATTAATTGATGAACATAGATTTTGGTTCTTACTGTATTTTCAAAATGGCTTTGTGACGTGAAATTTAAATACGTTATTGATATGGAACCATGCAATTGAATATTAGAATAAATTAGATTTTTTTAAAAGAGTGGTTTAATTTCCACAGGAAAAATAAAGAATTGGTTTATATAATATTCAAAATTTCACGATGACATCATTCTGATGTGTTTATGATTCATTTAATACACGCACACACACACACACACACACACACACACACACATATATATATGTATAACAGTATGAGAAATAACTTCTAGTTTCAAAAGTTGTTGTCCCTAAAATTTACCATTTTTGTCTTCTTCATGCAAATGCATATAAATAAACATTGGGGAAAAAACCACCAATTTTATGTGAAAATGTACTTATGCAAGTAAATATGTAACCTTCTATCTTCTTCCTAATTTCCATTTTAAATTTGTAATATTTTTTTTTATTGAAAAAAAAATCAAAAACACACACAAATTACACACACACTAAACACATTAGTTTTCAAATTCTCAAGTTTTGAAAACCTAATAACTTCAAGTTTCAAAATTTATTGTGCCTAAAATTTACCATTTTTTTTTCTTATTCATGTAGATGCATATAAATAAACATTGGGGGAAAAAACAGCAATTTTATATGCAAAATCTATAAATGCAAGTAAATATGTAAAATTCTAGCTTCAAATTTCCATTTTAAATTTGTAATAATATTTTACATGAAAAAAAAATTAAAAACACACACTAAACACATTATTTTTCAAATTCTTAAGTTTTGAAAATTGAATAACTTCTAGTTTCAAAATTTATTGTGCTTAAAATTTACACTTGTTTTGTTTTTCATGTAAATGCATATAAATAAACTTTGGAAAAAAACCCAGCAATTTTAAATGTAAAATGTAGTTATGCAAGTAAAAATGTCTAAAATTCTAGCTTTTTCCAATTTTCATTTTAAATTTGTAATCACTTTTTTACTTAAAAGAAAAAAAAAATCGAAATATCAATATTAAAATTAATTTTCAAATCCTCAAGTTTTGGAAACAGAAACATAAAATTTTGAGCAATAAATCGACGTAAATTACGATTTATTTATTTACTTTTTTTAGAGGAAATCAAATTATCGCTGTAAAAAATATTTTCAAAATACAATTAACTATTAAAATAATGGAAATATTTAATACTGATTTTATGTATCAGGAAGTCAGAATATTTTTTTTTCTTTTAACTGTCATTTATATAGTTTAGAAAACATAAATAGGATATGTAATACAATTACACTTACTTCCAAACCCAATAATATCATATCAAACTGATAAGATGCATTTAAATTGACATTTTTAATGTTAAAAAAAGTTTTTCCAAGTACGCCCTCCCCTCCCCCACAGAAGAAATGTACAATTCTTATTATAAAATATAAAAAATAAATCAGAAGGGATGTTTTATCATTTTATAATTTTTATTCAGTATTGAATATAAAGTGAATCGGATATATTTTTATAACGAGCAAAAAATTAATTTAAAAGTCAGTCGAGAATAAAATATAGTTTTAATCGCGAAAGAAAACGTTATAAAAAAATTCAACACATTGATCAAAACGGTAAATTCATACACATCAAAGTTTCAAAAATAAATTTAAAAAAAGTTTTCTAAACACAGTATTTCTTCTACAACAAGCTTCGGAAATTTTACGTTTTTTCTGGCTTGTTAATCTTGATAATGATATAAAATTAGTAGAATACTATAAAAATTTACACAAATCATGGAACAATTAAAAATATTTATTAGATCTAAAAAGGTACAAATAAGATAAACGCATAGTATTCGTATACAAATCATTTAATAAATAAATAAATAACACTATTTAAGTGAAAGTTCCATTCTAAACAAAAATCTTATTCATGTAAATATACATACAAGAGAATCCTTACCTTTTATGTTATGTATTAAATGTAATCCATATATTACTATAAATGCCAATGCACAAATGTAAATCCAAAATAATAAGCGACGTTTTCTTGACCTGATATATATCTTTAGACTTTCAAGAGAAAGTCGAGAATTAAATAAATTAAAAAACATTTGATAATAGCCATGTTTTTTTTTAATAAGAATATCACTTAGCTCACGTTCTATCAACTTTTTGATATGCAGAATAAATATATGGATAGCAGATATCTGGAACAAATAACATCTAGCCAGCCGTTCAAAATGAAAGATACTTCTAAATGTAACACTTCTACATATGGAATGACGCAGCCACTATTATAATGTAATTACAAAAAATTTCACATATAAAATGACCCGATCTCAACAAAAAAGTTAACGTAAAGTGCTGAACGAACGTTTAAATTTGAACGCGTCAACGGACTCGGAACTTAGAAGCAGAAGTCGTCTGACAAAGGAAACCAAACGGTCAACATTTGCGGTTTACTGTACAGTGACTCATTAAAACATTTTTATCAGCTGAAAATAGAACGTTGTATAAGAGAAAATGAGAACATTTTCTTTATTTGGTATTTTTCATAATGCTTCCATTTATAAATTATATTAGCACAATTATTAATTTTCATACTTTCACGCAGAGGGATAATATAATATAAACTGAAAAAAAGTCGTAACACTTACAAATATTACAGCCAGTGGCGCAGCCAGAATTCGGCTCTAGGAGGGGGGGGGGGGGGGGTGAGATGTTGATAATGGTTATCGCCGGTTACTTGAATCACCGATTAGTTGAATCAATCTAGTTAATGAATGAAATCATGATGATTTTTTTCTCGGTTAGTAGAATTACTTGTTACGTTGATTGTGATTCATTTAAACAGCATTTTACAATATTACAGTTACAAAACATAAAATGCACCAATGAAATAACTATTACTACTATGTGAGATTTATAAAAAGTGTTTAAAAAATGATGAGGAAAACTTTAAGAGATGGAAGAGCACACAGTACAGCAAACAATTTTTGTACGGAAAATCAGGAATCCATTGTTCAGTCAAAAATACACGCGGGGTTTCATTCCAAGTTAATCCCGAATTCTTGTTCCTAATTTTAAAATTAATTAAACAATTTTAGCAAAATTTTCAATAGACCTTGTGTCAGATATAACAATATCACGAAAATTGGCGAAGTTTACCATCATCCGCGTCCAAACAGTGCTGAATTTTAGAATGTAATTGACGTTATTATATATCCGTGCAAAAATTAGTACAATTTCGCCCAACCCAACAATTTTTTCAAAACTTGCCTATATTTTTAAGATTCCATTGTTCTACAACTAAAATTTTCAATTTATTATGGTTAAAGAGTTGTCATTTTCTAGGCAATAAATGTTATAGACGATAACAATTTCTAGGCAATAAAAATAAATATAACGTTTGAAAAAGAACCTACATGTGACGAAATCCTGTCTTAAACGGGAAAGAAAATGTGTTTATCCATACAAAATGAATATAATAATTTGTGCGAAAACAGCGAATTTTCATGAAGCACGATCTTCTTTATACTTAAAAAAATAATAAAATATATTTTTCCAAATGATCACACAATTAAACACTAAGAGAAAGGCGAACTAACAATTTGTCGACAGAGAAGCATCCCTTTCCTCTTTTTCTGAACCGCTAGTCCAAGTCTATTTTTAAATCCGTTTTTTTTTTTTTTTTTTTTTTTTTATGTTTATGTATTTAAAATTTATCTTAAATTGTGAGATAAGGATTGTTCAGTAGGGCAAAATACATTATCAGAAAAAGAAAATGTTATAAAATTATTCTTGAATATTCAATTACTTGCTCAGTTTTTATATTTCTTTTACACAAAAATTTTCTTGCACGAGGCGTTCTGATTAAAAGAGACTGAATTTAGCTTATTTCATGTTTATATTTTTAGTTTCAGTTAGGCAAACTAGGCAGTGGACTCCAGACACATCTGTTCAATCTTCCCCTTCCTACATTTTTTTTCTGCGATCACTTCTTGACATTTAGGGAGCGGCCGTTCCTTGAACCTTCATACGTACGCCTAAGAGTGGAAGTAGTTTTTGAAGAATTTTATATTTTGTGAAAAGCGTCTTTAGCTACTTATTACAACGTATTGTTACTTATTAGCTACTTATTGTTTAATTCCAAAAGTCAGTAAACGGACATTTACAATTTTGGCAGATGTCCTTATGGTCCATTCATGTTGCTTGTTTTATAAAATAATACCAAATTTAGTGCACGGCACAGTATTTTAAACATCTTTCATAAATTCGAAAACATTTTCTGATAGTGCTGCCATATATATTGCGATACAATTGTATCTACAGTTATCATATATATGATATAATTGTATTACATATTCAGACACATAAGTGTCTGAATTTCTAAATGTCTTAATTTCAGACGCATGATCATTATTAAGACATTTTTCTCAGTTCATTTATACCATGATCATAGTAAGACACTTAGGTGTCTTAAATTCAGACACATATGATGCCTGAAATTTCATATTCAGACACTTAAGTGTCTGAATTACTTTTTCAGTCACACGTGTGTCTGAATTTAAGACGCCCCTATTTGCAGTGACAGTGGTATTTAGATGGTTATATCAATTTTTATCTTAATTATATTTTGTAATAAAACAATTGGAATTATATATGAAAATTTGCTCTAATTATCACAAGAGTAACGAATAGACGTTCCCATATCATATAGTTTGCTTACGAATGAACACACCTTCCAGAAAAACTCTACTTTCAGTGTGCATTCGTAAGCAAACTTCGCCGATTAATGAATCATGTGCACTTCCACCTGAATACAGCATTGCTTTGATATTTTTTATACTTTCTTTAATTTTAACTGCTTATAACTTTTAACTGTAAACATGATATGTAGTTTTCTGGTCAATTGAACTTTATTTATTGCACTGATGAGGGGCTAAAATTTAGCTCGAAACTTTTCCTTTTTAATTGTATTAAATGTATTTATGTAATTTTTATTCGTATGTCTGATGAATTGCAATATATTTTTTATTTTTAACCTTATTTTGTTTCTTTCATTTCTAAATTCAATTACGCAACTGAAAATATTTATTTGAGAATTGATAGCATCCTAAAAACGGACTTAAAAAACTGATTAATGCACTATACAAACTACTCTACTTCATTGTGCAGAAAAAAAAAAACGGACTAAAGAACGGAAATACTACTGGCAATCTAGACACCAGTACTATTTCCGTTTTTTTACGGGAATTTTTACCCATAAATTACAGAAAATTTTCCGTTTTTAATCAGAAAAACGGAAAATTTTCTGTAATTTATGGAAAAAATTCCCGAAAAAAAACGGAAATAGTACTGGCGTCTAGATTGCCAGTAGTATTTCCTTTTTTTTTTTTTTTTTTTTTTTTTTTTTTTTTTTTTTTTTTTTTTTACAGTGAAGCATTTTTTAAAATCAGTGGCAGCAAAACAAATCTTGCTTTATAATTGTTTCTTAAAATCTGGATAATATATTGATGTATGAGTTTTCCAAAGATAAAGGAACGTTTTTTGGATAGGTGTGTAACTATTGTATATTTTCAGTTATGGTTATATTAAATTTTTGCAGATTAAGAAAGATTTGTCTTTTTGTACAGCGTTCTTGATGTCATTATTATGGTACATTATTATATAGTTTGTTTTAAAAAGATATAGAAATATAAATCAATCACTAATGATAAGATTTCATCCCTTTTTTATAATAATAAATTCTGAAAGACTAAAACTAAACAATTGCCAAGTAATTGTATTTCTTATAAATTTGAATGCGCTCTATCATATTTGTCACACTGCTACAAATAGTTATAAGCACTAGTTTGCACTATGTCATGAAAAATAACATTCAAAGATTTGAAGTAATATTAAAATAAATAAATAAATATATTTTTTTTTTATTATTCAACTAGTATATTATTAAATATTCTTTTGTTAAGATTGATAAAATTATGCAGAAAAAAGTTTAATTTCTTTAAAGTTTAAAGTTCTTTTATCTCTAAAAATGTCCATTTAACGAAAATCTCAAAACTCGCTTCGGTTTGACTAATTTTCGCAAGTTAGGCTGCACATGAACAAAAATGTATACACAAAAGAAAATACTCTTTTATATTTTGGAAAGCGTTAAAAATGATGTATTTCTATGGAAAATTCATTTATTATTAAATTTCATAACAATTAAATTTCTGCATGACCAGTACATCCTTTATTTAATAGATATTGATTTTCCATTTACTCCTTTCGTTAAATTTTACTCATAATTCCCGAAAAAATATTCAAACTTTAATCATAGTGCAAATCGAAATGATCATTTAATTGTTTAACCAAAAACTCTTTAATTAAACTCCTCAATTCTCATTTGATTCATAATTTAATTAAACTGGATTCTGTCATTTTTTGAGCGATGTTTCATAATTCTTTAATATAAGTTATTAGCTGAACAATTAATTTGAATTATTTTCATCGCTAATTAATTGAACAATTTTCACTACTGAGTTTAAATCTTTTTCTGTTGCTTAAATAATTTTTTTAACAAAATCTTTTTTTTTTTTTTTTTTTTTTTTTTAAGAGAATATGTTTAAAATAACGGATTAGTTCGTTATCGCCTCGTCCTTTATTAAAAAATAAAAATGGCATATTAATTCTCTTTAACTGGACTAACATAGTATAGAAAGTTAATATCAGTGTTTTCAGCTTGCTGTAATAATTATCTACTTTACTAAAAACAAATGCTTACTGTTATTCCGAATTTCTTGCACCTTTATTATTATCTTGCAAAATATCTATACATTCTTGTTAACAAATAATTATCATCGCCCATATTGTTTCAAATTTTCTATTTAAGAATGATATAATCTGCATTTAAACATAACTTAAACGATGTGTATTTAAAAATGTAATGAGACATTAAGAACACACTTTCACATTTACAACAAATTACATCGATCTGGATTTATTTTTCACGTTACATGCTTAAAAAAATTAGTGTGTGTGTGTGTGGAGGGGGGCGCATTGGTATGTAGTAGAACACGCTACAGCAAACATTTTTTCGGGCTTGAAACCTTCTTCGGAAACCACTTATTCTGCTAAAAATACAGAGTGTCTTATTCTGAGCCAAATCTGAGCCAAATCCTGATTTTTGCTCATAATTTTAACAACAATGAAAATATTTTATAGAAATTTTCAACAGAATGTTTGTTTAGCGTGAATTGTAATGGCACGTGCGAAATGCTGTGGAAGTCCACTTTTATTCATTGAAAGCTATAACACATAATAAATATACTGGGGCAATTCCATCGTAACTGACGTAACATTTTATCATCGAATTTTGTTTTCAAATCTATGTAGAAAATTTACTAATAAAGCTAGAACAAATTTTTACAATTTAAAATATTTCTTACTAAGGTCTTAATTCCCAAATGCCTGCAGATTATTTCAATCTCTCTTTGAGTCCCAAAAATTGCAATTCAAAATTTTGTAACTGACTTAGCATAAAATATACAAACATTTTTTCTGCCTTCAATGAAGTGTAAAAACTATCAAAACTATCCAGTTAAAAAAAGGGATTTAATGTTCTCAACAACACTAAGTAATGTCAAATTATAACAGTAACTTGTTTAATTAATTTCCGAATAATAAAAATGAAAATAATGAAATGGTATTTACACGTGTAACTGACATAACTTTTATTGTGTAACTGACGTAACATTATGGCTTTACAAAGACAATAATGGTACTTAACTTAGTTTGTAAACAGTGATTTACAGTGCCTTTTTATTAGGATTTTTCTATAGAATATAAAAATTTGAAGTTTTCCAATCATACCCTTAAATTAAACATATTATACATTTGAACCCCCCCCCCCCCCGAAAAATGATGATTTTCTGTGGAATTGCCCACTGTCGGCTTATTTTAAATTAGAGAGCGTCTAGCTGAGTGTTGTTTGAACGAGCATGACATGGTAGTCATTTCCGCGTTTGCTGTAGTGTGTTCTGCGGTTTTTTAAAGTTTGTCCCATCATTTTTTTAAACATTTTGTATAACATTCAAACTCAAAAGAATGCAGGTACCTTTACATTTATAGCTAAATATTTTCTACCTAAATTAAAATTAACTACCAAAACTATTAACTAAATATCGCAATTCCCTTCCAGTAGAGTCATGTGATACTGATACAGGTAATATAAAAGCTTATCGCATATTTATTGAAATGAAAAAAAAATATATATATAATCACTAAAAGCTACTGAAAAAGAATCTTATAAGCGTTGAAAGCTGTCAAAAATTTCTTACATCAACACTTTAAATTAATGTAACGTAAGCTGCATAATATCTTCAATTAGTTATTTTGTTCTGAAATCTCCAATATTCTAAAACACCTACAGTGTAAAAAATGACAAAAGATTTTTAATCTATGAAAATATAATATAACCACGAACAAAAATTTACCATAACCTCTTCCGAGTTACCCATGATTCCGAAAACGTTCTTTGTCATTAGAAACACTAGAAACCTATATATTACCCAGATTTAAAAAAAATCATTTATAAAAACAAAGTTTCTTTTGCTGACACTGATTTTTGGAAACTTTTCCGAGTACTTTTTATAGTATATTAATCCATTAAGGTATGTGCCTACCTTCGGGGCACTTTTTTTTTGAAAAAATATGAAATTTTTATCAAACACATGTGGTTTTAATTAAAACAGGGAATAAAACTATGAAATAATATGAATTTTTAAAGGAATTTTTATTAACCTTTCAAATTTAGTCAAATTTTAGAAAAAAATGCGTTTATGCCAAACCTTCTATAACGAAATCTATTCAATATATTTCACTTTTTTTTTTCAACAATGTATTAGCAAACCACATACCTGTGATATGAAGCAAAATATTTGCAAAACCTCTTACATTTACTATCATATGCAAAATTTTGTATACAAAACATGATTTAAAAAAAAAAAAAAATGTGTATTTTTCATAATAAAAATGGCTCTTAAATTAATATATACAAATTTACAAGCTATATTTTGCTTCATAATATACCTATAGATAAGAAGAACCTTGTCAGAAAATTTAATTTCAATATCTTAAAAACTTTTTCAGAAATGATGTTTCCCGTAAACGTACACAATGAAAAACGCAGTTTTCCAGAAAACGCAAATTAAGATTTTGACAGAGCACAAAAAATTCTATATAAAGTTTACAATTTTGAAATGCACCCTATTTGTAGGGATTTATATGTTTGTGTATATGTTATATATTTGGGTATTAAAATGTATTCTTTACCTTTCTGTGCACTTTAAACGGTCAATTTTGGTTTCAGAAAGTTCATTTCCGGTTTATACTTTGGGCTATAACTTTGCTTCTTATTATTGCTGAAGCAAAAGTAAAGCATTTTTGGAATCCTAAAGGTTTGAACTTTAAATTAAAATAATAAAAAAAGAAATCGAAAAATTTCGCAAAAACAGCTATTTGGGGGTATGCACATACCTTAAAGATTGACGTTGCATTTTTGCAACATTATATGTTTGTGATTATTTAATTTAATTGTGAATATTTTTTTTTCAACGAATTTGTTATCACATAATGTATAAATGACTTTTATTTTTAAGGGAAAAAATGTTAATTGATCCGAGTTGTAAAAAAATTAGAAATATGAATGAAATAATACGGAATGTTTTGAAAAATTTATTGATAAATTTCAGATTGTGTTCATAGATGCACTATAAAGAATGAAATAAAATTCAGCCATTCAAGATACACAGATATTGTTGCAGTCAAACTATAACCTACGTGTAGTAAATGTAATGTACCACTACATATAGTAAATGCTTCAAAGATTTTCATATGGCAAAAATGAAGATTTGTATTGACTGATTTGTACTGCCGTTGCGTTGTCGCAACATATCATATCTCGCATTAAAAAATAAATAAACAAATAAATAAATAAAAATGTGATAACGCTTTTTCCTCTTAATTAGTAATTAATATGTCTAAAATAAAATTTTATTTCAGTTGTGTCAAGTATAAGAAACGTGTGGTTCTTAATGGGTTAATTAGTTTTCTCAAACCGGAATATCCTTTTTAACACTTTCCAACAAAGTTGAAAAGTGTTTATGCATTCAGTTTGTCTGTCCGTCAGTCCGTCTGTCCACCCTCTAATTCCCGTGAATATGATCGGATTTTCATGAAAAACGTTATTTAGGGTCACCTAAATATGTTTGGTATTGTGTATGAAGTATGTGGGATTAACAGTTCATTTACAGGGGCACTCAAAAGAATTCCATTACATTATGTTATATGAGGAAAAATCATTTGCAGTGTATTTTAATGACATTACGCTATTTCAAATGTATTGAAACTGATGTAAATCACTGAATATTTCACTGCAAGATGATTGCGGTAGAATAGGGCATCCATAGCATTTGTTGTTCATTTACAGGGACACACAAAAGAAATCGATTACAGTTACTGTCGTTAAGGAATAATGGCTGGAAGTGAGTTTTCAATTTCGGCATGCGCTTTTAAATTTAACTTTTTTTTTTTTTGTATTATACTAGTTGTATATAAATTTTATACCTCATATACAGGGCTGTATAAAAGGATTCACGTGCCATTTTCCTTTTTAGCGGAAATTGCTGAAGGGGAAATTTCAACTAATGTAGACATGTATTTCATAACTGAATTAAATTTTGGCATGCATATTGTTAATACATGCAAATCTATATAGAGGGCTTCTCAAAGAATTAGGATAATTTTCGGATTGTAGATGGGAACTGCTGAAATTGGGTTTTCAAGTGTGTTAGGAATATCCATATGGTTGAATTAGACATAATATTTTAACTTATTAAACGGTGCAGTTATGTTACAATATTCTGAATGTGTTGGAAAGTGTTTCCTAATCTATGCTTGAAGTATGATTGATTTTTTTTTCTTGTTTAGGATGCTATCAATTCTCAAGTAAACATTTTCAGCTTTGCAGTCGAATTTATACACGCAGACACGAATTATTACACGAATTTATACAAAAATTAATATTATAACAAATTGATATTAATTTTTATTTTAATGTTAATGCTGGTAATTTATTATGTTTTTCTATAAAACATGTTTGTTGAACATGGAAATGTTTACTTGAGAATTAATAACATCCAAAATACCTACACTGCTCAAAACATTAGGGGAGCACATGGTTTTTAACGAAATTACGCAAATATTTACACCGATAAGTAACGTAAAATAAAACATCCATAGTTTAAAGTGTTGTAGAAAACAGATAATGAAAACTTCACATGTAAATTAAAGTTTATGACGTCAAAAACTAGAAAAAAGAGATAAGTGCTGAAATCGGGATTTTGCAGAAACATCTGTTTCACTACCTCAGTTGTAAAATTCAATTGCTCAGCTTGTGTTTTGAGAAAAGGTGGCTTGAAAATGTCACAACAACGTGATTTACCGCAATCCATGGCTTGGCGTGTTATCGGGACAGTTGAATTTGGGGAAATACAACGAAGTGTAGTGGACGCTGTTGGAGTCGCAAGAAGTCTCCATGAAAGGATGTGGAATCGATTCCAAGACACATGGAATAGTAGTCATCGAAGGTCGAAAATGTGCTAACACAGAAACTGATGACCGATATATCCTGTTAACAGCTCGTCGAGACGGAACGGGCAATGCTATTCAGCTGCAAACACAGTTGTTCTTGGCCACAGGACGAAGGGTGTCCAGCCAAACAGTCCGAAATAGGCTTTATCAGGGTGGACTCTATGCACGTAAGCCAATGGTCTGTATTCCGTTGACCTCAAGCCACTGGTGCGGCCCAAAGAAGGTGGGCAACTGAACATCGAGTTTGGAGGCAACGTTGTTGGAGTCAAATTCTGTTTACAGACGAGTCCCGATTCAGTCTGGATGTGACATCTGATGTGTTTTGGCATGGAGAGAAAGATGCACTCAAAATAGTCCCATATTCGTCGTGAAAGATCGCATTACAGACGAGGTGGGTTGATGCTATTGGCTGGAATCAGCATAGGTGGGCGTACGGGACTGCATATCATTCGGAATGGCACTTTGACAGTCCGAAGTTATACAGACGAGATAGTTAGATCTCATGTCGAATTTTATGTTGCAGCAATTAGTGATTTCTTTTTTTTTTCATGCATGATAATATCAGACTTCATACAGTTCGTCTTGTGGAAAACATGCTTGAAGCTAAAACAAAACAGCGTATGGAATGACCAGCATGCTCTCCTGACCTAAATCCGATCGAGCATGTTTTGGACATACTCAGAGGACGCATTGCTGCGAGACCGAGACCTCCTTTTACTATCCGGGACTTGGAGATTGCAATTCTTGAGCAGTGGAACAGTATTCCCCAAAGTCTATCGATAACCTCATCGCATCCATGGAAAACAGGTGTGCAGCAGTCTTTAGCTGTTCGAGAAGACCACACGCTATATTAAAAATCTTGCATCATTTCTAAACAATACTTTTTTTTATCATTTACATGAGACCAAATTGTTGCCCTAAACCATCTTATCATGTTCTTCTCATCTTTTCAAAGAATTAAAGCTCCCTTACAATTTTTTTTTGCGTCTTTTTTTTTTCTGTTTTGCGCATTGAAACACGTGTACTACCCATTTTATGCCCATACATGGCTGTCTTGCACTGTTATCTTCACTTTTTTGCTTGATCCCCTAATTTTTTTGAGCAGCGTATAATCCAGGTTGAGAAAACTGATATGGGGGCCACTGCACTGAAACTCCCAGAACTCGAAATCCCATATTAGCCTATAAGAAAACTTTCAAGCGCGGTTACTCATTACCTAAATAATTATTAAAATACCGTTTACACCATCAAAAAGTAGACGTCAGATGCAGATGATGTGCGTTTTTAAAAATTGTCTACGTAAATTTTAAGTATATTTAAGAAGATGATAAATTTTAATCAAATGGAAATTTCAAAGTTTATAGGGATTTTTTATGTACTTAAAATTTACGGAGATAATTTTTAAAAACGCACATCATCAGTATCTGAAGTGTACTTTCTGATGGTGAAAACGGTATTTTAATAATTATATTAGGTAATGAGTAATCGCGCTTGAAAGTTTTCCCATAGGCTAACATGGGATTTTGCTATCGGGGAGTTTCAGTGCAGCGGATCCTTAATGCAGCATAAAAACTACTCGGAAACGTTTCCGAAAATCAGTGGCAGCAAAAGATACTTTGTTTTAATAAATGCTTTTTTAAATTTTGAAAATATATTGGTTTCTGTGGTTTCAAAAGATGAGGAATGCTTTTCGGAATCGTTAGTATAACGCGAAAGAGATCATCGTATATCTTCGTGGTTATATTATATTCTCCTATGGGATTAACATCTGTCTTTTTTTTACAGTGTACGAAACCTCTATAAATTTATACTTATAACTAGATGTTGTGGTGGCTTAAATTTATTTAGTTTGTTTTTCTAAGGTGGCAACAGTTGAAAAGTTTTAGGGTTTTTTTTTCTCCATAGAACAATAGTTATTCTTTTGCAAAGCAAAGCTAAAACTTTTCAACTGTTGCCACCTCAGAAGAACAAACTAAATAAACTTAAGACTGTTGTGGCTAGAACTTATTTAGTTTGTTTTCCTGAGGTGGCTACAATAATCATGTATTCATAAACGGTAAGTTGTTTAATTTGTTTGAAAAATAGTTTTTCGATACGCACCCATTTTATTTACTTTTCATGTCTGCTCTGGTCAAAATATAGAAAGGCTCTAAGGCAATACTGTATTATAAATAGTAAATCGCCATAAAAATACTATTAGATTAAGGGACTTTTGAAATATTTTAAGCTTATTCCGCCATAACAATGTATAAAAATTGTACGGATTATCAACAGGTGTAAACATGGTTGGACATTGTAAAGCCCCGATAATTCGTAATTTTAACCTATAACGCCATTTATTTAAATAAATAATAATAAAAAATCCTTGCAATTATTTAATCCTGTGATATTTTATTATTTAATGAGATCCATTAAGGATCAGGGCCTACAGTGCCCAACACTATTTTCTTGACCCTGAGCCACGAGGTGCTACCCAACATATGTCCTGGTCAGGTGGTCAGCCTAACGCGAGGCTTTCAGTGTTTAGTTCCCAAACTAACTTGGTACTCAATTTATCGACCCCAAAGGGATGAAGGGTGTGTGACCCTTGCCCGGCCGAGAAATGAATTTTCGGCAGGGTGTGGCAGACAGGCGCTCTGACCACTATGCTAATTGGCTTCATTTATCTTTTAAATACTTTTAAAATAACGTGGTTGGTTTGAACCGCAGATGATTTTAATGTTTAACTGTAGTCGACTCTATGTTTAACCTATGCTAGTGAATGTTTTTATGCAACACATTCAGTTCCTTGTTGTCTTTTGTCGAGGCTACGTCTCTCAGTGTGTACTGGTTAAATTCGGAAAATGGTTTGCGAATTAAATAGGCAGAAAAGAACACACGGAGAAACTTTTTCATCTTCAAAGCATCAGCATTTAAAAGCAATATTTTGTAACGAAAATTCAGATACTTGTGTGAATGAACTGAATATGCAAACATTAGGATTTTCTAATGACTTTGACTGTATAGCAATACCAGTATCTTTTTCACATTGGTATATTTTCCACCAACGACTTACCATCTACAGAAATCCAAGAATCTGAAATCGCAAATGTTCTTCAAACCATACATTTTCTACCTGTGATGATGCAGCATTTTTCCTCGATTTCAGTTGCAACTTAATTTCTGCTAAGGATTATTTGAATACACATTTTTTAATTACTTTGATTTTCAGAATTTGGAATATTCTAATGCTTCAACCCGAGCACCTCCCAATGACCCCTATCTAGTAACTTAATTTCATTTGATGTACAATTACAAGAACCTTCATGTAGCATTTCACATACTAGTGGTAAATCACATAGCATAAATTATCCCAATACCTTCACAGATGAATTAAAGATGTCATTCCCTGAACTAAAAGTGGTAAATCTCGTAATTTTATTATATTTAAAAAATAACTAACTTTACCTTTTTAACTTTAAAGCTATATAATAGGCATTATTATGTGCATATTAGAGGGTTTAAACGAAATGTATGTAGCAGTGTAGGAATTCCAACAAAAAATCTTGAATATTACTTCGGATTGCATCATAAAAGTAAAAAGCAATAAGACATAATAAATAAAAGCATAGATGGATCAATATTTCCTTAGTGTTGCGGTTCTTAAAATAACTTAAAACATTTGTTCTACTGCGATAGTATTAGAATGATACAAAACTATCCTGAAATATTATATCCATTTGAAAGAAAGTTTTTAAAATACTTTTCAATTCAGAAAAATCAGTTTTAAAACTATAATCGTTACCCTTGATTTTATAATGGATTTATTTGAGGAAAGTTCTTATGTAAAAAATATCCTACAAAATTTTCTTCTTGTAGTTTTTTTCAGCACTGCGACAAAAGTAGACTCAATTCTTTAACAACAGTTGCTTATAATCTCTACTGACTTGGTGTCCTTTTTTATCCTGCAAGTGAGGTTTTATCGCGTCTGCTTTTGCAACAATGATAACTTAAATTTTTGTCATTATAAATAGCGAATATTTTCTGGTAAAAACTCCAAAATAAATAGCTCACCCTGACAATCTAATCCTCGTAAAAAACGCTTCATCAGTTAGGTTTAAAGCTGTGTCATTAAACACCTTTAAAAAATGTATTATGTAAGATGAGTTGTCGGTATATGGCAAACAAAAACCAAAAGTAGAAAAAAAGGCATTAAAAAATCCAAAATACTCCCAAGGGTCGGCATTCTATGCACGTGTAATCTACGCACGTTGCATAATCTCAATACAATGCATTTTCTCTCCATCTAAAAGATTTCTTTAAGTCTCCTGGGCTTGAAGTTGTAACACAGGCCCTCGGGTATTTACATAAAGAAGATTGTACTCCCACAAAGCCAGGCACAGAAACCTTTTTCGATGAAATATCTTCGTCTAATGATGCGGCAGGGCTAAAGTGGCTTCATTTATTCACCATTTTTTGTCTGCGGACCCCCCTCATCTTTGCTCATTCATCCCCCTTTTTACTGATTTCTCATTTTGATGTGTCTTCTACATTTTATTATTTCTTTTCTTTGTGGTATTACCTCTGTCTTCCTTAAAGAAAAAATTCTCTTTTTCACTATTAAGCCAGTCTTACACGGTATGCATTTTTATTATTTTTTCGCCGTTCCCACCCCTATCGGAGTTGCATGCTGATGTTGCTTCTTTAGCGAATATTGAAAGTGCATGATCACTTGGTCGTTAGGCATGTAGCTTTTCCTGTCTTTTTTATTCAGTTTCGTGTTATTCTTTTTTTCATTTTTACCAGTTTTTGCTTAAGCCCCCGTAGGCCTATCTATTCGGTGTCATCGGGTTGGCAGTGACTAAAACCGCGAATGTTGCCAAAGGAGGGAAAGAGAGGAAAGGGGTTATGACGCTCAAACAATAATCTTCTTTGAAAACTTGATCCCTTTTCTCCTATTTTGGATGCAAACACGTAATATTATGTTTATTCGCATTTTGACATGATTCATTTCTTGTTTTATATAATTTTGCATGGAGCACTAGCGTTAGGATTCAGCATTCAAATTTTCATTATTATTGCATGATTCAATATTAACTACAATGAATTTCGTACAGATTCTAATTAAACAAACTTCCTTTTTATTTGTAAAATTTTATAACTAAAACGTGCATAAGAAAAAATTATTAACGATTAGTAAATAAATCTACACACTTGATTGATTTCAACCCCTTTAGAAGATTTCAAGACCTGAGTGGAAGAAGATGTTATGTAACAAAAATTAGAATTCGAGAAAATTGAAATGAAAGTCTTTTTTTTATGTTAATAGGTGATACTAAACTCTCCTATAAAAGAATATTAACATTTAATTATTAAAAATTAGAAAATATTTTCACCATTCAAATTATTAAATATAAAAACATTAAATATTAAAAAGATACTGTCTCATATCTTCAATACTACACTCTCAGAAAAAAACTGTAAATTTATGAGCCTTTCCCCTTCAATTTTCACGGGCACCAGCCTTATTTGATGAAAAACGATCTGATTCATTAAATAAGCGCCCCTATCTCTTGCATACTTAGAAAAGTAAGGGCAATCTACATATTTTTACAGTTCTAGTCGATCTGTTAACAAAAATACGGATTGGTAATTGGATATTGGTAATTGGATTTTTTTTAATTATTATTATTATTATTATTATTATTATTATTATTATTATTTTACGGTGTATGACTGGAATCTCTGCTTCCGGCCTCTGCCCATAATTTTACAGCAATTGCTTTTAACAGAGTAAGTAGAATTTTAGTTCAACCATATTATGTAATACATCACAACGCGTTCATCCATAATTTTTTTTTTTTTTTTTTTTTTGAGAAAATGCATCGTAACGTGTTCTTCCACTAAGCTCTTCAATTATTACACATCATGTTATTTAATTGCTAAGTTATGAATTTCAACGAAAGTTGCGAAATTCGTGCGTGATATGAGACATTTTTATAGTAATAAGATATTATATTGATCAAAAATATCGATATTCTAAATAAATTTTATATTAGTTAATCTTTCATAGTAGCATTATGTTACTAAACTGCTCCATCTCTTACTGTACATGTAATAAGACTTTTCTAAAATAAATACATTTTCTTCTATTTCATACGTGAATTAGCGAAAGAAAAGAAAGAAAAAAACCGACAATAAACTTCCGTTTTAGAGTTTATATGCGAATTTTTACGGTCGCATAAAAATATGCTTTAAGTTTATGTTATTAATTTTTCCTTATTGAAGTTAATTTAGTTTCAGGATAATTTATATTAAAAACAAATTTCAATAAATTATTTGAATGATAAATGAAATAATTAATTTATCATATATATTTTCAAAAGTTATTACTTTTATTTTATCTCTCTCTTTTTTTAAAGCATTTATTAATATTGATAAAAATGCATTTTCAAATTCATAATAATGTATATCAAATTTAATATTCATTTGTATAAAATCTACACTCAGTAAAAGTAACTTTTTTTCCCAAAATGCAAAAGTATACGCCGAAAATGATGATACGGAATATAACTCATAAATAGAGTATTCCTTCTGCACACACACACACACAAAAAAAAAAAACAAACAAACAAACAAACAAATAACTGAAACAGTGGAAACTAATGAACACTTTCGTTTATTGATTGACAAACTCATTCAAACGCTCATAAAACCTGCAATTAAGTCGTTCCAACTCTATTCCAGAACCAAATTGATAATTAGTCAGCTTTCTTTTTCTGTAACTCGTTTCCGTTTTTGTGCACGTCCCTCTGCTGTGTCTCTCAGAGTATTAAATTAACATTGTCGAAGATCTTGCTTATTACCAAACCGCATCAGGAGAAGAATTATTTTTAAAAATCTCCCAACGAACTCGTATCAAAAGAAAACAACTCCGCTCGCGTCTGTATCCAAAATTTAACAGATTATCCTAACCCCCAAACGCACAATTCTCTGTCTTTTACAAACAAACAGAAAAGTCAGAATTTCCCCTCCCCTCCGCATGGGAATCCAGAAAACCTCGCAAATTCCTTTTCCTCTAATTAGCGAAGCTTATTCCTTTAATTAGATATGTAAATGCCTTATGTAGCGCTTGCGAGCGCAGGGCTGTGTAAAAATGAAGAAAGGTAATTTCACTTAATGCTAGCGATTGCTTCCAAATTTGGATGATTATAAGGACGCATAAAAGATTTTTGGCAGATTTTTCTGTTGCGAACTCTCGAGTCCCAAGACTTACATAAAGATTCATTAGCGATGGAAAAATGTTTTCTGGTCCTCCTCCTGTGGCGTTTTAAAGTTTTCTTAGTACGCAGCTGCTGGGGTCCCTGGAGATTTTGAATTAGGGTTAGCTTCAAAATTACAGTTTAATACCTGAACTCTTCTCTCCACTTTTTTTTCCTGGTTGAAATCTCTGTAGATTTATGTATCGAGGAATACGCATCGTTAAAGACTGAATTCGACGGACAGAAAGAAAAGTTTAATGCAGAAGCAGATTGAAAAGTCATGCAGAAACAATTTATTTCTTAAATATGACGTTTGTTTTTGTTTGTGTCTTTCAAAATAAAAGCATTCATCTTAATTCCAAGAAGGACTTTTCCTAATTGGTATATACGGTATCGTTATTATTTGTCGGCAAGAATAAGTCAAAGAGCGGGTTGCAATTTGAATATTGGAAAGTAACTGAAAAAAAAAGTAAATTTAATCATATTTACATATCCATATTAAGTGAATTATTGAATTGAATTTTGCAGATATAGTAGTTTGTATGAAAAATGCTCAAAATATTTCCATTTATATAAAATTGGAATTTTTTAAATGTTGTTTCTCTTCTCAAATATTGGAAATTGATATGAATTTACAAAACAATTTGTTATAAAAATATTTCAGTGAAAAATTAATATTATAAAATAAAATTCGTACATTTTAAAATCAGTGCTTCAATGTAAAAAGTTTTGATCAAAATTCTAAAGTATATCTGTTATTTCAATATTTTATAATAACATCCTAATTGAGATTTTAAAATGAAAAATGGTAATGGAAACTAGCTCTAAAAATGCTTTCCAGTGCTCTTGAGTTTTCGCTAACATATTCTATGAAACACATTAGTAATTATTCATTAAGTATAATGCTATTTCAAAATTAATTACCCCATTTCAGAAATCATAAATAGTATAAAATTAAAAACAATATAGGGAAATTCAGAACAAATTCAGACCACGGACATTTAATAATTTAAATAATTAAAATTTGTTAGTCCAATATCGTATAGAGATTTTTTTGGAAAATGTAGATTAAAATTCGCAGTTAAAACGGAAAAGATTAGAAAATGTAATTCGTCTTTTTCATTTTCCCTTCGTTTATCCTTTTTCCATCATTTCGTTTTTCTCATTCTTTTTCATCTTTTCCTTTCTCATTTCCTCATATATAAACATTATAAAAATATAGTTTAACTATAATTTCTGGAACTTTATGTCTGGAATGTTCACCTTGATATTGTATAAATTTTTTAAATCAAAACTTATGATTTATTTTACTAAAAAGGTGCTAAAAAATGCATAAAATAGGTTTTTTTTTAAAACATAAAAACCGTCGAAGATGTTAAAACTCGACACCCAAGTGCTTTTAACTAATTCAAACAGTCATCACCAGGGAAAATTTCAGAGGTTGAGGACAGCAGTTTTACAAATTATAATGGCGTGCATTTCAGTTATAAAGACACCTCTGAAATTTCCCCTGATGATGACTTTGAAACAGTTGAAAGCGCTTGTGTGTCGAGTTTTAACCGTCTTCGACGGTTTTTGTTTTAAAAAACCTATTTCATGTATTTTTTAGCATCTTTTTAGTAAAATAAATCATAAATTTTGATTTTAAGTATTTTACATAAACATTATGTTATTCCATGATTTTATACACATGACTTATTCAGAAAATGTAATGACAGCATTTAAAAATTATAATTCAGTTAATTTAGGTGGAGGACAGCAGTTTTACAAATTTTAATGATGTGCACTTCAGTTATAAAGCGAATTTATTAATAGTTTTAGCTATAACATAAATTTAACTACGCGCGAACTGTATGGTTATATATTTCTGTATGGTTTCTCTTATACTGAATGGATAGTATAAACTGGAGGGGAAAATATATCAAGAAGAAATCATCCAAATAAATCTCAATGAAAGTAAGATAATTTTTCCTTCCACTCTATACTTTCCATCCATTGTAAGAGAAATCATAGAGATTGTAACACGTAAAAATTCGAGATGTAACTATGCAAAATCATTTAACTTATCAAAATTCTGGCTCAAGTTACACTATGGTTACGAAAATAAAAATAAACATCTAAATAAAAAAATAAAAAAAATAATGTGTATAATATGAAAGGGATCGTGAAGAATTGAATGATGGCGTTTCATAAACCGTGCAATTTTTGAATATTTTTATTTATTTGTTTTGAAAACGACTCGGATAGAGTCGAAAATGTAAACAGACGAAGAAACCTATTTTTACTGTTTTTAAAGTTTCAATTTACTGTTTTTAGCAATTAAAATTAGTATAGATGATTTTCTTATTAATATTTATGTGCAATAATGTGAGTATGTGTGAAAAAAATTAAATGTAATATTGGGGTACATTTATGGAAGAAAAAAAATGTGAAATTGATTAAATTATTTTACACCCTTGGGACTGTTAATATTTAATAATTTTTTCTTATATATAGAACTAGGAACAAATGTTAAAGGTAAACGCCTTCGACAAAGTTAAATGTAAACTTTGACTTATGTGGATTACACAAAACCCTTCCCACTTCAATCTCTGAAATACAACTCTGAAAACGATACTCTAGATAGAGCTTCCCCTATACTACCCAATCTAGCAATTCCCAGAAGTTTAATTTTTCTGGGCCAGAAAGGGCAAAAGGCCTTGAATAGGCCCTAGTTTACTGTTTTTAAAGTTTTAATTTACACCTTTTAGCAATTAAAATTGGTATAGATGATTTTCATATTAATATTTATGTGAATAATGTGAACATGTATGAAAAAAATTAATGTAATATTGGGGTAAATTTTTGGGGCAAAAAAGTAAAAATAAGTAAATTATTTTACGTCCTTGGAACTGTTAATATTTAATAAATTTTTCTTAAATATGGAACTAGGCAGAAATAGTAAAGGTTAACGTCTTCGACAAAAATCAAGTATAAACTTTGACTTACGTGGATTACACAAAATCCTTTTCACTCCAATCTCTGAAACACAACAACCATAATGAAATACTGTACATATGGCTTCCCATATACCACCCAGTCTAACAATTCCCAGAAGTTTAATTTTTCTGGACCAGAAAGGTCAAAAGGCCTTGAGAAACGGATGGAAGACGACTGTAGAGCAGTCTTAAAGCTTAATATTACATACAATTTTCAAAGAATACGGACAAAAATCTAATAGAATGGACACCACCCATTCTTGATGTTCTCATTGGCATATAATTTTAGATGGAGTAGAAAGTGAGAGAAGAAGAAAAAAAAAACAAAACATAAATAAGATTTGGCGAATTTGAAGGAAAATGTCTGTCGGCCTTTTCACCTAATCAGAGAAATACCCGTCTAGGGTGGGGCTGTATCTTGTGCACATCCGCTCTCGAGCAAATAGTAGTATTTTCTTTTCACCATGAGCTACCATCATAGCCACTGAGACCGCCTTTGAGGAAATTATAAAAGGGAAAAAGAATCCTTGCGGGGGTGTAATTTAGACTCAACCGTACATTTGTACACGAGCAGAAGGAGTGAAAGCGAAGCCAAAAAAAAAAAAAAAAAATCTAAGATATTTGTTAGAGATAGTGGGTTTGTTTGTGGTATAATGAGAGGTTTGCGTGTATGTATATCCCACTGACACTTGTTGCAGCAAATCCGAGGAAATTAACAATGGTATACTCATGGAAGCATTTTGTATGTTCAAACGCTTCTTTAGAAGTTAGAAAAAACAACTATAAACCGGATCGATTCTCAACAACCTCTAAGAAGATTAGTCAAGGAGCTATTTAGGAGTAACCCAGTTTGAATTTTGGAAGGAAAAAAAAAACAGAAAGAAATTCATGTGTTATTCTTGGATTACAGAACATATTCCAGATTTATCAACAGATAGCGTTTGTCCCGTCCCAATATTTACTTCTTTTCTGCTATTCACAAATGAATATATTATTTTTTTAAACGGACTATAGTTAACATCATGAGAAATATTTTGAGGTATTATTAGATAAGTGATGATTCGTTTTAAGTATGCAGAATAACATAGAAAGTTTGAAGCGCGATTTAATCATTTACCTATTCGCAGGGCCTGGTTAAAGCACGGACTGACTGGGTCGTGAACATGCGGCCACTGCTTTTGGGGACCTTCAAATTTGGTACGCAGTTTTCATAAAGCTGATACTATTTTGACCTTGTTACTGATTATAGTCAACATTTTGTATTTTTAGAGTAGGATAAGATAAAATAGAAAAAATATGATTATCTAAATATGTATTTAAATATTCATTTTCTTGTTCTAAGGTACATATAATATTTTTATTTGAGTGTGTGAAATTATAGGAAGGGTGTCCTAGAATGAGTATCTAGCCCTGGGCCTCTCTTTGGCTTGATCACGTCACACCTATTTATGAATAATAGGCAATGTGAATTAAAAAACTGTTATTTGCAAAAACAATTTTACCAAAGAAGAAAAAAGATAGGAATAAAGAATCTAGGCCTGAAATAGTTAAATCTGAAATAGGTCTGTCCTTAATTTTTAAAATGTTAGATTCTTTAAAATTTTATACGAACTCTAGACGAAGTTGGCCGGGAAAAAAAAAAAAAAAATTCTGTTGGCCTTTTTTCTGAAGCATAACTATTACACAAACTGCATATATTTTTCTTTAATATTTAATGATTTACGCTTAATTAAAAGTTGATAACTGTGAATGCGGACCATATATCAAATAAAAAGTGTGAAACTGTAAGATAATGCAAGAAAGAAAAAAAAAATCTCGGATATATACATATATATATATACACGGGACATGCACATGAAGTTGATCTTAAATAAATGGAACTCAATGTTTGTAAAAATATTAGTGGCAAAGAACTGCTTAAATATCCACAGATGCATTATTAGAAAAACTCAGTTATGTACCTTAGATGAGAGAAACAAACTTCACATTTCTTTGGGATTGCCTTTATTAATTACGTTTCCGATTTAAAACTGTATTTACACTTTATATGTTCTCTGCCTATGTAATGCTTTATTTAGAAGTATTTGTGGGGTATTTGTTTAAGCCTGGTTAACATATATTTCTGAATCTAAAGGACGTAATCCCCAATTTGAGAATGGTCCCTATTTTTGCTCAAGAAATAACATTTAGAACGGCATGAAAGCATGGCATAGGGAGTTCTTTTATAAAATTTTGTTTATTTTAAAGAAACAGGTAACTTTTTGCAATGATCTGTTTGGAGTAAAATGAAATATCTTCTATACAACCAAGTTTGTTTACTGGGTTACATACACATTTAAAACGTCTATATGTTTATGAAAATTAACGGAATGACTATTTAATTGTAAACTTATTTTCTACCTTAATTTTAACACTTTTGTAATTTACCTGACCTAGGGAACTTCAACCGCTTAAAAATTAAATCGTATTTCAACATTGTCGAGGAGCAGTATATGTTGACGAACGAACTAAAATATTTTGTATATGGTCGGCGCGCGGATTTTCTGTAGAGATTGCACCAAACATTTTATGGTATCCTTTGAAAGAGAAAAAGAAGCAATTTTTTTTCTTTTGTGCATGGAATATAGAAAACTTTTATAAAGTTACATGCATATATTCCACTATGTTACTTATCAGTCACTATGCCAATTTTAAGGTGATAACAACAAAGTATCAAAATACATTAAAGTTTCCAAATGCTTACATCATCAAATAATTGTTGGAGACATTATCGTTCATGATTTGTAATGACATTTAAGTATTCAGTTTTATCCCAAATTAGTTATTTAGTTTATAGGGTTTTCTTTTGTTAATGAAATCACTGAATGAAATCACTACTAACATATAAACTTTTATGATATTTTAATTTTTACGTAATCTCAAAATAACACCTGCAGTTATTACGAAATTTGTTATCGAGAATTAATTAAAGTCCATCTTAATAATATTAGTTTTACATTGTAGAAAAGATTTTTCACCTTTTGTAAATGAAATAGGTAAACTAATTGGAATTTTCAGAGGTGGAAGAACACTTGGAAAATTCTTTTTGATTTTGTAATTATTAATCCACTTTAGAAATTTCTATGATCGTCTAAGGTCACTAATTGTCCGAGACGATTTAAATTCTACTTGTTTTGCTCCAATAATATTGGTTTTTCTTGTATATTTTAGTGTTTTATCTATTGCTTTAATGTTTTTTTTTTTTTTTTTTTTTTTTTTTTTTTTTTTTTTTTTAACTTTAACCTTTCATATTTTCACATTCTTTAATATTACTATACGAAATTCAAAAGTTTTAAAAAATTGCTAAAAGACATAAAATGGTTTGCATTGATGGAAATGTTGTTCATGTTGCAATATCGAATAATTTTATTTGAAATTTCTTTCTTAATTCTATTTTTACTTCTTTCTTCGGATCCTACTGTTCATGAATATTTGACAAAATTCGCCTTTATTTATTTATTTATTTTTTAGCTTTTAAATCATCTGTCAAGTTTGTTCTAGTATTAATTTTAGCATTACAAAGATTTTCCATAATTGTAAGATGCAAGAAATTCTGCTGTTCTCTCATTGAAATTTAGTCTTTTCATACCCGCGTTTCTTATTACAAGAATTCCTCCGTATAACCTATTTTCATTAATATAATTCCTGCATTGTAGGATGATTAGTTTGCAAAAGATTTTATAATTGCTTAATTTCAGAAGCACATTAGTTTATTTTACTGAAGTATAATATATTCCATAAAGAATTAGTAGTTATTACCATAGTCATTGATTATAAACCGTTGTAATTCCTTTTCCCTAGTTGCGGAAATATTAAATATTTCATTTATGTTGCTTTAAACTTTGTCATATGTTTTTCTCTTTTCTTTGGTAAAACAAAAATTTCACTTCAAGATATTTCATATTTTTAAAATTGCAATTCTAAATAGTTGCATTTAAATTACATAAATTTATAATGATCCTCATGCAATTATCCGAGATAAGCATTTGCCAATTTTTGTGTGATCAGATTCACGAAAGCCTCGATTAATAATGGACCTTATGCACGCGACCTGAGGTACAGGCTAAAATTCGTCTGCTGGCAGTATTTACTGGCAGTGTTTAGCATAACAGTCTATGGAGTGCAAGTTATTAATGCTTGTTTGTTAAAAATACCGCAAAAAAATTCTTTGATGAAGCAGCATATGCTTAATATATTGTAATCTAAATTCAAAATGTTGTTCTGTATCCGAAAAATTTCCCTAAGTTTGCAAATTTTCAGTTAAAATGTATGCTCTCAACCTGGGTCAAGGCTAAAGTCGTCTGCTAGCGGTCTTTGCGCCTGCGCATACTGGTATTCTGCCGGTGCAGTAACTAGAATAACAGATCATCATACCGCCAGCTCTGGCGTCTGACGTCACCTGAATAGGGTCCATTGGCAATTATAGTTTTAACGCAATAAAATAAATTGTATATTAACGTTTAATTTTTTTTCAATTTGTTCGAATAATTTTAGAATTTTTCTGAAGTTCCCTTTGTGTTTTCTCCTTTACCAATAAATAGCCAAAAGTAAGTTATATTTGTAAATACAAATTTTTCATATAAATAGAACTCAAAATAAAAATAGGGAGTACGGATTTAAATATACTATACAAAAAAAGATTTTGCTCTTAATTTTCTCGTTTACAAACTTTGGAATGAAAGACGTCGCAGTTTCTGACCATTAAAATCATGAAAACAATAAATTAATGAAATCTAAGTCTTTTTTGCTTAAGATTACCTTTCCAGTATTAAAAGGAGCTCCCAGTTTCGGGTGCAGTAACATTTTCCATCTTAACTACCTTGTAGTTAAGCTGAAACTTACCTTATAATTCAAGTATCTATCGATGTACTTCTAACTAATACTTATCGTTAAATTTTCTCTTTCAATTTAATTGTAAGCTTCATAACCGAATGCCAATCTTGTGAATAAAATGTTCTAGGTAAATGAACTCCTTACGAAAATCTAAATAAATTCTTTCATGTCAGCGTAAGAGCAATTGCATTGAAAGTATTATTTTTAAACTCATCACTTGTCTGTAGGATTCATACGAATCTTTTCCAACCTTGAAAGAAGAAGGAAAAAAAATGAAAATGAGTACTGCCAAATATTAGATTACAGTTGTAGTAAATTTACACAGGTACAGCATGATCTTCCGTCAAATCAGTGATATGACCACAATGTCTCGACTTCTAGACTTAAAAGAATCGTCCTTAATAATGTGTTTGTAACCAGCTGCCTACGACAAAGGCTGCTGCTGCAAATAACAGGTCTCACTAGATAGATGTTTGGCAGTCCTTGGGTGGGGCATTTTGGGATGGGTTCGCCTTAAAGATGGAATAGAGGATTCTCATCAAAACAAGAAGTTACTTGGATCGAAAAGGTTGTAGGGTATATTTAAGGATATATGTTCCCTTCTCTATTTCCAATGTCCTTTGTGTCAGTCAGTCGATGGCAAACCTCTTTAAGCTTTAATTTCCAACTAAATGGTATTATACGAAATGGCTTTTTTTTATTCGACAGTCAAATTTTGCGTACCAAGAAAAAAGTTTGGAGGAGTGTATTGTTGGTTAGTACATAGCATAAAATTTGAGGCTTGGATGTTCCGTTGCTAAAAGAATTAAAAACTGCTGATTCTACTACATCTCTAGATTTTATTAGATATTTCCGTATTGCTTGATGCTAGTTGATGTTTTAGAGACTTCTTTTTTCTTTATTTTATTTCCTATTGTTGGATTATTTTGTGGTAAGCATACATTCAAAATGGTAAATGAAATTGATTGAATATTTGAATAATAAGAATATATTTTTTGATAATTTCGTTTTTTTTTTCGTTACTGCGATTCTTTTCCAATTTAAGCAAACAAGCATTATTGTTATATATATTCTCCTAAACTCCTGTCCTCTGCATTCTTTTCATTGACTTACTTCTACAACATCTCTATACAGGGTGATTCAGCTCGTCGGTGACAAACTTTAAGGATCGATAGAGCACACCTAGACGAACATTTTTGAATAGGGAATGTAGGGTCCCTGACGCGATGGTAAGGCGCTAGGCGCTTTCGAAAATTTGGGTGCCGAAATTCGAAACGTCATAAAAACTAGGGAAATGGTTAGATTTTCTTGCTTGTTGCGTCGAAATGATTCTGTTTGTTTAGACTTTCTTCAGTACCAATTTGATAAGCGTATCTCTTAAAACATGGATAGGGGGCGCTGCAGACTTTGGAGAGCTAGACAACAACTTTAAGCCCGTTATTTTGATAATTTAACACATGCTCGCCAAAGTTTATACTCTAACTTAAAGTTTGAACCCAAAAGTAGAGCCCTGCAAAAAGCGTAAGAGCCGGAATAAAATGTCAAAGTACAGGGTGGTCTAAACTCGAAGGCTCCTAAGAGATAAACAAACAGATTTCTTGACTTATGGCATGCATTTTCATGATTCTGTTTGCTGGGGCTCTCTGAAACTCAGTTGAACGGTACAAAAAGAAACATCGATAGGGGGCGCTTTGGGCAAAAAACATAATTCGTTGACATTTCGGACGCTAACTGGAAACGGGGCGCTACGATCAGTTAGTAATAATGAAAACACATTTTCTACCTCTGCTCAACACTTCTGAATAAATTTAGACCAAAAACATCAATGATACTGGAAATTTATTTACAAAAAATAACACTACAGAAGATGCTCGAAATTTCGACCTTGGGCCATGATGCAGGCTTCGCACCTCCGTCGCATTGAGGAGTGTGTGTTTCCAACAATGCCAGGAGTATCTCTGATCTGCCCTGCAGCTGCCACAATGCGCGCCACAAGTTCTTCAGCACTGCTGACAGGTGTATGGTATACCTCGGCCTTCAGGTAACCCCAAAGGAAGAAATCCAAGCAGGTGAGGTCTGGTGATCGGGCAGGCCAGTGAACTGGACCCCCACGCCCGATCCACCGCTGGCCATACCTTGCGTTTAGATGGAGACGCACGTCGTTCGTGTAATGGGCCGGAGCTCCATCGTGCTGGAACCACATCTGGCGACGCGAACCTTCGGGTACGTGCGCCTCATCCAGAAGCTGCGGCAGCACTTGATCCAGGAAAATCAGGTAATTTCCACCTGTCAGCCGTTCAGGTAACAAATAAGGGCCAATGAGGCAATCCCCCAGAATGCCGGCCCACACATTTACTGAGAAACGCTCCTGGGCTGCTCGGCTTCTGGTTTCATGTGGATTTTCATCACACCACACATGACTGTTGTGGGCGTTCCACATTCCCTCCCGGCTGAAGGTGGACTCGTCCGTAAACAAAATGCTGTTTACAAAACGGGGATCCCTGGATCTCATCGCCAAGTACCATCTTGAGAATTCCACTCGAGGGCCAAAATCCTGCTCTCTGAGCAACTGCACCCGCTGGATGTGGTAGGGGTGCAGATTCCGGGAACGTAAGATGCGCCACGCAGTTGCTTGCGAAATGCCAACATGTCTGGCGATATCTCTCGTGCTAAGACCTGGGTTGTCCTCAACCAGGTTAAGCACAGCCTCTTCGTTGTCGGGGGTGCTCACTGATCGCTCCCGTTCAGGCCTGCCTCCGTCGAAAGATCCCGTTGTGGACAACCTCTGGTGTACTCGAGCGAAGAAGGCATGGCAGGGGATTTGCCTGTTGGGGCAACGCTCGGCGTACAACCGCTGAGCGGCTCGTCCATTACAACCAGCAGCGCCATACGCCAAATGCATGTCAGCCAATTCAGAGTTTGTGTACCGTTCCATCCTACTACCGATCTGCAGACAAGTAACCCGAAGCTTAAGTAGGTACCGCACGTTCAAAAGACGTGTCTGCGCATACAACTACGTCATCTCGCGTTGTCGTCTACGCATTACGTATCTTTTGCATATCGATATGGTACGATATCTTTTGCATAAATCAGCAAAAAGCACCTTATGTAAATTTTATTGCGCGCATTGTGCATGATTGAAACCAGCTATGTTTGTTAAAAAAAAAAAAAAAAAAAACTGCAGTTTTAATAGCTTCTTATGATAAGTAAATTACTCTCTTGTTTTGTTTCTAACTGATCGTAGCGCCCCGTTTCCAGTTAGCGTCCGAAATGTCAACGAATTATGTTTTTTGCCCAAAGCGCCCCCTATCGATGTTTCTTTTTGTACCGTTCAACTGAGTTTCAGAGAGCCCCAGCAAACAGAATCATGAAAATGCATGCCATAAGTCAAGAAATCTGTTTGTTTATCTCCTAGGAGCCTTCGAGTTTCGACCACCCTGTACTTTGACATTTTATTCCGGCTCTTACGCTTTTTGCAGGGCTCTACTTTTGGGTTCAAACTTTAAGTTAGAGTATAAACTTTGGCGAGCATGTGTTAAATTATCAAAATAACGGGCTTAAAGTTGTTGTCTAGCTCTCCAAAGTCTGCAGCGCCCCCTATCCATGTTTTAAGAGATACGCTTATCAAATTGGTACTGAAGAAAGTCTAAACAAACAGAATCATTTCGACGCAACAAGCAAGAAAATCTAACCATTTCCCTAGTTTTTATGACGTTTCGAATTTCGGCACCCAAATTTTCGAAAGCGCCTAGCGCCTTACCATCGCGTCAGGGACCCTACATTCCCTATTCAAAAATGTTCGTCTAGGTGTGCTCTATCGATCCTTAAAGTTTGTCACCGACGAGCTGAATCACCCTGTATAGCCCAAAAATTAGCATTTTCTTCCGGAATAATTTTCATCCAAGATTTTTTTTTTATTTACAGAAAGCTTTGTTATGTCTATGTAAGTGATATCTCAAAAGTTCCCGACATTCTACTGTAAGCTTACCCCCACCCCCCCTTTCTTTCTGAAGGGCGGGGGGTTGTAGGGGGAAAAAAACGTAACTTTGCTATCTAGGTACGTGAGGTGTGCTATGATAAACTGGTACAATCAGTTTTTTCTGAATTATAGAAGTTTTACTAAAAAGGAAATTAACATTTTTCATGCATAATCAATAGTTTTATATTTATAGAGGTTTTACTTTAAAAAAAATGGTCATGTCTTTTATGAAAATATTTTAAAATTTGATATAATTTCCATCACAAGTGTAAATGAAGATCAGAATGGATCCCTTTCAGATCTCTCTCAGCGATTCCATCTACAAAGTTCACAGAAGCCTCTCTAGCGGCGCAGGCTAGACATCAATGTTGCACCAACATTCGTCATTTATATTCATTGCTGCAATCTTTGAAATATGAACAGAAAATGCCATTCAAAAACATATCTTGGGTGGTTGGTTGCGTTTTACAGCGGGGATTAACAGTCACAACCTAACTCCATTCTTCTAGATGTAATTAATTTTTCAACAAGTCTATACGTGCTAATAAACCCAAAACAAATATTTTTAATGAACTTTAAGTTGAGACGTATCAAATTTAGCAGGGAAAGCATCTAGGAATAAATGTGCTCTTTGCATATTGCTTTCAAGTTTCTACAAGAATAAATTTCCGGTGTTTATTTTTCCTATTTGGGAAAAAAATTTCGAAGTTAGATGGAATTAAAACTGTTTTAATTATCAATAGATCAATCTCCTTCTCAACAATAATCAATGCTCTATACAAAAATTTACAGTACCGAAACACAGAATGCGGGTCAATCCATTTCAAGTGGTCCAGAAAATTATTTATTCGTTGCTTGACCATTTTTAAAAAATCTTAAATTTTTTTGTACAACAACCCTAACATGATGGAAGTTCAAAATGACTATTATTTTAATTTTATTAATTTTTGTTTGTGCATGGCGGCCAGCCATCTTTGTTTCATCGTCTGCAGCAATTTTCTCACGTGAAGGGTTTACGGAATTGTAAATAATTCATCGTTTATTTCTCCAATTCAAGTGCGGATTAAAGCAATTTGTACAAAATACATTGGGCTAAAAATTTGGTAATAGAGTACACTGTTAAAAATATCGTGAAAAATTACCTCTGTTTATAAAGGCTATCTATTTTCTGACCAATGATAATGCTACATAAACGCCTATGGAGCGTTCTTATTGGTCAGAAAATAGATAATATTTAAAAACAGAGGTAATTTTTTACGATATTTTTAACAGTGTAGTTTCCTAAACTAACTGTTTATTGGTGAAAATTAAGCGTAAGGTTTCAGTTTTTTTTTCCAAAATTTGTCCGTTTACAAGAGGAAATTTTTCTAGCAAGGAAAACTGTCGACACGACATAATTTTTTTTTTTTTTTTTTTTTTTTTGCAAATAGACCGAAAATCACGCCTCAGACGCCAAGTTCCAGATCTGGGACTTGCTTTCTCTTCGCTAAAAAAAAATCCCAATTTTTTCAAAAATGTCAAAAATCGCACTTTTGAGGCTTTGATATCTCTGGTGGGGCACGAGATAAAAATCTGAAGTTCTGGTTTCTGACAGTATTGTATGGCAGTATTATGCAAAGGAAATTTCAGGATGAAGATTTGACTACAAGCTGAGATATGGCAAGGGCAACATGTCAAAACAATGCTGCCAAACTATTGTTTTGTTGTAGTCACTGATAAGTATTTATCCCAGAGTGTCATTTAATTTTTTTTTATTATTTTTAAATAATAGTAACAGAAAATAAAGCCTTTTACAAAGTTTAGCAAGTAATTAAAAAAATAATTATGCCTAAGGCCATACATTTTGTATGGTTTCAATAACTTTTGTTATAAGTAATTTTAGTAACTAAAAGAAACCTCAGCACTTTTACATAAAGACAAGAAAATAATTTTATACAAGACCTGAGACAAAAACAGGATAAGGAAAGAGAAAAGCTGTTAATGTTGTCAGACTTGTTGAGACATAATCAAACGTGTCAAAACACATTCTTGCTTGTTAGTTTAAAAACAACAATTTTGATCTTTCTCAAAATTTTATTTGTAGGAACCAAGTCTTGTCATCTCTTGATAACTTGATTGAAGTTCTTGGCCCTACTGGCTCATTGAAATAAATTTTCAAATCACTATGTGCAAGTCTTACTTCATTAATAATTCCTAGCTTACTTCTTATTCAAAAATGTCATTTTTCTGCAGTAAAAAATTTCAAAGGGCTTTGAACAGCTTTACTTTCTGAAAATTAATTGAGGCTGATGCATAGTAACATCTTATAAATGTTTCATTTACAGGAACATACTTATGGTAGGAACAAGTTTCAGGGACTGGCAAGCAGCATTAAAATTGTGATTTTTAAACCAACAAGCAGGAATGTGTTTTGACACGTTTGATCATGTCTCAATACATGTATGTCAACATTAACAGCTTTTCTCTTTCCCTACTCTGTTTTTGTCTCAGGTCTTGTATAAAAATATTTTTTTTTTCTTTATGTAAATGTAATGAGTTTTCTTTTAGTTACTAAAATTACAACAAAAATTACTGAAACCATACAAAATGTAGGCCTTAGGCATAATTATTTTTAAAATTAATTACTAAGCTTTGCAAAAGGCTTTATTTTCTGTAACTATTATTTAAAGATAATAATTAAAAAAAAATTAAATGACACTCTGAGATAAATACTTACCTGTGACTACAACAAAACAATAGTTTGGCAGTATTGTTTTGACATGTTGCCCTTGCCATATCTCAGCTTGCAGTCAAATCTCCATCCTGAAATTTCATGTGCATAACACTACCATACAATACTGTCAGAAACCAGAACTTCAGATTTTTATCTCGTGCCCCACCAGAGATATCAAAGCCTCAAAAGTGCGATTTTTGACATTTTTGAAAAATTTGGGATTTTTTTTAGAGAAGAGAAAGCAAGTCCCAGATCTGGAACTTAGCGTGTGAGTACAAGTATTTTCGGTCTATTTGTAAAAAAAAAAAAAAAAAAAAAAAAAAAAAAAATATGTCTGTTGACAGTTTTCCTTGCTAGAAAAATTTCCTCTTGTAAACGGACAAATTTTGAAAAAAAAACTGAAACCTTACGCTTAAATTTCACCAATAAGCAGTTAGTTTAGGAAACTACTCTATTACCAAATTTTTAGCCCAATGTATTCTGTACAAATTGCTTTAATCCGCACTTGAATTGGAGAAATAAATGATGAATTATTTACAATTCCGTAAACCCTTCATGTGAGAAAATTGCTGCAGACGGTGAAACAAAGATGACCGCCATGCGCAAACAAAAATTAATAAAATTAAAATAACTAGGGGATCGTACCCGGGCTTCCCGGGTTAAAGAATATAGGTGAAAACATTTTTTTTTATTGAAAATTAATAATTTTTTTATATGCAATAAATTTTTTAGATTGACCACTTACATTAAAAAAGCATTTTTCATATGGCAAATACGAATTACACAATCAAATACATTTTTGAAATTTGTCAAAAGCGATATTTTCTTCTTAGCCGCATGCTAAAAGTTGTTTGCCAAGATTTTACTACTTATGGCATCCTTTTATATTCTGATCATTCCAGAGCTTATACATGTCTGGTAAATTTGTGTTTTATTTATATTATTTTATTTTATTATTCATAGGGAAGTTTTTTTTAATGGAAATTAGCCGTAAGAAAATGATGAACTCTTTATTTATTTTTTAAGGGCAAACGGATTCATCTTTCGTAATCGAGCTCCGATATACATAAATTAAAAAATATTTCATGCTTCAAAATTGTTTTTAAAACCATAGACAATCAGAAAACTGAGATGAACTTTGCAAACAAATTCCATTTGAAAAAAAAAATCCTATTTGGTGATGTAAAAATTTAAATTGTACGATTACAAATATGTTAGATTTGCGTTTTTTCAATATTATTCTTTTATTTGTTTATAAAAGAAGTATTAATTTCGTTAATTTGTCTTTCACAAATATGTTAGTTTGGTGGTTTTTTTAATATTATTCTTTTATTTGCTTATAAAGGAAGTACTAATTTCATTATGCAAAAATAGCCAGAAACAAATGCTGAAAAATGTTTGTTGCTTTATGTGCAAAATGTTTATTATTTTGTGTATTGAAACCGGCACGTGATAAGATAAACTTAAAAAAAAAAAAATCATGCTTAAAAATTATTTTAGAAAATATAATACATCAGTCAATGAATAGAGTTTTAAAACAAATTGCATTTGCAAGTACATTTATTTCCCTATGCGACAAAAATCTAAAATGTACGATGGTCAGAAGATTGAAAAATTGCAGTAGCGAAATTTCAAGACCGAAATTTGGTCGTGAAATATTGTCATTCGCAAAATGACGTCAGCGTTACGCACAGATACGTTTGTTCTTTATAATATAGATCCATCCTAGAAGCAAATCCATCCAGGCGAGAATCATCAATTTCTGTAATATGAATCGCTATTATTTGCATGTCACCTCTCTTTTATAAAGACACTCTAAATTTTTGTAAAACATTGCGTTTTATCAGTGTGATTTTCGATTACATTATTGTCAAAAGTGAAGCATTTTCACCTGTGAAGAATTTGATAGCAGCTGGGCTGCGAAAATGACGCACTTCTACAAAACATAATTCAGGTTTAAGAATTAAAATACACGCTTTTTTATAAAATGACGTCATTTGCATCCGCTAAAGCAATCTGCTTTTACAACCCAGTCTTAAACTTCGTCTATAGAAAAGTGTGCATATGACGTCATTACCACGGAATAACGGACAATATTCTTAACATAGCCCATATTTTATTTTCAATTATTTTTTCAGGTTTTATGAGAAAATGGCAACAAAGATACTGTATCTCCTATTTTCGACTATTTTCCGTTTACTTTCAATGACTTTCAATAGAAATGAGGTACTTTTGTTGCCACGATAAGAAAAATGGTATTAAAAACTGTAAAAAAATTAATATCTCAAAAATTAATTGAGATACAGCTTTCAAACAAATTGCATTTAAAAGAGCATTTTTTTCCTTATACGACGGTGTAAAAATTTAAAATGTGCGATGTTTAGAAGTTTAAAAATTTGCAGTAGAGAAAATTGCAAAACCAAAATTTCATTTCAAATTTCAAAGTGTTGCCATTCGCAAAATGACGTATGCGTTACGCACAGATATGTTTGTCCTTTATAATATAGATAGTCATTTTGAACTTCCATCATGTTAGGTTTGTTGTACAATAAGTTTCAGATTTTTTTATAATGGTCGAGCAACCAGTGCTAGACCGCTTGAAAACCCTGATGCAGTTTCATGTGGGTTGGTCGAATTTCTGACCAATTGCAGTGTTTAGCTTAACACCAGTGCTTCATGGATTGTTGAATATTTTCTTATACCTATAATTTAACGGATATTAGAAGCAGCGATGGAGACTCCTTCCACAAGTCTCATGTCAGAAAGTTTTGGAGTTCCGAACACAATGGCTGGGACTTTTCACCACAAGTAACACACAAATAACACAAAATAAAGTGCATATTTTATTAGATTTAAAGGGAGAATTGTGCTTAAAGCTACGGAAATAGACCAATCTATAGTACAATCTGGAGTACACCAAAGTGATCGAATGATCTAATTATTTAATTTTTGAAATTTTTACATTTCTGTTTCTACGTCATTTACAGATTGATGCTCTGATGCTTTTTCATATGTACAGGGCACGTATATGTAGGAGATCTATTCTATCTGTTGTAGTTTATAGATTTATTGGCTTTCAATTGATAGCAGTACTAGACAGTGTCTGCATAAACTCTAGTCCCGAATTAGAATGTAATTAGAAAGTGCGCCAGATGGTGAAATAGAACTTGACTGGAGAGACTTATCGGAGACGAAAGGTTGCATGAAGACGTAACATTGTATTGTTAAGATGTTTGAACGAGTAGTCTCTATGAGGCTCATCAGTTAAAATATTTAAGATGTGACTCACTGCTACATTTAAATAAATGTCATCTGTATATTATTATTACGTAAATAGAGTTTTTCAATATAATCTTTATTTAATAGTAGACTAGATTATGTGCTAATGAGTTGACGAGTGCTTTTCATAATTTTCATACCATTCGATTAAGTTCTTAACCTGAGAGGGTTTAATTAGATGTTTTTTATTTTTTATTTTTTTATTTTTTAATACATCGTTTAAAGTTTTGAGCATGATGATGCCAGTTACGATTTTGAACAAGTTACAAGAATAAAGATCGGCGAAATCAGACTAATATTGTAAAATTAATTCATTAAACAATTATTAAAAGTTGTCCGTTTCTTTAACTACGACCGTAACTTTTAATTTTTTAAACATTTAAATTTGTAATATCTTGATAACTCCGCTTCTGATAGCTTTAATAGAGTTGTAGGAGATTTCCCTATAAATGAATAGTATAGATTTATTACTTCATAGTTTTCTTTTAAATTTTTGATTAGAAATGTCTTCGTCATCATTAAAATGAATTTTTTTTCTTTAGTAAAAGTATTTTATTTGAATTTATTCGGCATTAGAAGACAAATTTTACTTATACCGTGTAAAAGATGACCTAGTGATCGGCAATCACATACATCTCTTTGTAGCCTATTGTTGGAAATATTGGGAAACTTTCCAGTTAGAGAGTTTAAAACTCTGTTATTTGTATACATTTGAACTCTGTAGAAACTTTCTTAGTGATGTCATGTGTGTTACGTTGGATACGTAATTACACTTCACATTTTTAACACAAACTTTGCAATTCATAAAGATCCAATGTTTATTAAAGTTCCTTTATAGTTCCTTATTCAGTTGATCTGTTTCAGATTACACATCAGATTTCAATGTCAAAAAGTTGTCTGAGTGAATTGTAAATCCCAAAATTTGTTCAGAAAAATCAGTTGATTGAGTGTTGGCAGCTTAGCCAAGGTTCTGCTTTCAAATCCCGGTCGAGACACTTTTTCACTTAGTTTGAAAAATTATTACTCGTATGATTTCTTTACCAATCAGAATGATTGTGTTAAAATAATGAATTGAAATTACGTATCCATTGCTTATTTGAGTTTCTTTATCTGGGATTTATTCTGCTGAGTCGTTTCAAGTAGCAGACCAGTTTTTGGTTAAATTTTGTTAATTCCTTCTAAAAATATAGAACATTTCCTTTCATGTCATGATGCTTTCCTAATGGGAATTCGGGCTATTTTCAAATTTTCCATTCGTTAAAAAAAATGGCTCATTTGATCAATGGATTTAAATGGTAAATTACGTATGCTAAAATTTCCCAATGGGTATATTACATTAGTCCGATTAATTTGAAATTTTGTTAATACATTTATCAGATTTATTTTAAAAAAATTAGATGAATATGAAACATTGATGAAATTTTATACATTGGTTCGAATAATATAAAACATTTTGTTTTACCCATTTACTTATTTGATGTGATACTTATTTCATTTTCTCTTTTATCAGATCCCTAGCAACTGTATTTCATAGCCTATAAAAAATAATTCAAATAATCTCGATTACGAAAGATTAAGCATAAGTCCGGCTCAGGGAAATTAAATATTAATTAATTTTTCGTTTTTTGGTCTGAAACATACGGTTTGTGTCAAATATGAACGATGTTAGTAACATTACGGTTTAAAATTGAATGTGGATATTATTAATAGGCTATCATAAAGAATACTCTATTGTGCCATAATACCACGTTTGCGATTTAGTCAATTGACAGTGGGCACGATGAGGAATGATTAGCCAGTAGGTTTAAAAATCTTCAAACATGCTTATTTTTGGGTGATTTTAGTATGCTATTGCTATCGAGTAGATTAGGATGTATTTAGATACAAACTTACATTTAAATATTAAAAAATGACCGCCAAAACTGTTATTCAGAATCAAAAATTCTCAAAACATTAGATTTCAAAATTGGATAGCTATAATGGATTCAGTTTACATCTGAATAAGTTCCTTTTGTGTATGAGATTTTATTAAACTTATCCAGCAGATGCAGGTGTTTCATGGTTGACGGATAAGTAAATATTTGTATTTGGATATTAAGATGACATAAAATTACTTTCCAAACTGTTGTTTATCCTAATAAAATCACAATGTAAAACGAAATCCAAAATATACTATAACTATTCATGCAAACAATAGGAAAATACTATAATGTAAATTTACTGAGACTACGGTGGATTAAGAGAGGTACATCCCCATGAAGAAATGTACTTTTTTATCTATACAATTACTAGGATAAGTAGTTCATCAGAATTTCAGAATATCATTGCATAATACCATGTTTAATGTAACACTCTTAATTTCGGAAACTTTCCAAAAATTTTATATGCTTATAAATATCGTAATTTAAATTGCATTATAATAATTCAAAATCAAACAAATATCACGGGCTTAAGCCACGCCTCTTAACACTTTGCTAATCGAGAAGAGTAGATATTAAAAACGGAATATGTTGATTACGAAAAAAAAATAATAATAGTGCTTTTATTAATAGGCTTGAGTGCCGGATGAGTGTGTACATTTTTCATTTGCTTACATTTTCCCATGTGATGTGAATTCTAAATATCTTCTTTTCTTTTTTTTCTTTTCTTTTCTTTTCTTTTTTCTTTCTTTTCTTTTTTCTTTTCATTTTTCTTTCTTTTCTTTTCTCTTTTTCCTTTTGTCTCATGTAATGATCCAAATTTTAAAAAAACATTTCTATTACAAAATAACTATTAGAGAGATTTTCTGATTTCAGATTGTGACATTACACTCTACAAAACGAATTATATACACCAGTTTTAGCCATGAAACAACGTCGAGTTCCTTGTTTCTTTATCCCTTACGTTTGGACATCACTAATCTCCGCATCCGTTATCCAACGGGGGGCAAGGGGCGCGCCCCCTTTGGGTGGCCGCAGAAGGCTTTACGGCCTACGCCCCCTCCCATCTATCAACATAGGTGTTGACCGGCGGGAAAGCGTTGTTTAATTACTGCGATAACTGAAGGTGACGGTTACGAAATAATAGTGGGGTAGTGTGGATATTCCGGCCAATCGACACTGTGTGAGTTTATCAGCAGTATTAGAATTTATTTTTCTTTGCGTAAGAGTTATTCATATGCTTGCATAAAATAAGCTTTTCATAGTAAAAGATGTTAATTACCTTTTCGGACGCATAAAATCGTTGTATGCTTGATGCAAACAAATATATAAACAAAAGTTTATTTTTATGGAAAATTCTTTTGCAAATTACTTCTTACGAATATACTAGTTAAAAGGCTACATGTTTTCCAAAATCAAGAAATATTTTCATATAGCTGTTTTCAATAACTGAATGTTTGCTTTTCATATTTAAAACTGTATTTATCGCTTATTATAAATACGTCACAAATCAAATATAACAACTTCATTATTCAAAAAGTCGTTTCAAAGTGTCCTTAAACAAAATTTAAATGTTCAAGTTTAATTAGAATTCAAAGTTCAAATAAGAGAGAAAATGCTCTCTTTTGGGGGCAAGTTTTAAAATTTCTATTTTGTTAATACAGTTTAAAGTTTATAAAAAGCCGTTTCAACTTTCAACTACGTAAATAACTTTCAAATTATGGTTTTGAGTTATGATTTTGTTGTATTTAAAGAGTGAAATGTACTTTTTATCTGTCCCACTGTATTCACATGAGTAACACATATTTGTATTGAAGCGAATATTATCCAAATTTCAAGATAAATATTTCCTAATCTTCCCTTTAATACGCAAAATAATTTTTTTATATTTAATCACATTAACAGTTTTAAATATCTTCGATTTACAGTACTTGCATAACGGACTTCAGTTCTATTTAAAAATTTCAAAGAGGGGAATTTAAAAAAAATGTACCGTTCGTATAAGTCGACTCCTAAATTTGAGAGGAATAACACGTATATCAGTATTTCTTAATGGTTATCTCCACCTTATTTAATCGTAGACTTTGTAATATTTTTTCAGTGATTAAATAACCAAAATTTAGCTTTTCGGAAAATATGGAATTCAGTCAGTCACTTCTCTTAATTTTGGAGTTACAACTTATACGTGAGTATGTACAGTCGTGGAAAAAAAAAAGTAAACAGCTCATACTAACTCCTCAACGAATTATCGCAGAAGAAAGTTACTAGTACCGAACGATTGAAAATAAAGTCTACTTTTAAATGATGTATATAAAATTTGCTTAGCGGGCCATCTACATATTAAAAAAAACCCAAACTTCATTTTTTTCAATAGTAATACCCAATTTTAACAAGCTACTTCAAATTTGCGGTTCAAACTATGCCTAGATACCGAATTTCAAGTCATTTGAATGATAAGTTTTTGAATTATAGACATTCATAATTTAGTGCTTCTAATGTTAAATTACATTTTCATATTTTCATTAATATCTCCTGAAATTATACTCCTAATGTGCTAATTTTTTGTGTAGCAGTAATACTAAACTACCCAAACATAAATACGTTGAATTTGCAATTTTTTAAATTCTATGATATGAATTATGAATTATAAAATTAATATTCGAAACAATTATGAATTACAACCTACATTTTTTTTACGGATTTAGATTTATTAAGTCCTGTTTTATGGAAATCCAAAATTTCACATTATTCCTCCAAGTTGTTTTCCAATTATGCTTAAAAAATGTCAAAATGATGGTTTAAGGCACCGTCTATGATAGAAGTGAGTAGATATTTTGAAATTTCTTATGCTATCCTGTTATCTAGCAGTCTTCAATGACTATTTGAGTGGAACTTAAGATGCCTTAATGAAGAAGCGGGCTCTCTCGATCAACAATCCAGTACCGAACTTCAATTTGGATACAGCCTCTAAATTACGCTCGTTTTAAAACAAGTAATTCCTTGGAACTTGTCGTGCGAATTTGATACAAATTTGTTTTTAGGCTAAGTGAAGGGAGTAGAGTTCATTTATGCTGTCAGAATCGTGTACTGCTATTGAAAAAAACAAAGTTATGGTTCGTTTTAATATGTAGATGGCCCCCTAAGCAAATTTTATTTACATAATTTAAAAGCAGACTTTATTACTAATCGTGTGGTACCAGTAACTTTCTTCTACGATAATTTTTTGCAGAGTTAGCAAGGGGTGTTTACTTTTTTTTTTTTTTTTTTTTTTTTTTTTCCTCCACGTCTGTATGTGCATATTTAAGCTTCTAAGCATCTACTTTATTAGATCAAAAATTGTGTTTAAAAAGCGAAAATCTTTGTAATAAAATACATGATTTGCTTTTCGGATCGTTTGTAATTTTAATGAAAGATGACAGAAACTCATAAAATAAACAATCTAATTAATTTTTATTAATTTAAAATAGACTTTCAGTAACTTTCCAAGTTTAACCCTAGAACTACCGGAAATTTTACTCAAGTTTTATAAAAACATTCTACACCAGAATTTTTACTTAAAACTATTTAATTTGTTTATTTAACTTATTATTGTCTGATTTATACATTTAGTTTGTTTTGAAGAAATTTCTGGTTTGAATAAATATTTTGAATGTACATGTCGGGTCCAATGGACCCGTCTGGTAGACGGAAGGTTAAGGATGTGATTGTGCCATTTGTTGTGTTTTGTTGTCGTAAATAAATAAATAAAAATCTTTGAAACAAATTGATAAAGTTATAGGGCATATTTCTTAATATCATATAACATTGTTCTTTTGTTATAATATTATTTTTAAATCTTAGAAATAGCTAAAAAATATGCATGCTTGTCTAAGGGAACTTATCTACACTGTTTCCAAAAATTAAAGGAAAGTACAAAGTGCTAATTTTCGAATATAAAATATTAATTGTGAGTATTACTCAAAAGAATGTGATATAAATGGCAGTTGTAGCATATTAGTACTACCATAACAGTAAAGTGACGTCACCTTGGCGTCACAAATGATACAAGTATCACAGTCTTTACGTTGAATCAATATTTGGTATGATTCATTCGTCTCATTATTGTTTTTAAGTGACCGTCATTTAGTGACACCACTGGGAAGTCGCAATGACTATTGTTTTCGACGTGTCACCAGGTAACGTTATAATGAAGTGATAATGTGACTCTCAAGTGACCGCTGTCTTCGTTAATCATTATGATAGTTGCATTGAAATGGGTCACGAAATAACGTCACTATGAATTTATATGGTGACTTTCATATGACCAACATTTGGACACTCTACTGTGAAGTTACCATGGCTATTGCTTTGTGATAAGTTAGAAGATGATTTAATTTTTATGTCACTTGGTACCCATCACAGAAAAAAATATTTGATGGCTTTACAACATAGTATCCGAATGAGAAGCACACGAAAGTCAGAAGATGATGTTGCCATATCATCACATGGTGATTCATTGAATCGTCACTTAGCAAAAATCACGGTGGCTTCTCTGTAGAGTCACCAAATGGGGGTAACTTAGAACTAATAATGAGGCGACTGAAAAAAAATTGTTATTTGGTTCGCTGTAAGACTTGTGACCATTTGTGACAGCAATGTGATTTCAAATCGACTGGCAGTGCTATTAGGGAAGTATCTATGCTTCATCTGCCGTTTACATCACTTTATTTTAGTGTGCACATATGTAATTGCTCTATAGAGATTTTTTGAATGAAGCAGCAGACTGTAAATTTTACTTTAATATTATTTAATTAAATATTTCACAAATACACAAACAAAATATCAGCTTAGGGACCACAATACGCACTCGTCGAGTTCTACAAGCACAGTTGGTAAAAAAGAGAAAATCAACAACAATATCCCGGCGCAGAGGGAAAAACAGAGTACGTGTTTTATTTATCCCTACGCAGAGGGAAAAGGGCTGGAATATTCAGCTTTCACTTTAGCACAACTGAAATATATGCAATTAAGACTTATACAAGCAATTTAAAAATTAAACAGATCCATGATCAAAAATTAGCATTTTATGTTTGTCCTTTAATTTTTGGACAATAGTGTCTTTCTTTTCCTTCTTAAATGACAATAAAGGAAAAAAAAAGTAATCGTTTCCTTGACTTAACATGGCGGGTGATAGAAACTGTTCGTGAATGGAGTATTCGTATAATCAAAATATTAAATGTAGTAGAAAAATCAAATTAAAATGGTTAATTTTATATAAAGGTTTTGAAATTTTAGAAACAATAACATAGTTTTAACATAATTAACCATGAAACTGTTGTAGAGGATCACAACAAAATTGTGGAATATGTTGTTTATGGTGAATATGAAGTAAATGAAATTTTACGTATAATACAACAAAAATGTCAAAAAATACATGTATATTCCAAATATTTAAAAGGAGAGAATTTAAACCATGACTTTTTTACTTTCGAAATTCCTACCGCATTTTATGGAAGAAACGCCGCACCCATCGTAAGCGCCGCAACCTTGGGAACACTACTTTTGTCCACAAGGTCACATTGACCTAACTTTAATCAAAGTTTTCTGGGCTGTGTACGGTGCCTCATTTTTAATAAGTAAAGATGTCTAAAGGTTTATTTAAAATATTTAAATCAGGTTTTTAATATTTGTATGCAATTTTAGGTAGATTTCGTATGAAATACTACATATTGGCGTCGTTCCTATGCTGGAATTTCTGAAAAATTTTTGCAGATCTACACCGATCATGACCCCTAGAGCCCAAAACCACCCTCAGTAAAAAACTTCATATATCTATCTATCTATCTATCTATCTATGTATGTATCTATCTATGTATATATATCACTTTCTTCTGGACACGATAACGTCCACAATTCTGCACCAATCTCTTCCAAACTGATACATAAAATCAAGGGGCATAAAATCTCGGCCAAGTTCGTTAATGGGCAAAATCGGACCAAGGGGATGGAAATAGGGAGGGTTTTTGTGAAAACCGAAAACCCCCCATAACTCCTTAATTTTTGTACATATCAAATCAGTTTAAAGTTTTTATTACTCCTAAAAATAGGGCCAAAAATTTATGTATCACAGATTTTTGATAAAGTTAAAAATGGGCTCAAGGGACGCAAAAAATAGGGTTTTTGGGAGAAAAAAATTCATAACTTCGTCAATTCTCAAGATATCAAATCCAATTAATTTTATCACGAATCTCCTTAAAATTATCTACAACTTTTATATTCACAAGTTTTTGATAGGACTAATTCGTACCGCTAAAAAAAAAAAATTAAATAAAAATAAAAACGAAAACAAAAAGGGCGTTTGAAGAAGAAAAAAATCCATAACTCCGTCAATTCAAAAGATATAAAATCTCCATGAATTTATCATATATCTTCTTAATATTGTCTACAACATCTATATAGACAAGTTTAGGATAGGACCAATTCTTAAAGCAAAAACAAATTAAAAATACATAGCGGTTGAAGAAAAAAATCATCTTAGTAAGGGTGTATTTAAATCCAAACTGCTTATTTTCTGAATCATTTTACAATTCATTTTTGCTCTCAAAGGCTTCCAATTGGTACCTTTTCTTACTCAGAAACTATATAATGTACCGTAATGGTCAATTTTTTGATAGAGGCAGAATATATTTTAAAACATGCTGTCAAAGTAGGCCTTTTGAACCGAATTTCCCGAAGCGGATTGTGTTGGAAAAATCATCGTATTAAGGGAGTATTCAAATCCAAACTGCTTATTTTCTGCTTATTTTCTCATTTTTAAATTCATGTTTGCCCTCAAACGCATCCAATTGGTAGATTCGCTTATTCAGAAACTATATAATGTACCGTAATGATCGATTTTTTGATAGAGGCAGAATATATTTCAAAAAATGATGTCAAAGGGGGCATTTTGAACGGAATTTCCCGAAGCGATTGTGTGAGAAACGAAAAATATTGTCTTACTGAGAAAATAATTGTTTATATATCAAGTTTTAAATAATTGAATGAAAATTAAAAACACAGGTCGCTTATAAATCTCTTCAAAAATCACGTCAATAAGTTTCATATTTTTCCTATTAAAAATGAATCTGGAGTTATGCCAGAAAATTTCGAGTTGTTGAGCATGTAAAAGTATTTTTTTTAATACCGCCCTAACATGATTCGGATAAAACCAGTTATTATATAAAAATGAAATAAAAACTCGTCAAAAGCGGCCAGATAAAATTGTTAAAGTGGGTTTATCTCTAATCATGATTTGGTTTTTGTTTGGGAAATTAGTATACATAATTTCGAAATCTACCTCCGCCTGTAGGCCGGGCCGGCAGGGATTTTTTAAATTAAGGAGTCGTCAGTTGGTATTTAAACTATCCACAGCGCGTTACATGAACCCCTCTCCTTGGGTGCTCCTCGTTTTCTTAATTGGCCGGCACTACTTCTCACGCTTTTTATGAGTGGGTCGTATCCACTTTAGGTCTCTAGTTTCTATTCGAAAGCCTGAAAATCTGAGTCACCAATATCAGACTGGAAGAATTGTAAATTTTCTTCATCTACGCTGTATGCTTCGGTATCATCATCGGAAATGTCACAGTTTTCATTATTGGCAAGTGATGTAATGATTCCAACCTGTGAAAAACTGGATTTTATTGAAGAAACAAACACGCATTTCGAAGCCTGAGATATACATTATGCCAGCTCTTCCAAAAAAGCTATTTTTCGACACATTTCTTAATTAATTTTGTTTGGAAATGCAGGTAATTCACAGATTTTCTTATTCAGAAGCTACGTAGTCACAAAGCTTTCCCCAATTTTTTGGTAAAGACAAAAGTTCTTTCAGAAAATACTGTCAAAGTGGACATTTTGAACTGAATTCCTGCTCCGGTAGCCCGAGAAATGCGAAAATCTTATCGTCACGTGACGAGAATCGCTTATAATTCGATAAGTAATTTAGTTATCAAAAAAGGAAAAATGTGTTTCGATTTCAAATTGCTTCAATTAGCCAGACCTTCCAAATTTGTACCGTTACGTTTAAAAATGAATCAGAAAATGTGTCAGAAAGTTACATGTTGTTGAGCAGGGGACTTGAGAACAGTCTTAAGAATTTTTTATTTTATCATAATTTTATGCGTGCGAAAAAAATAATCGTAAACGCCGTACTTGAAAAAAAAAAAAAAAAAAAAATAACTTTCAAACGCGTAAACGCCGCTGCGTTTCTTGCATAAAATACGTTACATCAGCAAGCGAGTTAGTAACAGAGCATCGACATAATACTTAATTAAATAAACAATAGGATCATTCTATAGAATTTCGAGGAAAAAAAAATTATTTTTCTGTTGCTGCACAATTTTTTTATTTTTTCCATACATTGTTTGCTGAAATGGAAACGTATATAGAAAACAAGCTAAAATCGTATTGTTAAAAAATTCTATCTTAAATTTTTTTGTTCATTAGAAGAAATCGAAGAGAGCGTTTTTAGAAAATGCAAAGGCTTTTGAAACATATAATTTCAGTATTTTTGTATCATGAAAAGTTTTTGTCACAAATATGTTTTTAATATAACTCGATAAATGCAACAAACACATATATCGCTGCCATTATTTTCAAAAGAGAACTTACCTCGGTGTGAAAAAAAAAATGGTATACAGTCTGCAGTTTTATTTTCGCAAATGCTCAAAAAGACCACCAAAAAAGGCCAAAAAGGCTTTTCCACCAAATTTGATAGCATTTATATATTTTTTAAATGATTTTAGTACCCATTAAAAACAAGTGGAATACTTTTGGAAACTACAATCTCTCTATGAATAACAGAATACACAAGAAACATTTCTGGATTCTCATCTTTATCAATTTCAAATAGCCATTTTCTTTTCTGGTATAACATACTTCTCTGTTAACGATCTTACCTTATCACATTATCACAAGCTCGCCAGCTATAATCTGACTGAAAATTTTAAAATGCATATGTCGTAGTCGTAACGTATATTTACATATTGTTTACGAAACTGCACTACAGCCATAAAAATAATAATATTAACCCATTTACTTCTGTGATTTCCATTCGAAAATTTTTGAATTTTATAAGGTTGTAACTATCTAACTTAGGTAGGTATATCAAATTGTTTCAAAGATACATATGTTCAAAATATTCAGTTTTAGATGTATTAGGGGTCTTATACCTTTTAAACGCGTCGAAAATTAACGAAAAACTTCAAAGTTTGAATTAGTCTATCTTCAAACCCTTTTTATCTATAAACGTGAAATTTTGGATATTGATTAAACAGATTGTGCTTTGTAATATGCCACCATTAGAAATTTATTAACCCTTTACAGAATTTGTGTATTGTTGAAATCAAAATAGCTTTTTTTTTACACCATAAGTCATTGCGCGCATGATATCTTGAGAAAGTATGTATGGATTCGCATGAAATTCGGTAAAGATACTAATCATATTAGTGTGTTTAAAATGATCTACTCTTAGGCTAAAATTATTTCATTAACTACATAAAAAATATTTTCGTAAAAAAAAATAAAAATTTTGTATTTTTAATGAATAAAAATAGTCATAACTAAAAATCTTACCTTGTAGATACTTAAAAGTAGATCATTTTAAACACACATATTTGTTTAGTATATTTACCAAATTTCATGACAATCCATACATATTTTCTCAAGATATCATGCGCGCAATGACTTATGGAGTAAAAAAAAGAGCTATTTTGATTTCAACAATACACAAATTCTGTAAAGGGTTAATAAATTTCTGTTGGTAATATATCACAAAGCACAATCTGTTTAATCAATATCCAAAATTTCATGTTTATACATAAAAAGGTTTTGAAGATAGACTAATTCAAACTTTGAAGTTTTTCGTTAATTTTCGGCGCGTTTAAAAGGTACAAGACCCCTTAAGAAGTTTCACATATAAACTTTTTCATGTGACATATTATAGCGCAAATATAATTACAAAGTTCATTCAATCAATAACATAAAATTACATCAAATTCTAAAATACAAAACTACCCGTAAGAATTATAAAATGTTTTACAAATAAAAGATACGTATAAGTTTTAAAAAATAGTTTTATAGCTATAAATCGAAAAAACAACATTAATAGCGCCATAACTTTAAATTTAAAAGCATACTAGTTTCTATATTTAAAGTTTAAAATATTATTACTAATTATTATTTTTAAATGCATAACTTTTATCGTAAGCCAACAACACCACTTCATACAATATATACAGGGAAATACAGCCAGGGATTAATTTAATAGTTAATGTGGGATTTCCCCTGTAAATATCTAGATTTCTACAAAATGGACGATGAGCTAGCCCTGGGATCTTGATAGAAAATAATGGAGAAGCGCCCGGGGGGAGATTTTCGGGCGAGGAAATTGACCATTTAGTGAAAACTTCAACAGAAGTGGAAGATTACTTTTGTACAATTCTTTTCTTTTTGTCCCTCACTCTCTTTTTTTTGGCAACAGTAAACAAATTGTCAATTACAAAGAGTAGAGTATGATTCTTTCTTTAAATATGATAAATATTGTCTATTTATTGACTACTTCACTAATTCAATGCATAAAGAATAACCATGAAACTATATAATATTTACACCACATTGTTTTCATTAAAACAATGAAATTGTAGGCTTTTTTATAAGAATAACTTTATTTTTATAAAATTCTTTTCTTTTTGTAACTCACCCCATTTTTTTGGCAACAGTAAAAAAATTGTCAATTATAAAGAGTAGATTATAATTATTTCTTTAAATATGGGAAATATTTTCTATTTATTGATTATCTCACTAATTCAATGCATAAACAATAACTATGAAACTTATAAGATTTACATCACATTGTTTTCATTAAAACAATGAAATTGTAGGCTTGTTTAATAAGAATAATTTTACTTTTATAAAATTCTTTTCTTTTTGTCCCTCACCCCATTTTTTGGCAACAGTAAACAAATTGTCAATTATAAAGAGTAGATTATAATTATTTCTTTAAATATGGGAAATATTTTCTATTTATTGATTATTTCACTAACTCAATGCATAAACAATAACTATGAAACATAAGATTTACACCACATTGCTTTTATTAAAACAATGACATTTTATGCTTATATAATAAGAAACTTTTACTTTATGAAAGGTTTTGAATTCGTAATGCCTATAACAAATACTATAGTAATGTGAAATAAGTTTGAAGAAAAGATTTATTCTTAAAATTCTTACATAATTATCTATAAATATTTCATATCAGCTGAAATATGTTCGTTTACTTTATTAGCGTTGTTTTGAACATAAGACTGATTCACGAATGTATAATTATTTTTAAGGCGTGGATGTTAATTAGTGTTCCAATCACTTAGGGAAATGCATCTGGGACTATCTAACATATATAAATACACAGAACATGTAAACTACATTATCTTTAAAATATCATTAATTATGTCTATCAATTACACACATAACAAGTGACACTTCTTCATGTATGCACTTTTACAGACGATGCAAATAATTAATAAGCGTTAAAACTATGTTCCATATTCAAAAATTAGCTTTCATTATTTTGACATCGTTTTCCGAAAATCCCTAAGTGATAAAAATCTTTCAGCAGCTTCCTACAAAAAGGATGTTTCAGCCTGCTCACATTATATTATTTAAAATTTGGAAAATTGCAATTTGCTAACTCATTTTATTTTCACAGAATTCCTTTTAAACATTAATTATTAAAATTGAAGTGAGTTAATACTGATATGGGCAATTAGATAATACATTTTTATTATCACATTTCATATGTTGATTTTTGCATGCAAATACTTAAATAATAAACAATTAAATTTAAAAAATCAAAAAACCCGACTGCGTAAAAAGCGAACTAATTAATTATTTCTCATCAATGGGAAACTATTTTTTTCAGTTCCTACTATTAGCTCACACTCTCGCTATATATATCTTGTTCAAATTTTCAATCATTAATAAAATATTTATTATTCATCCAATCAAGCTCAAATAAATTTTTTAAAACTTGTAGTGGATGACACTTGATGTTAATCAAGTTTTTTCAAATATTAATTCATTAATTAAATTAAATTAAGCTTCAATAATCAAGAGAGCACTCTTCTTGATCAAGGCATTTTAAGCGCCACTCAAGAGAAAAGAAGAATGATAGAAAAAAAATTCTCTTATTGACCGAAGTAGGAATTGACTTAATTTTTTTTTATTATTATATTACTTGTTTATATTACTTACCCATTTTTTTATTTACTTGTATTGACGACTTTTAAGTTGTGTTTAATTTTTAGTTCCTATCTATAAACACTGTTTTGATGAGGTCTATAGATGTCTAGGATGGTTAGAGTTGCAGTAAAGCGAGAGATCCTACCTACACAACTTCCAGGTTGTATAATATTTTAACGGAGCTTCTGACTGTAAAATAGTCAATGAAACATCGTCTTCATTTTGAAAGACCTATCCAATGATATGCCACTCAATAGGGTGCGTAAATTGTTTTTCATCTCAAACGCCATTTTGTATTTTACGGCCGCCATTTTGAATTTATAAAAACAAAACCTAGCCTATAACCTTCGAGTCGTTAAGACGAATTACTAGAGACCTCATTCATTAAAATCCATCCAGCCGTTGGGATGTTTCGAGGGTATAAAGAAATCCACTTACACAGATACGCGTGAAACACATAACCCTTCTTTTCAGCTGGGTAAAAATACTTTTTTCATTTAAGTACTTAAAATTGAGTTGGATTTTCCTACTGATATATTGAAACAAAGGGCAACACAGAATTTTTAAAGTACAATTTCTAAGATAAGGCAATACTTGTCGACGTTTTCGTATTGACGATGCATTTTCAATTTGTGAAAATTTCTGAGGCACTCACTAAAATATTATTATTTATGCATGTTTTGATCTTTACAGAAGAAATGACAGAAAAAAATACACTTACAAAAAATATTTATTTATTTAAGAGGAAACTTTAGCGATTCTCGACTAAAACATTATTTTTCATAACATTATTTTAAAAATCATAATAAATTTGAAATATGAACTTATAAATAAAAATTTCATATTTCACTTAATTTATTTTCTACTTGAGTAAAATGCATTGATAAAAAAAAAAAAACGTTTAAAATTTAAGCAGATTATTAAAAAAAAAAAATAATTATAGATCCCATATTATTATATTAGTGCGTATGTTATATAAAATCATGTACGTACAATGTAATAAAAAAAAGGACAAATATATAATAATCTACGAAAATAAAAATACCACGAATTAAAATATACAATAACCTCTTCCGACATACCCATGATTCCAAAAAGCGTCATTTATCATAAGAAGCTTCAGAAATCAATGTATTTTCAATATTTAAAAAAATAATTTATAAAAAAACGAAATTTCTTTTGCTGCCACAGATTTTCGGAATTTTTTCCGAGTAGCATTTATAGTGTATTAATATTTTTTTTTTCAAACAGGAATGCCGGTTTGTAGAATGCTATCAATTCTGAATTAAACATTTTTAGCTGCGTAATTAAATTTACACATGCATGAGTAACAAAGTAATATTACTTTTAATGTTTATGCTGTTAATTAATCATATTTGTCTGTAAAACATGTTGGTTGAACATGAAAGTATTTACTTGAGAATTGATAGAATCCGAAAAACCTACATTCTGGGATGAAAAAAACTATTTAATATACTATAAAAACGGATTGGAAACGTTTCCGAAAATCAATATATAAATATAATAAATTTGAAATCACAAATATATGAATAAATTGGTAAAGTTCTAAAGATGAATTAGAAATGAACATAGCAAACCTGTATGTAAAATAAGAAATTATGAATTACCCACAGAATCTTCAGAGGAGCTTGTGGGTTCATTCATAGAAGATGCGTTAGTTCATCCAATTTTGTCGGCATTAAGCCTAAAATTACAAAATTTAGCTCCTTATAACGCAAACATAACAGAAAATAGATAATAAAAATCCAAGATGTTTAAAAAAGATACACCTCACACAGGATGTTAAAAATTAATAGAGTAAAATACCTAAATTACATACTAGGAAGCAAAACTGCAGCATGTCTGGATGGAAAAACAGAGTTACGACTATTTTAACATGTGGGCCTACAGATGAGTATCTGACTGAAACACATAACTTTGCTGCCATCTGGTGTGAGAAATTAAAAAATATAAATTGGAACTGGATTATTAACAATGTTTTGTGCTGCCATCTTTACCCAAAAAAAGAATGAAATTGATTGACGAAACAAAGAAATGACTTAGATTAACATTTAGTTAAAGTAGAATGAAAAAAATAGGAATAAACTTGATAAGTACTGAGTAAATACAAAATAAAAAAAAGAATAGGAATAAATTAATAAAAAAAAGAAAATAAAGAATTGTACAAAAATATATAAATAGAAGGGCAATTGATTAAATTAACTAATTTAAAGACAAAATATTATAATGTAAAATATGAGAATATAAATAACATTTAAAAAACAGTGAAGAAAATTTTGAGATAGTAAAATATAGCCTTGTATTATGTAACTAAAGGTGAAAATTAAAAAAAAACAATGAGGAATATTGAGATAGTAAAGTATGTTCTTGTATTATGAAGCAATATGTGAAAATTTATGGGAAATTTATGATGTTAAATGCATAATACCCCGTTTTTTTTAATAAAATATATCCATACAATATATAAGCATATATACATACACATATACAGGCTCACACATATATAAACATATAAGGTTTTAAAACTTTTTTTTTAGCATTCCCGACCTCAACCCTCCGTAATGGTATTTTTATTTTTATATGTTTTTTTTGTTATTAAATAGTGTATAATGTATGGGAAAACATACACACACACATACTTTTATTATTATTATTATATATAAATATACATATATATATATATATATATATATATATATATATATATATATATATATATATATATATATAATTTTTTTTGTTTGTGTTTTTTTATAATTTTTTCAGCAATCCACATCCTACCCTCCATAATAGTGTTTTCAATTTTTTAGTTTTTTTATATACATATTATATACCTATACTGGTAATAAGTAGAAAAAAATGAATATTAAGATTATATATATATATATATATAACCATTAAATAAACATTACCGACCACCAACCAAAACTGAAAATTATCAATAAAATGGCATTATATATATATATATATATATATATATATATATATATATATCCATAGGTTTTAATTTCTATGTTAACTTAACTGTTTAATTCACCCTAATCTTGTCGTGCTTTTGGATACCATGTGCAGAAGGATATTTTGAAAGCAACTGGGATTTTATTCGGCATGTTGTGTAGTATTTCTATTTTTTATGCTATAAATTAAATATTTAAAAGGTTGTATTGTTTATTCCATTTCATGCCATCTGATATTATTCTGTTTTCATCTTGAAAATATTCTCTTGGTCATATTGGCTGTTTGAGTACAGGAGAAATTTTTTTTTTCAGCTTTTAGCTTTTTTTCTCACAGAAAACACCGATTTGCTTATATCATTGAATTCTGTACTCTTGAAAACGTAATTCAATATATAAGTTTTTCAATTATTTTTTTTTTGTATCCATATTCTTCTTTTTTTCTTCCATATTAATTCTTGCAATTAAGTATAAGGCACTTTATTTTATACATGCAGTTGTATATTATAGGATTGTGGTATCCATTTTTGCTTTCATTTCATTCACAATATTGCGGTTTTTTATGATGGTTGGTAATGTTTAATTAATGGTTATATATTAGTATCAAATTATTATGCTGCATTTGTGCATGTAATTATGAATGTAAGCTTTTTATGATGTTTTTTATTATGATATCTTTTCATTTTGAATGCAACAATTGATTTTGAATTATTTTTTCCTTAATATTGGCATCTTATATATATTTATATATATACCTAGGTAGCTAAATGTTTTAGCAATCTTTTAAATATTATACGCTTAGATCTTTGCTGCAGTAGCGCATAATCTTTGTGTATTGTCTATATGATTTCTCCTTTGTAGTTATCTGATACCTCTCTTAGGAAATTCCATTAAATTTTTTATTCTTATCATCGCAAAGATTCATTTTATGATTTTTACCTTTCTAGTTATGTATTTTATATGTATTTTCTTGTTGTTATTGTATGATGTTGTCCTATATATTTTCAATTTTTTAGATTAATTTTTTTTGCTATTCCTTTTCATAATTTTATTCTGTATGAGCTATTCTTCATATATATATATATATACATCAATATGGTAGCAATGAATATTTCTAATAATAGTTTTAATGTTAATATGCTTTATTAATTTTTATTTATATTACTTTGATCTGAGAAGTCAATTGGAATAGCCTTTTTTGGTCGTCTTTGCATGGTTATTGTCGTTCTAGGTTTTGGATTTTAGATGCGGCTATTTTATTTGTTTTAAAAAGTCCAATGATTTTTTGCTTTTGTAGTTTATGCACTTAGGGTTATCATTATTTGGGTTTGGAAATATTAAAGGTGGTTTTTGAGTACTGCTTCTCTGATTTGTACATATTGTATATAAATTTATATTTCATACTCAAGATATTTAATATTAAATTTAATCAAGACTAATTTAATTTAATTTATTATTGATTTTTATATTACTATATTTTCTTATTTTTTGCAATTATTGCATTTTCCAAAAAAAAAATTTACATGGCAGTTCTTAGTAAACATCTCGATCCTGACAAGATACACTTAGCATCTGTGCAGTGTAGTGCCCGGTACAAAAACAATAATAGGGTTGTTCCTGGATCGTCATCCAGTGACCATTTATACTCTCCCCCTCGTCCTTTACTTTTTCGTAAGTGTTTAGATGCTCTGTGCAAGACATGTCCTGTCCATACGCTTCTCAGACACAAATTGTCTCAGATCCTAATTATTCAAATTTTTGTAAAGCATTTAATGTTATTTATTGTATAAAGTGTAACTTATGTAACATGAAATATATAGGAGAAACATCAGGTCCAATTCATAAACGTATCATTCAACATCGTTCAGACTCTAATAAAAACAAAGCAAAAAATATACAGTCTACAGCTGAAACTCAACATTTTCATAAACATCAATTTAAAAATACGACATTTGAAATCCTTCAAATTCTAAAAAATAAATCAGAACGGCTTTATATGAGTCATCATACATGAAATATTACAACACAATTTATCCTTATGGACTTAATAGTGAAATATTTAATAGACCTGTCAAAGTCTTCACATCTATAAATAACACTATTGATTATTCTTCAATTTATCCTACTCTTAATCATAATTTAAATTGTAAAACAACACGAAACAGACGTGGAATGGGTTCATCATCAGTTGTAGTTTCCAAAAAATATATCACTAAACAATTTAATGATCTTCAAAGTAAATATTTAAAGCATTATAACTGGTTATTAATTCGAAAATACATATTTGCTATTAAAAAGAAACAGATTGTACAATATTTAAATGTATTTCTAAGTAAATCTTTCTCTAAACATTTCTCTGATATTTATTTTGATCTCATTATGACTAGGGTTAATCTTTTAAATATTAATAAAAAAAAAAAAAAAAAAAAAAAAAACATAAAATTCAAAACACGAATACTCAAATGATAATAACTTTTTCAAATCATATATTTAATAAAATTAATATAATTCTATATTTATATTATAAATATTTATATTATTAATATAATTCTATATTTATATTAATATAATTCCATAATTAATGATAAAAACTGTTATTTTCCTATTAATAATCTTCATGTATCAAAAACCTTTAAATATCCGAATACAATTGGTAGAAAGATTTTTAACAACAATACATTTTCAAAAAATACGTCTGCTGCAAGTAATTTTCCATGTAAATGCAATGACCCCAATCTAAAAAAATATATAAACAATGATCATGGACATATAATCACTGGAAATCTTAATATTGTTAATGATTTTAAATTGAAAAAGCTAATGGGTTATGGTACTAAATATAGGCTTCCATCTAAATTTTCTGTTAAATCTATTATCAAATAGTTTACATATGATATAGATATTTTTATATATAAAATTTCAATCTATTACAATAAACCTATTGAATATTTTAATCAATGGAAAATATTAGTAATTGAAAAATTAACTATGGCTTTAAAAAATAATATTTCTGATTTGGTTTCTATTAACACAAAGCATTTTTTCCAACAAATTACTAAATTACAAAAAAAAAAAAAAAAAAAAAAAAAAAAAAAAAAAAAAAAACTACGTTATTACATATGTAGACAAATCTCCTAATATTTATGCAATCATATGTAAATCTTATTATCACCAACTTCTTACAAACTGCATTTCTTCTAATAAATCTTTTCAAAAAACTAATGGAAATGTAATTGTAAATAATCGTAAAATTCAAAGTTATTATAAACTATTAAATATCCTATCTACTAACTTTAATTATCCTTATTTAGTTCTTATTCCCAAATTTCATAAAACTCCAATTAAATTTAGGACTGTAACTATTGGTTGTAATACGTATAATAACAAAGCCACTAAACTTCTATTAAAAATTCTTAATCAATTATATACTTACTAGAAACAATGATAATACACATTGTATAAAAAATAGCTTTCAGCTGGTCAATATTTTAAAAAATCTTCATTGTGTTTATAATATAACGACACATGACTTCAAAGATCTTTTTAATAATACAGACTTATTAGATTTACATAATATTATAAATGCATTATTTAAAAAGTAATATAAAAAACTGGAATTACCATCTAATATAGATATCGCTTATTTTAAATCTTTAACAAACTTCATTTTCTATAATAATTATATCTTGCAAGATAACACATTATATTTACAGCACGTCGGTATACCACAAGGTGGTTGTACATCCAGTTTATTATCAGACTTATGAGCGTTCTTTTACTAATAATAATCTATTTTTATATCGTTATATTGATGACATAATTTTAATTGCCACTGATCAATCTAAAATTTCTCAATTTCCAGTTGATTATCCCACTAATTTGGAATTAACGAAAAACCTCTTATCTAACAATACAATTAACTTCTTAGATCTTAAAATTACAATAAAAGACAACAAAACAATAACAGATTTATATGATAAACGTAAAGAATTTAAATTCAAAGTTAATACATTTACAAATTTTAAATCTTGTCTTCGTCATTCTTTATATCGAATACTTAATCATTTATATAGAATAAAATGTTTATGTTCTTCTCATCCAATTAACAATAATATTAAAAAACTAATTTATGATGCATTAAATCATGGTTTTCCAAAAAAATTCATATATTCATTAATATACAATTAGTACTTGCATGATCTTTAAAAAACAAATTAACACATGGGTAAACAAAATTACAAAAAAAAAAAAAAATATATATAAAATAAAAAAAATATTTATATAAAAAATTAAAAATTATAAAATAATAATAAACAATTACTATAGGATGGTTCGGTGGGTAGATGTTAGAGTACGGAGGATGGTGAATTTGTCTGGATAATACGCAATGGTTAATTAAAAAAAATGATGGGGCTTTTGTATTATAACTACATTTCTAATACCTATTTTATATGGATGATGATTTGATGTTTTATATGCAATGGGTGAAATTTCTTTTTTCAATTCATATTAAATTTTTGCTTATTTAATATTTAATAAAATTCAAAATTAACTTGTTTTTAAATTTTAGTCTACTCAGCACAATATCATATTAAATAATAATAGTATACCATCTTTATAGTGATTAATATGCATATAAGTTTATTTGATATAAATAATATTATACTGTATGTATTAAAATTGGGTAATTAGTTTTTATTATTATTCCTCTATACTTTTTAATATTGTTTTATTTTCAACTTTGTATTCCATGATTAATTATCGGTTTATTGTGTTTGATTGTCACAATCATATTTTTTAGCTTTTTTATGGCTAATATGAAGATAATCCACACACTATATTTGTGATCTTTCGGCAATTGGGAATTTTAGAATCTGACAATCTTCTATAAATATCAATTTTTTTTAATTTTTTTTCCTGTTCATTTTATTAATTTATTATTTTTTATATTTAATAGTAATTATTAAAGTTTATTAAAGTTTTTTATATTTTTATTATATATAATTTATTTTATGTTATAGCATATAGCTATATTATATATTATCAATGTTATAAAATTATTTAAATTCTCAGTGCAGTTAAAATGGGTAAGGTAATAGGATATATTGAAAGCATTTTATTAAAATTTAATTAATTAATTAATTTTTTAAATAATGATATATAGTATGGTATTATTTATATATTAGGATTTGTGTGGTAATGCAGTTGATATATTTTAAATTCATTGTCTTTTATTAGGTTCATCTTGTGACATTTGAATAATAATAATAGTTTTAAAATAACATAATAGATGGCAGCACCAAAATTTTGTCTTTTAATGCTTATATTTGAGTAATTACTTTAATTTTTTACACCAGGTGGTATTGAAAGCTGAATATTGGCAATATTGTAAAATAGACATTAAACAATTTAAAAGTGTTTTTAGGTATTTTAATAATGTAATTATTTTTAATTATATTATATTAATTGAATTTATCACGGTATTTCAAAATGAATTAACTATATCCATAGGTTTTAATTTCTTTGTTAACTTAACTGGTTAATTCACCTTAATCTTGTCGTGCTTTTGGATACCATGTGCAGAAGGATATTTTGAAAACAACTGGGATTTTATTCGGTATGCTGTGTAATATTTCTATTTTTTATGCTATAAATTAAATATTTAAAAGGTTGTATTGTTTATCCCATTTCATGCCATTTTATATTATTCTGTTTTCATCTTGAAAATATTCTCTTGGTCATATTGGCTGTTTGAGTAGAGGAGAAAAAAAAATTCAGCTTTTAGCTTTTTTTCTCACAGAAAACAACCGATTTGCTTATATCATTGAATTCTGTACTCTTGAAAACGTAATTCAATACATAAGGTTTTCAATTATTTTTTTTTTTGGTATCCATATTCTTCTTTTTTTCTTACATATTAATTCTTGTAATTAAGTATAAGGCACTTTATTTATTACATACAGTTGTATATTATAGGATTGTGGTATCCATTTGTACTGTCATTTCATTCACAATAATGCGGTTTTTGATGATGGTCGGTAATGTTTAATTAATGGTTATATATATATACACACACATATATATATATATATATACATATATATATATATATATACATATATATATATATATACATACACACACACACACACACACACACACACACACACACACATATATATATATATATATATATATATATATATATGACCATTAAAAATCAATACAAATTACCATCAAACATAAAAAATAAATAAAATGAGCAGGAAAAAGAAAAATGGATATTTGTAGAACTTAGAATCTTCAGATCCCAAATGCCTAAAGTTCCACAAATAAAGTGTGTGGTTTCATCTTCATATTAGCCATAAAAAATAGAAGAATGTGAATTTGGGACTACCACACACAGAAAACCGGGAAATAAACCATTGAACACCAATTAAGTTAAAAATGAAACAATCTTAAAAAGGTTAGAGGAAAAAAAAATACCAAATTATAATCCATACTGTCATAGCATTAGGTATAACAAATACACTCAGTATGCATTTTATTCTCATTTAAGATAGTATACTATTAGAAATTAATATGATATATATATATTTATAGATTAATTAATTTATTATTATTATTATTATTATTATTATTATTATTATTATTATTATTATTATTTATTTTTTATTTATTTATTTATTTATTTATTTATTTTTTTTTTACGGTGTTACAACTGGTGCTGAAAACAAAACAAAATTTTCATAAATGAGTTTCAATGGGAAATTACCTTTCTAAATTCTCCCCTATAGGTTTACGAGGAATTTCGAGATCACTCAATAGGAATTTTGTTTTCATGATTTAATTATAAAGTTTTGCATTTTTTTTTTCCATACTTTCTTTGAGAATAAACAGTAGACAAAGAAGCTTTGGCCCTGGTTTCTAGAAAAGTGCTTCTTACTTTTTTTTTTTTTTTTTTTTTCTGTATTCAGTTTCGCCACTGATAAATATCTCAGAATATTTGTTTTAATTTTAGATTTATCGTGTGTATAGTTTACCTCTCTCTTTCTCTCTCTCGCTCTATTTTTTCCCCTTTTCTTAACATTTTCCAACATAGTTGAAAGTGTTATGATTTTGGTTTGTTTGTCTATCCGTGCTCTACCTCGCGTAAATACAGTCATATGAAATTGATTTATGATTTATGCTATTGTGGTTTAATATGGAATGTTTGGTATTGAAAACGAAGTGGTGCGATTGGTTTACAGGGACACTAAAAAAAATTACATTACGGTCTATGGGGGAAAATGCTTGAGCAATTTTAATTATATTACAGTATTTTAAACACATTGAAACTTATTTATATCATTGAGGTGTACTACAAGGCATTTTTTTATGATATGGCGTGTATAAAATTTATATTTCATTTACTGGGTTTAAAAAAAAATAAGGGAGGATTTTTCAATTCGGAAATATTTCGGCATTTCTATTGTAAGAGCATTATATTTGTACATTTCCTAATTCTACAAAATACTACGAAAAATATTTAAAATAAAAGGTTTGATTGGGGTTATAAATGTTGCACAAAATCCCTATATATTCAAATTTAATGAATCCTTCTAAATCCTTCAATCCTTCTAAAATCCTTCTAAAATTTAATTAATGATTATATAAATCTGCTAACGTAATTTCAAAAATTCACGAAAAATGCTTTAGAAGATAAAATTTTCATGAATTCATAATTCAATACATAAAGGGTTAATAACAAAACTTGTATTTCCTTTTTTGTTTATCGCATTTAGGCCTTTTAATCTCTTTCCCCTAAAATATGAATTTGTAAATGCGTCAAAACATTTTGCTATTGTTCAGCAGAGCAGTTGAGAACAGCGTTAAAACTTTAAAAGTAATTTTGTATTTTAAGGCTATGAGCCGAAACACTGTAGGGCTATATATTTTGGGAAATACTGCTGAACTTGTAGATTGAGCTACTTGAGCAAACCAAAATACTGTTTATTTTATAAAGGGTACTGTTAAAAATCGAATAATTAATTAATGTTGTGTTAATAAATATACATATGAAATAAGTGACATGTTTATAAAGAAGCTCATATATTTTATACACAGTAATTAGAAAAGAAAGAAATTAAAATTTCAATCGATGTAAGGCGATGAATTGGCTTAACCTGTAAAAAATTTTAGTTCACGAACGAAATTTCCATTCCCCTTTTCGTTTTTCGCGTTTCAACTACTAAACAGATTAAAAAGAAGATTCCGAAAAATCTTCAATCAAGTTTTACATTTTAATTTAATAATTCTATTAAGTTGTAAGAGTATAGCGACATCATTTGCCAGAAAATTTGAAGTACTACTTTTCAAATTATTATACAAAATTTATGAGATGCGTCTTAAACATGTAACCCAATTTATCTTTATGTTTATTGCAATGAACGAAATACTGAAAAAAATTGGGTGCCCTTTTTTGGACACCCTGTATAAATGCATGTACTTACAGGAAATCCTACTCAACCACATATAAATAATTAGGAGAAAAAATAAACATAAAATTAATAGGCATAAAAAATCGATGAAGACACATATCTCAACGTTTGTTATAAATATAGTATATTTATCTATTTAAATACATAAAATAGGATACAATTAATTTATATTTGTATCCAAAATATTTTAGAAAACATAAAAGTTTCCCGATTTTGCATCGTTTTATTTAAAAACCTATGGAAATTTCTACATTGGCTTTTCCTTTATAATATATAAATATATATTTTGAAAGATAGAAATATTTGACGAAATTCAATTTTCTTAACAAAATATCATAACATTGGAGCAATCTCAGTCATTGTCATTATCATTGCACTTTTCATATTTCTTCTTTATTTTATCGGGAAATTTTTTAATTTTGTCTAAAATATAGAAATAATACATTTAAGGGTAGTGTTAAATGAATTAAAAATGTAAATTTTACATTGTTTTCAATACGAATAATATTCTGCAAATTAGTCTCCTGAAACATTAGTTATGTTAGATAATAATGAATACACTATGACGCAAAAGTTTAGACAATGAAGAAATTCTTACATACTTTGAAAAATATTTATTCAATTTTCAAATCACTGCTTGAAATTAATGTGCTGTACATATAAACAATATTTATAACAAAGAAAAGTGGAATTGTGCATATTGCAATAAATTAAATGGTAACAAAAATAAACTGCTGTCTCAAAAGTTTAGACACAAATTAAATAAAATCGAAATAAACAATTTTTAAAACCTGGTTGCGCATCCATGCTTATGTATTACGTCATATACACGAGATTGCATGGAAGAAACTAAATCTTGCATAGTTTGTGGATCGATATCGTACCATGCATTCTCAATAGATGTCTTAAGTTCCTTTTCAGAAGAGTATTGTCTAGCGTTGCTAAAAACTTTGCGACACATGATGCTCCAAAGGTTTTCTATAGGGTTAAGATCTGGGCTACATGCTGGTCAGTCGAGAACTCTTATATTATGGGAATTAAACCAAGATTTTGAATGTTTTGCAGTGTGAATTGAAGCATTGTCTTGCTGAAATTCCCACTGAGGACCCCGTAGAAGCTCAGCAAATGGCAGTAGGTTTTCTTCTAATGTGTGTGTATAATGCTGTGAAGTTTGACGACCACTGGTGAAGGTCAGAGATACTTGTCCATTATAGCAAAAGGCTGCCCAAACCATCACCGAGCCCCCTCCTTGTCTGCGACTAAAAAAACGTCGAGGTTCCATCCGCAAGTCATGCCAATACGATAAACAACCATCTGGACCATCCAGATTCCACTTTTTTTCATCGCTAAATATGACTGACTGCCATTTCTCTCCATATGACATATGCTTTCGAGCCCACATAAGTCTTTGTAACTTATGATGTGGTTTCAGAGCTGGTTTCTTCTGCATTTTGCTATAAACGATTGTTCCTTTTTCCAAAATTCGTCTACGAATCGTATCCTTTGATACAGAGAGTCCCGATGAGCTTTGAACTCCACGTACGCTCATTTGTTGAGTACTCGCTAGTCTTTGTATCAGGCGATCCTCTCGTACATTTGTCACACGTGGCCTCCCAGGCCGACATTTTGCTTTATATTCGGAACCACTCGATAAAACTCGATAAATAGATTTTTTTGACCTATTAATAATAGCAGAAATTTCAGAAACGCTCTTCCCTTCACCTTTCAACTGCCAAATCCTTGAAACCTCATTCACTTGAATTTCTTTAGCTCTCGGCATGTCGACTATGAAGCGCAATCGTTTGCAGAACTTAAGTACTCCAAATTTGTGACATCATCGATTCTAAATTTGCATATGCCAGCGAATATTCAAAGAAATTTAGAATAGTGTCTAAACTTTTGCGACAAGCACATTTGAATTTTTATGAAAAAAAATAGTATTATAGCAAATAAAACGACTGTCTTTTGTACATAGCATTTTAAATCAGTTTTTGAATATATTTACAGGTTTTTGTAATTCTGACGTCATAATTCTACATTTTAAAGCTGAATGACGTCATTGTCTGAACTTTTGCGTCATAGTGTATTAGCCGGTGTTTAGTTAATAAAATATAAAAAAAACAACGTTTTAACATTGAAAACCTCCCAGTTTTAACCACATATTTGAAAGACAAATTGAATAATATATACTTTTAAAGATATATTAAATGTAATAATATTAATATACAGGGTGCCCGGTCTCAATGGTGTCCAATGGCTAATTCCTAAACCGTTAGTCGTAGACATATAGTTCCAATTACAAAAATGTTTTAAATCGGGTAAAGAAGTATTTTAAAAGCGATTTGGGTCAATAAAAACATTTCTTAAAAAATTTCGAAATTTAAATTTTTATACGGTCCCCCGGTTCTATAAGTTATATTTAGTAAAATTTCCCTTTTACACAGACAAGCAATACAAAAAAAGTCCCATTCATATAACTCTAAAATTGAGTGAGTTATGTAACTTTAAAAATGCATGACTTTTGCCACTTTTCTGCTCTGAAAACAATCGAGTTCGCCTTGGCTTTGAGGGGTTACATAACAAGTGCTTAAAGTATTCGAAGATCTTATTTCATGTGTATCTGCGCATTGAAAAAAATTGTACAAATATTACAATTAAGTTAACATTTTTAAATTTCAGATTGGCTAAAATAAAATGTTTTATTTTGTCAGGATTTGAGACTTTCTTTTATGATTTCTTTTAACAAAAATTATGTTATTTTTTATAAGTTTTTATGTTACTGCAACGATCATATGTATGTTTTTCCAGTTCAAAATTTGTACTTGAACTTTAACGCACTTTGAAATATCCGATCGAGATTGCATTTTACATACTGGCGCAAATCCGATAACAATCTAATATTATTATGATTTTCTGTAGTTACCATTGATACTTATTTTACAGGATAACACAAAAAATTTCGGATAGATTACCGGTAAGAAATTTAAGAAATTTTTTTATATTAGATAATACAAGACTGCGATTATTGGGTTTTTTTTAATTTTTATGTATTTTTTAGCACTGAATCCGAAAATTATCTTAATTTTTAACCATCATGTCAGTATTTTTCGTAAATCATAACTTGTCAAAGTTAAGAAATAACAAAAATCGGATACTATAAAGTAGAGGAGATGGCTATGTTTTTTACCTTTTGATAATTGATTTTTGCGTAATTTTTAGCACTGAATCTGAAAATGACCTTCATATTTAACCATCACATTAGAATATTTTTGCAAATCGTAAAAGTGTAAGCTAAAATATAGCGAAATCTCATACTATAAAACATACGTAAAACTTTTTTTATTTTATTTTATTTTATTTTATTCAATAATTTATTCAATGTTTTTGCTTACCCTGGGATTCTTACAGCTAAACAGCTGAGTGGTCCGATGAGATGGGGAAGGAGGTTCAATTTTAACTTTGAACTTTTTAACTTTGAAATTTGCAATTTGCGAAAATTCTGATGTGATGGTTAAAAAAGAACATCAATTTCGGATTCAGCGGTACAGATTACATAAAAATCAATTATCAAAAGCTAAATAACATGACATAACCCAACTTTTGCATGCTAGTGCAATCTAATAATATTTTAAAATACGTATCATTTTGCAAAGAATTGAGGCTGTTAATTTAGCATCATTTTATTTAACTAAAATTCTGTTTTTTCTTTCTTCTTAAACGTTTATTACAAATTGTATATTTTGCATTAATATGTCAGAATGATTAAAGATTTCAAATTTATATTGCAATGTTACTTTTACTCTCACCCATCTTTTTAATATATCTGACGAAATTATAATTTCGACTAAATTTGAGAATGACCCCCAATTTGCAGCAAAAAAATATGCTCTAACTTTAAACAGCTATTACTCGGTCAATTTTAATCGTAGAATAACGGGACTTTTTTTGTATTACTTGTCAGTGTAAAAGGAAAATTTCACTAAATATAACTTATAGGACCGGGGGACTGTATAAAAATTTAAATTTCGTAATTTTTTAAGAAATGTTTTTATTGACCCAAATCGCTTTTAAAATGTTTCTTTACCTGATTTGAAACATTTTTGTAATTGGAACTATACGTCTATGACTAACGGTTTAGGAATTAGCTATTGGACACCGTTGAGACCGGACACCCTGTATATTAAAACGTATACAGAGTTGATTAATCGATATAGATAATAACGATATGCAACATGCTAAGAGGAACAGTACCTGCATACTGTTAACAGTTATCCAATTTTTTCCCAATTAAAAAATCTTTAAACAAAATTTCCTCATCAGAACAGGCTAGATTAATTAAAAGCATTACAAATTCTTATTTTTGTCATTAATGTATTTAATAATTAGAAAGAAACATAATGACAACGTTAAACTGAAAAATGTATATAAATTAATGATATCAAATCACATTTTTATTATTAATGTATATGTAGAAAACATTGTAACATTATAAAACAGAAAAACAGATAATAAATTAATAATAACACAAAATCTTATTTGTATCATAAATGTATTTATTTATTAGAAAAAGATAATAAATTAATAATAACATACAGACCCTCTTTTTTTGTGTGTGTTGCTTCTTTGTAAGCTTTAATATTTGATAAAACTGCTCTCCTAATATTATTTATAAAATACACGAAGCCCTCCTCTACCGATATCGACATACAATAATCAGATTAACTGCCTGTCCGATCTGAAAACAACTGTTGCAGGGAGACCTTACTCACTGCGGTCTGGTTATCTTCAACAAATCTGCATATTTTCTGCATCCATCAGAACGACATATCTCTAACCGATCCTGAGGCTGAGTCAAAAGTAATTCAATTACTTAAAACTTCTATCAGTAAAATGCCTATCAGTGGACAATGTACACACGGTGTCGGTCATTCATCAGCGGAACGGACTACCGCGATGACAATGGGGTGCATCTGCCCTGGAGTAAATTAGAAAATGTGACGGATTTAGAAGGCTGCGATCATTTTAATAAATCTGCCATTAAGATTAGGCGTGGGGAAGCTCGTTTAGAGAGGTTGAAGAGTACCACAGTCACGGTATCTGGGAGAAGGGGGGGGGGGGGGGAGATTATGGATGTTTTATTCATATACTGGCAGAAGCAATCCGTGTATTTTGAGTGAGCACCCCGATTGTCGGAGGTTCCCTTCGTCATCGACACCCTTTTAAAACAATCTCCGAGTAGGGACGGTATCTGACTCCAGTGTTGTAATAATAAGGATATGCTATAATATATTTTCACGCATACGAGAAAGTACTGTTGATATTTGCATGAAAAAGGTGACGATGTTAGCAGACCTTTTTACAAATGATTAACTGATTTTGTTTTCAATTGCCGTTATTTTTATTATTGGTCATATATTTACGCATTATAGAATATAGCATTCTCTTTAGGCCTGCGTCTATATTAAATCGAAGCAGCTTTATCTTCTGATATAATATTTAAAATTTTTGTAGCCTAAAATAAACAAACAAAAAAAAAACCGCATTTTTTATGCATATGGAAATGGTTAGGTTTTATGCCTTATCTAATGTTCACAAACCCAACATTCCTCTGAGACTAATTGTCTCAAATATTGAAATTATCAATTATCCATTTACAAAATTTCTGGCCTCACCTATTTCTACTCTCTGTGCTAAAAACACGCAGAGTGTAGAAAAAAAAAAAAAAAAAAAAAAGCTTACATCTTTTGTCAGGTCTTATACGTTAACGAAACTTAATGCTTAATGTACATTTTTTGCTAATTAATGTATTGTCTTTATGGATTGTATTTTTCTGCATATCGTTATCTACGTACTTGAGTTATGGACACATTTTTTTATCTACGAGATTAAAATTTATACAATTGTATTAATATTTGTATTGTATGAAAGGCCCCATTATAGAAAAGGCAATATCATTATAGAGGCTTGTATCGATCGGAATTTGGATAATACAATATGGAGCCACATAGTTGAGAAGCAAGAGTTGGTGAACAAAAGAAAATCTACTGTGATGACTTGTCAGTGAACAAGCGGGCAGAAGACACGTGGGGTTTGGCCTGTTTAAATATCAATGACCCAGATGATTTTTTGAATGGAGAAGTCGGAGTAAGAAAGTAGCAGAGAGTCAGTTTTAACTTGGACATGGGGAGCGTAGGGTGAATGAGAATAGCTACTCGTGCTGTGCGTATGGAGTAATTTTCTTGTGAAGGGTGCGTATGTGTCGAGAATTAGAGACACCTGAGTGGTTATCTCGTTGGATAAGCCAAGCTGAGGACGGCCAATAGAGGCTAGAATAGTGTATTTTTAGTGATATAATCTAATGCGCAGATAATGTTTTAAAGTGAAACTTATTGTTCTGCAGGATCTGCTATATCCATGCCTGTAAATGGAATGGGTATGTTTCGTTATGCAAATAAATCTTACACTTAATATTATTTGAAGCATATTAGTGACTATTCCCAATCTTCTTGTATGGTGTTTGGTATCATTTGGTATCTATATTGGTATTGGCTGCATATCAACTAAGGAGTGTACATTTGTATCTTTACGTTTGGTGCATTGAAGTTGGAGTGATAGTTATCACTGTACCGGGAACGAACGATTAGAACTTTGTTAAGAAAATAAGAATTATTTCCTCTGAAAACAGTTATATGCTGTATCTACATGTAAAATCTGTTTTTACGTACGTTACTGTTGAGGAAGTTCTAAATTGCCTAGAAACTACAAAGCCTGAGAAGATTAAGTGTAAAAAAAAAAAAAAAAAAAAAAAACTTCACCTTCACCTTTAATGATAAATTCTACAAGGAATCAGATGGCTTCACCATGGTCTATTTAATCTCACCTATTAAAGTGACATTTACATGCCTTACTTTGAGGAAAAATTGCTTAATATAATAACTTAATAAAAATTAACTTAATAAAATATTAACTTAATAAAAATTAACTTAATAAAAATTAACTTAATAAAATATAACATAATAAAAATAAATGTAACAAAGTATTAACTTAATAAAAATTGCTTAATACTATGAGCTTCATTTTAAAATATCACAAATTCCATTGATAATTACATTCAGTTCCCTGCTGAAGCTGAACAGAACAATAATAAGATTTATTTTCTTGATGTTTTATTTACGAGGTTCAAATCCCATTGTCAAACTTCTTTTTTCAGAAAAATTTTGTCATGTTAATACCTCCACATGCTTTGTCAGACGACTTTATTAAACAAATAATGGCAAACTTTCACGTATATGTGTACTGTGCATTTAATATTTGTTCTGGTGCTTTCACTTTTTAAAGAATTAAATTATTTCATATCAGTAACAATTAATAGGGATTTGAACCCTTCTACTATTGAGAAAACTGTGAAAAAATTTTATAAGTCTTCTTGAACTTCTATGCTGACCCGCATCAAAAACAATGTTCCCGAAAAACTGTTGTTCTCCCATTTTACTCACCTGTAACACATACATTAGTACAATTTTGAAAAGTTATTTTTAGCATTGTTTTCAAACCTATTAATAAAATCTATTTTCCTTCTACTAAATCTGTTATTCCAATGGATAAAAAATATGGAGTTATAATATTCCCTGCAATAACTGTGAATTAGCATACAACGGTCTTCACAGCTCTATAGATTCATAACATATAAATAAGTCAGCCGTATGAGATAAACTTTCATATTACTTAAGAAAATAACATTTAATTAATATCAGAAGTAGAGTCAGAGTCAGACTATGTAGGCTTTCAACCCATATGGCTTGTAGTTTCAGTGCTTCAAGTGCTTCAAGTATTTATTAATAAAATAAAGTAAAATAAAATAAAATGAATTACATTCGAAACAAGACTTGCACTCTCCAAATAATAAAAAATTCCATAAAAGTTAGAAATCTGAATCTTTTTAAAAATAGGAATATGAAATAAAAGATAAAGATTTTAAATATTATTGTATGTATTTACTTACTATACGAAATGTTAAAATTTCAAGAAAATCTGACAAGTTACTTACAACATTGGAAAATTATATCATCGAATCGCATTAGTTGCATTACATCACCGAAAAATTATCATTTTCAATAAAATGATTAAAAAAAATAAACCTTTATAATGCACTACATAGCAGTACCTATAGTTCTTTTTATAATAATTTTGCTCTAACAAAAATTTATGAGTTCGGTTTATGTTTAAAATAATGCAAATCAAAATAGTAATAATAAATAATAATAAAATAATAATAAATTTTTAATAAAAAAATCGACTTTTCAACCAATCTGAAAATACTATTCTTTTCACAATGCACATAGAAGGGACCGTCTCACCAATACAAAGAAATCACATCGGCAATATGTAGTCCATCCCTTTTCTGAACTCTTTAAAATGCATACGATTTCAATACGTATCAGAGGGTCATGAAATCAGCTTACGCCATCATCGTATGCTTAATAAACTATTGGGGATTGGTGAAAGGACCAGTGCAGGCCTCACGGACTCAAAATGGGATGTGTGCGCATAGCTGATATCAAACTAAAGGCGGAAAAAATTATAACAAAAAAATGACATCAGGATTGTCGTAAAAAGAAACTGCAAAGCCCAGGAGCAGATGTAATTGCATGTGATGCTAAAGACATGTGTAACGGTCCCCTGGAGCGATTTTTACGGCCCTACGTTAAAGTAATTCCAAATTATTCGATATATCTTTCAATCCTCCGATGAAAAAAATGGAGAGCGATTAAAGCTGTGTTTGCTCGGAACCTACTTAACGGCAAGAAAAGTTAATTTTGTCTCCGTGTTATCATGCGTGAAATTGGGAATCTTTACTTTAGCTATCTTGTCGCAGTCGTACATTTTTTGAAACTTTTTTCTTTGCAATTTTGGCAACGGAGTAACAGCTAGTCTGGGTTATTGAAAGCTTTTATGTTTATTCTCCAGTCAAGATATCCTGTTTTTATAGCGGATTCGGAAACTATGTTCATAACTTGCAAGGGAGTTGGTGTAAGAGGGGTTGTTACCGAGAGTGTAAAAATTAGATTAACTCTTTTACTGAGCCCTAAGGCATGTTTCGAATTCTTAAACATGATATGTTAAAGCCAATGGAGCCCAATGATTTTATATACTCTTCTTTAAATTTTTATGTGTATACATAATTTTTTTATATTATTTTTATTATTAAACATAAGAAAATATGAAGTTGATTTTTTAATCGTATGTTTAATTATCTTACCATGATCACATGTTTTAATGTAGCTTATCTTTTTTTGCATATGATTTTCACAAATGACATTATTTAAAATGAAAACTGTCAAACTATGAGTAAAGGAGATAAATTAGGTAATTATTGTATTATTAATAAATTAATTAAAGGACACTAAGAAGGTATATTTATTCTTTTAATATGCATGAAAAGTATAGAATTTATTTTTTTGTTGAACCCTTCTGAGAATCATGAATAGGAATCCAAATATCACTGCCAATCTATACGACGTCTCAGTGATGTCACAAGTAATACAATCATAATTGAAACTAAAATGTTGCTTCTTTAATACGTTATATTGCGAATTTCAGATAACCTCATTTCGTGACTTCACTGTAAAATCACGATGACTAATTTTTCAGACATTTTCAACTCGTCCGGAAATGGGACATCGCAGTGACTTGGATACGACTAATCTTACAGGTCTCCTTACGACAACAACTATAATGGTATTTTCGTCACGATGGTATCACAATTCGGTCGTATTACATTCAGATTTTGGTCATGATGTTATTAGGGTAAAGACAAATTACTTGACAAATGACTGAAAGAAAAATGTATACGCCACTTAAAAATTATTGTACACTTACCAGTATTGTGAACATGTTTTTAATAGTTTCTATTTTCAGACTGATTTTACCATTTTACCTTTCATATAACGTGGGTATTTTCACGTCAAAATTAAATGTAATTTAAGAATGATATTTTTGACTGACATAAATAAAAAACAAACGAACAAGCGATTATCTATTTCAAAAACATATTTCAGCATTGTCGCTATCGCAGCGTTTTCTCGAAAAATGGCGAGGAAACAGTTGACAACCGATCAGAACGACAGTTTAAGAGCTAAAATCAATACAAACATAACTTGCGTTTGCTGACTTACACAATGCATTCAAAAAGTTCCAGGACTCTCGCACGTAAAAAATTACAGATGGCTATAAACTATAAACGATAAACTATAAAGTCTATAAACTTCCGACATGGTAGCGTTCATGTCCGTAAAGCGAGTGTGCGCATCATTGTCATCGGAGGAAGGGGGGGGGGGGCAACAAAGAACATCAAATTTTGTTTTAAATTTGGGAAAATCGGCCACGGAAACGAAATAATTAAATCTACGTATATGGTGACGATGCTATGAGTCGTTCACGACTATATGACTGGTTTTTGAGGCTTCACGTTGGAAAAGAGTCGACCGAAGGCAATGAGAGATCAGGTCGTCCATGTTCAATTCGAAATGAGGAAAATCTTTAGCATGTGCTATCGTTGATGACGTCAGACCGCCTAGTGTGACTGTTGCATTCCACAAAGGTATGTTTCACCGGTTTTTTAAACGAATGAGGCGTGTGACGCCCGATTTGCTGACAGTGGAAATTGGTGCCTCTCACACGACAACGCACCGGATCACAAAGTCCATCTTTGTGCAGCAAATTTTGGCGAGTTGTGTGCATCAACCACCCACCGTACTCAACAGATCTGTCAACCCCGAACTATTTTTTATTTTCAAAGTTGAAATTGAAGATGAAGGGATAGCGGTAAGTGTCTATAGATGACATTGAAGCGGCTGTAACATCAGTCAGAACTCAATAGCGTTACAGTTGAGGCGTTTCAGAAGACGTTTAGTGACATATACACTCGTTCCAAGCGTTATATGGAATTGGGAGGAGACTACGTAGAAGCCTTAATATCAAATGTAAATATATTGTCTGTGTGCGATCAGTCCTGGAACTTTTTGAATGCACTGTGTATTGTATACGTTTATTTTCATGTATTTAGAACAATAGTAGACGTAATGATGGTTACATTTAAAAGAAACTTCATGGAGTTTCAGAAGAATTAGATATAAATTACTTAATATTTTTAAACGCGGAATATGCTTTTATCTATTTTATCAACATGCATAATTACTTTCTTCTCAGAACATTACTTTCCCTCAGTTAAGCAAATTTACGAATAAAGTAGGATGTTACACATCAGACATTCGTGCAGAACTTAATTCTTTAAAAAGTGAGAGAGGAGAAAGCACGCATCAGGACAAAGAATTTCAACAACATACAATGACTTTCCTATCAGGATAAATTCAGAAAATTTACAAATAAAGTAGAATGTTACACAGCAGACATTCGTACAGAATAATTCATTAACAAATTAAGTACAATGTTGTACTAAAATTTAACATGGATTTTAAAACGTATAATTTAAAATTAAACACAAACAATAACAATCTATAAAGTGTAGTGTGTACTAGTACACTACAGTCATCGTACAAACATACATACAAGGTGTTTTTTTGTTGTTGTTGTTGTTTTAAGTGAATGATAGTATTCATCAGGATCAAGAATTTTAACAATATATAATTACTTTCCTATCAGAGCAGTTTAAGGGGGCAGATCACGTTGAGAAACTAGAAAATGACAGTACTTAAAGCAGTACGAAAACTCTGTAGTTTCTTAACCAATAAATAAAATGTAACCATTTTTTTCTTTACTTTCACACATTCTTATGGTTTGATAAAATATTCAAATGCACATACTTTTAGTAATATTAATTAATTAAATCATAACGACTAAAGTGCCTCTTGAAAAATATGAATATATAAATAAGCATTTTGCGCGCACGATTTTACAAATTCTACTGCAGATATATGTTTAATGTTTGTTACTTATAATACTATATTTTACATTGAACCTAAATTTGAAAGTATATTAATATTCTTTAGCATAATTAGTTGCTTTTCTAATCACATTCACTAACTTTCACCAAAAAATTTATAATATTTTTTTCAATCCACAATTTTCTGTGACAAAAATTAGACTAAACTGAGGTTCAGCATAAACTAACACATGTAAACTAAGAATATACACAATTTCAAGATTTTATGATAATCAGTTTTTTAATGAGAATGCGCGCAATACCAAAAAATCAATAAAAAAAAATGGCTTCAAAGTTTGCTTATAACATTACAGCAAATGCTTTTATGCAAGCTATTTTTAGCCATAACTTCTGTTCTTAATTGGCATTTTTGTAAAATTCTTTTTGCAATGGATTTGTAACTTTTGAAGCTATCCATTCGGAAATTTGTGAAAAATCACTTTTTTTAAACCGTCAATGTGATCTGCCCCCTTAAGCAAATTTACGAATAAAGTAGAATGTTACATACAGACATTCGTACAGAATAATTCATTGACAAATTAAGTACATAAATGTTTCTTAGTATCGTACTAAAATTTAACATGGATTTTAAAATGCATAATTTAAAACTAAACATAAACATTAACAATTTATAAGAATGTAGTGTGTTCTAGTATACCATAGTCATCATACAAACAAACATACATGGTGTTTGTATTTTAAAAAAAAATGATAGTATCCATTAGGATCAAGAATTTTAACAACATATTATTACTTTCCTATCACAACAGTTACACTGAATGTTACACAGCAGACATTCGTACAGAATAATTCATGAACAAATTAAGCAAATAAATATTTCTCAAGTATCATACTAAATTTTAAGAAAATTTTTAAAATATATAATCAAAACATAAGAAATATTTATTTATAGAATGCAGAGTGCTCTAGCATATTATATATATCACACATACCTACAGCGTGTTTGTAAATTCTTTCAAAAAATAAGAGGAGTCATATTATCCACCAGGGCGAACAATTTTTGCATAGAAAACCAGGGCCATGATCAAAATTTCAACATATCACTTAAATATAACTTGAATATTATACAATAATAGAAATATTTTTTATGAAATTTTCACGGAACTTACCTTGCTTATTGTGAAATGCAGGGTGGCAACAGATAAAGAAAAACATAGTAAAAAAAGGTAGGAAATAACAGTATTTTCTTATAAAAAAAAATGCACTTTATTTAATCACACGATAATATAAGTAGAATTTTTCTATAAAGAGCTGCTGGTATACATTTTTTTTTTTTTAAACTGTGATTTTTCTTGATCTGTAGCCACCTTGAAATGGTATGACATCTTGAAAATTGCTATAAATATGCTCTCTGTGACACTGTATGTAAAATCAACTACATTCCGAAATTTGGAGAGCCCAGTTCAGTGCTGTTTAAATGTGAATTCAAATCCACAAAGATTAAAATCTTTTTAATTTTCATTTTAACTTTTGATATTAATACTTATAAAATTGGTTGATTAATTTTTCGTTTTAGTATTATAAGTTTGGATAAGATTTATATGATAAATACTCAAATTTTCAAAAAAAAAAAAAAAAAAAAAAAAAAAAGATATTTTCTATTTGATGCTAGTATTTTTTAAAGTCATCGCTTAATCTATCTTTTTGTTTATACGAATCTAGATCCACTGAAGCCTAAAGTATGATTTTTGAAAAAGGCGTCAAATTAAAGGGCAAATATATATTACTATTAAATGCAAATTTTTCATTAATAATAATAATAATAATAATAATAATAATAATAATGAAGCATATTTTCACTCTGGCGTTTATATTGTTAACAATGTGCCATTAAAAGTTGTGAATAACGTTTTAAATATGAAAAATCAATTAAAGTGTTTCCTTATTCATTCCTTTAAAGGAAAAAAAAATACCTTTTCTTTACAATCTCAAACCTCTTAATGAGCTTTAACGCCGAAAAAAACCCCTCTAATTATTAAAAAATAAAAATAAAAATGAGAGATTAATATTAATATTTACAAGTCACTGTTTATGAATAGAGAATTTTGTTAATTAAATTAATTAACAGCAACTCATTTGTTTTCTTCACGTCTAATGAATACTTCTTTCGTAATATTTCAAGATTAGTATCTAATAACTTTTATAATAAGCGTTGTATTAAAACTGTATTAGTAAGAAAATAAGAAGTTAACTGCAGAGATTTTTTTTTCTCTCTGAACTTCTCTTAAATAATTTTTTCCCCACTTCTTTATCTATTTACCGTGCAAGGTACCATAAATGTGCAACAAAAATGGAACAGGGAAATTACGATTGCAAATTAAGTGGGGAAAAGCGGAGAAAAATTTCCGTCACCAGCACATGTGCGAAGTACGAAGGGGGATTTGGTTTCTCGAGCCTGGCTCTTCCAGCACATGATGTATTTTCTCAAGATCAAATTAACTGGAGACTCGAGAGGCGACTTTTTAATAAAACCAAAAGGGCTTTACGGAACACGCAGAAGGTTTATAAATAGGCGAGCCCCTCAAAACTTGTAATCTCCACGTAAATTGTTTTCGTTCGCGACTAATTAGTGAAACAAATTGGTTCGCCAGCGAAAACCAGTGCCTAGATGCAGGTGATTAACAGTTTCAGAAAAGAACTTAATTGTTCCAACGGCTGGCGGATTTGAGACTACAGTAGGAGGTGCTGGGGCGCAAGTGGCTCTGGCACCTAATCGGGCCAGACGATTTATTTTTTCCAGATTTATTTTTTTTAATGATATCAATTAGCTTTATGCCTTTATCGGAATTTTTTATGGGCAGTCAATTGCTCCGGAGGCCGTTATACCGAAATTGTTTCAGCAGAGAAGGGCTTTTTTGTGAATTTTTTATCGGTGCTTTTGACAAGAGATGAAAAACGTCTTTTAGAAGGGGTGGAATAGGAAAAAAGCTTTTTAAATCGCGTTTATTAATTGCGAGCTGGCACCGGAGAAACAGGCATTAACCCTGCTGTCTAAAAAATGGATATCCAAGGGGAAAACGAAGCAGTTTTCTCTAATACATAAATTATAAGTACTCTGCAATGTATGATCTTGACGGGAAATGTATGGCACTAATATATGTGTTTGCGCATTCATCAGACAGGTTATAGAAATGATTTCTTTTGTAATCATAATCTGATATTCTTTTGACTATGATTCTTTTTTTTATGTCATCGTAAATAGTTTCCTTTTCTTAATTTTCCAAACTGGATAACTTTTAATTTTTGTATTTCTCTTGATTATGTCTGCCTTTAGAAATGACGCGTAATTAACCATTCTTTTGACATGTGCTGAATTATTAGCATTATTATTATTTATTTTTATTTGTAGTTCCATGAATTTTAAAACAAATTACAAATAAGTTTGCTTTTATTTAACACAGTTTTTGGCGGTTAGTTTTCGTTTTTTAAACAGGTAGCCCTGTCAGAGGGCAGACATGGTGCTCTTACATGGTGCATTATTTATAAGAACGACAAATCATGCATCACGCATGGATCAAGAAACATTTTCCAACACTAATAGAATATTATAAAGAACTTTTATTTTTTCATACAGTAGACTCCCGATTATCCGAGTTGATTCGGATAATCGAGACTCTACTGTAATATGAAATCAGCTATAGTCCATCCTGTAACTGAATTCTTATGTGCGCTTCTGTAAATGAGGATAAATTTTACGCACTCCTTAATACATGGACAACATGTTATAGTGAACCTCAATGATATATTTTTTTAAATTTCAATATGTTTTTCGCATCGTAACATCCTTAAAATATATTTCAAACAATTCTTGTCCATTGATTACACAGAAAAAAATAAGCTAAAACGGGTAGAAAATATTCGAATTAGGTAGAAAGATTCTTAGGTATGAGGTTACCAAATTTAAGTCCATATACCTGCTTTGGTTACCACTGTGTGCCCATTTTGAGCACTGTTAAATACCCTTTTTGGAATTTTTTTTTTCTAAAGCGGGTATATAACAGTGCCCAAAATCGATAAACAGTGGTAACCAAAACAGGTATATGGACCCAAATTGGGTAATTTCTTACCTAAGAATCTTTTTACCCAATTCGGATATTTTTTCTACCCGTTTTAGGTCTTACCTTTTTCTGTGTATAACGTAATGGAATTCGTTTCTGCCTCCTTGTAAACTATATTGTACCCTATATAAATTGTAACTATAAATGCTTCGATTAACCTAAAAATCCTAAACGTATAGATTATTCTAATGCTATTTCGAATGGAATGATCAAGCATGGAAAATATTGTTTTCAACTAATGTTACATACAATATTATTGTGATTTATATAGTTTTAATTATGGTAAAATCTGCGACAAATTAAAGTTTGATAAAATTGTTTTTAACGTTTGCAACTTTTATCTGGGAAAATAATTATTTTAAAATAAAATTTAAATAGACTTCACAAAGAACGGAAATTATTCAATTTGAAAATATAAACAAGAAAGGAAAATCATGCGGCATGCATAGATTACGAAATACTTTTGGAAAGTAGTAGTGTGCTTTTGAAAAGGGTTAGAGTTGAAAGATAGTAGTAAAGATTTCTTTCTTTCTTTCTTTCTTTCTTTTTTTTTTTTTTTTTTTTTTTTAATTTTATTGGCACTATGTCCTTACCAAAAATTAGATTTAGATTTTTTTTAATACCTTTAAAACTGAATACTCGTTGCTTAAATGCATCCTTGTCCTTATAATTGGTTTTTTTCGTATAATACATGTTGAAATAGAAGACTGGCTGACCTTTTATGTAAATATTTTTACAAATAAGTGGTACTCGATTTTCTTGAATCTGAAAAAAAATTGCTGTTATTGTTCTTCAGCATTACATTTATATTCATTTCAAGTTTCGAAATAATCACACCAATGTGGCGTTAAAAGGTAGGAATCAAAATCAACAACTACTAGATAATTCCAAGAAAATTGATTCATGCGCACTCGATATCATAAATTTATTAATTTATTTTACCTATTAATCTAACATGAACAATTACAAGTCTTTATTATATCACAAATATGTGAACTATACTTAATATCACTATTATAGTTCTTAAATACAAAAAAAAAAAAAAAAAAAAAAAAAAAAAAAAGAAAAGAAAAAAAAAAAAACATATTCTAACCTTGTAAATATAATGACTGCTTGGAAGCGATATATGTATTTGCATTTATGTTAATTTCCGCATATTTACACTAAACCGAAATAACATGGCATGATATTTTCGGCAACGGAGATTGTTTATTCTATTTTGTATTACTAAATACTAAGGAGAGCTTAGATTTAAGTTGAATATTGAATTTATTCCAACACGTGAAGGTATAAAAATATGAAACTGTGTATGCAATGCACATGCCATCACACTAAAAGCCCACGCAGTCACATTTGCTTTCAAACGCCTTTTCTTGGAGTTGATCAAATTGTCCAAGGCGGTTACGAGAAATCCTCACTCTAAACTATTTAGCCTAGCAATAGCAATTGAATTATCTCAAAACATTTCACACGGAAGTATTTTCTTCAGGTGTTCAAAAAGATAAGAGTAGGAGGGAATAAGATCTGGGCTTTATAGAGGGTTTTAAAGAAATGTCAATTGAAGCCAGTTGGATCAAAATATTGGCTACGGAGACTGGCAGTGTGATATTCGGTGCATAGCATACTGCAATTTTATATATGCCCTTCTTCACGTTTCGTATGAACTCACTTTACTTTTTGAATCTCTTTTGTATATCGTATTGCTTACATTTTCCAAAATTAAGATCTTTATTCTAATATTGTGGCATTAATGAACTATATTACATATGTATCTATCTGAACTCAATTCTCCTCTAATGTACTATAAACATGTTGATAAACTAAAACAAACATTAAAAATTTTTACAAAACAAAATATACTTTTTTCACTTCAATTCTGTTTTATTCCATTCAGTTTATCTCTCTAAACACAAAGCTTAACAAAACCAGTGATGCAAATGCCGAATAAACCATCCACAACGTTGACAAATTATTTTTACCAATAAGCTCGTAGAATTCAAAGCAATCCATAGACACTCCTCTTGCGAAAATTCAGACAAAAATGCAATCCTGAAATTGAACTTCCATATTTGACCGAAATTCCAGCTTAGCCTTAATCTTAAGCCAACATTTATTAATTTCCTTTTATTCGATCTTCACTCAAAGGTGAGAATAACGCTTTTAACTTTCAATAAAGGTTCGTTAATAAAGAGGGCCTCCTCTTAAAAAGCCAACCTTCCTTATCGCGGAGTTGCCTTGGCCTGAATGAACGGATCTTCCGATCAAATATGAATCTGGAGAGATTGGATCTTCTTTTATAATAAACCATCTAAGCGTAACCTTCGGCCCTGATGAGGGATTCCATCTTCTGCAGAATTAAACGTCTTCCGCAATCAGATAGGATATGCAGAGTTAATTTTGAGGGGGAGCGTCTGCAAACAGAATTCCAACGGTAAAACAACCAGAGATTTAAGAAGGCAGGTATTTGTTTAAAAGAGCATTTTTCCGTGAGTGAAAGGGGAAAAAAAAGCTGCTCTCTCATTCTTCAAAGTGATAGTCGCTCTAGCCGCAAAAATGATTTACTAGAATTCATTTATTGGAGCAATTGTTGTTGACTTTGATGACAATAAAAGGAAGGAGGGGATAATGTGTTTTATCTGTACGGAAATTTTTCAAGAGAACTGGGGAAAGCTGGGAGTGTAAATATGAAACATTGTGCTTTAAGCTAAGAAAAATAACAATGAATGAAACATCTCCTGTGACTTTTGAAAAAATTTTTATTGCTTTTCAACCAAAGGCTAGAACTGGTTGTATCATCACGCAGAAACTTTTATATCTCAAACGACGCGACGGTAAACAATGAAAATGTCGTTCATTTAATTAATTGTGAGTTTAGTAATTTTATGAAGTGCCAACCTGCTTGTCCCCTAAGTTGGCTTCTACGTCATTTAACCAAAATCAAATTAATAGTTAATCTAGCAAAAAGAAAAAAAAATTATTTACTAGAATTCATTTATTGGAACCATTATTGTCGACTTTGACGATAATGAAAGGAAGTCTGGGATAATGTATTTTATTTACATGGAAAATTTTCTAGAGAATTGGTGTAATTTGGGGTGTGAAAGGATAAGAAATTGTGATTTAAGTGTTAGAAAAATAAAAATGAATTAATCATTTGAGATTTTCAAATTTTGTGTCATATTTTTCGTCAAAAATATTTGGACCAGACATGGTTGCATTATCGTGAAAAAACTTTTATGTCTTAAATGACGCAACTGTGAACTATGAAGATTTTGTTTATATAACTGATTGTGACATTGTTAATTTTATGAAGGTTCTTCCAATTTATTACCTAAATTCAAGATATTTTATCGATTATTTTTAATTGCCTTCGAGGGAATCATATCCCCCAATTCGCTAATTTTTATCATGTTTCATCTCCCGACCTCCTACTGGTGAAAATTACTAGAATGCATTTATCAGAGTAATTGTTTTTGATTTGATGACAATAAAAATGAAGACAGGAAAAGGGATTTTATCTATACGAAAATTTCTCTAGACATCCGAGAGAAGCTAGGAATGTAAGCAATAAACATCGTTCTTTATCTGAAAAAAAAAAAAAAAAAAAAAAAAAACGAATAACCCTACACTGTTTTTTGAATTTCTCATCATTTTTTAATCAATGGCTAGAATTGATTGCATAATCGTGCAAAAGCAAATTTCTCTAACCACGCTAAACTATGAAGATATCTCAACAAAAGTTATATATGATTGTATAAATTTCAATACAATGAAAAAAATTTCTTAAAATTCTCTAACCATAAAATGTGAGAAAAAGTACTACTCGGTTCTAAAGAACTTAGTCCTTTTTTATCAGGCGAAAAATGACGTTCTACTACTTTGAAAGAAAAGGTGAGGCAATAAGGTAGCAAAAAATCGTGCTACTACTTTTAATCATTTTTGTTCCAAAATTCTGTCGAAACATGTTGTGTTTTTCTCCTTTTTTATAATGTTTTAAAAAAATTTCTTCCTATTGAATGAAGATATCACTTATTTAATTACTTGTGGCATTAGTTATGTTATGAACGATTTCTAGTTTGTTTCCATGTGATTTATCTAATGTTTTTCTGTTATCTTAAAAACAATCATATGCTCCCAATCATCTCACAATATCCTAGGCAAAGCTTCGGTCTGAACTTTTACTCCATGTACAAGGCGATTTTCGATAAGCTCAAACATATAACTTCATTCTTAGTACGAAACAATAATTATTCGTAAACTCTAGCCTATTCAGTGTAGAAACTATCAATAGAATTGTCAATTTACGAAATCATGAATTTCAAATGTGAGATTTTTTGCGCTGATTTCATGTGTTTCATGTATTGATTTGAGATAATGTATACATATGATTAATTTCTTATTAAATGAATTCCACATCACATATAATAATAATTCATTTAATGATTTTTGGCTTTAATGTGAATGTGGACGGAAAATTTGGACTAAAATCTAGAGCAAAAAAATTCTCTTAAAAAAAAAAAAAGTTAATGTGTAATATTAGACAGGAAAAGGAATTTTTTCCAAGTTCCTCTTGAAATTTTTTAATTTTATGCGGATGACAAAAAGTGGCATGATAAAAATATTTTAACGCGATTTTTTTTCGTTCCTTCCTCAAAATATTTACTTTTATCACACTTTTTAATTAATCATTCTTATTTAAATCTTTACGCTTATCTACTGCAATTAGAATCGGGCAGTAGTATATTATAGAAGATGTTCAGCCAAGAGCGTTCAAATTGTTAAATAAAATGTTACTGTACAAATATAGAGATTTTAACCCTTTGGATTCCGACGGCTCTTAAACAAATTTTATTTGGTCGGCACCATTTTTTAAAAGAAGTTTCCTTCAAGTACTCAATTTCAAAAGCTCTGATTAAATAAGGCAAATTTTATTTTCCTTTATTACTGGTGCAAAAACATATTTTGCAAAGAAAGATGATGTCGCCGAAGTGACGACAACGGAGTGCAAAGTGTTAAATAAGTTATTTATTGACATTAGCTATACTTTTTACCGCCTGTAACCTATAATGCTTCTATAGCAAAGTGATATAATTTTCAAATCTTGCGAGTTTTATCCGGACCAGCATCAGGAGCCATAACGTTTTGGACAGGTGCAAATGTTTTAATTTTTTTTTTACTAAATTTTTTGTAAATTTAAGATACCTTTTTTGAATACCGTGTAGGTTCAAATTGATTTGTTGATCCTAGAGATATATGTCGTTTACTCTCTCTTTCTGACACACTCTCTCTGTTTCTTTTTCTTGACTTAAAGTTACAAATTTTATGTAATCTAAAAATATCGTTTTTAAATTTTTTATGTTGATTTTTAAAATCTTATTTTCAAAATATTTAAGTTTGACAACGGAATGTGCTGAGAAATAGCTAATAACGTGCAACAATTTTGCTTAAGGTAAATGGCATAATTACACGCACTTAATGTTAATTTATTGATCTCTTATTTAAAATTAGGAAAATTAAAGATTTTATGGTTATTTACCAGTGCACATTTTAATGAAAAACCAGTTCAATCAATGTATTTCATTTCCCATTTGTATATTAAATAATGGATCAAATACAGTACTGTAACTAGTAGATGTATAGCAACTTGATGCATTGCTTTTTTGGGGGTTGGGGGTTGGGGGGGGGGGAACAAATCTAATTTTTTCTGCATTTAATAAAATTCTCGTAATATTAGTTTCATTAATTTCTTATGATAAATAAGAAATCACACTTAAAATCTCGTTTAACCGAAAATTACGATAATTACAGTTTGCAAATTACGCGATTTTGATGCAATATAATAGAGTGCCTTAGCAAAAGAATGGCGATATACGGCAAACAAAAAACAAAGTTTTAATTGGTCAAGAGGTTTTTGGATAAACATTTGGCGAGCTTGCCATTATATCTTCACATCTGAATATGCGCCATGTGCGTAGGTCATCTTTGTCTTATAATGAGGCACTAAAACGTCGCTTAGCGTTTATTAGCAATTTCAATAACTTAATTTCAAACGTCACAGCATCTGTCAAAACATTTCGTTCTTGTAAAAATTTCGATATTGGTGTTATGAAAATGACATAATTTTTACATATGCAAAAATATTCCTGTTTCTAGAATTTAAAATAATATTCATATTAATTTCTCTAATTAAATGAAAGACATTCATTCATATTAAATGTAATGTCACTTTCATCCATTGAGGGGACACAGCACCTTGAAAATCGTCAAAATATTGATTTATTATTATTATTATTATTAGGTTAAAGTATAGCTACATCTTGTGAAAATATACTAGTGAAATTACAAAGGTGTATCTTTAATAATAAAGAAGTTATTAAAGATTTTATCCGCGATGGCAGAATTTAAAGGGACGCCACACCCACTCAGCACTACTGGTTAATTTAGATCCCTAGTGAACAAACCCAGGCAAATTATTTATTTCTTCCATAATGAAAAGTCAGGTTATGATTTAACCGTTACAGTTTGAGTTAATATGGCCATGTGAAAAGACTACAGGGGCATGTACCAAATAAGGATAAAAACAAATACAGTTTATAAATTAGCACGGTAAAAAATTAAGCTTGCTGGCTTACATATAAGGCTGGTTGTTTTTAAATTTTTATAGTAAACATTTAAGAAACTTAATAATGTTCTCATATAATATATATTATTAGCAAGTAATATTTTAAATAAATAACGACAAATCAGACAATTCTCTCATTTTTAATTTTTTTTGTGTGATTAATGATTTTGAGCATTAACTCACTTATTATATTACTCACTTATTACATAACTAATTTATATGTAAGTATTTATATGCACTTTAATTTATACAATTGATAGAATTGTGCATGAACTTCACACACGTTAGAAGTTAAAACATGTTATCTTTGCAAATCAAAACTTTAAACTGATTTTTCTCCATGTTCATATTTTCATAACCTGCTTGTTCAAAAAATGTTAAGGTTTTTTTGCGTAATTCAGGTAGAGGTTTGAATTTTTTTTACGTGTTTTCCATGGTGTATTTACTATTTCTGTGCATGGATTTAACATTCACATTTATAGTTATTTCTTTTGAATATTTAAACTATGAGTTTTTTTTTAATTTCCTTGATTTTTTACTACACACAAAAAGAAAAATATTCATATTAAATCTAATATCTCATACATCTCGAAATCCATGCATGGTTTTATGTAGTACGGAATATGGAAAAAAATGAAGCAGAAATATCTGTATTTAAAAAGTAGTAGGGATTTTTAGAAGGTTAATTTAAAAAAAATAATTTTAGGTAATTACACTATTCTACAAGAGTTTTTTTTTTAATTATTAAAGTTGCTTTTTATTATATAATATAAAGCCACCACAGATATTATAGTGCAATTCAAAATTGAAAAAAAAAAGTTTAAAAGGTACTGTGTTCCCTTAAACATTTCACTTTTATGATCCTGGAGAATAATCTTAAAACACATCTATAGGAAGTATGCAGTGGCATTCAACAGCACAAACCCTGCGCAAAGCGGTATATTCATTTAAGAAGCTCGCCATAAAAATCGGTATTTAATGATTTTATATGCCTTCATTTGTTTGTATCACCGGTATCAGTTTAGCATCTAGAAATGAGATGGAATGAAAACACCAACGATATACACCAATTTTGTAGGGAGCCAGCCGGGAAGCATAGGAACTTTTCTCCACGAGGTGAAGTGTTTTATGAAAACTCATATTTAAGATTACAGTTGTTGAATATTTCATTAGAGATTAAAGCAAAATTATTATATACTTCAGAACATTATCTTAACATTATACAGGGTGTATTATTATATACAAGTATATGTATATAATATAAAAAGAAGAGACATCTCCGCAACTTTCAGAGCTAGGAGCATTATGAATACGAAAATGCAATACAATGTGGCATATAAAGATGCAAACCCAATGTGGATCATAATATACAATTTGAATAACAATATACATACTATTAAATATTTTATAAAACTAGGTAAAAGAATCATAGATTCCTTTTGAAAAATGAGTAACGTTTATTCAGAATGTTGCAATTTTTTTTTTTTTTTTAAACGTATTCTAAAGGATCAAATAGGGTTTTATTCAGATTTTGTATCACTGTTACGTTTTTATTAAAATTGTTGCATTGCTTTAAAAGTTTTAAAGAACAAAGACAAACCGTCTTGAATTGGAAAAGTTTGTTAGGTTTTATATATATTGTTAATATCTTTTGTTGTATTTTAGTAATATGAAACATGGTGATGGGGCATAAAAAATACATTGTCCCAAATTTTTGAATAAAAGTATCAAAATGAGACAGTATAAACAAATGAACTAGCTATTTCAATAAAAGAAGGCACTGAATGCTTGTATGGGCATGTGTTACTTTACAATGTAGCAAAACAAAGATTATTTTAGAACACTCTAGTGATGATCTAAGTAAGCAAACACTTTGCACCATGGTAATCACAATTAACTCCAGGGACAAATTTTTAATTAAAGTTAATTTAAACATATTTTTGCTTTGAACTTTAAATACTAATTATAGTAAGGCACAGAGATAAACTTTATTATATTGGTTTGTTTTTGCTCATAAGGCCACTCACTATAAACTACAGTTTTGAACAAATTTGAAATTAAGGACAAGTTATGGCAGAGTCATTCCATCTCAATTCAACCAGACCTTGTAACCCGACCCACAGGGATTTGGGTGAAACTTTGTGTACATACTAGCCCTACCATGATATGAGCAAATAAAAAAAAAATTCCTTCCTACTCCTCATAGTTTGCGAGCTATGGGAAGTCCAATTTTTTTATTTTTCTCTAATCGTACATTTCTGAGCCTGTATTTGTAGACTGTGGTTCCATCTTCAAAAAATTGTTACACTGGATATAAAATCCAAATGTGCTTAAAAATATCACTGTAAGTTCATCAAAAGATGCAGATTCTAATAAAAAATATGTAAAAAATTAATTTGTAATTTTTAAGGCCAAAAAATTAAACCAAAATTGAAAGTTATGGTTATTTTTCTAAATTTTTGTCATTTTACAAAAAAGGCTCTTCGCAAAAAGGAAAATGAAATTTAGAATTTCTTTTTGTTTTAAATAAAAGTTTACACTTAGGGCTTTCTATTTATGAAATAAAAATGATGTCTTTCTCATGGCTTATGCAAAAATTTTGACTTATTTTGGGATGCTGTACCTATCAAGAGATAAAAATCTCTAACTTTGCTTATGGCACCAAAATTATTGCTGCACATTTTAAATTTAAATTTATTAATCATTCTGATTTATTTGTTAAAATGAACCCTTACAATCAGACTGATTTATTTATTTTTATAATAGTAGAAAATTTGTAATGTATAGTATTGGTACATATCACACATTATCTGAAATTGTGTTGTTCTCAATCTTATCGCATATGTTTGTCACATAAATATGTTTCATTTGTAGAAATAAATTTAGCTTTGTTAAATATCAGGTATTTAAACTATAAAGAGCATATTTAAAATGATTAAAATTATCCAAGATAATAAAATAGAAAGTTTCAAAAAATATGTTAAATACAAATAAAGTATTTTAATTCAAACACAAACACACACACACACACCGAAAAAAAAATAAACATTGAAAATATGATTGGTAAAAAGTCATTCTAGTATTTTCTTATTCTAAACCAACAAAAAATTTTTTGTTTACAGTTATATTGTAAAAACAAAAATAAGAGATTGTTTAAATTAAAAAAATACTTATAATAAAAGAAAATATATGAAGGAATAAATAAACGAAACATAAGGATTATGTACAAAATTTAATGAAGGGGGGAATAGACTGCTGTCATACACATTTTTTTCCCCTTGTTACGGAGAAGAAAAAAAACAAAGCAGAAACTTTACTTTGCAAAAGAAAGGAAGAAAGAAACATTGAATAATATATTCAACAAGTTACAGGAACCACAGTAGTTATTTAAATAACGCAGCTGAAATTACGCAGATTTTTTTTTTTCCTTGATTGGTGCAGTTTCCCAAAACAGGGCAAAATTTTTGCATAAGTCATGAGAAAGACACCATTTTCATTTCATAACTAGAAATCCCAGAGTATAAACTGTTATTTAAAACAAAAAGAAATTGGAAATTTTATTTGCCTTTTTTGTAAAGTCACAAAAATTTGGAAAAATAATCATAAATTTCAATTTTGGTTTAATTTTTTGGTCCTAAATATTTAAAATTAATTTTTTAAATATTTTTTTAATGAAAATCTGCATCTTTTTATGTACTTACAGTGATATTTTTAAGATGATTAGCATTTTAGATCCAGAGTAACAATTTTTTGAAAAGGGAACTGCAGTTTAAAAATACAGACTCAGAAATGTGCGATTTGAGAAAAATCCAAAAATTTGATACCCCCCCCCCCTCCCCGTATCCTACAAACTATGAGGTCTAGGAAGGAAAAATTTCAGATGGATTCATACCAAGATAGAATTAGTATGTACACAAAGTTTCACACAAATCCCTGCCGGTCGGGTTACAAACCATAAAAAAATTGATTGAATTGACATGGTAATGACTTTTGTAAGTTTTTAATTTTTTAAATATTCAAATTATTACTTTCTCCATTTTAATACTATTGCACAATGCAGCTCACTTTGGTATTTCTTAAAATAAAATTAAAACATCCCTGTTAGAGTAATTAAATTTCATTTTTTTGTTCAAGGACATAAAATTTCCCTTTTTCTTAGACTACCATACATTAAATCATTAAAGGTATCCTAGGTTAGCATTTTATTGCTTCTAACCTTGGCCATAAACACAATCACGGAATATTATCTTTTTATATTAATAAATTCATTTTTAAAATTAAAATTTTTAAAATTAAAATTCTAATCAATATAAAATTATTATCATGATAGTACATTTTCTGCATAAATTTACAATCAAAACCACGGTTTTAGATTATTCGTTATTGTCGATGGAGTGACAGGAAACAATTTCAAGTTACAGATGAAGCGGCGGCGGCAGGAAAAAAAGTGTTTACATGTAAAAATAAGAAGAAAGAACATTCAATAACTTGACCTGGGTTAGAATAGAATTTTTTCCCCTTGATATAAAATGTTGCTTGAATCCGATGCACACAATACACCATAAATTTTTAACAAATGTTATATAATCCTTCATTTCCAGAAACTTGGATTAGCTAGTCGTCATAATGCATGCAAATTTCCGATATTCTCCTGAATATTTTGACATTAAAATCTTTAGACCTAGAAAAATTCTAATTCATGCAAAGAATGTCTTAAAAAATTACATAAGTATAGCATAGAATATTTTCAAAAATTTTTTTTTCGTTCTGCAGAGGTTAAATCGTGATGCCATATACCAAAAGTATTAATATGTGAAGATATTCCATTTAAAAAAAAATTAAATGAAAAGTATTAGAATGAATCTAAGACAGGAACTGCGAAACATTATATATAATTAACAAAGTTAAAATGCATTTTATCGTAAAAATGCATGTATTTCTTTTCCTCACTTAGCCAATAACGAATGCAGAATTTCCAGGTAGTATGTGTTCTTGTTTTAGAAGAAAACACTATATCTCAGTTGAAATATCAAAACGCACCCACGTTAAAGAAAATTACAAAGAGACAAATACAAAGCGTAAAAGCCAAATTTAAAAGTCTTTGTTTAATTTTTCCATTTTTAGGGTTTCTTTCATCTGACGAAACTCTATTCGTCTCGCTCCTCTGTCTGTCTGTCTGTCTATCCGTCTCTCACAGAGCCCGTTCTCAGAAACTATACATGTTGGAGACTTGAAATTTTGCATACTTATAGCTGAACACCTCACATCAAACGACAAATCATAAAATTTTGAAAAAGTCTTATATTTACCCCTCTGGGCTCTAACTTGTGTATTTTAAGCTTTTTTTTCTAACCGAGTCCCTAACTAATTTTAAGACTTGAAATTTTGCATACTTATAGTAGAACACTTGCGATCACACAAAAAATCATAAAATTTTCAAAAATTCATATATTATTTACCCTTTTGGGCTCTAACTTGTGTATTTTAAGCAATTTTTCTAACCTTTTCCCATTGCACACGATGCGTACTTTTCTAACTTTTGCCGACACCACTTTGACCACTCTTTTATATTATGCACTTAGCCTTACATATTTCAGTTCCACTTTTTACCGCCAGGGGGCACCTATCTATCTCGTGTGCTATGGGCCCGACCCTCTCGATTAATATATCTACAGATAGGTTGTTAAACGGAGTTTCGTTCGGATAGAGGTTTGTGTAAAATAGAGTGCGCCCCCTTGTTGCGGAATGTGGAACTAACAGATTTTTCAAAAGGATAAAGTGTTTGAAAGGAATATTAAACGAAACCCTCTGTGCGATCTGTGATTACACTTACCCACTTGTTTATATATATATATATATATATATATACATATATATATATATATATATATATATAAAGAGGAATAACCTTTGATTTGAGTGATTTGTTTGAGAATAAGAAACGATATTGCTTTTAGTTTTTTTAAATAAACATAACTTCATTAGAAAATAAATGCGCTTTGGTAAATAACGAATCAACATTCATTTCACAGACGATCGTAAAGCTTTACGTTTGTAAAAAACCAACAAATATATTCTCCAAAATGAATTCGATCAGTAGTACAAGTTTTGTATCCCGCTCGTCATCATATAATAGTTAAAAATGAAATACGTACCTGGATTTCTAAGCTTTGAAATCTAATGCTTTTAATATAAACAGAAACACTGTGGCTGCCGTATAATATTTTATAATTTTTTAACACTTAAATTATTTCTACTATTAAATAGTTGGTGTGAGAATTTCAATTACGATACTGGCTCCTTACTAAAATTCGGATATTAATTTATCCTCATACTATTTTCCAAAACTTTATGTGGAAAAAACAGCAAACGAAAAATAAAAATAGTCGATTCTATTTTATAAAATTATGTATGAAAATCACTTAAACTCATCCAAACTAAGCTAATGATTCCTAAAAGTGATAAAAAAATACACCTAAAAGGCATATAAATATCTTTATTCAGATCGAAATGTGTTTCATTTTTCAGACGGTGGTATTCTCAAGAACTTTGTTGATACAAATACTTCCGCAAAAAAAAGTAAAAAGAAGAAATTGGTAAATAAAATCAAAAGACCGTAGGAGAAATTAATTCTCGTTCACAAATATTCATTTTCAGGTGCGTTCGTAATTATATAAATACGTAGCTCCTATAACCGAATATAGCACCGAACGTAGTCGTCGTTCGGTACGTCTGCCTGTCCGCTCGCATATAACAGAGCAAAAACTACCCAACCGAATGGCCTGAAATTTTAAATATATAATTATTGTAAAATTTTGTCGAGTCATTTCAAATTTTATGAAAATCGGGTGTATAGTTTAATTACAGGGACAGTCAAAATTTTCCCGTTACATTACGGCCAATGGTAAAAAATTATTTCAAGTGCATTTTAATGATGTTACAGTGTTTGGAACAGAATGAAATTAATGTGCACTTATGAAATGCACTAAAATATACATTCAGTACAATGTACGGTGTAAAAAGTATTTATAAAACTAGTTATAGTGCGAACGCACCTCATTCGCCCCGTTTGACGTGCAATTTCCAACTTGTTATTTTATATTTGTACTGGTTTTTCAGTATATAAGTGGTCTCTTTATTTTATTTGCTAGTTCCTTGCTTTTTTTAAAAATTGCGAAAATATTTGTGTCATCAATGATCTTGTGAATGTGTCTGAGCGATGAAACATATGTCGATCTCAATAAAAGTATTTTAAGTGGTTTTATTATTATTATTATTATATATATTTTTTAATCAGTTTTAATAATTATTAACTTAGTTTAGATTATTCTATTTTATGCAAAAAAAAAAAAAAAAAAAAAAAAAAAAAAAAAAAAACTTAATTCGGAAAGGTTTATCAACGCAAACACGCTGTTGATATCATCTTAAACTTTGAACAGATAAACTGTTAATTGACAAAGCAATCAAAATGTGTCAGTTTTTCATTCTTTGCTATCCATATCTCATGTTTTTAGTGAATCTGTCGAATCATGACATTAGTAACAATTTTTAAGATCAACAATTAAGAGGATGTTTTCCTAATATGTATTTATTGTTAAAGAATTTTCGTAGTATTTTTTGTTTTCGTTTAAATAATGCAGTTAGAGAAAAATGACGCGTGGTTTTGAATTTTTTGTACTTTCGCCTAAGTGAGTGAATATTGTCATGTAAAATGTTTGTATTTTAATCGATCCAAATTTCACTATGCACAGTGTGTACAGTAAATGGATGTAGGTAATAGATGTCTTAATAATTATCTGAAACAAAAATAAGCGCGCGGATTCTTAAAATATATTTAAGAAATTAAGGTATTAGATTATATATCATTTTCAATTAGTTGGAGTACAAACCTGAAATTGATGAAATAAATCAAAATTTGACAAAATGGCGACCGTTTGTATTAAGAGGTAAATTTTTGGCTTTCTATTTTTATTTCTAAACTGCTTAAAAAATAAAAATTATTAAACATTTTAATTTTTCAAAAGTTTCTCCTCTAATTTAAAAAGTCAAATTTAATTTGTGACAAAACAAATCGTCGATAGTTTGAACAGTTTAAGAGTTAGAACCTATGCCAATTCAAAAACAATTGTTTCAAGAAATACGCGCTTAAAATTTTTGTTCAGCCTTTTATCAGCCGATAAATTGGTGGTCACGATTTAAATATTAGACAAAATAAAAAACGCTTTCAAATACACTTTTAGATCCTTTAAGGGGTAGATACTTTAAGGTTAAAAAGAAAGCAAAGTATTTTTTGAAATTTTCCAAAAGAGTTCCACTCAAGATTAAATTTTATTAATAAAGAACATTTTTTTAATCACATGAATATTTTCTTCATTAAATCTGTTTGTGAAACTTACACTGTTCCTATACATATGAGATTGAACGGCGAGAAGCAGTCCATAATGCAAAATATATTGTTAAGTATATAAATAAATAAATAAATAACTGTACTTATTCTCAAATTTCTTTTTAAAAGTGTTTAACTACAAGAGAGTGACAACAAGACTACAAAAGACTACGAGACTACAAGAGAGAGAAGCAGTTTATAGTGCAAAATATATTGTTAAATAAATAAATAAATAAATAACTGTATTTATTTTCCAATTTCTTTTTAAAAGTTCTTAACTACAAGTAGCCTATTGTTACTGATATATTTTTCTCATTAGAGAAATTTAAAATACGCACTTTTTCTTTTACAAATGTACTTAATTAATTTTTATATCAAGGAATTTGAAAATATTTTTACAGTTGCATTCTTCAGATATATAGAATCATTTTGATAAATGTTTAAAATTATAAATGTTCTATTATCAATCTCAGAAAATTAAAAATAAAACAAAACAGGCTAAAAATAAAATAAATAAAAATAAGCGAGAGAAGCAACTTCATACACTGGTTGTAACAACCGAAAGTAATTAAGTTCAAAAGGCTAAAAATAATCTCCTGGTTAAATTGAAATACACGAAGCACTTTTAAAAGGAATTAATTTTTTATCCATGTATCTGATAAAATTATAATGGTAATAAAAAAATATGATAATTATTTCAGTAGAAGTTAAATTTTCCCCCTTTTTCTGTCAGATTTATTTTCATTAATAATAATATATTAATAATAATGATAATATCATAGCATTTTGTTTCTTATACATTTAAAATAAGACATTTTAAACTTAATTTTCGGCAAAAATAAAATTATCTCTAAAATAACAGTAATACATCATATTCTACAACCAGCAAAATGATAATCAACAAACACAAATAAGCACGCTTTTCATCGCAAACGATTTTTCTCTGCAGTTTCATTACAGCTGCTGAATAAACACTTTTACAGGCAAACCAACCTTCATCCAGTTCTGCAGTGAAATGTTCTTCTTTCAAACGAAGCCATTAGATGTTTAAAACACAAACAAAATTACATCATTTGCAGTTGCTTGCTGTGTAATTTTATAATTAAAGGAACTGCTGCATAACTGTAAAGAAAAAATATAATTATTTAAAATTATAAAAGTAAGTAGTTAAAAGTATAGAATGAAATTAATATGAGACTATAAATAAGGGCACGAATTCCAAATGCAACAGATTAAATTCATGCAAACGTGTTAACTACAGTTAGAATGAAATTTTATTATAGTAATATACAAGTATTTAATTTAATTTTAACTTTAAAAATTTCAATAAAAAATCCCATGTTTTTTCCTTTTATTTGATTTGCCAATGTGCTTTGCAACTGAATCCAAATTTGCATTTAATCTACTTTCAAAACACATTAACTATAAGTTAAAACGTATTTGATGACTGTACAGATATCAGGGAATATACGTTTAAGATTGAAACATACTTTTAAGATTAAGTGAACACTTAAAATAACGACATAGAAATTATTTGTTAACAGCATTACCCATGCTTCTGTAAATAAAAATATGTATTATTTTCTTGCTAAAATATAGCATACCCGAAATGGCAAGTCTAGAATTTTCAACTTTAAAATAAATAAAAATATGATTTCTAAATTTAAATTTGTTTGTTTCAAACTTAATTTATATAAAAATTTAAATATGAATTTATTCTGCTGTCTAAATATAAATGTTTTCTTGTGTTTGCTTTTATTTTACTTACTTATTTATTTATTTGAAAATTACTTGTATAATATTTTTAAATATAGTAAGCTAAATTGGCCAGTAGGGATTAAAAAATAATTCAAAAGTTTATTTCCACTTACTGGTTCTAAAACTAGAGAAATTAACGCACAGAAGCTTCTGTTTGCTGACACTATTTATTTATAGAAGGGAAAGTGCATTTTCACATTCATTTGTGCTATAGTAGTCGATTTTAACTAATTTATTCATTTTTAACAAATACAATTTTTATAATTAATTATTAAAAATAATTTAGTTTTCATTATCAAGATTGTTACGCAGTTTTAAGCTAATCTTGTTTTCACATACTGTTAGTCCTTTACAGAATGATGATATTTTCTTAATTTATGAAAAAACGCTGTTTTATACTATCTGAGTGATGTAAAAACGATATATATTAGTCAAAATTTCGAATTTTACCAATTTTCATATAAGTTCTAATTAGTAAAACAGTCTAGTCAGTAAAAGACTTTAATATACTTACATGATAGTGTTTTATTTTCCATTTTTCGAGTACTCACATATAATAGAAGAAGAAGAATGTTTTTAAATAACTATTTAACATTTCTAATATGTGTTTTCAAAACAAAATTTAGTACATCAATGTCATCATATTGCTATCATTTAATACATACTGATTAAAGCAAATAAGTTGAAACTGGTGTGAACTAATAAGTATTAAAAGAAATTCTTAAAACACCATAACGCATGTAACAAATTTTTATTTTTTTTATTATGGTGTTTTAAGAAGTTCTTTTAATACATACTGATTATTTAATACATACTGATAATTTATACTGATTGTTCCAGATACGTAACGAGGCTGACATTGCACAGATGCGTGTTGCATGGAGGCATACGTAACATTTATTGACAAGTATGATATATGACACAAAATGCAGCCAAGGATTAAAATTTTATATTACGTTGTTAATCGGCAAATTGACCTTGACCCTGTCTGTAATTAAAAAAAAAAAAAAAAAAAAAATATCTGGTCCCATATTGTTATAGGTGCTTTTTTTTAAATTTAAAATAAAAATACTGTATTGAATTCTAAATTAAACAAGACAAGTTTCTTGAAATGCCATCTATTCAGACGAAATTTATAAAGTGGGTGCGCCCCCAGGCGATCGCAAAAATGCAGCCGAATCAGCCGTCGGGCGCTAAGCCGAAAGCTCGCGCGAAGGAATCAATCGGACGGCATTGCCCTATAATTAAATGATTAAGGGGAGTCAGCGTCGGTTTAATTCGGCGCCAAAATCCGCGCCTTTTAATAATTCAGGAGAGGTAAAAGCTTTCCTCCTGCTAATTAGAAAAGAGGCCTGGGTTCCCATTAGCTCTTTGAGAAAGAGGGGGGATAAAGAAGAGGGAATTCACTTGATCCCTGTCTCTCTATCCAGAAAAGAGTTTTCACTAACAGGGTTGGCACAATGGGGGATTAATTGCCAGGCTTGGCTTGAAGCACTGTTGATTCGTTTATTTATCCTCTTTGATTATGGATCTCTGACTTTTAAGTTTGGCATATTTATACTGAAGCGGTGATGGGATTAGAATTGGTCATTGTATTGCAGGTTTGTTATTAGACAGAAGCCAAAATCTGACGGTTAGTTCACAACTACAGTAGAATTAACTTAGTGAAATTGACGTAGGGAAGCGGTCACCGGTTATTTTTGGAAATTAGATGTAGAGCTGGAGAGGAAAATTACTTGTATATATGATGCATTAAATTGCAAGCTGTCAGATCAAATTGTTTTATAAGATAATGCTCTCATTTTCAAAATATAACAAATGGTTTGGTGCTTTGATAGGCTCTATCATTCTATAATTAAAATTTTTATAAGTGCTCTTTCATTTTTGTTCTGAAACTGTAATAAGTATATATTGATTATGCATTCAAGGAATAAAATTGAAACAGTATGATTTTTTTTAATGGGGTATTATTTATAAATTCAATAAGAAAGGCATTTTAAATGACCAAATTTTATAATAATTCAATTTCTGGAATTTAGTTGAAGGCCTGGAGAGGAAAATTATTTATATAGATGATGCATTAAATTGCATGTTGACATATATTATATTGTTTTAGATGATAGTTTTATCATTTTGAAAATGTAACAGATGTTTTAGTTATTTGATTGGTTCCATCATTCTAAAATTTAAATTTTTATCAGTGCCTTTATATATATATATATATACACATATTAATTTCGCTTTAGAGACATAAAACTGAAACACTCAGAAAAATAAAATAAAATAATTAAAAGTAAAATTTTAATGTATGATCTATAAATGCAATAGACAAGATCAAACTTTAGAAAATCAAAAATATTTATTAAATAAATATTTGGAATATTAAAAAATGTTATAATATCACCGATTAACCTGATTTATGCTTACAATCTTGTTTTAGGTACCCCATTACGTGTGAAAACATTTTTAAAAAATTGAACAATAATGAGTATAAAATTGATTGCTGTTTTGATTGTCTTATCACCGGTTAGTCTGTTTTATGGATTCTGTGGTGATTGTTTAATCCCCCCCCCCCCCCCCCCCCTGACAAACCAGACAAAACAAACGTAGTACTGCTTAACTGCTTGAAGTCGTGTTTAAGTTATTCCACAACGTTTGAAAATCATTTCTAAAAATTAAACATCAATGAGTATAAAATTGATTGTTGTTTTTACCCGGCTGAAAAGAAGGGTTATGTGTTTCACGCGTATTTGTGCATGTGGATTTTTTATATCCTCGAAGCATCCCAACGGCTGATTGGATTTTAATGAATGAGGTCTCTATCAATTCGTCTTAACGGCCCGATGGTTATAGGCTAAGTTTTGTTTTATAAATTCAAAATGGCGGCCGTAAAATACAAAATGGCGGTAGTGACGAAAAAAAAATTACGCATCCTATTGAGTGACATATTATTGGATAGGTCTTTGAAAATGAAGACGATGTTTCAATGACTATTTTACAGTCAGAAGCTCCGTTAAAATATTATACAACCTGGAAGTTGTGTATGTATTGTGGATCTCTAGCTTTACTGCAACTCTAACCATCATAGATATCTATAGACCTCATCAAAACAGTGTTTATAGATAGGAACTAACAATTAAACACAACTTAAAAGTTATCAATACAAGCAAATACAAAAAAATATATAGGTAAGTAATATAAACAAGTAATATAAAAAAAGTATTTTAAGTCAATTCCTACTTAGGTCAGTAAGAGAATATTTTTCTCCCATTCTTCTTTCCTGTTGAGTAGGGCTTAAAATGCCTTGATCAAGAAGAAGACTCTCTCGGTCTAAAAATACCTTGATCAAGAAGAGGGCTCTCTCGATTATTGAAAATGAATTAATTTAATTTAATTAATGAATCAATATTTGAAAAAAGCTGGATTAACATCAAGTGTCATCCACTACAAGTTAAAATAAATTTATTTGAGCTTGATTAGATGAATAATAAGTATTTTATTAACGATTGAAAATTCGAACAAGATATATATAGCGAGAGTGTGAGCTAATAGTAGGAATTCAAAATAAAAAAGTTTCACATTGATGATAAACTAGTAAATCTGCAGATCAGGAGCCTCAACGTCATCTTTGCAAGTCATTGTTTTTTAACACTCATTGCATAATATTCAACTTCCTACAAATCGCTTTTTAAAGTTTTCAAATTACATAAATATTTATGAGCATACAAGATACTTCGTAAAGTTTCAGAAATTAAAAGTGTTAAACAAGTGATTGTACATTAATGTTCTGAAATTCTGATGAGCTACTTATTCTGGTAACTTTTTAAATCAAAAATTGCATTTCTTCAGGGGGCTCTGCTCCCTGAACCCCCCGTAGTCTATTTAAATTTACATTCGCAATTTTTTATTGATTGTGCGGATGGTTATAGTATATCTTAGTTTTTTTTTACGCTCTGATTTATAACGATAAGCATAAGTTTTTTTAATAAATTAATAAAATTTAAATTTAAAATAACATATTCATGTTAACCGTACACAGACAATAAATATTGAAGTGGCGCCTAAAATCCGCTACATTCGGCACAACACAACAACGTGCTTAAAAAAAAAAAAAAAACGGATGAAGTCAAAGAATTTGGTCCCTGTTCCACGTGCTTGTTTTGTTTGGGCCGAATGAGGGCATTTAAATCTGAGCGATAACGCACATCGCATTGCAAACTGTTTTTACGGCATACTGCATCTCCATCTATCTCTTTCCTCCGTGAATAATAGTTAATTTTATTTTACCCAAGATCTTTTTATTCCAGCATCTTTGTTTTCGATAAATGACGTCTAATTCACCTGCTATGCGTACTTCCTCAAAACTTTTCATCTTGTTATATTAAGAAATACTCGAGAGTTTTTTTTTTTTTTTTTTAATATGCCGTCATACTAATTTTTCTATTCTTAATTTTATTTTTCATTTTCCTGTTTCACGACAAAACATTTCAATTGAAAATTGTTTAAAAGAAAATATTATTCCGGGTTTTGATTTTCTTGGCAACAGTTAAAGAAATATTGGTAAATGTTATGGGAAAATGTTACGTTATTCTCTATGAAAATAATGAACTTTTGTATTTTTAAGCAAAGTATTTCAATAAAATAAATGAAATATTGCCTATTTTTATTTCTGGACTAAATCCGTCTATATGCAAAGATACAAATGCATTAATTCATCTGTTTTGACGTTGGCTTTACTCAAGCATTATACACGCAATTATACTAATATTATTAGGACCAAATATGTTGCTAGGCAACAGAGAAAGAAAAGGAAAAAAATGAAATATGCATTATGTCAATTTGATAAAACAAAATCCTTTATATTATTGGAAAACATGCATAAAATTCCCCTCAATATTATAAACCTAATTAAAAAAATCTCGCAAATATATTGACATAATTTATTGGAATAATTTAATAATGTTATTTAAAAATTTCAGCATCAAAAATTTACCATTTAAATCCATTTTTCATATGAGCCATTTCTTTCAACAAATGAAAATCTGAAAATCGTCTGATTTGCCATTGAAAAGCATTATAGAGAAAAATAAAATGTTCCATATTTCCCGAACGAATGAACCAAATTTAACCAAAAACTATACAGCTAAGTCCGGGTACCTCATCAACATGCCCAGCTAATTTCAAGCCGATCGGATGCTTTTTGCGGCAGTTATCGCGGAACAGACAGACAGACTAACAGACAGACAGACTAACGGAAACCAAAACTTTTCGTGTCTCCACAGTAAGCCTTCACTGACGTTTCGGCAATAATTAACTAGTAAATCTGCAGATCAGGAGCCTCAACGTAAGCTCTGCAAGTCATTGTTTTTAGACACGCTTTGGTAATATTCAATTTCCTGCAAACCGCATTTTAAAGTTTCTAAATTATGTAATTATTTATAAGAATAAAAAATACGAAGTTTTCAGACATTAGAAGCATTAAATTAAAAACGTTGTTATGGAAGGATATTTTGAAATTTTCATGAGCTACTAATTCTGGTATTTTTTTAAATAATAAAATAGATTTCTTCAGGTGGGGGGCCTCCGCCCCACTGAACCCCCCGTGGTCTCATTAATTTGCATATGTAACTTTTTATTGATTGCGCTAATGGTTATCGCAAATCTTAAATTTCTTTTTACACCTCCGAGCTTTAATTTTCAATACTGGTGGATAGAAAATGATTTACATTGACACAATTATATTAAAAGTTTAGGTTTTATGGATGAAAATGTAATTTCCTTTTAAAAATAAAATAATTTTCATTCATATTTCCTGAAATGAGACGGCATTAAGAAGTAACACTCGTCATAAAATATTTTTTCAGGCAATCTACTTAATGATTGGCTTTTAAGAATGAAAATATTTATTTCCCAATACAATGACGTCATTTTCGACAGCGATAATTTTGCGGTGTAAAATTTTGACATTTACTATATATTTGATTTTCAAAAGTTTTTTTTTTTTTTCTCATTGAAATTTTCGTTTAAAAATTAACATTTCTGTTAGCTACGTGCAGACGATAAACCGTGAGGTATTAGTAACATTTCTTTTAATAATAAGAATTAATATCACACAAGCCCTTTTTATTTCAACCTCAAAGCATATTCATTTTATTTTTGATATATGAGATCAAATTCACATTCTTTTCGTATTTTAGTTTAATTTCCAAGATGAAGACGTATTCATGTCTATTTTTTATTTCATTTTTCTCTTGCACATGAAAATCTTTCAAACCAAAATTAACTAACTGTTTAGGATAAATTATTATTCTAGGATCGGATTTTCTTGGCAACGGTAAAAAAAACAAAAGATAGTTAAATTTTATAGCAAAATGTCGATTTATTCCTTATGAAAATAATGAACTTCTTAATTTAAAAGAAAAATATTTGAACAAAATAAGTAGAACATAGTCTTGCTTTATTCCATCTATATGTAAAGTCACAAAGGCATTAATTTGCCCCTTTTGACTTTGATTTGACTTCAAACAATTACACATACTTTCACATTTACGATATTTTTAGGTGTAGTTCCGTTGCTAGGCAACAGTTAAAAGAAAATAAAAGCAATGAAATATGTGCTTTGAAAAAAAAAATTATAAAAAGATATATTATTGGAACACATATATAAAATCCCTCCATAAGTTAAACTCCGAATTTAAAAACTGTGACAAATGTATACACAAAATGTCAAACTAATATGAATAATGTACGTTTCTAATTAGGAAATTTCATTATCCATAATTTACCATTTAAATCCTTCAATAATATGAGCAATTTCCTTTCAACAAATAAAAATGGAAAAATCGTCTGAATTGCTATAGGAAAGCATTAAGTCGCAAAATAAAATGTTCTATATATTCCGAACGAATGAACCAAATTTAACCAAAAACTATACAGCTAAATCCGGGTATTTTACAAACATGCATCCTTAATTTTAAGCTAATTGGATGCTTTTTACGGCAGTTATCGCGGAACAGACAGACAGACAGACAGACAAACGGAAACCAAAACTTTTCGTGTCTCCACAGTAAGCCTTCACTGACGTTTCGGCAATTAGTTCGCTTTTTACGCAGTCGGGTTTTTTGATTTTTTAAATTTAATTGTTTATTATAAATTCAAAATGACGGCTGTAAAATGCAAAATGGTGGTAGAGACGAAAAACAAATTACACACCCTATTAAAATGGCATATCATTGGATAGGTCTTTCAAAATGAAGACGATGTTTCATTGGCTATTTTGCAGTCAGAAGCTCCGTTAAAATATTACACAACCTGAAAGTTGTGTGTGTAAGATCTCTAGCTTTACTGCAACTCTAACCATCATAGACATCTATAGATCACATCAAAACTGTGTTTACAGATAGGAACTAACAATTAAATACAACTTAAAAGTCATCAATACAAGTAAATAATAAAATAGGTACGTAATATAAACAAGTAATAAAAAAAAAATTTAAGTCAATTCCTACTTAGGTCTATAAGAGAATTTTTCTTTTGTCTCTCATTCTTCTTTCCTCTTGAGTGGCGCTTAAAATGCCTTGATCAAGAAGAGGGCTCTCTTGGTCTTAAAATACCTTGATCAAAAAGAGGGCTCTCTCGATTATTGAAAATTAATTAATTTAATTTAATTAATGAATTAATATTTGATAAAAACCTGGATTAATATCAAGTGTCATCCACTACAAGTTTTAAAAAAATTATTTGAGCTTGATTGGATGAATAATAAGTATTTTATAAACGGTTGAAAATTTGAACAGGATATATACAGCTAGAGTGTGAGCTAATAGTAGGAATTGAAAAAAAAAATAGTTAAACATTGATGAGAAATAATTAATTAGTCCGCTTTTTACGCAGTCGGATTTTTTAATTTTTTATTTATTATCGTATCAAGACAATAAAAGCCTGTTGATTCTGTGTTGTTAGCCTGTTGATTCTGTGATGATTTTTAACCCCCCCCCCTCCCCCCGAAAGCCCAAACTAAGCAAACCGTAGTACTGTTTAACTGCTTCAAGTCTTGTTTGATGTATCACAATACGTTTTACAATCATGTTTTAAAAATAAAGCAACAATGAGTGTAAAATTCATTGCTTCAAAATGTTTTTATTAAAAAATTGAATTTCACTTGTTACATAAATGATTTTGACGTAGTTTCTTTGTAATTTTTGCAATTTAAGGAAAAACAATGCAGTTACTCATACTTACAGAAAATATCCACGCGGCAAAAAGACTGATAGATTACTATTTTGTTTTCCCCAAACGTAAAAGTGGAGTTACTAAAAATGCAATGAATTGCAATCTAAGCCATAAAATAAAGTCTTCTAAAGATATACCGATTCAAAGTATTATTTTGTTAATTTTTAATACATTTTCTGTATGTTAAATTTATAAAAATAACTGTAAATTTTCAGGAAATTCTCAGTTATATTTAAACGGATAATTCATCATAATTAAAAAAATTGCATGAGTTGTAGGCGACCAGTCTTTTATGAATATAACCATAATGTTTGAGATAAGCTTTTTAAGTAACTGATTGTTCATGAAAATCCTTTTCAGAAAACCCATTTAAAATATATATTTCTTAAGATATATTTACATGAAAGTCAAATATAAGCAAAAATATAGTCGATTTCTGTAACAGAATCCAGCAATAAGCTAAAAATTGAATTCCATTATGTACCCGATCGACTATACACCAAAAAATATATATTTACCATGCCATATGAATTGAATTAAATAAATTATAAATCAATGCAAGGCCCGTAATAATGAACAATATGAAAAAATTGGAACATTTAAATTTAAGACATACCACGCAAGAGAATATATATCTGTGGGGAACTAAACAATCATCTTTGTACCTAAGAAGATCTAAATATTTATTTTTCAATACTGTTTTATTTTTACTGTATTACCCATTTACTTCAAAATATTTCAATTAAAAATTTAATTATAGCTCTCATCTGATTAAAAATCCCAATTAAAAGTATTTTTTATTCTAAAAATTTATATGTAGGTGTATAATTTCTCTAAAGAATTAAAAAAAAAAAAGGAGTACAGATCACTCGGAATAAAAAAACGAAAAAAATCTACATTAAGAAACTACATTAAAACACAAATACTCCTGTTTTACATAGTACGAAAATGATCGATAACATATGTGGAGAGGAAGATTAATTAAATTAGAAATTCTATTTTACTTACTTATTAGTCTCTTTTTACTAATATAATTAGATAAAGAGATAAAGTTAAATTGAAATCAGTTTTTTAAATTACACAATATTGTAAAACTATACGACGTTATAAAAATATATGGACAACACAGATATTTTTTTTGCTTCGATTTTGAATAATATACTTTCATTTTAAAAATATTTTTTTCTTAGTAAAATTAGAAATGCGGTAAATCTTTTTTTTTCTTTCCTTTTTAAATTTCAGGATTGTCACTTATTTTTAATTATAATGCTTTTTCTTCTCGAAACACATTTGACAATTGTAAAAACCAATATTTAATTGTGAAAAAATATGTATTTGAATTTAAAATGTCTTCATAAATTTTACGATATTTTTTTAACACAATGAAATAGCGTCAAAATAATATTTTATTTAGAATGTAGTTTTTAGATATTTTGAAAGAAAAAGTAAATTTGTAAAAAAGTATAACTGATTAAATACAGTTTTAAAAATGCCTGTTATTATTTTTTTTTAAATATTTGAATTACATCATTTATAAAATATTTGTTTAATTGCTATTTATTTTTTTTTTTTTTAGAAAGGAAAAACGTCTAGTTTTAATCCAAAATTTGACAAATCAAAGAATGTTGAATGAAATTAAAAAAAAATATATTATTTCTTTTAACTAATTAATTTATTAATTGGACTGACAAAAACAATAAATATGTAAATAAAATAAAATAAAAACATGCGAAAAGATATCGATGCAATATATTTTTGATTATATAAAATTTAAAAAGATTCATTATTCAAGTTTTTTTAAATATAAAAATATTACTAGGAATGTGTTTTAAATAACTGTAAGATATGAAACTCAGTAAGTATGCACCATATATGTTAATTTTTTAAAGAAAAATGCTGAAATAAAATAAGTTACTAATAGTTGATATTTGTTAGAATTAATTTAGACATAACTTTATTGTACATTTTATTTCACATTTTATTTTTTTTTTACTGGGAATTTTATAAAGGGTTTCTTAAATTGCATATAATTGTAAAATGTGAGCAAATAAAATGATATTAATAAAAATAATATAAAAAATATTTATTAAAAAATTGAAATAAAGAAAAGATTGGGAGAATTACGAAATATGAATAATTTAAATTTTATTTATTCTTCACATTATTCAAATTAATTATTTATTCGTCATAGACATATTTTCAAGTAAATTTTTATTATCTCCCATATATATACACAGTTCACTGCGCAAATCTTCACTACTGCTTTTATATATGGCTTCATTGCTGTATGTTTGAAAGTAGAGATGTTTAAAGATTTCGATTTTCCATCACATATACACTGCACGTTTTGCAAATAATATTTCTATTTCATGTAGCAGTGTGCATAATTTTTCTTTACTATTTTTGGATTATCATCAAAAGAAAATAAAACAGGAAAATTATCGCTTACCTGTTCTCAGTAGTGCAGCGAACCCCAATCCCGTTAGTTGTAAAGCCGAGAGATATCTTCCTTTGCACGGTTGTATTTCACAATTGTTATCTAGGGTGTAAAAATAAGATAATATTACTTATTATTTGTACTACTATGATTTTCTGTGTTATTTATGGTGGAAGTGATGACTCCTATGTTCTCCCAATAATTTAATGAAATTCTTCTGAGCTAATGTATTATAGGAAAAAAAATAAGCACCGAGAGAATAAAATCTTCTCGGAGCATCTTTTAAACTCAACATCTTACAGGAAAAGCGAAAAGAGTTCTGAAAAAGTATGTAAAGGATAGTCTAAAATCCACACATAGATGACGTCGATACAATTAGAACACGTACATGGTAGAAGTAAAAAGGGGCGAGGCGAAACCGCAAATATGCAAGCCTGCCGAAGACAGGAAACTGAATGTTTAAAGTTAAAATAGATCACAGAAATGTTTTTAGGGGTTTTTTTTGCAGGGTTACACAGTTCAACAGCACGTACGAAACTGGAGACAAGGAGGGATAATTAAACTTTCCACTGTATAACGCATACACATACACACACATCCGTTTTTACAGTAATATGAGATGTACTTATTTGCAATACGCACCCAATTAAATAGAGTATAATTTGGAGGAAAAAAGCGCCTCTTACATTCAAGTAAATACAGTATATTTAATACTTCCACAAACACATACATAATATGTGTATAAGTAAATACAGTATACTTATACACATATATATGTGTGTGTGCGTGTTTCTATATATTTAGTATACTATACGTTTACTAGAATATAAGACTCGCTTTTTCCTCCAAAATTAACTCAATTTAATTGGGTGTGTGTTACGATCAAGTACATCTTGTAATACACTTAAAACAGATTTATGTGTAATTTGCACATTCATTATGTATATACTCGTATATATATGCATAAGGAATGTGGAAATTAAAATATTTCTAATAAAGATATTCTTAAATTAATCCGGTTTATTCTTACATTAAGCCTAGTGGCGTAGTGCTCAGTTCGTCTGACTGCTACGCAACAGGTCCAGAGTTCGACTCCTGGCTGGGCAAGGCTCACTCAGCCTTTCATCTCTTCGGTGTCGGTAAAATGAGTACTGTACCAAGCTTTCTAGAGAACTAAACACTGAGGGTGCTGCGTTTGGCTTACTACCTGAACAGGACATATGCTGCATAGCACCTTAGGGATCACGGGTCAAGAAAAAAAGGGTGGGCACTGTAGTCTATGATCCCCAATGGATCGTAACGCCACATGTTTAATTTAGTTTTTTTAATTAACCCGTACGCTCACTATTTCCTAATAATTGGTCATTAATTCGATATGTATATATAACTTTTAGATATTTCGAAAAAATTTTAATTATTGAAACTGTTACTACATTTATTCGTGTATAATGCACACTTTCCCGACCACAATTTTAGGGATAAAAAGCAGAATGCGTATTATACATGGGATACTTTCAAAAACCACACATTCTAAGAAACCATATCAAACCATACATGCTTTTACTAAGTATGTAAATGAATTACTACTTCCGAAATGGAGATTTTTTAAGCTTTTCTTCGTTTTCCCTACATAATTGTATGGAAAACTTTCCAATATTGAAATTTCGAGTTGTAGCTATGTTGCTGTGCTTTAGCATAATGTAATAGCGATAGTATCGTGTCCTTTTTCCCATTGTCAACGCGCAGTCTTTAAAAACATTTTAATTACAGTACAGAACTTTCTTTTTGTTATCGCATTTTACAATTTATACTAAACACTAGTAGTATTATATTTCCGTGTTGATAAATATTTTAAATAAAACTAAGTTTCTAATGTAAAAAAAGGTATGTATTGCGGAAAATTTAATTTTATGGTATTTTATTATAGGGTTCCATACAAGAGTATGGAAATTTATGTTAGAAGTTTTTTTTTTCTTTTGAGGTAGGATTTTTACAGAATTATCTTTCTATATTCGAGTTTTTTTTTTCTGTCGCTAAAACAGTATGGTGTGCATTGTATAAGAGACATAACATTTTGCGTTTTTCTCAATAATAAAAAAAGATTGTTCATTTTATATGAATATATGCGGTATTTGAAATGTTACTGATGCCAAAGTTTTAAATCTGACATTTTGTAGGCAATTTTATTAATAATAGGGCTTTCAGTACAATGTCCAATGCAGTAATAAAATGGTTTCTGTTGGAATTTTAAATGTTTGAAGTTTAATGTTGAAGAGGTATAAAATTAGAATGGACATAAAAAGGACATAAGTATAAAGGGAAATCTTTCAGAAATATACGAATTTCTTCAGATGATGATGATAATATTATGAATACATGCAGTTTAATTTCAATTTTTTAATAAAACTGAGTGAGAGTGATATGGATGGTGATTGATTGCTTGTATAAATGAATTAAATCATATTGAATGTCTTTAAAATTATATTTGTGATGTTACTATATCATTATTAAGGATTACAGCAATACGTTTGTGGTGGACCCGTCAACTTAGAAAGTAGCCATAACACAGAAATTAAAAATAACAATAGTTTATTTAAAACAATAATAAGGTTGCTTGGCAGAGGAGCGGGAACTACTACGATACTTAAAATAAAGTTTGAAATTCTACAAGAATGAAAGAGAGAAGGTTATTCTTAAGACATTCACTATATTCTAACACTAGTGTCAAATAAGATGGTTACCCTGATTGTTCACATAAACCTATGGAAAGATCACTCAAGCTCACTACAAAAATGTCGCTAGAAACTCTGCAATAGCCCTATATAACATGCCACTTTGAAATACTACAACAGCACTTTAAAAAAACCTGTGGATTCTTTTTTTTCTCTTTTTTAAATACTAAATTGCAATACTTTACCACGCTGGATAACTCTTAACTAAATATTTTACTTCAAAACACAGCTCACTGGGAACATACCACATGTCGGCGGCTGGAATGCTCAAATTTAGTCTTGATTTCCAAAATGGGCGAGATGCGACAAAATCAACTGGAACTAAATATTACACTGTATTTGATGATGTGAGTTTCAAAACACGCCTTATCCAGAAAATCAAATTTTGGGAAATCGTGAAAACCTCTGACTGCGTTCATTGGTTTTGATTTTAAAACAAGATTTTACAATGCCAGAAATACATGATAAAACTTGTTTTTTTTTTTTTTTTTTTTTTTTTTTTTTTTTTTTTTTTTTTTTTTTAGATAGTGGTGTTTTTTTTATGCAGGTCCTCCAATAGAATAGATTAATACAGAAAACTCGATTTTTTAAATTTTGGATAAGGCGAGTTTTGAAACTCAAGTCCTCAATTATATTAGCTAGACTACCAAATAAAACTAATTAATATGTCATTGCTCGAGTAACTAGATTTCCGGGTATTCAGGCACACTTTTCGGAAATTAAAGGGACGGCAGAATAGGTGACTCGTTCACTTACAAAAGTTATAATCACAGGACAACGCAATTACGCAAAAAATTCAAAAATTCATTTGCCGTAGACTACCTTCATAAGAGAGTAGCACTACAAGTTTACGAAGAAAAATCTTATTAGTATATTTTGTCTTCTCATTTAATTAAATTCAATATTTCCTTAGCAGCAAAACGATATTGGAACAATTTTGTTTGTACTGTAAATCTTGGCAAATCTTATTAATGTTCGATTGAAATATTATCCCCAAACCGGTGTGTTTATGTTTCGACAATATTGCAGAAATATTGCAAAGGAAATATTTTGCCATTTTATGCCACTATTTAAACTGAAAAGACACTATTTTTGAAATACTGGCGTTATATTGGAAGTATTTTTCACTTAAAGCCAATATGTCTGTAATAGTGGCGTTTATTTACTATTTCTAATGTAAAGACAATATTTTTATTTCACTAGAAGTACTTCTAATAAATACGACAATATAGCAATATTGGGCTTCAATATAACCATTAATGTTTTACTGCAAGGACTGTTATCTATATATCTGTGAAATCTTTAGTTATTTTATACCTGTATCACTCAACTAATTCTGCAGAGTGATGAAAGAAACTCTTCACCAAACGAACTGAATTAAGAATTCGTCACGTGATTAGAGGAATGTATAGAACTTAATCAGGTGTGAGGGAGGACCGCTAGAGTTCTATACTGAACTCATTTTGACCTATATGATACATGTCAGGCAGCCATGTCCAGCCGTGTTAGACAAGACCTGACAGCAAAGGAAACACTGAAATGCTTTCACTTTAGACAAGAGAAGACAAAGGTTTTCCAAAGGGGATCACTTCATTCTTTGTTGAGGTTTTTTTTTTTTTTTTTTTTTTTTTTTTTCACTAAATTCTTTTCTTTTTGTTTTGTGAAACATATTTATTTATTAAATAACTTATTTATTTTTTAAATGAAAAGCAAATGCTTTGTATGGCTATACTACTTTTTAATATAGATTTTAAAAGGAACAATTTGAATTTATGTTTAGTAAATGAAAAAATATTTTAATTCATATATATTTAACATCTTATTTTAATTCTCGCATTAATCCGTTAGGTTAGGGGAAAAAATAACAATAAAAATCTGTCTTTTGTTAAAACTGAAAGGAGATGTTTTTAATAAATTGATTCATTATGTTTATTCCATCTTTTGTGCAGTCCTGTCTCTATATATGTCTATGTAATAACCAGAGCCGAAACTAAAGGGGGGGGGCAGAGGGGGCATGTGCCCCGGGCGCCTGAATGAAGGGACGCCAAATAAAGGATTATATCTTTGGAATGGATCATTTTCTTCTGATGGACACATGGCTTTTATTATTACGAAACAGCCATTACATATGAAGTGTTAGGTGAAGATGAAAGAGCAACCGTAAAATGTTAGAACTCTGATTTTCTGGTCAGAATGGGAAAAAAATGGCCATAATTTAAAAATAAATAAATAAATAAATAAAAATAAAATAAAATAAATAAATACATACGGCCAATTTTTTCCCATTCTGATCAGAGAGTCAGAGTTCTAATTGTTTACGACTGCTGTTCTGTCTTCACCTAACACTTCATTTATAATGCCTGTTTCATAATGATGGAAAGCCATCAGTCTATCAGAAGAAAATAACTCGGTTAAAGAGGAAACTCGGATAATAGGGACTCTACTGTATATTTCATTTTTAAAATTATCCTTAGAATATTATTGTTGGTGTTCAGATGGGAGTCATGACCAACGTGACCTACTCCTTGGACACCCCCCCCCCCCCCTCATTGTAGATTACGTAATTCAGCATTACATATTTTATGATTACATATTTTAAATTTTAAAATAAGTCGGCTATTAGAAAATTAGTAAAATTCTCTTTGCAGAAAAGGAGGAGGAGGGGAGGGGGGGTGCGCCAAAATCTATGTTTGCCCCGGGTGCAAAGAAAGCTAGTTTCGGCCCTGGTGATAACGGGTTAAGATGAGACCGTATCTCATCTAAAGATCATGTCTCATTATAGAAACAACATATTTATTGACTGGAATTGGGGAAATTGCATCTTCCCCCTGATGATGTTTCTCACAATGTAGTTTGAATAACTTTGTTCATTTCTTTCATTTCTAGAGTTTCTTCTGTCTATATATTCATTTTTTTGTAAGGTATGTAGAGCTGTACGTTAGTGCTTGAATCAACATGCAGAGTTAGTCAAAATTACGTTAACATCTAAAGAGGAAACCATTTATTGAACAGCTTTAAACACATTTAATGTGAGGTCTCAACCCACTGTCCATTGCTATAGGTTAATTCTTGATTATGATTTCATTTCATGTGTAGTAAAGTGGGGACAGATACCGAAGTTTTACTTTTCTTCCTGTAAAATATACAATAAAGCAAAAAACAACAAACTAAGTACCAGAAATCATTAATCAAACCCTTTAGAATATAATTTCTGTGTTAAACAAGTTTAAACCTTCTTAATAAAGTAGGCATAGTTATTTTCCGAATCGTTCTTTTTTAACAGCATTTTTTATGTGCGGGGTAAGATGCCGCATGAAGAAAAAAGCTAGACTGTTTAATTTTTTTCAAACAAATCACATTTTTATTTTCTAAAATTGCTTAAAATGAAAATAAAAAACAGTAAACTTAAAAAATATATATCTATCACTAAATTGTGAAAATGTTTAACGAACATGCAAAAGTGTGAGCTCTATAAATAAAACTTAAGACAAAAAAATGTAAATGAAAAGAAAAACATTTGAATTTACATGAATACATTGCATAATTACTGGAAACAATAGACAACATGATTACAAAAAATATATAAACCACTGGTTTGCATCCAGGCGAACATTGCAGTTTGCTCTTAATGTAAGTATTAATTCTATTCTATTTAGGCCCTAGTCTGTTTATTTTTGGCCTTTCTTCTCATCCTTTGATTTTGTATTTCCATTCACCCATAATCACACCACACTTCCCGTTGCAAAAGTAAAGTGAGCCTTTTTCATGTAGCTATCGATTAAATTTGATGCACTGAATCCTGTCCGCTTAAGACTCTGTTTCATGATAAGACTCCAGACACTCAGCACATTCAGTCATCAAATTCCAATCCAATACTACCATCAGAATCCATAAGAGGAACAATTTACTCATTGTCGGAAGATGACTCGTATTTTAGTTTCATCCCCAAGCAAGGTGTTTTCATGTTGATTTTTCTCTTCCTTTTTTTACACATTTTACTTTTTTGACGCTTTCTAGTTTCTTTTGCTTTTTATTTCCTTCTTTTTTCTTGTTTATAAACTCTGTGCTTGTAATATTTGCATCCTTTTGCTTTCTCTTACTTGGCTGTATATGTCTTTTGACTATTGGAGTAGGAGATATTTTGTTTAACAGTTTAGATGGTGATAATTATAAATGACCTACGTTTTCCTTATTCACACATAGTGAACCAACATTCTTCCTGAGAATATTTTGATAAGTAGAAAAATGCGCTTATATACGTTCGTTTAAATGTAAGTTCTACTTAAATCGCAGTGATGAATTTATTCAACCGAAAAATGAAAATATATTTTGCCGCATCTGTCCCTCAACCTCGTTGCGGCATCTGTCCCATAATAGCTGGTAAGATTCCTTGCCACCATTTTGTGTCATGTGAGCGACGCGAGAGAAAGGCAAGCACATGTCCGTATTCTACGAGGATCTAGTTTAGAGTTTCAATCGGTTTTGGGATGAAATGTCTGTTTATTTGGCTTAAAATGTGTAATAAAACTTCATTAGAATAATTTTAGTAACTTATCACGCAGGTTCGAACCATAAAAACTGGCATAAATATGTAAATGCTGACAATTAACCGGTGGAAACGCATACATCATAGCACACAGCACAGAGGAACACTACTAACTTCTTAATTTGACCTAGGGAGCGCTAGTGTCGCCAATACAAGCTCTGCGGCATATGTCCCACCGCGGCGTCTGTCCTCACTTTATTATAAAAAATAGAATTTTGCCATTTAAGTATTTATATAATTTTGTTTAATTTTTACTCATTTAAGTGTTACTGTAATTTTGACTAATCCTCAACATATCATATAAATTTCTGTTTGAAGAGAACAGTTTGGACTTTCGGCGAAAAATAATTAATTTTATTTCCTAGTACAAGACTAGGAGATTTATATTACATACATACACACACACACACACACACAAATATATATATAGATGGTTTTTTGTATCTTTTGTCTGTAATTGGTTATTGGATAAATTTAATGTGTTTAAATGGCTTAATATATATATATTATTATATACTTATATACTTATATATATACTTAATGTCATATATATACTTAATATATATATATATATATATATACAAAAGTATTTCTGATCTTCGTTTCATACAATTCGACTATATTCGTTTACAATTAAGTCATCAATTATTTTTTGTATGTATACTTATCATATAAATACTTTTGGTGTAAAATTTTTTTCAGCATTTTTTTAAACATGCGAGATGACATTTTTGCTAACAGGCCTAAATAAGAGGTTTATTTGGTGCCTGATAATTAACCTTCACGTTTTGATAGTTCTTTTCCTCATTGTAACATAATTTGTATCTGATAATTGTTGTCGGAGGAATAAAGGCGGAAACTCATTAAACTTCAACTAAATCTACAATATCAAAAAACCCGAAATTGCGTTATATGCATGAACTAAAAAGTAAAAAAAAAAAGTTCTTGAATAATGCTAATTTAAACTCCCTCTTACATTAAGATCCAGCTTGCGCCAATGGTATAATATCGCCATCTTTTTATTAGCTTAAGCCTTTGTCACGTGTCTTTCGTGTCCCAACCAATCCTGAAAGCAAGATAGGCAAAAAAAAATTTCAAACTCGAACTTGACTTGTTATTACGTTACTGATCTTACGCCAAATTAGACATCTCAAGAAACGAAATCGAAACATTCTCTGTCTTGCCTGTCATTAGTAATCGCTTAAAATAAGAAGAAAAAAGTCACTTCGCGTGGGTGGTACAGAACAAAAAACTGCTCCGGTGGCGAACCATTAACGCGGAGAAAGAGTCTAACGTCCAAATAATGACAGAACTTGACGAATAACGAAGCGCTATTGGTTTCTTGAAAACAAATCGCTCCGCCATCTGATCTGCTATTGTTTAAGAAGAAGGTTTAGTTCTCTTGAGCATCAGGCCACCCAGAATTCGAAGATCTGTGCATGGATTCTGCGATGGATGAAAACTGAATAGCAGAACTCCTTTTTTATGGTTTTTGACTCAAGGGTGTGGATGATCATGAATTCTTTTTATATATGTTATGGAAAGGCGAATAATGTAGCATCGATTTTAAATATTTCAATCCTGAATGAGGAATAAATTCTTAGGTCGTTTGTTTTCATCATCGTTTTACGTATTTTTTAAAAGTTTGAATTTGTCTTCGCCAATTTAAACAAGTTTATTCAAGTTTTCATTTTTTGTAAAAGGTCGTTAATCTCATGTGTCTTTGTTACGTAACTGAAGTAGGATCAAATAACTTTATACAGCTTTTTTTTTCTTTACTCTTTATTAGTTAGTAATTCTATATCGAACTAAAATTTATAATTTTATTTTTCAGATTAGAATTATTCTTTGTGAACCACTTAAAAGGATTTATTTCCGTATTCTCACATGGGTTTTGGAAAAGGTAATTTTTGTATTTCATCTGCATAAAAATACCAATAAGATCTTCCGAACGAGTGATCAAACAGAACTCGAAATAATTTAGTTGAGTCATATATATATGTATAAATATCGAGCCATCATAATGAAAAATAATTTACATATATAGAATAACAAAGGTGCTCAATTTTTACTACTGTTTATTGAAAATTTTACGTAATGAATAAATATCTTTAAATGTAGTACACTTATTTTGAATGATAACCGACATACATTTAAAATTCGTTTAAAAAGTTATTTGAGCGCATGGAACTTTTTTATGATCATGCGGTAAAATAAAAGACACACGTGGGGAAACAAAAGAAAGTCCAATCAATAAATTAAAAAAGAAAAACCAAGAATATTAATGAGTCCTTAGTGAGCAAAGAATTTAGTGTTAGTGGAGTTTTTAATTTGAAATTCCTTTTTCTTTCCGAGAAATTTATTTCTGGCAAAACATCTGTGGTGAACTGAGATACCTGAGCTCAAATGCTGAGGAGCATTAAGTAATCAAGTTCATAGCTCATAAGCATTCCGGTTTCAGGAATGAGTGGTGGAGAGATTTATCTTCCAAATTCATCTCATACATACAAAATGCAATCCCTCTTAGTCAATCTTCATAGTCTTGCTATACGAAGTCATCCCCAACTCTATGTGCTCCAAATAGCACAGATGTTGGCAGTTAATGGTAACAGTTGGAAAATGCTAAGGTAAAAAAATTCCTCTAATTAGGAGCATATCTGAGCATCATTTTGAGTATATGATAACAACTTGGGTCACTCAGTAGTTCTTGGGCTCAAGTTGGCGAATGGCTCGTCGGTCAATAGTACGGCAAGGTGGAGATTTTTTTACTGTGGGCCAACTCAGGCCAACAATTAGTCAACTTTGGCCCAACTACTTTGTGCTACTTGGGACTGGTTGATTATAAAATGCCACCAAGATACATCCCTCACCCCCCACCCCCCCCCCCCCCCAAAAAAAAAAATAGGCTAAGATATTTATAAAAAATATTACTTTTGTACTACATTACACCATTATGGAAAAGAATTGCCAATACCAACAATAGTTTTGCCCAAAATATAAACTTCAACCTAAGGAGGGATATTTTACTCATGTTATAAACTTCAAATTCTAGAAAAGTACTCGACTTTCTCCAGATCAATAATTAAAAAGAATGAGTCTGTTAAGCAAAATGTCACTCATTCGAAATAATAAAAATTCACTTTTGTTGTGAAGAAAATTTCGTTGGATTTCTAAGATAATATAAGAGATCTCCTCTTGGGAAGATTTTCAGTGAGGCATACACAAATACTAGCTACCTACAAAATCTAATCTGCTTATAACTGTCCGTAGTAATTTTTCTGAAATATTGCTGCATGGTCTAGAACAAGTAGGTATACATAGATTTCCCTGTCGTATCAATCAAACTTTCAGTCTCTGAATACAATTGGTCTTATCGTTTGTAATTAGGGTCTGATAATTGCTCTGGCTCGAAGTGGAAATAGCAATAAAACGACGGACTTTTTTTTATCGCAGTTCTTTTTAATTAGTAGAAGAGAAGTGACACATTCGATAACTCAACGAAATTTAACTAGAGCTCCTGGTTTTGAAAAAATAATTGATTGGATGATGAAAAATACTTTTTTACAGTTTTTATTTGCTACTAATATCTCTATATGAGAAGTTTCTGCATACAAAATATTTTCCAAAATCCTGGATAATGGGTAAAATTATTTTCTTTCATGAAAATGAAATAAGCTAAACAATATAATGCATGCATATGCTTGCTACTTGAATAAGGAAAATGAATGAAATAATTATAAAACATAGAGTAATATATTAGAATCTCGAAATAACTACATGAAAATTAATATAGTTTTATATTAAGCAGAAACACAATAAAAATATTTAAAAAAAAAATGCAATTTAACAAATTACAACGACCATTTGGAAAATGATTTTTTTCAAAGACTAAAATTTAAGACATAAAAAATCGCACGGAGTCGATCATACATTACGTACGCCATGGATTACATTTTTCGGTACTGTAAATTTTTAAACTTCTACGGAGCTGGTCATACATTACATACGCCATGGATTAAATTTTTCGGTACTGTAAATTTTAAACTTCTACTTAGCTTGTCATACATTAAGTACGCCATAGGTTAAACATTAATATTCCTGGACCAATTTTAAATGAAAATTCATTCTTAAACTTCTAAACATCCCACAATATTACTTTTTACACCGTCGTATAGAGAAAACAAAATGTACTTTGAAATGCAATTTGTTTGAAAGCTGTATCTCAATTTGTTTTTGAGTTATTATTATTATTATTTTTTTTGTCATAGTGGCAACAGGAGTATCCATCTCTGTTGAAAATAAAGGGAAAATACAGATTACTGTATAGACCAATCGGAAAACGAATAAAATGTGGGATTCAACTAATAAAACGCTTCAGATATGTTTTTGATTTCCTACCCTGACAGAGGAAAATAACCATTTTTTCAAATGGTTAATAAAATTACAGAATTCACTTTCATTAAATAAACTAGGTGATCGTACCCGGGCTTCCCGGGTTAAAGAATATAGGTGAAAACATTTTTTTTAGGGTTCCGTACTTAAAAAGTAAAAACGGAACAATTATAAGATCACTCCTGTGTCTGTCACAGCCCTTTTACTCGTAAACTATGCAACGTGGAAAGTTCAAATTCGGGGAAGTAATAAAGACTATTGACCCACATATTTACAGATTAATAAATATTTATAAATATATTTAGGAAAAATGTAGAGGGGCTAATTAAGTTACTTGGAAAAAATCTTTTCTTTGTATATCGTGTGGGGTATCGTGTGAAAGCTTTCGTAACGCTGAAATCAAAAATATATTTCATTTAATTTGAGGTATTATATTTTCAAAGTTATGGTGGAAAATGTAGTGCAAAAATATGTTCCCCCCATCTAACTCAAAATCTATTGAAACTAAAATTATGAAAAAATTAGAGGTAGTAGACATTAATTTATACCTTGCAGGAAAATTATAGTGAATACCCTAGGTCACATAGTTTTTGAGAAAATCGCATTTTTTCGTTACACTCAAATTTCGAATTACGGGCTTCAGCAAAAGCGTTGAGCAGAGCTGGAGGCACCTATCGTAGCAGAAGTATAAAAGCATTGTTCATCATGAATTTCGGAAAAATCGTCGGTAATTAGCCGAGATATTAACCCTTAAAGACACGGACGGTTTGGACATACATAATGACAGGGACGGCGTACTCTACGTTCCATCGGCTTTTAAACCCTAGATAACAAATTTTAAGGATATATTTATGTAATGCAATGCCCAGTAGCAGTATAAAAGCAATAAACATCAAATTGTTAAAAACAGACTAATTTAATGAGAATTAATCACATAAATACTATGGGATTCGCGCCTAGTTTCCATTGAGTGGCTCTCTCAATACACCTACTATGTCTTTAAATGTTAACTAAAAACCTATATGGAATAACAAATATACAGAATAGCTATATTTGCTATTATTTAGGTTTCATATATCTTTGAACTTTTATGGTATATCCATTTATACTTTTCTAGTATACAGGGTGCAAAGGAAAGTCCCTTTAACCTGAAAATACTTGTGAACGGAGAGAGCTACAGCTATGCAAGTGAGGTAACGGCACAGTAAAATGACTATGCCCGACCTAATGCAAACGACAGCAACACTCCTAGTGGCGAAATTTGGATGATAGCCAATGCAAATCGAAAACGAAAAGAGATAGATAAAATTTCCAGTTAGAAAGTTTTAGAGCATCAATTAATTAATAAAATACGACATTTGGTTTAAATGGATAAGATAAATCTCCACCCGTATACCCAAAAATGTCCGAAATCGATGCACTCTATTTTGTGTAAACGTTTGAATGGAATAGTCAGAAGTATGAAGAAATACGCACAATTTATGCTATAAATACGTACTTATCTCAATACATTTTGATAACATCACACACACACACACACACAAAAAGACAAACTGTCTCACAGTGATAAAAAGTTAATATTCAGTATGTTCGAAAAGTTCGCCATTGCTCACGATACACGTTTGTATTCGTGAGAGTAATTCTGCATGCACATTTCTCAGCATGGAACGTCTATTGCAAGCCTCTTCAATACAACGACATAGATTTAACCCTTTCAAGGGCGGTGGCTAGACGGTCTAGCCACCTAATTTTAATTCCAAAACTGACAAATGGCACCAAGAATATTTTAATAAACTTTTGCTTTTGTAATGAAAGTGCAAATTAGCGGTTTTTTGTTTTCAGAGTAATTCGTTTGAATATTCTGGTGTCAGTCAATTATTTCATCAATTTACGAATAGAATTCTTCTGGTCCTGAAAGGATTATTGTAAAATTTTAAATGCATTAGAAATTGAATCTTTACAGACATTACAGCACAGTACAACGTCACAATCTGCAATTGTGCACTGCGATTTCCGGAATGTGAATAGGCAAAGTAGAATCGTCGCCGCTCATCGATTTCGGATATTTTTGGGTATGCAGGCGACGATAAATCTCATCCGTGTGAACCAAATGTCGTTTCGTACTAATTAATTGATGCTCTAAAACTTTCTAATTGGAAAATTTCCTCTACCTCTTTTCGTTTTCGATTTGCAATAGCTATCTTCCAAATTTCGCTACTAGGGCTGCTGCTGTCGTTTGCATTAGGTCGGACGTAGTCACTTTACTGTACCGTTACCTCACTTGTATAGCTGTAGCTCTCTCCGTTCGCAAGTATTTTCAGGTTAAAGGGATTTTCCTTTGCACCCTGTAAACTATACAGCTATACCCAACCCTACGTTGTGTAGTTTTTACAAAGTCTTAGTATTTTTTTAGCAACGGTATTTTTTTAATAATACACTTACTAATTCATATATTATTGTACGGAACCCTCTGTGCGCGAGTAATACTCGCACTTGACCGTTTATTTTTTATATGCAATACATTTTTTAGATTGCCCACTTACATTAAAAAAGAATTTTTCATATGGAAAATACGAATTATATATTAAATAAATTTTCGAAATTTATCAAAAGCGATATTTTCTTATTAGCTGCATGCTAAAAGTTATTTGACCAAGATTTTGCTACTTATGGCATCCTTTTATATTCTGATAATTTCAGAGCTTATACATGTCTGTTAAATTTGTGTTTTATTTTTATTATTTTATTTATTTATTCATATGGAAGTTTTTTTAATGGGTATTAGCCGTAAGAAAAAGATGAACTCTTTATTTTGTTTTAAGAGCAAACTGATTAATCTTTCGTAATCGAGTTTCGCGCGATACAGATATATTAAAATATATTTCATGCTTTAAAATTGTTTTTAAAACCATAGACAATCAGTAAACTGAAATGAACTTTACAAACAAATTCCATTTAAAAAAAAAAAAATCCTATTTGGTGATCTAAAAATTTAAATTTTACGATTACAATTGTGTGAGATTTGTGTTTTTTCAATATCATTCTTTTATTTGTTTATAAAAGAAGTATTAATTTCGTTAATTTGTCTTTCACAAATATGTTAGATTGGCGGTTTTTTTAATATTATACTTTGATTTGTTTATAAAGGAAGTATTAATTTCGTTACGCAAAAATAGTCAGAAACAAATGAACTGTTGAAATGTGAAAAAAGTTTGTTGCTTTATGTGCAAAATGTTTATTATTATTATTTAGTGAAACCGGCATGCGATAAGATAAACTTAAAATAAAATAATGCTTAAAAAATATTTTAGAAAATATAATACATCAGTCAATTAAGATACAGTTTTTAAACAAATTGCATTTGAAAGTAATTTTTTTCCCTGTGCGACAAAAATTGAAAATGCACGATGATCAGAAGATTAAAAAATTGCAGTAGCGAAAATTTCAAGACCGAAATTTGATCGTGAAGTGTTGCCATTTGCAAAATGAGATCAGCGTTACGCACAGATACTTTTGTTCTTCATAATATAGATACTTAATCAGTAAAATATAATAAAGATCAGTTATTAGGATGTGGTTATCAATTGAGGCTCTTATGCTTGGTATTCCGGAATGAAAAACAACAATTTTCATCTTCTCAAAATTTACATACGCACTTCTCGTATCCATATTCATCATTTTATAAAAAAGTTGTATTTTGTTTGATCATTTAAAAATCATTTTAACTCAAAACTTGAAGTCGTGATTGTCAGCAATATCTGTTATGTGAATAGATGCATTCTTTACTTGAGATTGTAATCCCAATTCCGGAAAGTAAAAATTTCCGTAATTTATGTTTCTTTAGACGCATTTGTTTTAAAATTTTTAGTTTTTTTCTAAGAAAATGATCGTTTTCTTTTAAATTTGACTTCATTTTCACTTAACTAAGCATTTCGCCTAGTGTCTGAAACCTAGTATTTGTACACATGCAGAAGAAAAAACAATATAGAAAATTTATTAGGAAAAATTGGAGATTCTCAAAAGGTGGGATCATTAAACGTTAACTATATGTAATTTTTAAATTTAAAATTTTTTTTTAATAGTATAGTATTTTGTCTATAAATATAATATATAAATATTTTAATAGTATGTCTACAAAACTATACACAAACATTAAAAGACAGCAACTACCCTGGAAAATTAATTATTAAAGCGTTTAATTAGCAGTTGTGTACGTTACAAATTTTGGACCTTTTTTCGCACGTACATTACAGATTTTGGACGTTGCGCTTAGTATTTAAAAAAATTCTTAAGACTAAGAATGTAGTAAATGTGTCCTATAATTGTATGTGTATACATATATATATGTATAATTAACTTTTTGTTATCCAGTAATAATAATAATAAAATGAAATGCTTTGTCGCGTACGTTACTTTCGGACATAACAAAATACAAAAAATTTCTTTATAGAAAAGTCCTTCTATCTTCAAAAAAGCAATAAATCAGCCTGCCATCTCTTAACGAAATTATTAAAAAATCATCCGTTTCCTTTATGCATTCGTTGTTTACCATTAGAACCACCTGGAAGAAAGTTAAAACTCTTTTTTTCTTGGTGGTACATTGGAGCAGTTAACGTTATGAATGTCCGGAATTGGCCTCTTTAGCATAAAATAATAAAATTTTAAGATATACAAAGCTTTTACCATAAATTATGTAATTTTCTGTCTCTGAATTTCTGTCTCTGAATAGAATTAAAAACTCAGTGTAAAAAAATAATAAAGTCAATGATAATTAAAGTTATGTTTGAAAGGCTTAAAGTTATGACGTGTGTCCAGTGCCCACCTTTTGAGAATCGCCCAAATACGTGTTTTCAAAAACACGTATGTCATTTTCCGTTATTATGCCCCTAATATAATATTCTGCTCCTGATGGGATTTCTCGACACTAAACCCCGTACAACATTTTTTATTAATAATTTTGAATTTTTATCAGAAAATAGTATGAATAAAGATAAAAATGGCTCATTATTTCTCTCTTGTCTGCAATAATGAAAGCTATCTAATTTTAACCATTTTGAAGAAATTTCTTAAAATTCTTTAAAATTAAAATATTAAAGTGAGAATATTTAAAAAAAAAACAAACAGATAGTGCGATCACATCTACAAATGGAGAGCTTTCAGTTTTTAAAGAAGATTAGTAAAATTGGTTCTGCAGAAAGATCAGGGCAGATGACTAAAAAACACACTTGTGTTTTAAATATATAGATTATGTAAAATTAGGAAAATATAATTAAGTAAATTATGTTATTTCGATAAAATTATAGTACAATGTCCTAAAGAATACCATTAAAATTTTATTATTCGAGACAATTTTGGACAAAAACTTCAGGAACATAATATTATTTTAAACCAAGGATTATTTGTTAGCTTGTCTAACTCGGCGAAGCTAATCCATCCAGGCGGGAATAATCAATTTCTGTAATATAAATCGCTATTATTTGCATGCCACCTCTCTTTTATAAAGACACTCTAAATTTTTGTAAAACATTGCGTTTTATCAGTGTGTGATTTCGATTACATTATTTTCAAAAGTGAAGCATTTTCACCTGTGAAGAATTTCAAAGCAGCTGGGCTGTGAAAATAACGCACTTTTACAAAACATAATTCAGGTTTAAGAATTAAAATACACGCCTTTTTATAAAATGACGTCATTTGTATCCGCTAAAGCAATTCACTTTTACAATTCAGTCTTAAACTTCACCTATAGAAAAGTATGCATATGACGTCATTATCACTGAATAACAGGCAATATTCTTGACATAGCACATATTTTAATTTCGACCTTTTTTTTTCAGGTTTTATGAGAAAATGGCAACAAAAAGATACAGTATCGCCTATTTTCGACTATTTTCCGTTTACATTCAATTTCAATGACTTTCAGTAGAAATGGGGTACATTTGTTGCCACGATAAGAAAAATGTTATTAAAAACTACAAAAAAATTTATGTCTCAAAAATAAATTGGGATACAGCTTTCAATCAAATAGCATTTAAAAGAGCATTTTTTCCTTATACAATTGCGTGAAAATTTAAAATGTGCGATGTTTAGAAGTTTAAAAATTTACAGTAGAGAAAATCGCAAAACCAAAATTTTATTTCAAATTTCAAAGTGTTGTCGTTCGCAAAATGACGTTTGCGTTACGCACAGATATGTCTGTCCTTTATAATATAGATAAGCTATACTCATATCATTTGATAGTGTAGTGGCTTTTTATAAAATAGATGGTGAAAACTAAACATTTATATAATGAGTCTCAATTTGAAAACTGTTAAAATATATCTTAATCTATTTTATTAGAAGAGGATAATCTAATATGATGTAAAAATTGATAAGAAACATGTAAATATAGTTAAAGGATGCTTTCAGGGATCATGTTTGAAGCCTATTCTATGGCCTTCCATCGCTAACACATTTTTGGCTGACTTGTGCAGGAACCACAACTTTGGAGAACTTACAGTTTTTTGTACGTTAAATGCAAGAGCTTCTCTCGAAACAATAGCAAATGATATAATAAATTATTTTACATATACCTGCAATCTATACTCCTATTATAAAGAGGAAAAAATTGTTTATTTGTCCGAGGTAAGCTCAGGAACTACCGAACCGATTCCAAAAGTAATGGTATCAAAATGATCGTGTTAGTCCAACTTAGAACATAGGCTATATCTTATGTCGGTGCCACTACCCCAAAGGGGGTGCAGGAGCAAAAAACGTTCTAAAAATGCGATTTTTGCGTTACTGAAAGGCTTAGAAATATGAAATTTTGAGTATTAGTTACTTATAAGATATAAATGATGTCTAAGAACAGTTCTTAAACAATTCGAAATTTAAAAGGGGTGAAAATGCACAAAAAGCGTTCTAAAAAACGTTCTAAATGGTAGTTTCTACATAATCTCAGGAAATACCAAACCGATTTCAAAAGTAATGGTATCAAAATGATGGTGTTAGTCGAACTTAGAACATAGGCTATATCTTATGTCGGTGCGATTACCCCAAAGGGGGTGCAGGAGCAAAAATCGTTCTAAAAGTGCGATTTTTGCGTTACTGAAAGGCCTAGAAATATGAAATTTGGAATATTAGTTACTTATAAGATATAAATTATGTCTAAGAACAGTTCTTAAACAAATCCAAATTTAAAAGGGGTGAAAATGCACAAAAAGCGTTCTAAAAAACGTTCTAAATGGTAGTTTCTACATAATCTCAGGAAATACCAAACCGATTTAATAAGTAATGGTATCAAAATGATGGTGTTAGTCCAACTTAGAACATAGGCTATACTTTATGTCGGTGCCACTACCCCAAATGGGGTGCAGGAGCAAAAAATGTTCTAAAAATGCGATTTTTGCGTTACTGAAGGGCCTAGAAATGTGAAATTTGGAATATTAGTTACTTATAATATATAAATGATGTCTAAGAACAGTTCTTAAACAATTCGAAATTAAAAAGGGGTGAAAATGCACAAAAAGCGTTCTAAAAAACGTTCTAAATGGTAGTTTCTACATAATCTCAGGAAATACCAAACCGATTTAATAAGTAATGGTATCAAAATGATGGTGTTAGTCCAACTTAGAACATAGGCTATATTTTATGTCGGTGCCACAGGGCTTCCAAATGGTTTTGCCAACTGAATACCAACAACTTTTAACAGAAAATTTTATGGTAGGTTTCCGCTAGAATTAACTTTCAAAGGTGGTTTCGAGGTGGTTTATAAAAAAAATCTAAAAAGATAATTTTTCTAAAATAATATTGGTTTTCAGTTGGCGGACCATTTGGGAGCCCTGGTGCCAGTGCCCCAAAGGGGGTGCAGGAGCAAAAAAAGTTCTAAAAATGCGATTTTTGCGTTAATGAAGGGGCTAGAAATATGAAATTTGGAATATTAGTTACTTATAAAATATAACTGATGTCTAAGAACAGTTCTTAAACAATTCGAAATTTAAAAGGGGTGAAAATGCACAAAAAGCGTTCTAAAAAACGTTCTAAATGGTTGTTTCTACATAATCTCAGGAAATACCAAACCGATTTAAAAAATATTGGTGTCAAAATGATAGTGACAACGTTTGCTCCAAGATTGGCTATGTTTTATGTCGGTGCCACTACCCCAAAGGGGGTGTAGGAGCAATAAAACGTTCTAAAAATGCGATTTATGTGTTACTGAAGGGCCTAGAAATATGAAATTTGAAGTATCAGATACTTATTAGATATAAAGGATTTCTAAGGACAGTTCTTAAACAATTCGAAATTTAAAAGGAGTGAAAATGTGCGAAAAGCGTTCTAAAAAACGTTCTAAATGGTGATTTCTACACAATCTCAGGAAATACCAAACCGATTAAAAAAATAATGGCGTCAAAATGATGGTGAAAACCCTTGCTCCAACATAGGCTATGTTTTATGTCGGTGCCACTACCCCAAAGGAGGTGCAGGAGAAAAACGTTCTAAATTGCGGTTTTTGCGTGACGGAAGGGCCTTGAATCGTGAAATTTAGAATGGTAGTTAGTTATAAGATATCAATGATCTCTAAGGACATTTCCTAAAAAAGTCGAAATTTAAAAGGGGAGTCAAAAAGCGTTGTAAAAAACGTTCTAAATTGCGATTTGTCACCAATATCTCAGGAAGAATCAAACTGATTTCAAAAGTAATGGTAAGAAATTGATGCTGACAGCCTCTGCTCTCAAGAAATACTGAACCGATTTCAAATATAATGGTGCAAAAATGATGGGGACAGATCTTGCTCCAAGATAGGCTATATTTTATATCTGTTTCCACTACCCTAGAGGAGATGCAGGAGCAAAATGAGCGAAAAGCGTTCTAAAAATGTTCTAAATGCCGATTTGTCACCAATATCTCAGGAAGAATCAAACTGATTTCAAAAGTAATTGTAAGAAATTGATGCTGACAGCATCTGCTCTAACATAGACGGTATTTTAAGTCGGTATCACTATCACCTAGACGTTGCAGGAGCAAAAAAGCGTTTCAAATTTCGATTTTTTGATCGGTAGGGGCTAGCAACTTAAAATTAGGCAAGGTACATATTTATTACGTATAAATGATCTTTAAGAACAGTTTCGAAAAAATTGGAAATTTAAAAAGGGGTGAAAATGCGCGAAAAGCGTTCTAAAAACGCTCTAAATTGCGATTTCTACTCAATCTCGGGAAATTCCAAAGCTATTTCAAAAGTAATGGTAGAAAATCAATGGTGACAGTCCCTACTATAACATGGGTTATATTTTATAGGTTATATATTTTTATATTTTTCTGTCACTACCATCTGAGGGTTGCAAAAGCAAAACATGTTCTAATTTGCGTTTTTTGCATAAGTGAAGGGTCTAACACTTTGAAGTATGGCATGGTATTTACTTACAAGATGCAACTGATTTCTAAGAACTGTCGAAAGAAAACTTCAAATTTAAAAAAGATGAAGTGAGCAAAAAGCGTTATAAATTACATTTTTTATGTAATCTTATCAAATACCAAACCGATTAAAAAAATAATGATGACAAATTGTTGGTGATAGAACCTGCTCAAACATAAGCTATATTTTATGTCTGTGCCACTACCACCAGAGGGTTGCAGTAGCTAAAAACTTTCTAAATTGCGATTTCTGTGATACTGAAAAGGCTAGAAACTTTAAATATGGCATGGTAGTTACTTATAAAATATAAATGCCATGGAAGGACTGTCGATAATAAATTCGAATTAAAAAGGGGTGAAGTGAAGGAGAGGTTCGAAAATAATTCTAAAAAAGTCCTAAATTACGATTTCTACGCATTTTCAGGGAATATAAACCAAATATAAAAGTAATAGTTGCGAATCAATGGTAACAGTCTCTGACCCTACACAGGGTATAATTTATGCCGATGATTCTACCACCTGGGGTTCACAGGAACAACAAACGCTCTAAAAAAGGCCTTTAAAAGCTTTCTAAATTACGTTTCTGTGGAATATTAGGAAATAACAAACCAATTTCAAAATTAATGTTGGCAAATTAATGGTGACAGTTCCTATTTCAACATAGCCCTTTATGTTGAGAGAGGTGGTAGGACTTGGAATTTGACATGATGGTTAATTTTAAGATGTAAGAAGATGGTTTCTAAAAAATTCAAAACTTCAAATGAATACTGAAATGAGCGTATTAATTGAGCATGAAAGTTTCAAAATATTTTCTAAATTATTATTTATTTAGTTTTATTTAGTTTTATTAATTTAAGTCTCATTTCTGCCTTATTAAGTGTAACAATGATGTTTAATCAAACTGTGTTTTAAATAGTAATTTTTTTTAATTATTACTAAAAGTAATAAGTACCTTTTAATAAAATAAATATTAAATTTTAATAAAATAAAAATTTAGTTAGTACCTTTTAATAAAAATTAGACATATAAATATCACTTGGCATATTTCAAATACACGCGAGCAAAGCCGCGGGGTTTGCTAGTTTCTTATATTTAGAAATGTCTTAACAAAAACCCGAGGCAATTTTTTTAGCTGTTATCTATTAGAAAAAGGACATCCTATTTTTAAATTAGACGACTCCTCTATAAAAATTATTAAAAGAACTAAAATACTTATGCTGGCGATTTAAAATGATTACCCCACATGCGCTACATGAATGACAAGACCTTATTTTTTAATGTGAATATTCGCAAATTTCGTGGTATTAATTGAGAATTTTGAAAATGATTAATCAAACTTACGTACTGTACTGGAGAAGCTGATAGGTCATTGCATCGTTAATATGGTTCATTGATATAAACTGCCATTGTCTCAGAAAGCTATCATCAATACAAACATCTTCATTTCTTCCAATAGTCCACATTTATTGCTTTACTTCAGCCGAAGCTTTACGTACTCTTTTAGAAATTCCCCTTCATTTAGCAAATATATTTCACAAAAACTTAGTTTTGCTGAGCGCATAACAACATTACCTTTTAATTCATATAATATTACTGATTTTAAATTTAAACATAAAGCAATATTAATCCTACTTTACCTATAAGAAGTCATGCTTCTTGGCTTGGTTTGCGCAAACAGAAATCAATTGCGATTTTCATATGTTGTGGAATATTGCCCTTGATAACGTGTTTTGCAATATAAGTTTCTCATTTTCTTCTTGTAATATTTGTACATTCTACTCGTATATTTTTCCTTCCAAATCCTTTATTTTTTCAGTTTATGAATTTCAGATTATTGGATAAACAATTTTATAGTGTATTATAATTATTGGTTCGTTTATCTATCGTCGATTTTTTTGTGAGATTTATGTTTAATAATTGCAAAAAGTTTTTGAAAATCAAAATACAATATAGAAGTTCTTGCCAAAAAATCTGACCATTTCTCTAATTAAAGATGACAAGTAATTTTTATACAGAATACCTTTTAATTTAAAACTATCTGACAATTTCGAACAACGGAATGACAAAAACTCCAATTTAGAGAAACCGTGTAGTAATATATCACATAATAGTTGCACATATGCTGAGATTTTATAGGAAGAACTTGTCTACTATACTTTGATTTTCAAAGGTATTATATATACTTTTACATACATGGCATATATTTTCCCTTTTGATGAATTGAAGCTACTTCTTCATAGAAATCATCAGTTTTTTCATAAATATAGCTTTCTAGCTGTTACCTGTGACTTTGTTCACTTAACAGTTAAAGAAGAATAACTTCATCAATTAAGCAAAATATTTCGACAATTAATAGCATATGCAATTAACCTTTTATCATATTCTATAGTAGAAATACTTCTAATGATCCCAATTTGCTTATTTCTGTTTATATATATTTATAGGATCATTTCGTGAGCTTTAAATTTCATACTCGTTTGCTAAGATTAAATGAAGAATAAATTTACATCTCTGTTATTCTATTTTATTATTTATATTTATTCTATTTTATAGTTATTCCTTTCATGGATACTGATTTATGTTTTCGTGAAAAAGAATATTATCCAAAGAGATGTATTAGTAAATAGTGATTATTAACAAATCACTTCAGACGTGTCTTTGAATTGATTAGAATAATCGTTCAACATACAACATTATGTTTCTACTCCAAAAAATCACATCTTGGAAAGGGAAAAAAGATAAATGGTATTAAAAAAATCAGACGTGGTGAAGCATGGAAAGTCAAAAATAAATAATAAAAGTACGAGAAATATCTTTAACTTTCAAATATTTATAAAATTTTTATTTCATGGTACCATATTTTTAATAGCTATAGATCTACCAATAATATCAAAATGTTTATCCCGCTCCGAAGACTCTCAAAGCCTAAATGCTTATTATTTAAGCAATAGAGTTGCTTATTTCTTTCAACTGCGGAAGAAATCTATTTATGGAAAAAGCAGTCCAGTTACAGCTAAATATTTTCATATCGATTGCTGTGTTGTAATTTTGGATTATGGAAGCTTGGTTATTTGTAGGAATATGCTCCAATGGGGGACAGAAATTGTGTTTCGCAGATTTTTAACTATAGATTTTACACAAGTTTAATTTTCACACAATTATTCTAATTGGTAAACAAATCATATTGGATGTAAATTTCCAACTAGGCGAAAAATGTCCGGACCAGGATTCGAACCCGGGTTCGAATCCTGGTCCGGACATTTTTCGCCCAGTTAGAAATTTACATCCAATATGATTTGTTTACCAATTAGAATAATTGTGTGAAAATTAAACTTGTGTAATTTCGTATCCAGCGATTTCTGGAGTTCCATTACCTGAGATTTATTCTGTTGAGCTGAACCAGGTTTCAGACCAGATGCTGTAATCTTCAAGGTTAGCTGGGTGAAAAAGTTCGACCAGAATCGTCCGGGATAGCTCAGATGGCAGAGCACTGGCGGCTTCAGCCAGGAGGTCCCGGGTTCGAATCCTGGTCCGGACATTTTTCGCCCAGTTGGAAATTTACATCCAATACTATACATTTTAGATATTTTAAAATCAAAAGAAATTTTCCCTTCTTCTCTTTCGCTTTTCGATAGTCATAGCGCCTTTAAAAATTAGAGGGATGTGAGGTGAAAGGCAAATTTATTGCTTAATTAGTGATTTCACCACTTCTTTACATGTAAAAGATGTCATATGTGAATCCTAATCTCTAATTAAAATTACTTGCTAAACATTCTTATATCGAATTTCTGGGAGATTTTAAGGTAAAAGGATGTTAAACATGAATTTGCGAAAATTCTGTGGAAATCAAACTATTTTGTATAAGCGCTGTAAAATGCTAATGTTTTCTGTAAGTAAACTGGTTAATGGTTTAAAATATGACGATGTCACCTGGTTAGATTTTCGTACGGAATAATACTTGTCGAGATAAAAGTATATATATATATATACTCTTTCACTTCATGAATCATGTAAAACTATGCACTTTAACTTAATTAACACATGAAATCGCTTAATGAAGTCTAATATTATTGTACATGTACATTTAGAAAAAATATTGAAATTTATTTTTACTAAATGCTAAATTTCAAGTAAGAAAATGTACTTAAAATGGAAGCTAAAGTTACGTTTTGGAATATGCGTTTTTTGATGCAAAACATTATTTCTGAAATGTATATTGTTCAGGGTTCGTAAATATCATGATATTTTTGAAAATATCAAAAATATCCAATATTTACATAATATATAATATATCTAATATATATATATAATATATATATATAATATATATAATATATATATATTATATATATATAATATATCCGATGTTTTCAAAATAGTCAACTTATTGATAATTATAAATATTTTCAGACTAATATAAATTAGAAACTAAAACACGTTGCATTTAACATGAAAACGTAATAAAACAATATTTTAAATGCCCTTTTTTTCACTTATGGAGGGAAATTGAAGATCAACTAACTGAAAACAGACACAATTTGCTCTTTACACTCACAAAACACAAACTATGGGATTAATTATCAAGTTTCAAGAAAATTTTGTGCATTATTACAACAAAATTATATGCAATATACTTCATTTTTATTGAAAAATTTGAATATAAGATTGTGTCCTTTTTCATTCTCTAACCTGCTGGGTTGTTTAAACTATAGAAAACCAAAACGAGAAAAGATTCAATGAAGCATTAAATAAGTTCTCGAAATGAGACAGTTTATCTTTCAATAGCTGTTTTAAGTTTGTCCCACATAATTATTGGTTCTGCATTCTGCATTTAAAAATTCAGATTCAAATGTGCAGCTGGGAGTTTTTTTTTTTCTTTTTTTGTCGAGTTGTCGAACAAGGGGGGGGGGGGGGAAGGGCCTGCCACAGCAAAAGTTGTTATTTACACCTTGGCGCAATCAATAACAGTTAAAAAATTCATTTACAATTGTTTTGACTGAAAATTTCAAAAATATCATATGCAATATCTTGAAAATTAGTGTAAAATCTCTCTATTCTAAAAAAAAGTAACTCCCGCTGTCACCGCCGCCGCCGCCGGTTTTGATTTTTTTGTGACCGGAGGCCTTTCTTCGTTAATATTAACAAAAATAATGCATACAAAAACATGAAAATCGGTGGTTTTATACAGAAATGTTTGATAAACACGCTGATGCAGACAGTTTTCAAATCGAAGAATTATTTTAAGAGTTATTTAATGCTAAAGTTGGACAAAATCGTTCCACTAAAAAAGTTTTATAGCAGCAAAATCTATACAGGGCAGTGTAATCATTTTTAGATCATTTTATGCGTTAGAATTTGCCGGAGTGCAGATTGCATTAACTTTTTTATTTTGACTCATTTTTTCAGGTTTTATTTCTATTTTAAATTCAAATTTTCAGCATTTCTAGAGATATTTTTTACAGATTTCAGAAAATTGTACTAATTTAAAATGTTGCCATCTGTATAAAAAGCGCAAGCAATAATGTTTGCTTCAAATTAAAAATTTATTTACACGTGACTATTATAAACAGTAAAAAAACTTTCAAATTAGTATTAAATAATTACGTATAAAAAGCAGGAACTTATTAAAAATTACGTCATAAAAAGTATAGACGTGAATTTTATAGGAGAAAGGATATTGTAAAATAATAAATGCATTAACATGCGTTAGAAGTCTTAGGAGAAATTACGTCATATTTACGTCACATTATAGTTATTACATAAAATGAACACAAAATAATATTGCAAAAAAGTTTAAATTTAGAAATTGCGCTAGACATTTATTTGATATTTTGAAAATTAATTTAAAATGTCTCATTTAAAAGAACTTTCTTTTCGCTTTGTTAAAAAATACCAGGAGACAAAGACTCTCTTTACTTAATTCCTTTTATATTAGCTTATTTTGAAATGTCGTTACAGGTGTATACGTCATCAAGTTATTTTTATTTCGACGTTTTATTTGTGTTTTTATTAATGTTGTACGAATTTATTTGTTCTTTCGTTATTTAAAATAAAAATTATATCAATTTGTATAATTTGGCGAGTGGTTTGGCGATTTATAAATTTGGCGAAATTGGTCGACAGGATAATCAAGTAGTACCGCAGCGGATTTGGCGTTAAAATTCCCCAATCAAAGAGAAATGAATAGAAATTCGTTTATAGGGAGATCGCCACTGTTTTTTAAATTATAATTCAATCTTTCGAAATATCTTTAAAACAGATCAAATTAGCGTGCATTTAGAGTCTGCGGTGTCTGGACGGGGGTTGGCGAGCGTAGCTCATAGGGGGCCGAGCCCCCTAGTATATGAAAATATCGAAAATATCAAACTTCATGATATTTTAAAAATAAATATCGGATATACATCATGATATATATCAAGATATATATCCATGATATCTATCAAGATATATATCCATGATATATATCAAGATATATATCCATTGATTTATATCACCGAACCCTGATTTTGTTATTTTAAGATTTCATTTTTAATTTCGAAGCTTGTGAAATAAATATGACACCACTTTGACGAAATTAAAACGATTATACATTAATGTTTTCTAATTAAAATGACTGCTTTACATGAAAAAAAAAATATTACATCATTTTTACCCGATAAAACCTTTTACTAAAAACGCCTATGCGATATTTTTTAACTGTCATCTGTTTAAAAAAATAATTAAAATAGTATATGATTTTTTTAATTCAATTCGTAGGGGCAATAACTTTCCATTTAAATGTACGGAAGTTTAATTTACATCTTTGGTTGTAAATGTCAGTAAGTTGACTGACGATTTTTGCTTCTGTGGAATAAGTCCATTCATAAAGCTTCAATGTGTGAAGATATGTTTTTAGTTTCAGGAAAATTTACTTTAATCATGTTTTCACACCATCTATACAAATCGAAATTAAATTCCTTATAATTTTAAAGAGAAAATAGTGTAAAACAAATATGTTAATCAGTTTTATTTCCCCTTTTTATAACACAAAAAATGTCTTCTACTGATAATCATAACGTGAATTTTAAATGCAAACTCTCATTTGTATGTAACTTATATTCAAACTTATTAATCAATATTAGTAAAAAAAATTCTCATTCGTTTTAAAATCTGACGTCATTTTTTTATATATTTTCATTAGTTACTGATATTCATGCTCCTTGCATTTTTAACGAATACTTAAAAGTACCTGTTTTATTTCAAGTATGGCGCCATATTTTTCCAAGTGAAACATTTTATTAATAATATAATTCTTTTTCATTCTTTTTCCTTCTAATTATATCGCCATTTTGACAGAAAACCCCTTATTAACGTAACCGATATTCATGTTTTATATAAAATAAAAAATGCTTCTTCTTTTTTTTTTTTTTTTTCGTTTCAAATATGACGTCATATTTATTTTATTTTTATTCTCAGTTTTCACGTACAAATTGTTCAATTAAAAATTAATTGCCGAGGAGAAATTATTATTCCAGATGTTGATTTTCTTGGCAACGGGAAAGAAAAATGTTCAAATATTATCGGGAAAATGTCAATTGATTCTGTATGAAAAAGTATGAAATTTTGAATTATTAAGAGAAATATTTGGATAAAATAAATAAAACATAGCCTATGTTATTTTCTGTTTCATAATCCATCTATATGCACAGATGCAAAAGCATTAATTCATCCGTTTTGATGTTGACTTCATTCAAACTTTCGGACACACATTCACATTTATAATATGATAAGGTTTGTTGGTACATAAACTTGGGTAATTTGCAGCTTATATCTTCTTGTCACTTGTATAAATAACCTTGCAACCCTATCTGATGCACAATCATATTGTACGATGCGATTCCTCCACATATTATGAATCAGAAATGCTGCGCGACTTGTTTTTCCGTCAATATATCTCCGCTGGCAGATCAATCTTCTCTACACCTTTTCTAATTCCTTCGCATGGATTCTAATTTCTTCGCAAATGGAACAATCAACAAAAACAATAATGAAATAGTACATATTGTCGAAAAATTCTATAACGATCTATATAAATGTGAAGACCAAAGGGAAATAATCCAAAAGAAAACATAACAGAAACTGAAGCATTAATTTCAGTCAAGACAGTTGAAGTTTTACAAGCCGTTTGATGTATGAAAAAATGTAAGTGCCCTGACGAAGATGGAACTATGATTGACCTTATCAAAGTAGCAGGAGAAGAATTTGCAAAAATGCTAGCCTTACTGTTTTCAAAATGTCTAGAGAAGTCAGATGTACCAGAAGATTGGAATGATGCCATGATGGTGGTATTTTATAAGAAAGGGGAGAAGGAAGACATTAAACTACCATCCGACCAACTTATTGTCAGTGATTTATAAAACTTTCACGCAAGTTTTAATTACAAGACTTGAATCAGCTCTAGACTCAGTTCAACATATAGAGCATACAGGATTCCGAAGTGGATTTAGCACAATGGATCATTTTCAAACAGTAAGAGAACTCATAGAAAAACATAAGGAATATAATTTACCTCTTAGCCTTGCCTTTATTGATTATCAAAAAGTACTTGATTAGGTTTACTCATCAGCAGTAGTAGAATCTCTGGAGAACATCTGTATAGACAAACCTTACATCAATATCATAAACAAGATTTAAAAGAAAGCAACAACAATCATTCGTTTGGACAAAGGAAAAGTGAAGACCAAGCTTGGAAGAGGTGTAAGACAAGAACATACCATTTTGCTTAAGCTTTTACTCCTCTCATAGAAAATATTTTCAAGAAGCTAGATTGGGAAAATAAAGAAATTAGAATGAATGGGGAACAACTGAGTCATCTCCAGTTTGCTGACGACATTATAACTTTCGGTAATAAACTTGAAGAATTGGAAAATTTGCTGAAAGATTTGGCAGAAGCTGGCAGTAACGTGGTATTAAACATACATTTGAAAAAGACTAGGGTGATGTTTAATTCATTTGCACCAAAAAAGAAAATCGTCTACAACAACACTGAGATTAAGGAAGTGCACAGCACAGTAGTTATGTTTACCTTCGACTGGAAATATCCTCGGACAACAGTATCATGAATGAAATCAGTAGAAGAATAAGGAATGGAGGGAGTGCTTTTGAAAAGCACAATATTAAGCTGAAGAGTAACATGCCTCTTTGTTTGAAAAGAAAGGTGTTTAACCAACGTGTTTTGCCTTCACTAACTCATGGAGGGGAAACATGGACGCTAACAAAGCGAATGGTAGAAACGTTACAAACAACACAGCGAAGTAGGAAAAGATACAGTCTAGGCATAACTGGAAGATACAGAAAGACAGAAAGAGAATAACTTAGATAAGAAGTCAGACAAATATGTTTTGACATCACCTTGAGAATTAAACGGCTAAAATGGAAATGGATTGGGCACATTGCAAGAAGACAACACAATAGATGGAATACAAACACCCTGCAGTGATATCCGAGAGATGCAAAATGACTAAGAAGGCGACCTCAAGTAAGATGGAGTGACGAAATCAGAAAAGTTACCGGTGTTAATTGGATGACTAAAGCACTAGACTGGAATCCTTGGAAATGTCTCGGGAGACCTATACATCCAGCACTGGATTGGAAACGGTTGATTATGAGGATGATGATATACATACATATAACATACCTTTACCTTTGAAATCAATGAATAACTTACAAGTTCGTATGACAAATATATACACACTGGTGTCCAAAATTAAGGACCAATCACAAAATGCTAATTTTCAAGAACCAGAATACTCAAAAGGAAATAATATAATTCGAATAATTACTATCTCTACAGCACAGCTAGTCCATATAAAATCTCATTCATGTCACACATGGCCACAAGTGTCACAGTCACTACGGTGAAGCAAAAAAAATAGGAAATTCAATACATCTCATTATGAGCCTCAAATAATCTCTATGTGTAACTCCACTCAGACGTCAGTGTGACTGCTGCTTTATGACGAGTCACCATGTGACTTTACAATGTAGTTACATTGTGACTATCATGTGACTGTCATCTGTAGACTCAATTTCAAAGTCATCGTGAACGCTGCATTGTGATAAGTTACCAAATAATGTCACATTAAAGTCACATGATGACTTTCAGGTGACAGAGAGACTACTGTGAAGTCACCATTGTGCTCTTTTGTGAAAAGTCACCATATGACTATAATACGATATTATTTGGGGAGTTATCATAATGCAACGTTCATGATGACTTTGAAATTGAGTCTAAAAATGACAGTCACATCAGAGTCACAATTTAACTACATTGTAAAGTCACCTGGTGACTCGTCTCAAAGCAGTAGTCACACTGACGTCTCAGTGGAGTCATATGTAGTGATCATTTAAGACTCATAATGAGACGTACTAATTTCCTATTTTTGGTTTCACCGTAGTGACCGTGACACTTGTGACCATGTGTGACTTGAATGAGATGCTATATGGACTAGCTGTGCTGTAGGGATAGTAATTATTTGAATAATATTAATTCCTTTTGAGTATTCGCTTACTTAAAAATTAGCATTTTGTGACTGGTCCTTAATTTTGGACATCAATGCATGAGGACGTGAGTTTCAAAACTCGCCTTATCAAAACTAAAAAAATCTCGTTTTATGTATCAATCTATTTGCAAACCTGTAGCGAAGAAAGACAACAATCTGAAAAAGAAAAACCAATTTTATCCTGCAATTCGGGCATTGTAAAATCTTGGTTTAGAATGAAAAATAACGGATGCAGTCAAAGGTTTTTAGTGATTTACCAATATTTGATTTTCTGGATAAGGAGAGTTTTGAAATTCACGTCTTCCTATATATCAGATCGTCACTAAATAATATTAGCTCTTGAATATTTAAAACTAAATAATTTATAACAACATTAACAATTTAAAAAAAAATTAATGAAAAATCCAAATCTTGCAGAAACAATATTCTGATTAAAAGGACATATTATATAGGGGTAATTGAATACGCTGATTCAATAGGCAAAAGAAAAATGATTAAACAATCAAAAAATATATTCTAATAGAGTGCATTATCCAATCTCGTTTTATATAAATTAATTGAGGTAAATTTACTAACTAGTTGGCAATATTATTTGTATTAAACTTCTAAAACAAGCAGACATAGTTACAATTTATTCCAAAAATTTATAGAAATTTATAACACACAGGTAACGGCGTAAAGTATTTTGAAGAGAACATTATTTTATCTTACTGTGAACGAAAACTATCGCGTGGATCTTATGAATCATTTGGGACAGCATAAAGAAAGCCAGGAATATGCTCTCTTCTACGGAAAACGGTTTGAATGTGTGAGAGGCAGCATTATGAGGGAATAACTACTGATACTTTATGAAATTTATTATACGGGGTTCAATATGTTATCTATTGCCAATCTTTAATTTCTCAACCATTGGTCCTAAACATATAGTTAGTTCCAATTACAAGAACGCTTCAAATGAGGTAAATATTCATGTTGTAGCATTATTTAACATAAAAAATCAGTTTTATAAAAATTACGAAATCTAACTTTTTATACTGTCCCCCAGTCCCTATAGTTATATTTAGTAAAAGTTTACACATATCATAACAGATATAACACAAAAAGTTTGATATCTGTACTACAAAAATTGACACAGTTATTAAATTTCAAAGTAAGAGATTTTTGCGCATGATTTTGCCTTTCATTGAGAGATCAGTTAAAAGATGAATTAAAGCAATTCGAGATCAAAATCAGGGTGCAATGTCCTTTTTAAGGCGAAACCACCTTTAGCCGGCATCGCCAAATCGGGGAATCATCAAAGAGGGTCATTTCATCAAAAAATTTGAGCTAACTTTTATGGGTCGAACAAGATTCAAACGTCAAAGTAGGTAGAATCGACTACCGGAAAATAAAACATACTCACAAAAGACTAGATAAATGGCAGCGGAATGCAAACGACCAGCCGAACTATAACGAGCATGAAAATTGGGATTATGCAAATTACAATAGTACTGCAGCGCCACATGTTCGGGATAAAACACGAGCAATCTAGCAGTGGACATGCTAATCAGCGCTGAGATCGTGATGGCTAGCTACGCATACATGCAATATGCCAAAATGATACTTATTATGATGAATATGAAAGGAATGCCAGGGAGGCTGCGAGTGTTTATTCAGAACGTTTCCCGAAGGATCTTTATCCAACGTATGAAACTATAACTGATGCATTGCACCATCTTAGAGAGACCGACTCTGTTTCACCACGACACAGAAGAAGTAGACGGGCAAGATGTAATGTTCGAGTGACAACGGAGTAGGTGCTGGCATTCGCCCTTTAAATTCCACAAATGAGCACGGCGAAAATAAGCGAGACATGTGGTCAGCATTTCTGGAATTTGTTACATGCACATGATGCGCATCCATACCATCCGACACTGGTGCAAGCATTGATGCTGGGTGACCACGCACTACGATTTGATTATTGTAATTTCTTGCTCAAAACCTGAAAGGAGAATCCGTCGTTCCTTTGTGACAGTCTGTGCACAGATGAGTCAATGTTTACTCGGTGTGGCATTGTGAAGGTTCACAATGTGCATTACTGGTCTCTAGAAAACCTCCACATCGCCCGCACAGTACGACACGTGTGGTGCGGTATATGGGGAATCCAGATTGTCGGACCCACCTTCTACGACGAGTCCTTAACGGGCAATCGTTACCTGCAGCTGCCACAAAATACGATACGTGACTGGTATGAAGAGCTGCCTCTCCAACATGCATGCTGGGTGTTGTTTAAACATGAATCAGCATAACACATCAAACGTCTGGGCGTATCTGGCCACCGAATTCGGTCAACATATCCTTGGATATGGTGGTCCGGTAGCGTTCGCCGGACTTGACCCCCATGGATTTTTATCTCTGGGGTTACATCAAGGCATAGGTCTATGTGACTGAGACCACTTTTCTCTGGTTTATCTGAAGCAGCGCATCATCCTTGATTGTCGCACAGTTTGCACACCTGCTATGCTCTAACGTGTCCAGGACTCAGTACTTTCACGCATTCAATTTTGCATTGCCACCAATGGAGAACATTTTGAGCAGTATCTCTAGTAAATTCCGGCGTTTGATGTATTCATTTTTTATAGTAGACCGTTTTCTGATATAATAATAAAGTGATATTTATTTTTCTGTTTAATTTCAATTTTTTATGTTTCGCATTGTAATCTCAAATTTTTAGATGAGATAAGCCTCTTTGGTGATTTCCCTATTTGGCGATACCGGCTAAAGGTGGTTTCTCCATAAAAAGGACATTGCACCCTGATTTTGATGGCGGATTACTTTAATTCATCATTTAACTGATCCCTCAATGAAAGACAAAATCATGTGCAAAAATCTCAAACTTTGAAATTTAATAGCTGTGTCAATTTTTGCAGTACAGATGTCAAACTTTTTGTGTTATATCTGTTATGATATATGTCAACTTTTACTACATATAATTATAGGTGCTGGGGGACCGTATAAAAAGTTATATTTCGTAATTTTTATAAAATTGATTTTTTACTTTAAATAATGCCACAACATGAATATTTACCTCATTTGAAACGTTTTTGTAATGGAAACTAGATGTCTACGACCAACGGTTGAGAAATTAAAGGTCGGCGATAGAAAACATATTACACCCTGTATATTTGAGTAAAGTAAACAATAGTACGGTTATTCTTATAAATTTTCCCACAGTCAGCGGTATATTTTATACCACGTATCAGAGCAGCATTAACATTTTAGAGAAGCAAGTAAACATGAATGCAACATTAAGGATCAAACATGCAGCACCACTTAAAACCTTAAGGAATGTTCAAAAAACACTAAACAATAATATGCACAAAAATAAAATTACAATGGAAGTAAGTACGCCTTATTTTATACTTCTATTAATATGTATTTGTACATATTTAGTCTTAATTGTTAGAACACGATCTTTCTGGTTACTTCAAGGGAAAATTTCTGCAATGCAACGAAGTGCCTGGTGCTACCTTGTTCACATGGGCAAGTACCAAATCGCCATCATTAAGAATAGAGTTTATTTGTTTGTTTTATTTTATTTTGAACGAGATTGCAGATGATGACAGCGATGACAGCGATGACCACCTCGGGAACTCAGCTTTTGCTAGAGTGATTTTGCTTTAGAGTGTTGGTGCAATTCTGAGAGGTAGAGATTGCAGGTGATTCAAATATTCTTTGAATTAACGGTCCCCAACGGGTGTGTTGGCCTCCGGACCAGCGGAAATACTGACGAAGTTTCTTTATGAGATAGCACCGTTAATTAAGACATGAGGATGTAGTTGATTGAGACGGTTATAGAAATTTCTGAGTAGGACCATAAACCAGGAAAGGACTGGCGTCAAAGTATTCAAGTCAGGCAAATCAGACCATGATGCAGTAATAGGTCTGAAATTAAAAAAAGAAATTCCATTTGAGGCAGAATAGTATAAATGTCTTCGAAATTAAGAAGCGCCGAGTTAGACACTTTCATTAACATTTATTTAGCATTATTAACTGTTGCTTCCCACAAACCTCTAAAAATGACGTGTATATGGAGGAATGAAAAATCCGCCAATGGTCTTAACAGAGCTGAAATTTTATACTTTTTCTCTTTGACACAACAAGAATATATTTTTAAGTTACGCGGAAGCTCCCTTACAGCGAAAGCCGTTAACAGGGATTATGTTACTTTGACAGACTCTTATAAAACAAGCAGTAGAATGTGCAAACCCACCAAGTCAAAAAGGCGAATTTGTCTAATTTGAATAGTGGAAAAATCTCCCAATAATTAAAGCGAAGCTTTTAAGTTCAGTTGAAGACATTTTTGACACTTTCTAAGTTGATTGCGAACTACTGATCTTTCACCTCCGAACCAAAAATTTTCTTAAAAATGATAATGTGATCTGTGGACCAGTGTGAAGATCAGTTACATGATAATAACTTTTTAGCCCCTTAATAAACTCATGACTATTTGACAATAACATTGGATGCTTTTGATCGTAGTTTAAATAAGCATGTTATGATAGTCAGCCTCGAGAATGATACCATCCAGAAGCACATTTGAAGGAAACAAATTGCTATCATGACATAATGATATTCATACTATAAGGTATTTCAGCTCAGATATAAACTCTGTTTTTATTATTCAATCTCAATAAATGGATAATTGCACAATGACGTTTTTTTAATGTTAAACAACCTGAATACTAGATACACATAAACGGCTAATGCTTTGAAATTGAAGAATCCATGCACAGACACGAATCAGTTTGGAAAATGAAGATATGTTCAATATAAATTCAGGTAAGGACACTACTTTAGTAACACAAGCAGTAAGTTTCCTTTCCTCCTTTTGGACACTATGTTTCAGAGATGATTCATCTAGTATGTTGTTTATTACATGTTAAACTCTGATATTTCATTGAAGGGTGACTTAAATGGCCAGGTATATGAAACCACAAGTTAAAATGGTAGTATCCACTAGGAGATCTCATCTTCCCGCTATTCAAATTATGGATATTCATCCTTTAGACGTAGTGCGTTTTGACTTTGCTGTTTTTTCTCTAGTAAATATGCTTATAAAAAAATCTACAACCAAATTTAACGTTACATTTCTATTTTCATTTGCGCAGGAACATCTGCACAGCAGAAACCCCTTGTACCAAGATTAGCAAGACCACATGTTCTACGAAGTGACACAATTCCACTGTGGGAATTATAGTTTGGATCTTTTACACTCTTTTGCTGACAAATTTTTGACAGCGATAAGATTTAGTTGACAATTATGTTAAAGTTATGGGAGAAACTGTCCTATCCATACTGTTTTGAATTGGTAAGTAGATATGTTTTAAAACTAATTATTCAACATCAGTCAGTAATAATTTGCACATAATTTCAAACGAGTCAAAGGTTGGATTTTTAAAGAAGAAACTCTTGTCTTGGATGTAAATAAAAAGACACAAATGTCAGACTTTGACAAAATTCAACATAATATGCTTTTTCAAGGGTTTCTCAGAAGGTAGATAACTCGATATAAACGTATGAGAAATTTACAGAACACAAGGGTATCTTGATTTTCTTGATATGGTCAATTTTTTTTCTAAATGCGATCGGCAGTCGATTAATATCTTTAGAAATTGGTTCATCAAATGTGAGTTTATACTTCCATAAATTTTTAAGTAATATTTTCATAAATACAACGCATGGAGAAACCAATCACAAGGAATCAAACACACGATAATCTTCGGATAATATTTCTCTTTTGGTAATGACATTTTTCTCTTCCATGGGTAATAATTAGAAGTTAAAGCTGTCTATTTTTCAATTCCAGTATTATAAAAAATTGTTTCTTTCAAATGAAAATCGTTTGAAAATTGCATCTCAAGTTTTTACCTTTTTTATGATTTAAAAATAATTTTCAAGCGAGATATTTTTAAAAATATCCCTCTATCGAGTACAGCCCAATTACGAAAGATTAATCCGTTTAAAACAATATAAATTGCCTAGCATTTGTTTTCATCTAATATTCAGCAACGATATTAAAAATTCATGAACAAATAATAAAACACAAATAACACAAATTTAGCATGCATGTAATCAAACTACACATTTAAACTACTAAATTTATAAAACCAAAGGGACTGTTCTAACAAAGCAGTTTTAAAAATGTAAATAACCTAAGTAAATCTTGGGTAATTACTTAGGCTATTTACATTTTTAAAACTTTGTTTAAAAACATAATTGACATTTCTCATATAACAAGTGGGTAAGTGTGATCGCAGATCGCACAGAGAGTTTCGTTTAAGATTCCTTTCAAAACACTTTAACCTTTTGCAAAATCTGCTAGTTCTACATTTCGCAACCCGGGGGCCGCACTCTATTCTAAACATACCTCCATCCGAACGAAACTCCGTTTCACAAACTATCCGTAGATATATTAGTCGAAGGGATCGGGCTCATAGCACACTAGATAGGTAGGCACCCCTTGCGGTAAAAATTGGAACTAAAATATGTACCGCTATGGTGCATATTATGAAAGAGTGGTCAAAGGAGTATCGGCAAAAGTTAAAAAAGTGCACCCCGGGTGAAGAGGGTGGAGGTTAGAAAAATTGCTAAAAATACGTAAGTCAGAGCCCGAAAGCATAAATATTATAAGACTTTTGAAAATTTTATGATTTTTCGTGTGATCACAAGTGTTCTGTTATAAGTATGCAAAATTTCACATCTCCAACTTAAGGACTGAGTTAGAAAAATTGCTTAAAATACACAAGTTTTTAAATACACGTGAGCAATTTTGAGTCCAGAGACGTGAATATAAGACTTTTTCAAAATTTAATGATTTCTCGTTTGTTGCGAGGTGTTCAGCTATAAATATCCAAAATTTCAAGTCTTCAACTTAATTAGGGACTCAGTTAGAAAAAAAAAGTTTAAAATACACAAGTTAGAGCCCAGAGGGGTAAATATAAGACTTTTTCAAAAATTTATGATTTGTCATTTGATCTGAGGTGTTGAGCTATAAGAATCCAAAATTTCAAGTCTTCAACTTAATTAGGAGTTCAGTTATAACAAGAAACTTAAAATACACAAGTTAGAGCCCAGGGGGATAAATATAAGACTTTTTCAAAAATTTATGATTTGTCATTTGATCTGAGGTGTTGGCTATAAGAATCCAAAATTTCAAGTCTTCAACTTAATTAGGAGTTCAGTTATAACAAGAAACTTAAAATACACAAGTTAGAGCCCGGGGGGATAAATATAAGACTTTTTTTAAATTTTAGGATTTGTCGTTTGATGTGAGGTATTCAGCTATAAGTATCCAAAGTTTCAAGTCTTCAACTTAATTAGGGACTCGGTTAGAAAAAAAAGTTTAAAATACACAAGTTAGAGCCCAGAGAGGTAAATATAAGACTTTCAAAAATTTATGATTTGTCGTTTGATGTGAGGTATTGAGCTATAAGAATCCAAAATTTCAAGTCTTCAACTTAATTAAGAGCTCAGTTAGAACAAGAAACTTAAAATACACACGTTAGAGCCCAGGGGGGTGAATATAAGACTTTTTCAAAATTTTAGGATTTGTCGTTTGATGTGAGGTGTTCAGCTATAAGTATACAAAATTTCAAGTCTTCAACTTAATTAGGGACTCAGTTAGAAAAAAAGTTTAAAATACACAAGTTAGAGCCCAGAGAAGTAAATATAAGACTTTTTCAAAAATTCATGATTTGCCGTTTGATGTGAGGTATTGAGCTATAAGAATCCAAAATTTCAAGTTTTCAACCTAATTAGAAGCTCAGTTAGAAAGAGAAACTTAAAATGCACAAGTTAGAGGCCAGGGGGGGGGGGGGGGGTAAATATAAGACTTTTTCCAAATTTAGGATTTGTCGTTTGATGTGAGGTGTTCAGCTATAAGTATCCAAAATTTCAAGTCTTCAACTTAATTAGGGGCTCAGTTGGGAAAAAAAAGTTTAAAATACACAAGTTAGAGCCCAGAGAAGTGAATATAAGACTTTTTCAAAATTTTATGATTTCTCGTTTGGTGTGAGGTGTTCAGCTATAAGTATCCAAAATTTCAAGTCTTCAACTTAATTAGGAGCTCAGTTAGAACAAGAAACTTAAAATACACAAGTTAGAGACAAGGGGGGTAAATATAAGACTTTTTCAAAATTTTAGGTTTTGTCGTTTGATGGGAGGTGTTCAGCTATAAGAATCCAAAATTACAAGTCTCCAACATATATAGTTTTCGAGAACGGGCTCTGTGACAGACAAACAGACGGACAGACAGATAGATAGACAGACAGACAAAGAGAGAAACGAGACGAATAGGGTTTCATCAGATGAACGAGACCCTAAAAATGTGTTTGTATGTTGTAAGTGGGCAATTATAATAAATGTAATAAATGTAAAAAAAATCTAGTAAAATTTTTAATAAAAAATTTGGTTTTTAGCTATGCTCTTGTTACCCTGGAAGCTCGGGTTGGATCACCTGTATCTATAAAACTATAATGCAATAGAAAAATCTTGATGAATTTAACTTATCGGATTTACTAAAAATCACCTGACGTATTGTTTTTTTTTTTTAAAGTGTTTAAAATATGTAGTGTGGTGCTTATTATTTCTATATTTCGTTATCAATCTTATTTGATATTCATGTCCTAAAAAATTAGAGTTTAAAATAAATTTGACATTGTTTCTTAGTAAATGCGTTATATATATATACATATTTTTTTTTTTTTTTTTGATTGAAGCCCTACTAAATATAGTTTAATTAAATTTTTATTTGTAGGCGAATGGAAACGTTTTCATGATTGCGTCAAAATATAACAAACTTATATTTGAGAGTAAGCCGGTATATGAAAAGATTAATAAATAAGATGTAGTGATGAACGACATTTATCGAAGTTGATAAGATATTAAAAATGATGATAATAATAATAACAATGACAGTATAGAAAATCTTTACAACGCAAGTAACCTAAAAATGCGAGGTTGTGCATAATTTAGAATTTTGCGCTATATCCATCACATTTAAACACTATTAAACTTACCATTCAAACATGGCCAAATGTGTCTGAAACTTATCACACTACAATAAAATAATCTTAATATTGCGTTCATTAGGAAAAAGTTGTGCAGATTATGAATTTCATTAATAAATTTACTTGTACATATAGTCGAAATATGCCTGAAGCAAATCATTCATTATAATAATCATTATCAAAAAGTTTTGTTACGATAATATATACCAATTTTTTCATTAAAAAGCTCTGAATTAAAGAGATAAAGTTGAATTAATGTATCATATTTGGTTTTCTGGAAAGTAGCAATTTTTTAAAGTGTGAGGATGAAGGTGCTTTTCAACTGCAAAATTCAACGATTATATCTGAGAAGTTACACGTTATATAGAAAATTGCATTATGTAGAATTGCGTTATAAAGATGTTATACTTTATTCACCTTTTTTACAGAGCAAATTATTGAAATTTTGAAAAACTGAACGCTTTTGTAAAATAATAAAAACAATTTATCTACTTAATTTATTGAAACAAAATTAATCTGTAATTCTTTATATTAAATAAAACACATATTTAACCATAATTAATTCTTTAAGTTTTAATTTTCTTACCACATTCTTAAAAGGACATAACAGAATATTGACACAGAAAGTAATTTTTGTATAAATAAAATATTAAATATCTCTATTTTTCTTTCTTTTGGGATCTCTAATTTTTATCCTGTATTTTTACTGTACTTTCTTTCGAAGTGAAAGCTTTCCAGTGTCAAGTCTTGTTTTATTCTTTTTTACAAGGCTGTACATAAGCTTTACACATGTCCTTCGGGTCAAAATGCCCATCAAGTAGAAAGGAAATGTTAATAGATTTTTCTAATTCTGCAGCATGAAAGACAAGATTTTCGAATTACGTTCAATTTATTTTTATTTTTTCACTCAGATAAAACTGCACTAGTATCTTTTCCCTCTACATTTTATATATTTTCCTTTTAAAAGATATAGATATTCAGTGGAGGCCTGCCAGTTTAGCTTAGCATTCTTTTTTATTCAGAAATTTTTAAATCATTCCAGAAATTCCGAAATGTAAACGCTAATTTAGTTAAAACGACAGACATTTTGTGATTATAAAACTGCATGAAAATCACTTGAATACATCAAACTACATTAATATTTACTTAAAGTGATAAAATACTTTTAACAAGGCAAAAAAGTATCTTTATTTATTCCTATTAGACATGTGTTTCATTGGTCCGACGGCAACATTCTCAATAATAAATATGATACAAATATTTTTGCAAAAATTATTTTAATTTAAAACAGGTAATCAAAAATCACGTGAACTCACGCATAATGAAATTAACTGCAATATTAACTAGTTGGATGTGCCAATCCTAAAACGTTCTTAGGCCCACCAGTGGCTGAGAGGTTCTGCTCTCGAATCTGGTAGACGGGAGGTGCTGGGTTCGATCCCAATCGCGCCCGTCGGCCTAATCGTTCGGAGTTTTCGTGGTTTTCTTCGAACCTTGGATTTCCAAGCGTTAATACGGGTTAGGTTCCCTTAGAAGGACCCCCACGAAGGGCACTCCCCCCCTGGGCCTATATCCCTCGTGCAGATAATTGGCCGTCATAAATACAACCAACCAACCAACCTAAAACGTTCTTCTATCTCATGTATTTTAATATTTCAAAATGTTGTTACAAATGTCAATATTTCATTTTAGTTCAATGCTATATAAACTTTGATTTTGATCTTAAATTTCTGCTTCAGTTGGAGTAAAAACGAATTAATCTCCATCATGATATTTATTAAAATGAATAGTTTTCGGTTTTTCTGTTGTACAGGGTGATTTTTTTTTAAGTTGTGAAAGTAAAACCCTATAACAGAATAACCACTGGTCCAAATGAACTGAAATTTCACCAGTATGTTCCCAAAGCAATGGGGATTTTTTTGGCGCGGTTACAAAAAAAAAAAAAAAAAAAAACTTAAAATCGCACCAACAGATGGCGTTGTAATTAACAGAAACAAAGAATATCGTCACTGAGAGGAAAACAATGGATGGTACTTCGAGAAAAAGAAAACTTTATTACTCATATCAAAAACACACAGAATGCAGTAACTGGGAAAAGTTACTGCGAACACCTTCGCAGAAACAGAACGAAATAAAAATATGGAACAAAGAATTCGCACGGAACTGCACGACTAACGTAAGAGATTAATGTGCTGTCCACCGCTTTCAGCTACGAGTTGGAAACTTGGAACCGCATGTTTCAAAACAAAGTAAAGAATATCCGGCTGGATGCTGTGGATCTGGTGCGCAATGAGTGCCTTAAGGTCAGCTAAGTTCGTAACACCACCACAATACACAGTATTCTTTAGGTACACCCGAGCCAGAAATCGCAGTGATTCAGATCAGAATAATGAACACGAGGTGTGCGTGCTACACGTTTTTATCACCACTGTGCGTGTGTCGTGCGCACATCTCCCGAGTTTACTGAATATACAGCGCCATCTGTCGGTGCAATTTTTTTTTTTTTTTTTTTTTTTTTTTTTTTTTTTTTTACCAAGCCAAACAAATTTCCATCGCTTTGGGAGCATACTGGTGAAATTTCACGTCATTTGGATCAGTAGTTCTTTTGTTATAGGATTTTACTTTCACAACTTTAAAAAAAAATCACCCTGTATATCAGTTGTTCGCGAATAGCCGGCTTATCAGGATGGGAAGTTCCCGTCACTTCACAAGCAGCCGGTGTATAATAGAACTACAAAAAAAATCAAGAAAATTACACAAAAATCGCTATTATAGTGCCCCCTTTCGGCGGAATATTTCCTAATTCAGAAAGGACCTAAAAATTTGGTTTAATTCTATGCATAACTTCATGCACTTTTCGATGGTACAATATTCAAAATCGCACAAAAATCATTATTACAGTGCCCTCTACCGGCGGAATTTTTCCGAATTCAGGAAGGACCTTCTTGCCATGGCCAAAAACATACACAAAAAATTTGGTTCAAATCTATGCATAACTTCATGCACTTTTCGATGGAACACTATTGAAAATGGCATCAAAATAGCTATTACAGCGCCCCTTTTCAGCGGAATTTTTCCAAATGCAGGGAGAACCTTCTTGCCTAGGCAAAAAACGTACACAAAAAATTTGGTTCAATTCTATGCATAACATCATACACTTTTGGATGGTACAATATTCATAATCACACAAAACTGTGTCACTAATATTTCGTGTGCTTGAATTTTCGTTGATCCACAGGCCTCTGAAAAATCCTCGATACACAAGCAGTTTCCATCTTTCCTGATATTTGACCAATATTGATATTTCATTCGAATATTTCTGCTTAATGCAATATTGGTCCATTATTGAGTCAAATATTCCCAAATATGTTTTTCTATTAGGGGTTGCAAATTTCAAATAAAATTGCTGAATGGACGGCAGAAAAGAATATACGGTTCAGGTAGCTAAATATATCATACTTAATTCTTCACTTCAGGATAGCTTAGACATTTAGAAGCTATGAGTTGTAAATTTCCAACTGAGCGGAAAATGTCTAGGCCAAGATTCGGACCAGGAATCTCGTGGCTGGAGCTGCCAATGTTCTACCAACTGAGCCATCCCGGATGAATCTGGAAGATCTCATTCATCCAGCTAACCTTATTGAAGCATTCTATCTGGTGTGATATTTGAATCAGCTCAACATAATAAATCGGAGATAATGCAACTCCAGAAAACACTAGATACGCAATTACACTGCATTAATTTTAACACAATTATTCTAATTAGTAAAATCATATGAGATAGAACTGGGCAAAAAATATCCAGGCCAGGATTCGAACAAGGATCTCTTGCCTGAAGCCGCCAATGCTCAGGAGCATTGGTGGCTTCATTGGCAGCAAAATTAGTATAGAAACTATGTTCTATGTTGTACTTTGGTTTCTCGTCAATCAGATAATTCTGATCCTAATAAAGTAATTCAGATTTCACTTAATGGGGATATACACATAACATTCCAACGACTCTGATGATTGCTATTCAAAACTCATAACACTTTCGAATGATAATAATTGTTTCCATGAATCAGTAGCGTTTTTCAGACTTAAAAAAATAAAAAATAAATATTCTTGAAATATTATTTTCCAAGAGATTCGGCTCATAAGCAAAAACATCTGAGAGATCTCTTTTGTTTTATACAAATGCATGTTTGTACAAGGTTATTACAAATAAAAAAAATAGTTTACTTTTTAAAACTGTGACTAAAATTTTAATGCTATTTTGCAAAAAAATGAGTTTTTGTCGTTATCGTCGTTGTCACGAAGAGTCATATCAAAGTCACTGTGACGTCGATATGTACCATTATTCTTACGAGTTGCAAATAACTAAACTGTCACGGCGTTTAATTATTAGAGTCACCAAAATGATGATAACTGTTACGGTATTTAAAGAAACATATTTTGGTTAATGTTCTGATTACAACACTTGTGACAATTTTTGTTGTCATGGCGTCATCACATGGATTTGCTGTGTTTTTAAGGTTTCAGAGATGCTTGGTCGAATTTATAGAAGCTAGTTCTATTAGTTTGTACACTTTCTTAAATATATAATTCTAGTTTTTAAAAAAATGAATTTGATGCATTTGATGATGCTTAATTTGTAAATGAAGTCAATTTTCCATCATCATGCATCTCATTTTTCTTATGAAATTTTGAGTTTAGGGTGTATCTTTATATTAAAAATGTAACAAACTTTGAAATTTTCAATGCGAAGATCCGATTTTGACATCTTATTTGGATTATTCAGTAAATTTTACCTTCAGATACTGAAGTCACTTAGTAAAGCAGTGTAGAAATTATGCAGATGTAAAATTTAGAATTCCAAAATTAAATTCCTTTTTAATAATGAAATGCAAATTGAAACGGGAGAAGTGCTTTTAGCTCAACTCAAAAACTGCTTGAAGTAATAAGTTGTCATTTTGGATTCAAGTAGTTATACCTTTGAAAAATAGATTTTTTTTTTTACCATTTATGCCCCGACGACACTTACGACGACGATAATACGAAGTACCATTAAAATAATTTGTTATAAAATTAATTTAATACATCGATTAGTAGCTATACAGTTTAGAATGCGTTATAGATATTTTACTTTATCAAGTTCCAAAAGCATCATTGGTTGTACAAAACAAAAATATTTTTAAAAGGGTGAACTCTTTAGCCTTTGCATTTTTTCAGCTTTCTTAACCTTGAAAGATTGGGGTAGGGAGGGGGGAATTTCATTTCGGAAATTTTTCTATATTTCTACTGTAAGAACATAATATTTGTACATTTTCTAATTCTATAAAACACTAAAAAATTGTTATATATAAAAGATTTAAGTAGAGTTATAAATATTGCCCAAAATTCCTATAAATTGAAATTTAATTAAAGAATTTTAATATGCAAAATCCTTCTAAAATATATTAAATAAATGGGTAAATCTTCTAATGCAGTTTCGAAAATTCACGAAAAATGCTAGAAGATGAAATTTTCATGAATTTATAATTTGGGATATAAATGGTTAAAATAGTTACAATACACATTTTGTCGAATATTAATTTAATAACTTATTTCTTTAAAGTTATGTTACTAGAAAACATAACGTGATAGAGCATTTTTTAAATTACATTTTCTGCTTCAGCATTAAAAATACTTCGTTAAGCGCCAATTGACTAATCAGTACTGAAAATCATTTAGACTATTGCAATTCGCAATTTTATCAGTTCATCTCTTGAATAGAGATGAACGGATTATTTAGTAATCATTAACTTACTAGCAAGTACTTGTGGTCAGTAAAAAATATAGATTTAATTAAAATAATTGAAAAATACACCACAAATTATTACAGGTACAATTTTTGGTAGATTTATCATATGTGGTCGAAATTACGTTTCGAAAATTTAAATGTGGTTAAATAATTGCACTCTCTGCGCCAATATTAACTGCTTTTGTATGATTATTTCTTTGACCTCTTGCATATTGAATCGTGCACAGTTAAACAGACTGCTGTATGTAAAATAAAATAATTCTGATCCGTAGAATGTTCCTGCCGCATCTTAATTCCGGTTTCTGTTCACAGAAGTTTCATGATCTCTTCGAAGTAAAACCTTATTTCAGGCTTATATCCATACTCAAAACAGGTTGCACGCTGCAGAAGCCGATAGTCTATTATTTACTTTCATGCGCCCGTACGCATAGTAATTTTCTGATAATCTTCCATAGGCGTGTGTTATTAAATGTAACTCTAAACTAACAATGTTTGGTACCATCTCCCCCGCATAAGGCGGAGTCGTTGCTTCTAGACTTTTTTCCACATAGATTCCTTCTCACCGCAGACTTAACGTCCATTTGTGACTTGCAATCATTATTTTACTTTCTGTAGCGATCAAGATAATGACAATGTTGTCTGACGAGAATCTTCCAACACATGGCCTATACTTTCGAAAACTATATAATTCTGTAATCCTCCCCCGCATTCCTTAACACCCCTTAGATGTTTTCGAGGTTCTGTTAAGTCCGGCTGCTGGGCATGTTTGATTACGATTTTTCAGTATACTGGATTCCAGTGTCTCTGCACACCATCATTAAATCGGCTGATGATAGCTTGTATTAAATGTTTTTAAATAGATCAGAATAAGAAACAAGCATAAAAGTTGGGTCTTTGATATTTATTATAGATGGAATTATGATTACAAAACCTGCTTAGAAGGGAAATTATAAATTCTGGACATTTAGAAAAATGACAGCATCTAAGGCAATCATTAGAACTTCTAACGATTATACTTTTTAGATGAAAGATCTGGTAGCTCAGCTCGGAGAAAAATCTACCTGTATTGTCAGTTTAATTATATGTTCGTTGTTAAGATACTTTTCACAAAAGCGCTAGGCAGTAAAAAAATTAATCTCAAAAATCTATTTTTAGTATTAAAGTTTTGCAGTAAATGTTGAGATTAACGTTTCACATTTCATCGAGATTTAAGATATCAAGAATCTAAAACATGATGAAAATGAAATAGTATCTTTGAAAACATGGCTGTCTGTGTATTTTGTGATTGAAAATTAAATTAATTTAAAACAAAAATATCAAATTAAATTATTAGATAAATTGACCGATGAAATAGTACACTGTGTAAAATAAGTAGTTCAATTAATTTATCGTTCCTTTTAATTATAAAAATAGAGTTATTTAAAGCGTTATATAATAATGATATACAACCATTTTATTACAGTATTAGAGCTGTTAACGGTATCATAATAATAGAATAAAAACTCTTGAACTATTTTAGATAAAATTATGATTACAGAACCTGCTTAGGAGGGGAAATTATAAATGCTGGACATTTAGAAAAATGACAGCATCTAAGATAATCATTAGAACTTCTAACGATTATACTTTTTAGATGAAGGGTATAGGTTATAGGGGTATAGAGTATAGGGTTTTAGATGAAGGGGGAAAATATAAGAGGTAACTCTTATATTTTTTTTACTTTTAATCCTTCTTGGCAGCTCAAATAATTATACGATAATTAAAACACATCTTTTTGTGGAATCAGGTGAATAATTATTCCGGAAATTATTTGTTTAAAAGCGAAAAATGATGCAAAGGTCAGAATATAATTTGTAATTTTGTTTTACTCAACTAAATGAAAATGATACCGAAAATCAAAGTTTAAAAATAATTTTAATTATATTTATTCAAATGAGAAGGAGTTAAGGCTCCTGCCCCGTCAGGCGAAGACACTCGCGAGCTAATGCTGTTTCTTTTCAAATATATCATTTGCATTTCTATATATATGTATATTTCATTGGCATAAAAGGCAGACGTACGGATCAAGCACAGCTATCCAGTGCAATATATATACAGGGTGTCCGAAAACGGTCGAATAACTCGAGAAATACAAAGCGATTAAAAACGAAAATATACGTGTTAAATATTTTAAAAAAAAGTTACTCAATTATACCAAATTTGACCCCCGCAACCGACCGCCCCCCCGGGGGGGAGAGGGGGTCCAACTTTGAAATCTTGAATGATAACCCCCATTTTTGCCCCATTTGCAGATTCGGATTCTACGGACAAAAATACGTAACTTTTGTATTAAACATTTTTTTCTATTCCTCGTTGATCACGGAGTAATTGAGCAAATAAAACATATACATATTTTGGTTTTCCCAACCAGGTTTTGACATCTCGAAATCTGATTGGCCAGAACTTTTAACGTCAAAGTTGCCGTCTTTTGCGGAAATAGTGTTTCTCAAAAACCATCAGTGGAGATTGTTTTCATGGCGCTTTATATGCTTTTTCCATAAAAATTAATAGAAATATATTAAAGTAGTTTTCTATTTGCATGTCTTTTTATCAAGTCGATCATTTTTAAATAATAAACTGCGTATTTTGATATTTTAACGAGTAAATAAGCACCTCCCCTCCCGAACAGAAAAATGATAGTATTCATTATTTGGGGGCGGAGTGTGTTGATATTCTGTGTTTCGATGTCTTCTGCTATCAAAAAAATCACTTAATTCGGGGCCGGATGGGAGTGTATAAGTTTTTTTTTTTAATTATTACTATAGAATAACATAAAGGAGCAAAAAAAAAAAAACAAACAAACATATAAAATCTTTTTGTGCAGGCTGATCAAAGGATGGGAAGTAGCGTAAATTTCAGGTGGAGGAGGGTGAGATTATAGGTTTTGATGATTCAGAAAACATTCAAAAATTCTAATAAATGTAATACTTTTTTGTAAATGAATATATTTTTTCATTTTAACATTTCCCCCCCCCCCCCCCCCTGATTTTAAATTTATTATTGGGTTGTTCGGGAAGTCGTGTCCGTTTAGGAAAAATCAATTCGACCCGGAAAATCCTGCCCGGTAATTATTAGACATTAGATATAGGAATCAATGTCTAATTATTAAATGATAGAATTTACCGGTGCGAATTGATTTTTCCTAAAGGACACGACTTTTCGAACGACCCAATAATTTTAAACAATTGAAATTTTTTTATCTTTTAAACTTTTGAATTTAAAAGCCTTTTAATTTTCATGGGGAAGGATAGTGTAGAAAAGTGTTTAATTATTTATTAATTATTACAATAATATAACAAATGTGAAAAAATATATAAACAAAAACGTTATTTGCAGAAGAAATTAAAAACAAATCAGTTTTTTCCCTACATTTTTTAAGCCCGAGAAGGGACATTTATTCATATAGTTCATTCAGTTACTTCGATGTTTAATATTAAAGTTTTGTAACAAATAAGTTAGAGCTTTTGCGGGCAGTGTCCTTAAAAAAGGACTCATAATTTTTATTTTACTGGCACCTAGAATATTTAATTAAAATTTTCTATTTATAACGTACTTGAAAATAAGAAAGTTTGTATTTTCCAATAAACTCGTTTATAGATTCTCATGTCAGTCTATCATTTCATCAGTTTATAAACAGAATTACTCCGCGTCGGTAAGGGTTAAACCAAATGAACATTAAAAAATAAAAACAAAATTTAAACAATATGTTAATTTAAATACCCTAAAAATCACTAAAATTTCCCTTCAAATTAAATCGAAATAAATCTTAGACTTTTAAAAATGTTTTTTTTTTTTTTATTTTACACGTGCCTTATCATTTTGTACACACTCATCATAAGCATAATACAAAATCTGCAATACAAAAATTTGCAACTTAAAAAGGAAAAAAGTTTAAAATTTATTTAGATTTCTTTTTAACGGTAGCTAAGTTTTTAATGGGTTTTATGTATCATATTGTTTGATTTTTTTAAATTGTTCAATTGGTTTAACTTATTTGTTATAAAAATTTAAGAACGTAGAAGTAACTGAATGAAATATATTAATAAATGCCCCTTCTGGGGCTTAAAAAATGAGGAAAATAAACTGATCTGTTTTTAATTTGTTCTGCCAATTATCTTTTAGATTATATTTTTTGTCACATAAGTTATTTTATTGTAATAATAAACAAACATTTTTCTACATTATCCCTCTGTTATGAAAATTAACACGTCGTCTGCCCCAGAAAATAATCATTACACTTTAACCCTTTCAAGACCGCATCGCGTACACAAATTTTATTTGGAATACTCCGTGTTTTTTCAACTGTCCCCTTTACTTGTGAAATACCAAAAAATCCTTTAATTAAAAATTTAAATAATATTATTCATTTATTAATGGTGTCCAAAATAAATTCCACATGCACCTTTTGACGATGAATATATGTGCCTCACAAATCCCGACAGAGTTAAAGAGTTAAATTATCTTTTAAATTAAAAATTTTCAAATATCAAAATTTTTCTATTGTTTAAATTTATGAAAAAAAATGTTAAATTGAAAAAATATATTAATTTACAAAAAAATATTGCATTTATTAGAATTATGGAAAATATTTTTGCCCTACTTGTTATTTTCTGGTTGCAATAACTAATCAATGCTCTAAATTTCCAATCCGACCACCACCGGAATTTTACACTACTTCCCCATTCTTTGCTCCGCACGTACACACACACACACAAAAAAAATTATATGAATTTCTTTTTATTTTGTCCTATATGTTACTCTACAAACAAAATATGTATTTGACACAATTTGCTGGATTACACCGTCATCTACAAAAATTTGAAAAAAAAAAATGTTAAAAGCAAAAGTTGCGCATTTTCCACCGTAGAATCCGTAGAATCACGGAATAGCTTTTTAAAAAATATTTAACATGTATTTTTTTGTTTTTCAATCTTATATGAATTTCTTGAGTTATTCGACCTTTTCCAAACTTTTCGGACACCCTGTATTTTGTCACATTTGATATTTTATTGTAATAATTTATAAATAATTAAACAATTTTTTACATCATCTTCCCCTATGAAAATTAAAGCGTCGTCTTCCCCAGAAATAATCAAGAGAGCTTAAAAAGTTTAATTATTTTTTAAATGAAAAAGTTTAAAAGATCAAAAATTTTTCAATTGTTTAAAATTATTAATTTTAAAATTATGAAGAAAATGTTAAATTGAAAAATATTTTAAATTGCAATAAATTATTACGTTTATAAGAATTATTGAAGAAGTGTCTGCCCGACTTGATATTTTGGGGTTACAGTAACTAATCAATCATCAAAATATATAACTCCACCCCCACTGAAATTTACGCTACTTCCCCATCCTTTACTCAGACAGCATAAAAAGTTTATATATATATATATTTATTTAATATTTTGTCCTATATTTTGTTCTGTAGTAATAATTTTAAAAAACTGTACACCAGCATCAGCCTGCTGAATTAGATGATATTAAATAAATAATTAAAAAAAAAACAGCAGAAGCCATCAAACGCAGAATATCTACACACTCCGCCCCCTAATAATGGAGATTAACCTTTTTCTGTCCGGGAGGGAAGGTGTATATTTACACGTTAAAAAAATCAAAATACGCAGGTTATTATTTTGAAATGATTGACTGGATAAAAAAAAATATGCAAATACAGTACTAATTTAATATATGGGTAAAACCAATTTTCTTTGTGCTTTTCAAGTTCTTTTTTCGTCATTTTTTATTATCTAGATTTTACTAAATAACAATAATATTGTTTAAATATATATTTAAGCTGTACAAAATTAGCATCCGCACAGAAAAAAATCAATTTTACACTTAAAATATAACCATGCAAAGTCATGTCTAGCGTGAAAAATGTAACCTCTGTTACTGGACAGTATTTGCTTAATTTATGATACAAATATTTCAGCAGAAAATATAATTTTTATATATTACTTTAGAAAAAAATGTCCTTTAGTTCAAAATAATAGTTTTAGAAAGATGAATAATGAATAATAAAATTTAATTATCATTACATGGGTAACTTTATCTCGCTTAGAAAAAAAAAAAAAACTAAGTTAAAGTTCATAATTACCACTTATTTTAGTTTTCAAGAAAATATTTTTTTAATTGTATTTAAAGTACATAACATATTCCTTGTTTTAAATACATTTGGTTTATTATCAGTTTACAATTATTGAAAAGAAATAGGAAAATTCTTCAAGTAACAGAGGTTACAAAAATTTACAAGATGTAAACAAACTGACTTTTTAGCAATAACAAAGACACACTGAATAAATCAGACATAATTTTATTTTCCAAAGAAATTTCCACGAATTTTTAACACTGCAATTATTTTTCAAATTCGTCAACAGGGTGTAAAATAATTTGTCCCCTTTCTGTACTACAGTTGGCATGGGCAAACATTTTTGGATCTGTTCGAACTGTATGTATGCAATATCATTGTCATCTAATTTAAAAATAGATAATGGATCATCACAAGCTTTCAAAAACATAACTTGCACTTCACCATCTTCTAATCATCTTGTGTAACAGCTATGTAGTAATACTTCATTTTTCTCTTTTTTTTTCAGTTACAAATTCTGCTAGTATGTATGTTCCTTTAATTTACTTATCTAGCGTTATTTCTTTAATTTAATTTTATTCAGCAGTAGATTCAAGAATGTGAAAACTTGTTTTCTTAGGAGAAATTTTTAGATCTGGAAAATACCACAAATAAATAATACATGCTACTGCAAAAATAAATATAAATAAGTAATAAGAATGACAATAAGTACCATAAAAATGTATATTCTGGGATAAAATGTAACATCTGTTATTTGTATGTAACATCTGTTGAAAAAGTTGTAACAGAGGTTACATTTAAGTAAAAACAATTTTGTTTTTCTTAAATAATTCTAAAAAATAACTATGTTATTTATATAAAGTTATTTTACTTAGTGTTTTGGGATTTAAAGAGAAATTTTATTTTTAAAACAATATTTAAGCCTAAAATTGGAGTAACAGAAGTTACAAAGAGAAAACACACTCACCTTAGAACTTCATAATACTGCTCTATACTCTAAACATGTGGCAGACAAAGTGAAAATGGCACTTGACTTCTATTCTAGAAAGTTCTTTGAGCAATACAGATTAGTAGCGTCCTTTGTTGGACAAAATTTTTATTATTTATTCTGCTAAATGTAAATAAAGTAACTGGGGTTTCATTTTCATGGACAAATGTTAAATTAAACTTATGCAGTTACAAAATACATATCTTAATTCATTAGTACAAATTTATTAAACTACTATATCTGTTACTTAAATAAAAACAGATAAATATTGTGCTGTTTATAATATTTAGAATTGTAGTCTGTTTAAAGTTGTATCTTTAGTCATTTGGACAGCTAATTTTCATGGCTAAGATTAGATAAATTGCATAAATTGTGCAATAAATACAATAAAGTTGACTAGAACAAACTTTAGACCAGTAAAGAACAGTTTTTTCTAAAAGATGGCATAAAAAATTTGGAATTTCTTTGTATATTAAACGAGAAAAAAATATTAAAGTTTTGGACATGAAAAGCACAAGTATTTTTGGTTTCACCCATATTTCTGTTAATTTTTATGGTAAAAGCATATAAAGCGTCATCGAAACAACCATCACTGATGGTTTTCGAGAAACACTATTCTCACAAAAGACGGCTACTTTGACGATGAAAGTTCTGTCCAATCAGATTTCGAGATGTCAGAACCTGGTTGGGAAAACCAAAATATGTATCTGTTTTATTTGTCCGATTACACCGTGATCAACAAATGTTCGAAAAAAATGTTAAATGCAAAAGTTACGTATTTTTGTCCGTAAAATCCGAATCTGCAATAAAAAATGGGTGTTATCATTCAAGATTTCAAAGTTGAACCCCCTCTGACACCCGGGTGGTCGGTTGCGATGGTCAAATTTGGTATCACTGAGTAGCTTTTTTAAAAATATTTAACACGTATATTTTCGTTTTTCAATCTGCTTTGTATTTATCGAGTTATTCGACCGTTTCCAGACTTTTCGGACACCCTTATATATATATAATCAATGATTCATTAATTTTATTAAGTGATTAACATAAACAAAATTTTATATTATTAATAAAGTTACTTATTCGAAATTATTATTTATTTGCTTACCATTTATAAAACATTATACTAAAGATGTTAATTGATTATTATCAATATTCTGATGCGCTGTTTTAGAATGATATAGTTGTGCCGTCTAAAAGAGATATTATAGGTTAAAATATTAGCAATTCTAAAAAATGCAAATTTTCTACTGTTATATTCGGTAATCTACAATAGATGGCAGCACTAAACATTATAACTTATGATTTTAGTCCTGAACTTATTCATATGTAGACTATCTTAATTTTAATTTCATGTAGTACAGCTAGATGGCAGCATTAAATAATTATTTATTTTGTTCTAATATAATGTTGCCATGGACTATGTTAAGTATTTCTCTTAATTATTAATAGTTTAATTTTAAACTAATACTTCTTATTGTATTTTTAGTATTAATTTATTCCAGGATCATTATAATAGCATGTAATAATAATTATTGTATGGACTATATGTTAATTTTAATTGTGATATTTTAAGCTTGTGAATATTTCATGTGGCAACCGTGGGATATGCTTTTAACTGTGTAAGTTATAAGCGCGGGATTTCTGCTATGCCACAATCCGTTAAATATTTGTGTAATGGTCAATATGTTATGGCTGTTCTCTCGCTGGGTATGTCTTTGATATAATCTGTTTCATTTTTTAAATGTTGTTTATTGTTTCGGTTATTACATTGATTGATATATATATATTTAATTCAATTTATTTTACATGGTGGTTTTATAATTTCTGGTGATTAGTCGATTGGGTACATAATGGAATTCAATTTTTGCTTACTGCTAGATTCCATTACAGAAATTGACTATGTTTTTTGCTTATAAATGTATTTTATGTATCCTTGAAAAATTGAAATACTTTATAAGCTTCCGGCACCATTCATCCATTTGATCTATTGCATGTTTATGATATGGCTTTTTCTGGTTCAACATTATTTAGCTGGATATTGTATCGTTTGTCTTTAATAGGATTTTATCGAAATTTGGATGTTTTTTTCATATGTTTTTTATAGATTTATCGCCCGCAATGTGCTAGTGAATTATTGGAATTTAGCATGATTCTGTATTACTAGTTACAGGTTCCATCTTTATTTTGTACAATGTCAGTGTTATGAATTTTAGCTAATTTATTAATTTAATTTTAGTAATTGGAAATCGATTATGATTTGTAATATATATATATATATATTATATAATCTTTGTATAATTAAACCATTTAAACATATGAAAATATATTTAAAAATATCGAAATGCAGATGAGATTTTTGAAAAGAGCCTACCCATAGGTTTAGCATTAGCTCGCGAGTGCCTTCACCTGACGAGAAAGGAGCATTAGCATGAATGTAACTGGTGATATGAAATCTAGTACAAATTCCAATATACACTTGCATCCGAACGTTTACGTACAACCAGTATGTGTAAATTTTATGTTAATTATTATAAAAATATGAAATAAATTTGGAGAATTGTTAACTGAAAAAGTCATTTGAGTAATTTTGTAAAGTTTTGATGCCATGCATAACAAGTAAATAGAAATTTTCCAATAACTACTTGCTTGGAGACAGGAAAAAGAAAAGGGTAAGTTTTGTGACCGTCAATTAAATAATGGGACTTTAATTAGATATATGTTTCTCCCTTAGCTATAATTCATTGTTTCTTCCAGCTGACAAATGTGTTGTTGGACATCACAATGAGACGCGAAGACCACAAGAAGCAATTCTTGCAGCTCATTGAATAATTTGGAAGAAGATTTAAACACAGGCTTGTTTTCCAAGGCAATCGAAAAACCGTTTGATAGCATTAATCTCTAGAGATCGAGCTGGTAAATCTACCCATTCTATACTTTGAGCCATAAGTTAGATTTTAAAAGGCCTATATTAGCTAGCCAAAGTATTTATTATCTATAAGGATGAATTAAATACCAATATAATTAGCATAGTGTTTCGCATATGGATGAAAAATCTGGTACTGATATCTTTCAGTAGTCAAAATTTCTTCGTTGAAGACGTGTAGTTCAGTGTTTTACACCCAAACAGGTTAAAGTCCAAATAACGGTTTTACCTACCCCCTAACCTTTCATTATAATAAATACCCTGACGTAGTAGATCTATATTTGATACCTTACTTTGCCTTCTCCAGAGCAGTACATGACTTAAATCACTTCTCCAGAGTAAACCTGGACTCTCTTGTTAAGAGTATTGTTTATGTACAGACCTTCATAACTATGTGATCCAAGGAATGTGCTCTCTTGTCCAGTGTTATTGTTCACTTGTACGCCGTCAGTTGAGATGGTCTCATAGAAATTGTATTTTTTTACACAGATTTTGATTAATGCTGTTCTCAAATCCAAAGGGTCAACTTTGTGACATAAGTTTTAATTCATTTTTGTTCGGAAACGCATGAAACTAGAAGGTGTTGTTATTAAGAAACTATGTCATCGAGCTGTTTTTTCCGTTTTCTTGTAAACACAATAGATTTTTCAGGAAATACCGTCAAAGTTGGCATTTTGAACCGAACTCCCAAACGAAGGAAGAAAATCCAGTCAGGAAGGGGTGAAAATGCCGTGTCACGTGATCAAAATCGCTTCCATGGTCAGGCTTTCCATTTTTATATCTTTCCGTTAAAAAATGAATGTGTAAATGTATCGAAACGTTTTGCGCTTGTTGAGCAGAGCAGTTGAGAATAGCCTTAAGATGTTTTCCCACCCATATGCTCATTCTTGTTACATCAAAATGATCACTTTTTAATTAGGTTCCTATACCTTTGCGGTAGAAAGAACTAGAAAACGATGTTTCATTCTGAACAAGCTGTAACGTCTGGACAACTTAATTTTCCTTGATTGAAACTAATAATTCCAAAATCTTTGGACTACACTCCGAGATACATTAAGCCATGTAACAGCATCAGCTTGTGATAAACCCATCTCTAACCGATAGATCGTCCTCCACTCTATCAAATACAATTAAAGATAATTTTTTGACATAATCAGAATTAGCGTTGTCTTTATTGTTGTTGAAGACCGACATACATTAATAAAGGAACTTGCGCAAAAGAAAATTCTAATTTTCATTCCAATTTTCTAATCTCTATATTTTACTAATTCAGTTGACTAAACTGGTGATCTGTTCTTAATTTTGTTTTTATACATAACCTTTTTATTTGATTTCATTAATCAAATATATAGGAAACATTTCATTAATGTTTCCTATAATTATCCATATAAACATATTCATTACCTTCATTTGCATTCCTTTAATAGTGAGCGTAAAAAACAACACGTTGTATTTTAACTTGTGGGGACCAATATATTTCTAAATGTATTGCTTTTTTTATGTATAATATTTCGTAACAGGAATGATGACTTCACTCCCAATTATTACTAATGCAGCAGTTTCCATTAAAGATTACAACTTCAACGATATTCAATAAAAGTCTGTCCAATAGTTAGTTTCGTGCGCTAGACAAAACAAATAAACCGGGATTGTTATAGATGCCTTTCATCAGAAAAAGCAAACAGGTGTAAACTTCAATTACATCTAGTTATGCTGCTGAGCACGATATGATCTACAAGGGCATGCTGAATTGAATTCCCACGCCATTCATGACGGCTTGCGAATGGATTACAGAACCCTTGAACAACACCCAGTTTCGATTAACTTTCATAACTATCATCTTCTACTTCTTACTGTGAAGTTCTGCGGTGCCAGAAGCCAAACTATTCAACTATCCTCGTTAAACTTTGAGAAGGGTCAGAATCATCAGTGCTATTTTATGGCAAGTTTTGGGGCATGCAAAAGATGTTGATGGCGTAAGCTCTAAAATGTTTTCGCAGTTGGTTTCTACATTTAATGGATCTTTGTATAATATATCAAGTTTCTAAAGTACCTTAATGGTTGGTGGTCATGTGTGAAATAGCTCTAGGAACGTATCTTGATTAACTCCACGTATCTCTATTTTGATGACGTGTCAGTTTATGCTTTGTTTGTTCCGTCATTCACTTTATATGGCATTGTTTCTTAATGATGCTATTTCCAAATTATCCAAGTCGAAATTGAAATGTTAAATTACTGAGCGCAGCATTAAGTGCTGCTCGCATACACAGAAACAATATTTGGTTTAAGCACACTTTTTATTAATTATATGGCAGTTGAATTTTTCCATAAAGGTTATAAAACTATTGGTTGATAAAAGGAGGATGGACTGATCGTTAATGGATTTGTAAAGAAAAATAATTGTAGAAATTGTATACTTTAGTTCCAACGAGGATGTTTAATACCTGAAGAAAAATCAGAATATAGCAGAATAATACGTCTGTTAACATTACCACATGATTTTGATTTCCTAACGATATGCTCCACCAATGAGCGTTACACTTACATGTTACTTTTGGTACAAAACATATTTATGCGCCGATTTACAAATCCTTAAAATGCACAAATGTACAGACACGGTACATAAGGAATGTTCAACAAATTGCCTTAAATGGGGAAAGTAGGGTGAAACTGTAGAGTTGGATAAAACTCATGTCTCAGTTTTGATTCAATTTGAGCACTGAGTAGCCATTTAGCGGGTGATGCTTAAAATGCTCAGTTTTAGAACAGAAGGAAAAACGGCCTTTACGATATCTCCATACTAGCATTTTTATAGTTTTTGTACTTAAAAGTTTATTTTATCTTTTTAGTTTTAACTTTTTTAGTTTTCAAAATTCATAAATTTATTGATTTTTAATTCTTTTATTAATTTGCTCTAAATTTATCAACAGAAAAGGAGCAAAGAAAATTAATTAAATTTTAAAATTTCTTATTAGCGAAAAATGTTTTAATTTTTCGCTTATTAATTATTAAATGATTAGCATACTGATCTCCGTAACAGCGCGATATGGGCCAGGTGGTTGTGCAATTTTTTCAGAGTTCGCCTTACAGGACAACGAGAAATCAAGTCACTTTCCCTTCAAAAGTCTTCTCTGAAGACATCCCTCCTTTAACAGTACGACCAACACCGACCGATGCTGAATGAAATCCTTCCTGCCCCGACCAATGGTTACATCTAACATTAACAAAAGTTTATTTACAAAGCAGAAGATTGAAATTCAGGTAGATAGGGGGGGGGGGGGGCACAGACATGAATAGAAAAAGAAAACACATTCTAGTTAAATCTAAGAATTGTAATGTATGTGATAAATGACAGAACTGTAAAAAAAGGTGAAGAAATTTTTTTAGCATCCTTTGCGAACATTTTGTTTGACATTGCTCAGTATAGCGCCTTCGCATTTTACTAGAAAAATTGTCTAAAACAGAACAGGAGAGATTTATTTCCAAGTGAATTTCTTCAGATATTTTTACATCGTTCTCAAACATTACTGCAGAAAGAAACAGCTTGCTTCTGAACGGAGTTTGAAGACTTTTCGAAAGGTGTTTCCAACACTGTCCATCAACTGTAGTTTCCGAGTTGCTATAAGCTCAACACCTTGTTTCTCGTTTAAGGTTCCATTTCATATCTCATTTTTTAACGATGCTGTTTTCGCATTGACCGCTTTCCTTTCGGACAGAGAAAGTCATTTTTTATTGAGCGAAGTTTCTCACTAAAAACGACGTTTAAACGGAACAGAGTTGCAGATAGCAGAGAATGATTTATAGGATGACATTATGTATTTCGGAATTCAGTGTTTCAGGGAGAAAATGGCTGGGATACGATGCTTGAAAAAAATGTTTTCTGATATTGAGTGAGTGTGAAATATTGGTGTAGCGATATGTATTGAAGCGATAATGCGCTTCGGTACTGACAATGTTCAAGTGTCGTTTTTCAAGAAAGATCCCCCCCCCCTCCCTCCCCGCGCTTATTTTATGAAATAAAACTGAATCGAGCAAAACCTTTGCAACTAGAATTTTTCACAGATTTGTGCTTTCGAAGTTTAAAGCAATTTAATCTATGAGGCGAACTACAAAAAAGTTATAATTTAAAAAAATCGTTAGTAAAACGGAAAAGTAGAAACAATTGTACAGTTGTAAAAAAGCAAAGTAGTTTCATTAAAAAGATTTGTAACTGTTTCAATTTGTATATATTTATTACCTAAATGTAATTTTTTTTTAAAAATCGGAAAATATGGAAAATAAAGTACATGCACCAAAGTAAAACGTTGTACGTTAATCGCTGAAAATGTTTTTGAATATAATTTACTTTTTCTTAATCATGCGTTATAAATAAATGTTTGCCGTTTACAACAAGTTGAATTAAATAATTAGAGTTAATAAGGCACCAGAAAAAGCGTTCATGATTTATAGAATGACATTTTCTATTTCGGAATTTAGTGTTTCAGAAAGAAAGTGGTTGGACTATGATGTGTGAAAAAATAATTTTCTGGCATTGAGTGAGATTGAATATTATTGGTTCAGGGATATTTATTGAAGCGATAATGCACTTTATTTTTGACATTGTTTCAGTGTAGTTTTGCAAAGGATGAGCTCTTTCCTCTTTCGTTTTGTTTAATAAATAAAATTTTATCGATCAAATGTTTTATTTTAGAAAATTTATTTGGTTTGTTGTTCTAAAGTTTAGCGAAATTTAAAAAGGGGCGAACAGCAAACAAGTAATAATTTAAAAAAATCAATAAAAGGGAAAAGAACAAATAATTTATAAACTGGTAAGAAAGCAAAATAGTGAAATTGAAAAGCTTAATAGCTTAGTGTTGTTCCGATTTGTACATTTTAATTCCATAAATGTATATTATTTTTTAAACTTATGAAATATATGTGCAAAAAAAAAGGTCAGTACGGTATAAAAAGCTATGAGATTGTAGCTTAAATTGTTTAAGTTTATACTTTTCACTCATCATATTTTATCAAGAAATATTTGGCATAAGAATTGCAGACAATTTGGAATAAATAATTAGAATTATTTAGAACCAGAAACAAAATGAAAGAAATATACTCTGCTAATTTTTAGAATGAAATAATGTATGAATGATGTATGAAATGTAATGATATAAAAATAATTTCTGGATGTGAGCATAGTATTTCAGTCAGTGCGATAGTATGTAACTGTCATTTGGAAAATGGCACGTCTAGTTCAGCTCCACATGAATATGGATAGTACACTGCAAATAGAAGCGTCTTAAATTTAGACACATATGTGACTGAGAAAGAAATTTAGACACTTAAGTGTCTTAATCTGAAAATTCAGACATTATAGATGTCTTAATTTAAGATACATAAGTGTTTTACTATGACCATGGTGTAAACGAACTGAGAATAATGTCTAAAATATCCGCAACCGTCTTATTTTAAGACACTTCATTGCTTTAAACGTGTCTTAATTTAAGACGTTTTGATTCTTCCGACGCAATAACCACCAGGGGGCACTAGCACTCCCAGGTGCGCATGCGTTTTAGATGTCTTCGTTCGAAGTGGTATACGTTGTAATTCAAACAAAGTTTGTTTTTATGTACGCGTGTATTTTAATTCGTTTTTTGCGAAATGTGAAGTACTGCGATTTTAATTCGTATTAACTTGGATTATTTATTTATTGAAGACATACATCTGACGTGTGTGCTCGACATCAAATGTCTCTTAGAAGCTGTCGTCGATATAAGGGCGGGATAGACACAGAACAGAAGTAGACGACGGTTGAAGATTACACCCGGAAATTCTACAAAGCCTGTGCAATGGGCTTAGTGTTAACTCGTATGAATTTATATCAATAATATTGTGTTATTCATCTTCGTTCTGTCGAAGCTGGCAAAAAAAAAGAAACTTTTGTCTGGCGGGTCCTGTTTTGAGGATGAAACATCTCATTCTTTAAATATGGCTAGTCGGATGTATTATGGGATTACCTTTTAAACTGATGAAAATCTTTCTCCCTCACTGTGGTTGTGGTAGTTTTTAAAATTTTAAATCGAGGAATATTTCTTACCTCTTGCAAACAGCGACTGAAGTGTTATAATTTCTTTATAGTACTAAAATTAGTGTCTTTTATGATTTTATTTATTGTACTAAACAAAATCTTACATGAAATTTAATTAGTTTTGAATCTTTTTGCAAAAAAAAAAAAAAAAAAAAAAGAAAAAAAAACAACCACTAATTCTAGATGTATATATTTTTAAATTTATGACGTTGTCTTTTATTACAAATTATGTATTATTTATTCTCATCTTTTTTCTCAAATTTAAAGTAATAACATCCCTAAAAAACAGACATATTTAAAAGTTAAGTTCATTCTCTTGTTTTGTTTTGTTTTCAATATGACAGTTCTTAGTTTCAATGGATCCGGATTGAGATCCCGGGATCCCGCTTTAATTTTAACCCCGAAAATCCCGGAATTTTTACTGGAAAATTCCGGGATTTTCGGGATTGCCTTTTTTTTCCATTGAACAATATTCAGCTGAAATTAAAAAATATATTTATAAAATTTCGCTTTTGGAAAAGAAAATCAATTGCTTTTCATGAAATTTATATATAATTGAAAATGAATGTTTATCTCAAGTATTTCTTAGATATATTTCTAAAGCTATTAAATCTTTTAATGTGTGAAAACTTTTGAATTGGAAACATAGAAGTAAGCCAGTCAGGAAAAAGGAAATCATTTGTTTATTTAGATTTCGCTGCATGTGTGGATTCGAAGGTCATTTTCCAATTAGACTTTACTGATAAGCATCGCAAGTTTGTATCATAGTGATATCATGTGCTAACTTTTTTTTTTTTTTTTTTTTTGCTTTAAAGATGTCTTGTTTAGTAGCTCATAGGAATGATAACAATAAGCCCATGTGGAAATATAAATTTTTAAAAAATCTAATTTTTAAATGATAAGGATTTTTATTTTTTTTTCGGGGAGGGGGGGGGGGGAATTTTGTATGAAATTTTCGTAAAGTTGATACCTTAAATCTTGCACTGATTATAATGAAAATTTTGAACTTTTAGAGTAGGACAAGATTAAAAAACACAAAATATAAATAAATAAAATACCGAAGTAATTTTTTTCTCAATATTAACCCTTTGCACTCGAGGGCTCCGGAGCGGAGCCATTTAAAATTTGTCTTCAAACTCGAGGTTTCCGCTACGGAGACAATGCAAATAATTTTGTGATATAATGTAATCTTGGCTTTTCTAGACAGGTATCACAAAATTATTTGCATTGTCTCCGTAGCTGAGCCCTCGAGTTTGAAGACAAATTTTAAATGGCTCCGCTCCGGAGCCCTCGAGTGCAAAGTGTAAAGTAGAATATTTATTTATTTATTCATAGTTAAATAGCTGTTGTGATTATCATCTGATATATATGTAAAATTGCCTATGTGGCAATATAATTTTTTAAAAAATCTATTTTTAAAATATATAAAGTAGAGTAGGACAAGATTATAAGAAATATATATATTTATCCATGTACTTTAAAAGCCCACAATAGCCCTTGCCGCTGAATTTGTACGATAATCGGAGATGTCTGCTTTTGTGAGGTAAAAATATACAAATATGTATGCCATGCGGATTAAAAAAGTATTCGCTAAATAGATGTTTCAGAATAGCTATTCGGGAATGTCCATTAACCTCCACAACGGATACTCCCGAATACCGGACATCTCAATTGAGATAACAATAATGCAGGGTTGCATTTTTTGCAAAAGAACTTCTTGATTAAAGAATGGGCATACTGGGCCGTGCCCCGCCCCCCTACGATTTTAGTGCCCACAAATTTGATGTGCAATATTTGTAAAGCTTATATTTTAAATCTGTTTCGAAATTGTATTGATTATAATCAATATTTTGAACTTTTAAAGTAAAATAAGATTAAAAATAAAACAAATTTTAAAAATCTAATATTTAGATAAATATTTTTTGTTTTAATCTTGTTCTACTCCTGAAGTTCAAAATATTGATTATAATCAGTAAAATGTCGTAAAAGATTTAAATTATCAGCTTAACAAAAATTGCGTACCAAAATTGGGAGCACCAAAAAATCAGGTTGTAGGGGGGGGGGGGGGGGCAGGACCCCTGCCAAATATTTTTCCAGGATTCAACGTGGTCAAACATGGCTACGTATGATGCTTACAAAAAAAAAGGGATCCTATTAAGACGTTTGAAGTGTCTGAAATTCAGACACGAAAAGTGTCTGAAAACTGAACACTCCGTTTCAGACACTTAAGTGTTTGAATTTCAGACATTTTAATTTACAGTGTACCGACTTCTACAATTTATCATGATATTGTTAGATTGCAAACAAAGCCAAGTAGCAGTTTATTATTTTCAACACAATCATACTTATTGATAAAGAAATTACACGAACTGTAAGTTTTCCAATTGTGTGAAAATGGAAAACCCACTCAGTTGGAAAAATTACAACTCGTGGTATGATTTCTTTACCAATCAACATGATTGTGTTGAAAATAATAAACTGTAACTACGCATCAATCGTTTTTTGGATTTCTTTTACCTGCGGCTTATTTTGTTGAGATATTTTAAATAACAGACCAAATATCATTGCTTAAAGTTTGTATGAGTGAATTGTGTCGGCTGGTTTGTGGAGAACATTGGTAGTGTTATCCAAAGATTCTGAGCTTGACTCCTGGCCTGAACACTTTTTTACTCATTTGGATAAATTAAAACTCGTAAAGTAAAGTAAATCAGTTGCAAAGTTGAGAACAAAAACAAGATTGGTCTGCGACACCCAGTATTTTTGAATGAATAGATGGTTTCCCATACAAAAATTGCTTCTTCTAGTGTTCTCTATGTTTACCTCTTCTTAAGGCTGTTCTCAACTGCTTTGTTCAACAAGTGCAAAACGTTTTGACACATTTATAAATTAATTTTTTAACGGAAAGATATAAAATTGGAAAGTCTGACCCTGGAAGCGATTTGGAATCGAACTGTGCTTTCCATTTTTTGATCAATCAATTACCTATTGAGTTATAAGTGATTTTAATCACGTGACACGGCATTTTTCTACTCTTACTGACTGGATTTTCTTTTTTCGTTCGATAGTTCAGTTTAAAATGCCCACTTTGACAGTATTTTCTGAAAGATCTATTGCGTTTACAAGAAAACAGAAAAAACAGTTCGATGACATAGTTTCTCAATAACAATACCTTCTAGTTTCATGCGTTTCCGAACAAAAATGATTTAAAACTTATTTCAGAAAGTTGAGTCTTTGGATTTGGGAGCAGCTTTAAAGATTGAGCGACCAATTCTGAATCCCTTTGCATGTATTTATCAAGTGTTATGCAAGAGCGAACTCACTGAGTTGAACATCTCGAGTTTGATTCACTCTCCGTGAGTTTTGAGTAGAGTTTGATTAACGTTTTGAAAAGCGAGCGTCAGTTGAGTTAAACTAAAAAAATCCATCGGTTTGAATCAAAATTGTAAGATAATTCTGAAAATATTTCCTTCCGTTGAAAACACCTTTTTAGGTGTGTTCGTAATTATATAAATACATAGCACCTATAGTCATTGTGCCTGGTCCGTCCGTCTGTCTGTCCGTTTTCCGCCAAATTCTACCCATCCAAATGGTTTGAAATGATAGTCTATATAATAATTGCAGTTTTAAGTTGAGTCATATCAAATTTTGTGAAAATCAAATCAAAACTTAAATGATATTAATAAAAGTTTTCTTCATTCTATTAAATCCTATCTTGCGTAATTAATTCCATAATATCACATGTTATGTAATGATCCTAGTTTTCCATGGTGATTACGTCATATTCGAGATGGAGTCATATTATTTCCATATTACTGAATTTAATTTATATAATCATAATAAATTTTGTATTCATGAATTTTTGCATAAGAGTGCAACATCTATTGCACTAACAAGGAAGGTCTCCTTACGGGCATATTCAGAAAAATCTGAAAAAATTACAGAGTGTTCTTCTCATGAGGATATATACAGGGCCGAAACTAAGGGGGCAGAGGGGGCATGTGCCCCGGGCGCCAGAGCCAAGGGTTGCCAAGTGAAAGATTATACCTTTTGGAATCGATCATTTTCTTCTGATGGACTAATGGCTTTCATTATTACGAAACAGCCATTACATATGAAGTGTTAGGTGAAGATGAAAGAGCAACCGTAAAATGTTAGAACTCTGATTTTCTGGTCAGAATGGGGAAAAAAATGGCCATAATTTAAAAAAAAAAAATAAAAAAAAAAAAAAATAAATAAATAAATACATACGGCCAATTTTTTTTCCATTCTGACCAGAAAATCAGAGTTCAAACTTTTTACGACTGCTCATTCATCTTCATCTAACACTTCATTTATAATGGCTGTTTCATAATAATGAAAGCCATCAGTCCATCAGAAGAAAATAACTCAGTTAAAGCGGAAACTCGGTTAAGCGGGACTCGGATAATCGGAAATCTACTGTATAAGCAAACACTGTAAATAGCCGGTAATACATGCGAATTCTTTTATGTGAACGAACTATAATTGCAACAAACATTCAATTTACGTTGTTCAGTATTCCATATTTTATTATTACATATTTTAAATTTTAAAATAAGTCGGCCATTAGAAAATTGAGGAAGAAAGGGGGGGGGGGGCGCAAAAATTCATGTTTGCCCCGGGCGCAAAAAAGGCTAGTTTCGGCCCTGGATATATATGTTTATAAAAATTTTTTTGGCGGAACCGCGACAGAACGTTCGTAAAAAAATAATGAAAATTTCGTTTATTTGGCGATGTATCATCGGTTGTTGATGAAATGAAATTTCAAAAAATACTTTTTTATGCCGAATACTCTTTAAGATAAAAATGTTTCATGTTGAACTTGTTTAAATAAATTTAATGTATATGACTTTAGTTTTGTCATTTTTAGATTGATTTAACTATAGTTTTGTCATATATATATATTTATAATGAAAGTTAAATATCAAATTTTATGAATTAAAACAAAATTAAAATAAATTAAAATTGTTTCAATGTCTCAAAATTAAGTCAAATTGAGCATTGTAGATTCAATTCTGTTGCTATGGAAACGACGAATTCTTTGAAATGAATAACTGGTAAATGAATCTTGTCTTTATTTTGGAATACGCTTAAATATATGAAAGTATTTTTTATACATGAAATTGTTTTTAAAGTAATAAAATTAAATAACAAGCAACATAAATATGTAATACGAAAAAATATATTTATAAAACTCTCTCATTGTTTAAGTTTAAATTAAATACTATTTACACGCATTCTAAAAACCGATTAACAATCAATTTTCAGGTGCAATAAAATGGTTTGCTTTTGGCGAGGAAAAGTATTGCTCGCCAAATAGCGTGACGCTTTCGCCTTCTCGCGCCAAGTACTCGAAAGTATTTTATTTTTTTACAGACTTTCTACTGTAATTCCGCCGCTAAATTTGAGTGATCCTTTATTACATAGGTAAGTAGTTTAATTAGTATTTTTTTCAAACTATTCTGAGTATGCCCAGTATGGAGACCTTCCTTGTAAGATCTGAATATTTATAAAACTAGTTATAGTACGAACACACCCTCATTTTCTACGTTTGACGTACAATTTACGATTTGTTTCTCATTTAAAGGCCAGTTCCCACAAACTAAAGCAACCCCGGTGTAGAATACAGAGGGATTACGTCTGGTAAACTCGTGTGCAGTAACTTTTAAAGAAACGTATTTTCTTATAATTTCTTAAAGTTATTTAAAAAGCTTCTTTGTTGGGAGCTATTTGTCATTTCGTAAGTCTTAGGTGCCTGCCTACCTTTGGAAAGGATTTTTTTTTTTTTTGAAAAATTGCCTACATCTGCATTATATTATAGAATATAGCTAAAAATTGTGAATAACATGTAAAAATATGGATATTTTAAAATATTTTGGATTTAGGCTCAAAACATTCATAAAAATTGCTATAAAATGGCTCTTTTACAAAACATAAAAACTCAAATTTAAATGAAGATATTTTTGTTCTGTAATTTTTAAATTTTTATTATGATTAATCAAACTTTCTTGAGGTACTGAAGGATTTTCATAACTGTAACTATCTATATTATAAAGGACAAACATATCTGTGCGTAACGCATATGTCATTTTGCGAATGGCAACACTTTGAAATTTGGAATAATTTTTTTGATTTGCAATTTTCTTCCTCAAATTATTAAACTTCTAAACATCGCACATTTTAAATTTTTACACCGTCGTATAAGGAAAAAAATGCTCTTTTAAATGCAATTTGTTTGAAAGCTGTATCTCAATTTATTTTTGAGATATTAATTTTTTTGTAGTTTTTAACACCATTTTTTTTTATCGTGGCAACAAAAGTACCCCATTTCTATTGAAAGTCACTGAAAGTAAACGGAAAATAGTCGAAAATAGGAGATACTGTATCTTTTTGTTGCCATTTTCTCATAAAACCTGAAAAAAAAAAAGTTTAAATTAAATTGTGGGCTATGTCAAGAATATTGTCTGTTATTCCGTGATAATGACGTCATATGCATACTTTTCTATAGACGAAGTTTAAAACTGGATTGTAAAAGTGGATTGCTTTAGCGGATGCAGTTGACGTCATTTTATAAAAAAGCGTGTATTTTAATTCTTAAACCTGAATTATGTTTTGTAGAAGTGCGTCATTTTCACAGCCTAGCTGCTTTGCGATTCTTCACAGGTGAAAATGCTTCACTTTTGAAAATAATGTAATCGAAATCACACACTGATAAAACGCAAAGTTTTACAAAAATTTAGAGTGTCTTTATAAAAGAGAGGTGGCATGCTAATAATAGCGATTTATATTACAGAAATTGATTATTCTCGCCCGGATGGATTTGCTTCGCCGCGTTAGACAAGCAAACAAATAATTCGTGGTTTAAAATAATATCATGATTCTGAATTTTTTGTCCAAAATTCTCTCAAAGAATAAAATTTTAATGCTATTCTTTAGGACATTCTACTATAATTTTATCAAAATAACATAATTTGCTTAATTTAATTTTTCCTAATTTTATATAATCTATATATTTAAAACACAAGTGTGTTTTTTAGTCATCTGCCCTGATCTTTCTGCCGAACCAATTTTACTAATATATATATATTTTAAATCTGAAAGCTTTTCATTTGTAGATGGGATCGCACTATCTATTTTTTTTTTTAAATATCCCTACTTTTATATTTTAACTTTAAAAGCATTTTATGAATTTTTTTTTTCAAAATGGTGAAAATTAGATAGCTTTCATTATCGCAGACAAGAAAGACATAATGAGGTATTTTTATCTTTATTCATGCTATTTCCTGATAAAATTTCAAAATTGTTGATAAAAAATGTTGTATAGGGTTTAGAGTCGCAAAATCCCATTGGGAGCAGAATATTATATTAGGGTCATAATAACGAAAAATGACATACTGCTTTTGAAAAAACGCATTTTTCCTCATAAATTTTCTATATTGTTTTTCCTTCTGCATGTGTACTGATACTAAGTTTCAGACACTAGGCGAAATGCCTATTTAAGTGAAAATGAAGTCATAAAAGAAAGCGATAATTTTCTTAGATAAAACTAAACATTTTAAATGCGTCTAAAAAACATAAATTATATGAAATTTTTAATCTCCGGAATTGAGATTAGAATCTCAAGTAAAGAGTGCGACTGTTCACATAAAAGATGTTGCTGACAATCGTGACTTCAAGTTTTGAATTAAAATTATTTTTAAATGATCAAACAAAATACAATTTTAAAAAAAAATTATGAATGTGGATATAAGAAGTGCGTATGCAAATTTTGAGAAGGTGAAAATTACTGTTTTCATTTAGGAAATCCAAGTTTAAGAGCCTCAATGGATAACCACATCCTAGTAACTGATCTTTAATATATTTTACTGATTAAGTATCTATATTATAAAGAACAAACGTATCTGTGCGTAAGGCTGACGTCATTTTGCGAATGGCAACACTTCACGATCAAATTTCGGTCTTGAAAATTTCGCTATTGCATTTTTTTTTCATCTTCTGACCATCGTACATTTTCAATTTTCGTCGCATATGAAAAAAAAATTATTTTCAAATTCAATTTTTTTAAAAAGTGTATCTTAATTGACTGATGCATTATATTTTCTAAAATAATTTTTTTTAAAGTTTATCTTATCACGTGCCGGTTTCAATACATAATAATAATAAATATTTTGCACATAAAGCAACAAACATTTTTCAGCATTTGTTTCTGACTATTTTTGCATAATGAAATTAATACTTCCTTTATAAACAAATAAAAGAATAATATAAAAAAAATCACCACTCTAACATATTTGTGAAAGACAAATTAACGAAATTAATACTTCTTTTATAAACAAATAAAAGAATAATATTGAAAAAACACAAACCTAACAAATTTAAATTTTTAGATCACCAAATAGGATTTTTTTTTTTTTCAAATGGAATTTGTTTGGAAATTTCATCTCAGTTTACTGATTGTCTATGGTTTTAAAAACAATTTTAAATCATGAAATATTTTTTAATTTATCTATATCGCGCGGAGCTCGATTACGAAAGATTAATCCGTTGGCCCTTAAAACAAAATAAAGAGTTCATCCTTTTCTTACGGATAATATCCATTAAAAAAAAAAAAAAAACTTCCCAATGAATAAATAAAGAAAATAATATAAATAAAACACAAATTTAACAGAGATATATAAGCTCTTAAATTATCAGAGTATAAAGGATGCCATAAGCAGCAAAATCTTGGTCAAATATCTCTTAGCATGCGGCTAATAAGAAAATATCGCTTTTGATAAATTTCAATAATTTATTTGATTGTATATAATTCGTATTTTCCATATGTTCATATTTTCCTTTTTTAATCTAAGTGGGCAATATAAAAAATTTATTGCATATAAAAAAATATTAGTTTCCAATTAAAAAAAGAAAAAAAATTCTCCTATATTTTTTAACCCGGGAAGCCCGGGTGCGATCCCCTAGTGTCATTAAAAAATATATAGAACTTAAAGTTTTTACGCAGAGAAAAATCAGGAATTCATAACTTGTATCAGCTAAAATGCGAAAAAATAAATTAACTACAATCATAGTAGAAACACATTACCTAAATGAACTCCTTTAGAGATATTTTGAAAAGTTTCATAACGTTACAATTGATTTTTTAAGTTGTGATGTTTTGCAATAAAGCAAAATGTTAAAAATCTCATTTTGAGAAAAAGCAGAAAAAAGCTACTTTCGATTTCAAAAACTTGCAACTGACTAATATTAAAATGCCTGTAACTTAAGTTCAAAGCAAGATAGAAACAAAATTCAAACTGATTTAGAAAGCTATAGTGTCACGGTTTAATATTAAACCAAATATGAACATTTTGGGTTTTTGGCCGAAAATTGCATTTTAAAGGTAGGCAAAAATAAATTAAGAAAAATAAATAAAATAAGAAAGATTTGATAGCATTTAAACAACAAAAATAAATAAAATAAAACATTATACTTCTTTAATGCTCTTAGAGAAAATTATTTTGAGAATTTAACATTAAAAAACACTCAAGTAACTTAGGAATTTAAAATTAATTAATAGAAATTAGTTATATTAATTAAAACATTTTAATTACACAGTTTTTGAAGTTTTACCTAGCACTAAATTCATTAAAAGAAATTTTCCCATCACTAAACGTACACTCTTTTCACTAAAAAAAAAAAAAAAAAAAAAAAAAATCATAAAATTGAGCAAAACATTTTTTTCTCTTTTTTTCTCGGGATTTTCTGTAGTTTGTTTAATGAATCTTTAGTGAGTTTCTTTCTTTCTTTTTAAATGAGTTAAATAGATTTTATAAATTTTGAATATGAGCTCGATCATACTTTTTAGAAGATGAATTTAAATTTCAATAAATTCTTTTTTCATAGTGAGTTTGCACAATATTATATTTACCTTGTTAAAACTGATATATTTAAATTTTTATGAAATATGAAGCTATGAAATTTTGTGCAGTTTATTTAAGTTACATATTCTTTTATAAGTTTTCGGAATTTTTGGTTTGAAGACTAAATTTTAAAAATATGACATTCGTAGCAAAAAATTCTGTTTAAAAGCCTGCCTTTTATCCTTTTAACATTATTACTTTAAAAAAAATTGAAGCTTTTAATTAAAAAAAAATTAACTGATAACTGTTCTTAAGGCTGTTCTTAACTGCTCTGCTGAACAAGCGTAAAACGTTCTGACATATTTACAAATTCATTTTTAACGGAAAGATATAAAACTGGAAAGCCTGGCCATGGAAGCGATCTGGAGTCGAACTGTTTTTTCCATTTTTTGATCAATCAATTACCCATTGAGTTATAAGCGTTTGCGATCACGTGACAAACCCGTTTTCCGCACGCTCTTGAGTGATTTTTCTACTTTCGCGCGGAAATTCGGTTCAAAACGTCCACTTTGACACTATTTTCTGAAAGATCTATTGCGTTTGCAAAAAAATGAAAAAAAAAAAGGCTCAATTACATAGTTTCTGAACAACAACCCCAGCTAGCTTCATGCATTTTTGAACAAAAATAAATAAAAACTTATGTCAGGAAGGTGCCCTTTTTGATTTGAGAACAGCCTTAAGGATTTTACATATGAAAAGAAATGTACATATAAATGTATTTTTTTTAAAAAAGATGAGTATACATATTTTTATAAAGAAAAAATGTATAATTTCATGTCCTGGAACATCTGAAACAAGTATAATCCAATTTGTGTTTGTAACAATTTTACCTTAAAAAAAGTCGCAACCGAAAAACATTTCTATTTAAAATTTTAAACCATAGTAAAAAAATATCAACATATCTGAAACTTGTCAATTTTAACAGTTTAGTAACACATAAAATAAGTTTAGTAAGTTACTTTTAAATAGTTTCAGGACTTTTCCAAATTATAAAGAAAATGAGAAAATAAATTTTAGCTAATAAGGAAAGAACAACCAATATTTAAGAAGTAAGAAGAATTTTTAATAAAAATAAAAGTAACCAACAATTTGTTAGTTGCTGAGAATGTAAAATAGTAGTATTAAAAAGCTTAATAACTGTTCGTTGTTTAAACTAGTAGATATTTATGACAAAAAGGTGTAATTTATTTATTTATTTAAAAAAAAAGACTTGCAAAATAAGAGGTAAAATGTTCAGAGAAATCCGCTTAAAAATGTTTTAGTTTACAATTTTAATTTTCATGGTCATATTTTATAAGGAAGCGTTTGGCATTTAAATTGCAATATTTTTTAATTAAGAGTCGGTGCTAACAGGGACTAGAAAAAAAATAAAAACTAAGAACTTTAAATTCTAATTGCTCGAGTATTTTAATAAGAAAAATTTTAAACAAATGGCTAAATATCGATTTATTTCATGTTTTTTTTTTTAACTTGTTTCAAACCCATTTATGCCTAGCATCCCATTTTTCGGAGTTTCGAATTTTAATAATTTTTTTTTAATTTTCTGCTTCTTTACAACATGAAAATTGTATGAAGTAATCATCTATAAATGTCTTTATCTATGACCGAGAGATGACAGCATAAGATTGATATTTATTTGTTTAAGTGAAGACCTTTTTTCGGTGTTTCTAGATTTTTCATTTTTGAAGATAGCGAAATGTAAAAAATAAGTTTTTTTGTGTATTTTGTATCAAGGGTCCAAATAAATAAGTCATAATCTTAGCTTGTAGACTTCTTTGAAATACATATGTTTTTAAACGTTCAAGCCTGTTTTTTTATGCATGTTTGTAACGTACAAAATATAGGGTGCAAGGCGCAAATTGGTATATATTTCTATTAGAAATTTAGGGGGCAGTTAGTTATGTAAAGTCCTTTTCAAGATGATTTTGAAATAAATTGTTTTTTAGCCTCAAATACGATTATTCTTAATTTAGTATTAATAATATTTATAATGTTATTAGTTTCTGTAAAAAAATAAATATATTTTTAATAGTTCATAAAAATACTAATTATAGTATATAATGTACAATTTAAAAGCTTAATTTATATAAATTTAGACAAAACATTATGCATTTTTCCACATATGAATATTTTCATATTTAGGGCGTTTACATTTTATCAAATAAATACAAAAATATTTTAGCGTAATTTTTTTTTAGTATTTTTCCAGTTCATTTTGCAATATTTTAAAGTGATTTTACCATCAAATTTGAGAAGACAAAAATTCAGGCATAAATGGATTAAGGTAAACTATGTACACGTTTTGGGTTATGCTATGATATTCCGCAAAACACCTTAAACTGTCTTAGTCATTCACCATGCTTATCCCTTAACCGGAAACGTGAAAATTCCGCTCACAAAAGAACACTTAATAATTTACCAAATAGTGAACTTAAACATTTAATTTTTAATAGTAATGCATTAACATGACCAATTTTTTAATATAACAGCATAAAAATGCGTTTTGAATGTCGGAGAGAGAAAATATTAAGGGCAGATATGTAAAAGCAACCGTCTCACAGACGGCACGTTTCCAGTTAAGGGTTATAATATTTAATTATTTTAGTAATGATATGTTAAAGTAAATTTGTTAAAACTTCAGCTCACATTACACAAAAATGCTGTATGATTCATGAGCATGTCGTTATTAACATCGTTGCACCTTAGAATTGCAACTTAGTATTAATTGTCTTTCGAATCTTTTGATTTCGGTGAAATTTGTTTAAACATGATTTTGAAATAAAAAGATGTGTTTAGTAAAATACTGTTTTCTTTAAATTTTATTCTGATTTTAAAATAAGTATTTTTGAAAATGTGTAATTATTATATATATATTAAAATAAAAAAAATTAAAAAGATTAATTCATTCTAATGATATGTAAAATTTTATACATGGCTACGGATTAAATTAAAAAATAAATAAATAAAAAAATAAAAAATAAGATTTTGCATGTGATAAAGAACGTATGTATAAGCACGTATTTTATAATATGTAGCGCACATTCAATAATCATTATTTAATACGAGCAACAATGTATTTTAAATAAAAATGTAAGATGAAATATGACAAATAGGTTAAATCCTTTTCAAGTATTCTTTATATAAATAAAAATCTACATTATAAAGGTAATTTTAAATGCTGTCAACAACAGTAAATTGTACTGGATAATTAAGAACAATTCAATTTTCTCATTGGAATAATTTTTTAGCTTAAAATGGCTGTTTACAGCTTAATTTGAAAACACTTAGATCAATTTGTAAAATTTCAAGTGACGCACGACAATTTTTCTATTTCCTTGATTACATTAATAAACATGTGAATTTATTCACTGATAACATCAGATATTTTTTAGAATACTCTTTAATTTCAAATACGTCCTGTAAATCTTGTAAATAAAAACGATTGTTTTTAAGTTCCTCGCATAAACATCCATCCCTAACAATTAAAATTTCTGTTTAGCTCTGAAATATCGCTGTATTTGTTTACACCTTGAAAAATCTCCAGCTTTGAAACAAGCAAAAATGTAATCGTTTTTCATTAATTACCCGGTGGAATCAACGAAGCTTTATTTTAATAATATAAATTAATTACATTTCTTAACTCTTTAAGAAATATCCATGGAAACCAAAAAATAATCATTTACCCAAATAAATAAAAGTGATTAATAAACCGTCATCAACCCCATGGGCAAAAAGCCAGCGCGCCGAATTTTTTTTTTCTGAACATCTCATACTAACCCGTTTACCTCTGTCTTTAACGTAGCATTTCTCCGGTTTTAAGTGAAACAAATGACACGTAAATTAATCAGTGTCTTCATTAGTATCATCTTTTTCCTAACGGGTGTAATTGCGGACCTGATTGGAAACGAAATTCAATATCTTGACATTTATTTCAGCAATGAAGAATATTTTCCCATTAATAAGGTGCCCTTAATCATGATTAAGGATTCATAACTAGTGAGGAGTTACGCCTGAGCATGCAATTACTTAATATTAGCGCAGTTAATAAAATAGTTGAGGTGGGGAGGAATTGTGGGAGGGAAATAGAAGGGATAGAGAAAAAAAATAGAATACGGAATAGAAAATCAGTGATTGTACAGGGGACCTAAAGTTGACAGAGAGTTGTCACGTTGTTAAAGCAGGGGGTGTATAAAAATTAAAAATTTATAATACCCACCGAAACGCAAAACTTATCATTTAAAAAATTTCTTATGATGATCGGAAGATGGAATATTCTTTCATTATTAGCAGAGAATAAACTTGCTTAAATGTACCCAAATATATTTTAGCGATTATTATTAGACTGTGGCAAAAATTTTAAAACAGTTAAAAAAAAAAAAAAAAAAAAAAAAAAAAGATTTATTAATAGAAAAATATTTATTTTTATTAATGTTGTTGATACCTTGTGTTTGGTACTGTTCAAAACATTTTATGTTATTGATTAATAAACTTTATGCTATTAAAAATTAACTTTTATAAAATAAAAAATTAACTTTTTTTTTTTTTGTTATTTATTAACTTGCTCTTTTTCTTTGACACATTCTTCAAACTATCGACAGTCACAGTGAACTTATTTGGCATTTGATAATTAATATTTCAATTTCATTTTTTAAAAATTACTAGATTTTAGTTTTAATGTACAACTCACAGCAGCAGATTTGATAATAATTGTATACGATTCAACGAATATAATTACATAAAAAAATTAACATTAAATCTTATTTCAGTGAATATGAATTTATTTGCGTGCGTCGAAGAACAGATAAAAAGAAATTTGAAGATTTTTGGCGATATAAATAAATGAAAAATGTACTAAAAAAGCAAATAACTGTATTATGTATTATTTTGGTATACATATGTGTGTGCACCAACATGTAAGTAATAAATTATCTATAAGAGGATTATTATTATCAGTAAATTTTCTTGAATTTATGTAATTTTTAATAATACAGCATATAAAAGTTTTTGCATAAAGGAATTTTATACAATTAGTTTATTGATTTGATCTTTTTTTCATCTTTATTTTTGCACAAATGGTACAACATTTTTTTGTTTGATCTTTGGACTAGGCTTGGTAGTTTTACTTTTTTTTTTTTTTTTTTGTTCAGATATTCTGAATTCATACGGGAATTTAGGGGATACAGTACGGGAATACAGTAATTTTTGCTTTATTTAATGACAGACATTTTGGGATTACATAAAGAAAAAATTCTTCCTTCTTAATTTTTGGTATGAATTCAAGATTTCTAGCCTTTTTCGGTATGAATATCAAGCCCGCTACGGGCAGATGTAAATTTGAAAATTCTCATCATTGCCCTATCTCTAGCGTTCATTACAAAAATGTACACTTACTGCTAGTTGCAGTGTTGAATTTTTTTTTTCTATTTTCTTATCAGAATTTTAGAATATTGGTCTAGGGTTAATTTAATCACGGACTTCTGTCATTAAAACCCTCCGACTGTCTTGGAAAAGGGCAAAATTGTAATGTTGTTTTCTCTGCATTTTGTTTTAAATGCTAAAAATAAATGACTCTTTGAACATTTTATAAAAAAAACTTAATAACGAATATAAATGCAATCCTTGGAAGTATTAATCATTGTTCAATGTATTAAAAAAGCATTAAATCAATAGAATTATATTACTTTAAATATTGCTTGTATTGCAGTGAAACTTGGAACTTAGTGAACGTATTAACACGGGCTTGTCAGTGAGGGGGTTAAAAAGACAAAGATTTCTATTCACTGAGCTCCATATATAACAGGAGATCTGTCTTCCTATTTCCCAACATGCTTTCCAGCGGTGAGCGAGGAAGGATACAATACAATAAGGTCAATTTTAGTTCGCATTCAATGCAAAAAAATTTGTTTATTACATTACCTTACATGATTACAGAATCACTTATTAATTTGATGCGTACAACTTAATTAGAGAAGCCTAAATTAGGTTAATAATAAATTAAAACATTAATATCTAACATTGATAGCGCGGAATATTTTTTACATTTGCCTTGCATGCTTCATTTGCCTTACAAGCTTCTGACCGCTGACTAAGAACTCCTGTTATACATGGAGCTCAGTGTTTCTATTCAGAAATTTTGGTAGATATTTTGAATTAATTGAAACCCTACCAAAATGGTAAAAATGACTTATTAGCACTTGACACTTTGTTGACCGGTACTTCAACCTTTTGATTATGGGACAAAACTGGCGACTATTTTAATATTCAAATGTATCGCAATTTACAAAACTTTTCATTCATAGTAGTTTTCGCCCCACCAGTGGCCGAGAGGTTCTGCTCTCGAAGGTGGTAGACGGGAGGTGCTGGGTTCGAACCCAATCGTACCCGTCGGCCTAATCGCCCGGAGTTTTCGTGGTTTTCTTCGAACTATGGATTTCCATGCGTAAATACGGGTTAGATTCCCTTAGAAAGACCCCCATGAAGGACACTCTTTCCTGCGCCTATATCCATCGAGTAGATAATTGGCCGTCAAAAATCAACCCAACCCTAGTAGTTTTCGCTAGAATATATTCTAGTATAAATGTGAGGCAGAGATTAGTTTTCAAAAACTGATACTAAAAATAGTCGACTATATGTCCCAAGGCGTAATCTATGGTTTAAAGGGAATCTGGGTTTTAAAATTTTAGAAGCCACACCCTTTTCTGAATATCTTTAGTTTATTGATTACCTAGAACTCATGCTTTTTCAAATTTATTTATTAGCAAATATCTTACAATACATATATATTTAATATAAAGTGTCTTACAGTATAGAAAAATATTCCAAAGCATATGATATAAATACATATTTATTTCTGATAAAATCTTTATTCAAGAAAAATTAAATAAGCGGAACTGAGTATTTAGGGCACGTTTTCCGTCAATGACCTTGTTTTTAAAATCCTTGTATAAAATTGAAAAGACAACAAAACGTTAGAATTTTAAATAGTTACAAATAAATGCCTATTACACTCCTTGATAATCCCCTTTGTAATGTAATAATTCTACAACTTATTTCCTTTTTTTTCGGTAAACAATCTGTAGCACCTTTAGTTATAGTTTAAAATGTTTGAACAAGTATCAGTTTCAAGAAAATTTAGAACAACACAAGTAAGCATAATTCTTGGGCATATCATCAGCAAAGAGAATTTTTTAGAACTATTACATTATGCAAAAGAAGAAGAAGAAGAAGAAAGATATAAGAAAGAGTGGCGTATGCAGTGAGGAGCCCCCTAAAATCTTTGGAAATAGTAATCAGCCGTCCTCTCCCCCTCCTAACAAATATCCTGCGTACCTCCATGCACAGTTTTCGTACGCCTAAGGGGTATTTAAGGAGTCTGAATATCTGAATTTTCATAAAGTAATGGTCTCTATATCTAAACACAGAATATTTTTCGTTAAATAAGACAAATACTACTTTATGAAAACTCTGGTATTCTTCCCTTGAGATGTATTGGCTATTGGATTAATTCTTGAACCTAGTTTCTGGGGATTTCAATTTTAATTGTTAATTCTTAAGGTAAAATGCTAAGATGACGCATTGAAGTTAAAAAAAAAGTTTTGAATCCTTTTAAATCTTTGATGTTCATAACGTTTAACAGTTCGACATGAATAATTTTGCTGTTTTAACGGATGGAAAGACAGATTTTTAAATATCTGATAGGTAAGTTAACTGCTTGTAAATTTTTTGAGTTGTTTAAAATGTTGATTGAAATTATATTGAAACTGCAAAAGTAAAATATATATCATTGAAGTACCTTTCTTCTAATTAACGCAAAGTAGAGCGGAAAATTTTATTTTTTTAAATGTAAAAATGTCCTTACATTTAATTACATGTTCTTGCTGTTTTTTTTTTTACAATTTCATTCCGGCCATCATTATTAGGATATGGATTTATTTATATATGTGCATATCAATGTAGAAAACTTTGTAAAATGGGTTGTCGTAAAATGTATTGATTAATAAAAAACTTAGAAGTATGAGTTCTCTCACTTGAAAAGAAAATCATATCGAAGATTTTACTTTTGCATTTATATCGTTATAACAAACTAGAAATATTAAATAATTATCTTTTAATATCGATACATATAATTGAGATATTTTGTTTGTTTGTAAATTAATCTAGAAAAACCTGATACTAAATTTTATTTAACAATTATTTTAATGATTTTATGCTTTGCCAATACAATTAAAAAAAGAAAAAAATGTTTCTACTGTCTTGCTGACACGTTGACAAAATGGTAACATTGCGTGCGAAATGCAAATTTTCTTTAAAGGATAAACTTTTCTATAGTGATACTTTTATGTGTCTGTATACTTAGTGCTTCATACAGCGTATTCAGTTAGTGATAGCTATCACTCTAATCTAAAATTGTTTCATGTTATTCAATAAAAGAAACAAATCAAGACGGCCAGAAGTACCTTTTCTAAATGTGCTATAATGTTACCATTTTTTTTACCCCGAGTAATTTCTACTGCAGGAAAAGAAAGGGAGGGCTTGGTATTAATATAATAAAAAACAATCTTAGTAATAATCATCCAACTTTACCAAATACTTTTACCTTGATTTTCATGAATAAATTTTCATTGGAATTGTAGGACGAGATTCCCGTCGTTATAATCCCATATCAACGAAATATGTTACTTTCAGTAGAAGCAGTACTTTGCTCTACAGTTGGCTTTTATAAAACTAACAATCGCTGTAACTATGGTGACAGTACTGTAAGTACAGTATACAGTAGATTAGTGTAATCACTCTGTAAAGAGAGTGATAGAATAAATTCTCATTAGAATTATAGGACGAGATTCCGAATTCTGTCTTCATAATTCAGTACCGAGGAACGGAGTTCCTTTCCCTGGCAGCAGTTGCGGTACTTTATGTCTTTTATTAAATTAATAATCACTAAAACTACTCTGACAGTATTATTGACAGTATTGAAGTGATTGTAATGTAATTATAATGGAACTAGAGTAACATAATATATGTTGTTTGAACGGTGAGCTTGTAATCTCATTGTAATTATAGGATGTGATAACGAATCCTGATATTATAATTCGATACCGAAGAAAGATGCTGAATTTATGGGAATAGAAATTTTTTCTACATTGTCTCTGGCACCACTGATACAGCACAGTACAAAAGAGAACATCTACTATCCCTTGGTATCAAAAACGTTGGGATATTCAGAATCAGATCCATACATTCGTCATCTTCTCTTTCATCATCGTATAAGTATTTTCGTTTATTTATACAAAATGAAAAAAGAATTCTCTAGACATATATGTTCTTTTATATCCCCTTTTCGCAATTCACTTTGAAATTTATAGTAAAACATACCAGTAAAGAAAGAAAATTAATATAGGCTGTTTCCCTCTAACTTAACGGCGACAGTAAATTTGTCAACCTCTCTTTACCTCTTCCTGTTCGCGTCACATTCATAACCCCCGTCAAAACCGGTACTGGAAGTAACTTTTGAAATATCAAATTCATTTTCAAAACCTCGTGAAACATAATTAAATAATCCGGGGAATTATTTGTGACAAGCTTGGCACGAAGGTGGGGAGAGAAAGAATTAAAGGAGAACGAACGAGAGACAGAAAGAATAACATGCAAAAAGAGTGAGGCATAAAAAAAATTAAAGAAGAGGAATACCTTTTATGTCTCCAAGGAGTGTTTAAGTTGCATTCATCTACATTGACTTTTGAAAGCTGCGGGGTTCAAAGGAGTCGTCCAAAAAAAAAAAATGGAAAGTGTCACCACTTGGAAAAAGAGATTGTATTTAGCTGGTAATAAAAAGGCAAAGAAATAAAAACTCAAGCAGCAAGTAAGAAGAACGGTTAATTTAGCTCATCACTGCCACATGTCAAGTGTAATTGGAAGATTGGGGGAAAGTGGCGGAGATTTTTCAGGGAGTTAAAAAGATAGATGCGAAGACTTCTCTGTTTTCATTTCCCTGCGGGGGGAGGGGGGCGCTTTTCTTTCTCTTGTACATTTTTCTCGAGATGGTAGAGGAAAAAAAATTCCGCACTAGATTCTGAGTGTTTTAAGTAAGAGTTATGTTTTGAGACATCATTTATTAATATTTCATTAATGGGGTTAGAAGCGCGTGACTTCTAATGAAAGTAAGGGAGGCGGTTCAAATTAGAATTTAATAGAGATGTAGAAATTAACTCTGCAAATCATGATACGTTTTTTAAATATGTGCTCATTTTTTAATATCCCGTTTTTCAGAATGCTGGGCGTTTTTAAAAGTAGTGAAGAAGCAAGGCGAGATTTGTTTCAAGATGGATGTTTTCTGTCCTTCACACTTTAAAACGGTATGAGATAATTATCGAACAGAACAGAAAAAAAAAAAGTTCTTCTAATTTACTCTTTCTCATGCGAGAATAATAGTTATTTAGATTGGCTTCTTAACTGTTTAATACAATGAAACATTATTTATGTGAATTTTATTGAGAGGGAAGAAAAAGTGGCTTACAAAAAATAGTTTGCGAAAGCTTTGATGCAAAACTGAAATGTATTTTACATTTTCGAAAATAAGAGTTACGCCAAAAAAATTATTTAAAACTATTTAATATTTGTATTTAATTTATTTCCGAGTGAATTATATTTTATTTATTTTTTAAAAAAATTTCTGGTTCAAATAAAATTTATTTTTTAGTACCTGTCAAATGACCGGTTGTAGAATATTTGGTGTTAAAATCACAACTAAATATTTATATAATTTTGTTTTCGTTCATTCAAAAATAAACATAAATTTATGCTTACTACATATAACACTTATACTACTTTTCCGTAATGTGCTGCTAATGAAATTGATAGGAAGAAGTAAATTAAATGAATACGAGAAGAAAAATCTGTTTCAATATTGAATCTTCAATTAAAAATGCCTGACGTTTTTATTCTCATAGGATAAAAAGTAGTTTGTAATTGTGACGAAACATAAATAACATTAAAGTACATTTTTCAATGATGGAAAATGAAAAATACGAGAGTAAAACTAAATCATATTTTCCTTTTTACTGTGTTACTGCTACTCTGTTTCTATGTTCTCATTACTTCATTTAAAAATTATCAATTTATATTATTAAACCGTTAAATTAGAGATAAAGTTTTAGCTGCTCACGGAATTGAGCATCTTATATGAACTTAACCAAATCAAATATTCATAAATTTGAAGTCTAGAGATGTTCCTAAGTTAATAGTCGCCTTGCTATTGTTATATCTGTTTAACTATATCTAACGTTCGCAAATTTGAAGTCTGAGAATGCTTGCTAAGTTGTTATTCGTCCTGCAGTTGTATCTATTTTTATCCCTTATCTCCTTATTATATCATTTTTTTTTCTTCTTTTTATAAATCTCTTTTATATTTAATCATTCCAATGCTGTGTGTAAACTAAGTAACGTAAATTTCTAATTTGGAAAAAGAATAGGCAGAAATTCAACCTAACTTGCAAATGCCATTAAGATAAAGTTAATAATATGCGAGACATGACTAAATTTATTTCAGAAATTTTCTCAACATGATGGCAATAAGCCTTTCTAAATGCCCGAGTATAAATATAGTATTAAATAGAACTTCGTTAAAGGAGCTATTTTAACGAAATCACATGCATCACTTGCAACTTACTTGAAAGTTTGAAACTAATGTAACTTTTTTGTATGCGATTTATGAATTTTGCTTCTTTAAAAGGTATTTGTTATGTCCCAATAAATCAGAATTCCAATTACCCAAAATAAAAGTCAATAGATTTGATAGGTAAAGTTCATATGCAATAATTCGATCATGGGATGATTTAATTGTCGCACGCAAAGCCAAAATTCGATCACAAAATAATTCGGAGTAATAACAATTGTTGATAAAGAATTGAAGACAAAAATGTATTATTCATATTTCATGAATCATAGCAAACGCGGCAGCGTTAAGCTATAATATGATTAAGAAATAGAAAATGCAAACGATTTTCTTAAATTTCTGGCGAACCAATTGACATACGACAATGATTTTTCTTTTGAAAGATAGAACTCGACGAGACGAATAAACTGATAGCATTTAAAAAATTACTGTAGCTTTCAGTAGTTTTTTATTTAATCTTAAACGAAAAAAATGAAGACACAAAATTCAACAAAGTGTAGCTAACGTTCCAGTGAGTGGATTAACTTCGTTTTTGTTTTATTTTGATCCTCTTGTTAAAACTTAGAATAGGTTTTTTTTTCATCTTTGTATGTTTGACGGTCGCTGAGAAAATCGAATTTGTCTTTTATAATGTCTCCATAAAATTATAAAAATCTCTCCTTTTCATTTTCTAATTTTCTAATACAATAATTTCTTTTGTGATGCCACTCCCTAAAAAGCAGTACAATAATTAAAAAAAAAAGGATAACACGTGTACTTTTTTTTTATTAGTCAATAAAAATTGAAATTCAACTGACAGATTTTTGTACTTTTGAAACTGACGTCAACCTAAGCAGATAACGCATAATTTTCATAAATATATATATAAACTTTCTTGATTAATGTTTTGAACTGCAGTAATAGACATAATGGAGCACAAATGAGTTAATAGGAAAAAAACAGGGTAAATCCAAAGCTTCTGTTCAGGAGGTAAATGTAAGTTTTTTTTAATTATCATAAATACTTCACATACTAAGCATACCTTTAAAAAAAAAAACATCCCATCTATTTTAAATATCGAAGAGATGTCGTATACGCACAAGTGTGCATAACTGGCGCGATAATGGCGTTATTTTGCCTGATACGGAAACTGAGCTATTGTTGTTTATTTATCAATTATTTTTTTATTTACTTTTATTTTATTTTTTTAAATTATATAAATTGTTTTGTTCTATAGTTATTAATTAAACTTTTCTTTATTTATTGTTATTTCATTTTTAAAATAATAGAAAGTAATTTAAAAATATATCTGTAACTGCTATTCGAAAACGCGGTTTTCGTTAAATTGGCGTCAGAAAAAAACCCCGCGCCAAACCCGTTGTGTATACGACATCTGTGCCTTAAATAATTAGGGTTTCGTTTAACTCTAGGTACTTTTGCTTGAGATATTGTCGAAAAGTAAAGCAAAAATATACGGTACTACTTGATTATCCAGTCGACCAATTTCGCCAAACTATTCGCCAAATGATACAAACTGACGTAATTTTTATTTTATATAACCGAAGAATAAATAAATAAGTAAAACATTAATAAAAATACTAATAAAAACTGGTCATATACGCTCCATATTGACGCGATTTTTTCTGACGCCAATTTGACAAAAACATCGTTAATATATCATCTATATCCGGGTTACCAAATCAAGTAAAATAGCGACACTTTGGCGCCCGTTAAGTACCCGGTGCGTATATGACATTGGCGGCGTCACAAAAATCGCGCCAATATGCGTATATGACATCTGTGCCAAAACTTGAATTAAAAATCACTTGATGACGTAACAAAAACGTGTATCGTGTTTAATGTCAAGTGAATGTAACATTTACAATGATCCGTTATTGTCATTTAATCTTATATTTTGGCGATAATTTTTTGGTCGACAGAATAATCAAGTTGTACCAAGTATGGTACAGATGTCATACGCACCACGTTCGCGCGATATTTTTTCTGACGCCAATTTGGCGAAAACCTCGTTTTCGAATACCAGTTACATATATATTTTTAAAAAGGGATTAACAATAAATTTATAAAAGTTTAATTAATAACAATAGAACAAAACAATTTATATAATTTTAAAAAATAAAATAAAAGTAAATAAACATTTTATTAATAAATAAACAACAACATTCGGGTTACCATATCAAGCAAAATAACAAAACTTTGGCGCCAGTTAAGTACCCCGGTGCGGTGCGTATATGACATTGGCGTCAGAAAAAAATCGCGTCAACGTGATGTTCATATGACATCTGTGGCAGTTCAAGTACACTTTGGAACGTTACTTTGAAATCGGTGAGTTTCATCGCCAAAATCGCCAAGATGCTTAATGATCATCGCCACTGAATATATAAATGATGCCATATTTGCAAACTTATAAGTCAAAATATAAGTGGAACCTCGGTTCACGACCACCTCTGTTTACGACCAGTTCGGTTTGTGTCCAACTTCGATGATCAAAATTTGACTCGGTTGGCGTGCAATATCTCGGTTCACGATCAAGGCTGCCGAATAGTTCAGTGGGCAACCTTCACATAACTGTTGTTATTAGTCAAGTTTGGAGTAAGGTGTGCATATCAGAGTGCTTTGTGTACCTTTATTACTGTAAAAAAATTAACTTTTTGTTTTACTTTTACTCAGGTTTGCGCAAATATTAGCCCTCATTATGACTTCTAAGAATGAAAAAGTGCTTAGTGATAGCAGTAGTAAGAAGCTTAAGCGAATTACTGTTCAATAAAAGAAATTGTAGCAAAACATGAGAGCGACGTTAGTATAACCGGTCTAGCTAAGCAATACTATGTGACCTAAATCTTCGATTTCCACGCTAATCTATATATATATTACGCTATCGTATGTGTCACAGAAATCACGATTATTTGTTAATTGTTTAATGGCAACGCTCCAATGAAACGTATCTCATTGTTTATAGAACAGCATTTAATGCATCTCCATACCTATAAGTGGGGTTACCATAGGCTGGCCCCTGTTCTGTCGCCAAATAACGCCAAGTTTATCGCCAACTTGGCGATAAACACCAATGGCGATGGCACCAATTACCTATGGACTCCCATTGTAAACCAATAGGGTTTACTTGTTTAGAGAGAATCAACAAATTGAGATATTTTAATGCACCAAAAACTAATATCAGTTTAAGGAATTATATTAATTATATTTAAGGGAGCCCAAGTAAATTAAATTATGAATAAAAATAACTTGAATTTGATTTTAAAACTTTGAACCTCTTAAAACAGTGTGCATTACTTGGTTAAGTAGTGCGTTATTGTGCGAAATAACATAAAAGTATTGGGAATATTTAAAAGAACTCAGGTTTATTTATATTCAATATATAATTATCAAAAAATTTAAAAGACTAGTATTAAAAAATGCTCTGACGAGCACCAAAAAAGGCTAATATGTTTTTAAGTATGAAAAAGGGCTTGACAAGTGCTTCTAATTGAGCATGAAAAAGGACAAGGGCTACTTTCTTGGCTGCAGCTCACTGTCAATGCCAACTTTGAAAAAATCATATTTGCGCTTATTCCATATAAAAAATAATCAGCCACAGTTACGATAAAAATGTGTAGTGTAAGGACACAGACAGTAAAGACGCAGACTGATTAAATATGAATGTAAGGCGACATAGTACCAAAAATCTTAGTTCCTGCAGCGTATCACACTCATGCAGTGCCACCAAGCACTTCCGCAGTGTAGAACTGTACAGAAAACTGATTTGTAGTGCAGTGTAGACTGATGCAGCACTCTGCATAGGAACAATTCCACATGTGCATGCATTACAATATAATGCATTCATTGATTGTTGAAATTATATCCAAGTGGATATGGCTGTAAGATGTACTATGCAGTACAACAGTGCATATGTAAATTATAAACGAACATTAGACGCATACACCTTTAATACGGAAGTACAAAAGCACAATGTGAGTGTGCACTGAGGTTCAAATGCATAATAGGAATGTACAGTGTAGAATAATTTGTAGAGAAATAATGGTACACAGTGCACTGTACAAAGTTGCATTGCAGACGCATGTGCAATACAATAGTGGAACGGTGCAGTTAACATGTAAAGCACAATTGAAAATTTTACTGCGAATTTTTTTTTTTGTGTGTGGAATAAGCGCAAATATGATTTTTTCAAAGTTGGCATTGACAGTGAGCTGCAGCCAAGAAGGTACCCCTTGTCCTTTTTCATGCTCAATTAGAAGCACTTGTCAAGCCCTTTTTCATACTTAAAAACATATTAGCCTTTTTTGGTGCTCGTCAGAGCATTTTTTAATACTAGTATGTATAAATGATTAACAGATAATTGATTTTTCAGGATTTAGCAAACTTTTTTACCTAAAATTTTGCTTTTTTGTAGCACTCCGGCAGTTAATTCTTATGCCCCTTACAAATAAAATAAAATAAATAGTACTGTATACCATGAAATTATAATGAAGTATAACTTTCAGATAAAGTGGTAAATAAAATAAGATATATAACGCATACATTACAACACATATCTCAGCTTATATACATTTTACAGCTGTTGTTGCAATAAAACATTTTATTACTATAAAAGTATCAATAAAACCCTTCTTGTGACTATCACGTTTTAAAAAGTAGCCTATCGTGCGATACTTAAGGTGATCTGTATTATTTGTTGAAATACATAAAATAAAATGTGATGGTTATAAAATACGAGAACTTACAATCTTTTGTATACTTCGCACAAGTTTCCGACAGAAGGGTAAAATATCTTAACCCATTCAAAGATGCACTTGCAGAAACAGAAAATTTATTTTTAATCGGCAAATTAAGCCTAAGCCGATACATTTTTTGATTGGAGAAAAAAAAAACAATCAAATGAAATAATATTTTTCTGTTTCTTTCTTCTTCTTTTTTTCTTTCATCTGTTTGACTTCGTGATTTAGTTTAAATTTTGTTAATACAAATCAAGTCTAAACAGTTCTATATTCTACAGGGTAAGTCACAATGAATATTGGTATTACAAACGGCTATAACTATTTAATGGAAAAGAATTTATCAATAAGATTAATACAGAATGTAGACGGAACTTCAAAATTTCTTTACGTAAGGCGCAGGTGCAATGAAACGGAAGCCTACGCATGCGCGATTTGAAACTTTGCAATGACAACAAACTTGTTCATTGAGGCCATCTCATCAGTAAAAATGGTCAATTATAATGGTAAAGATGGCCCATTTTTTTCCTGTGCGGTTATGTGAAAGACAGTGTGCCTCCCATGCCCAAAACAATTGAAGATCTCAAAGTACACAATTGTAATGCTCTTGCGTCGGTGACTGAACAAATGCTTCAGAATGTATGGCGTGAAATGGACTACCGCTTAGATGTTGTTCGTGTGACCAAGGGAAGTCACATTGAACATCTATGATGTATGTATACAAAATTTTGAAGTTCCGTCTACATTCTGTGTTAATCTTATCAATAAATTATTTTCCATTAAATAGTTATAGCCGTTTCTAATCGCTATATTCATTTTGACTTACCCTGTATTATAAAAAAAAGGGAAATATAAAGTTAAATAAATTTAAAGATGCAGTGTTTTTTCTGTTTAGCTTTTATTTTTTTTTTTACTTTTTTATTTGTTTATTTTTATTTTTTTTTCATGTATTTGGCTTTGTTTTTCAAAATTTAGCTACCATATTTTCCAGTTACTAAATTATCGCAAAGAAAATAAATCGCAATTTTGAATATGTGTGGCAAATTTGTTCTTACTCTTTGAATTTGTGTGGTAAATTTATCTTCACTCTACTTGCCACAAATGAAATCTAAACTGTCTGATTTTTTCATTGAAAAGAAAGGGGCAAATTAAAAGCGAAACCAATCAAGAGAGAAAATATATATTTCTGGGATTTTTTCTTTTTTTTTTTTTTCTAGTTTTGCTGACTTTGTGCTTTTTTTTTTTTTTTAATTTGTCGATATGCTTTGTGCTACAAAATGTAATTCCTTTATTATCTGATTTAACTATATTATATTCATAAAGAGAAACAATCCCAATCTTAAATAATAATAATAAAAAAAAACAAAAAAACCCGCGAATTTAAAACGTTGATAGTGAAAAAAAGACAGCCACAAATAGTTCTGTTGATGCATTTTATTAGTGGCATTAATAAACTTCCAATACTAAAATACTTCAGCCATTAAGCTTAAAAGTTTATTTCCCGAATTTTCAAATACCAAGATAAAAAAAAGTCACCAACTTCCATAGTAAAACTTGTAAATTAAGCCATAAATAAAATTAAAAAATCGCAGGCTGCGAAATATATTGCGTTCTTTTACCCAGGAACGCATTCTTTATCAGCAAAAACAAGAGAACGCCTACCGGGAAAATTCCAAAATAAAGCCAAAAAAATTTCTTTTAGCTGCTTAAGTCTTTTCATCACTTTTGAAAACAAATATATGCTTCGAGATTGATTGTAATATACGACAGGCTGGAGAGCACTGCCTCTATTTTTTTTTATTTTTATTATTATTATTTCTTTTTTTTTACCTCCGAACTTTAAAGAATGACGTCTCAAACAACGAGATAAACTTCTACCGGAGAAAAACGACAGCGGAGAAATGCAGAAGAATTTTATGCAACCAAAAAACGCATTCCGGTAGACATGACAAAGAGCTAGATGAGGCTGTTCTGGTCGTAGGAAAAGCGTGCATATGTTTTCTGCAGCTGACCTATTGCATTTCGATGTCGGTTTTCCCTAGTCGATAGACCTTGCCATGCAAAAATTTCAGCCATCAACGGAATACCAAACTTGTTTAGCCGCCATTCTGTTTTTTTTGTGTATTGACAAATAAAAAGTTCAGAATAGGAGAAATGCCCATTGTTTGTTTGTTTGGATGCTTTTTCAACAGATAGAACTTTTATTTAAGCTTTGCTGTATTATTATTTTTCTTTATTTTTACGAAAAGAGAAAACTATTTGATGTCTGAATTGTGCTAAAAGGGAACATGTTACAGTATATACATACTACATTAAATTTTCAGTACAAATTTTAAATTTGATTGTTTGTGATAGATGTTATGCACAAATTATAAATTGTTACTATTTCGAATAGTATGAAGATATGACTCACGATCCAGTCAAACTTATAAAAAGAAAACACGCATTTACATAATAATATTCTAATCCCTGCGTTGGAGTATCTACCATACTAGGACTTCCCTCAGAGGGATTAGTCTGAGCGATATTGCTGAGAACATAGATTTAATAATAACATGTGGAAGCAAAGAAAATGATATGTTATCTTTAATTGTCCATATACTGCGATAAATTGAAATGATGAAAATAAACGAATCGTAGAATTACAAAATCTTATATATAAATTCGTATACACTATTTTTAAAAAAAAAATGGGAATTCAAACCATTCCAGACAGCCATGCATGGATATAAAATTGAAAGTACGCAATATATTAAAAGTAAAATAGAAAATGAAACACTAAATTACTTATATCGGAATTTTAACTGCATAAAATGATGCCAAGAGCATAATCAGACGCTCCGCACCAATTTGAGTAACTTTAAATGACAAATATATGATGTTTAAAAAAAGAATGGACTATACTTTATATGGTGTGTGCTCCCCGGGAATAGTTAATATTGTACAATATCTGTTTTCCACGGATGCAATGAGGTTGTCGATAACATTTAAGGAATTCTCTCCTCAAAATCTGATATAGTATCAAAGTACCGAATACATCAACAGTGGCATGCAATGCTTCGTTAGAGTGTGTTTTAGATATGCTCAATCGGATTTAAATGATGAGTGTATTCTGGTCACTACATACGCTGTATTGTTTTGTTTTCAAACATATTCTGCACAAGTTGAGCTGTATTTAGCATGTATTAAATAAAAGAAATCGGCAATGATTACAACATAAAATATGACACAAGATCTGAATATATCGTCTGCATAACTTTTGAGCTGTCAAAGTGTCATTTGAAGTAATTTACATATAAATACATATTTATTCAGCAAATCATGCAAGCTAACATACGCCAATATGAACCCGATTATAAAATTTCACAAGAATAAGTTAATATATAAAAAAATCTACTAATGATAATTGAGAATATGACCTTATGATAAAATGTCAAGAAAAATGAATCGGATAGAAAATTCATATCACATTTAAAACGGCACTGCCCTCTGTTAGTGGCCTTGGCCAGAGAGAGAAAAGCCTAGAGAAGGAACATTTTAACAAGTACTTTCGGGCAACCTACTCACTGTTTCATAAAGGTCTTTATTTAATATTTACACATGTTTTGCGGAGGAAATCCAGCAGTATGAAATATTTAAAGTTGCTGTACCTAATAATTCCAAATTAATGGTAATTGAGATCGCTTTCCGTTAATTTCATCTTTTTAAATTTTAAATTTTTTAGAAACCATTCATAGAGACAATTGTATATTTTAAAACTAACCCGAAGCAAAATTTCAAGTTTTTTTGCTCAGCAGTCACACAGAAATAGAAAATTTTCGAAAGTTTTTTGTTTCTGCACTGTTTTATTATAGCGACATTTTTAGAAATTGTTCTATTGCGAGAATTTACGTCATGATAAATACAGTCATGTCAATTTTCATGTTTATATTCCTAACAAGTTCATGTACTTCGAAACTTAGATCATCTTTAGATCTTTTTCCGCTTTGTTTAGTCTTTCTATTTTTTAGAATTCGTTCTACAACGAGCATTTACATCTTATTAATTACTACCATGCCAAAGTTCTACACTGGTGTCCAAAATTAAGGACCGATCGCAAAAATGATAATTTTCAAGCACGCGAATACTCAAAAGGAAATAATATAATTCGAATAATTACTATATCTACAGCACAGCTAGTCCATATAACATCTCATTCATGTCACACATGGTCACAAGTGTCACAGTCACTACGGTGAAGCAAAAAAATAAGAAATTCCATACATCTCATTAAAAGTCTCAAATGATCACTATACGTGTCTCTACTGAGTTGTCACTGTGACTGCTGCTTGCGACGAGTCACCATGGGACTTTACAATGTAGTTACATTGTGACTCGCATGTGATTGTCATCTATACACCCAATTTCAAAGTCATCGTGAACGCTGCATTGTGATAAGTTATCAAATAATGTGATATTAAAGTCACATGATGACTTTCAGGTGACAGAGAGACTACTGTGAAGTCACCATTCTGCCCTTTTGTGAATTGCCCTTTGATTTTCAGCCCCTTAATTAGGGGCTGAGTTAGAAAAATTGCTTAAAATATAGAAGTTAGAGCCCAGAGGGTTAAATATTAGACTTCTTCAAAATTTTATTATTTGTCGTTTGATGTGAGGTGTTCATCTATAAGTATGCAAATCATGTGGTGTTCATCTATAAGTATGTAAGTATTTCAGCCTCTTAATTAAAGGCTGAGTTAGAAAAATTGCTTAAAATATAGAAGTTAGAGCCCAGAGGGTTAAATATTAGACTTTTTCAAAATTTTATTATTTGTCGTTTGATGTGAGGTGTTCATCTATAAGTATGCAAAATGTCATGTCTCCAACTTAATTAGGGGCTGAGTTAGAAAAATTGCTTAAAATATAGAAGTTAGAGACCGGAGGGTTAAATATAACTTTTCAAAATTTTATGATTTATCGTGTTATCGCAAATGTTCAGCTATAAGTATGTAAGCTTTCATGTCTCCAACTTAATTAGGGGCTGAGTTAGAAAAATTGTTTAAGATACACAAGTTAGAGCCCAGAGGGTTAAATATTAGACCTTTTTCAAAATTTTATTATTTGTCATTTGATGTGAGGTGTTCATCTATAAGTATGCGAATTTTCATGTCTCCAACTTAATTAGGGGCTGAGTTAGAAAAATTGCTTAAAATACACAAGTTAGAGCCCAGGGGGTTAAATATCAGACTTTTTTCAAATTTTATTATTTGTCGTTTGATGTGAGGCGTTCAGCTATAAGTATGCAAAATATCATGTCTCCAATTTAATTAGGGGCTGAGTTAGAAAAATTTCTTAAAATATAGAAGTTAGAGACCGGAGGGTTAAATATGACTTTTTCAAAATTTTATGATTTATCGTGTTATCGCAAATGTTCAGCTATAAGTATGTAAGCTTTCATGTCTCCAACTTAATTAGGGGCTGAGTTAGAAAAATTGCTTAAAATACAAAAGTTAGAGCCCAGAGGGTTAAATATTAGACCTTTATCAAAATTTTATTATTTGTCGTTTGATGTGAGGTGTTTAGCTATAAGTATGCAAAATTTCATGTCTCCAACTTAATTACGGGCTGAGTTAGAAAAATTACTTAAAATACACAAGTTAGAGCCCAGAGGGAATATTGTCTATAATTATAATTCTGAATATAATTCTGAAATATTAGACTTTTTCAGAATTTTATTATTTGCCGTTTGATGTGTGGTGTTCAGCTATAAGTATGCAAATTTTCAAGTGTCCGACATATATAGTTTCTGAGAACGGGCTCTGTGACAGACGGACAGACAGACAGACAAAGGAGTGATACAGGTAGGGTTTCGTTAGATAAACGAAACTCTAAAAACATGCTGCGGATGACTGTAACAACATCCTAAAATTACATTACCATCAGCGATCTACCAATCCTGAATTTAGTTTATATTCGTTTCATATATTCTTATTCTTTTGTGCGGCCCTGTAAAATAACTATCAATATTATATTCAGTAAAACCTCTGAATAGCGGACACCTCGAGAATGCAGAGTTTGTCCTCTATTTAGAGGTGTCCGCTACTGAGAGTAAAACATGTACAGTTATTTAAGTGTTGGTAATTGAAAAAATGTCCGCTAAATAGAGGTATCCGCTAATCGGGTGTGTCCGCTATGGAGGTTTTATCAGTAAAACCCCTGAATAGCGAACACCTCGGGACTGCAGAATTTGTCCTCTATTTGGAGGTGTCCGCTACTGAGAGTAAAAAATGTACAGTTATTTAGGGGTTGGTAATCGAAAAAATGCCCGGTAATTGAGGTGTCCGCTAATCGGGTGTGTCCGTTATGGAGGTTTTACTGCATAATAATATCACCCTTCACAAATTTCATGCTGTATGATAGAGGGCCAGACATCCAGAGAAAGATAACCTCCCGGAGCAATAAACACTCATGTCTTTTGTTTTAATCATCCACAATTGTATGTCATACATCAGGCCAGATTTTATACATCAGGCTAAAAACGGTCACCGTGGTACGGAGTACTGTATTATTATTTGTTTGCCCACCAAAACTGGTTGCCACGGGTTGTTGCAAGTTTTGTAATAACGTGGTTGAAACTGATCTATTCAATTACTGCGTGCGTATTTTTTTCATTTGCTCCATGTGTTCAAACCAGTTGTCTACGAAACCATCCACCGGTGAAACTGACGCACACCAAATTTCTGTGACGTATGCAGATAAATTGTGCTTTTTTATCAGTTTTTTTTAATATAATTTTTAAACGGTTTGGAACCTATTTTTCATAGTAGGTGCATTCAGTAGGTGGCCCTCATAGGTACCTTCTGGTGCAATCAGAAACGAAATCCAACAAATATTTTTTGAGTTATGCTTGACGAAAGGTTTTTATTAGGCTTTTTTTTAGTAGGACATGGCGTTAATATCCATCGTAGTTGTAATGTGTCCGGACAGTAATATTGCGCTGAGTATTAGCCTTCGCTTCGCTCAGACAATTAAAATCCGTGCGCGTAACAATATGTAACCTCAAAAAATCAGAAACCACAGGGCGCAGCGCTACGAAATTTGGCACACGGGTTGCTGGTAGGAGGCCAATGAACAATTGGGGCAAAATTTTCGAAAATTTTAAATAGATTTTTTTATTATGTGTTTTTGACGAATTTTGGTCTTTTTTTTAATGTTCAACCCATAATCATGCGAGTTCTAACCTGTTCTAAATGTTTACTGCAATGTAAGATGTACATATTACGTACGACACTCTGCAATACAAAGAATCTGTAGCGCGTATTACGATACTTCTTTTACCTCGCATGCAAATACACTGCAAATAGAAGCGTCTTAAGTTTAGACACATATGTGACTGAAAAAGAATTTTAGACACTTAAGTGTCTTAATCTGAAAATTAAGACACTATAGATGTCTTAATTTAAGATACATAAGCGTCTTACTATGACCATGGTGTAAACGAACTGAGAATAATGTCTAAAATATCCGCAAACGTCTTATTTTAAGACACTTCATTGCTTTAAACGTGTCTTAATTTAAGACGTTTTGATTCTTCCGACGCAATAACCACCAGGGGGCACTAGCACTCCCAGTTGCGCATGCGTTTTAGATGTCTTCGTTCGAAGTGGTATACGTTGTAATTCAAACAAAGTTTGTTTTTATGTACGCGTGTATTTTAATTCGTTTTTTGCGAAATGTGAAGTACTGTGATTTTAATTCGTATTAACTTGGAGTATTTATTTATTGAATACATACATCTGACGTGTGTGCTCGACATCAAATGTCTCTTAGAAGCTGTCGTCGATACAAGGGCGGGATAGACACAGAACAGAAGTAGACGACGGTTGAAGATTACACCTGGAAATTCTACAAAGCGTGTGCAATGGGCTTAGTGTTAACTCGTATCAATTTATATCAATAATATTGTGTTATTCATCTTCGTCCTGTCGAAGCTGGCAAAAAAAAAGAAACTTTTGTCTGGCGGGCCCTGTTTTTAGGATGAAACATCTCATTCTTTAAATATGTCTAGTCGGATGTATTATGGGATTACCTTTTAAACTGATGAAAGTCTTTCTCCCTCACTGTGGTTGTGGTAGTTTTTAAAATTTCAAATCGAGGAATATTTCTTACCTCTTGCAGCAACTCAAGTAAGTTTCTTTATAGTTGTAAAATTAGTGTATTTTATGATTTTATTTATTGTACTAAACAAAATCCTGCATGAAATTTAATTAGTTTTGAATCTGTTCGCAAAAAACCCCACTAATTCTAGAAGTATATATTTTTAAACTTATGACGTTCTTCTTTATTACGAATTATATATTCAATGTCAGTTCTTAGTTTCAATGGATAATTTTTATCTCGCAGTAAATGACGGCCACAAGGAAGTAAAGAAAAAAAAAACTTTGAAAGATGACCTAATGCTTTCTTACTTCCTGGCATAAAACCGCAGATTAAAAAAAGATAAATAAAGTAAATGAGACTGGTCTATTATATGAAGCTGCCTGTAAAAATATACATATGTATTTGATTTGCAATCAACTCTAATACTGATTTTTTTTATTATTTTTAATAAAAAAGTAATTTGAAATTTATAATGGGAAAAAGTAAAAACTTCTAACTAGATTTCGTATTTAAAATTGTGGTAACTTTATTTATATGCACTTATACGAACAATACAAAAATGACAGATGTTACTGTATATATTTAAGACGAAAGAAGTTTGGAAATCATAAGTTATTTTTTCCCTCATGTTTTTAATATAGAATATGTACTTATTTGTTTTTATTGATAGTTGAATAGCTTTTGTGAGTACCCTCTGATCTACATAAAAACTTGCCCATGTGGAAATATAAATTTTTTAAAAACATAATTTTTAAATAAGTATTTTCATTTTTTTTTTGGAGGGGGGGGGGGGGATTTTTCATGAATTTTTGTAAAGCTGATATCTTAAATCTTGCACTGATTATAATGAAAGTTTTGAACTTTAGAGTAGGACAAGTTTAAAAACGCAAATATATTTAACAAAATACCAAAGTCATTTTTTCCCCAATGTTATTAAAGTAGAATATTTATTTATTTATTTTCCTTATTCATAGTTAAATGGCTGTTGTGATTATCAAGTGATGTATATGTAAAATTGCCTATGTGGCAATATATTTTTTTATATTTTCATTTTTTTTTGGGGGGGGGGGGGGGGATTTTTGCAATTTTCGTACATCTGATATTTTAAATCTTTTTCCACATTCAACCGAGTATAATAAATATTTTGAACTTTTAGAGTAGGACAAGATTATAAAATATATATATATATTTATCTATGTACCTTAAAAGCCCTTAATAGCGAACACTTCGGGACCGCGGAATTTGTCCGATAATTGGAGATGTCTACTTTTTGAGGTAAAAATATACAAATATGTATGTCTGCTGATTAAAAAAGTATTCGTTAAATAGAGGTGTTCGCTATTCGAGAATGTCCATTAACCTCCACAACGGATACTCCCGAATACCGGACATCTCAATTTAGACAACTATAATGCAGGGTTGCGTTTTTTGCAAAAGTACTTCTTGATTAAAGGAAGGGCAAACTGGGAAGTGCCCCGTCCCCCTACGACTGTAGTGCCCCCAAATTTGATGTGCAATATTTGTAAAGCTTATATTTTAAATCTGTTTCGAAATTGTACTGATTATAATCAATATTTTGAACTTTTAAAGTAAAATAAGGTTAAAAACAAAATAAATTTTAAAAAATCTAATATTTAGATAAATATTTTTTGTTTTTTAATCTTGTTCTACTCCTGAAGTTCAAGATATTGATTATAATCAGTACAATGTCGTAAAAGATTTAAATTATCAACGTAACGAAAACTGTATACCAAAACTGAGAGCACCAAAAAAATCAGGCTGTATTGGGGGGGGGGGGGGGGCAGGACCACAGCCAAATATTTTTCCAGGATTCAACGTGGTCAAACATGGCTACGTATGATGCTTACAAAAAAATGGATGCGATTCAGACGTTTGAAGTGTCTGATATTCAGACGCAAAAAGTGTCTGAAAAAATTCAGACATTTTAAAATGTCTGAAAATTGAACACTCCATTTCAGACACTTAAGTGTCTGAATTTCAGACATTTTAATTTAGAGTGTAACTAGAGATTATTTAATTACACTTAGTTTTTACCTTTTTTAAAAAATAAAGAAAAACATTTTATCACAAACATCAACAAAATTTTTATTCTATTTATTTCTTTATTCTAAAGATATTGTTTTATCGCCTGCCATAGTAACATGATAAATTATATTTCATTAAAAAAATGCAGAGTAGTAATAAATATTTTTCTAAATCGAATAGTTATTGAACATGAACTCCGTGCGTATAACGGGTTATACAGCTAGTTTATTAGTAAAAATAAAAAATAAATCTTACTATTATCGTCAGATTTACAGTTAATAATTTTTTTAAACACAAAATTGACAATAGCATAAAAGTACTGTGCCATTAACAGTAGACGATATGGATGTCACTTTATACACTTGATTGTTATAGATTTGGAACAAGGCCCAAGTGATGTAAATGCATAATGCATAGGATAATATACTAGGTGTTTCAAAAGTGAAGAACAAATTTAAAAATTAATAATTCGAAAACAAATAAAGATAAAAAAAATGCAGTTTGCACTGAACGGATGGAAAACAAGTAGGCTTTATTATTATTATTATTATTATTATTATTATTATTATTATTATTATTATTAGATGCGTTCGTAATTATATAAATACGTAGCACCTATAGTCGTCGTTCACTCCGTCTGTCCGCATATAACAGAGCAAAAACTACCCAACTGAATGGTCTGAAATTTTAAATTTGTAATTATTGCAAAATTTTATCGAGTCATTTCAAATTTTATGAAAATCGGATGTATAGTAATTACAGGGACAGTCAAAAGTTTTCCGTAACATTACGGCCAGTGGGAATAAATTATTGCAAGAGCATTTTAATGATGTTACATCCTTCCAAATGGTCTGACATTTTAAATGCATAATTGTTGCATAATTTTGTCGAGTCATTTCAAATTTTATGAAAATCGGATGTATAGTTTAATTACAGGGACAGTCAAAAGTTTTCCGTTACATTACGGCCAATGGGAAAAAAATATATAGAAAGTGCATTTTAATGATATTACAGCCTTTCAAACAGAATCAAATTGATATGCACTTATGAAGTGCGCTAAAATATACATTCAGTACAATATGCGTTGCAAAAATTATTTATGAAACTAATTATAGTATGAACGCACCTCATTTGCCACGTTGACGAGCAATTTCCAACTTGTTATTTTCTATGACGAAAGCAAAACCGAATGCTCGATCATTCCTTTTATTGACTAATAGAAGCGTTACAAGTGACAAGTTTACTTGTAATGTAGAACCGAGTGTTTCAAAAGTGAGAAACAAATTTAAAAAATAATAATTCGAAATCGAATAAAGATAAAAAGATGCGGTTTGCACTGAATGGATGGAAAACAAGTGGGATTTATTATTATTTTGTTTTTTTTTTCTATGAAGAAAGCAAAACCGAATGCTCGAACTTTCCTTTTATTGACTAATAGAAGCGTTACAAGTGAGAAGTTTACTTGAAATGTAGAACCAGGTGTACCAAAAGTCAGGCACAAACTTAAAAATTCATAATTCGAAAACAAATCAAGATAAAAAGATACGGTTTGCACTGAACGGATGGATTTTTTTTTTTCCCCTATGACGAAGGCAAAACCGAATGCTCGAGCATTCCTTTTATTGACTAACAGAAAGTTTAAAAGTGACAAGTTTACTTGTAGGTCAATTTCATCGTGACTGACGTAACATTTGATGATCAATTATTGTTTTCTAAACTGTGTATAATAAGGCTAGAAAATTTTTTTATAATTTAAAATATTTCTTATTAAAGTCTCAATATCCAAGAACTTGAAAATTTTTTCAATCTCTATTTAAGTCCTTAAAATTACATTTCAAAATTTTGTAACTGGTGTAACATAAAACAGACAAGCTTATTTTCTGCCTTTATTGAAGTGTAAAAATTATCAAGACTATCCAATTAAAAAAAAAAATTATTTTATGTTCTTGACATTACTAAGAAATGAAAAATTAGAATTATAACTTTTAAAATTAATTTTTGAACAATAAAAAAAGAAAAAATGGCCTTTACACATGTAACTGACGTAACTTCAAAGTATAACTGACGTAACACTATCGTTTTGCAAAGCCAATACTAGGCACTTAATTTAGTTTAATAACGGTAATTTAAATAACGCCTTCTGAAAACTTAAATGAACCCCTGGAATTAATTGGCTGTGGCACTGGAAGTTTTTTCTTAATGTCATCAATATTGTACCATCTACAGTCTGGAGGAGATGGCCAATGCCAACCACGGCGGCAAGGATTCATCACATTGATTTTAAGTCCACACATTTGAATTTCTTCTACAATACCTGGAAATTGTTTAGTATCTCAGTTCACAAGCAGATAAACGCCTATTTTGAACTGATTAATATTTTTATTCTGGGAATTATGTTCTTTATTAGCTTCCTTTGGATAGATTTCTACTTTCTTAAAATCAAAATCAAAACGCTTTGAAAAGGGGCTAACAAAACAAGTTTTGACTTCATGATAATTGACTAGTCTCACATAATGAATTCTATGAGTATCAGGAATTTTTTTAGAAGGATGTAAACTAAATTATTTTTTGAATTTTTCGTTTGTTCTTTTAACTTTCTCTTTTGAAACGTAAATAAAATTTATCTTAGGACAAATTTTTTTGGCTACTTCAAAGAATTCATGAGCAGTGTTTATAACGACACGATTCTGAAATGTTCGTCTACAAACTGTGCCTCCGATACCGTCCATAGCACCTTTCCCATGGACTGTACCAAAGAATCTCCAATCAGCAAATTTAAGGGATGGGTGGATCTCATGTGGTTTCAAAATTGAAGAAAGAATATATTTATTCTTAAACTGACTTCCAGCTTTATCAGAAGAAAAAGTATGTTTTGAAAAGGTCCATCTGTACTCATATTATGATTTGAGATAGCTGAGTTAAAGCAGAGAACTGTTGATTTATCATGTGCCAACTCGTCACTGACAACTACATAAGAAACATTAAGATGTTTGCGGTAGACTACTGTTGTAAAAAAGGTAACACAGGGTATACAGGGTGCAAAGGAAAATCCCCTTAACCTGAAAATACTTGCGAACAGAGAGAGCTACAGCTATACAAGTGAGGTAACGGTAGAGTAAAGCGACTACGCCCGAGCTAATGCAAAAGACGACAGCAACCCTAGTGGCGAAATTAGAAAGATAGCCATTGCAAATCGAAAAAAATGAGGTAGAGCAAATTTTCCAATTAGAAAGTTTTAGAGAATCAATTAATTCAATTAATTAGTACGAAACGACATTTGATAAGATAAATCGTCGCCTGCATACCCAAAAATGTCCGAAATCGACGAGGGCCGATTCTACTTTGCCTATTCACATTCCGAAAATGTAGCAGTACACAATTGCAGATTGTGACGTTGTACTCTGCTGTAATGTCTGTAAAGATTTGATTTCCAATGCATTTAAAATTTTAGAATAACCCTTTCAGGGCCAGAAGAATTACGTTCGCAAACTGATGAAATAATTGACTGATACCAGAATATTCAAACGAATTTCTCCGAAAACAAAACCCGCTAATTTGCACTTTCATTACAAAAGCAAAATTTTATTAAAATATTCTTGGTGCCATTTGTCAGCTTTGGAATTAAAATTAGGAGGCTAGACCGTCTAGCTACCGCCCTTGAAAGGGTTAAATCTATGTCGTTGTATTGAAGAGGCTTGCAATAGACGTTCCATGCTGAGAAATGTGCATGCAGAATTACTCTCACGAATACAAACGTGTATCGTGAGCAATGGCGAACTTTTCGAACATACTGAATATTAACTTTTTATCCCTGTGAGACAGTTTGTCTTTTTTTTTTTTGTGTGTGTGCGTGATGTTATCAAAATGTATTTATAGCATAAATTGCGCGTATTTCTTCATATTTCTGACTATTCCATTCAAACTTTTACACAAAATGGAGAGCATCGATTTCGGACATTTTTGCGTAAACAGGCGAAGATTTATCTTATCCATGTGAACCAAATGTCGTATTCTATTAATTAATTGATGTTCTTAAACTTTCTATCTGGAATTTTTGCTCTATCTCTTTTCGTTATGGATTTGCAGTGGCTATCTTCCAAATTTCGCCGCTTGGGGGCGCTCCTGTCATTTCATTAAATCGGGTGTAGTCGCTTTACTATACCGTTCCCTCACTTGCATAGCTGTAGCTCTCTCCGTTCACAAGTATTTTAAGGTTAAAGGGACTTTCCTTTGCACCCCGTATACTAGAAAATTATAAATGGATATACCATGAAAGTTCAAAGATATATGGAACCTAAATAATATCAAATATAGCTATTCTGTATATTTGTTATTCCATATAGGTTTTTAGTTAACCTTTAAAGACATAGTAGGTGTATTGAGAGAGCCAGTCAATGGAAACTAGTCGCGAAACGCATAGTATTTATGTGATTAATTCTCATTTATTTAGTCTGTTTTTAACAATTTGACGTTTGTTGCTTTTATAGTGCTACTGGGCATTGCTTTACATAAGTATATCCTTAAAATATGTTATCTAGGCTTTAAAAGCGGATGGAGCATAGAATACGCCGTCCCTGTCATTATGTATGTCAAAACTGTCCGTGTCTTTAAGGGTTAATATCTCGGCTAATTACCGAAGATTTTTTTCGAAATTCATGATCAACAATGCTTTTACACTTCTGCTAGGATAGGTACCTCCAGCTCTGGTCAACACTTTTGCTGAAGCCCGTAAATCGAAATTTGAGTGTAACGGAAAAATGCAATTTTCTCAAAAACTATGTGATTTAGGGTAATCGCTATAATTTTCCTGAAAGGTTTAAATTAATGTCTACTACCTCTAATTTTTTCATAATTTTAGTTTCAATAGATTCGGAATTAGATGGGGGGAGGGAACATATTTTTGCACTACATTTTCCACCATAACTTTGAAAATATAATACCTAAAATTAAATGAAATATATTTTTGATTTCAGCGTTACGAAAGCTTTGAAACGATACCCCACTCGATATACAAAGAAAATATTTTTTTTTCAAGTAACTTAAGGGGTCAGAGTCCTTTGAACCAGTCCAAGTCCTTTGAACCAATAAAGTACATGGAAAAGTGGCCTCTGTAAGAATTGCAGCCATTCTTTAGCTAATTAACTTTTAATTATAAAATTGAAAACACATGTTAGGAACGACTTATTTTATCAATCAAAGTTGTTAGAAAAGGTATACACATATATCGTTTTTTTAAATTGATTTTTTAAGATAATACAATTTTTACGAAAGAATTATTCTTGCATACATTGCGCGCATGATTTTTCCCATTTGAATGGCTGAAACAAGCCAAAAAATTTTTAATGAGTACAGATATAAAGTGTTTTCAAAATGACCTACAATGAAAAAAATAAAACTTGTAGATCCAGAGAAAAAAAATTTTCTTAGACTAATTCGAAATATCGAGATTTTTTTTTGTACAAAATTAGCCGTGAATTCTAAACTTCTAACTTGAGAAACATAATAATAGGTCATTGTGTGCTTCTGTACGTTTAATACATCCACCAAAAATTTCGTGAAATTCTAGGCAACCGTTTTTCAGAAATCGTGCGCGCAATGATCAAAATCGCTGTTTTGAGAAAATTGGCTTTAAAGATTGAAAAACCCGTTGATCGTATAGCAAAAGTTCAAAATGTTTTAGACATAACTTCTCTTCTAATGCGATTTTTTGTATGGGGCTTGCTTTTAAAGGTTCCCAAAGAATCATATTTAATTATAAGCTATTAAAAAAAAAATTCGATTTTTGGACGCTTCAAAGGTTACTTGACCACTTAATTAATTTAATTTTAACTTAATAAAACCTAAATATATTTATGAATATTTATTAATCTGTAAATATGTGGGTCAATAGTCTTTATTACTTCTCCCGATTTGAACTTTCCACGTTGCATAGTTTACGAGTAAAAGGGCTGTGACAGACAGACACAGAAGTGATCTTATAATGGTTCCGTTTTCACTTTTTAAGTACGGAACCCTAAAAACAATTATAAATCTACATAAACATTACTGTGATGAGTTATATTAAATGCTTAATGATTTTTTAATATAAATCTACCCTATATATATAAAATCCTAATGAAACGAATTTATGAAACGGAATATGAAAGGAATTTATGAAACGGATAAATGAATCGACTGATTAAACAACTGATTATGTTTCAAGCGATTTCTCCTAAAATATGGAACACTTTGCGATAAAATTAACACCAAAAATCAGCATTGATCCGCAGATCTCAAAACTGGTATTAGAATTTTTAAATTCGAATTAGTTTTCGAAATATTAATTTTTTTTCTAATTTTATATACATTTTTCTGATGATGGCAACCCAAATTTTAATCAAACAGATATTTTTTTTTCATATTTCAGAAAAGGTTGACATGGTAACCCGGCTATTGTTGTTTATTTGATAATAAATGTTTATTTACTTTTATTTATTTTTTTTTATAAATTATATAAATTATTTTGTTCTATAATTATTAATTATTTTTTTTATATTTCCTTTAGAAAATAATAGAAAATAACTAAAAAATACGGTACTACTTAGTTATTCCGTCGACCAATTTCGCCAAATTATATAAATCGCCAAAACACTCGCCAAATTATAAAAATTGACATAATTTTTATTTTTAATTACGAAAGAACAAATAAATTAGTATAACGTTAATAAATATACAAATAAAACGTCGAAATAAAAATCACTTGATGCCGTAAACACGTGTAACTTGCTTAAAGTCAAGTGAATGTGACATTTACGATCAACCATTATTGGCATTTAATCTTATAGTTTGGCGATAGATTTTTGGTCGACGGGATAACTAAGTAATACCAAAAATGCATATGTAACTGGTATTTGAAAACGAAGTTTTCGCCAAATTTTCATAAAAAAAAAAAAAAAAAAGAAGATCACGCCAAACCTGCTGTGCGGTTATGACATCTGGCCAAATATTACCACTCGAAAAAAAAAAAAAATTCTAACTGGCGAGTTGAAAAAAAGCTATTGACGAGATTTGCATCCGGCTAGTGTAACAGTACCAAGAATTCTTTGCAACCATGACAAATTTTATGTAGTTTTATTCGAAATTTTTTTTTTGATTTTTTATTCAAAATGGAAAACTTACGGTCCCATATTGGCGCGATTTTTTTCTGACGCCAATGTCATATACGGAATGGGCACTTAACTGGCGCCAAAGTATCGTTATTTTATTTGATATGGTAAGCCAGATGTTGTTGTTTATGCTGTTGATGCCCAAATTGGCGTCGCTAAAAAATTGCGCCAATATGGGACATATATGACATCTGTGCCAAACTTTCATATGAACGGCAAAGGGATCAGACCGTATTTGTTTATGGTAGTTGATGACTTGAACTATTATAATATAGATGAAGTAATGGCGATAGAGTAATATTTGGCGACTTATCACCTGTGCCTGGCTAACATTAAAGTACCAAAATAGCACCTAGAGTATAAAAAGCGAAGTGGTCCGCCTGGAACTGTTGATGATAGTCACATGACTTAGGCTGTTTTTATAGATATTGTTTTAAAATACCGGGACACAAAGACACTGTATACTTAATTTATTTTATTTTAGCTTCTTTTCAAATGTTTAACCGATCCTCTTTAATCAAAGACAAAACAACCATTGGATGTCTTAACAGCAACTGATTCGCCCTTAAATTTTTGCAATCAAAGGGAACTGAATGGTAACCCGCTTACAGGGACATCTGCACAGCTTTTTTCAGTATAATTCAATCTTCTCTAATATTTTTAAAACCTATCAGATTAGCGTGTTTTCAGATTCCGCGGTGTCTGAACGGGGGTTGGCGAGCGTAGCTTGCAGGGGGCAGAGCCCCCTAGTATACTATAAATTAAAAATAAATACATACGTCATAGATTTGCAGGAGGGGTCAAGGGAAGCATGTGAAGTGAAGAACGTTATCTCTTAAAAAATATTTGCTGTGCAATTTAATATCTAAATTGTGCTTTGTGGTGAACTAAAACATTTGTAGTCAAGGTTAAAACTCCGTAAATGTGAAACAAACAACTTTTATTAAACTGAGAAAATAGTTGCTTAAAATCTGTAAATTAAATAGTTAATAAAGTTACTGTGAACACACATTCGCTGTCGCTCTGTCTTCATACTCAAACAACAGAGCTTAAGTACAATACTTATAACCGTTGCAATTTACCGGCGAAATAAAAAAACTGTATTGTCGTGTCAAGATCTTACTTCTTGGAAAGTCTCCGTATACAGCACAACACAATCCTTGAAAGTTCGCATCGATATCGAAGGAGGTGTCGAATACTTGGCAAAGTGCACTTATATTTGCGAGTAGCCTTACTTTGTCCATTCTCCATCTTTGTCCTTAGAGCTACAACCAGAGCGCCTTTTGCAACGAGTCGCCACTGATATAAATTTATTTTCACCTGAATATTCATATGTACAAACAAAAAAGAAAATGTGTAACTGACGTAACCAATGCTTTGTTATGTCAGTTACATTTTTATGGTTACGTCAGTTACACATTTTAGACAGTCTTTCTTTCAAATGAAATTAAGAATTTACACATCATTTGAAAGGATTTTGAATGCTTCAGAAGGTTTATGGATTAAAAATTTTCTTAAAATATTCTAAGTAGGCTTAACTTTTCATTAAAATTTGTAACTGACGTAACAGTAAAAATTCACTTTTAAAAGGCAATTTATTCCAAGAAATAATTTTATAAAGTTACAAAAAATATTTGAAATAATCTCTTATCTATTTATTTTCTTGCAAAAGAAAAAAAAAACATCTTATTGTTGTCTTGGAGTTGGTGCTCGCACCTGCAAACAAGTACACTTTTTGTGCTTGTATTGCCAGACAACTTGCTGTAATCTACACGGTGTATAGAGGGCAGCACTTTGGGTATTTTCAGGAATTTTTTCTAGAATATAAAAATATAAGTTTCAAGCTTTCTAATCATACCTTTAAATTAAATGTACTATTAATTTTATTTTTTCCCCAAAATGATAATTTTCTGTCGAATTTCCCTGTAATATGTAAGCTTACAACTGAGTTGCAATTTTCTAACTGCGCGAAAAATGTCCAGGCCAGGATACGAACCAGGAATCTCTTGGCTGAACCTGCCAATGCTCTGCACCGGTCTGATATAGGAATCAGCTCAACAATCTCTTGGCTGAAGCTGCCAATGCTCTGCACCGGTCTGATATATGAATCAGCTCAACAATCTCTTGGCTGAAGCTGCCAATGCTCTGCACCGGTCTGATATATGAATCAGCTCAACAAAAAAATAGCAGGTAATGGAACTCCAGTAAACGATGGCTACGTAATTACATTAGATTAATGTTAACACAATTATTCGAATTTTGTCTAAATTTAATTGTGTGTAATTCTTGGTAACTTATGCCAGAAGATCCCTCGTTAGAATCCTGGCCTAGACATTTTTCGTCCAGATGGAAAATTATAACTTATATAACTGATTTACTAATTAGAATAAATGTGTTAAAATTAATATAGTGCAAAGTTACAACTGTTCAGCGTGCTGTCCGTCTTTCAGTAACACAGCTGTCAGGTGAGGCATAACATCGTTCACAGCATTAAAGCTCCTGTCCCTGCCTGTGAAGACACTCACGAGCTAATGCTAATCCTATGGGGAAGGATTTTTCTAATATCTCGTTTGCATTTCGACATTTTTAATTTTTTTTTTTTTTTTTTTTTTTGCATTGGATAGCCGAGGTCCGTCTCTACATCGCACCTTTTTTACTTTTTCGATTTGGGTTGCAAATATTTTTTAGAATGACACTTTCATTTTCAGAACCGGTTTTGAAAGTGAAAGTAACTTTATTAAAAATATCTGCGACCAAAATCGAAAAAATAAAAAAGTGCGATGTAGAGACGGACCTCGGCTATTCAATGCAAAAAAAAATTATTTAAAAATGTCGAAATGCAAACGAGATATTAGAAAAATCCCTTCCCATAGGATTAGCATTAACTCATGAGTATCTTCACAGGCAGGGACAGGAGCCTTAACTAACGTTTCTTCTGTACAGCAGGCACATATGACATATTGGCCGATGACATCTATCAATGTTGGTATTGATGGCGGTTTTAAGCATTTGCATTTATTCAAGAATTCTATTTTGATTTCGCCATTAACAAAAAAAAAAAAAAAAAAAAAAAAAAAAAAAATCATAAAATATCCGGCTCCTTTCCCATTCGTTTGCGTTTTGTATCAGCCTATATAATAGCATTTATGATCCTGCATAATATATGATACAAAATTCTGTGAAAAGTTTATACATTGTTCATGTGGACTTTTCATTTCATTTAAATAAAAAACTCAAAGAAACATGCATGCTATGTTTTGCTAATTGTTGCAATGTACTGCATGTATCATATTTACTGCGATCTGCGAATATCTTTCTTAAATATATACACTTTCTGTATGTTATTTTTGTGTCTTATCTTTCTCTTTACCTCTTTCTCTTTTAATTTAATTCCTCTTTTTTTTTTTTTTTTTTTTTTTTTTTAAGCTCAATTTTTTATCTAGCAAAAATTTAAAGCTATGAATTATATTTCTATGAAAAATTTTAACTGAAAGTATTGTGTGAAACGAGAGTTCGATGTTAGTTAAAGAGGACAGCGAATTAAAAAAAAAATGCAATTTAACAAATTACAACGACCATTTGGAAAAGGATTTTTTCAAAGATAAAATTTACGACATAAAAAAATCGCACGGAGTTGATCATACGTTACGTACGCCATGAATTAAACATGAATAGTGTTATTACACGTAAATATTGCAAGCGACAAAAATCACCTGCGACTCGTCAGATTTCCTGAAACTTACGTATTATCCACCTGAAACTTACGTATTATCCAAGTTGTTATCCATTACGTATTATCATTGGCTGTTTGGAAAAAGGCTTTTCCATCGTCCAAGAAATCTGACGACCAATTTTAAATGAAATTTCATTCCTAAACTTCTAAACATCCCACAAAATTACTTTTTACACTGTCGTATCTCTCTATTCTAAAAAAAAGTAACTACCGCTGTCACCGCCGCCGCCGCCGGTTTTGATTTTTTTGTGACCGGAGGCCTTTCTTCGTTAATATTAACAAAAATAATGCATACAAAAATATGAAAATCGGTGGTTTTATACAGAAATGTTTGATAAACACGCTGATGCAGACAGTTTTCAAATCGAAGAATTATTTTAAGAGTTATTTAATGCTAAAGTTAGACAAAATCGTTCCACTAAAAAAGTTTTATAGCAGCAAAAACTATACATGACAGTGTAATCATTTTTAGATCATTTTATGCGTTAGAATTTGCCGGAGTGCAGATTGCATTAATTTTTTTATTTTGACTCATTTTTTCAGGTTTTATTTCTATTTTAAATTCAAATTTTCAGCATTTCTAGAGATATTTTTTACAGATTTCAGAAAATTGTACTAATTTAAACTGTTGCCAACTGTATAAAAAGCGCAAGCAATAATGTTTGCTTCAAATTAAAAATTTATTTACACGTGACTATTATAAACAGGAAAAAAACTTTCAAATTAGAATTAAATAATTACGTATAGAAAGCAGGAACTTATTAAAAATTACGTCATAAAAAGTATACACGTGCATTTTAAAAGAGAAAGGATATTGTAAAATAATAAATTCATTAACATGCGTTAGAAGTCTTAGGAGAAATTACGTCATATTTACGTCACATTATAGTTATTACATAAAATGAACACAAAATAATATTGCAAAAAAGTTTAAATTTAGAAATTGCGCTAGACATTTATTTGATATTTTGAGAATTAATTTAAAATGTCTCATTTAAAAGAACTTTCTTTTCCCTTTGTTAAAAAATACCAGAAGACAAAGACTCTCTTTACTTAATTTTTATATTAGCTTATTTTGAAATGTTGTTACACGTGTATACGTCATCAAGTTATTTTTATTTCGACGTTTTATTTGTGTTTTTATTAATGTTGTACGAATTTATTTGTTCTTTCGTTATTTAAAATAAAAATTATATCAATTTGTATAATTTGGCGAGTTGTTTGGCGATTTATATAATTTGGCGAAATTGATCGACAGGATAATCAAGTAGTACCGCAGCGGATTTGGCGTTAAATTTCCCCAATCAAAGAGAAATGAATAGAAATTCGTTTATAGGGAGATCGCCACTGTTTTTTAAATTATAATTCAATCTTTCGAAATCTTTTTAAAGCCGATCAAATTAGCGTGCATTTAGAGTCTGCGGTGTCTGGACGGGGGTTGGCGAGCGTAGCTCGTAGGGGGCCGAGCCCCTTACTAGAGAAAAAAAATGTACTTTTAAACGCAATTTGTTTGAAAGCTGTATCTCAATTTTTTTCTGAGTTATTAATTTTTTTAGTACTTTTTATTACTTTTTTGTCATAGTGGCAACAGAAGTATCCACCTCTGTTGAAAGTAAAGGATAGTGTATAGACCAATCAGAAAACTAATAAAATGCGGAATCGACCAATAAAACGCTTCAGATATGCTTTTGATTTCCTACCCTGACGAGGACAATAACCATTTTTCCAAATGGTTAAAAATTATTTTGCAATATTTATACTTGTTCAAGAAGTAATTAAGCCTTAAATCCCACAAAACAACATGTACAATTTCATCTTGCATGAGCCATAACAAGCTAAAAGAGGCAATATCTGGGCTATAATATGCAATATATGGGTGCATAATAAAGCCAGATAAATGATACCAAAAGTAACAGGAGAACAAAGTAAATAGATTAAAGGTAGCATTTCCCTCATATAAAAATATCCAAATCAGTTATGACACAGCAAATAAAATTAAAAAAAAACCTAGTGATGATTTGCAAATGTTGTCAGTAGTAATGACAACACAGAAGTCATATGTATAAAACTACTAAATCAATCAAAGAGTAAGAGGACAGTGTGTATATGATGATTGAGATCAGATACAGTGCTGCCCTCTATTATTACATATACCATTTAAACAGTAATGACATTAAACAGTAATGATATTATTTAGGCGGGGGGTGGGGATTAATTGATAATAATATGTGGATTAAACTTTAAAATAACTCAATTAAGTTAATATAAATGATGAATGTTAAAGAATAATTAAATAAATATTTGATATGGATGATAAGTTGTTTAATTATCGTTCAATTTTAAATAGATGTAATTATTAAATTAAATGTATTATGGCAGAATAATATTTATATATATTTAAACGGATGGATAACTTGATTTCGAAAATAAAATTAGCTCCTCGGTTGTTTTTTGTTCCTTTTAAAGTCCACTGTCCCCTGAATCTTATCATTTAGAGACAAACATTCGCTTCTCGATTGTTTATTTTATTTTATTTTATTTATTTTGTTGTTGTTGTTGTTGTTCATTTTAAAATACACTGTCCCCTGAATCTTATCATTTAGAAACAAACATTTGCTTCTCGATGATTTTTTTTTTGTTGTTGTTTATTTTAAAGCCATTGTAAACTAATCTTATCATTTAGAGACAAAACTGCGCTTCTCGGTTGTTTTTTGTTCACTTGGAAATCCACTGTCCTCTGAATCTTACCATTTAGAGACAAGCATTCGCTTCTCTGTCCTGTTTTTTTGTTTGTTCATTTTAAAGTCCACTGTCAACTGAATCTTATCATTCAGAGACAAAACTGCGCTTCTCGGTTGTTTTTTGTTCATTTGAAAGTCCACTGTCCTTTTAAGCTTATCATTTAGAGAAACTTTTTTTTTTTTCAGGAGCTGAAACAAGAGTGGACATTTCAAACAAACATGGCCAAATTTTGTTTAGCTAACAATAAAAATCAAACGAAATTCTTATACATTTGTATTCGATAGATTTATGTGAGAGACTTTATTGAGCACCGGTCAAATTTCGATCATATTGCTATTTATTTAGATCAGATGAGCCAGCGAAGCTCTTATCCGTCCACTCCGATTGTACTCCTCTTAAACTGTTCAGGCGACGACCATCAAATTCCTCGCCATGACCGTTCGTGTAAAAATAAGTAAACAAATGAATAAATAAAGTCATAAAAATCGTGTTCTTGAGGAATAATTATTAGATGGTACGTACCGCAGACTTAACGTTTAAAATTAAACTAGGCGATAACAAGCAATGAATTAAACTGTTCAGGCGACAACCAGCTAATTCCTCGTCATGGCCGGCTCAGTTTGTGTAAAAGTAAGTAAGTAAATAAATAAAATGATAAAAATCGTGTTCTTGAGGAATAATTATTAGAGTATAAGTGCCACAGACTTAACGTTAAAAATTCACCCTGGTCACTGATTTTCACATTACATATTTTCTCTAAATAAAAATCAGTTTATGGGCATATGTTCTTTATACAAATCTACAATTTCTGACCTATTTTCATGAAACTTGATATACGTACATTTTAGAACCCGTGTAAAATTACTGGGTTACTTTACAAATTTCTCAGACCGCTCTTCATCCCTTTTTACAACCACCTGCCATAGTTTATCTTTATAAAAATCTTTTTTTTTTTTTTTTTTTTTTTTTTTTTTTCCAAAGTAGTTTCTTTTTCTTGCAACATTGAAAAAATGTCACAAGAAGGAAAAAAAAAAAAAAAACAATACATGTACTTTTATTTTTAAGACAATAAAAATTCAGACTCACTCGCTATATTTTGACTTCCTAAATTGCCACCATTCTGAGAGCAAATAATACTCCTTTTTCTCATATAAAATTTAAAAACTTTACTGTAAGTGATTTAAAAAGACGCAGTATCTTTATTTAAATCTATTGGAGTTAAATATCGATTATATTACAGATATTTCAATTTCAAGAGAAATATCCTGAGAAAAAAAAATAATACATAAAAAATAATCCCCTCAATATGACATTTCTCTGAGATGTTTTCAGTGTGACATCAAACGGACTCTAAAAAAAGTGGTTTTTCTGTTTTATTTCCTATTTCGTAGACTAGGAATAAGAATACTTTGCATCAGTTTCTACTGGATTAGTACCAGGCTTTTTTTCTTTTTTTTTAAGCTTATTAATTGTCGATATATTTAAAAGATCAGGCTGTTTTTTTTTTTAGTCATTTTATCTGAGTTTCCTACTGAACCGATTTTCATAATTATTTTTTTTTTTTTTATAGTTTTCTCTTTGTTTGTAGATGTGTCCGCACTAGCTGCTTTTTTTAAATATTTCAATTTTTATATTTTTAATTTAATTTTAAAAGCTTTCTATAAAATTTCTCCAAAATGGTGGCAATCGGATTACTTTCATTGTTGAAAATAAAACAGAAATAAGGCGGCTTATTAGTCGTTATTCATTATATCCCTATTGATGACATTTTCTCATTAGAGTTAAAAATAACTTAAGATTTTTTTAAAACAGAAAATGACGTCACGCTTTAAAAAACACGCATTTTTCCTCATAAAGCTGTTACATCTCAATATTTTTCATTCCTCTGTTGCTGAGTTTGAGACGCTAAACGAAATGCTTCAATAGTAACAATTACGTCATATTTAAAATAAAACGATCATTTTATTGAAAAAATATATATAATTCTTGAAAATTTTTCCGTAGAAAATTTATCACACCTTGCATTCAATAATATTCAAAATTTTAATTATTTAGAAGGCGTGCAGCCAACAGAGTGAAAAAGTGTCCAAACATCCTGTGCTGCGGTTGTAGCCTTGCCAACATACGATAGTGAGAAGCGCCAGGCTGTGTATCGTTCCAAGTGTTTCTGTTGGTAGAACCTCGGTGCGCTACACTAATGACCCGAGTTCGTGTCTCGGCTTAGACACATTTTTACTCTGTTGGCTGCACGCCCTCTAAGCAATTTAAAATTTGAAGATCATTTTATTTTATAAAATTAAATAACTTTGCACGTGCAAAGTTTTAGTTGACACGCGTGGGTAAAAGTTTGGAGATATATTTATTAATAATATGATGCATGTTAAACTATTTTTTAAAATGGAGAATACGGATATGAAAGGTGCCTATGTAAGTTTTGAAACGGTTAAAATGATGTTATATTTAGATTTCACCGGGAAAAAAATTCTATAATCCTGTCAAAATGAAATCATTTTTGTTGATTTTTTATCCGGTAATAAAAAGCATAAGAACCTCAATTTATGACTTCATCATTTTAATTTTTCAATAATTTGAACAATTGAAGTTTATGGAAATGTTATTTTGATAGCTTTAGGCTAAAATAATATTTATTTTAAGAGTTAGACTAACCAATGTAAGGTGAACTTTTTAGCCCCCGGTATGCTATTTCTTTTTCCCAGCTAATAAAATGTCGTCTCCGAAAAATAACGTTACGTTGTATAAGACTACCGTAAAATAAAGCAGATGTATCATTGTACTATTAAATACTATACTGCAATTTTTTTAACTTCTAAGCATCGTACATTTTCGATTTTTATACCGTTGTATTGGAAAAAAAAAGCGCTTCTTAATGAAATTTGTTTGAAAATTGCATCTCAATTTATTTTTGAGGTATTAATTTTTTTTTGTAGTTTTAGCAGAATTTGTTTAATTTTGGCAACTCAAGTACTCCATTTATGTAGAAGGTAAAGAAAAATAGTTGGAAAAATGATTATATCTTTTTTTTGCCATTTTCCCATAACTACTAAAAAAAAAAAAGTAATTAAAATACGTGCTATTTTGAAAAAATATAAATGAATGATTTCTGATAAACATGGAGCTATTATAAACTATATTTAATTTAATTATCTATATTAGAAACACATGAAAGCATATGAATCATTAGGTAGCCGATTCTTTTTTTTTTTTTGTTTGTTTGTTTTTTGTTTTTTGAGTGACATCTGTTTTTTTGGATTTAGCGATAGTGACGTCATATGAATACGAGGAATCCTTCAGAGGATGCGAATGACGTCATTTTACATAAAATAAAAGCTTTATGGAAATATTATTAGTTATACCGGGGGCTAAAAAGCCGGGGGCTTAAGCAGGACTTCGGAATCGGTGGGAAAAAGTGGACCACTCCGACTCAGATTCCAACTCCGGGAATTTTAACAGATCCGACTCCGACTCAGATTCCAACTCTGGGAATTTTAACAGATCCGACTCCGACTCTTTCGCTCAAAAATGGGCCGACTTCGACAACGCAGACCTGCTTATAAAATGGACGACTCCGACTCCGACTCTTTCGCTCAAAAATGGGCCCGACTCCGACTCCGACTCCACGACTCTGACTCCGACTCCGCAGCCCTGGTTTTATGTCTTAAAACTGAAATATGCTTCACAATTATATACATATACATTTTTTTTTCATCGGGGGCAACACTAAATTATGGAAAAGCGGAATTCCTGTGTTCTAATTATTGTAATTAATTTTGTGGGTTTATTGCGAGTCAATGTAACAGTTCCTTTTAAGACATTTTGTTTTGTCGAAATTCGACGGGTTCCATTTCGTTTTTATTATTATTATTATTAGTGGGTTCGGCATCCTACAAGCTATGTTCGCCTGCCCGGATTCAGACTTCGCAGGCTTTTAAAACACTCTAAATTTTCTGTGTTTTAAAAAGATTACAGAAGATTGGCATATATGTATGCGACCACTAGCTATCTTCTGTAATTGGGTTGCCATTAATTTCTCTTTAATTGAGGGATTTTTCGCTTCCTAAGACCGAATCAAGTGCTGTCACCACAGCTATCGTTTGTTTTCGTGATCGATTAAATAAGATCAATTAAAATTTTGAAAATCAGCTTGTATGAAATGGCTAAGTAAACAATGTCGCTGACTCCCGACATTTTATACCGATGCTAGAAGGAAATATATTTTTATAAGTCGTTTTAAATGTATTGTTTTAACTATGGCGTAATTTCCCCCAAAGTTTTCTTTTTTCTTTTTAGTATTCAAGTGTAAATACGTTTTTAAATTGAAAGAAAACATTATTTGTGCTGTTTTCGAATTTGGTAACAATAGGTAAAAAAATTACTATTTCGAAATATGAAATAAATCTCTATGGAAATAATGAAATTTTGAATAAGAACCTTCAAAAAATTAGTCAAATTCCAAAATTTATTGGATACTGCACGCCTCCAGCTCGTAAAATATGCGCTTGCGAAGGATGGTTAAATTGCTAGGCATAGTACCTACTTGATCCTAAAAAACTTTTTGAACGGAACTATTTTAACCGATTTCAAAATTAAATAGCGCTAAAATAATTCTTCTATTTAATAACTGTCCTCTTCAGCGTGTTTATCGAACATTTCTCTATAAAACTACCAATTTGTATATTTTTATAATTAATAGTTTTCTTAATATAAGCCGAAAAAGATCTCCGGTCACAAAAAAATTCATTTACGGCAGTGACAGCGGTGGTTACATTATTTTAGAATAGGGAGATTTTGACTGAAATATTTCGACACAATAATTTGTGTTACATTTTTGTAGTAGAAATTTGCGATGAAGACTATTTGTCAGGTTTTTGACGCTAATAAGCATGTAAATAATTAAGATTACTATTATCTGATATTATCCTTTTACATGTTTATTGTATTTCATATGTATCTCTTTCTGCGTACTTGGGGCTGAATGTTATTTTTTCCCTTATCTTGAAGTTGATCCGAGCTATTTTAGCTAGATAGTATTGTATGAAAAGGCTGTATTGTATCAATGGATTCCAGTTGCCCTGTCTACTCAAGAATGCATACCTCAGGTAAGGTAAACAAAGAAATTCACGGGCTATGTAGTGAGATAGTGGGCACCACGGGGAGGAAAAAGTTTTAGATAAGAGAAGGGTCCGTGTGGGAAGGAAGGAAGCCCTGGATTCGTTTTTTTAAGGCATGGTTGAGAGAGAAACGGGGGCAGTTCTGGCGAAGACCTCGAGACTTGAGGTTGGATAACGTTTTTTGGTTGAGTTTTCTGGAGTAGACCGTAGTGAGTTGCGGGAAAGGGTTTAAGTCCCGAGCGGAGAGGTCCTATGTGGTCCTTCGATAAACCGAATTAGATACAGTAGGATGAGAAGGAAATAGTGTATTTTGATAAGTTGGCCCAGTACGTAGAAGGTATTTGTTATATAACTTAGTATCGGACCGGATCATCTGTATCCGAGAACTTAAATTTAAATAACGCTTTTTTATGTAATTTCTTTAATGTTAATTGAATAAATTTAGCATTTTTGATAATCCTTCTCGTATCGTGTATGATATCACGTACTTATATCGGTGGTAGCAGCATATCAAATAAAAGAACATTTTTTCGAAGTCTGTACGACTTGTGATTGTGGATCCAGGAAAACTCATGAGCATGTGGACTAAGAAAGAATGTGACACTGTTAGTTAGGAATAGTGATTTGAGAAAAAAAATAGCCAACTTTTGCTGTAAAATGTAGTATATGCGTGATCAGTTAATATTCAACAGGAAGTTAAGGGAAAATGACCAAAATTCTTGTGCAAAAGCTCGAAAATTCTGAAAAGCCTTGCTGAGAATACAGTGGTGTATCGAATCGGCGAACTCCGGTGTAAGTACCTCATTTAGTACCCTGCATGTAGAGTCGTGGAAAAAGAAAAGTAAACACCCCTACTAACTCCTCAAGAAATTATCGTAGAAGAAAGTTACTGGTACCGAACGATTGGAAATAAAGTCTACTTTTAAATGATGTATATAAAATTTGCTTAGGGGTCATCTACATATTAAAACGAATCCAAACTTCATTTTTTTTTTCAATGACAATACCCAATTTTAACGAGATATTTCAAATCTTCGGTTCAAACTATGCCTAGACACCGAATTTCAAGTCATTTGAATGATAAGTTTTTGAATTATAAACATTCAAAATTTAGTGCTTCTAATGTTAAATTACATTTTCATATTTTTATTTATATCTCCAGAAATTATGCTCGTAATGTGCTAATTTTTTGTGTAGCAATAATACTAATATACCCAAACATAAACACGCTGAATTTGCAATTTTTATAACTTTATGATATGAATTATGATTTATGAAATTAATACTCGAAAAAATTATGAATTGCAACCTACACTTTTTTTGATGGAATTAGATTTATTAAGTCCTGCTTTATGGAAATCCAAAATTTCATATTTTTCTTCCAAGTAGTTTTCAAATTATGCTTAAAAAAACGGCAAAAGGATCGTTTAAGAGGCCGTCTATAATAGAAGAGACTAGATATTTTGAAATTTCTTCTGCTGTCGTGTAATCTAGCAGGCTTCATTGACTTCTTAAGGTGCCTTGATCAAGATGAGGGCTCTCTCGGTTAACAATCGAGTTCCGAACTTCATTTTGGATACAGCACTTAAAATACGCTCGTTTTAAAATAATTAATTTCTCAGAAACTTATGGTACGAATTGCATAAAAATTTGCTTTTAGGCTAATTGAAGGGTGTAGAGTTTATTTATGCTGTCAGAATTGTGTACTGCTATTAAAAAAAAACAAAGTTACGGTTCGTTTTAATATGTAGATGGCCCCCTAAGCAAATTTTATCTATATCATTTAAAAGTAAACTTTATTTCCAATCGTTCGGTACCAGTAACTTTCTTCTACGATAATTTGTTGAGGAGTTAGTAGGGGGTGTTTACTTTTTTTTTTTTCCACGACTGTACATTAGGGTGTATCGATTTTTAACTTTTTTTTTGTTTCCAAATTCCAAGTTGATAAAAAGTTGCTACTAGACACCACAACTTACCACAAAAAATTTTGGATTTTTAAAAAAATGTTTAGGTCTCCCGCACAAGGCCTAAAGTTTAGAAATTTTACTTAAAAAGTAAATTTTTACAAAAATTTAAAAAAAAACTAAAACACTTTTTTTTCTAAATTGCAAGTTAAAATTCCACTAAAATTGAGCACAAAAAACGATAGAAAATGTATTTCAAAAACTTAGCACAACATTTAGGTCTCCCGCACAAGGCTTAAAAGTCATAAATTTCAGCCAATTTTTGAACATTTTTCAGTGCTTTGATATTTGTGTTGTTGCTGGTTTAAAAATTAAATGTAACTAAAGCCTCGTTAGGCGTGATTGGAATTGTTGAAATAAGTGAAATAATAAATCACATTTCAATACGTCAAGCGTCAACTTGAAGCGATGGGGTGGGGGAAGGCCAGACTGTCGCGCCACCTATGAATCACCGCGCAGACTTGTCAGTAGTCGTCTGCCCGCGAGCGAGCATTACGGTTGTGTTTTAGTGCGATAGTCTAGTTGTAAGAATCAATTGAGTGAGTGTTGTTGTTGTTCATTATGAGTAAAAAACCGCATCTAACTAGACAAACTACCGACAGGCCGGTTATCGAGCAACCTATTGATGTGAATGAATTTAATGTTCTGCCAACCAAGATGGATGTTTTGAAGTATTTTGGGTGTGTACGCATTGAAATGAAACAAGAGGGAATACATCAGCCTGCAAAGAAGGTAATTGCGTTAAGAGTTGCTTTAAAACTTGAGGAAATATGGAAAAGAGCTTCAATTCCTGTTTGTGGTACCAAAACACGATATTTATGGTTTTAAAACTGCATGAGTTGCTTGAGAAAATTAAAAAGTGTTCAGAGCCTAAAAGGAAGTATCCTAACTCCTACAAAGATGCAGTAACTAGCTTTCAGTCAAAAACTGAAACTGCATTATTTGATATTTGTACTTGCAAATGTGACCTCAGCAACCGTATTTGCTCTATTGACAAAAAATTCCCGGCACTAGAACACGAGTTTTTGCTCGACCAACGTGGTCCTAGATTGATGTCAATTGCAGAGTGTGACAAAAACGAGACTAAAAAGCTTAAACAGCGATTAGAAAGAAAATCTAGGTCACAAGCTTTAATGCAGGTAGTTGTAAAAAAGACTGAGGATGAAAACTTAAAATCTGTTGATAACATTGATTCTGGTGATAGTACAGATGATTCAATGCCTCACACATCATGTCAAGATTGCAGTTTTGAAATAAATGTACTTGATACGAGTCAAAAAAGTGTTTCAAGTGTAGAAGTAAAACAAGAACTGCCACAACGCATATGTCTTTGTTTTCACGAGCTTGTCACTGCAGGTGCATTTCTAGTAGAACTGGAGCTCAGCTAGCTACTGCACTTTTGCGAGACTTAAATGTCGTTACTGTGGAGAACCAAGAAGGAGTAATCGACAAATCAAAAGTAGCACATGAAAGACTTAAGTCTCGTAAAGAAGTAAGCTCAACTCGAACCTCCGATCTGTTGGCCATTTACTTTTATGGTCGTAAAGATGAAACCATAACAAAGAAATTGTAGCTGGTAATCTTTAATGGAAGAACACATATCTATTGTTGAAGAACCTGGATCCAAGTATTTCGGTCATGTAACTACCATAAATGGAACAGGAAAGGAAATAGTTACATCATTTGTAAAGTATTGTGAAGAAAAAACTGTCAATCTTAAAAAAAACTAAAAGCTGTTGGTTGTGATGGTACGGCAGCAAACACAAGCATTTCAAATGGAGTTATTACCTTATTTGAAAATAAAATACAAAAACACCGCAGGTAGTTGTGTGTCTACTACATTTGAATACATCGTTGGTCGAGCAAAAACTCGTGTTCTAGTGCCGGGAATTTTTTGTCAATAGAGCAAATACGGTTGCTGAGGTCACATTTGCAAGTACAAATATCAAATAATGCAGTTTCAGTTTTTGACTGAAAGCTAGTTACTGCATCTTTGTAGGAGTTAGGATACTTCCTTTTAGGCCCTGAACACTTTTTAATTTTCTCAAGCAACTCATGCAGTTTTAAAACCATAAATATCGTGTTTTGGTACCACAAACAGGAATTGAAGCTCTTTTCCATATTTCCTCAAGTTTTAAAGCAACTCTTAACGCAATTACCTTCTTTGCAGGCTGATGTATTCCCTCTTGTTTCATTTCAATGCGTACACACCCAAAATACTTCAAAACATCCATCTTGGTTGGCAGAACATTAAATTCATTCACATCAATAGGTTGCTCGATAACCGGCCTGTCGGTAGTTTGTCTAGTTAGATGCGGTTTTTTACTCATAATGAACAACAACAACACTCACTCAATTGATTCTTACAACTAGACTATCGCACTAAAACACAACCGTAATGCTCGCTCGCGGGCAGACGACTACTGACAAGTCTGCGCGGTGATTCATAGGTGGCGCGACAGTCTGGCCTTCCCCCACCCCATCGCTTCAAGTTGACGCTTGACGTATTGAAATGTGATTTATTATTTCACTTATTTCAACAATTCCAATCACGCCTAACGAGACTTTAGTTACATTTAATTTTTAAACCAGCAACAACACAAATATCAAAGCACTGAAAAATGTTCAAAAATTGGCTGAAATTTATGACTTTTAAGCCTTGTGCGGGAGACCTAAATGTTGTGCTAAGTTTTTGAAATACATTTTCTATCGTTTTTTGTGCTCAATTTTAGTGGAATTTTAACTTGCAATTTAGAAAAAAAAGTGTTTTAGTTTTTTTTAAATTTTTGTAAAAATTTACTTTTTAAGTAAAATTTCTAAACTTTAGGCCTTGTGCGGGAGACCTAAACATTTTTTTAAAAATCCAAAATTTTTTGTGGTAAGTTGTGGTGTCTAGTAGCAACTTTTTATCAACTTGGAATTTGGAAACAAAAAAAAAGTTAAAAATCGATACACCCTACTGTACATTGTACAGGTCAGAGTGGCCAGATTGGAATTTTTTTTAATTCAAAACATCTACAACATTTTCTTAATAGTTATATTCGGTTTATTTAATCACAGAAATATGCGGCCAATTAAAGCAAAAGTAATGAGTTGGAATGAGCGGTAGACATTGTGAATAAAAATCACTTCTATTAATATATCTAATATTAGCCAAATCTCTCAATTCTAGTAGAGAGCGTCCTAAAATGGACTGAAGAGTTTTAATATTAAGTAACTAGCGAATGGTAATTATTATTGGTGTTATTCTCGTAGAAGAATGATCAGTGAAGTGAGAAATATCTTTAGCATGCATCCTTGATTTAATTTAAAATATCAGCTACAGATGGCACTGCGCTGCTATCAAAACGTACAAAATTGCTCATAAAAGAAGATTAAAGTTCCTTCGGTTTATCCCTCATTCTAAACTCATGTCCGTAAATTAAGGATAATGCCAGCTCCGAAAAATAGAGGTTCGGAAACAAACCAAACGGGATTTATTTATCAAACCTATTTATTAAACAAAAGATAAGGAACAAAAACGATGTTGTATGTATGATACCATTCATAAAAACTACAATTGTTGCTCCATGGAGCAGTTATATAAAGTATCTTCCTTACAAAAACTTAACATTACATGGTTGGTATGATGGTTAATGAATTCTATGTCTCCCAGCGATGAAATACAATCGTACAACGCTTAAGCATGCTGAGTATCAAATTATCGAGCTGATCTTGGAGAAAATTGCAGCACTCTTCGCAAGCAATGCTCTCTGAAGTTCCGGTACCCATGTAGGAGAATGATGTCCAGAATGATGTCCCAAAAATTTGGCCCGTCATGGTTCCGATTTGAACACGCAGCTCTGTTCTGTAGCCCAGTATAATTCCACCCCAAATGAGCAATCCTGCACCACCGTAACGGTGTTATTCAATGATGTTGTCTTAGTGGTAACGGGTGCCTGGCGTTCTCCATATGAAAGTCCGAAGTGAATCAGACTGAAAGCTAATCCAGGACTCGTTGGAAAATATCACACAAGCCAACTGTGACGATGTCTACATTGCATGTTCTCTACTCCAAGCTAAACGCAGGCGACAGTGAGTTGCCGTGAGCGAAATACATCTGACAGGCCTGCGAGCATAAAGAGCAATATTTCCCAAACGTCGGTACATGGTTTGCCTTGAAACAGTCGTATACGTGGCTGAAGATAGCTGAAGAGACAGGTCTGATGCTGTGCTCTGTCTTCTTCTTTTGGCAGTTATTGCCAAATACCGGTCTTCATGCAGCGTTATAACTCGGGGGCGATCTGTATTGTAACATCTACTGACATTTCCATCTTCTTGGAATCGTTGTCTAAGTCTAGAGATGACACTTTGTGCAATTCCGTGTTCCTCGGATACTTCCGTCTCAGTACGCTCACATTCCAGACGGCCGATAATTCTTTCACGTAAAACATCATCCACATGCGTCCTCTGTGTCATAACTATTCGGTTATGGCACTGAACAGCTTACAAAATGCTTGTTAACAATTTTACTTCTTTGCCACCATTCCTTATATACGCCTCTCTTACATTCTCGTCATTGTTACTTACTACCGGCGTCATCTGGTGGCTTTCTGTAATTTGCATATTAGTCTTGAAGATGTGTGACTACAAGTGAAATTTTTACTTTAAGTTCGATTTCCGTGTGATTCTGAATTATCCTTAATTTATGGACCTGAGTGTATTTAGCTTTTAAAAGGGTAGCAAAATCAAAATAAATAAAAGTTTGTGTTTTGAAATGGAAAATTATAGATGAGACAGTGCTGCGCCATCTGTCGGTAATATTTCAGACTAAAACAAGAAAATAAATCCTTACTTTGTACATTAATCTTCTGCAAGAATGAGTTTAACGTTTACTTATAAGTGAAAATTTAAAACTGTTCAGTTTATTTTAGAACAACTTGTATTTATAAAGCTATGAACATTTTATTTTTAATTTTACGGAAGATATAGGTTATTTTAATTCTGTGTAATTTGATTTAAATATGAAAGTATTTTTCAATTTCAATGTTATGAATTTCTTTAAACGAAAAGTATAATAGAGATTTATTTTTATTTTTTCTTTCATAAAATTGTACAATTTTCATATGCTATGCTGTGCAGATATACATACCTATCAATGTTAGTAGATAGCTCTAGTACGCTCTAGTACGTTCTGTGTTTACTCATTAAATATTTTGAGAATTTTAATTGACAAAAACTCACATAAAAGCAAATTGAACTAGAATTAAAGTTTCAACTATGGAGAAAATTAAGAGTGTATTTACATTAATAACTATATCAAAATTTAAGGACCCTTCCTTTTTAACAAAATATTTAGCTAATTAAATTAGAGTTCTTCAAAAAATATTAAAAAATAATATCATGCTTTTAAATTTAGAATTTCTTTTCGCAGTTATTATAGTCAAATTATTTTATTTAAAAAGTTATACATTCATTTAAAATTTTCATAAATAAACCTTTTTGATATTTTAAAAAATTCTTCTAAAAATTGCTTAGTTAAGACGTTTTTTACCATTCCCTATAATTTGCCAGTTTATAACATTAATTATTACTAAAACAGCATAAATAATAAATATAAATAGAAAAATGGAAACTTACTAGTATTTAAAAAATATATATGGTAGAGAACAATCATATTTAGACCGTCACTTTAAACGGACCGCTACAATTCTGCTGTTAATTACAGAAAGAGTTTTCCGCTGTAGTCCTACTTATCAGAATGGGGTCATTTATGATTAGAAGAAACAGCCGCCTTCCACGTGCTGTTTTTTAAAAAACCTATTTTTAGCTGTTTTGATCTAATTTTTTCCTACTTAACGTAAGAGAATATTTTAAAACTAAGGGAAGTTGTTATGGTTTCATATACATATCTAATTTCATGTGTTTATCGCACATATTTTTCACGCGGATTTGTTTGCTTTCGTTTTTGTTCATAGATTTGAGATTATCTGTTTTAGAAAATGCCGCAGTTGCATTAATTGGACCAATTTGAGTTGATTAAATTAGAACAGATATACGATTCCAGATATTCCTCACGAGGAGACGAGCACGGCAGATAGATCCGTTGATTCTGCTGCTTGTGAGATTTCAGAGCCAGAGTCAGTAATCCCGAAACCTACAAAAACTAATAGAGTTTAAAAAAAAAAAAAAATGATGATGAAAACGATACATACAAACAGTCTGGAAGAAAAACATCAGTGACAGCAAAAGTTCTCAAACATATAGGAAAAGAAAAGGAAAGAGTAAGTTATGAAAAGATTGACCTGCAAGAAAGCTGCAACGACAAAACCCCCCAAAAAATCAAAAAATCGTTTGAAATATCATCTCTTTTGCCCAAAATCTGTTAAGTCTAAGTACAGAGGAAGCCAAATAACAGCTGTGTTAACATCTTCGCCATATAAAATAAACCTTAAAATGAAGAAAAAAGAAAAAAACGACAAAAAGGAAGCTGTGAATGCATAAAAGCAATTAGAACATCAAGTTTCAAAAAATAGGCGTAAATCAATTGAAAAAAAATGATGGAAAGGAAGAACTAAAGACATAAGGTAAAGAAAACTTGTGTTGCAAAAAAAAAAAAAAAAAAAAAAAAAAAAAAAAAAAAATCTAATGATTCAGAATCTAAAAAGAAAAATCAAGACAGTGATGATTGGTGTTTGCCTAATTTATATATATAAAAAAAAAAAATAAAATAGCAGAAATAATTCAGTGTTCATTGCCAAATGTGGTTCCATGTTGTTTGCTCTAGAATAAAAAATGAAAAAAAAAATCATGTATAAGGCTTGCATAACTTCTTACATGATATTCCAGTAACGGCAACTAGTTTCATAATTCATATTCTTAATTGCTCTCTCTCTCAAAAAATAAATAAATAAATAAATAAGTAAATCCGTTCCTTTACTTTCGTTTAAAACCCGAAAATTTCCTCTTTTATTAGCCCATTCCCTCAAAAATACATAAAATTCACCAATTTCACATAAAAATTACCTGAAATTCTAAAATCGAAAGCTACATTTTCGTCAAATAAGAGACGAGTTTTGGCTTCGTGTTACATTTTCGTATAAGAAACAGAATTTTAACGCATGGCCTTTTTCCTTCAAAAGACAGAAATTTCGCGAACCAGAGCTTCAGAAATTTCTGTAGAGAACAGACCCCCCCCCCCCCCCCAATCATATGGGTGTTTCGGCAACTTGCTGCCTGTACATTTACGTTTTTTGACGAAACATTGTTTGAGAGTGTAGTGATTGAAATTTATTGTTTCATCAGGATAATAATTTCTTTTTTTTATTTAGAAAATATGAAATCAGTGATTGAACAGTGGCGCAGCAATTGGGCAACTGCCACCACTAAATTTTTATAGTATTCTTCTCCCTTAAAAGTCTCAGAAATTCTTTCCTGAAGTAATACGAAGAATACTATTAAAATTTAGCGGTGCCAATTGATTCCTTGGTGCTACACTGTTCCATGGTCCATCACTGTCTGAAATACATGAACTTAATTTTCAGTATTTTTGGTTTATGTATGGTACTTAATTTCATGCTAATTCTCGTGTATCTTATGATGTACGTTACTGAATTTACCAGTCAGTGGTTCGAGGGGAAAAAATGAATTTGAAAAGTCATTCATGTAAGGCAATTTACATATTTTTCATGATAGTCTTGCCGTGGATTTTCCTAGATACACTATACATGTACTAATTTCTTTATAAAAAACAACTTTTAAAGATTTTAATACAATTTTTCTCTTCGGTGACAAATCTGTATCTTTTCTAAATATTAAGTACTTACGTGTCGCAAATTATAATAGGATTTCGAAGACTGTTAGCTGATTACAGAAGATACTTTTTAAATACAAGGTGTCACAGGGAGACACACGAAATTTAAATTTAAATAATTTATGAATTATAATAAAAGCAAAAATGGATTACTCACAAGGAAATTCTTAAATTTTCTGTAAAGTATTAAAAAAATAAAAGTTTTCATTTTCATCAGTAGATGTCAGTACGCGTTAGTAAACTTTGAGAACGCTCAAACTAACGTGTAAAGCTGTATAAAAGATAATCATATTTTTTCTCTTCATTCTTGTTTAGCTGATAAAACGTCAAAAATAAAGAACTGCGTTTAAAAATAAGTTCGAATATTTTCACAGCTGGAGCACCACCCATTGATGAAACTTTCAACTATTTTTCAAATTACTGTATTTATGTTTCTTATAGTCAATTATTCTATCTTTATTTTTATTACAGTTTATAAATTGTTGAATTTTACAGTTCGAGTATCATTTATGGAGCATTTCGTACATAAATACACACACTATCCATAGAAGTAGACAGGATTTTTGCAAAATATTAAAATTGCATTATAAATTATTTGGACATGATTTTATTTGTCGTTAGAAATACTGAAAGATAGTTTAAAACCATGACCGGAAGATTAAGTCTTTAGAATGATGCAAACTTTGAAAAATTCCTTGTAGGCTACGATAATTGGAATAGGAATCAAGACACCAAGTAGCTTTCTTAGTTAGATATTCGTCTGAAAATTTCCTTCACTATTCGTAAATTTTCATGATAAATCTTAAGAAAAAATTCTTTAATGCGCAAAATCAAAACATGTACGGGAAATTCGTTTGTAACACCGATTTTAAAAATCTATTCAAATTATGTTATTTTTGGAGAGAGAAAAAAAGAGAAAGAAAAAATATATCTTATTAATTGTATTAGTATGATACATTAATTGCTGCTTAGTCCAATATGCTATGTTTTCTTTTTCTTTCTTTTGTTTTTCTTTCTTTTTTTTCTTTTTTTTTTTTTTTTTTTTTCAATTTAGTGTTTCTGCTTTTCGTTCTCTTCTAAAGTAAGTGGTCAAACATGTCTTCTATTGTCAGAATAGTTTTATTCATCCTGGCCGTGCATCAAAAAGGCAGAAGACTCTTCCGCATGCTAGTGTTCCGGGTAATATATAAGACTGTTGTAGCGCACGTGTTCCCCCGCTCCCGGCCCCACGACGCGGGACATGTTTGTTTCCGATCTGCTGACTCGGACATGCTTTTGCAATATCAGCCCCTGACTCAGGCTACGGGCTTTCCGAAAGAACAGCCATTAGGGCCCCCCTTGTCTCTCTCTCCACACACACACGCACACCTAGTTCTGAGTTTTTCCATTTTCTTCCAACTCTTGTGTTACACAATGGTTGAGAATATATCAGCAGGCCCGCCACTGTCAAGATAGATGCATTGGAGAGAAAGAGGTTTTTTTCCATGCAAAAAACTGAATGTAGCATCGAGGAATAGAGAAAAAGAACTGAATATTTCATACCATTGCTTGTTTTAAATTCAATTTCATCGCTATAGTGTAAAATGATGTTTCGTTATTTAAAAAACTCCCTGTTTTCACTCAGTAAAATCAAATTTTAGAAAACTAAACAGTACTCAAACTTATCAGTAATACAGATTATTGTTGATTTTTGGGACAAAACACTTAAGTACAATATTAATTCTTCTAAACTTCTCTAAAAATGTTTTGTATCTCTCATTTTGTAATAGTGCGGAGATTGGTTTCAAAATAGGGAATTTTATGTGTTTTCAACTCTAAAACATTTACATTACCTGTTTTATAATTTAATAGAGGAATTTTTTTTAAATCTTATAAACATTTAAAAAACAAAAGTGCGTAAGAATTAAGTTTATAAATTATCAGTTACCCAATTCTCAGTTCTCAGTTCTTCCATTTGAAAACTATGAGTATTAATTAGATTAATCGAAGATAACAATATGATTGAAACAAGCATCTTCAAGAGATCTTATAATTTTTTGAAATTTTCGAACTTTATGTCTGCCGATGAAAAGAGCTGTATACTTTAAAAGATCTAAACTGTTGTTCTTACTAAATATTGACTGTTTTCGGAGCGCTACGGTCAACAGATTTCAACGTCTTGTTTTTAATGGATTTCTAGGTATATCCAGCTTGAAAAGAGAGATTTGAACGCACAATCTCTCGGCCAAGAGTCAGCGCATTAACATATAAAATGTATCTTAGGATGTATTACGTCTTCAGTAGAAACAATAGCTCCATCTTAAATAAAACACAATTTTAACCAAAATTGTTTCATTAAAGTAGTTGAACATATTTAATTGTAAAGATTATATTACGATTTCCATAATTTTTCTTTGATCTGATTCATAAAAGGGAAGATTTTTTTTTTATTTGACTAGGGAATTATATTATGAAAAAAACCCAGAAAAATGAGTGAAATAAACCTACAAAAAATTATAAAATTATTTTTATGTAAAAAAATCTTGTTGCTCTTTACCCTCGAAAAAGTGGTGGTGGAAATAATACGAGGTCTTTTATGCAGAAAATTAATCAGCTGTTCCCTTCATCAATTGAAGTCGAACGCACGTACACCAAAAAGGTAGAACTAAGTCTGCACAAGAATTTAATTTTTTTTTTTAAATGTAAATATAGGGATGCAGAGGAGACTAAACAAGAAATAAATCTGGGAACAAAAGAATACCCCTTACATATAGTATAGAGGAGAAAGGGCTTTTCCTGCCTCATTCCATATTTCTATTTTGATTAAAGAATTAGAATCTTTGGAAGACATAGATCTACACTTGTGTTATGCTGTTTGCTTGACGATGGGAGCCACTGATTAACTCTTCGCCTACCAGACGGCTTCATTTGGATCAGACAGGTAAAACGAAATTAGTACAAATACAGTAAAATTATGCTGAATTGGTTTCTAAACTCGTATTTATAGATCTAAATTCGTAAAAATCTAGAAACATTTTAAAAGAATATCGAATAAAAACTAATGAATTTTAACTGCGGTTGGTTGCATTTAAGGTTTTTTTTTTTTTTTTTCCTTTGTAGTTTGAGGGGTATATGCTCCCAAAACAAAACTATAATCATATTTCCTGAACGTAAACTATTAAAACCTACCAATATATCCTAATCCTAATCCTCTTTAATAAAAAGCTATAATGCGTTGCTGGCGACTGGCTTTTTTGCTAATCGTTGCCACAGATTAATCTTGGAAAATGAAACATTTGAAGTTACTGAAAAAATGAATAGCTCGAAAAGTATTTGTCACAAAATTGTTAGACAAACTGCGTTAGAAAGGTACAAAATTGTGTTTTTCGTGATACGGATTTCAAATCTAATGATTAGGCCGTTTTTCAAATATTGAATTTCAAAAATTACCAAATTTCACAATGAAGTACGACAGCGAAACCTTCACGCATAAAAAGATAATGATAACGGCAATGTGCCCTAACCTGTATACTGGCTATAGCACTAGTCACGAATTATAGTAGCCTTATTATTCTGTTAAAATATAAAAGTGAATTATGATGTCACGAGTGCATTTTTATTTAAGGGGTCTCAGGACTCTTAAAATTGGAAAAAATGGAAAAAAAAAAAGACCATTTTCGACATTTAATATCTTAAAATGTATTTGATTTTAAGACAAAATTTTAATTGGAATAAAATATATAAGTATGTTCTTTCATTTCATGTATTTAAAAAATTATAAGGTGCAGAATTAGCATTTACAGGGGGCTCCAAACTGTCAGACATTTTTCCAGCAAAAAATCGGCATAACACCTTACGCGCACGATTAAAGAATAAGTGTTGCAACTAGAATGAAAATTTTGGTACCTACTTATACTTCAGATTATAATAATTGCCCTGAACCTAAATAAATTTGTATTTAAAGCTTTTTTATATTTTTAATACAAAGTTGTATTTAGCTAATGCAAAATTAAGAAAATTTCAACAGTATAATCACCTAAAAAAATATTGTTTTGAACAATAAAAATAAAATTTTAGGTTCAGTTTATACAAACTAACATGAAACATATGTTTTGAAAATTTCATGAAAAAATATTCATAAGTTTTTGAGATATCGTGCGCGTTATGCCCAAAAACGTCATTTGGAGAAAAATGGCTTCAAAGTTTCCGAAACGACGCTTCAGCTATTTAGCGTGTATAAATGTAAAAGCCATAACTTCAGTTCTAATAGGAATTTCAAAGAAACAATTACATCAAAATGTTCAGAAAATATAGGAGTTTAACATCTAAAAAAATTAAAATTTCGAAAATTTTAAAGCTTTAAGGGGACGGTGGAGTTTAAAATCCTTAAAAATATTTTTTTTTATTTTTGTAAATTTCAACTTAAATATTATTCAAGGGTACATTATATACATTATAACATGCATTTATCCCAAAAAAATTTAAAAAAAAAATTATTTTTGAGAAAAAAATGGAATTTTACGCGTCGTGTTAGAAATCTTCGAAATGCCCCATGCGTCTTCCATATCAATGAAAATCCCCAATATTTTTTATAAAAGTTTGGCTTATATATAGAAATAAAATAGAGCATCGAATTTTACATATTTGAATTTAAAGGTTAAAAAAAAAAGTTGAAAAAAAATGAAATTTTTTCGAAAAATTTTCAAAATTTCAAATTTTTTCAAATTTTTTTTTTTTTTTTTGTAAATTTTATCTTAAATATTATTCAAGGGTACATTATATGCATTATGACACGCATTTATCACAAAAAAAGATTAAAAAAAATGGAATTTTACGCGTCGTGTTAGAAATCTTCGAAGTGCCCCCTGCGCGTTCCATATCAATGAAAATCCCCAATATTTTTTATAAAGTTTGATTTATATATAGAAATAAAATAGAGCATCGAATTTTATATATTTGAATTTAAAAGTTAAAAAAATTTTTTTTTTGAAAAATTTTGAAATTTTTTCGAAAAATTTTTGAAATTTTGAATTTTTTTTTTTTTACCTTTAAATTCAAATATATAAAATTCGATGCTTGCTTTTATTTATATATATAAACCAAACTTTTATAAAAAATATTGGGGATTTTCATTGATATTGAAGACGCATGGGGCTTTTCAAAGATTTCTAAGACGACGAAATCACTAAAATTCCATTTTTTTCTCAAAAATAATTTTTTTTTTAATTTTTTTGTGATAAATGCATGCCATAATGTATATAATGTACCCTTTATTTAAGTTGAAATTTACAAAAATAAAAAAATATATATTTTTAAGGATTTTAAGCTCCACCGTCCCCTTAAGAGTCCTGAGACCTCTTAATTCTCGACAAATACTAGATGCGCCATTTAGTTGTGAATAATATAAGTTAATTCATGTATGACCTCATATTTAAAACAGATATATGGTTAATGCATGGTTTTTACAAGAGGAAGTGATATCATGAAGGAATTTTCATGAATTTACATTTCTTTTTCATTTTTTTCCCAAGAATCAAGACTATATTCATTTAGGCTTAGAAAACATTTTTTTAAAATACTGGTATAAAAGCGAAATTTCTCAATTCTTTCAGTACATTAAAAAATAGAGCATATTTGTGCGTGATTCATAGTCCGTACGGTGTCTAATTTTAAAACTGATTTTTCTAATCAAACATGTTTAAAACCTCGGGCAACGCCATGTATTTCAGCTAGTAATATTATAAATGTGAAAGTGTGTGTAAACGTTTGAGTAAAGTCAACGTCAAAAGGGATGGATTAAATGCCTTGGTTATCTTTGCATATAGATGGATTATAACCCGGAAATGAACATAAACTATGTTTTATGTATTTTATTTATATATATTTTTTAATAATTCAAAATTTTATTATTTTTATAAAGAATCAATTGGCATTTTTCAAATAAAATTTAACCATCTCTCTCTCTCTCTCTTTTTTTTTTTTTTTTTTTTTTTAAATTTCATTGCCAAAAAATGAAAAACCGGAATAATAATTTATCTCCAACAATTAATTTTCAATAGAAAGATTTTCTCGCAAAAAAGGAAAATGAAGAAAAAAAAAAAAAAGAAGAAGAAGTAGAAGAAGAATAACATGAATATGACGTAAGATTAGAAATAAGACGGCCTTGTAATGGTTGAAAACGTTCTGGGTTTTTCTAATGTATTTTAAGATATTTTTTATTTGTATTTTAAATATCTTTATATTATATTTATGCACCTGAGTGTAATTTTTGTACAATTATTTGTGCTTTTTTATGTATTTTAATTATAAAATTTCCAGTCAAATATTGCGAAAAATCAAAAAGATAAAGCGAGCTGGTTGACAATTTATAAGTTGCCCTAAATAGCTGAGTACCAAATTATGAAACAAAAATTTTAGAATCTTTCGCGCATGCACAGTTAAAAATTATTTCTTGCAAATGTCTATATATCATGAAATATTCAATGCTAGCTAACTTGCCCGGCGTTGCCCGGGTACATCTAAAAGCAGCGCGAATTACGAAAAAGTTCTGAAAATCACAATAAGATATCGCAAAAATTTTTTAAATCGCTCTTACAAATTTCGAAAAGAGAATATATATATATATATATATATATTGTGTTCGAAGATTGAAAGTTGATTCCTTTCACTAATGTGGAAAAATGGTAGGAAATCGCTAAAATGCACTAAAAATCACATACAAAATTCCCGAAAAATTCGAAAATTGCTGTATGAAATCCGAATAAACGTTATTGAAATGAGGGCAGAAATTACTTTAGTATTATAGGTGAAAAATAGAATGTCAAAAAATAGAAGATCACGAAAAAACGTAAAAATCGAATTAAAAATCACAAAAAGTTTAAAAATCACGAAAGTCAAAATTTGCAATAATTGGATAAAACTTTCAAATCTAATTCCTTTGATTTGCGGGCTCCCTTAAAATTTATGTTTGGGAAAGCATTCTAAGCATTGTATCATGTTACTTTTATTCATAATTTAATTTACTTGGATTCCCTTAAATATAATTAGCCCCACCAGTGGCCGAGAGGTTCTGCTCTCGAAGCTGGTAGACGGGAGGTGCTGGGTTCGATCCCAATCGCGCCCGTCGGCCTAATCGTTCGGAGTTTTCGTGGTTTTCTTCGAACCTTGGACTTCCAAGCGTTAATACGGGTTAGGTTCCCTTAGAAAGACCCCCACGAAGGGCACTCCCCCCATTAGGGCCTATATCCCTCGTGTTGATAATTGGCCGACATAAACACAACCAACCAACCAACCCTTAAATACAATTAATACAATCCCTTAAGTTAATATTAGTTTTTGTTGCATTAAAATATCTCAATTTGCTGATTTTCTGTAAGCAAGTAAACACTATTGGTTTACAATGGAAGTCTATGGTGATTTGGCGAAATATTAGAGATATCGCCAAGTTGGCGTCACTTTTGGCGACTTATTTTGGTCGCTAAATTTGGCAATATATCGCCAAGTTGGCGAAAAACTTGGCGGCATTTGACAACAGTACTGTATCCCCCCTATGGTATCATCCTTATAGGTATGGAGATGCATTAAATGTTGTTCAATAATCACATAAAAATTCGCTAAAATTAAAAAATCACTGCACGATTTCCGAATAAACTTTTTTGAAAAGAGGACAAAATTTACAATAATGGGTTATATTGGGGCAAAATTTACTATATTGGGTTAATTTACAATATTACTATATTACTATATTAAAAGAAAGAAACCGTATTCTATACACTAAGGTGGAAAAATCGCCACAAAACTTAAAAAAGCGCTAAAATTGCATAAAAAATTAAATAAAAAAGTCTAATAAAAAAAATGGAAAATCGTGCCTCGAGATGCAAAGCTTCATATAGAGACGTACCTTTTCCCCAAATTTTGTAGGTCTACGTGCAGCGTCAGAACACCGTCGACACACTCACACACTCACATAGTCCCACACAAACTTCTTTCCTTATTATTATAGACTAGCTAACTTGCCCGGCGTTGCCCGGGTACGTAAAAAAACAGCACGAATTGCGAAAAACCTCTGAAAATCACAATAAGATATCGCGAAAAAAATTTAAATCGCTGCGCAAATTTTGAAAAGAGAAGATATATATATATAATTCTTATAATATTTTTTTAATAATATATATATATTACCATTAATTAAACATAACCTGCCACCGTCAATTATTATGAATTAAAGCTGTAAGTATTAAAAAAATATATATATATTATAAGAATTATTATGGAAGAAAAAAGAAAAAAGTGGACACCGACAAAAATTGAAAAGCTTATACATTGAATTACGTTATCAAGGGCACAGAATTCAATGATATAAGCAAAATGGTTGTTTTCTATGGGAAAAATAAGCTAAAGCTAAAATTAATTTTCCCCTGTGCTCAAACCGATAATAAATATTAAAAAGAATAGAGGAATAATAATAAAAATAATTACCCAATTTTAATGCATACAGTATAACTATATTTATATTAAAACTACTTATATGTATATTATTCACTATAAGAGTGGCATACTATTAGTAATTAATATGATATTGTCCTTAGTAAATTAAAATTTAATAACAAATAATTGTAAATTAGATTAATGAATAATTAAGCTAATTATAATATTAATGAAAATCTCCAATTTACATATAAAATATCAAATCAACATCCACATAAAATACATAACAAAAATATAGTAATAATACAAGAGCCCCGCTTTTTTATATATATATATATATATATATATATATATATTGTGTTCGAAGATTGAAAGTTGATTCAACTTCTATCAATGTCTTTCACTAATGTGGAAAAATGGTAGAAAATCGCTAAACTACACTAAAATTCACATACAAAATACCCGAAAAATTCAAAAATCGTTATACGAAATCCGAATAAACTTTATTGAAATGAAGGTAGAAATTACTTTAGTATTATAGGTCAAAAATGGAATGTCAAAAAATTGCAGCAGATCGCGAAGAAACGTAAATATCGAATTAAAAATCACCTGATGACGTAACAAACACGTGTAAAGTGTTTAATGTCATGTAAATTTGACATTTACGATCACCCATTATTGGCATTTGATCTTATAGTTTGGCGATATTTTTTTTTTTTGGTCTATGGGATAATCAGGTAGAACCACAAATTATTTCTGTTCGTATTTAAAAGTAGATAAATAGCTCTTCTTTATGTAAATAAATAAAATAAATATTGAAAAAATTGCTTATATGTATATGAAAAGTAAATAGTTTGCCATCAAATATACGTAAAATTCACTTCACTCGCCAAGGCCATTTTCTCTATCTCACCAAAGCCCATATACTAAAAATATACCAAATACTCTTCAATCTGTTGCCAGATACTAAGTAATCACAATAATGTAAATAACTATTAAGCATAGATACGTACCGGGTTTGGCGCGATTTTTTTCACGCCAATTTGGTGAAAACATCGTTTTCGAATACCAGTTACATATATATATTTAAATTATTTTCTATTGTTTTAAAAGGAAATAGCAATAAATAATAAAAAGTTTAATTAATATCTATAGAACAAAACAGTTTATATAACTGTAAAAAAGAAAATAAACACTTTATTAATAAATAAACAACAATCGCCGAGTTACCATACGCCGAGTTACCAAAATAACGCCATTTTGGAGCCCATTATGTACCATGGAGCGTATATGACATATGTGCCAACAAAACTTTCAATAATATAGTAAATATGTCATTTGATGGTGGCTTGATTATCAAAGACTATAAAATATATGTGTATATGGCACATTTTTACACTAAAATTTAAATGCTTGACTACATAGTTATAATTTTAAATCCTTTTTATATAATTTACATTTGAATATAAAGATTTACTCCAAAATGTTCTTCTATACTTAAAAAAAATTATTGCGATCTACGCCTGGCTTATTTCACGCTTCTGCTTTTGTGACTTAAAATTGCATTGTTTGGCGACCAAGGTAATAATTAAATAGCATGTAACTCACAAATAAAGCCTTTCTCCTGTAAGACATACGATGGGAAAAGTACATAAAAATGATAATTAAATTGAATTTAAAAACAAGTAATATAAAAATTTTGTTTTTAAAGTCAATTCCTACTTAGATCATCAAAGAAAAATTTAATATAATCCCTTATGCTAATATTAGTTATTGTTGCATTAAAATGTCTCAATTTGTTGATTTTCTATAAGCAAGTAGGTTTACAATGGAACTCTATGGAAATTTGGCGAAATATTAGAAATATCGTCAAGTTGGCGTCACTTTTGGCTACATATTTTGGCCGCCAAATTTGGCGATATATCGCCAAGTTGGTGACAAATTTGGCGGTATTTGGCGACAGAACAGGATTCCCCCCTATGGTAAACCCTTATTGAAAATACTTTCACTGACCTTCAATAACCAATGGCCGCCATTTTGTTTCCCATGCAAAACTAAAATTAATTAATTAAAATTTAATTAATTAATTAATATTTGAAAAAATTGTATTAACATCAATTGTCATCCAGTACAAGTTCAAAAAAATTTATTTCAACTTGATAGGATGAATAATGAACATTTTATTAACGATTGCAAATTTTAACAAGATATATAAATATATAAATAAATATATAAATAAATAAATATAGGGAGAGTGTGAATTAATAGTAGGAATTGAAAAAGAAGGACTAAAAGCCTGTTACTTAAATTTTATTTCTTCACAATTTTCAGGCACATTTTTATTAACCTGGCGAAGCGAAAAATCGCCAAATAATGTATCAATTGCTTCTTTCATACTAATTTATTTTTTAAGTTTTATAAACATTCCTTTCATATTTAAATTAAATATTTTCATTTTATAAATTTTATCTCGCATTAAAAAGATTTTTGATTCTTTTTTTTAAATTAAACAAATAACAGTTATTTTATTTTGATTTGCGAGTTGTTTACATTATTTTATAAAGGATATAGCCATTTCAATTCATTTATCAATTATAATTTTCGGCAAAATGACCACTGGCAACCCTTTTGTTGAAAATATTAATAAAATACAATAATCTAAGCATTGTATCATGTTACTTTTATTCACAATTTAATTTACTTGGATTCCCGTAAATATAATTAACATAATCCTTTAAGTTAATATTAGTTTTTGTTGCATTAAAATATTTCAAATTGTTGATTTTCTGTAAGCAAGTAATTGTCGGAGCACAGCTCCGGCTTCCCTGCAAAAATTACACTTATTGTTAACACGATAGCGTCCAAAATATTTGACGCATCCACACAAAAAATGAGCTGGACGTTGGTAGGGCCAAAATCTAGGCGCGTATTGAAAATCATAAATATTCGTCACCCATAACAGCCTGAAATGTCGGCTCAAAATTTTCCCATAGAGATAACATTGCGAGTTTAATTCTATATATTTGAAAGCTGAGGCTTTCTTTTTTTTAGTCATGTACCTTGACATTTTTTTTTGCACCAATTTTAATGATTATTTTTTTTTTAATGAAAGCTGTTTCTTTGTAGATTTGCCCGCACTAGTTGTCGGAGCACAGCTCCGGCTTCCCTGCAAAAATTACACTTATTGTTAACACGATAGCGCCCAAAATATTTGACGCATTGACACAAAAAATGAGCTGGACGTTGGTAAGGCCAAAATCTCGGTGCGTATTGAAAATCATAAATATTCGTCAACCCTAACGGCATGAAATGTCTGCTCAAAATTTTCCCATAAAGATAACATTGCGGGTTTAAGTTTATATATTTGAAAGATAAGGCTTTCTTCTTTTAGTCATGTATCTTGAGCTTTTTTTTTTTGCACCAATTTTAATAACTCTTTTTTTTTAAATGAAAGCTGTTTCTTTATAGATTTGCCCGCACTAGCTATTTTTTTTTTATATTCCCATTTTTATATTTAAATTTAAAATTTAAAAAATTTCTATGAATTTTTTTTCAAAATGGTAGCAATTGGATTACTTCCATTGTTGTAAAGAAAAGAAAATTAATAAAGTATGCTTATCTTTATTGATGCCAATTTCTAATAAAACTCAAAATAAACTTTCTGAAAAAATTGAACAGAAAATGACGTCATGCTTTAATAAAATACTCATGTTTTCCGCATAAAGCTGTTATAATTCAGTTTTTTTTTCATTCATTGAGTTTGAGACGCTTGGTGAAATGCTTCAATGAGGCAAAATGACATCATATTTAAATGAAAAGAATCATTTTCTCTGATAAAAGTAAATATTTTACTACGAACGCCTCTAAAAGATATAAATTTCTGAAATTTTACTCGCCGATACAGAGATTAGAATCACAAGTCAAGAGTGCGAATGTTCACATGCAAAGTCGTAGTTGACGAACTTGATTTCAAGTTTATAAATATATGTATTAATCACATATTGCGCATCGTAATATTTTTGAAATGGTGAATGTAAATATAAGAGATGCGTATGCAAATTACGAGACGGTGAAAATAACATAAAGTTTAGATTTTACGCGAAAAATAATTCCATGATTAACTTAAGGTGAAATCATTTTTTAAAATTTTCAATCGGCAATTTTAAACGGCACAGATGTCATGTACGATGCGCGATTTTTTTCTGACCTCTATGTCATATACGCAACGGGTACTTAACTGGCGCCAAAGTGTCGTTATTTTGCTTGATATGGTAACCCGGATGTTATTGTTTGTGCTGTTGAAGTTTTCCCCCGAATTGACGTGGAAAAAAAAATCGCGCCAATATATATGACATCTGTGTATGACATCTGTGCCTTTTAAACATAACAGCCTCAATGGGTAATTTCATCAAAATTACATATCTTGATTAGGTATAATAGATAATGCAGTTTAATTTTTTAATATTTTGAACAGTCGAAGTGTATTGAATTAGAATTTTGGTAACTTTAAGTTAAAAATAATATTTGTTTTAAGAGACTAAGTAGTAACCTATGTATGAGTTCGTTTTTAAACTATTTCTTTCGTCGAAATTCGACGAGATTCACCCCGTTATTAATTAAAACATTAGCTCAATTGCTGTAAATTATGCATTTTAACCTCATACGGATCATTATGAAGTCGAATGTTGAAGTCGATGTTCATACATTGGTGACCTGAGATATAGATTGACACCCCCCCCCCTTTTTCAGAAGTTTTACGTTCTACGTATGTAACAACCACTATTTTTTTTCGAACTTTTCATTCTTTGTAAGCTTCCAAATTGAGGCAATTCATTTTGAATTTTAAATTAAGAGAAACGAAAAGAAAATCGAATACGGAAATTTCGATTTTGGGCATTAGTCGAATGGCTACGAGTGATACTCAAAGAAATCGAGAAAAATATAATGTCATGTATGATTACTTATATGTATGTATTCTTATGTATGTATGTTTGTATTCAGAAGAATGTATGTTTCTGTTGGGAAATTTTCGTAATCGGGTTTGTAGATATATTCATAATTTACTGAGCATTGTTTGATGCGCAAATTTAACAATTTGGTAGCTGTCCCAATTACTGACGATTACTCAAGTTTTTTTTTTAATTCATCATAAGTGAATATATTTCAAATGAAATGCAAGTGAACATTCTGAAGTAAATGATATAAGCATTTTTTTGTCAAGATGTACACTAGAACACAGAAATATGTAGATTACAAAATAAAAAATTCCTGTACGGGTTGGAAAAGGTAGCTTCCCTATTTCTTGCTTTTAAGAATTTAGCTAATTTTACTGGAGAACACGGAGTTAAAATGCAAAGAACCCGGTTAGAGAAGAATCTTCAGTACTGAATTTCAATGGAAATTTCGCCAAATTAGTCAGATACAGCCAAATTGGCTTAGTTTGTGACGACATATTTTTGGTCGCTAAATTTGGCTATATTCCGTCCAAATGTCGCGAAGCTTAGCGATAAATGCGACGTTAATGTATATGACTATGATCTATTATGCTTATGATCGGAAAAATAGATACAACAATGAAAGATAATTCGTGAGAAATCATGTTTACTAAAAGTCATAAATTAATCCCTGATTTTTTTTTAATCTGCTGCTACGATTTAATGTACATTTTAAGGAATATACCGGGTGTCCCAAAAACGACTGACTGATTTTAAAATTCAATAACTTGTAAACGGTGACAGATATTTAAAAAATTCTTGCAGGAGGGTTATGCATAAGGTCAAAAGTTTTTTTTACAGTGATTTTCAATTTTAGTTCGAATTACAAACAATAGATGGCGCTGCGATCAATAGACACTAAATTCAGGCTCGATTTTTGGTACTTCGTGGCCCGGATAATACATTTCCATCTCCTTTTCCCGCATGGAACAAGATAAAGGACCAAAAATCGAGCCAGTATGTAGCGACTATTGCTTACAGCGCCATCTATTGTTTGTAATTCGAACTAAAATTGAAAATCACTGTAAAAAAACTTTTGACCTTATGCATAACCCTCCTGCAAGAATTTTTTAAATATTTGTCACCGTTTACAAGTTATTGAATTTTAAAATCAGTCAGTCCTTTTTGGGACACCCGGTATATTTTTTATATGTGCAACGTTATACACAGAAGTTTCGAAAATGACGGTCAAAATAAAGTAATTCAAATGTAAAGAGTTATTCAGCTTAATTCTATGCGGAAAAGTCGCATAAAAATAACCCAGATGCTTCCTAATATTTTCATAATATCAATATAACAACAACTCAGATAAATGAAGGTATCAAGTTTGTTAGAGGAGTATAGCAGACTATGAGTGTGTGTTACATACGTATTACAAACCTTTACCTGTTGCCATATTAATAAGTGTGGGCTGTGCAAGACAAGCAAGTCTTTGAAGGAGCTTTGAAGTTTTCTGCTGCTAACTCGATGGATCAAGTTCTCAAAGATCGGAGCTAAATTTTAAAAATCAAAATCTATCAAATACATCCGGGGGTAATTCTTTATCTTTACCGTAGATTCTCTTATCCAATGGTTTCTCTTTACTTTCAACATTTCTGAATTATTATAAAGAACAACAAATTATGCTGCCTTCAGTTATGCAGTGAACAGCTTTGCAAACAAAGGTTACAAATTTCCCTAAATCAACTTTTATTATTGGAAAAGGAAGAGCTGTAAAATGTACAAAAAATCAAAGGAATTAGTAAAACAATCATAGAGCAGTTAGGATCAGATGCTATCATTCTTTTGACACTAACAGGTACTGCTGCATTTAATGTCAAAAACAAGGCAACTCACTCAGCGCTTAAAGAACCAACGTGTTTTAAATAGTTCGCTAATTTAAAAAGACAGCAATACATTTGCAGTTCAGAATGGATACAGTGTTATTTCTCATTATTGACGAATTTTCAATGATAGGATGTCGTCTTATGGCTGACCTTGAACAAAGATGTCGCGAAGGTAAAATAGATAGCATTTAGCCTTTTAGAGGCTTATTTGTTTAAATCCTTGGATGAATTAGGTAGTTACATCGCATGAAATACGCCCCTCTATATAAGAGACATTCTTTAAAAGTCATTTTGATTCTTCGCGGACAAAAACGCTTAGAGCATTTAAAAGATATTTCACATTAACAAACTCATTGAGACAAAACGACGATCAGCAGGCACAGTTCCGAAAGACTCTGGACTCACTTTGCGTGAGTCAAGTTTTTGACTACCTCTCACCAAAGATATACAGCTTTCGGCTAACTTGAATGATATGAAGGTGCCATATGTCTTTTTCTCAAAACCAAGCAAGCTAAAGAATATAATCAAGAAGTACTTCTTAAATCAAAGCGGGGACCAATAAACAAGAATTTTAGCAGATCACAATGATTAAATAGCAAGATGGAGTGAAGATGATCACGCGTCTGGACTTCAGTCTAGACTTTCCTCAGCAGCTGGATGCAGGGTTATGCATTATGCTACATACCAATATCTGAACGGAGTGAGAATTGGTAAACGTAAGTACGATGAAAAATATTTTCCTAATAAAATGGCTCACGTTTTCAACCTCGAGGTTTGCCACAGGCCATAATAGTTCATTTTGTTGAGTATCATGAACCATTTCTAACCGTAATTTTTCTTTTTATCAAACCTATTTTTAAATATTGGAAAGAAAAAAAAGCCTCATTCACACAAAGTTAGTTACCTTTAACTGTTGCATACCTTACCACCATACATAGCACCTCGAGTTTAACATTGTCAAAAACTGCTGTGGATATCCATCTAAAGGCGTTGTCACATAAAACAACTTATGTCATTTTTACTGTAGTTTGTCATTTAGAGAAAGTTCTAATGGAAGCAATTTTCGCTAAGGACAGGCTTTACCCAAATTAGAAGTATGGAAGCATTTGCTGACGGATTAGAATTTGTGCATTACCCGAGGCAACTGAAGACTGAGTTAAACACTTTAAAATGAAGTATCGACGATTATTTCAAACTTACTTTTATACTCTTAAACAGTAATCTAGAAAATAAAACATTTTTTTAAATATATTTTAAGTTTATGCGCCTCCATGCTCCGACAATTGGGCCTGACGGATACTAGTCCATATTGGTTTACAATGGAAGTCTATGGGAATTTGGCGAAATATTAGAGATATCGCCAAGTTGGCGTCACTTTTGGCGACTCATTTTGGTCGCCAAATTTGGCGATATACCGCCAAGTTGGCGACAAACTTAGCTGAATTTGGCGACAGAACTATGTCCCTCTACGGCGACCTCCTTATAGGTATGGAAATGTATTAAGTGCTGTTCAATAATTGCATAAAAAATTCGCTAAAAATTCAAAAATCGCTGCACGAATTCCGAATAAACTTTTTTGAAAAGAGAATAAAATTTACTATATTGGGTTAAAAGAAAGAAACCATATTCTTCTCACTTATATGGAAAAATCGCCTCGAAACATAAAAAAGTGCTAAAAATCGCATAAAAAATTAAATAAAAAAATCGAATCAAAAAATCGAAAATCGGGCTTCGAGGTGCAAAACTTCATATATAGATGTACATTTTCCTTAAATTTTGTAGCTCTACGTGCAGTAGTCTCTTCAGAATGCCGTCGACACACTCACTCACTCACTCACACACAAACTTCTTTCATTATTATTATAGATATTCAATATATTCTTGTTTACACTGAAGTATATACTGTTTCAACTTTTTTTAAAAAGTTTTCGGTAAATGGCGTTAAATTTAGTTAAAAACTCCGCATTCTATAAATAAAAACATTTGAAGCTTTAACAGAAACGTTAACACGTTCACAAATATGCGTGCTATGCTTACAGAAAAGCACACGACCGTTAAACAGGACTCACATAGTCATTTGCTACAGTGGCATTATAGACCATTTTGAGCATTTTCAGGTACAGGGGGATTATTAACATTATTTTATTATTAATTTTTTTGTTGGCCCCCTAATTATCCCTGCGACTAAATACTCACTGAAAAATATGAAGGCAAACAAATTCTTTACATCCTCGAAGCTCATGGACAATTCGTCAAGAATGTTGTTTGATATTCGACAAAATGCGTACGATCGAAACCATCTTTTTACTTTTCTTTAACTTTTGGAGGCCTCTGTACATTATTTTACATGCCAGAAATAGTAATCGTATAGCATCTATGACATTAAAATATGACTGTCTGTTCGTATTTTACAATAATCCCTCTTAGAATATAAAACTCAGCATGATGAAATTGACGCCGGTTATTCGCATTGGACTGAGAAATCATGATGTCATAGAGATCAATCAATCAGAAATCAATCAGAAATGTCATATCAACGCTCAGAATTTTAACATTTTGTATTAGTTTTCGAGATATTAATTTTTTGTGGCTTTTAACGTTATTTCGCTAAAGATGGCAACCAAATTACTCCATTTTTGTGAAAAAAGTAAATAAAAAGTAAATTATGGGATATCGTCTGCTATCCGAAATGGTGTAGATATATCTTAAAGTTTGTTTTCTTTGAATAAATTGATATAATGGTTTTTAGTTTACATTCTCTTTTTTAAAATATAATATAAAGAATATACTAGTTCCATATTTACTAAAATTTTTATCGAAAAGTTGAAACGTTTATATGATTGATCCGCATGAAATAATATTTTATGAATTTGTTTAAAATGCAAATGAATAGACTGTGAACATGTGGATAGATCATGGAGTTTTAAGCATGGGGTCTCAACATACATAAAGATATCAGATTAAGAGTTTTTTTCAAAACCATAGCATCCCACCTTACTGAAATTGACGACATTCAACCAGAACAAGACCGATTAGACGAGTTAGACAATTAAACAAACATTAGCTTGGCAATAATGGCGAGCTCTCCAGGTTTTTATCCAAAATCTTCTCGACCAATAGAATTTTTTTCTATATTTCGTTCGATTTCTATAAAGGCATTCTACTATAATTGCATCAAAATCACTTAACTTGTAAAATGTAACAATTCTTCGTTTGTTTGTTTTATAAAAATGATTTCTTGTTTTTAATAGGAAATTTAATAATATAAATCTTTTCTGGATGTACAATTAAATTAGATTTCTTTTTTCCCCTCAAAAATTTAAAGATCTAATAAAATGCAAATGCATCGGGTTGCTACGTCAGTTCGTTATACATATAAAGACTAATTTTTATAAATAATTTACATGGTTTAATTTTTTTGCTCCACAATGTTCATTCTACGAAAAGTATTCAACACGCAACCGAAGTATTAAACTCTGATACTATTGTAAGATTGTATGTGTATGTCACCAATCTCTTAGTTTACGCCGAAACTCAGTAGTCAGAGCATTAATAAGCGTCCATACAGATTTAATGTATTTTAAGAAATTTTATTCAAATAAATGAGTTCTTTCTGAATGCTTACATGCATTTTCTTAATCATGATACTTTGATATGATCTTTATGTACGCGAAGAGGGGGCACATGCGATCAACGCCCATTTCATCTTATTTACATCATATAAAAATGTTTGAAAAATTGTCAATAGTTTATATTAATCCCGTGAATATTTTACAAATATTTTAACAACTGTGTTTCTAAAAGATTTTTAATCTGATATTAGATGAAATGACGTTGTTCGTATCGGTCTCGTTGTGCACACGTACCCCCTTTTCCACTGTACAGAATTCGTATGTACATCCTTTTTTCCTAAAGGTATTTTATATATGAAACACAAAGTATTAAATATATGATTTTAGCAATTAATTATTTTTGCTTAGTAAACATCCATGTGTATTTTTTCGTAACACATTTCTTAAAATGCCTTAATATTTTCCAAGTTTGGAAAATAAAATGAACAGAGAAGTGTAAGATGTAAAACATTATAAATGTATACCATAACAGAAGCAAATAATTCACTTCACTTGGAAAGGAATGTAGAAATAAATAATAATTATAAAATATATATATATTGAAATAGTTATAAAACATTTTATTCAAAAACCACAGCCACACGAACATAGAAAAGCTGAACGTAAAGGTTAAGGCATAACAAACCTATGTTTCATAGTCTGTGCCTTTAAATCTACTTTAATAAAAAAGCAGTCCCTAAAAGATCGAGTTCTTTAAAGAGAAGATGCAGATATTCTCTAAGAATATTTTATCTTTATCTAAAGCTTAGATTAAATTTAGGTTCTGTCTCTCTGGAGACTTTAGATTTGGTTTCTTCTCAAACTTCTCAAGCCAGCAATGCAGAAAATGTAAATTGATGCATTTGAAAATTTGAATATACCCTTTATTTATTTTGCAGCGTGAGTGTTTGTACTATATGCGCTAGTAATGCGCATTTATTAAATAATACATCAACTCTATGCAGTATCTCTTGGATTTAAAGGCTAGATGAGGGGGAAAAAATCAAGCTATCTGAGACGTAGAATGTAATCAATTGTATACAGTAAGCTTGCACAAGTTCAGTTTTAGATATGATTTATGTTAAATTCAAAAATTAAATTTGGGAAATATGGGAAATTTCTTCAGACATTACCGATGATTAATTATAGGTATTGTTAGGAATTTGTGAAATTGCATTCGATAGATTCCTTTAGTGTTATGATGAAAGTGAGTAATGCATGTTTTATATATAACAAGATTAGAAAATTCTAGAAAACATAATTTTTTATTTCCAATATTAATTTGGATACAAAACAAAATACTGTAATGGAAGAAGAAAACTTAAGTTTTCAATTTGGCTTTTGTAACAAATTTATAACTGTCTTGAACGTAAAATGTTTTTAAAATGGCATAACAATTTTGAATACAGTAAAGTTATTTAATTTCCGTTCTAGATATGATTCTCGTTAAATTTAAAGTTAAATTTGGGAAATATGTTAAAATTTCTTTAGACATTTGACTAATTATTAATTATGATATTACGGATGATTAATTATCGGTATGTTTAGGAATTTGTGAAATTACATTCGATAATTTTACTTTGTATTATGATGAAGGATAATGAATAAATAATGCACGTGTTATACAACACAAGATTAGAAAATGGTGGAAAACATATTTTAATATTTTAAGAATTAATTTTGACAGAAATAAATTATCGTAGTGGAAAAAAAATAATGTTTTAGTGTGACTTTTGTAATAAATTTGTAATTCTTGTGAACGTAATCAGATATACATAGCTATCTTTAGTACAGTAAGCTAAGTTCAGTACTACATATGATTGATGTTAAATTTAAATATTAAATTCGGGATAGTTTTTTCAGGCATTACCAAAGATTAATTATCGATAATACTGAGAATTTTTGAAATTGCATACAATAGGTTTCTTTTGTGTTTCGATGAAAGTGAATGAACAATGCATCTATTATATTAAAATGTGCATGTCTGTTTGTATGTCTTCATTATTCTTTATAGATTATTGAACGTCGGGCGATGAAATTAACAACAATTATCCATATGGATCCGAGGATGTCACATAAGGTCTCCGAAAAAAAAAAAAAAAAAAACAGTTTCCTAGTTTTTAATATTTTGTAATTTTTTATTTCATTTCTGTAATGATCACAATTAAATTACTTCATTTTTGTGGATAAAAGAGAAAAAAGCTGAAATGCCACGGATTGTTAGATTTTTTTTTATACAGAAATTATTTTCCGTTTAAATAGATAATAAAAAAAAAACTTCATTCGAAGAAATAAAAACATATTATTCATACATTCAAGTTTCGTAAATCAATTTGTTCTACATAAAAAAAAATCACTGTCGACATATTGACATTTGGAAACCATTACATCGTAAACTGTTTTTCAGTTTTTCATTAAACCAAGAAATAAGATTTAAACACCTTGCATTTAGATGGACAATTATTGACCCCTACGCACATCAATTTACAGTAAAAGTACAGTAACCGGCACAAGTTTTGTGACTATATGTTTTTCTATCCTAACTTTTTCTGTAAGCAAAATTTCTGAATGATGTAAATTAGTAATTTGTAGCTTTAGTCCTCCTACATGGTGCGCAACTAATGATAAGTGTGAAAATTGTTAATTGAAAAAATACCAAACGTAAGTTTGAAAAGTTCAAAGCAGAAGTTTTGAGACGATCCAATAAAATTCAAGTTTTTAATACTTGACTTAAATACTTGAATACTTAAATACGTGACTTTGCTGTCACACGCACAAGGGCTCCGCTAGCTGAGTGGCTAGAGCAGAGGAATTCCACGCAGAAGATGTGGGTTCGAATCCCGTCCCTAGCTTTTAAATTGCATTTGCGTTGTTTCCTTTCTATACGAGCTGTATGCAAATGAGTTTATTATTTCAATAACTTTATGCATATATGCAAATTAGTAGCTTTACGCAGTCATGTTCCCAGAATCTTCTAGAATATGCGACGCTTCATATATAAAGCACGAAACAACCCGGCACCTTAGCCGGGTTGTTGTATGCGAAACTCACTTGCTTAATCCTAAAGCATTAGAATTCTATTTCGTACGTGAAAAACTTAATGTTAGTATCTCTATCAGTTTCAGTATGAAGACAGGGAAAAATAGCCTTTGGCCATTCGTCTTTTAATTATTAAAGGAGCGAGGGGAAAATGTCACATTCTGCTATCGCCAGCAAGTTGAAAAATCCAAAATCAACTGTTGGCCACGTAGTAAAGAAGTGGAAGTATGGTAAAGGTGTGCGCGATCTTCCAAGATTAACGACTCAACGTCAAGACGCGTTGATTCGAAGGAAGTCAGTCGCTGACCTAAACAAGAACGCTGTTGAAATATGTAAGGAAATGGCCACCAAGCATGGATTCACAGTGAGTAAGGGCACCATAAGACGTCGTCTGCATGCCGCTGAATTGTGTGCACGGGTCCCTGCAAAAAACCCCTCTCATCCGGTCAAAGAATAGGAAAATCCGATTGAAATTCGCTAAAGAGCACAAAGCGTGGACAACCAAAGATTGGAAGAAGTTCTTTGGAGCGATGAATCCAAATTCAATTTGTTTGGAAGTGACGGCGGACAGTATATTTGTTGTCCAAAAGGCACCCGAATCTCTTTCCAACGTCCAACAGTGAAGCACGGAAACGAATCAGTAATGGTCTGGAGAGCTTTAAATCATCATGACGTCGTACCCCTTGTACACATCGATGGGATTAAGGATCAAAATTCTTATAAAAAATTTTTTTAGAAGATCACATGCTGCCTTATGCTCGTAAAAAAATGCCTCGTGGATGTATGTTTCAGCAGGATAATAATCGTAAGCACACCTCCAAAATCGTGAAAAATAGATTTACAAGCTAAGAAAATTAAACTTTTTGACTGGCCGAGTCAGTCACCTGACTTCAGTCCAATTGAACATCTTTGGAAACACATCGGAAGTCGGTACATTCAAGCATTCTTTAGAGGCAGAAAGAACTCCTTCAGAATCTTCAATAGGAATGGTCGAAAATCCCTTGGTCTACCTTAGAAAGCCTTGTTAATTCCATGCCCAGACGATGTGCCGTTGTCCTCAAAGCAAAATGATATGAAACTAAATATTAAATATTGCTGTATTTCGTTACATTAAAACACTTAATTTCAATAAAAGTTTAGAAAATTGAATCGTCTCAAAACTTTCTCTTAAGTAATTTTGCGAATTTCCTAATTATTTTTAACTAGCAGGAGTGACCGAGCTAATCTCGGTCAAAATTAGCCTTGTGTTCAATTCGATTTTTTATCCTCACTGTATCATTATTGCTGTTTAGGTACAATTGGCATGATAATGCGGCATAGTGATCCAAAATGACCCACTAACAGAATTTTTCGAACATGTGACCTAACCAATGCTCTTCTGGAACCCGAAAACGATAGAATATAAATTTAGTCAAAATCTTTAAAATCGTTTTATAGATAACATTAGCGTGACCTATGGTAACCCTAAATGGACACACTAATCTAAATTTATCGAACATGTGATCTATCCCAATGCTCTTCTCGTGCTGGGAAACAATGTAATAAAACATTTTGTCACAATTGTATGAGTCGTTTTTTAAATACAATTAGCTTGACCACAGTGACCCCAGACTGATCCACTAATCTAATTTTCACGAACATGTGACTTAGCCTAATGGTTTTCTTATGCTCAAAAACGATATAATGCAAAATTTTGTCGAAATGGTTTGAGCCTTTTTTTAGATACAATTAGTTTGACCCACAGTGACCCAGAAATGACCCACTAATTGAATTTTATTGAACATGTGTGACTTAGCCCAATGGTCTTCCCATGTCCAGGAACGGTATAATACAAAATTTTGTCAAAATCGCTTGAGTCGTTTTTTAGATACAATTATCTTGACCCACTGTGACCCAAACATAACCCACTAATCGAATTTTCTCGAACATGTGACTTAGCCCACTGGTCTTCTCATGCTCAGAACGATATAATACAAAATTTTGTCAAAATGTTTTGAGCCTTTTCTTAGATACAATAAGTTGACCCACAGTGACCCAAAAATGACCCAGTAATCGAATTTTCTTGAACATGTGACTTAGCCCAATCGTCTTCTCATGCTCAGGAACGATATAATACAAAATTTTGTCAAAATTGTTTGAGTCGTTTTTTAGATATAATTAGCTTGACCCACAGTGACCCAAAAATGAACCAACCATAAATAGACTTTTCTCAAACATATGACTTAGACCAATGGTCTTCTCATGCCTAGAAACGGTATAACACAAAATTTTGTCAAAATCGTTTGATTCCTTTTTTAGATACAACCAACAGTGACCCAAAATGACCCAGTAATCAATTTTTCTCGAACCTGTGACTTAGCTCAATGGTCATCTCATGCCCAGAAGCGGTATATTACAAAATTTTGTCAAAATGTTTGAGCCTTTTTTCAGAATAAATTAGCTTGACACCTGACACATTGTGACCCAAAATGACCCATTAATCGAATTTTCTTGAACATGCAGCCTATCCCAATTGTATTCTCGTGCGCGAAAACGATAGAACGCAAAATTTCGTCAAAATCGTGTGAGCTGTTTTCTAAATAAACTTAGCTTGGCCAACACTGACTCAAAAATGACCCACTAATCGAATTTTCTCGAACATGTGATTTAGTCTAATGGTCATAAGAACATGCTCAGAAATAATATAATACAAAATTTTGTCAAAATGTTTTGAGACTTTTTTGAGATACAATTAGCTTGACCCACAGTGACCCCAAAATAACCCACTAATCGAATTTTCTCGAACGTGCGACTTAGCCCAATGGTCTTCTCATGTCCAGAAACGGTATAATACAAAATTTTGTGAAAATCGTTTGAGTGGTTTTTTAAATGCAGTTATCTTGGCCCACAGTGACCCAAAAATGACCCACTAATCGAATTTTCTCGAACATGTGACTTAGCCCAATGGTCTTATGCTCAGAAACGATATAATATAAAATTTTGTCAAAATGTTTTGAGACTTTTCTTAGATATAATTTGTTGACCCACAGTGACCCAAATATCACCCAGTAATAGAATTTTCTTGAACATGTGACTTAGCCCAATCGTCTTCTCATGCTCAAAAACGGTATAATACAAAATTTTGTCAAAATTGTTTGAGTCGTTTTTAGATACAATTAGCTTGACCCACAGTGACCCAAAAATGACGCACCCCCAAATCAACTTTTCTAGACCATGTGACTTAGCCCAATGGTCTTCTCATGCCCAGAAACGTTATAATACAAAAATTTGTCAAAATCGTTTGATTCGTTTTTTAGATACAGTTAGATTGACACCTGACACATTGTGACCCAAAATGACCCACTAATCGAATTTTTTTAACATGCAGCATATCCCAATAGTTTTCTCGTTCCCGAAAACGATAGAACACAAAATTTCGTCAAAATCGTTTGAGCCGTTTTCTAGATAAACTTAGATTGACCACAGTGACCCAAAAATGACCCACTAATCCAATTTTCTCGAACATGTGACTTAGCCCAATGGTCTTCTCATGCTCAGAAACGAGATAATACAAAATTTTGTCAAAATGTTTTGAGACCATTTTTTTAGATACAGTTAGTTGACCCACAGTGACCCCAAAATGACCCAGTAATAGAATTTTCTTGAACATGTGACTTAGCCCAATCGTCTTCTCATGCTCAAAAACGGTATAATACAGTATTTTGTCAAAATTGTTTGAGTCGTTTTTAAAATACAATTAGCTTGACCCACAGTGACCAAAAATGACCCACCCACAAATCAACTTTTCTTGATCATGTGACTTAGCCCAATGGTCTTCTCATGCCCAGAAACGGTATAACATGAAATTTTGTCAAAATCGTTTAATTCGCCTTTTAGATACAATTAGATTGACACTTGACCCATTGTGACCCAAAATGATCCAATAATCGAATTTTCTTAGCATGCAGCCTATCCCAATAGTATTTTCGTGCCCGAAAACGATAGAACACAAAATTTCGTCAAAATCGTTAGAGTCGTTTTCTAGATAAACTTAGCTTGATCCACATTGACCCAAAATGACCCACTAATCGAATTTTCTGGAACACATGACCTAGCTCAATAGTCTTATCGTGCCCGAAAATGGTAAAATAGGAAATTTCGTCAAAATCGTTAGATCGTTTTTTAAGATAAAATTTACATACACACACACAAACATACATACACACACAATTTTTGCTCGCATTATAGTATAAGATAAGATTCACACATTTGTCTCAATTCTTCTAATGTTGCATTTTGTTGAGCTTTTTAAAGGGGTACAAATTACTAATTTACATCATTAAAAAATTTTGCTTACAGAAAGATATCGTCTCAAAACTTTTGCCAGATACTGTAGGTAGTGGAAAAGGTCTAAATATGGGCTACATGTCTCATTTTTTGGTTGGATATATGTCCATTAATTTCAAGATATTAATATGTTATTATACAGCCTAAAATATGTAAGGATCATGATTGCGGGACGTAAGTAAATGCTTACAATATTCTGTATATAATACAATAAATAGATTTAATTTCAAAATCACTGAAATTAGTAGTTTTTCGAATGGTGGTCTAAATATAGGCAACCCATTACATTTATATAAAAACTTAGTAAAAATAGTCAACAATTGTGAAAATGCTACCTTTTAATTTTATTTGCAGTAATCGCCCATATATACATCCTTTTCTGGTCTCGTACATTCTGTGTGTGCTCACATTTGGCAATGAAAACATTCCACCTGCGTTTGTCCTCTTGTGTCAGGTGTCAGCAGAGAAATTTCCTTCACAGAAGATGTAGCTCACAACGCTGTCAGTAGGGCAATCTCTTGGTAGAGTATACTGGTCCCTGATCTTGTCATCAAAATTGGGTTCACTATGTTCTGCCTCAGAGTTAGAAGGTTGATCCTTAGTAGCCCTTTTGAGCTACTTTTAGTTTGGGAATTTTTAGGTTCAGTTGTACATGTTTGCGAGGCTTCTGCATCACTCAGAGACACTAGAATCTGCATATTCTTGGTTTTGTTTGATGCTGACTTGCACAATGACGAAATAAACTCCTTCCGATAGGGTGATCTCGTCACAAAACATGCTTTTGAAAACTTGCGGCCTCGATTTGTTGTAGGAAACAGTTGGCACTGGAACGATATCAAATGATCTCAATTGTTAAGATGCCACAGCAATGAGCTCATTTGGGAAAATTGCACACCAAATTTATTTGAAATTTAAGAATATCCCATTCCAGACTAGCCTGTTTATAGAACAACTTTCCTAGTCGCTTTTTAGACCAACACTATATTCCAATTGTACTGAATGGAAATAACTATCTTTTAAAGACATCCATTGATTAAAGATCTCAAAAAGTACTTTATTATCTTATCAGTGACGTATTAGCAACAATACAAGCAATAATTATCAATTAAAATGTACAGAAAATTTGAATCTACTTACTTGATAAAATTTCTATGTTAGAAAATATGTTATTTTAAAAAAGAGTGGCGACTGCGAGCGGTAGTGATGAATTAGCTGTTTCTTCTTCCTCCTATCTCCATTCTTACCCAAATGTGTTAGTTTCATGCCACTCGCCTCCAGATGGTAGAACCTTCAAGTATCTTATTTAAATAAATGCCCATTTTTAGACCCTAACCTATATTTGGACCTTCTCCTCTACTATTTTCTATTTATCATTTTTGAAAGATAGCGTTTAAGACGTTTCACAAAGGCACTAAAAGTAAAGTGGTTTATCTGGTAAAACTTACATACATTTTTTTTTTTTTTTTTTTTTTTTTTTTTTGTAAAGCATTTATTTTAATTCAAAAAGCTAAAGTAATTTTTATAAGTTTGTCAAACTGACGTCATTAAGCTCCGAAAGTAGGAACTAAATTCTAATGGAACAATAGGCCTTTGACAAATAAAGTTTTGCATCAAAAATCACCTAATGTGTAAAATGTAATTTTCACAATTTCTCTACATTGTAAATGTGATATCTTATTTGAAATTTAACATTTTTTTAAACTTTTACAAGTTCTTCCAAATGTACAATAGTATTGTATTTATTTTTCCCTCAACAAGTCGAAAGATCTCATCCAATGTGAATGAAACCCATCGGGTTGCCATGCAGCTAGCGTTTTATATCTATTTATATAAAATCCAAGTCTCTGTGTGTCCCTCACTATTCCGGTAGGACCGCCTCATTGAAATGAGTAATTGTTGAAAAATATTAATGCAGGGTTACCACAGTAGCGCCAAATGTTAGCCAACTTGGCGATCGCTGGCTAATTTGGCGAAATTCCCATTTAAAACCATTAATCTTTCATAATGGAGGTCACTGAAATTTAATTTAAACTCCACTCTTTTAAGATATTTTTTCGAAATCTATGGGTGAGAATTTAAAGTACATCTTTACATCTTCCTCCCGATGCTACTAATAAAATAACCGCCAATAGACAACGGTGTGCTGTGTGAACTCCTAACTGCGCGATTTTAATGTGCTTTAGGTACTTTTCCAGTATAGGTGCCTTGGCGAAAAAGGAAATTTGGTAACATATTTTCCGGGAACCTATTCACTGTTTCATTTTATGTACACACGCATTTTGTTTCGATATTTATACGATTTATTTAACATAAAAAAGCCATTTCTCTAATTTTATACAGAAACAGATGCAATTTGTACATAAAAACATCAATAATATACATTTAAAACAAATAAAAACGCTCATCAAATTTGTTTTCATAGCTGTTTATATGATTTGACAACAAATCTCGATATTTTTCCGTTATACGGACACCATGCCAAAATGTATGCTAATGCGCCAATTATTTCAAAATGCTAAAAGATATTTGTAATTTTATGCCAGCAGTTTAATATGAGTTTTATTTTAAAGTTTTATTTTATAGCAGTTATTTGTTCACTTATTTTAAGTATATATTTGTGATTTGATGAAATAGTTCGTAAAATTCTGGAATTTTCAAATGTTATATTTTTTAAATGCTCACTTTAGTATCGACAATGGTTTTTCTTTTATTTTTCAAATGCTTCAATTCACGATTTTGCTCCAACTATTACGCTTGGCGACAATGGTGTCCGCATAACGGAAAAGTATCCAAATCTCACCTTCTGATGCCCAAATTACACCAAGCTTTTTTTTTTAAAAATGCCAAAGCCCCTACAGTGGAAAAGTACCAAACTGTCTATTATTTTGCGCTATCCGTGTTATAGGCCCCACCAGTGGCCGAGAGGTTCTGCTCTCGAAGCTGGTAGACGGGAGGTGCTGGGTTCGATCCCAATCGCGCCGTTCACCCAAAAATGAACCAACCATAAATAGACTTTTCTCAAACATATGACTTAGACCAATGGTCTTCTCATGCCTAGAAACGGTATAACACAAAATTTTGTCAAAATCGTTTGATTCCTTTTTTAGATACAACCAACAGTGACCCAAAATGACCCAGTAATCAATTTTTCTCGAACCTGTGACTTAGCTCAATGGTCATCTCATGCCCAGAAGCGGTATATTACAAAATTTTGTCAAAATGTTTGAGCCTTTTTTCAGAATAAATTAGCTTGACACCTGACACATTGTGACCCAAAATGACCCATTAATCGAATTTTCTTGAACATGCAGCCTATCCCAATTGTATTCTCGTGCGCGAAAACGATAGAACGCAAAATTTCGTCAAAATCGTGTGAGCTGTTTTCTAAATAAACTTAGCTTGGCCAACACTGACTCAAAAATGACCCACTAATCGAATTTTCTCGAACATGTGATTTAGTCTAATGGTCATAAGAACATGCTCAGAAATAATATAATACAAAATTTTGTCAAAATGTTTTGAGACTTTTTTGAGATACAATTAGCTTGACCCACAGTGACCCCAAAATAACCCACTAATCGAATTTTCTCGAACGTGCGACTTAGCCCAATGGTCTTCTCATGTCCAGAAACGGTATAATACAAAATTTTGTGAAAATCGTTTGAGTGGTTTTTTAAATGCAGTTATCTTGGCCCACAGTGACCCAAAAATGACCCACTAATCGAATTTTCTCGAACATGTGACTTAGCCCAATGGTCTTATGCTCAGAAACGATATAATATAAAATTTTGTCAAAATGTTTTGAGACTTTTCTTAGATATAATTTGTTGACCCACAGTGACCCAAATATCACCCAGTAATAGAATTTTCTTGAACATGTGACTTAGCCCAATCGTCTTCTCATGCTCAAAAACGGTATAATACAAAATTTTGTCAAAATTGTTTGAGTCGTTTTTAGATACAATTAGCTTGACCCACAGTGACCCAAAAATGACGCACCCCCAAATCAACTTTTCTAGACCATGTGACTTAGCCCAATGGTCTTCTCATGCCCAGAAACGTTATAATACAAAAATTTGTCAAAATCGTTTGATTCGTTTTTTAGATACAGTTAGATTGACACCTGACACATTGTGACCCAAAATGACCCACTAATCGAATTTTTTTAACATGCAGCATATCCCAATAGTTTTCTCGTTCCCGAAAACGATAGAACACAAAATTTCGTCAAAATCGTTTGAGCCGTTTTCTAGATAAACTTAGATTGACCACAGTGACCCAAAAATGACCCACTAATCCAATTTTCTCGAACATGTGACTTAGCCCAATGGTCTTCTCATGCTCAGAAACGAGATAATACAAAATTTTGTCAAAATGTTTTGAGACCATTTTTTTAGATACAGTTAGTTGACCCACAGTGACCCCAAAATGACCCAGTAATAGAATTTTCTTGAACATGTGACTTAGCCCAATCGTCTTCTCATGCTCAAAAACGGTATAATACAGTATTTTGTCAAAATTGTTTGAGTCGTTTTTAAAATACAATTAGCTTGACCCACAGTGACCAAAAATGACCCACCCACAAATCAACTTTTCTTGATCATGTGACTTAGCCCAATGGTCTTCTCATGCCCAGAAACGGTATAACATGAAATTTTGTCAAAATCGTTTAATTCGCCTTTTAGATACAATTAGATTGACACTTGACCCATTGTGACCCAAAATGATCCAATAATCGAATTTTCTTAGCATGCAGCCTATCCCAATAGTATTTTCGTGCCCGAAAACGATAGAACACAAAATTTCGTCAAAATCGTTAGAGTCGTTTTCTAGATAAACTTAGCTTGATCCACATTGACCCAAAATGACCCACTAATCGAATTTTCTGGAACACATGACCTAGCTCAATAGTCTTATCGTGCCCGAAAATGGTAAAATAGGAAATTTCGTCAAAATCGTTAGATCGTTTTTTAAGATAAAATTTACATACACACACACAAACATACATACACACACAATTTTTGCTCGCATTATAGTATAAGATAAGATTCACACATTTGTCTCAATTCTTCTAATGTTGCATTTTGTTGAGCTTTTTAAAGGGGTACAAATTACTAATTTACATCATTAAAAAATTTTGCTTACAGAAAGATATCGTCTCAAAACTTTTGCCAGATACTGTAGGTAGTGGAAAAGGTCTAAATATGGGCTACATGTCTCATTTTTTGGTTGGATATATGTCCATTAATTTCAAGATATTAATATGTTATTATACAGCCTAAAATATGTAAGGATCATGATTGCGGGACGTAAGTAAATGCTTACAATATTCTGTATATAATACAATAAATAGATTTAATTTCAAAATCACTGAAATTAGTAGTTTTTCGAATGGTGGTCTAAATATAGGCAACCCATTACATTTATATAAAAACTTAGTAAAAATAGTCAACAATTGTGAAAATGCTACCTTTTAATTTTATTTGCAGTAATCGCCCATATATACATCCTTTTCTGGTCTCGTACATTCTGTGTGTGCTCACATTTGGCAATGAAAACATTCCACCTGCGTTTGTCCTCTTGTGTCAGGTGTCAGCAGAGAAATTTCCTTCACAGAAGATGTAGCTCACAACGCTGTCAGTAGGGCAATCTCTTGGTAGAGTATACTGGTCCCTGATCTTGTCATCAAAATTGGGTTCACTATGTTCTGCCTCAGAGTTAGAAGGTTGATCCTTAGTAGCCCTTTTGAGCTACTTTTAGTTTGGGAATTTTTAGGTTCAGTTGTATATGTTTGCGAGGCTTCTGCATCACTCAGAGACACTAGAATCTGCATATTCTTGGTTTTGTTTGATGCTGACTTGCACAATGACGAAATAAACTCCTTCCGATAGGGTGATCTCGTCACAAAACATGCTTTTGAAAACTTGCGGCCTCGATTTGTTGTAGGAAACAGTTGGCACTGGAACGATATCAAATGATCTCAATTGTTAAGATGCCACAGCAATGAGCTCATTTGGGAAAATTGCACACCAAATTTATTTGAAATTTAAGAATATCCCATTCCAGACTAGCCTGTTTATAGAACAACTTTCCTAGTCGCTTTTTAGACCAACACTATATTCCAATTGTACTGAATGGAAATAACTATCTTTTAAAGACATCCATTGATTAAAGATCTCAAAAAGTACTTTATTATCTTATCAGTGACGTATTAGCAACAATACAAGCAATAATTATCAATTAAAATGTACAGAAAATTTGAATCTACTTACTTGATAAAATTTCTATGTTAGAAAATATGTTATTTTAAAAAAGAGTGGCGACTGCGAGCGGTAGTGATGAATTAGCTGTTTCTTCTTCCTCCTATCTCCATTCTTACCCAAATGTGTTAGTTTCATGCCACTCGCCTCCAGATGGTAGAACCTTCAAGTATCTTATTTAAATAAATGCCCATTTTTAGACCCTAACCTATATTTGGACCTTCTCCTCTACTATTTTCTATTTATCATTTTTGAAAGATAGCGTTTAAGACGTTTCACAAAGGCACTAAAAGTAAAGTGGTTTATCTGGTAAAACTTACATACATTTTTTTTTTTTTTTTTTTTTTGTAAAGCATTTATTTTAATTCAAAAAGCTAAAGTAATTTTTATAAGTTTGTCAAACTGACGTCATTAAGCTCCGAAAGTAGGAACTAAATTCTAATGGAACAATAGGCCTTTGACAAATAAAGTTTTGCATCAAAAATCACCTAATGTGTAAAATGTAATTTTCACAATTTCTCTACATTGTAAATGTGATATCTTATTTGAAATTTAACATTTTTTTAAACTTTTACAAGTTCTTCCAAATGTACAATAGTATTGTATTTATTTTTCCCTCAACAAGTCGAAAGATCTCATCCAATGTGAATGAAACCCATCGGGTTGCCATGCAGCTAGCGTTTTATATCTATTTATATAAAATCCAAGTCTCTGTGTGTCCCTCACTATTCCGGTAGGACCGCCTCATTGAAATGAGTAATTGTTGAAAAATATTAATGCAGGGTTACCACAGTAGCGCCAAATGTTAGCCAACTTGGCGATCGCTGGCTAATTTGGCGAAATTCCCATTTAAAACCATTAATCTTTCATAATGGAGGTCACTGAAATTTAATTTAAACTCCACTCTTTTAAGATATTTTTTCGAAATCTATGGGTGAGAATTTAAAGTACATCTTTACATCTTCCTCCCGATGCTACTAATAAAATAACCGCCAATAGACAACGGTGTGCTGTGTGAACTCCTAACTGCGCGATTTTAATGTGCTTTAGGTACTTTTCCAGTATAGGTGCCTTGGCGAAAAAGGAAATTTGGTAACATATTTTCCGGGAACCTATTCACTGTTTCATTTTATGTACACACGCATTTTGTTTCGATATTTATACGATTTATTTAACATAAAAAAGCCATTTCTCTAATTTTATACAGAAACAGATGCAATTTGTACATAAAAACATCAATAATATACATTTAAAACAAATAAAAACGCTCATCAAATTTGTTTTCATAGCTGTTTATATGATTTGACAACAAATCTCGATATTTTTCCGTTATACGGACACCATGCCAAAATGTATGCTAATGCGCCAATTATTTCAAAATGCTAAAAGATATTTGTAATTTTATGCCAGCAGTTTAATATGAGTTTTATTTTAAAGTTTTATTTTATAGCAGTTATTTGTTCACTTATTTTAAGTATATATTTGTGATTTGATGAAATAGTTCGTAAAATTCTGGAATTTTCAAATGTTATATTTTTTAAATGCTCACTTTAGTATCGACAATGGTTTTTCTTTTATTTTTCAAATGCTTCAATTCACGATTTTGCTCCAACTATTACGCTTGGCGACAATGGTGTCCGCATAACGGAAAAGTATCCAAATCTCACCTTCTGATGCCCAAATTACACCAAGCTTTTTTTTTTAAAAATGCCAAAGCCCCTACAGTGGAAAAGTACCAAACTGTCTATTATTTTGCGCTATCCGTGTTATAGGCCCCACCAGTGGCCGAGAGGTTCTGCTCTCGAAGCTGGTAGACGGGAGGTGCTGGGTTCGATCCCAATCGCGCCCGTCGGCCTAATCGTTCGGAGTTTTCGTGGTTTTCTTCGAGCCGTGGATCTTCCATGCGTTAATACGGATTAGGTTCCCTTAGAAAGACCCCCACGGAGGGCACCCCCCCCCGGGCCTATATCCCACGTGTAGATAATTGGCCGTCAAAAATCAACCCAACCCAACCCGTGTTATAGTTTGTACTATATGCAAGGGGAGTGAAGCGAAGAGTTTAAACATTAGATATTAAAGTTTCGGCACAGATGTCATATACGCACCATATTGGCGCGATTTTTTTTCTGACGCCAATGTCATATACACAACGGGTACTTAACTGGCGCCAAAGTGTTGTAATTTTGCATGATATGGTAATCCGGATGTTGTTGTTTATGCTGTTGATGTTTTCGCCAAATTGGCGTCGGAAAAAAATCGTGCCAATATATGATAACGTATATGACAACTGTGCCAAAGTTTCTACAAGGTTTCTATAAGTTTCTATAAAGCAGTATAAGCAATATAATTAAGAATAAAATAAACGCAAAATAAGACTAAAGAAGAAAGAAAAACCATGCGTTAAGCATAGAATATGAAACACTTTCCAACACATCCTGAATGCTTTAACAAAACTTCGCTATTTAGGGAAACAAGGTAAATAAGATAACGTTACTTCTTAGATATCCCGTCGACCAATTTCGCCAAATTATATAAATCGCCAAATAAATAGTAAAACATTAATAAAAATACAAATAAAACGTCAAATTAATGGTTTTATTGGCCATTATTGGCATTTAATTAATTAATTAATGGCAACCATTATTGGCAATTAATCTTACAATTTGGCGACAGTAATTTGGTCGACGGGATAACTAAGAACTACCAAGATAACCAAGTAAACATTTTAGAAAACGCATAAAAATATTTAAAAATTGATTTCAGCAGTTACCGTCCATAGCCAATAGTACCGTTATTACATGCCACTATTTAGCTAAAATTTAATTTAAACTACTCTTAAAACTACTGAAATCACATTTCCAGATATTATCATCCATAGACTATGTATCCAATTCTTTGCATGACCATGTATATCATTTTATCTATATTCCACAAACATTTCTTAGGAAACTAAATGCAGTTCAGCGTAAAAATGCATAACTCCTTTAAAAACCATCTTTAAGCAATTTACTCTCATACTCAGTAACCCTTACGAATTCTTTTGTGTAGCCCTGCATATGAACTGTAGCATTTATACACACAGTATAATATGCATAAATGCAGTGAAACATAAAAGCGCATATCATAATTAAAAATGCATTATAGCAATCATTGCTTATGTACAATACTTCGGATAAAAGTTTCTTGGCGAGAAAGAAGTTTGCCAACGTATTTTCTGACAACCTATTTACTGCTTCATATTCACAAACAATTTTCCCCATATGTCTACAATTTGGCACAGATGTCACAGATGGCGCGATTTTTTTCCGACGCCAATTTGGCGAAAACATCAACAGCATAAACAACATTCAGGTTACCATTACAAGCAAAATAACGACACTTTGGCGCCAGTTAAGTACCCGGTGCGTATATGACATCGGCGTCAAAAAAAAAAAAAAATCGCGCCAATATGGGCGTATATGACATCTGTGCCGACAATTTAATATAAAAGAAGGGTACTTTTCGGTTAGCCGGGCGCCAGTGTTATATATACATGCCTATGTATATATACATGTATATACATATACATATAAATATACATATATATATGTCTGTATGTATACAATATATGTATATATAAATATATGAACATATACACATATGTTTGGAAATATATATGTATGTATAACACTGGCGCCCGGCTAACCGAAAAGTACCAAAAAAAGCTATTTACCCATTTTTATAAAGAAACAGAAGTAATTTTTGCACAGATGTCATATACGCATGGGGGTTGGCGTGATTTTTCTATGACGCCAATTTGGCAGAAATCTCGCTTTCGAATACCAGTTACTTATATATTTTTCAATTATTTGCTATCATTTTGAAAAGGAAATAACTATAAATAAATAAAAGTTTGAATAATAACTATAGAACAAAGCAGTTTATATAATTAAAAAACAGAAAATAAAAGTAAATAAACAATTTATTAATAAATAAAAAACAATAGCCGGGTTACCATAGCAGGCAAAATAACACCATTTTGGCGCCAGTTAGGTATCCCGGTTCATATCTGAAATCTGTGCCGTAATTTGTATATAAAAAAAATATATATATATTTAGAAACGATTTTTTTATGCATATAAGTGCATATATAAACAAAGGTAAAAGTTCATTAGATTTGTTTTCATAGCTGTTTATATATTTTCGCAACATATCTCACTATCTGATGCCCGAATCGCGCCAAGCATTTTTTAAAAATGCGCTATAATGGAAAAGTACTTAAATAAATAATTAACAGAAATAACAAATTATACAAACTAAAACTTTTTATTTCGAGATCAAAGCATTGTTTTTAATTTCGATTAAAAATACATATATCCTTGGATAACTTCATTTGAAGTTAGTTTCACAGCTTAATATCGCATTCCATATACCTAAACAAACACAAGTGATTCATTCATCGTGAAACGTCAAAAATATTAAAACATTGAGGTAATCATTCACAAAGTAAGTTCTCCAGCGATCAATAGGCAATATTCTAATGACGTCATAGTTGGTAAAGTGTATCGTTTGTTTATGGTTTGTAATCACAAAGATTTAATTTTGCAATGTCTCTTAGTTACATTATTTTATTGTCATATTTATGAGCTCAGAACAAAAGCCTATTTTTTCATTATTTAGTTATTAAAGACGGAAAAAAATCATAAATGCATGATTTGAAAATTTTAAATAATTTTCTTTCTTAATACTAAAAAATAACATCGGGAAGTAACAGCGGGTTTAAGTTAAATAAGTTTAACTGTTTAATTCTGTTGTAATATTCAAAATAACCGTATTTATTGGATTTCAGTATACTCAACATCAGGGCCCGATTAAACTTTGAAGTTAGAGGAATTACAATGTCATTTCAGGACCTTTCTTTTGGAGAAGCTTTTCTAAATTCCATATATACATGGAAAATCTTCAGTGTTAGAAATATTATTCCTAGGACTGACATAACACGAGAACGGCCTGCAATTTTACACAAGTTTTTGAAAGCTACTTTATATCAGAAATTTTACTAAAAACTGGTTACTTTTTTGTTATAGCGGACCACACTATTAGAATTATGACAAGCTGCAGCCAATTTCGCCAACGTCGTAACCAAGATCGTGAAGCCCACACATATAATACCATATAATACCATTTCATGAAATCGTATACGATAATTTAATAGTTTTTAACCTTACTTCAAGTGTGTTATTTATTTATTTTTAAGGCTCAATAATCTAAATTGTCCAATATATGAATTAAAAAAAATGTAAACAAAGATTGAATAGACATGACCGCAAAAAGCCTCAAATCTGCATAACACTTGGAACCAAACTGTGCAGATTACTGTACACAGATTTTCATAAATGTGTTTCGTTCTTAAAATGTGTTATTTTCATCTATCACTGCGGAACAAGCGAGAAAACTCATATCCTTGCACATGAGTTGTATATATCTTTATATCTAAATTTCCGTCATTTTTGACGGGCTACCTTTCTAGTATATATATATAAAATAAAAAATGCCGCAAACACATTTTGCGATTTCAAGACTTAATTTAAAAAGAAAAGAAATAACTGTAATGGAAGCAGAAATTTTTATCTTTCAGTAGGACTTTTGCATAAGTTATAGGCGTCTTGAATGAAAAACTATAATAGGGTTTTTAGTCGGATATGCAAGGTGACTCGTAAAGAACACCCGAATTTTAAAAACCAGTAATTCTTTAACTATGATAATAAGTGAAACAAATGACATGTTTAAAAAGAAGATCGTAAATTGTATGCGCAATAATATATATATATATATATATATATAACCATTAATTAGACATTACTGACCATCATCAAAAACCGCAATATTGTGAATGAAATGACAATAAAAATGTATACCACAAACCAATAATATACAACTATATGTATAAAATAAAGTGCCTTATACTTAATTACAAGAATTAATATGGAAGAAAAAAAGAAGAATATGGATACCGAAAAAATTAATTAAAAATCTTATGTATTTAATTACGTTTTCAAGAGTACAGAATTCAATGATATAAGCAAATCTGTTGTTTTCTGTGAGAAAAAAAGCTAAAAGTTGAATTTTTTTTTTCTCCTGTACTCAAACAACCAATATGACCAAGAGCATAGTTTCAAGATGAAAATAGAATAACATCAAATGGCATGAAATAGAAAAAACAATACAACCTTTTAAATATTTAACTTATAGCATATAAAATAGAAATATTACACAACATACCGAATAAAATCCCAGTTGTTTTCAAAATATCCTCCTGCACATGGTATCCAAAAGCACGATAAGATTAAGGTGAATTAAACAGTTAAGTTAACACACACACACACACACATATATATATAACCATTAATTAAACATTACTGGCCACCATCAATAATTGTGATAATATAAATGAATCGTTGCGATGATAAGAATGAAAAAATTAATGGAATTTCCTTATATATATAATAGGGTGGAGTGAAAAAACCGAAAATCGGAAAATCAAAATGTAATACCGCAAAAAAAATTGTGTATGGTGCTCAGTAATATAACTGCACAGTTTTTTTTTTTTGTAAATCAAATTTTATCTTCCGGTGCCCCCAGCCCCCCTTCCCCCCAATTTTCGCCAAACTCGTTAAAAACGCCTTGCGAAACATATAAATCGAAATAAAGATAAAGCTGGAAAATAAAAAAGTCATGCCGCGGAAAAGTTGTGTATGGTACATAGTAATACGCCTGCACAGTTTTTTTCGAAATCAAGTTTTATCTTCCGGTGCCCCTAGTCCAACAAACTTTTGCGAGATTCGTCAAAAATGCCTTGTACTACTTATAAATCGAAATAAACATAAAGTAGGAAAATACAAATGTCATACCAAGGAAAAGTTGCGTATGGTACGTGGTAATATGCCTGCACATTTTTTTCGAAATCACATAATATCATCTAGCAACCCGGTCATTCGAAAATTTGAAAAAATTTCCCTAAATTCCCCTTGATCTGCTGTATATGTATAATAGAAAGCATCCCACAAGAAGCAAGAGTGCAATAAAGACATTTTGTCTACACAAACAATTAATGTTTAAGAATGAAAAACAAACATTTAAATCTGTTAAAAGTGTTCAAAAAGTTTAAAGTTCAATTTAATTGGTTCGTGCTCTTCAAAACAAAAATCTAAATGTTCGAAATGTTTTGGCTTGGTGTTTATTGTTGGTCCTGTTGGAGTTTTGTAACCTTAAAATCCGACTTATTCTCAAAATAATGCATAATGGCTCTTCATTGTAATCGAGGTCTTATGAATCCATCCCTGTTGCTTGCACCACAAACTGTCGTGAGAGTTTCATTGACCACTAAGACACACCTTTCTACACTTCAAGTGTGGCGTGGAAAATCAGGATAAGAAATGACATCTACACGATCACATTTGTCAATGTACATCTTTAAATCATCGTATGAAAGATTAGTCAGCATAGGCGGTTATGTAACTTCTACCTTATCCCAATGAATCAGGTCAATATAATTTTCTGTGCTAAAACTGATTGCAGGAACTTGGAACTGCCTTACTTCTCTACTAGTGTTCGCGCTTTAAGGATTCTACAAAATCCTAGCTGGCGGATGTGTTTCCGATCATCAGTTACCATCCCAATCAGCAGGGTTTCTGGATGGGCAAAAAAGGTATTGCGATGGATTACTGGGTCAATTACAACTTTAATTGCCTGAGGCATTTCCTTGGAAAAAATAAACAATTTCCCAAAGATGGCTTGCACTTAATGGCAAACCATATACGTGCGTACACCTTGACTACAAGCTCTGTCAATATCTTCAGTATTGACGTTGGATCTAGATTTGCAACATAAAGTCTCAAAATTCTGTTGGCGGTGATAATCCATCTGCTGTGTGAATGTCTGACCAGGAAATATATTTGTAAGGTCTTCCAAACAACTTCCTTTCTCAATATATAGGATCATTTCCTTCAGGTATTTTTGATCGTTACAAGGATCGTCAATAACTCTTTCGAAGTTGTAATTAATGTCGATAGTCTGGAAAGAAACGATGGGAAGAGATTCCAATTTGTCCAACATTTTCCCAATCGGCCCACAATAACTAACTCCATGGTCCCCTACTGCATCCGTCTAGCACGAACTGATTTAATAGAACTTCAAATTTTTTAACACTTTTAATAGATTTAATTATTATTTCTCATTTTTGAACTTTAATTGTTTGTGTACTTTTCACAGATAAAATGTTTGTATTCCAATCTTGCTTCTTATGTGATGCATTCTATTTACATGTACAACAGATAAAAGGAAATTTACAGCAATTTTTTCGAAAATTTCGGATGACCGGGGCCCTGGAAGATATTACGTGATTTCGAAAAAACTGAGCAGGCATATTACTACGTAACATATGCAACTTTTCCTCGGTATGACATTTTTATTTTCCAACTTTATGTTTATTTCGATTTATATGTTGTACAAGGCATTTTTGACGAATTTCGCAAAAATTAAGAGGACCAAGGGCATCGGAAGATAAAACTTGATTAAAAAAAAAAAACTGTGCACGCATATTACTACGTACCATTCACAACTTTTCCGTGGTATAACATTTTTATTTTCCAACTTTATCTTTATTTTGATTTATAACTTCTACAAGGCGTTTTTGACGTGTTTGGCGAAAATTGGGGGGCCCAGGGTCACCGGAAGATAAAACTTGATTTCGAAAAAAAGTTTGCCGTTTTATTACTGATTACCATACACAACTTTTGCGCGGTATTACATTTTGATTTTCCGAATTTCGATTTTTTCACTCCACCCTAATATATAATTCGAATTTAACTAATAGATGGCGCTGTACTGGTTCCATTAAAAAGTTTTTGTGATGCATTATTATAATGCAAAAACGACATACCATATTTTTATGTTTATGCCACGCATTTTTCCCAAAATATTTACTTTAAAAATGAAGGTATGCGTGCTGCATGAATATTTGTTATTGCTTATCATCTTTAGTGGTTTCTATATTCATAACCAATGGTCACTGCATGAAATCGTTGTGTGGTAATTTTATGCTGAAGTTTACAAAACCATAAAGTAAAATTTTATTATATGAATATTGTGTAATTTTAATAATAAATGTTTGGTCTTAATAGAATAAAATCTGTTCGAAACTTTTTCTCATTTTTTTTCTTGCAATGAGGTGTTTAAAATAAGGGTGCACGTGTTACACGAGAACACAGCAAAAACAGAAAAATATTGTACATTTTTAAAGTTCAAAAGAAAAGTTTAAAAAAATTCCACAAGCCATCCCCCCCCCCCCCCCAAAAAAAAAATGCATATTGTACATACAACTATTTATATTGGCTTAATTGTTGAATAAGATTAATGTTTTGTTGTTATGAATATATTTTGTTCCAAATAGCTGACATGAAGAAAAATGCATAATAAATGTTGCATAAAACATTAAACAAAATCTTATGCATCGCTTTATAATGTAATCCATTAGGCAACTGGATCACGTTTGTAAAATGAAATTGTTGGCTAACATCCATAAACTGGAACATTATTATCGTTTGCCTGAACAGTAATTTTTTCATCAGGAGACATTGTTCTGGGGTAGTTGAATTTCTAGAATATTTTTAATGCAAGTTTGATGACATTAAGTGAAATCTAAGCGAAATTGGAGGATAGCCAATGTAATCTAGCTTGTTAGAATGTAGAACATACAACAGATGTGGTTTAAGGACGCTGGTTCACATTGTGATGGGAAAAAAGAATGATAAACGGATGTTAATAATAACAATTTGTTAATAAAATTTATGCTTGAAGTTTAAAAGATGATATGACACTATAATTCTGCAGTTTTATTTTGGAACATCTAAGTCTAAAGTAAAATTCGTCTAACATGATCATATTATGAAAAGCTGCCAATGCAGACATTAATTTGCCTTTGTTATTATGTTACTTTTGAAATCCCATATTTCATTTTTTAACTCTTCTTTTAATTTTTAGGGTTCCGTACTTAAAAAGTAAAAACGGAACCATTATAAGATCACTCCTGTGTCTGTCTGTCTGTCACAGTCATTTTAATCGTAAACTATGGAACGTGGAAAGTTCAAATTCGGGGAAGTAATAAAGACCATTGACCCACATATTTTCAGATTAATAAACATTCATAAATATATTTAGTAAAAAAGTAGAGGGGCTAATTATGCTACTTGAAAAAAAAAATCTTTTCTTTGTATATCATGTGGGGTATCTTGTGAAATCTTTTGTAACGTTGAGCTCAAATATACATTCCTTTTAATTTTTGTCGGAGCACAGCTCCGGCTTCCCTGCAAAAATTACACTTATTGTTAACACGATAGCGTCCAAAATATTTGTCGTATGAACACAAAAAATTAAATGGACGTTGGTAGTGCCAAAATCTCGGTGCGTATTGAAAATCTTAAATAATCGTCAACCCTAACGGCATGAAATGTCTGCTCAAAATTTTCCCATAGAGATAACATTGCGGATTTAAATCTATATATTTGAAAGATAAGGCTTTTTTTTAGACATCTACCTTGAGCTTTTTTTTGAACCATTTTTAATAATTTTTTTTTAAAATGATAGCTGTTTCTTTGTAGATTTGCGGCACTAGCTATTTTTTTTTAAATATTCCCACTTTTATATTTAAATTTAAAATTTAAAAATTTTCTATGATTTTTTTTTTCAAAATGGTAGCAATTGGATTATTTCCATTGTTGTAAAGAAAAGAAAATTAATAAATGTATGTTTATCTTTATTGATGCCAATTTCTAATAAAATTCAAATTTAACTTTGTAAAAACAGGGAACAGAAAATGACGTCACGCTTTAAAAAAAAACACAAAATTTTTCCTCAAAAAGTTATTACAATTCTACACTTTTTCACTCCACTGAGTTTGAGACGCTATGTGAAATGCTTCAATTAGGCAAAGTGACATCATATTTAAATGAAAACCATAATTTTCTCTGATAAAACGAAATATTTTACTACGAACGCCTCTAAAGATATAAATTTTTGGAATTTTACTCGCCGATACGGAGATTAGAATCACAAGTTAATAGTGCAAATGTTCACATGCAAAGTCGTAGTTAACAAACTTGATTTCAAGTTTGGAAACATATGTATTAATAACTTATTGCGTACTGCGATATTTTTGAAATGGTGAATGTAAATTTGAGAGATGCGTATGCAAATTTTGAAACGATGAAAATGACGTTAAGTTTCGATTTCACGCGAAAAATAATTCTATGATTCGCTCATGGTAAAATCATTTTGGCTGATTTTTAATCGGAAGTTTCAAACATAAGAGCCTCAATGGATAATTTCATCATAATTACTTATCTTGGTTAGGTATACAAATACATTTTATTTTTTTAATACGTTGAACAGTCGAAGTTTATGGAATTAGTATTTTGGTAACTTTAAAAATAATATTTGTTGAGTAAGTATTAACTAATGTATGAGTTCCTTTTTAAACAATTTCTTTCTTCGAAATACGACAAGTTTCATCTCGTTATTAAAAAAACATTAGCTCCATTGTTGTAAATTATGCATTTTAACCTCATCCGAATCGTTATGGCGTCGTCAATATTTGTGACCTGAGATATAGATTGACTTTCAGAAGTTTTACTTCCTACGTCCATAACGACCACTTTTTCTTTTTTTTTTTCAGTGCGAACCATTAATTCTCCATAACCTATCAAATCGATGCAATTCATTTTGAATTTTAAATTAAGAGAAATGAAAAGAAATCGAATACGGGGAATACGATTTTGGATCTTAGCCGCATGGTAACGGATTTCGTATTAGCCGCATGGATACGAGCGATAAATTAAAGAAATCGAGAAAAATATAACAGGGTTTTGTACGGATCAGGGTATTCTCCAAGAGAGTTTCCATTATTTTTTTTTATAGAAAAAGAAATCTAGGTTAAACTGGGGAAATTTCGCATTCTTATAAGGAGAGATTTTCTGTAAGAAAATAGCGGTGCAGAAGAATTTCCTGGTCGCAAAATTCCAGGAGTCGTACGAACCCTGATATAATGCTATGTAAGTATTACTTATATGTATGTATTCTTATGTATGTATGTTTATATTCAGACGTATGCATGTTTGTATTGGGAAATTTCCGCAATCGGGTTTGTAGACAATTTCATAATTTAGCGAGCGTTGTTTGGTGCGCAAATTTAACCATTTGGTCGCGGTCCCAATTACAGAAGGTTACTCATTTTTTTTATTCGCTGTAAGTGAATGTGCTGCAACTGAAATGCACATGGACATTCTCCGTAACCTTCCAAATAGGTGCAATTCATTTTGAATTTTAAATGAAAAGAAATCGAATACGGAGAATACGATTTCGTTTATTAGCCGCATGGTAATGATTTCAGTATTAGCCGAATGGCTACGAATGATAATCAAAGAAATCGAGAAAAATATAATGTCATGTATGTATTACTTATATATATGTATTTTTATGTATGTATGGCTGTATTAAAACGTATATATGTTTGTATTGGGAAATTTCCGTAATCGGGTTTGAAGATGATTTCTTAATTTAGTGAGCGTTGTTTGATGCACAAATTTAACTATTTGGTAGCGGTCCCAAATTCAGAAGGTTATTAATTTTTCTTTTTAATTCACCGTAAGTGAATGTGCTGCAACTGAAATGCAAGTGAACATTTTCGGTAACCTACCAAATCGATGCGATTCACTTTGAATTTTAAATTAAGAGAAATAAAAAGAAATCGAATACGGAGAATACGATTTTGGATGTTAGTTGCAGGATAACAGATTCAGTATTAACCGCATGGCAACGAATGAGAATAAAAGAAGTCGAGAAAAATATAATTTTATGTATGTATTAGATATATGTATTTATTCTTATGTATGTTTTTATTCAGAAGTATGTATGTTTGTATTAGGAAATTTCCATAATCGAGTTGGTATAAAATTTCATAATTTAGTGAGCGCTGTTTTATTCGCAAATACAAACATTTGGTAGTGGTCCCAATTACAGAAGTTTACTCATTTTTTTTAATTCACCGTAAGTGAATTTGTTGCAACTGAAATGCGAGTGAACATTCTGAAGTGAATGAGATAAGCATTTTTGGCCTAGATGTACACTTGAAAACAGAATGTATTTAACAAAATAAAAAAAGTCCTAAAAGCGTAAAGAAAAGGTAACTTACTTATTTCTTGATTTTAAGATTTTAGCTAATTTTACGGTAAAACACTAAGCTAAAATGCGAAGAACCCGATTAGAGAAGAATCATCAACGCTGAATTTCAGTGGAAATTTCGCCAAATTTGGCGAAATTTCGCGAAATGTCTCCAAGCTTGGCGAAAATTTTGACGTTAATGTATATGACTATATAGACTGCAAATAGAGGCGTCTTAAATTCAGACACGTATGTGACTGAAAAAGTATTTCAGACACTTAAGTGTCTGAATATGAAATTTCAGACATCATAGATGTCTAAATTTCAGACATCATAGATGTCAAAATTTAAGACACGTAAGTGTCTTACTGTGATCATGGTATGGTTGAACTAAAAAAAGTGTCTTAAAAATGATAATACGTCTGAAATTAAGACATTTAGAAATCAGACACTTAAGTGTCTGAATGTAATACAATTGTATCATATATATGATGACTGTATATACAATTGTATTGCAATATAAAATGTCAGCAGAATTAGAAAACGTTTTCGAATGTTTGAAAGACGTTTAAAATTCCATGCATTAAATTTGGTATTACTTTATAAAACAAGCAACGTGATTAGACCATGGGGCGTTTGTCAAAATTGTAATACTAGTTCATTTACTAAGTTTTGGAACTAAGTTATTTTTAGTGCAAATAAAGTAATTAAAGAATTGCCTTTCACAAAATATAAAGTTCTCCAAATAATTGTATTAAAATAACGTACCAGCTAGCCACCACCCCCTTCCCCCGACACACGCTCACCTAATGGCTTAGCGTAGGTTTTTGTGCACCAGAAGCAATTTAAAATACTGCGACCCTACCTTAGTGGCTATTATAATTTCATGCTATAATTTTTATGCAACAGTTGCTGGCCGCCTTAAGAGGCTACTTCAGTCAAATGAAAAGACGCATTCGCTAATGCTAATCCTATGGAAGAAATTTATAAAGCTACCTCGGTGGCATTTCAATATTTTTAAATGATTTCTTTTGCATTGAACAGTTGAGATTGATCTGTATGCAGGCTGTTTTTACTTTTTCGATTTTCATTGCAGATATTTTTTATGAGGATGCTTTTAGTTTCGAAACCGGCTCGAAAAATGAAAGTGTTCTTATAAGAAATACCTGTAAACAAAATCGAAAAAGTAAACAACGGCCTTTGTACAGATCGATCTCAACTGTTCAATGCAAAAGAAATCATTTAAAAATGTTGAAATGCGACCGAGATATCTTTATAAATTTCTTCCATAGGATTAGCATTGGCGAACGGGTCTTTTCGTTTGACTAAAGTAGCCTCTTAACTAGTTTCGATCGGGGTAATTCTCCTCTGCTTCCCATATAATAAGCCAATGTCCCTTAATAAAAATCTTCTGCCATATTTACACATTACTGTTTTATAATTAGATAATAAAAAGTATGGTATAAAAAGTCGCTGTATTAAAATAATCCCTGGATTCACTAAGTTTAATTTGAAATGTAGAAATTTATTACTAATTTATTAAAATTTGATAAGTTATTTGAAAGTTTGATGACAAAATATTTATTTTATGCCTTTGTCTGAAAGCGTCCTAACTGTAATAATTATATCTTATAATGGACAATTGTAACGCATTAAAAAATATACTAATGAAGAAAAAAAAAACAAATTGGTATTCGTTATTCCTACATCATTTCATTTCCCGATGATAAAAATCAACTGAAATTCATTCTGCAAATCAGGACCGAGTTTGAGCTGCCAGTCTCTCAGCCAACGATTGCGTCATTAACGGAAAAATAACGGGCGCGGAAAAATATGCTGAGAGGGTACTTCTTTTGTGATGATGTGTGTAATGTAAGATTGTTGGCCCAGTAATATTGCATGTGACAGTGATTTTAAACGACGATTATTTTTGTGATGAGCTCCTGATTTCTTTAGTTAAATGCAGTTTTCTTTAGTTGTGCAGTGCAAGACAGAAATATTATTACAGTATTGAAACACCATGTATTTGGATGTACACTACGTATCATGTTCTTCTTACAGAAATGTCCGGTTACTTTTGACTGTGTGTTCAGAAATGCTAGCGCATTAAAAAAATATGTAGTATCACGATAGAAATATGCAGTGTCAATAATATTTTTGAAAGTGCATATAACTTTTTTAAAAATAGTGTTTTATCTCTACTTCGTGAAATAATTTATTTCATTTTTGTGAAAATGGATTACACTGGTAAAAGGTAAGAAAGAACCCTTTTGTACGATTACGTGAACTCTATTTCACGCAGAAATTTTATAGGAAAATAGTGACTTTGATTAGATAATTAAACATATAATGCTATTGATAATCTAAATTATTTTTATTTAATAATTTGCATATTTGGTTCTTTTTTACATCCAATAAAATTAGTTTTGTTTTAAAAGGCTTGTGTGTTCATTTGTGTGTTTTCAATAAATGCATATCATTTTCAAAATAATGAATTTGTTTAATACTTCTTTAAACCTCTATTTTATAAATAAATATTTTGTAGTCCAGAAGTAATTTTCCCTGCTTGTTATAAAAAAAAAAAAACAATGCATATATATATATATATATATATATATATATATACATATTAATGGTTGCTAAAAAGCTTGATAAAATTGCAATTATCATTTAATCTATATAAGCAAATGCCCATACATAAATAAAAAGAATCTAATTTGAAATTATATTTCATTATTAAGTTCTTTTTTTTCAATTTTCAATACTTTATATTATACTTAATTTTACATAATAATTTTCATTTTTTGTAACAATGACAAGAGTATCATTTCATTTCATTCTCTTATAGAGTATATTTTCGAAGTAAATGTTTCAATATTATCAAATTTAAACTTATATATGATTTATTCCAAGCTGTGCTAAAAAATTATTTAAAAAATAAAGTTGAATAAAATCCTATTGAAAAATGTGCTGATATTTAATATTTTCGGAAGGCAATGATGTTTGAAAATATAAATATTCTTATGATTATGCTTGATCTGCACATATATTTTTATATTATCATCATTTTTTTTCTTTCCTTTCAATTTTCAGTACATTTTGTATTTATGATATAATTTTACATAATAATTTTCATTTTTTGCAACAATGACAAGAGTATATCATTTCATTTAATTCTCTTACAGAGTATATTTTCGAAGTAAAAGTTTCAATATTATCAAATTTAAACTTATATATGATTTATTCCAAGCTGTGCTAAAAAATTATTTTAAAAAATAAAGTTGAATAAAATCCTATTGAAAAATGTGCTGATATTTAATATTTTGGGAAGGTAATGAGGTTTGAAAATATAAATATTCTTATAATTATGTTTGATCTGCATATATATTTTTATACTATCATCATTTTTTTTCTTTCCTTTCAATTTTCAGTACATTTTGTATTTATGATATAATTTTACATATTAATTTTCATTTTTTACAACAATGACAAGAGTATCATTTCATTTAATTCTCTTACAGAGTATATTTTCGAAGTAAATTTTTCAATATTATCAAATTTAAACTTATATATGATAAATGTTGTGATTGCTTTATATGATGGATATAGAACATAAAAAGAAATCGTGAAAGCACCAGAGTGAAGTTATTTGGAATATCTCAATATTTTATAAATATTTTTTAGTTTTTCCAATGGAAAATAAATCCTACCTATATAGTATTCATTTTTTTAAAATAATTCTACTAAAAGCTTGCTTAAAAGGTACAAAATCTGCTTTGATTTTCTGTGTTCCATCTCAACAACATATTTAATTTTCAAGCCGCAGAGTCATCTTGAAAATATACTTTAAACAAGGAATAGAAATCGTTGTAATTAATCCAAGCTATGCTAAAAAACATCGTAATTATTCCAAGCTGTGCTAAAAAATTATTTTTAAAAATCAAGTTGAGTAAAATCCTATTAAAAAAATGTGCTGATATTTAATACTTTGGTAAGGTAATGAGGTTTGAAAATATAAATATTCTTATAATTATGTTTGATCTGCACATATATTTTTATATTATCATCATTTGTTTTTTTAATTTCTAGCGAAGTAAGTTATTTTTAACGTCATGTTAACAGAAAGAAAATGTTTTTGACTTCAATCTTAAGTCACTTTTTATGTATCTAATATGGGGAGAGGAAGAGAGACCCATAACAATAAAGAATGACTTTTACTTTATTTATTAATTTTTTTTTGTGAGGGGGGGGGGGGGTGGAGGATCGGATTTTTAGGATTATTTTGTTTTGTATTTGATAATGTAGCACCTCAACGCATGTTATGTTAGTTTCATTTAAATTTAGTATGTTTTTATGACCAAAAATAAATAAAATAATAAATAAAATTGCATTGAGATGCTACAAGGTTAACCCTTAGTATCATCGTGTTGCACATTTGCAACATACCCAAAAGACAATGTTACTTACACAATAAGCTTTAAAATACAATTTCATTTATTGTTCCTATTTCCCAATACAGCAGAATATAAATTAACAGAGATAATGAGTTAATTTTTTATATCAAGGATTTTCTTTATCTTTTGAGCAGTTTCACATATTATTAAAATTAACTTCGTAAATTTTGTCAAATTAAAAAAAAACTTAAGACTATCGAAAATAGATTTGTACAGTGATATTTACTGTATTATTTATCGTTTAAAAAGTGTCAAATAGACATGCTGTCCATCCAGAATCCTATAACTACTGTTCGCCTCAGCCGCCGATATGCGGTTATCAAATGTTTCTGTATTTCTTGGTATGATAAATAGTATAATAATAAAAACGAAGAGACATAAAAAAAAAGTAAGAGTTTCTTCCTCAATCTTTTTTAATTTTTGGAATCTCATATACTTCCAATTTTGTGGAATCTAGCGTTAGATTTTATTTAACACAGATATGAAAATGCAAAAAAATGCTCAAATTAATTCACTGGAAATATCTAATTTAAATGGGAAGAAAATTGTTCGACGAAACAGGGATGGGTTTCATTCCGAAAGGGGTGAATCATTTTTTATAAATGGGAATAATTTGTTACCATAAAGCAGAGCTGATTGTAGCGTGGACAAAGTGGGCTGTTCCTATGGGCCTTTTGCTTTACGGGCCCCAAAATTTGGTATTAAATTTCCATAAAGCTGATATTTTAAATTTGTTTTGACCTTATACTTATTTTAATAAATATTTTGCACTTTTAGATCACTATTAGGTTAAAGAAGAGGATATATTTGTCCAAATATGTATTTGATGACATCGAATATGAAGGCGGTGGGGGGGAGAAAAAATACCAGGTCTCTGGCCTAGAATTCATTTGAAGTTGTCTTTAAAAGTAATTATCATTTTTGACGCTGTAGGGCATATATGATATCACATAAATGTATATTTAGGTGAATATACTGATTGTAATCATCACAAGGTGAAAACATATTTAAAATATCAGCTTTATGAAAATTTCATACCGAATTTGGGGTGCCCTAGAATCAGGGGGCAGAGAAATATCCCAGTTTTCCCACGCTGCAATCAGCTTTGCTTTATGGTAACAAATGATTCCCATTTGTAAAAAAAATATTCAATGTGGTCAAACATGGCTGCGTATATGGCTTAGAAAGAAAAGTGGTCAAAGATGGCTTCATATTGGCGAAAAATAACGGGACAAAGATGGCCGTAATTAAGACATTTGAAATGTCTGAAATTCAGACGTAAGAAGTGTCTGAAAATTTTCAGAAATTTTAAAACGTCTGAAAATCGAACACTCCTGTTTCAGACACTTAAGTGTCTGAAATTCAGACGCAAGAAGTGTCTGAAATTTTTCAGACATTTTAAAACGTCTGAAAATTGAACACTACGTTTCAGACACTTAAGTGTCTGAATTTCAGACATTTTAGTTTACAGTGTAGTTTTATGCTTATAATCGGAAAATGGATACAGCAATGAAAGATAATTCATGATAAATCAACTTCACTAAAATTCATAAATCATTCCGTGATTTTTTTTAACCTGTTGCCTAGATGTAGTGTACATTTTAAGAAATGTACATATTTTTATATGTGTAACATTATACACAAAAGTTTCGAAAATGCCGGTTAAAAGAAAGCAATTGAGATGAAAAAAGTTATTCAGCGTAATTCTACGTGGAAAAGTCACATAAAAATAACTCAGCTGCCTACGAGCAATTGCGCGAATAACGATATAACAATAACTCAGATGAACAAAAGTATCAAGTTTGATAGAGGAGTAGTAGATAATAATTGGGGGTTCTATGCCAGCGGTGGGAGCGGTGTGACCTTGAATGACCTCTGCATGACCTCTGCGTGTCCTCTGCATGGGGTATGAAGGTCATGCGGCGTACTCTTGGAGGTGGGGTCAAGGTGATGCGTCATCTTATAGTATGAGGGGTAATTTTGTGTTTGATTTTTTTTTAATGATAATTAATTTTAATTGGGGGACTTTAACTTTTTTCGGGGTAATTTTTGAAGATAGAAATTTTTGTGAGATTGATTTTTTTTTCTGACCGTACTACAGTACGAGGGGTTATTTTAAGTTTGATTTTTTTTTTAATGATAATTAATTTTAATTGGAGGACTTTAACTTTTTTCGGGGTAATTTTTGAAGATTGAATTTTTGGGAGATTGATTTTTTTTCTGACCGTACTACAGTACGAGGGGTTATTTTAAGTTTGATTTTTTTTTTACTAATGATAATTAATTTTAATTGGGGGACTTTAACTTTTTTCGGGGTAATTTTTGAAGATTGAAATTTTTAGAGATTGATTTTTTTTCTGACCGTACTACAGTACGAGGGGTTATTTTAAGTTTGATTTTTTTTTACTAATGATAATTAATTTTAATTGGGGGACTTTAACTTTTTTCAGGGTAATTTTTGAAGATTGAAATTTTTAGAGATTCATTTTTTTTTCTCACCGTACTAGAGTACTTAGGGATAATTTTACATTTGAAAAATACATTAACGATAATTAATTAAGAAATTTTAATTGGGGGACTTAAATTTTTTGAAATTTTTGGGACATTGATTTTTTTTTTTTTTTTCGTCGTACGAGGGGTTATTTTAAGTTTGATATTTTTTCATTAATGATAATTAATTAAGAAATTTTAATTGGGGGACTTTAACTTTTTTTGGGAGTATTTTTGAATTTTCATGGACATTGATTTATTTCGCTGTTGTTTAGTACGAGGGGATATTTTGAGTTGGATATTTTTTTATTAATGATAATTAATTAAGAAATTTTAATTGGGGGACTTTAACTTTTTGGGGATAATTTTTGAGATAGAATTTTTTGGGAGATAAATTTTTCTTTTCGTCGAATACGAGGGGTTATTTGTACTTTTAAAAATTAATTAAGAAGTTTTAATTGGGAGACTTTAATTTTAGGGAATAATTTCTGAGATAGATTTTTTTTTATGACATATATTTTTTAGCACACTTGAGTTTTCGGTGTTATTTTTAGGGGTATAATTTTTGTGTTAGAGTTTTTAATAGTGGTGATTTTTAATTTGGGAACTTTCAAATATTTTTTTCGCGATTTTTCATTGGCAATCGAATTTTAAACATTCATTAAGCATTTTAATTGGGAGACTTTATCTTTTAACGCAAATTTTTCGATAAAAATGGAATTTTAAACATAAATTGGATGAGGGGACTTTACGCGATTCAATTTAGTGACATATGCGCTCGAATATTGAGTATTAATTAAAATTATGAATGATTGTGAATTTTTGTTATTTAGTGTTAGAATTTATTTCTGTGAATTTTTTAATAGTACAGCCCCACCCGTGGGTGAGAGGTTATGCTCACGAAGCTAATAGACGTGAAGTGTTGGGTTCGATCCCAATCGCACCCGTCGGCCTAATCGTTCGGAGTTTTCTTCGAACCATGGATTTTCATGCGTAAATTCGGGTTAGGTTACCTTAGAAAGACCTTCACGAAGGGTACTCCCCCCTCGGGCCTAGTGTAGATAATCGGTCGTCAAAATTAACCCACCTTTTAAATAGTACTTGTAAACTTTAGAATTTTTTTTTTTTTTTGAATCCGTGTTAGATGAGTAGATATTTTTTCTCGGTTTTATACAAAAATAGAAATTGGTAAGATATTTTTGAGGATATCGGTTTTTTGGCTTGTTATGCAATGTTTAGGTATGTATTGTTTAATCTATATGAAAATATATTTTGAAAAAAAAAACAACAACATGAAATGCCGTTCATAAAGATATTAGGAAATTTTCCCCCTACCCCTAAATGAATATCTATATATTTGTAAAATATGGGGTTACCTATTCAATGGTTCGTTTGAATTTGTCCCTTCAAATTTTATTGACGCATGTTTTCTATTTTTTAAACAGTGCCATTATAAATTATCTAGATCTATTTTTCAAAACTAGAAAATCGATTTTTAAACATATATAATTTTTGAATGTTTCTATCGAAACACTTTGAATTTTTAATATGATTTTGGAAAAAAACGCACTTTTGACAAATTTTCGCTAATAATTGCGCTTTTTAGAATAAAACTATTAAATACACAAATTTACCAAAAATTTAACACACTTACTTTACTTAAAATGACTTTCAGAGCCTAAAAAACGCGTGTTTCTGTAGGAAAATGTCTACTATACCAAACCGTGGTCATCGTGCGTTATCTTTGGGAACACTCAGAAGTGAATCACTTTATCTAGATAAGGGGTTTTCCTTTTTATCGTGATAGGATATTAGATTTTAATTTCGATTGACTAATGGTGGGGTACAAATTAAGATTTTCAAATAATTAATTTAAGATTTTTATTATCTCACTGATAGCGAATTTAATGAATGAATAATTAATATTACGTCACACAAAACGAATTTTTTGAATAATTTAGATTGCGTCACAATTTTTGAATGATTTTATTAATATAGAATTTATATCAAATTGTGGGGTCATTTTTTCTTATCGATTTATTTAAAATAAAATTGGAATATTTATTAGCAATTTAATGCATGTGTTACATTTTTTTTTTTTTTTTTTTTGGATTTAACTATTATAAAATTAGACCTTTTAAAACGGATACTTTTTTAATTGATTCATTAACCGTGAGAATACTTCAAACACGTCATTGATGAGTCATCACACATAAGTAAATTTTCACTCGTAAACATGAAAGTTTTAATAAATATATTGAGGTTTTTGAAAAGTGACACTCATTTCGTGCAGTGGACTTTGAATTTTTAGTCTAGTTCTAATTTCGATTTAGTTCAAATTTTGCTAAGTTAACACGTTACGAAATATAGGGGAGCTTAATACTATGCATTAATATAACTATGATTTTTGCTTAATTTTTTACAAGGATAAAATTTTTATCATCGGAAAAACACATCTTTAAGAGATTTAAAATAGATATTTGTAAATATATATATATAATTTAATATCATTAAATATTTAGTATCTTCACACATAATTAACACATGTTAATTAAGTACGATTAAATTTAAAAGAAATCATAATTTTCATTAAATTAAAAAGAAATTGTACATTTAACTTTTAATCTAGCAAATATTAAAACATGAAAGAAATGATTGCGCTTTTAGAGCATATAACTTTAATCATAAAAATTTGAATACTTATCACTTTTAAATGAAAATGATAAACCTTTATTTAAAATTTTTCAGTTTATAATTAGAGACATACAATTAACTAGAAACTTAAGTATAAAAACAGAAATGAATATCTAGCAATAAGGTTAACATTTTTAATAAAAAATTAATATTTTAGGTTAATTTTAAACGTGCTAGTATTTTTAGACTAGCGAAATATCCCTTTTTTAGAAAATACTTTTCTGGTTTAATTTTCATTTATTTTTTAAATATAACTTTTAAAAAATATTCTCAACTGTAAAAACTAGGGATTTGCTTTTGACAATTTTATTTGAATTTAAGATTTGTTTCACATTTAGAAGTATATCTTATCAAAATAAATTGGAAATATTTAGATTTGTTTATTATTAATATTTTGAAAAATAAAACATTTAGAAGTAAATTCACTTACTTTTGTTTATGTTTCATAAAAATCCAAAAGGGTTGAAAAAGAGTAGCAACACTTCACATAAGTTTTGTGATACTAAATGGAGTAAATTTTGAACATCAATATCTTATCTGTTTGGGTATTTCCATGAATACATGATTCATGAGATAAGCAGAATGTCATGTTCAAATTTGAATCTAAGAACAGCGTTAATGAATTTACTTTATTCATATCGTATATACTTTAGCTATAATTAATATAATGTGTAATTAATAAGGGATTTAATTAATATGATGCGTTTTTAAATAAAATCTAAATATAATTGTATCTTTTTCAGTCTTATTTAATAGAAGAGGAATGCTTTTCAAATTTATTAAGAAACATGTAAGTTATTATTAGCTTGGAAATTGCAACTGAAATAAAAATTGACTTTTAACATAGAATTAGTCTTTTGCTAAATTTTCAATGAAAATATTTCTCACTTAAAAGTTTTCTTCTCACATTAAAAAAGTCATATACTTGGAATTTTTACCGGGAAAATTTTCTCACATGGAAAAAGGCTTTAGTGATTGTATTAGAATAAAAACTTATCATATTAAAATTTTTAATAAGTAAATTATTATTATTAAATCTATGTCACCCACCACTCACTTTATTCACAAATAAATATTTTTCAATTTTAATGGAAACAAAAATGGTAGGTAAAGCTTTCGTTTAATATTTTTAAATTAATATGAGTCTTTTTTTTTTTTCAGTGCGACTCCTTCAAATTTAAAACCTTTTGAGAGCTTTTATAGGGAGAACGTAAACAAATCGAAGTCTCCCATTTCACCAATAAAGGATTTGTACTAAATACACTACAGACATTCTTGTTTTAACATGATTTGAAAAATTTTAATTCAAGTTCTTTTGAAAACTTTACTTATTTCATAGGGAGAGAAAAAAAAAAAAAACATGCATTTATAAATTTTTAGTTTCACATTTCAACAATAAAGGAATTTATACTAAGTACACTACAAACTTATTTATAAAAAGGAAAGATATAACCTTATTTCACTTTTTCGTTAAGCATATTTTTAATTCACAAGCAGGCTTCACACATATTACTTAGCACACAAGTTACTTCAGCGAGAAATCCCTTTTCCTTATCTAAATGATTCATAGGGATTCATACCTCCCTCACGAATACGTTATACAAACGATGTATTAGTTTAATGAATATAAATTTTAACTGAATCCTTTAAACTTTATTTGATAACATTCGATCATTTTTATATTTCAAAACGAAGAAAAATTATTGAATATCACCCTAACAAGCATATACTTTTACACTAACATGTTATAAAAACACTTCTCAATATTCAAATTTTATGATATTTCGACATATCTCGCCAAGCTTTTTAAGAATGAAAGACTATTTCGTTAAAATATTTAGCTTTTTGTATACAATTTTAGCAATAAATACATAATGCACTCAACTTTACTTTGTCATTAAACATTAAATTAATCCATCGCTTAGCAATTCAAACGTAGGATTTTTTTATTTAGGGTAGATAAGTATACGTGTATATATATATATATACATGCGCATATATGAGTGCGCATTTGTCAATGGGGGAAAAATTTAAAAGGTATACACATTGAAAGTTAATAAAATTATTTAAAAAAAATTATATAAATATTTCAAGACAGTATTAAAGATTTGAACAACTGATAAAAATGCTTTGAAAAACATTTAAAATTATTTAAAATGTTTCTTTCATATTTTAAAGTCAACAAATTTTAATACATAGCTATGTACATACAGGCATTTGAGCTATATACATACATGCATTTGACCTATGTTAACAGAACAAATGTTTTAAATATTTCGATGCTATTTCCAAGTTACTCAATTTATACTTTTTGAATATGCATATACATATATTTGAAAATTTTAATGTTTTCTGTTAAAACTGACTAGTTATTTATCCTAGCATTATCCTAGTTATTTATCCTACATTTATTAACACAATAAAACAACTGCTTTTAAAAAGACTGTGTGATTATCAAAACAACCCAAATCCTTTTATCTGCACATGCGCAAACATTTTAATAAACTAGAGGTCACATTTTTAATCGAATAAAATAATGACTAATCAAATAGGTTTTATCCTAACTTAAATGATACCTTTTTTGTGATATTGCTAAACATGCTACTACAATGTCTAATCAAATAGGTTCTGTACTAACGTTAATTATACCTTTTATGTGGCATTACTAAACTAGCTAACATGACATTTTTAAACTAACTTGTAAAAATAACATGATAACCTGTTTTCACTAGACAAACTTAATAATTTTCGATGCTTTTGTTTGACAATCAACAAAGTTTTATGAAATATATTCAAAAAGTTTGCTGCGATTAAAAAACATGCTTATAACTTAGATAGTTTTCACTCTTTATATTTCAAAACATGCATATTATTACAAAACACAAGATATTGTTTAAATTTGAATTAAATAATCACCATTTTTCATAAGTTTGCAATATTTTTATGCTAACTAGGGTTAGTAGTATTCAGACTTAAAAATATCTTTATAGATTAAACATGAAAATTAATGTGTAAAAAAAAACTTTTACTATTTTTAGTTAAACTTCATGTCATGAAATATATCCAGTTAACTTTAAAATGTACTATTACAAATTAATGTTTTAAAATTCATTAAAATTATTAAATACTATTTCATTATAATTTTAAAATTCATTTTTATATAAAAACACACAAAATAATAATACTTATCTAATATGGCAGCTAGCAGTCTTAAGCGCAACCTTCTATTACAAAAACTAAAAGTGAAATGAATAATTCTAAGTCCACTTATCAGCTAATCTTATCAACTGATTAGATCTAGTCACGTGATATATGACATCACTTATCACTGATGAAGTAGGGGTTATCACGTGACAGGGTTTTCCCAACACGTGATAACCCCTACGTCATGAGTGATATCATACACCACGTGACAGGGTTTCCCCATCACGTGATAACCCCTACGTCATCAGTGATAAGTGATGTCATATATCACGTGACTAGATCTAATCAGTTGATAAGATTAGCTGATAAGTGGACTTAGAATTATTCATTTCACTTTTAGTTTTTGTAATAGAAGGTTGCGCTTAAGACTGCTAGCTGCCATATTAGATAAGTATTATTATTTTGTGTGTTTTTATATAAAAATGAATTTTAAAATTATAATGAAATAGTATTTAATAATTTTAATGAATTTTAAAACATTAATTTGTAATAGTACATTTTAAAGTTAACTGGATATATTTCATGACATGAAGTTTAACTAAAAATAGTAAAAGGTTTTTTTTACACATTAATTTTCATGTTTAATCTATAAAGATATTTTTAAGTCTGAATACTACTAACCCTAGTTAGCATAAAAATATTGCAAACTTGTGAAAAATGGTGATTATTTAATTCAAATTTAAACAATATCTTGTGTTTTGTAATAATATGCATGTTTTGAAATATAAAGAGTGAAAACTATCTAAGTTATAAGCATGTTTTTTAATCGCAGCAAACTTTTTGAATATATTTCATAAAACTTTGTTGATTGTCAAACAAAAGCATCGAAAATTATTAAGTTTGTCTAGTGAAAACAGGTTATCATGTTATTTTTACAAGTTAGTTTAATAATGTCATGCTAGCTAGTTTAGTAATGCCACATAAAAGGTATAATTAACGTTAGTACAGAACCTATTTGATTAGACATTGTAGTAGCATGTTTAGCAATATCACAAAAAAGGTATCATTTAAGTTAGGATAAAACCTATTTGATTAGTCATTATTTTATTCGATTAAAAATGTGACCTCTAGTTTATTAAAATGTTTGCGCATGTGCAGATAAAAGGATTTGGGTTGTTTTGATAATCACACAGTCTTTTTAAAAGCAGTTGGTTTATTGTGTTAATAAATGTAGGATAAATAACTAGGATAATGCTAGGATAAATAACTAGTCAGTTTTAACAGAAAACATTAAAATTTTCAAATATATGTATATGCATATTCGAAAAGTATAAATTGAGTAACTTGGAAATAGCATCGAAATATTTAAAACATTTGTTCTGTTAACATAGGTCAAATGCATGTATGTATATAGCTCAAATGCCTGTATGTACATAGCTATGTATTAAAATTTGTTGACTTTAAAATATGAAAGAAACATTTTAAATAATTTTAAATGTTTTTCAAAGCATTTTTATCAGTTGTTCAAATCTTTAATACTGTCTTGAAATATTTATATAATTTTTTTAAAATAATTTTATTAACTTTCAATGTGTATACCTTTTAAATTTTTCCCCCATTGACAAATGCACACACATATATGCGCATATATATATATATACACGTATACTTATCTACCCTAAATAAAAAAATCCTACGTTTGAATTGCTAAGCGATGGATTAATTTAATGTTTAATGACAAAGTAAAGTTGAGTGCATTATGTATTTATTGCTAAAATTGTATACAAAAAGCTAAATATTTTAACGAAATAGTCTTTCATTCTTAAAAAGCTTGGCGAGATATGTAGAAATATCATAAAATTTGAATATTGAGAAGTGTTTTTATAACATGTTAGTGTAAAAGTATATGCTTGTTAGGGTGATATTCAATAATTTTTCTTCGTTTTGAAATATAAAAATGATCGAATGTTATCAAATAAAGTTTAAAGGATTCAGTTAAAATTTATATTCATTAAACTAATACATCGTTTGTATAACGTATTCGTGAGGGAGGTATGAATCCCTATGAATCATTTAGATAAGGAAAAGGGATTTCTCGCTGAAGTAACTTGTGTGCTAAGTAATATGTGTGAAGCCTGCTTGTGAATTAAAAATATGCTTAACGAAAAAGTGAAATAAGGTTATGTCTTTCCTTTTTATAAATAAGTTTGTAGTGTACTTAGTATAAATCCTTTATTGTTGAAATGTGAGACTTCGATTTGTTTACGTTCTCCCTATAAAAGCTCTCAAAAGGTTTTAAATTTGAAGGAGTCGCACTGAAAAAAAAAAAAAGACTCATATTAATTTAAAAATATTAAACGAAAGCTTTACCTACCATTTTTGTTTCCATTAAAAAGTGAAAAATATTTATTTGTAAATAAAGTGAGTGGTGGGTGACATAGATTTAATAATTTACTTATTAAAAATTTTAATATGATAAGTTTTTATTCTAATACAATCACTAAAGCCTTTTTCCATGTGAGAAAATTTTCCCGGTAAAAATTCCAAGTATATGACTTTTTTAATGTGAGAAGTAAACTTTTAAGTGAGAAATATTTTCATTGAAAATTTAGCAAAAGACTAATTCTATGTTAAAAGTCAATTTTTAATTCAGTTTCAATTTCCAAGCTAATAATAACTTACATGTTTCTTAATAAATTTGAAAAGCATTCCTCTTCTATTAAATAAGACTGAAAAAGATACAATTATATTTAGATTTTATTTAAAAACGAATCATATTAATTAAATCCCTTATTAATTACACATTATATTAATTATAGCTAAAGTATATACGATATGAATAAAGTAAATTCATTAACGCTGTTCTTAGATTCATATTTGAACATGACATTCTGCTTATCTCATGAATCATGTATTCATGGAAATACCCAAACAGATAAGATATTGATGTTCAAAATTTACTCCATTTAGTATCACAAAACTTATGTGAAGTGTTGCTACTCTTTTTCAACACTTTTGGATTTTTATGTAACATAAACAAAAGTAAGTGAATTTACTTCTAAATGTTTTATTTTTCAAAATATTAATAATAAACAAATCTAAATATTTCCAATTTATTTTGATAAGATATACTTCTAAATGTGAAACAAATCTTAAATTCAAATAAAATTGTCAAAAGCAAATCCCTAGTTTTTACAGTTGAGAATATTTTTTAAAGGTTAAATTTAAAAAATAAATGAAAATTAAACCAGAAAAGTATTTTCTAAAAAAGGGATATTTTGCTAGTCTAAAAATACTAGCACGTTTAAAATTAACCTAAAATATTAATTTTTTATTAAAAATGTTAACCTTATTGCTAGATATTCATTTCTGTTTTTATACTTAAGTTTCTAGTTAATTGTATGTCTCTAATTATAAACTGAAAAATTTTAAATAAAGGTTTATCATTTTCATTTAAAAGTGATAAGTATTCAAATTTTTATGATTAAAGTTATATGCTGTAAAAGCGCAATCATTTCTTTCATGTTTTAATATTTGCTAGATTAAAAGTTAAATGTACAATTTCTTTTTAATTTAATGAAAATTATGATTTCTTTTAAATTTAATCGTACTTAATTAACATGTGTTAATTATGTGTGAAGATACTAAATATTTAATGATATTAAATTATATATATATTTACAAATATTTATTTTAAATCTCTTAAAGATGTGTTTTTCCGATGATAAAAATTTTATCCTTGTAAAAAATTAAGCAAAAATCATAGTTATATTAATGCATAGTATAAAGCTCCCCTATATTTCGTAACGTGTTAACTTAACAAAATTTGAACTAGATCGAAATTAGAACTAGACTAAAAATTGAAAGTCCACTGCACGACATGAGTGTCACTTTTCAAAAACCTCAATATATTTATTAAAACTTTCATGTTTACGAGTGAAAATTTACTTATGTGTGATGACTCATCAATGACGTGTTTGAAGTATTCTCACGGTTAATGAATCAATTTAAAAAGTATCCGTTTTTAAATGTTTCATTAGAAAAGAGTTTTAATTTTATCCAAAAGAAATGTCGCACATGCATTAAATTGTTAATATAGTATTAATAAATATTCCAATTTTATTTAAAATCAATCGATAAGGGAAAAAAATGACCCCCAATTGGATATAAATTCTAGATTAATAAATTCATTCAAAAATTGTGACGCAATATTAAATCTTAATTATTCAAAAAATTCGTTTTGTGTGACGTAATATTAATTATTCATTCATTAAATTCGCAATCAGTGAGATAATAAAAATCTTAAATTAATTATTTGAAAATCTTAATTTGTACCCTACCATTAGTCAATCGAAATTAAAATCTAATATCCTATCACGATATAAAGGAAAACCCCTTATCTAGATAAAGTGATTCACTTCTGAGTGTTCCCAAAGATAACGCACGATGACCACGGTTTAGTATAGTAGACATTTTCCTACAGAAACACGCGTTTTTTTAGGCTCTGAAAGTCATTTTAAGTAAAGTAAGTGTGTTAAATTTTTGGTAAATTTATGTATTTAATAGTTTTATTCTAAAAAGCGCAATTATTAGCGAAAATTTGTCAAAAGTGCGTTTTTTTTCCAAAATCTTATTAAAAATTCAAAGTGTTCCGATAGAAACGTTCAAAAATTATATATGTTTAAAAATCGATTTTCTAGTTTTGAAAAATAGATCTATATAATTTATAATGGCACTGTTTAAAAAATAGAAAACATGCGTCAATAAAATTTGAAGGGACAAATTCAAACGAACCATTGAATAGGTAACCCCATATTTTACAAATATATAGATATTCATTTAGGGGTAGGGGGAAAATTTCCTAATATCTTTATGAACGGCATTTCATGTTTTTTTTTTTTTTTTTTTTTTTTTTTTTTTTTTTTTCAAAATATATTTTCATATAGATTAAACAATACATACCTAAACATTGCATAACAAGCCAAAAAACCGATATCCTCAAAAATATCTTACCAATTTCTATTTTTGTATAAAACCGAGAAAAAATATCTACTCATCTAACACGGATTCAAAAAAAAAAAAAAATTCTAAAGTTTACTAGTACTATTTAAAAGGTGGGTTAATTTTGACGACCGATTATCTACACTATGGATAAAGGGAGGGAGTGCCCTTCGTCAGGGTCTTTCTAAGGGAACCTAACCCAAATTTACGCATGCAAATCCATGACTCAAACAAAACTTCGAACGATTAGGCCGACGGGCGCGATTGATTATCTACACTAGGGATATAGGGGGGAGTGCCCTTCGTGAAGTTCTTTCTAAGGTAACCTAACCCAAATTTACGCATGAAAATCCATGGTTCGAAGAAAACTCCGAACGATTAGGCCGACGGGCGCGATTGATTATCTACACTAGGGATATAGGGGGGGGAGTGCCCTTCGTGAAGTTCTTTCTAAGGTAACCTAACCCAAATTTACGCATGAAAATCCATGGTTCGAAGAAAACTCCGAACGATTAGGCCGACGAGTGTGATTGGGATCGAACCCAACACTTCACGTCTATTAGCTTCGTGAGCATAACCTCTCACCCACGGGTGGGGCAGTACTATTAAAAAATTCACAGAAATAAATTCTAACACTAAATAACAAAAATTCACAATCATTCATAATTTTAATTAATACTCAATATTCGAGCGCATATGTCACTAAATTGAATCGCGTAAAGTCCCCTCATCCAATTTATGTTTAAAATTCCATTTTTATCGAAAAATTTGCGTTAAAAGATAAAGTCTCCCAATTAAAATGCTTAATGAATGTTTAAAATTCGATTGCCAATGAAAAATCGCGAAAAAAATATTTGAAAGTTCCCAAATTAAAAATCGTTGCCAGTAAAAAGTCTAACACAAAAATTATGCCCCTAAAAATAACACCGAAAACTCAAGTGCGCTAAAAAATATATGTCATAAAAAAAAATCTATCTCAGAAATTATTCCCTAAAATTAAAGTCTCCCAATTAAAACTTCTTAATTAATTTTTAAAAGTACAAATGACCCCTCGTACTGGAGTACGACGAAAAGAAAAATCTATCTCCCAAAAAATTCTATCTCAAAAATTATCCCCAAAAAGTTAAAGTCCCCCAATTAAAATTTCTTAATTAATTATTATTAATGAAAAAATATCAAACTTAAAATAACCCCTCGTACGACGAAAAAAAAATCAATGTCCCAAAAATTTCAAAAAATTACTCCAAAAAATTTAAGTCCCCCAATTAAAATTTCTTAATTAATTATCATTAATGAAAAAATATCAAACTTAAAATAACCCCTCGTACGACGAAAAAAAAAAAAAAAAAAAAAAAAAAAAAAAAAAAAAAAATCAATGTCCCAAAAATTTCAAAAAATTACTCCAAAAAAGTTAAAGTCCCCCAATTAAAATTTCTTAATTAATTATCGTTAATGTATTTTTCAAATGTAAAATTATCCCTAAGTACTGTAGTACGGTGAGAAAAAAAAAATGAATCTCTAAAAATTTCAATCTTCAAAAATTACCCCGAAAAAAGTTAAAGTCCTCCAATTAAAATTAATTATCATTAAAAAAAAAAATCAAACTTAAAATTACCCCTCGTACTGTAGCACGGTCAGAAAAAAAAATCAATCTCACAAAAATTTCTATCTTCAAAAATTACCCCGAAAAAAGTTAAAGTCTCCCAATTAAAATTTCTTAATTAATTATCATTAATATATTTTTCAAATGAAAAAATACCCCCTTATACTGCAGTACGATTAAAAGAAAAATCAATCTCCCAAAAATTCAATCTTCAAAAATTACCCCGAAAAAAGTTAAAGTCCCCCAATTAAAATTAATTATCATTAGTAAAAAATAAAAAAAAAAAATCAAACTTAAAATTACCCCTCGTACTGTAGTACGGTCAGAAAAAAAAAATCAATCTCCCAAAAATTCAATCTTCAAAAATTACCCCGAAAAAAGTTAAAGTCCCCCAATTAAAATTAATTATCATTAGTAAAATAATTAAACTCAAAATAACCCCTCATACTATAAGATGACACATCACCTTCACCGCCGCATCACCTTGACCCCACCTCCCTCCTCCGCCGCATGACCTTCACAGGTGCACAGAGGTAACGCCGCGTACGCCGCTGATGCAGAACCCCCTTTTATTATCTACTAGGAGTATAGCAGATTACCAATGTGTGCGTGTTACATACGTGTTACAAACCTTTCCCTTATACCATATTAAATAAGTTTGGGCTATGCCAGACATGCAAGTCTTTGAAGGGGCTTTGAAGTTTTCTGCCGTTATAGCTCGATAGATCCAGTTCCAATTTTTGATTGTATCAAAGATCGGAGCTACATTAAACAAATCAAAATCGCTCAACACATCCCCGGTGGTTATTCTTTCTCTTTACCGTAGACTCTCTTATTCAATGAATTCTCTTTACTTTTAACATTTCTGAATTATTTTAAAGAACAACAAATCATGCTGCATGAAAATTTTGATAATTCTGACATCAGATTTACAGATGAGCAGAAGAAAGTACTTTAGTTATGCACAGAACAGCTTTCGTCATTGCAATAAAAAGTTACAATTTTCCCTAAGTCAACTTTTATTATTGAAAAGCAAGAGCTGGAAAAAGTAGGATAATCAAAGAAATTAGTAAAGCAATCATAGAGCAGTTAGGATCAGAAGCTGTCATTCTTTTGGCACTAACAGGCACTGCTGCGCTTAATGTCGAAGGAAAGTTAATTCACTCAGTGATTAAAAAAACACCGTGTTTTAAATAGTTCGCTGCTTTACAAAGTCAGGCAGAAAGAAATCTACAGCTCAGCATGGATACAGTATTATTTATCTTTATTGACGAATTTTCAATTGCCGTCTTATGGCTGAACTTGAACAAAGATGTCGCAAAGGTACTTTGTTTAAATCCTTGGAGGTATTAGGTAGTTACATCGCGTTAAAGACATCCCTCTATATAAGAGACATTCTACAAAAGACATTTTGGTTCTTCGCAGGCATAAAATGCTTAGAGCTTTTGAAAATTGCTTCACATTAACACATTGAGACAAAATGACGATCAGCAAAGACAGTTTCGAAAGACTCTGTATTCGCTTTGCGTCGGTCAAGTTTCAGACTACTCTCATCCCTTATGCAACGGTGGAAAGCTACACTACTTCCGACTCAACTTGAATGATTTCAAGATGCTATATGTCTTTTTTCAAAAACAAGCAAGCGAAAGAACATAATCAAGAAGCATTTCGTTAATCAAAGTGGTCAATGACAAGAATGTTAGTAGACCACAATAATTAAAAGTAAGATGTAGTGAAGATGATCACGTGTTTGGACTTCAGGATGAACTTTTTCAGAAGTTGGATGCAGAGTTATGTTACATACCAATATCTGGATGGAGTGGGGATTGATAACCGGTGTACTGAGTACAGTAAAAGGTGCTGTCTATGACACAAAATTTCAACCCCCAGGCTTGCCACAGGCTATAATGGTTCATTTTATTGATTATTATGCCACAAATTAGCATTTGAGCATTACCTGAAGCAACTGATGACTGAATTAAACACTAGAAAATGAGGATTCAACGGGTGTTATCTCAAATTTAATTTTGTACTATTAAACAGTGATCATGAAAATTAAACTTTTTTTTAAATTTTAAAATCTTATGTGTTAAGTTTATACGACTCCATACTCCGACATTTCGGCCTGATGGATACTAGTAGGTATTATATTTTCAAAGATATTGTTGAAAATGTAGCGCAAAAAATATGTCCCCCCTCCCCCATCTAATTCCGAATCTACTGAAACTAAAATTATGAAAAAATTAGAGGCAGTAGACGTTAATATAAACTTTGTAGGAAAATTATAGCGATTACCTTAGGTCACATAGTTTTTGAGTAATTAGCATTTTTCTGTTATACACAAATTTCGATTTACGGGCATTCAGAAAAATTGTTGAGCATCGCTGAATATACCTATCGTTGCAGAAGAATAAAAGCATTGTTGATAATGATTTTCGAAAAAAATCATCCATATTTAGCTGAGATATTAACCCTTAAAGGTACGGTCAGATTGGACATACACAAGGACAGGGCGGCGTACTCTATGCCTAGTTAACGACTTTTAATGATATATATGTGTAATGTAATGTCCAGTAACAGTATAAAAGCAATAAGTGACAAATTGTTAAAAACATACTAATTTAAGGGGTCTCGGGACTCTAAAAAGTGGAAAAAATGAAAAAAAGACCGTTTTCAACATTTAATGTCTTAAAATGTATATGATTTTAAAACACAATTTTAATTGGAATGAAATATATAAGTATGTTCTTTCGTTTCATGTATTTAAAAAATTGCAAGATACAGAATTAGTATCTATAGGGGCTCGAAACTGTTAGACATTTGTCGAACAAAAAATTGGCATAACAGTTTACGCGCAGGATTACAAAATAAATATTGCAACTAGAATGGAAATTTTGGTTCTTACTTATACTTCAGATTGTAATAATTTCCCTGAACTTAAATAAATTTGTATTTAAAGCATTTTTATATTGTTAATGCAATGCTGCACTTAGCTAGTACAAAATTTTGAAAATTTCAACAGTAAAATCACCTAAAAAAATATTTTTTTGAACAATAAAAAGGAAATTTTAGGTTCAGTTTATACAGAATAACATGGAATATATGTTTTGAAAATTTCATGAAAAAATATTCAGAAGTTTTTGAGGTATCCTGCGCGTTATACCCAAAAACGCCATTTGGAAAATAATGACTTTAAAGTTTCGGAAACGCCGCTTCAGCTATTGAGCGGGTATAATTCTAAAAGCCAAAACTTCTGTTCTAATGGGAATTTCAAGGAAACAATTATATCAAAATATTCAGAAAAGATAGGAGTTTAACATCTAAAAAAATTAAATTTTCTTAAATTTTGAAGCTTTAAGAGTCCTGCGATCAATTAATTTTTTGCGGAACGGAGTAATTCTATTTATAAATTTATGAAATAATGAACTGACACCAGAATTTATAAACGAATTTATTAGAAAATACGAACTTGCTTATTTTCACGTACATGATAAAAGGAAAATTTTAATTAAATATTCTTGGTTCCATTTGTCTGTTTTGGAATTAAAATTAGGTGTCCGTTTTTTAAGGGCATCGCCCTCGAAATATTTAATTAGAACGAATCGCATAAATACTGTGAGATTCGCGATAGTTTGCATTGATTGTATCTCTCAATACACCTCGAGTGACTTTAAAAGTTAATTAAACACCTATCTGAAAAAACGCGGCACTGACCAAGGCGGCGTTGCAACTTTGAGACCTCAATTCTAAGCGCGCTTAGCACAATGCCAAATTTAAACTTTGAACAAATATTTTGTTTTAGATACACTGTAGAAATAAAGGTTTTTACTACGCTGAATTTAGTTTCATGAAATGCCAAATGAAGTTTAACTATCCACTGCCTTTATTGCCAGTACCGAATTAAGTTCATCATAAACAGATTAGGATAATATTAAAAAAAGAGTTATACGAATAGCTATATTTGATATTGTTCCATATATCTCTTTGAACTTTCATGGTATACCCGATTACACTTTTCTAATATATACAGTTGTACCCAACCCTACGTTATATAGTTTTTTTAAAAAGTCTTAGTATTCTTTTAGCAACTTTTTTTTTTTTTTTTTTTTTTTTTTTTTTTTTTAATACATATATATATAATACAATTACAAATTCATATATTTATTCTACGGAACCCTCTGTGCGCGAGTAATTCTCGCACTTGACCGTTTTTATTTTTTATAATAGTTTTATTGATTGAAAAATGCATATAGTATATATTTTGTGCAATTAATTCTATACTGAGGTTTCAATCTAGGATTTTGAATTCCAAATAAGTCCGAGAGACATGGTGATTTTCAATCTTTTTTTTTTTTTTTTAGTTTTCAAATACTCAGCTTTTGCATGTAATGGATAATTTTATGATAAAAATTTTTGTCATAGACGGAAATAATTTGAATCATTTGCTTATATCTCCTCCTCATATTTAAGGCAGCAAGACTGAACAGATTAGGAGGGAATCGGGTATATGATTTTTAACCTTGTGTCAGTAATGTTGTCTTGCAATGTTTTTTAAAAGAAATTTCGAACTATTCATACCCTCCTATCCACCATATATATATTCAGTGCTAAATAACCCTTAATAATAAGCTTTAAAATACCGAATAAGTGATGAAAATAGCTGATGATAAATTTATATGATATTATTATATTAGCTAGATAATGCATACAAATAACTATGATCATTTTTAGATGGATTTATGATACACCTTGGCAAAGTGAATCTCTGTATATTCTACATAGCATAGAAACGCATTATGAAAAATCTTTCTTCACTTCGTTTATACTTGAAAAAATATAGTTTTTAGGAGAGATTGAATCTTTTTATAATTTACACCTTTCTAAAACTAAAAGGATTTAGCAGGCTGAAAGATAAGAAAATAATTACATCTTTCGTGTCATATAAAAGAAATATTTTCATCTCTCTATTTGCTTCCAGGCAAGTGACTACTTATAACTTTCTGATTTTTTTGCGGCTTTTTTACCTTACTCAACAAAAGCTTATGCTGGGAAAAACGATATCTGTTAAAGAAAAAGTAATAATTAAATGACAGTGAAGAGTGATCCGTACGCGTACATGGATTTAGACGTTACAAAAACAAGCGAAACGATTTTCTTGGTAACTGGGATTTATTTGTTTTGGGTAGCTACTGGGGATCAAGGTTCGCCGTCAGGTAATGAAATGTTAAGCTTGTAAGAGGTGCGAAAACATTAGTTTTTATTTTTAGGTTATCCAGAGGTGTAAAGCTTCAGAGATTGATTCTCGCACTGTCAGAGTCCGACAACTTTAGTCTTAACGCTGTAAAAAAAAAAAAAAAAAAAAAAAAAGAAAAAAAAAAGAAAAAAATGTTTAATGAAAATGTATTTTACTGAAATATATATATATATGTTACGGTCAAAACCCGAAATTGGCCCAAACCCGAATTGGCCGGCCAATTCGCGAACTGGCCAACAACGCTTTAAACTGACTGGCCAATTCGGGAATTGGCCATACGCGATCGGCCAGTTCGCGAAATAAGTATATAGAAACCAATTTTTACTTTTTATCCCTTTCTAACATAGTTGAAACTGTTGATGAATTCAATTTGTCTAGCAGTCTGCCTGTCCGTGCTCTAACTCGAGTAAAGACTCGGATTGACTTGTAATTGTTATATTATTTAGGTTTATAAATTAATTTCGATATTGCAAGTGAAGTTTGTACTATTTTTGGTTAATTTACAGCGGCACAATAAAGTATTTTGTTATAATATCATCCAGGAGAAAATTTTTCCGGTGTATTTTAATGTTGTTACATTATCTCAATTATAAGGAAATTGGTATGCATTATTAAGATGGACAACAAAGTGTTATCTAAGTGTATGAAATCAGTAGCAATTATAGTTTGTTTACAGAGACATTTAAAAGCATTCCATTACATTGCAGTGAATGGTGAAAGATAATTTTTAGTACACTTAAATGATATCAATCTATTTCAAACATAATAAAATTCACACGCCTCCCACATGTTGGGAGCAATATGCTTTTTTGTAGAGTATTGATTAAGTAGTCATTATAGTTCGTTTATACGGACGCCAAAAAAATTCCGATAAAGAATTATGATATATGTAGAAAAATCGCTTATAGGGTATTCTAATGTTGTTACACTACTTCACACATAATGAAACTGTTATACATTACTATTATATTCTACAACATGTTTTCTATAGATTATTGACTAAGTAGAATTTGTCGTTTATTTAAAGAGTCACTGAAATAATTTGGGTTATTGTATGGCTATGAGCCATTATTGCTTGATGTGCGTTTTCAGCTGTGATAGGCTTTTAAAATTTAATTAATATGTAGTGTATTACCAGGTTTGTAGATCATATGCAGGGCTGCATGAAAGCTAAAAGAATCACATTACCGGCTGTGGATACCCATTGCTGAACACTTCGTATATTGGCCAAGGCTTCCCGGCCAGTTTGCGAATTGGTCGGCCAAAACCCGTAATAAGCTGTTCATTTCATGTATTTCGGGTTTTGGCCAGGAATCTCGGCCAGTTCGCGGATTGGCCGGCCGATATGTCTATTTGTATGTCTGATTGATGTCTTTACAATTTTTCAAACAAAATGATTTTGAGAACGTTAATAAAACCAATTTTTTTTCAGCGATTAAATAAATAAACAACGAAATTAATGAATTCAAATTAGGTAGGCGGAAAGATCAAATCATTGGATGGGCTTGCGCACCACGGACTCATATAATTTGGCGTCACTGTACAGATTTCATGTTTCGCTTCAAATTTATTTAAATTTTTGATAACATGTGAAAGCACAAGATTTTTTACGAACTGAAACATTCTACCCCATGTCTTTCAACACCAGAAAAGCTGAACGTTTATAAATGGAAAATAAATTATCCATTTAAATTTTATTTTTCTTTGTACAATGATTAATGCTTATGACATATAATGATCGTATAATGAAGTAAAGTATACATAACTCATCCTGAATTGTACTACTGCCAATAAAAGTGTTAAAGGAATTTTACAAGTTTTCTTTTATTGTACTTTAAAGCAGCGGTTCCCAACCTATATGGATCGCGACCCACTAGCGAGTCGCCGAGGGTGTTTGGAGGGTCGCAGAGCAATCGAGGTTTGTTACAAAATATATCTTTTATTTCATCTCTTTAAATAATATACCAACTTCAACAGGAAATAAAATTTTAAGGGAAAATCCTCAATTTCCTTCTGGATGAATATACAAGCAGAATATCCAGAAATATCTAAATCAGCTTTGAATTCCTTCATGCAGTTCAACACGTCATACTTGTGTGAACATGTTTTTCCTACTTTGCTGTTTTTGAAAAACAAGCTAGTGAAAAATACTGCGAGTAGAAAGTGACTTAAGGTTAAAATTAACCAGTTTTAACCCTGATATATATGCCTTCATCGGTAAACACCAGTACCAGAAATCCCACTGATTATAAAGTTATGTTTTGATGATAATGAAAAGTATTTTTAATTATCGTTGCAGTTTGTGTGTCGTTTTAATTATTATTCCACTTACACACATTGTGATTACCGCTTCTTGTTTTTGTTGATAGTGTATCCTTCGTACGAAAATTTGACTTTTTCGTAGGATAGGGTAACAAATATCTTATAGAGGCCATACAACAATTTCCATATTAATATACACCCTTATATTAAGTTAGTCGCGATTTTTTTTTTTACTTAAAGGTGTGTCGCGTACCAATAAATGTTGGGAACCGCTGCTTTAAGGAATAGTCGGGCCGTAAAGGATCATGCTAAACACATTATTCTTTTTCTACACAATTTAAAAAAGCCTTTTAAGTGTACCAATACACAGAATATTTTTTTCTTTCTTTTTTCTTTTTTTCATAATTGCTGAGCCAGAGAGATGAGAAACAAGTTTGAATTTGACAAGCAAGCGAATCACACGACCCAGCTTTCAGTGAGATCGCTAGAAAACATGCCGAGATATATCTAGCGCAATCATCACTAAGGTTGTTCTAAAATCGAAACTACCTATTGAATTCCCGGACCAGACAGAGCAGGAAATTAAACAAAATCTGTCGGCGTGAGACAATACTAAGATGCAATTCATTTATCGAAAAAAAAAAAAAAAATAGATTGCAAACCAGTTCAGTAATCATGTCTGCAAATAATTTTATGTTTAAAAATGTCAGAAGATTTCGCATTGTTTTGAAAGGAAACATATTTTTTAAGAGTCTGCCTTAATTTCTTAATCCCTTCGAAACGGATGTCTTTTAAACTTCTTTTAATTCTGCAACACCAGTTTTTTATATCGTAATTTTTGCTTTATTAAATCGCTGAAAATGTGAAATTTAATAAGCCGAAAATTTCTGTACTAAAATTCTGGTGTTCAAATTTTAAAATTTCGTGCACCTTAAACGACACGTACACGTACCGCTCGTCTCAAACAGGTTAAGCGTTGAAGAAGGATATAATCGTTTGCACCATTCTTTATTGTATTAAAAATTTTATATTAAACAATTTTACAGAAAAAAAAGTAGAAAATATATGTAACATAAAAGGAATAAAAAAGATATAAAATATTTTAAGAAAATCTTGATTTGCGCCAAAGATGTACGGCATAGAATTTTTAGGGTTTTTTTTTTTTTTTTTTTTTTTTTTTTCGAAATCTAGATAAAAAACACCCTTTAGTTTCCAAAAAAAATGATTGCACTCCTGTGTAATTAATCATACTTGTTTTTGTAGTTTGTTATTTCTGTAAAGATTTTTTTAAAGCATCATGAGTTGCTTTAGTGACACGAGTTTTAAAAATTGAAAAAAGTTAAAAAGAAAAATGCAGAATCTGTTTTTGTTTCGAGAAGGCATTCTAGTGTTATAGTAATCCAAAAAAATTAATGTACCGTTCTTATCATCTCGCAGAACCTAACATATCACAACAAGAATCATAAATCACCTTGAACAACGCTAAAAATATCCTCTTTCCTTGTCTTTCTCAAAGTCCGACCAGATTCAGGTAATAATTCAACCTTTGATTCACGATTTAAAAATTCTTTCGAGAAAACAATTTACTTAAAAAAAATAGGAAGAAATTGAAATCATTAATAAAACAATCATTCTTTAAAAGGAACCTCCCCTTATCGGTTCCTGGACATTTTCATCACTGAAGAATGATTAATTATATTCTTTGACTGGACGCTTAAGGTCAGAGCAGGCAAAATAAAAAACCGAATCCCCATGGGTAACGGGAAAAAAAAAATCGACGTTCGAAATCCCAGATATGCCGTTCCCTTTCTCTCTCAGGGGCATATGGTACGATCATTTCCTGTTGACCCTAATGTTTTCTCCGTTTGAAGAATGGATTTTGATACGTTGTTGCTATCGGTTTCTTTCGACTGATAGTACAATATTGATCAGTCCTTTCTGCAGATATTACACCTAAAACTCTTGGAGAACTCCTGGATTCCCCCCCCCCCCCCCATCTATCCGCTCTCCCTGTAGAAACTTTAGTTTACTCGTTTTGTTTCTGTTTCATTTTTTTCAACATTTTCTTTTTTTCAGCTCCGCCGAATTCCGAAATAACCACTGCTTGATTTATTTTACTGTTTTGTTGAGAAATCCTCCTTCCGTGGTAGATAGTTTTGCTAGGACGTTTTCATTCTTTATTTTTTCTGCATCAGGAGGCATGAAAAATTACGTGAAGATCCAATGGTACATTGTGCTTAAATATAGTGTTAGTTATTTTGTAGAACTAGATGTAACAATTTTAGAAATAGAAGAACAAGGTAATCTTTTGATAACTAGTTGCAGTATCTTTAAGAAGAGAAAATAGAAGTAAAAATTTACTACGATGCTAATTTAAAGGTCATTGCTATTCAATAATTATATGAAAATGTAAATATAATATTTTTTTCTTATAAACTACTTTTCTTATAAACTTAATAATTTTTTCTTTTTTAAATATAATAGTTTAAGAATAAAGATAGATTTATTTTTTCAATTGTTGTTACATGTCCTGTTTGTTTTGTTTGGAAGTTTGCGAAATACCCTATTTTGTTCTGCAGTGAGCAAGTAAAATTTATTTCTTATCATAATTCCTAAAATTCTTATGCGTTTAATATTATAGAATTTTATGGAGGAAAATTATTTTTTCAATTAAAGACCAGTATTGCTGATTAATAACAAACAGTTTTTTAGCCATAAAACATACTTAAAATAAAATATGATTTTATTAAGTATTTTTCACATGATTTATTTAAAAAATGAAAGCCGAAAAACATTATTAAAATGATTTTTTTTTTAATCAGGCATTTAAGGGTTAATTGGTAAACACACTATTTTGATGTAATTAAAAAAAAAAAAACTTTATGGAAAATAATACAATATTTCATGCTTACCAAAACGTCCCCGTGCCAAAAATAATAATATTTTACTGATTTACTGTTCATTTTTCAATAAATATACAATCTGAGATACTAAGAATAATAAACTATGGTCTCATTAATAAAATAAAAACTTTCACAGATATACCAATTCAAATTATCACTTTGATGTTTTTCGCAAATTTTCTGTGTGCTAATTTATAAAAAAATTCATAAGATTTTAACAAAAGCTCAAATATTATATAGATAGTTCATTACACTCACAATATCGTATATAAATTGTAAAAAAATAATTTCATATAAATATAGTGTAATGTTTCGCGATAGACGTAACTGATTGTCTATCATTAGTTACATTACAAGCTAAAAAAAAAAAAAAAAAAAAAAAAAAAAAAGAAGGCGTCTGAGATTGTAGCTGACTGTTCACAAAAATCATGTTTAGTAGAAAATGGAATTATAACTTTTATTTCTGAAAACCAAAATATTCATTTATATTTCTTTAATCCCATTTTCAGTTGATATTTTCCGTCTTGAGGTTACTAAATACACATTTCTAGCTACTTGAATACATATTTCTGGTTTAAGAACTGGAAAACATTTATAAACAGCACATGTGCAAAAATAGAAATAACCACATTTCTATATGCATACAAAGAAAAAAAACTATTTTGGATGGCTATTTGTTCTGCCTTTTAAATAAAACAATAAAATATAGTTATGGTATTGGATCAAAATTCGTTATTTAAAAGTAGTGGGATACTTTATTAACCATATTACTAATTTACGCAGATTTGCACTACTTTTCTTTTTCAAATCTAAACATTCCTAGGCTTTTTTAAATAGAGCAACGTTATAATTAAAAAATCTTCATTTTTAGTTACAAAGTTCGAACGCACTTTTATTATCAGTGAACTATATTAGTTATATACCTGTAAGTTAAAAATTACCTATCGAAAGCCACTTTATTTTATTCCTGTCCCTAGCAAATCAGTTTCTATTTACATTAATACTTTAGGTAGGATTTACATGACTGGCAATAAAATTTCAGAACTACTACTTAACCTATCAAGATTTACCAATAGAGTTACGTACTTGGATCACTGAATAAAAAGGATTAATACATTTCAAATGCTTTTTTTATTTATTATTATTATTATTATTATTTTTTGCAGAACACTTCTTTTCAGTTATAACATTTTTTTTACACTTATTAAACGATATACGTTACAGTAGGGATGCACAACGTGTGGCCCGCGATAGGTTAACTTGTGGCGCGGCAATTTCGTCAATTTATAACAGGTAAAACTTGCAATTATTTACCATAGGACACAGAAAAAAATTGTGAATTTCACTAAAGAATCACTGAAAAAACACGAATTTCGTCAAAACAATCGCTCAAAAGTAAAAAAATTGGGAGAGGAGTGCTAATTTTGTCCAAAGATGACGTGAAAGAATCGTGGAATAAACGCGAATTTTGTCAAAGGATTGCGAAAAAAAAAGCGAATTTCTTCAAAGAATCGCTGAAAAAAAGTCAAAGAATCGCGAAAAAAACCCGCAAATTTCTTCAAATTAATCGGAAAATCTCTATTTCTTCAAAGAATTGCAGAAAAAACTCTAATTTCTTAAAAGGATCGCTAAAAAAAGGCAAATTTCGTCAAAGTATCGCAAAAAAAAAGAAAATTTCGTCAACAGTGTGCGAAAAATATAGAAATATTGCCAAAAGATTGCGAAAAAACTTGATTTTTGCCAGAGAATTACAGGAAAATGCGAAATTCTTCAAAAGAAAGTGGATGAAAAACAAATTTCGTGAAAAACATCCCTGAAAAATATCAGATTTCGTCAAAGAACTAAAAAAAAGCGCGAATTTTGCCATAAGAGCGCAAAAAAATACAAATTTCGTCAACTGTTTGCGAAAATATATAGAAATTTCGCCAAAAGATCGCAAAAAAATGAAAATTTTGCAAAGAGTCGCAAAAAAAAAACGCAAATTTCGTCAAAAGAAAAGCAAATTTTCGTCAAAAAATGGCGAAAGAAGACCGAGTTTCGTAAAAAGATCGCAAAAGAACAGTTGATTTCGCCAAAGGATTGCTACAAAGAAGAAAAAGACAGCAGTCTCTTTAGAAAACAACACACACAAACATCTACTTTTATTATAAGTATAATTTATATTTTTAAATATTATACTAAATTAACTTTTAAAAAATTCGGTTAACCCGGATGCAACTTGCAGGAGTCAACTTGCCATACTTAACCTGAAATGGAACCGAAATGGAACTGAAAACAGAGTTAACAGGACCTGCAACATAACTAATTATTGCCGGGGGTTCCCCTCCCTCTTCCCTTTGCTATAACCCTTCAGAAAATTTGCTGTGAATTTTGGATTTTCTTTTTTTAATTTAGTATCACCCCTGGTTGAATGGGTAGGGGAATCTAAAAATGTAAAACTGCCCCTCTTTGAAATCATGTTTTTTCTATCTAGTTATAGGTATTAAATTCCCTTCCCTTAACTCCCCAAAATAGGATTCTCTCTGTATTACTGATGTGACCCCCGACAACCCATACATTTTTGTAAGTGGCTGTCGTCTTAAAAAGGTTGTGCACCCTACCTTACAGATCATTGGGGACCTGAATGCCATATATGCTTATGGGACCTAGAGTACATAAAATTCGTCCTAATGAATTTTTTTCTAAAAGTGTTGTTTTGTCATGTTTGGGAAGGCCTTATCAATTGGCAACAATAATGACTGTCTCAGGTTCACAATTACCAATTCTGGATGGACTGTTAAGCAACGTTCATTCGGTAAACGACCATCTTCTGGATTAAAAAAAAAAAAAAAAAAAAAAAAAAAAATTATATTGGCACGCAGAAAATTAAAAAAATGAAAATATTAAATAATATTTAAACGACTTACAAATTACCATATTTGAAAACGTTTGAATGTCTTATGTATGCCACAAATGCGTTATAGATGTAGAAATTTCAAATTTCTGCAGAAAGATGAAGCAAAAGTACGTAAAATTAGGGGAAAAGTTTAAGGAATTAAGGGGTAAAATTTTATTCGCCCTTTTTTCCCTTCCGCAAATTTTACACCATTTTCAATTTAATTTAACCACTATAATTTTTTCCATCGGAGCTATGGAAATCACAGGGGTGACACTATTCCCAAACAATAAACTCCTTTGTCGATTTCTCCTGTACATGTTGAAAAAATATACTTCGAAGATCCTTGTTTCTGAATAGTGTGTACAACAAAACATAAAAATACTCTGTAATGGCTCACCTGCATTTAATGTACTGGGTGTCCATAAATACGCTAATATTTTGAAAATTCTAAAAAAAAATATCAAATTCACGAATCGGACTGCGGTTTAAATCATATGGCTGGCCAATTAACTTTTTTCGAAGGAAGCAGAAAAAGAAATTGTTTTTAGCTGGCTCTAGTAAGCTCTTTTTTATGTTTTTTAACAACATGGACCTTAAAAGCGCCATCTATCGTCAAATTTTAAACTATTATTTTTATCCCTTTCAAAAAATAAAATAAAATAAATAAATAAATCTTTGTCAAGTCTTATTGTGTAAACCGCACTCCGATACGACAATTTGTTAAACATTTAGGATTTTTTGAAATATGAACAGACTTTGGTGACACCTGGTATTTAAAAACTTGCATTATGTGGTGGTGATTGGGTGGTCCATGGCAGAACTATGGCGAGCTTTAAATTGAATAAATGACAAACTTCATAATGTTAATTCCATAGAATATAGAGAATAGGGAAAAAACATAATTTAAAAAAATTGATGATGTCCTTATCAGCTAAAACCTGGATATTGTACGATTTATTTACAAATCTATCTATTATATATATAAAATCCAAACGGAAATTTCGTTCCGAACGCCTAGATTTCGAGTTCTATTGCATAGATTTTTACGAAATTTATACCGTTAGATAGGTATCATTTCAGGAAAGGTTTTAAACTATAACACATCATTCTACCTACATTAGTTATAGAATTATGACAGAAAGTTCTGTTGATAAGGTTTGCCATTTTATTTCTTGGCGAAATTTATCGTTGATAAAAAAAATTGAAACAGCTATTACACCTCGAAACATAAAAGAAAAAACTGTTACTAATTTTAATTGAAAAAAAAAGAAGAAAAAAACCTGTGTTAATGAGTGATAATATTAAAAAACGAAAATTTAATTTAAAGATGAAAGGGAATGTTCGTAATGCTTAAAAAATTACTTAGTTAAAATATTGCAATTGAAATAAGATTTGGCTCTTTATCTTTTGCGTCAGGTTAAGAAAAATGCATCTGAAAAATTGATAGGATGATATCAAGGAAGTTTCGATAAGTGCATGCTCAGAAATATTTGAAAAAATTACATAATATTCTTCTCATGAGGAATGTATAGAATATCCTTCTCGTGACATATAATATGTTTATAAAAAGAATCTGCAGAACTTCGATTTAGCGTTTGTAAAAAAATAATGAAAATTTAATTTTTTTTGGCGATTTAATGCTGGTTGGCGGCACAATAAAATTTTGAATGATACTTTTTTTAATGATAAATAATTTTTAACTAAAACCTTTTCTAATCTTCATACGAAGATAGTTAGATTAAGTTTAACTTAAATAAATACATTTTTATTACTACAGTTTTGTCATATACCTTTATATGTGTATATATTAAAATTTTATTATAGTAATTTTATACGGTTTAAAACAAAATTTCAGTTTATTAATTTTTTTCCAAATTCAAAATTATTGTCCGATTTGGAACATTGGCAATTTGGCTTTGATATTGTTAGCGTCAGAAACAAGAAATGAAGGTTATTGTTGACATGGAAACAGGTATTTAATAGAAAATGTTTAATGGTGACATTTTTAATTAGCCAGCTGCTTTTAAAACAAACTTAAAACGGTACTACTTGATTATTCCGTCGACAAAATAACTATCGCCAAACTATAAGATTAAATGCCAATAATAGCTGATCGTAAATTTTACATTCACTTGACATTAAACACGGTACACGTGTTTGTTGCGGCATCAAGTGACTTTTAATTTCACTTCTATTTGTAATTTTATTAATGTTTACAAATTTTTTTTTATTATTTCGTCATTTAAAATAAAAATTTTGTCAATTTGTATAATTTGGCGAGTGGTTTGGCAATTTATATAATTTGGCAAATAGTTTGGCAATTTATATAATTTGGCGAAGTTGGTTGAATGAATAATCAAATAGTACCCTTAAAACATTTCCGGCCGGTGAAGCCATGTAAAATTAATTAACTACTGCAACACACAATTTGTATATATCATACACGCTTAAAGATAAAAAATAATACGCTAATCCTTCGTTTAAGTTTAAATTCATTGAGTTTTAGGCATTTAAACACTTATTTAACAAGCAATATTCAAATGCATTTAAATATCTTGCATTTGGGATGGAAATGTGTTGGCTAGCCAAATAGCGTGAAACGTTCGTCTTTTTGCGCCAAATACTCGAATATATGTAGATTTTTTTCAGATTTTTACTCAGATTCCGCCGCCAAATTTGACTGATGTTTTACTACATATATGAGTAGTTTTAAAAGCATTTTTCTTTTCAAAATAATTTGAGTATGCTCTTTAAGGAGACCTTCCTTGTGGTAACAATTTTGTTTTTGATTTGTTCTTTGTTATTTCTAACTCTTCCATAATGTGACTTACAGACGAAACTAGCAGATGTAATTGTAAAAATGATGGTATTTTTGATTTACATGTTATATGTTTATTTGGGATTTTTGAGGTTACTTTTGTCGCCAAACAATTTGATTTTAAGCCAAAAAGACATAAGCGTGAATTGGGTTCAAGCGATGTTTACAATAAAGGTGATTTTGCAAGTGCACGAAAACATTTTTTTGAGTATTTTTTAAAATTCAAATGTACAATATATAAGTAGTAATTAATATTTTTAAAATGGAGTCAAATATTTTAATTTTAGTATAAATGTCTCCATCTCCAACACACGCAGATACATATTGTAAAATAATTTAATTTTAGACATTTAAAAAATTTCTCATCATACTTTACTGCGAAAGCATGTCGGTTTGTTTTCCCCAAATTTGTGACTTTTATACCCTCAAAGCCAGATTAGCTAATATTGTCCATTCTTTTTATAATAAAAAACATATCGCCAATTTCCCTTATAAAAACGTTCAATGTTTGCAATGTTAGGTAGTAAAGATTATTCTTAAGAAAATGTAAGCAATTATGAGTTATTTCTATCACGAAAAAAGACATTTTGCAATAAAAATGGCTTTCTGAAATCACTTTTCGATATTCCATTCCATTCGTCATTTTTTTTTATATATCTTCCCTTCTTTTAGAAATGTTATAAACAGATGTTGGATGAATCTTCCATAATCAGCCACCTTACAATTGGCGAATTTATTGTATAGTGTTCGAAGATTCGTTTATATTTGAAAGGAACCGTGGACGGTAAATCCGATTTCAGAAGATTACGCGAAATTTGTACTTTTAGTAACTAGCGATTAGTAAATTTATGTTTTTTTTTTTATTATGGAGCAAACGGACAAAAGAAGATTTACTAATAGATATTTTTCATGTGCAGTCGTTTTACTATCACTAAAAAAGCATTAATTTGAATGAACAAAAAAAATTTTTCAAATGCCAAAGGTGCCCAATGGAACAATATTTGTTCATTTAGCCTAGGTTTTTTAAAAAAAGTACCTCAAATTCAATTAAAATTTCAATCATTATAAAATGTTGGCTGATGCGCAGCCCGAGCAGCTGATTGTAGTGACAAATTTTAGGTTTATTTTACGATCACTAAAAAAGCATTACTTTGAATGTACGAAAAAAAAAAAAAATGCCAAAGGTGGCCAATGGAACAATGTTTGTTCATTTTCCCTAGGTTTTAAAAAAAAGTACCTCAGATTAAAAAAAATAAAAAAAATAAATAAAAAAAAGCAATTTAACAAATTACAACGACCATTTGGAAAATGATTTTTTCAAAGACTAAAATTTAAGACATAAAAAATTGCACGGAGTTGATCATACGTTACGTACGCCATGAATTAAACATTAATAGTGTTATTACACGTAAAAATTCCAAGCGACAAAAATGGCCTGCGACTCGTACGTATTATCCACCTGAAACTTATGTATTATCCAAGCATTTCATTGGGTGTTCGGGAAAAGGCTTTTCCATCGTCAAATTTCCAAGAAATCCGAAGACCAATTTTAAGTGAAATTTCATACTTAAACTTCTAATCATCTGACAATATTACTTTTTGCACCGTCGGATAGAGAAAAAAATGCACTTTTAAATGCAATTTGTTTAAAAGCTGTATCTCAATTTGTTTCTGAGTTATTAATTTTTTTTGTAGTTTTTATTACTTTTTTGTCATAGTGGCAACAGAAGGTATCCATCTCTGTTGAAAGTAAAGGGAAATACAGATTACTGTATAGACCAATCAGAAAACGAATAAAATGCGGATTAAACCAATAAAAACCTTCAGATATGCTTTTGATTTTCTACCCTGACGAGAACAATAACCATTTTTCCAAATGGTTAATAAAATTTCCATCATTATAAAGAAATTTTGGCTGATGCACAGCCCGAGCAGCTGATCATAGTCAAAAATTAACGTTTTTATTTTATTTAGGCAACAAACTGATGAATAATGACGTCTTGAAAGTAAAAGCATGTTTATTTCTCCGTCTTATGACGCTCATTAGAGAAATGCGAAAAAAATCTCCGGTTTGCCAAAAAGATCGCTACTAAAAATTTTGCATAACTAACTTTATTTATCATTTGCAAAGAGTTTTGATAGTGAAAGATCTAAAATTCAATCAACAGCAATTTGACATTATTTAATGGAATGTAGTTTGTAGCGTAATTAACTCTGTTTTGTAGCTAACTCTGGTACATTTTTAGCCATACCGTTACGAACATTTCTAACGTTTCACATCAAACTTGGTTGTGGATCCGATTATGGATGATTGGGAAGATTTTACTGAATGAAAACTAGAGGTTTAGTTTTCTATTTGAATTAGTTATCGAGGATATTTTCCTAGATTAATAGTTGCATGATCAAAACTGGTATGTAAAAAGAAACGGCAGTTAAAATGACATTATTTTAATTTTATTCACACAATTCCGCTTTAAATATCCACTTTTACACGATTCACATATTTTAAAATATAAAAGTTAAATATTGTTTTGATTGTATTTACTCTACTGGAAATCGAATATAAGAAACTGTAGAGAAAACCTGCCAAAAGAAGACGTATATTACCAAATATAATGTAACGTAGAGAGAGATTGTATTTATGTTATCAGATCCGCACAAAGTACCAAGCTGAGAAGCCCGGAGTAAAAGAACTAACAAACGAAAGTGAATAACCCGAACATTCTTTAAGTTAAATGGTCCATCTCTGAAGTCATTGTAATTCTCTCTTTTTTAGTAGTGTGGTGATATAATCCTAATGGCCACATTTCCCTCCCAAACTCTACATGATGTACTAAAGAGTTGCTTCTGAATTGACTGTATTTCTCCTAACGCATCAGATAATATAATAGCGCAATGGCGTCCGATGCGTATTCAGGAAATGCGGAAGGACCTTCCAGGTGAAGGTCCATATTAATTTAAAATACAGGGTAGGATTTTTCATTTCGTTTGATTGAAGGTTTATTTGAAAAATGGTCCAGCGCAGCGGGCTCAGCCTGCTAGTATATAAATACTCAGGCCTCGCAGAGTATAGGGAAAATTTTATTTTTCTTACCACTATTTTGAAAAAAAAAATCTCTCTTAATATATTTCTATTGTTTACGCTAAATTATATATCCTATTACTGATTTGGGATACTGGTACAAACAGTAAAAATTTCCCTATATCTGCGACCCCTGGATACTAATAAAGTATAACTGCCATGTTGTTAATAATGAGGTATGCATAAATTTAAACAGTGTTTACGTATTTAATTTTTTTAATATAAGCTGTACCATATAACATTTTTATACAATTTATTTAATCTCTTAAACTTCTGTTAAGTTTTTAAAACGCTTTTCAAATCTTTCAATGTTATAACTTAAATTCTTTTTCGCTAATCTCTCTCTGTAAATACATCGAATTTCAAATCTTTGCTGTCAAGTTCTCCTTTTCAAATGTCATTTGAACAAAAAAATTAGTCATACTACAGCTTGTTAAACTGATTTATTTTGCTTTTCAAAGAAACAGAATAAGAGAGGCTTTAAAAAAGCTTAAATCTCTATGTTTAGTACAACTAAAAATATATTTCCTAAAATCTTCAATTCGAGGAAAAGATTTTTTAAGCTGGAGAAAGTTAGAGAGGTTTTATCAAAATCAAAAGCCTAAAAACTTGAAAGGGAATTAAGAGAGACTAACGTTCAATATTAGTTGTTTAGACTGTGAAATACTATGATAGTTCTAAAGTACTTCCTCTAGCATTATAGACTGACCCTCCCCTAGGACTGGAGGGTGTGCCCCTAGCCTGCGGATCAGATGGATGGAATCCGACTATAAAATCCTTGAGTATTTTTTCAGCGGTTTAAAACCTTTTTCAGGAGTAGCTTAGCATTTCAAAATCTCCGGAAATGCGTTTGAAAAGATTTATCCAGTTTTTCTTCTCTTTTTTTTTTGCCCCCTATCGGTTCTGACCTATGTCCAATATTCTTTAAAGCAGAAAGGTATCATTCTCCATTTCTTCATTCTTTTTTCTCGTGTTTTGAAATATTTTTAAAATATTTGAAAGAGGAGTGGCTTTAAATGTATGTCAAGAAGATTTGACATTTCGCTGCAGCATTTGCTTCATAGGAAAATAGAATTAAAACATGTTTCAGACTTGATTTAGCAGTAGTTTTTTAAATACTTATCCAGTTACTTTGTTCATCTTATTAGAACCAAAAAATGAAGAGGAATTAATATATTGACTGTATTACTAAACTCTTAAAATCAACACTCCAAACGGTTTCCCTATTTTTATAAAAGTAAGAAGTACTGCAGTGAAATGAGACATTTCATAGTAGAAAGAGTCATTTCAAAGCTACATATCTCATAGATTCAAATTCTTTGAGGAATCAATAAAGCTATGCTACACACAAATGTCAGTCTTTACAACATACTTATAACTACTTAAAAGGTGATACAAACATATAAAAATATTATTTAATACAACCCTTTTGTTGTTAAATTAAATAATATTTTTATGTGTTTTCGCCACCTTTTAAGTATTTATAAGTACGTTGTAAAGTTTATTAATAACAAAGTGAAAATTTCCTTCACGAAACTAGTTTTTTAATACAGTGTTTTGACTCTATTGAATGTCAGTATTTAAAAAAAAGTTTTTGTTTTCATTATATTTTTTATATCTTAAAATTAGTAAATCGATTATCAATTATTTATTTTATAATAATTAAAAAATAACAAAAGTAAGTTTTTAACTTGCGTTGTTTTAGCTAAAAATAGGATTTTAGTGATCTACAAATGATACATAAAGATACTGATCATATGTATGTCACTTGACATTTCGCAAAATTGATATAAATCATCAACGTCTGCATAGTAATAGTTGACATTAAATCACATCGAATATTCACCATCACATCTTTTCTTCTGTTGTGGACCATTGGAATATATACTCGTATGGGACTGATCTGGTGTTATTTATTGCTGACTGAAGTTGTTTTTGCAGTAAACGACAATTTTTTCACACCCTTTGCGTAGAACTGGATAAATAAACCTATGTAACTTCTATCCCCACACTTTGAGACAGTCTTCAAGTAGACGTTTGGAAAATAACGTGCATTTCGGAAAAACGGGATTAATGTAGCTTTTTAAAATGACCGATTCATTTCTTATGTTTGTTTTTAATTATTGAGTTAAATGCAATTAGGAATTTTTTGTTTTAATGTTGAATTTAACAATAATTTGTTAATGAAAATAAGACCTATTCAAATTTATCTGCAAGTGAATGCATTTAAATGAAGCACAGCTAATTGTTGTTGTAGAAGAAATGTATATCGTTTAAGGAAACATGTTATGAATATATACAAATTGAAAAAGGTTTTTAATGAACAAAATTAAGTATTTTCTGCGAAAATATTTTCACAAAACTTTAAAGCATGAAGTAACTTCACTGATTTGTAAGGAAATTTAAAATGCAGCATCACAGAAATTTAAATAATGGAAAAAAAAAAGTCTCAATAGCACCATAAAATTAAGAAACGCGCTACGCCTTTCAAAAGAACTTTGTATTTATTCTTCAAGCACAAAGAAGACGTGCTACCACTTTGAAGGCCCTAGCAAGACTGCAGGAGCAAGACTGTCTGTTGTTTTTATGGTGTTATTAAGATTATTTTTGCCTTTATTTATGCATCACACCAGTTCATTCAAACAAATTAATGTTACAGATTTTTTTTCAGTTTTGTGCATTGACATTTTGAAGAGGCAAATGTACTTCTATAATACTAAAAGACACTGAAGATAAATAAATAAATATACACGAATAAATATATGTATATGGGCAACTAAATAACTTCTGCTGGTTAACTAGAAGAAGACCCTTTAACTGCCTTCAAGAAGGACTTAAAGGAATCGATTGAGAGCAAAAACTTAACGTCGAACCTGCATCTTCAACCACTGCAAATTGCTGGCCCCCTTGCGTATATTGCATGGCTAACAAAAGTGGATGGGCTTCAGCTAACTCGCTTGGCCAGCGTGTAGGAATTTGGCCAACTCCACTTTATTTTACCATGAATTAAAAAATGAACTAACAACTCTCAATCCGTGGTGGTCTGAGTGTCCACGATGGTCTGACTACGGCAACGATCAGAGAGACATGAAAACAGGCGATGCTAATAATAAGCGAGTTCGGCTTGACAACCATAAATTCATGACCTAGGTTACGTATAACGGATGTCACTAACTCCAATAAATCACTTACAGGAGCTCGAAGTAGAATGAGAAAGAATCAACTGAGACATCCTGAAATTATTGAATAAAGAAGAAAAGAGGAAGAGAAGAATGATTTTGCAAGCGAACATCCTTCTATGCTATAGAAGCACAAAAGATGGAAAAGCAAGTAGTGTGGGATTTTTTATTCATAAAAATTAGACGAATCATATCGTGGAACATGATAGTACATTGGACAGAGTTGCATGACTAGTTATACAAGTGTCAAGAAAATACAACATGCAAATCATCCAAGTTTATGCACCATTAATAAGCATTTTTGAAGGAGTTGCGTATTTTTATTAAGGATTTCGATTCCATTGAAACTAAAAGACCAATATGAAAGGGAATGGAATCCAATATGTTATGGAATAAAAATTCCTTAAGGACTTATATTCCATTCTTCAATGAATAAGAATAGGAAATGCTGCATCAAATTAATAATAGGAGAATGTATTGCGATAATTAGAGAAAAAAGAAAGAAGAGATCTCAGTAGGAAATAATGGTTTTCGCTTACAAAACGAAAAAGGAAACAGACTGAGTTTGCAGAATCTGGGTAGATGCATATCATGAATTTATTTTTCAAGAAGAAGGCAGAAAGAAAATGGACAAGGAGTAATACTAATGCAGCAACAGGTGAAATCGACTTCATCCTGATAAACAATAAACATCTAATTCAGGATTGCAACGTTCTTAGCAACTTTAATAACAGAAAGCGATAACAGATTGGTTAGATGTAAAATGCTGTTAAAGACTAAAGTGGAAAGAGTAAAGCTTTACCAACAGTTCAAGAAATCCGTCAATATCATAAGTCTCCTGGAACATGAAAAATAATTTCATTTGGAATTAAAAATCGTTTCAAAGTACTGTGGTCAGTTTTGAAAGAGGAGAAAAATGTAACAGCATAAAACAAGAAAATAGCCAATACTTTATAAAAATTGTAAAAGGAAATTCGTGAAGAACAAGTAAATCAGACGAAGAAAAGGACAGAAGGCACATGAATATGGCTGAAGAAAAATTATTCCAAATCAAGGGTTGAATACAGAAGGACTCAAATTGATAAGAAAGTGCATTGCAGACTATATCAGAAAATTTAACTGTGATCTTGTCAAGAATGTTTTAGAAGACAACAAAAATTTAAAATTAGCTAAACGCAATCTGTGTGTTAGAAGAAAATGTATGTTTAAACTAAAGTAGTTAAATGGAACAAATACCAGAATCAATAATAATATCGTAAGTATAGTCGAGAAGTTTCCAGAAATCTGTGTAAGAGTGAAGATCAAAGAGAAAACCCAAACTACCTGATCAGAGGGAAAAAAAATAATAGAAACCGAAGAGATAATTCCAGTGTTGCAGATGAAGTTTTGGATGTCATCAGATGCATGAAAAAGAGTAAAGGTTCAGACAAAGATAGAATCACAATTGACTTTATCAAAGAAGCAGGAGAAGAAAAGCCTAGTCATACTGTTTTTCAAATGTCTATCGAAGTCTGATATACCTTAAGACTGGAATGATGCTGTGATAGTGCTAGTTTATAAGAAAGGGGAGAAGAAAAATATTAAAAACTACCGTCCGATCAGCTTAATATTAGTGACTAAAAAAAAAAAAAATACGAAAGTGTTAATGAAAAGACTTACTCAGACCGGAATTTTGCTCAAACTAGAGAACGAGTAGAATTTTGAAGTAAATCTAGTACAATGGTTCATATTGGATCAAGAAACATAAAGAATATGATTTACCTCTGTGCCATGTCTTTATTGATTAAGAAAAAGCATTTGATTCAGTCTGCAAATCAGCAGTAGAAAAATCTTTGAAGTATAAATATAGATATAGACAAAATTTGCATCAGTATTATAAAGAAGATTTATAAGGAAGCATCATAAACCATCCGTTTGGATAGAGGATAAACAAAGATCAAGCTCGAAAAAAGGATTTTGACAAAGAGAAGCAATTTAGCTTAAACTTTTTCTGCTGTCTTAGAAAAGGTTTTCAAGAAACTGGATTGAAGAAACAAAGGAATTAGAATAAATAGGAAAGATCTAAGTCATCTCTTGTTTGCAGATGGCATTTAATTTTCAGTAACAACTGTGAAAAAAATGGAAGAGTTGTCAGAAGATTTGGCAAAAGCCAGCATTAATGTAAGATTGAAAATAAATTTGGAACAGATGTTCAATTCATTTTCACCAAAACTCGCTTTATGATACCAGGTATATTTGGGAACAAACAAAATTTTCTTTCCTGTATAAGGCGAGTTTTGAAACTCACACCCTCCATATATGAAATATTTCTTGAATATGAGCATTTGTATGAAATAATGTTTATTCTGTGCATGTGTGAATGATAAAATTTTTCCTTTTGTATAATGTAGGAGTCAACTGTGTAGTACAATTCATATAAAAAAGCAAGCCGGATATTGTGAAAGTTCAGTAAGATTTCGGCAAAGTAGTGAGCTTGATTTCAGTTGTCTTCTAAAAGTAACTAACAGATTACAAGGGATTTTCCACAAATGTAGATTTTTTATTATTTTTTTTATTGTCATTTTTTATTGATGTTTTAGTTCTCCTTGGAAGAGCCATCGGAACGAGACCATTTCAAAAAAATATGTATATTTATCAAAAGCTTCGAATGGGCATAACATTATAAACAAACCCTTATGTTGGAAGACAATTTATGGAAAATGCTTCATCATCCAACTAAGATTTGAAAATAATTGAAATTGAAATCAGTATATCACCCATATCTTTAAAAAAAAAAACGATATTCTACTGCCCGTTTTATATGAGTTGCCCTATCTATATTATAAAGGACAAACATATCTGTGCGTAACGCATACGTCATTTTGCGAATGGCAACACTTTGAAATTTGTAATAAAATTTTGGTTTTGCAATTTTCTCTACCGCAAATTTTTAAACTTCTAAACATCGCACATTTTAAATTTTTACGCCGTCGTATAAGGAAAAAAATGCTCTTTTAAATGCAATTTGTTTGAAAGCTGTATCTCAATTTATTTTTGAGATATTAATTTTTTTGTAGTTTTTAATATCATTTTTCCAATCGTGGCAACAAAAGTACCCCATTTCTATTGAAAGTCATTGAAAGTAAACGGAAAATAGTTGAAAATAGGAGATTATTGTATCTTTTTTTTTTTTGCCATTTTCTCATAAAACCTGAAAAAAAAAGTTGAAATTAAAGTACGGGCTATGTCAAGAATATTGTCTGTTATTCCGTGATAATGACGTCATATGCATACTTTTTTATAGACGAAGTTTAAGACTGAATTGTAAAAGTGGATTGCATTAGCGGATGCAAATGACGTCATTTTATAAAACAGCGAGTATTTTAGTTCTTAAAACTGAATTATGTTTTGTAGAAGTGCGTCATTTTCACAGCCCAGCTGCTTTCAATTTCTTCGCAGGTGAAAATACTTCACTTTTGAAGATAATGTAATCGAAATCGCATACTTATAAAACGCAATGTTTTATAAAATTTAGAGTGTCTTTATAAAAGAGAGGTGACATGCAAATAATAGCGATTTATATTACAGAAATTGATGATTCTCGCCTGGATGGATTTGCTTCGCCGAGTTAGACAAGCAAACAAATAACTCGAGGTTTAAAATAATATCATGTTCCTGAAGTTATTGTCCAAAATTCTCTCGAATAATAAAACTTTAATGCTGTTCTTTAGGACATTCTACTATAATTTTATCAAAATAATATAATTTGCATAATTTAATTTTTCACAATTTTATATAATCTATATATTTAAAACACAAGTGTGTTTTTTAGTCATCTGCCCTGATCTTTCTGCTGAACCAATTTTACTAATATTTTTTTTCAACTGAAAGCTGTTGATTTGTAGATGAAATCGCACTATCTTTTTTTTTTTTTTTTCTATCCCTACTTTTATATTTTAATTTTGAAAGCATTTTATGAAATTTCTCCAAAATGATGAAAGTTAGATAGCTTTTATTATTGCAGACAAGAGAGAAAAAAATGAGGTATTTTTATCTTTATTCACGCCATTTTCTGATAAAAATTCAAAATTGTTTATAAAAATTGTTGTATAGGGTTTAGTGGCGCAAAATCCCATTAGGAGCACAATATTATATTAGGGGAGTAAAAACGGAAAATGACATACTGCTTTTGAAAACACGCATTTTTCTTCATAAATTTTCTATATTGTTTTTCCTTCAGCATGTGTACTGATACTAAGTTTCAGACACTAGGCAAAATGATTATTTAAGTGAAAATGAAGTCATATTTAAAAGAAAACGATCATTTTGTTAGATAAAACTAAACGTTTTAACACACATTCGTCTAAAAAACATAAACTACGGAAATTTTTACTCTCCGGAATTGAGATTAGAATCTCAAGTAAGGAGTGCGTCTATTCACATAAAAGATGTTGCTGACAATGGTGACTTCAAGTTTTGAGTTAAAAAGATTTTAAAATGATCAAACAAAATACAATTTTTTTTTTAAATGATGAATATGGATATGAGCGTATACAAATTTTGAGAATGTGAAAATTGTTGTTTTTCATTCCGGAAGAGCTTCAATTGATAACCACATCGTAATAACTGATTACGTATCTTCTATATTATAAAGAACAAACGTATCTGTGCACAACGCTGACATTTTGCGAATGGCAACACTTCATGCTCAAATTTCGATCTTGAAATTTTCGCTACTGCATTTTTTTAATCTTCTGACCATCGTAAATTTTCAATTTTTGTCGCATTGGGAAAAAATTTACTTTCAAATGCAATTTGTTTAAAAACTGTATCTTAATTACTGATGTATTATGCTTTTAAAAATAATTTTTAAGCATGATTTTTTTTAAGTTTATGTTATCACGTGCCGGTTTCAATACATAATAATAATAAACATTTTGCACATAAAGCAACAAACATTGTTCAGCGTTTGTTTCTGACTATTTTTCCATAACGAAATTAATACTTCCTTTATAAACAAATAAAATAATAATATTAAAAACCCCAATCTAACATATTTGTGAACGACAAATTAACGAAATTAATACTTTTTTTATAAACAAATAAAAGAATAATATAAAAAAAAAAACAAATCTCACATATTTGTAATCATACAATTTAAATTTTTAGATCATCAAGTAGGATTTTTTAAAAATGAATTTGTTTGCAAAGTTCATCTCAGTTTACTGATTGTCTATGGTTTCAAAAACAATTTTAATTCGTGAAATATTTTTTAATTTATCTATATCGCGCGGAGTTCGATTACGAAAGATTAATCCGTTTGTCCTTAAAACAAATAAAGAGTTCATATTTTTCTTACGGCTAATATCCATTTCAAAAAAAAACTTCCCTTTAAGAATAAATAAATAAAATAATATAAATTAAACACAAATTTAACAGACATATATAAGCTCTGAAATTATCAGAATATAAAAGGATGCCGTAAGTAGCAAAATCTTGGTCAAATAACTCCTAGCATGCGGCTAATAAGATAATATCGCTTTTGATAAATTTCAAAAATTTATTTGATTGTATAATTCGTATTTTTCATATGAAAAATGCTTTTTTAATGTAAGTGGGCAATCGAAAAAACTTATTGCATATAGAAAAATTATCAGTTTTCAATTAAAAAAATGTTTTCACCTATATTTTGTAACCCGGGAAGCCCGGGTACGATCCCCTAGTATAGTTAACTATTAAATTACGCAAGAAAATGTTTGTTATCGTTCGCGCATGCGCAGTTTGAAATAACTCCATACAAATGTTCTTAATTCATCAAATATTTAATAAATTAATATTGTAATTGTAGCTTAATTTTTCTATTGTATTTCGCCAAGCTGTCTCAAAGGGGTGTTAAATTTGGTTCAAAATTCTCCATGCTGTAAACAAAAAACATGCAGAAATTTCTTGAATTTATTAAATAAGCCTTTTTATCTCCATGAATGTACACGCTATTCTTGCAAAAATGAGCACGAATTGTTATACAGTACTCCCATAAACATGTACTACGGCTGGAAATATTTTCGATCATTTTATTTTATAGGTTATCTTAATATTCAACACAACCATTTTATTAAATTTGCTATTGTTCCCCTAATTGTCCTTTTGACGAAAACTTCCGCGGTCAAACATTTTCTATATACAGTGAGCAAAAAAAGTATTTGCACGCAGACGATTTTTTGCATAAGTAACCATAGAAAGCAAATTTGATACTATTTTCTTAATTATTCATTTATTTAAATAAGAAGAAAATAAACATAACTACCCATTTTCCTTAAACAGTAATATTATACATTTTAAAAAATAAATTAATATTTTCTCATACCTATAAAGTATTTCCACAAAAAGTATGACTGTTAAAAAAGGCATTAAATGTGAACATTATATAGCATATCAGTCCCGCAGTACATTAGCCCCGCACTTTAAAGTCACGTAATATATTAACTGGAGCAGGGATTCTGGGGAGTTTTTGTTCTAATGGCGCCGAAAGCGTGTGAACTGTCTGTTGCTACCCGTGAGAAGATTATATTTCTTCACAATTCTGTATTAAGTTACCGAGGAATAGGTAAAAAATTAAATCTAAACTTTTCTAGTGTTCGTTATGTAATTAAGAAGAAAAAAGAAACTGGTTCCACAATAAATGAGCCGTGAACTGGGCGTCCAAGAAAGCTAAATACCAGGCAAAGGAGAGCCATCATACAAGAATCTTAAAAAAAAAACCCTTTTCTAAGTGCTCGAGATTTGGCTGTTGATGTCACTTCAACGTCGGGAACAATAGTTACACCACAATCAATTAGAAATATTCTTCATGATGCAAATATTTGAGGAAGAGCCCCTCAAAAAACCCATTTATTAGTGAAACAAATAGGGTGAAAAGACTTGAATTTGCAAAAGCTTATGTCAGCAAACCACTAGAGTTTTGGAAAACTGTTATTTTTTCCGATGAAAGCAAGTTCAATATTTTTGGCTCAGATGGTAAGAAAACTGTATAGCGAAAGCCAAATACTTCTCTTCAAATTAAACTTGAAACCAACTGTAAAACATGGCGGTGGTCATGTAATGATTTGGGGATGCATGTCTTTTAACGGAGTTGGCGAAATCACCTTTATTGAAGGCAATATGAATGCTAAACAATATATTAATATATTGCGAGATCATTTATCTAATATTGCTCTGAAATTAGGAATTCCTAATTCATATTATTTCCAATAGGATAATGATTCGAAACACACTGCATATATTACGAGGTTATGGTTGCTTTATAATGTAAAAAATCAATTGAAAACGTCACCACAATCACCAGACCTCAATCCGATTGAAAATTTATGGCATATTTTGGATGTGAGAATAAGGAAAGAGAAAATTTCTAACAAATCAGAACTTAAGCAAGCTCTTAGGGAAGAATGGCTACAAATCAGACAACATGAAACATGTCACAAATTAACAGAATCAATGCCCAGACGATTACAAGCTGTAATTGAAGCAAAGGGCATGCATACTAAATATTAGCACTGTTTTTAACTTATAAATAATTCCTCTAGTTCTATTTTTATTGCTAGTGTGCAAACATTTTTTTTTGGCAGTACAAATGCTACTTTTTTATGTTTTCATATTTTAAATATAATTATTAAGTCAGATATTAAATATGTTTATTTGTTTTGTAAAAGTGATGGTATTTTTAATTCTTAGTTGCTTTTTATTTATTTATACATATGCTACAACAAATTTACCTGGTGTGCAAAAACTTTTTTTGCTCACTGTACATTCCTAAAATTCCAGAAAGAATTCGTCAGTTATTTCGATAGATATACGACAAAAAATGTGTAAAATCGGAAACCTCCGGTGACTTTTGGCTGGATATATGGGTGATTTTATTTTTACTTCAGATAATTTGAATATTAAGACTATAATTTCGAGAAAAGTTAATTAGAGATTTCCTCCTTTAGGTATAACTGAGAATTTTGTTTATTGTTTATTGTTTTTACTGAGACATTCAAAAATTTTTAATTTAGTTCGCGTAAAAAAGTAGTATTTATAAATTAACTAGCTTCTATATAAAGAAAAGTGATACAAAATAAAATTTTGTGGCTTTTAATCTTATAATAAAAATCGCAAAAATACAATTTCGGGCTCTTAATGTTAATTAAGAAGTAATGTGTAAATACACTGTTGGATATTTAAGTATAAGAAGTGCATTTGAAATGTTATTTCATGCAAGTGATTTCTTGTAGCTTTAGGGCTTGAAAAATGTCCTTAGAAGTTAGTATATAAAAGACATATGCCGACAGTGTTTTTAAGAACGTGATATTACAAGAAAAAGGAATGTATTCACTATATGTATTGTTTTTCTTTTGATTCCTTATAACCCACGCGAAACCTAACCCCTGAAAAACACAGGGAAACCATACGGGGTTTTCGGCGTTTGTGAAAGAGTTTATTTGTGTAGCGACTCCCAGTTTTGTTATTGTTTTAGCTGTATAGAAACTCGGAAACCTCTGTAAAAGAAATAAGAACAGAATTTGACAAATGATAATCTGGGTCTGTCTTTTTATCATAGGACCGCACCTAAATATACAAAGTGCAAATGTCTGTAAAATTCAGAATGATCTGTTGACTTCAGAAGTCATAGATTTGGAAAACATATTGGATGACATCTGAGTGGCACAACTGAAGAGAAAATCTAAAAGAAAAAGCAAAAAATATTTTTTTAAATACACAATCAAATTATATTATTAAAGTAGATTATGAATAAATAATTTTATATATATCACCTAAAGTATTTTCTTTATTTCTATAAAAAAATAAGTTATGAAAAAGTTATTCTCAAACTTTTAAGCTTTGAGGAGTATTGCAAGAACCTGCTGTACCCCTTATTTTAATTAATTTATTTATTTATTTTTACTTGTAAGAATCAATATAGTAAATGGAAAGCGAAGAAACTAACAAATGAATGAATATACATATAACTTTTATTTTGTATGCCTTGCAGGCAGTTACATTGTCTACAGCTTAGTTAAAGTATTTATAGTTGAATATTTAATGTTGGTATAAGCTGGTATGATACAATAAGAACAAAGAACTTTTCAAAAATACCATACAAATAAAGATGTACACATAGCCTTTCGAAAGAACTTTGTCTTTCGTCATCAGGAGCAAAGAATACGCGCAGCAACTACTTTGAAAGCAGGAGGAAGACTGAAATAAGAACTTACTCTTTGCTACTCTTTGAAAGTAGTCTTGCTTCTGCTTTCAAAATAGCTGCACTTGTTCTTTGTACCTGATGAAGAAAGACTTATTTATGGTGTTTTTAAGAAGTTCCTTTAATCTTCCTTATAGTCGATTTTTTTTTCTTATAAGGCAGTTGCGCATTTTTCAGAATTTCTTAATTGTAATATGGTGTTAATTTGCTGACTTAGAGTCTTAATTCATTTCAAAATCTAGTTTGTTTTTCTATTCAATTAATTGCTTTCCCTCTAAAATTATTTCATGTATCCCACTGAGAAAACTGGTCTAAGGAATTATAAACAATAACGCAATATAACGTAAAATGTAGATAACGATAAAACTGCTATAATTTGGTCATTCTCAAATGTAAGTAAATATGATTTTAATGTCAAGTTGGATAAAATTTAATAGTGCCCATTTAAAAATAAATAGTTATTGTCCTTTGCCGAGGAGGATTACAAATTTTTCTTATGCATCACGAAGATACAAAAACTTCATGAAATTTCTTCAGCATTATTTGAATAGTCCAAAATCTGTTAAAAAGGGAGCTAAACTATACTAATCTTAAATTATTTTTTAAATAAGAGACTGTGGTTATTTAATAGAATAAATAAATAGCAATAAATCTTTCTATAAAATATTACTGCTAAATATTTGAATGACTTTCATTAAAAAATATCTGAAGTGCAATGATGTAGTACCTATTAAATTTGATATCTCAATATATCAAACAAATATTAGTTATTGGGAGCCAGGTACTGTTATGATTTAACCAATTAAAACACATATAGTTATAAAATAGAACTTCGATAAGAAGTGTTTCATTCTCAAAAAAAGTAAAGAATTCCGTTATATTATGGTCAATGGGCAAAATATGTTTTCAGTGCATTTTAATGATGTTACACTATTTCAAATATATTGAAGTTGATATACATATCACAGAAGTTCACTATAAGATGCTTACTATAGAATATAGTTTTGGTTTTTATAGCCTTTATCGTACATTTACAGGAACGCACAAAAGAATTCGTTTACAGTACTCTTTTTGAGCAATAATTACTTGAAATGAGTTTACAACTTTGGCATGTGTTATTAAATTTAACTGATATTTTGCATGTAATTCGAAATATAAATTCTATAGATTATATAGTGGGCTGCACAAAAGAATTGCAGCGTACATTTCTGCTTGTTGCCGGAAATTACTAAAAGGTATTTTCACGTTGGTTTTGTGTTTCATAGCCGAACTAAATTTTTGCATACTATGTAGTATATATACAAATCTATAGACTATATGCAGGGTTGCACAAAATATTTCTGATATTTTTCCAGCTGAAGATGGGATGGGAGCTGTTTAAATCATGTTTTCAATAGTGTTATACATTTTCTAAACTGTTTCTTTAGCATCCTTCACCAAGGCCGTAGCCAGAAAAAATATTTTGATGAGGGATTTGATCATGATTTGGTCATTATTTTATTTTGACTTTTTATTTTTAACCGAGTTACTTTCTTCTGATGGACTGATAGCTTCCATTATTATGAAACAGCCATTATAAAGGAAGTGTTAGGTGAAGATAAAACAAAAGCCGCAAAAAGTTAGAACTCTGATTTTCTGATCACAATGGGAAAAAATGGCCATAACAATTAATATAAAAAATATGGCCATTTTTTTCCTCTTCTGACAAGAAAAATAGAGCTCTAACTTTTTACGGCTGCCCTTTCATCTTCACCTAACACTTCATTTATAATGGCTGTTTCATAATAATGGAAGCCATCAGTCTATCAGAAGAAAATGATCCATTCCAAAGATACAAGTTCGATTGAAAAAAACTATTTAATATTTTGAGCAGAAAGAAGAGGCTACTCGGCAATTTTCATGACACGAATGGAATCACATAGCTGTCAATTTGCACGGTTCTGTTACCTCTAAAATTTAATACACATTTTTGCCATATTTAATCGTTGATGATTGTTAGATTTCGGCGATTGAATAAGGCAAAATTTACTCGTTAGTTTTAGTGGTAACAAAAAATCTTAGAAACTGTTAGCTATGCAGTAGCGTAATACTGCAGCCAAAAATAAATAAATAAATAAATAAAAACTGCAGCAAAATTGACATTCAACTAACGAAATACTTTCAAGGGTTTTTTCAAGTAAACAATTTCATTCCCCGTTTTTCTCAAAAGTAACGGAAATATACATCAAAGGAAAGTTACTAGTGCCGTAAAGATTAATGAATTAATAATCGAGACTCTACTGTAATATGAAATCTGCTATAGTCCATCCTATAACTGAATTCTTTTGTATGCCTCTGTAAATGAAGATAAATTCTCAACATGTTACAGTGCATCTCAATGATATTTTTTTATCTGATTATATTTTTCGTATCGTAACATCAGTAAAATGCATTTCTAACAATTCTTGTCCATAGATTACACAGAAAAAAATAAGACCTAAAACGGGTAGAAAATACTAGAATTAGAAAGATTCTTAGGTATGAGGTTACCCAGTTTGGGTCCACATACCTGTTTTGGTTACCACTGTGCATCCATTTTGGGCACTGTTAAATACCTATTGTTTATAATATATTAGACGATTGGTAATTTCAATGAAAATGTCAAAACTAGGTATTTATCCTGCAGAAATAATTGCTATATGGTGTGTGGTATTTCTTTGAAATCGATGGATTTGAACCCTTTATCTATTGGCAGTACTTATAAGTACCATTAAAATAACTTGTTGTAAAATTCATTTAATATGACGATTAGTTGTATTACAGTTTAGAATGAGTTATAGCTACATTACTTTATCTTGTTTCAAAAGCATTATTGGTTTGCACAAAATAAAAATATTTTTAAAAGGATGATTTCTTTTGCCTTTGCATCTTTTTCAATTCGGAAATATTTCTATATTTCTATTGTAAGAACATTACATTTATGCATTTCCTAATTCTACAAAATACTACAAAATATTTAAAATAAAAGATCTGAGTGGGGTTATAAATATTGCACAAAATCCCTATAAATTCAAATTTAATTAATCCTTCAATCCTTCTAAAATCTTTCTAAAATTTATTAAATGATTATGTAAATCTTCTAATATAGTTTAAACAATTCCCGAAAAATGCTTTAGAAAATAAAATTTTCATGAATTCATAACTCAGTACATAAATGGTTAATTTTTCAATGCTCTATTTTTTCACTCCTGTTACTACTATTTTTTTTTCTCTTATTTATATGAAATTTCACGGATATTTTTTCTAGTTTTATTTATTCAACCCGTTTCAATATATAATCAGCATATATTAATGAGCAATCAATACATAAATATCTAGTTAATTTTTTTACTCATAATCTAATTAAAAGTTTTTACTTTTGACTAATACAGGAGATGACAAAAGTGTTATTCAAATTTAGAAATCGAACATATTGCACTTTAAAAGTCGAAGGCAAATCAAAATTGATTATGATATCTCATTCTACAAAAATTTAATAGATAATGTGACTTTAGGTATCTTACTCTGATTTTATAGTTATTTTTTCATGAAAATAAATGAACTTATGAAATTAAATATATAACTGCTGGACTTGTTTGGTTGAAATTTTTAATAATGATGTATGTAGTGTAATAATATCTTTTCAATATTTAAACAATTTCATCAGGAACATGCATTTTAAAATGCAAATTTTAAAAATCGCAAATACTTAGTCCGGAAATAATCAAAATTGAGTTCTTTTTTCTCATGAAAAGAGAAGTTTGCCCAGCACATGGTTGCAAACTTACGCCATCTCTTGAGAAAACAGGTAACTTTCTCATGCCGTTCTTCGGAGGAAAATATCACTCAGAGCAGTGAAAACAATTTGTGTACAATGTATCAACCATTGATTTATTCAGGCTTTTCTGTTAATTTTTCTTAATTCTTTAATATCAGGTTGCATTATTTATATAACTAGATACAGCCAATAAACTACAGTGAAATATATATATGTATATTTAATTTATTTGGAATGCTTTTCTTCCTTTTCATAGTTGTATAGTTGAGTTTCGTATAGTTTTCTCCATAGTTGTATACAGTGTGTCCACGTATAACCTGACCGACCTTTATTTTCGCAACCGTTGGTCTTAGATGCATACTTCCAATTACAAAGGTGGTCAAAATTAGGTGCAGAATTAAGATAAAAAAAAGTTTGAAGCGAAAAACAATTTAATGAAGAATTGAAGAATCTAAATTCTTATACGGTCCCCCGGTCCCATAAGTTATATTTAGTAAAATTTTCCTATTACACTGACAAGTAAGACAAAAAAAAGTCCCGTTATCCTACGATTAAAATTGACTGAGTAATAGCTGTTTAAAATTGGAATATATTTTTTGCTGCAAATTAGGGGTCATTCATAAATTCACTAGAAATATAATTTCGTCAGATATATTAAAGAAAGGTTAAGAGTAAAATTAGCCTTGCAATATAAATCTGAAATCTTTAATCATTTAGACATATTACTGCAAAATATACAATTTGTATTGAACATATAAGAGGATAAAAATAACAGCATTTTTGTTAAATAAAAGGATGAAAAACAACAGCCTCAGTTCTTTACAAAATATACATATTTTTAAATGCTGTTAGATCCCACTGTCTTTCAAATTTTGGGTTGTGCCATGTTTTTAGCTTTTGAAAATTGATCCTTATGTGTTTTTTTAGCGCTGAATCCGAAAATGACCTTCATTTTAAACCATCGCGTCAGGATTCTTCTCAAATCGCAAATTTCAAAGTTAAAAAGCTCAAAAATAAAATTGATCCCCACTCCCCTCTCAACATCATCCGATCCCTGAGCTGTTTAGCTGTAAGAAACCCAGTATAAGGCAAAAAATTGAATAAATAACTGAATTAAATAAAATTCAACTGAATAAAAAAGTCTTACATATCAGATTTTTCGCTGTTTTTTAACATTGAAATTTACGATTTGCGAAAAATCTTGACATGATGGTTAAATGTGAAGGTAATTTTTTTATTCAGCGTTAAAAAATACATAAAACGTAATTATAAAAGTTAAAAAACACAACCATCGTAGGTTTATGTTATCAATCTAAAACTCTTTCTTAAACTTGTTGACAGTAATCTATCCGCATTTTTTTGTGTTATCCTCTAATATAAGTATGTATAAGATGATAAGCGTCGAAAATCATAATAATATTACATTGTCATTGGATTTAAGTGAGCATAAAAAATTTAACTTCAATCGGACATTTGAACGTGAGTTAAAGCTCGCGTACAAATTTTAAACTGGTAAGACGATCGATGCAAGTTAAATAAAACCTTATGAAAATAACATAATTTTTGTTAAAAGAAATCACAGCCTCAAATCCTTACAAAATAAAACATATGTTAAAATACAATTATTTTAACTAATCTGAAACTTAAGTTAACTCAATCGTAATAGTTGTTTGATTATTTTCAAAGCGCAGATACCTTGAAATAAGTTTAAGTACTTTATATACAACCCCTGAAAGCATGGCTGAAATCATCTCTTTTGATATGCAAAAAACTGGTATAAGTCATGAATTTCAAAGTTTCATAACTCGGTCAATTGTAATGTTACATGAATGGGACTTTTTATGTCTTACTTGTTACTGTCACAGTAAATTTTTAGTAAATATCTCTTATGGGACCGGGGGACAGTATAAAAATTTAAATTTCGTAATTTTTTAATAAATGTTTTTCTTGATCCAAATCTCTTTAAAAATAATTCTTTACCTTATTTAAAACATTTTAGTAATTGGAAGTATGCATCTAGAACAAACGGTTGCGAAAATAAAGGTCGGTCAAGTTATACGTGGACACACTGTATACTGTTAAGCATAGTTGTCGTTATAGTTATTCGTAGTAAAGATCTATCGTTATGCCGAGGAACAGCGTTTTCTTAAATTCGTGTTGCATTGAGGAACATATATTTTAACAATGCTATTTTAAAGTTGATTTTTTTTTCTTTGTTAAAAAATTAGATGTTTTCATATCGAGCGCAATATATAACTCAATCGCGCAATATATATATGAATGCAATATATAACTCAAAATGTTAACTCTCTACAACTACTTCTGGGTATATATAATATATATTTAATTACTAATAACTTATAAGCAAAAATGACAAATGATATTATTAATTATATAAAATATTCAAAATGCGAAGAATTTTTTTAGAATCAAAGAAGAATACATCTTTAATAGTGGTTACACTGAAAAGATATTTTTATAGCACAAATATTTTTTCTTCCACCCCTCTTACAAATATAAGTCGCAAGAGCGTCAATAAATATGCCGTATCTTGACCATTCGCTTCCCCCCACCGGATACTTTAAGGAGTGTGTGTGCTCTGGGCTTAGAAGTGGGTGATATTGTTTCATGGTCAACCGAAAGTGTCCGGCTGTGAGTGGATAGAACATATCAAGTTTGGCAATGGAGAAGTGTTTCTACATACTTTAGCCGGTGGTATCCTCGGAAGGAAAAAAGAATAGAATTTTTAGTCGACGGATAACATTTGTGATCCGAAACTAAAACATAATGTTAACTATTTATGGAAAATGAAATTGTACAAAAGAAATCAAAACTAATTTTTGCATCAACAGCCCCACACAAAATATGCTGAATAATTAATGCTTATATTTTAGAAGAGTTACTCTGGACTCTAAGAACAGCATGGGGCACTTGGGAAATGGAAATGTGTACAAGGTACATAGCTGCCAACTTGTACGGATTTTACTTACCACTAAAATTTAATAGTAAATTTTTCCAAATTCAATCACCGAATTTTAGTCATTTTTGATGATTAAATAAGGCTAAAATTTTTATTAAATTTTAGTGGTAGCAAAAATCCGTACAAGTTGGCAGCTATGAAGGTAAATAGTTCGTGTCTCTTAGAAACTGGTATGGCATAAACGAAACATGGCGCTATTTAGTTGGAAATTCACTTATCGTACTCAAAATTGGCATAGAACTTAGCCGTGCTAATTATACCAGGAGTAATTATAGTATACTGAACTGAACATGCATGAATTCATATATTTCAGAAAATTTTAAATGTAATAGAGTAATATAGTGTAACTCACCTCATAGTGTTAAAAAATTTTTAAACCTTTCGCTATTAAAATTTGACTGAAAATGGATCGAAAATATAAATATTAGAGATAAACTGAGGTTTTATAGTTAAGGAACATAATATTTGTATAAAGACAGTAAATACATATATATTAAATTTGAAAGATTTTTTGAGAAAGAGAAAATATTTAAAGAGCGATGTTAAATATTTCCATTTTTACTTCGATTTTATTTTCGATTCATTTCCATTCACTTATTAAAGCTATGACACGTGCAAAAGTTATTTATTGAAAATGATAAAGTAATATTTTTGTGAGGTCTTTTTTAGGATTTAATAAGATTTAAACAGGAAATATTGTTGTATATATAGTATTAAAAAAAACCTTCCACTTTTATTAAATCGAAAGAATTATTTTTGTATCTGTCTGCTTGTTTGTAAAATGAATTCGAATTAAAAGGAATTATCATTGATGCGTAATATTATACTATATATATATATATATATTTTTTTTTTTTCAAATGTTTCTCTCTGTTTCCTATATAAACATTTTGAAGTGTAGCATTTTTTGGCTAATAGCTTACACTTATCCTCAAAATTTCATAGGGGGGCCGAGCCAGTAGTTGATCAAATAAGGCCGGTGCTACGGGTTTTTATTACATATCCTTCGTTTTAAATTTTAGAAGTAAACTAATATAATTACTACAACCCTTAATGAATGTCCTATAATGGGTAAAAATGAAATCTGCTGAAATTAAATAGAAACAAAATTATAAGTAAATAGTTTTTTTAATTACCATTTTCCCAGTAGTTGATCAATCGAAGAAGTCAGTCGAAAATTCAAAAATTAATCTTTAAAATATTATGCTTAAGCTGTGATTAACAATAATTCATATAAAAACCATTATTTGAAATAAGCAAAAAGGAAGTGGATTACTTTAACTTATCGTAATTGTCTCCAACTCATCAAAAACAAAAATTTTACATTTTCTAATTAAAAAAATATTCATAAAATATCTTCTCTTAGAGCAGACTGCTGACAACAATGTGACAGTAGGTGCTCCAACATTCAAACAAAAATATTATGTCTAGTACCACGTGTAAAACTCATTTTCGCCTGAAATTTTTTCATTAAAAAAAAATCCCTGCCGGCTCGGGCCTACAGGCGGAGGTAGATTTCTAAGTCAAATACTAAATTCACCAACAAAAATTAAATCAAGATTAGAGATAAACCCAGTTCCTTCACTAAGAATGAGCTCTAGGGAGCTAAACATTTGGAGAAAATTCTAATATACACGAATACACACTCGCATGTATATGGGATAGGTTTAAAAATGGCTAAAGCAAATTCAGATAACCTCAAAGTGTTAAAATATGTTAATATTTCCATAGTCGGGTTTTTATCATGTTTTAATACGTTTCTTCAAACTCACATGGCGTTACATATTCGCCTGCTGAGGTCCATTATAGTTCTAATATGACGCAACATTTTGTTTTTGTTTTTAATTCGTCAAACTATTTATTTCATTTTGAGTTTTCATGCTGAAATTTTGCTCTTGAAAACTTATGACGTAATATTCAATTTGTTTTCAATTCGTCAAACTGTTTATTTAATTCAATTTTTCACGTGAAATTCTTGCAATTGAGAAACAATTGTTGTGAGAATTTTATTGCTTTTTTTTTAATTGTTGGCAATCGCTATAACGAAAAATATTTATTTTTTCCTGCCATTGTTGTGTAAGAGCTGGTTTTATCAGAATCATGTTAAGACGGTATTCAAAATTTTGAACACTTCCCATTTCCATTCCCTTGGGCCGATTTTGCCCCTTTTCAATCCCCGCCGAGATATTAGCCATCTCAAAGTTGTTGACGAGTTTGAAGACGATCCTTGCATAATTGCAACTTTTATCGTGCGGACAAAATTTAGTACATACATATATATAAAAATAATTTTTAGCTTTAGCTTATTTTTCCCACAGAAAACAACCATTTTGCTTATATCATTGAATTCTGTGCCCTTGATAACGTAATTCAATGTATAAGCTTTTCAATTTTTGTCGGTGTCCACTTTTTTCTTTTTTCTTCCATAATAATTCTTATAATATATATATTTTTTTAATACTTACAGCTTTAATTCATAATAATTGACGGTGGTAGGTTATGTTTAATTAATGGTTATATATATATATATATATATAAACTTTTTAGGTGGCGGTGGTTTTGGGTTCCTGGGGTCCTATAATGAAAAGTTAAGAAGGAATTTTTCAAAAGTCGCACCATCGTAACGACTGCAATAGGTAGTATTTCTTACGAAATATACCTAATTTGATTAACTACTGAAGGGGTATCAACTACTGACGCAGTCGCCCTAGATATTGTGGTGACAATCACAGTGCGCATCTAAATGTAAAGAAGAAGCTGCTCAGTCATCTAGCATACATTTTACTTAAAGAAAATATTTTAAATATCATTTTGTACCCTTTTTAAATAAAAGACAGTTTTGGTCAAAATGTTTTCTTCTGTTTCATATGCAAAATTTTTTATATGCAGTTTAAGTGTAAGGCTTATGATCTCTTCTTTTGTTATCTACTGTCTGATGTCCGGGATATTTTTTTCATGCTTGTTTGATAGATAACGCTTATGTCATAATTATTCTTAAACTGTTATGTGTCTTGTGACGACTGCAATGTGCATTTAAATGTAAAGAAGAAGGAATTAAAATTGTTCCTTTATTTAGAAAACATTTAACTTGCAAAACATATTTTAAGTATTATTTTCTACATCTTATTAATAAAAGACAGTTTTGAAAAAAATATTTTTCTTCTTTTTCACGTACAAACATTTTGAAAACCGAGAACTTATTTTTCTACATTTGAGTCTTCTTTTGTCAAAAGCGTCCTTACATCTTAAATTCTTCTTCATGCTTGGTTGCTAGCTTCCGCTTATTTTATACTTATCCACCAAATCTTCATTGTGGCAACTGCAATATGAATCTAGATGTATAGAAGAAGGAATTAAAAACCTTTCATCCATCCAGCAAACACTTTACTCACAGGACATATTTTAAATATTTCAGAACTATTCCTTGCCCCTATGTTCCCCAGGTGCGCACAATTCCTCGCATGTAATAACTCCCCATATTCTGATCATACATCTGTATAGCATCCCAATAACAGCTGCTCCCCGATTCAGTAAATGAATTTCAAAAGTCAGAAAAAGGGTACTTGAAAACCTTTCATCGTAATCCCAGCACTAAAAGCTTTATATTATATGCTGCAAAAAGTTGTCAACGGATACCCCATGGATCCGTTCAAGATATGGTGAATGGCCACCCGCAAATACTCAAAACATTTCGCATTTCCTGCGCTGTCAACATTTTGGGATAAGGCCGGACGATCATTTTTGGGCATCCCCTATTCAAGCAATGTATATGATACGCAAAATGAAAAGATCATGAAATATATGGCTGGAATATCTTGAATGGATTGAAAAGCTATATGGAGAATGAAATAGAAAAAATGAGTGGGAGAGTTTATATAAAGCCAAACATTCGTACACAAGCATGTCTGGAGGCTTATGATATATGGTTTTAATCTATACAAATAGAAACTTTCTCGTATGAAACAGTTATTAAGTATATATATTTATATAATCGTCTAGATTTTTCCTTGAATGAATAATAAATAAATGTGCTATACTTTAAATAAACATTAAATTTTCTTTAATTATAAATCAGTCTTCCTAATTTCGGAAATAATTTTATAGTAAAGCAAAACAAAATACTAGTTGCCTGATTATTTATGGAATATCTTGAATGTAATGAAAAGCTATATAGAGAATGAAATAGAAAAAAAAAATGGAAGAGTTTGTATAAGGCTAATCATTGGTACACAAGCATGTCTGTAGGCTTATGATGTATGGTTTTAGTCTACACAAATAGAAACTTTCTCGTATGTAACAGTTATTAAGTATACATATTAAAAATCTCCTTAAATTTGTCTTGAATAAATAATAAAATGAAATACGTTATATTTTAAATAAATATTAAATTTGCTTACAAAATCCACCTTCTTAATTTTGGGAATACATTTGAAATAAACCAAAATAAAATACTAATTTCCTGTTTATTTACGGAATAGCTTGAATGGATTGAAAAGCTGTATGCTGAATAAAATAGGAAAAAGTAGTGCGAGAGTTTATATAAAGCCAAACATTCGTACGCAAGCATGCCTGGAGGCTTATGATATATGGTTTTAATCTATACCAATAGAAACTTTCTCGTATGTAACAGTTATTAAGTACATATATATAAAATCTGCTACTTTTTGTTTCTTCAATAAATAATAAACAAATGTCCTATATTTTAAATATATACACACACACATATATATATATATATATTTTTTTTTTTCCATTATAAATCCGTTTTCCTATTTTCGGAAATAATTTTATAATAAAGCAAAATAAAATGCTACTTGCCTGATTATTTATGGAAGATCTGGAATGTATCGAAAGATACATGAAGAATGAAATAGAAAAAAAAAATGGAAGAGTTTGTATAAGGCTAATCATTGGTGCTTCTGGAGGCTTATGATGTATGGTTTTAACCTACACAAATAGAAACTTTTTCGCATGCAACAGTTATTAAGTATTATATATTAAAAATCTCTTAGAATTTGTCTTATGAGAAACGTTTTATTTTAAATAAATATTAAATTTGCTTACAAAATCCACCTTCTTAATTTCGGGAATACTTTTGAAATAAACCAAAATAAAATAGTAATTTCTGTTTATTTACGGAATAGTTTGAATGGATTGAAAAGCTATATGCAGAATAAAATAGGAAAAATAGTGAGAGAGTTTATATAACGTCAAACATCCGTACGCAAGCATGTCTGGAGGCTTATGATGTATGATTTTAATCTATACCAATAGAAACTTTCTCGTATGTAACAGTTATTAAGTATATATATTAAAAATCTGCTACTTTTTTTCTTCAATAAATAATAAACAAATGTTCTATATCTTAAATAAATATACATATATATTTTGCTTTATAAATCCGTCTTCCTAATTTCGGAAATAATTATATAATTAAGCAAAATAAAACACTAGTTGTCTGATTATTTATGGAAGATCTTGAATGTATTGAAAAGCTATATGGAGAAGGAAATAGAGAAAAAAATACTGGAAGCGTTTATATAAGACTAATCATTCGAACACAAACATGTCTAGAGGCTTATGATGTATGGTTTTATTCTACACAAATAGAAACTTTCTGGTACGTAGCAGTTATTAAATATATGTATTCAAATTTTGTTAGAATTTGTTTCGAATAAATAATAAAATGAAATACGTTATATTTTAAATAAATATTAAATTTGCTTACAAAATCTGCCTTCCTAATTTCGGGAATAGGTCCTTAAAAAAAAAAAAAAAAAAAAAAAAAAAAAAAGCAATTTAACAAATTACAACGACCATTTGGAAAATGATTTTTTCAAAGACTAAAATTTGAGACATAAAAAATCGCACGGAGTTGATCATACATTACGTGCACCATGAATTAAACATTAATAGTGTTATTACACGTAAAAATTGCAAGAGACGAAAATCGCCTGCGACTCGTCAGATTTCCTGAAACTTACCTATTATCCACCTGAAACTTACGTATTATCCAAGCATTTCATTGGCTGTTCGGGAAAAGGCTTTTCCATCGTCAGATTTCCAAGAAATCTGACGACCAATTTTAAATGAAATTTCATTCTTAAACTTCTAAACATCCCACAATATTACTTTTTACACCGTCGTATAGAGAAAAAAATGTATTTTTAAATGCAATTTGTTTGAAAGCTGTATCTCAATTAGTTTCTGAGTTATTAATTTTTTTTTGTAGTTTTTATTACTTTTTTGTCATAGTGGCAACAGAAGTATCCATCCCTGTCGAAAGTAAAGGGAAAATACAAATTACTGTATAGACCAATCAGAAAACGAATAACATGCGGATTCAACCAATAAAATTCTTTAGATATGCTTTTGATTTCCTACCCTGACGAGGACAATAACCATTTTTTAAAACGGCTAAAAAAAAAAAATTAAATTAAAAAATACTTATTGCCTGATTATTTATGGAATATCTTGATTGAATTAAATATCTATACGGAGAATAAAACAGAAAAAAAATTGTGGGAGAGTTTATATAGATCCAAACATTCGTACATATTGTATAATATTCGAATTGTTGATTTTGTCAAATGTTTCCTAACTTTCGATCACCCAGTATCATATTTTAACAATTATTATTAATACGAACATTTTTATTCTTGCATTGTGAAAGAATAGTCAATTACTAATATGACTATGGTCATTTACAGGGTATAAATAGTTAATTACTGGTGAAATCTCATTTTTGAAATAATACCGAATATATATATATTTCGGAAAAAAAAAGCGGAAAATGTTTCCCAGTTAACACTCTAATGTCCATGGTAGCATATATACTACCAACAGTGTTTCTAATTTTATAAGTTTTTTAATTCCTATATTCCAAATTCGCACCAGAAATTTAATTTAGCAATATTTTCTTTATTGAATAACAGACATTCCGTCATTAAATAAAGCAGAATTTATTATTGAAATTTCTTGGTGTGAATTTAGATTCTTAATTACGAAATATCTAGAACGTGTTTTCCTATGGGAATTAGAGGGTTAAGTAAACTTCATAAAATAATTGATATTTAAGGAAATTTGCAGAAAAATGTGCCAATATTTACATTAGAAAGAGTACAAGTTTGAATTACATAACATACGTACAGGACACGTTAATATTTTCTGGAAAACGTAAGCCTTCCGTAAGAAATTTTTTTTTAAATATAACTACATATTTTATTTCTATTACAAAAAAAAAAAAAAAAAAAAAAAAAAAAAAAAAAAAAAAAAAAAAATACGAATATTAAAAAGGCTACTTTTTTCCGTTTTATCATTTACTTTACCTGCAACTTTCTAGTCATAAAAAAAAAAAAAAAAAAAAAAAAAAAAAAAAAAACAATTCATATTTTGAATAGAATACAGTATCCATTCAGCGTGAGTGTTTCGTCTCAACCCATACCAAAAAGAAGAAGGGATCTTTTTTCTCTGTACTGGAGCTGTACATCCAGTGACGCGTTTAATTTGCTGTATGACTTTCTCTCATACTGCACATTCCTATATAATGGTGCTTTGGGGATTTAGAAGGGCTAGCGCAATGAAATTTGTGGCCCAACAAAAGTCGCAGCAAAGTTACTGAAATGTGTGAGCTGGGCTTGCTTCAACTTGTTCACTGTCCAACTACGTATACTCTGATATTTCAACTGTCCTTTTTGTTTGTATTGTGTCCGTTGAGTTTGTTTGCCTCTAGGAAAAGAGATATACTGCTTTCCTTTTTCAATTTCTTCTGACCGAAACATGAATAAAAGTATATTAAAAAGTATAGATATTATTTAGAAGTAATAGTTTTGGAGTTTTAGTATTGATAACTTTCTGATATCTACGAACAGAAACAGAAGACAGCTTATTTTTTTGAGAACTTTAAAGGATTTTATTTATTTAAATATAAATTTTAATAAATCTAATAAAATTTACCACTTAATGGAAAAACTCTTTATATTTATATGCTAAAAAAGAAAAGAAAAATCTAATAAAATTTGTTATACTATCTGCAAATTATCATAATAAAAAAAAAAAAAAAAAAAAAAAAAACCTACACAAAAATATTTATATTATTCAAACATTTTTCTGAGCCTCATAATGATTTAAATTCATTTAGAAAAAAAAGGAACACTTATGATATTATTAGTAAAAGAATAATTTGAGGTTGAACAGTAAACATCGATGACATTTTCAATGTATTAAACAATACATATTAATTAAAAATTTAAGCAATAAGCTTTTAATCCCAAATTTAAGGAATTGGCAATCGACAATAGACTTATATGCAAAATTTTAACAAAATTGGTCCCTTAGATATGTGGTTTCAAACAAAAGCCTCAAACAGTGTTTTTGTTCTTTGAGCCTGCCTTTGAGGAGGTAGGCCCCCAGAAACTGCATGAATGTTATACAATCATAAACAATAAACATTTGTAAAAAAATTGAGAAAATGTGGTTACAGTCAAAAACGTAAATTAAAGTTTTCTTTCCCTGTACCCCAGTTCTATTGAGGTATGAACCTGAATGTTGCATTGTCATCTGCAATGAGCCTGTGTGCAGTATCTAAATAAAATTAGTCCGTCAGATATGGGATTACAATCTAAAACTTAAAAGAATGTTTTTACCCGTGGTTCCTGCTCCTCCTCTTGAGGTACGGCCCTGACATTACATTAATATTCCACTGTCATCGATAATGATCTTGTATGCAACATTTCAGTATAATCGGTTCATTAGATATGAAATTTTAATCAAAAATGCAAGTCATCGACAACAAACTTGTTTACCATATTCGACAACAAACGATTTGTAAGATAGATTAAATCAAAAACATGAAAGATTGTTTTTGCTCCTAGAGGCTGCCTCTGTCGAGGTACATCACTCAAATTACATGAATATTGCACTGTCATCAACAATGAACACGGATAAAAAAATTAAAAATGTAATCGGCTAGTTAGATGTGTGCATAAATATGGCGCTGGATATTGCATTGCCATCTACAATGAGCCTGTGTGCAACATTTGAATAAAATTGGTCCGTCAGATTTCAATCAAAAAAGTAAAAGAATGTTTTTTCAGTAGGTCCCTCCTCCTGATGTACGCTTCTGACAATACATGAATATTGCATTGTCGTCGATAATTGCATATTGCATGAATATTGCATTGTCGTCGATGCTTGTGTGTGACATTTTAACAAAATCGCTTAGTAAAATATGTAATTTCAATCAAAAACGCAAATGAGAATTCCGCGTCTGGACGCCGAGAATTTCGTGTCTCTAATAAGATACGAACCTAAAAATACTAGCATGGTTGTCCTCGACAGCAAATTTGTTTTGCTCCTTAAGCTTACCTCTTCTGTGGTCTTTTTGTCTATCCTCAAACTCTGCGAATATTGCAGTGCCATTAACAATGAACAAGTGCAAAAAAATTAAGAAAAATGGGCTCATTAGATGTGTGTGATTTCAATCAAAACGTAACAGAATGTTTTGTGTCGATGGACCCAATCCCAGCTAAGGAACAGCACCGAAAATATACATAAATATGTCATTGTGATCGACAATGAAATTATGTGCAATATTTGAGGAATATTTATTCAACAGAAGTGAGTCAAATATCGATTGGAAAATTTTATTCACGCATTCAGACAGATAGCAAATGAAATTAAATGAAAACGTGTAAAAATCATTGTTGAAGTTAGTATTAAACAAAAAGGTAATGAACCGTGCACAAAATAAATAGATAAATATATAAATAATTTGTAAACAATAGATCTGGAAATATCATCACTATTGTTTTATGCTAATTTGAAGATATCAAAATGCATTTGTTTCCGTTGATTGCGGAAGCTCTAAGCATGTTCATTCAAAGGCATTATGTTAGAATGATACTTATTCGCATAGGAAAAAATTAGTGTTTTTAAAACGAAAAAGTTTCTGTACATATACTCTAAAAAATTCTTTTTTCAATTTTAATGAATTTTTCAAATTAAGAATATTTTTAATTAGACATTAAAATTTAAAACGACAACAAAAATACATAATATCGTTACATTATAAACACACACACACACACACACACACACACACAAATTTTAGAATTTGTTGAATAAATCAAATTCGTGTAGAAGTTACCCATTACCCTAACTAAGAGTATTAAAATAAAAAGACAGGAAGATGCAATAATTGCAAAATACGATAGACTTTATGGTACATTTACAATTATTGTGGGAAAAATTATATATTTCGAAAAAAGTAATTGGAAAAGTTTTAACTGAAAAAAATTGTATTAATTTTGCTACAGTTATATATTTTGACCAGTAAATGGATTTTTTTAAATAAAATTTATCGTAGAATGAATAATTTACTTATTTCAAATTGCTGGATTAATTCTGTTCATCAATTATTTAAAATATCATAAATGATATTATAAGTAGATAAAAAAACTAAAAGAAAATTGTAATGTAGCAAAATTAAAAAAAAAAAAAAAAAAAAAAAAAAGAATTAAATTTGGGCAATGTTTGGGAAATGTTTTTATTTTCTTACCATGATTGATAACTTTACCGTTATCTTTCATCATACTTATTAAAAGTATTTATTACTAATTAATTCTCAGTCATAACAGAAATTTTTGCAATTCATTTCGGCACAGTAAATGCTACAAATGTTCTAATTTCCCATAAATACTAATGAGATTTCCTTGTTCTGTTAAGTTACACTTACTGAGGGACGTAAAAAGCAGTTTTAAATACAAATTAACTTTTTTTTTATCCATAATTTGCTTGAATAACTAGCATTTTTTATTTTTTGAGAAAGTAGACCCTTTTTTCAATTCTGCTCTAATTCAAAAATACCATTAGCTGCTTAGATAACATGGTCTAGTTTTAAATTCTTAAGAAATTGCTTAAAGAAAATAAATAAATACTGATCGTCTAACTATAATAATCAAACAAACCAGAACCATCAGATATAAAATATAAAATATTATTATTCAAATCCTTGGAAAAGTTTCTATGAATAAAAGCCAACGAATTTAAATGTGTTTTCAAGAAAGTGGAAGCAATGCGGTAGAGGATTTCAAATGTTTAGTACACGATTTCTGTATACATGCATCTGTACTCTTGCAATAACCTTTAAAAATAGCGAAACAAATATTTATATACAATGGCATATATAATTTACGTGACAAACAAAAAATGCTATTATTCGAACATAAAAGTTATTCGTCAGTTGTTAAAAGAAACTGGTATAAACAACAAATGTAGCAAATATAGCGTGGTCATTAAAAAAAGTTTACTGATGTATGAGCCATTAGCGACCTAACAGCTCAACCAATCGAAAGGATGTTTTAGATATCGTTATTTGACGGTATGCGCCCCAGATCGTGATGATTAAAAACAATAGACCCCTCGCAGTTACGGTTACTGGGAAAAATTTCGAAGTTTTCGGATGGCAGTACACACTTTTTCCTTTCTGCTCAGATTCATCACCGCATTGAAAAAACATAAATGCCGTTGGAACGATACATGTGTGACGAAAATTAGTCGCATAAGAAAATTGCAAGGAAGAGCATTGTGAAGGAACAATGATAACACAGATCGAAGGCGCATTGACGCACGCTGCATAATTCACAGTGATAGACAGTAGAAGCACCAATGACAGAACACCATGTGCAAAGCAATACGTGTGCAAAACCTTTAATAAGGTGTGTGGGAAGATATTTCAGGATAGATTTGAATCTATTAGCTACATGCAAGCCAAAATTTAGTTCACTTAGGAGCTACATATACTTCAGTTGAAAATTTACCTTCAGAATTTCCTCTAATAAGAAGAACGGTACTTGAATACTTTTGTGTAGCCCTGTATTTGAGGTATAGTATTTATATATAACGAGTAAGATGCAAAAAATTAATTAAATTTAAAAACGCATACCGAATTTTAAACCGTGCACTCCAGCAATTATTAATCAAAGACAATGCTGTACTGTAACCGATTTCTTTTGTGTCCCTGTAAATGAATAAAAAATACTATGAATGTCCTGTTCTAACGTGATCGTAGTGAAATTCAGTGATTTATGTCAGTTTCAATACATTTAAAATAGCATAATGCCATTAAAATACTCTGCAAACGATTTTTCCCCATATACCATAATGTAATGGAATACTTTTGAGTGCCCCTGTAAATGAACGATTAACCCTCCATACTTCATATACAATACCAAGCATGCTTTTGCGACCCTAAATAACCTTTATCAATTTCATGAAAACCCGAGTATATTTACGGTATTTATTCCCCATATACCATAATGTAATGGAATACTTTTGAGTGCCCCTGTAAATGAACGATTAATCCTACATACATCATATACAATACAAACATGCTTTGGTGACCCTAAATAACCTTTATCAATTTCATGAAAATCCGAGTATATTTACGGGAGTTAGAGCGTGGACAGACGAACAGACAGCCAGACGTACACACGGCCAGACAAACCGAATACATAAACACTTTTCAACTTTGTTGGAAAGTGTTAAAAATGAAAGTCATTTTCAGATTCAGAGCTAAAAAGCGCGATAAAATCAATTATCAAAAGTTAAAAAATACAGTCATCTCCTCTATTTTATAGTATCACATTTTTGTTATTTTTTAACTTTGTTATTTTTTTTTTTTAACTTTGACAAATTATGATTTGCGAAAAATCCTGACATGATGCTTAAAAATTAAGGTAATTTTCGGATTCAGTGCTAAAACATACATAGAAGATAAAAAACACAACCATCGCAATCTTGTGTTATCTAATCTAAACTTGTTCTTAAACTTCTTGGCGGTATTCTATCCGAAATTTTTTGTGTTATCCTGTAAAATAAATATAAATGGTAACCACCGAAAATCATACTATTAGATTGTCATCGAATTTATGTCAGTATGTAAAATTTATTCTCGATCGGATATCTGAAAGTGAGTTAAATTTCGAGTACAAATTTTAAACTGGAAAAACATACATACGACCGTTGAAGTTAAATAAAAACTTATAAAAATAACATACTTTTTGTTAAAAGAAATCATGAAAAGTAACAGTTTCAAATGCTTACAAAATAAAACATATGTTAAAATGCAATTATTTTAGTCAATCTGAAATTTAATAAAAGTTATCCCAATTGTAACGCTTGTTCGATTTTTTTTCAAAGCGCTGATACACATAGAATAAGTTCTTCCAAAACTTTAAGCACTTGGTATGTGACCCCTCAAAGCATGGCGAAACTCATCCGTGTTTAGCTCCAGAAAAGTGGTTTAAGTCATGCATTTTTAAAGTTTCATAATTCGATCAATTTGAGTGTTATATGAACGGGACTTTTTTTGTCCTTCTTTTCAGTGTAATAGGAAAATTTTACTAAATATAACTTATAGGACCGGGGATCGTATAAAAAATTAATTTTCGTAATTTTTTAAGGAATGTTTTTATTGACCCACGTCGCTTTTAAAATATTTCTTTAGATCATTTAAAACGTTTTTGTAATTGGAACTATATGTCTATGACTAACGGTTTAGGAATTAGCCATTGGACACCGTTGAGAGTGGACACCCTGTATAGTGGTGTCAGATTGTTTCGAAATTCCAAGGAGTGTCCACATCTTAATATATATATATATAACCATTATAAACCTATATACATTATCATCAACAATTGTGAATATACAAATTTTAAAGGAAAGTTTAAGCAAATTAAAAATGATTTATTAACATTATGTATATATGTATGTGCATGCTTTTGTTAAAATAGGGATGATTTACGTAACTTGTGTTGTAATATTGTCTGATTTACTAATTATGTTTATCCTGGAAATAAGTATAAATGTAAAAAAAAATTACTTTTTTTAAATGCACTTTTTTGTAAACATTCAATGTTTATCCTGAAAATTACGTTTAAGTAGGTCGGGACACAAAAATCTTCAAATTTTGCAAAAACATTTTATTTCATAAAACATTTCTCTGTTTTTTCCTGATTAAAATGACATTTAAATCATGTTTCTATCTGAATTAGAAGAAAAAATATTAATTTTTTCGGTTTTGTTTGTTTTCAAAATCTAGCTTTCAAGCAATGGCTGTCATGGTTTTCAGCGTTTTGTTTGTGGACTTCTTGTAAAAATGCGTTTTTCTTCATGATAGGTTTTTTCACCATTTCTCATATTTAAATTCTTATAACTCGAGAACCGTTAAAGATACAGGGTTCAAACTTGGAAAATATCTTTTTCAACGGTTTTACTTTAATTTTGATTCGGCATATTTGAAAAAATATTTACTTTTGAAAATATGATTTTTTTTTAAGTGTTGCACCACTTTTTTTGAAAAAATTTCGTTAAATGTTTTTAAATTTTTTATAAATTAATATTTTTAAAAATGCTGAATCAAAATTAAAACTTATATATTTCTGTTTATTTAAATGAAAAAAAAATAAAATTCTATAAATAATATTGTGAGTTATAACGATTTTAAATTACCCCACTTTGTTAATAAATTTTAAATTAAAATTTTTTAAAAAAAATTATGAGAAGTTTTATCATCTGATTTTGTTTACAAATGATTAAGGTTAACCATCACAAGAAAATTCAGAATTTTAACTCAATAAATAAAAATTATTTTAAAATGCGTCCCGGACCCCCCTTAACACTATTTCTACCAAGAAGTGTCAAAAGACATCTTTTGGATTTTAACTTCATATTACTCTCTGAGTTTAATCATTTTTCCACAACTAATTTTTTGACTTTTCGTACAACAGATGTTAAATTAATTCAGCGATATAATATTCTTCCAGCTCGTCCTGGATATAAAAATATGCATATGGTATACCTATTTGTACCATGAGGTGTCTTTTGACTCCTTAAAGATTTCATAATTTCTAATTTTAAACAATTTTACATATAAATATCAACACCATTTTATAGCATCATATCAATAATAATCTGATTTAGGTAATCCCGATTTCAGTTGTAACGAAAAATACAAGAGTTGCAGCATAACTTTGATATTCGTTTGTTTTCCGCCATGTTACACTTTAGTCTAGATCAGGAACGGCGAAACTATAGCACGCGTGCCACTTTTGGCACGTGAAAGAATAATTTTGGCACGACATTGCTTGTGGTTCTAAATCAAAATAAAGTGAAATTTCACAAAATCGCTGCTGTGTTTTTCTAAATTCAATTAAATGGAAATTGAAAAATTTTCATTGCGGCATATTATATTCCAAACTAATTAATTATGTTCTCAAACATTTTTCAAACAAAGACGATATTTGAAAACTATCGGCGAGAATTGGTTATTAGACATTACTAAATTCCGAAGGTAAAGTTATGGCAACCTTGAATTTATTTAAGAGCTATTGAAAGAAACTGGTGTTTTGCATTTTAACTGCTTTTTTTTTTTTTTTTTTTTTTTTCTGTCTATGCTTTCTAGTTGCTGTTTTCACAAATGAGTAATACCAAAACTCAAACTGAAAGCATTTATCAGATAAATCCGGATCAGTTTACTTTAAAATTAACCTGATATTAAGATGCAACAACAGAAATCAAATTACATCACATTCTTTTTTTTAAATTAATTTCTAAAATATATTTGTTTCCATAATTATTGTAGTGTACCCCTCTACATGTATGTTTCTAATATTTTTTAAATCTTAATAGAAAATTTTAAATAATTTTAATCTATTATTTTCCACCTATTAATTTTAATTAATTTTATTATTATCAAATTAATTAAAATTGTATATTCACCGATGCTGGGTTTATTTGCGTCTCATGTTACGCCGCTAGAATGTGTGCTCATGAAGACTTCTCCATCTTGTGCTGCAGTAGCAGCCTTACCGACTTATATAAGTGAGAAATGCCAAGCTGGACATCGTCCTTATGGTTTAGTGGTAGAGCACTGGAGATCTATTCCAGGGACCCGGGTTCGATTCCCGGCTTGGACATTTTTCACTAAGTTGGTTTACGCTTTGTAGCAATGTGATAATTCACATCATTAATATTCAATTCCACCTATTAAATTTGTTGTTTAGTTGGCACGTCAGGGTCGCGTAAAATATTTTTTGATCAAATTTGGCACGCGGCAACAAAAAGGTTCGCCAACCCTGGTCTAGATCATTGCAGTGACCAGTTCTAAAAATGAATGACGCGTTTTGTTCTCCATTCAGGTAGTGAGCTCAGTACACATGAATTTTGTTTTCAAAATTCATGTTTGTTCGTGGAAAAACTGTGGTATTGAATAAGGAAAGAATTTTATTACACTGCTGTTTTTATGATTGTTGTTGTTGTTGTTATTATTGCTACAAAGATTGAATTTTTCTACATGAGACTGAAAGTTTGTTAAATTAGTAATATTAAAATGTTTATTTTATAATAAAAATTTTAAAAAATGAAAAAGATGATAATTTTTAGTTTGTTGTTCCTGTTGACGTAAAACATGTTTGATTACATTTATGTATATTTATATTTTGTAGATTGTTGAATTAAGCTAGAATTCATAACCTGTAATAAATTAAAATTAAATATTAATTAAACAAGTTCTAATAAATACGGGCCAATGAATAAATATATTGCTGAAATTACCTATATTTAACTGATAATTTGAAATCCCAAAAGTTTTAGCAATTATTTGCATTGAAAAGCAAAGGTGTCAAAAGACACCTTTTGGTAGAAATAGGTATACACAAAATCGTGGTAGAAGTAGTGTTAATTTCCTGACTGAAAGTTTTGATTTTTCTAAAAATTTCCCATTCAACATATTAACATAATGTGGGCAACGAACCCGATTTTGGAAAATTCTCCCTTTTTTTAATTACTTAAATTTAAATTTTAATTACTTGGACATTACTTAAACTATGATTTCACAACGTATAATTATAATTTAATTAATATGAAACTATTATCGCCTTGAGTTCTAGCGCTGTCAGCGGATGTATGTCACTAACCACCACTGTTGCCGCATCTGGCAGATTTTTTTTTTTTTTTTTTTTTTTTTTTTTTTTAGGAATTTTGAATTTACACCACAAAAATTTAATTGGTATTTTTGTTTTACATTATTTTCAGAAAATCCATGAACTTCTAAAGTAAAAATAAGAGGTAAAACATTCTAGTGAAAATTTCGGAATGTCTAATTAAAAAATCAGCCAGATATCAGGGCGTACGTCATTGTCGGAAATGACCAAAATAGCATGACGTTCGTTGCGTACGTCATAGAACGCAAGCGGTTAAATGATTAAATTGTATTTTTTAAAAATACATATTACACTTTATTTTTTATTTATATTTTCTTTGTTGCAGCTTCTTAGATAGTTGGCTTTTCTTGGCGAGCGTGGTTTGGCGCATAATTAAATCCATTGTCGTTTTAACCAGGGCTGCGGAGTCGGTAGAAAAAATGACCGACACCGACTCCTGGATTTCTGAAACAATCGACTCCGACTCCGACTCTTCGACTCCGACTCCGGCATGCACACAGGGTTTCTCAAAAAGATTGAAATGCACTTTAATTTTTTAGCTGTTGGAGATATATAAATAATGCAGATTGAAAAAGTGTTCAAAATTAAATAGTAATTAAGACTAAGGATCGACCGAAACCGAAACCGAAACAGAATTTCGGTAATATTTCTATTTTCGGCTGAAATTTTCGTTCGATTAGTTCTAAATACAGTAATAAAAACAATTATATTTATTACTTTTTATGGGGTGTCCATTACTGGAACAAAGGGTGTCCATTATTGGCATTTTTGGTGTTTTGATATATTTCTGCTATTTAGAATTAAATTTTGATTCATATTGGGAAATGAAACTATGGGAATGGTTAAATATTGTTGATAAATTAATATGATAATGAAAAAACTGGAATATAATACACATAACTATTACTTAAAAAACAATTTTTAGAGAAATTCCTTAAAGATGTCCATTACTGGCACATCTACCCTATTTATAGATATATAACCCATATAATCCGACTGGCAGGATTTCCTGTCAAACATTATAGACAGTTTAGCGCTTTTAAAAAAAATAAATTCTTCGGTTGGCACCAGTTTTTTGAAATAGTAATTTTCTCCTTACTTGAAGAATGATGTATTAGATGAAAGGAATATTACTCTAAAGTGCCGAGTAATTATGCTCATATTTTAAAAATGTAGTTATCTACATTTGAGATTGTAATGCCTGTATTTATAATTTACAGTTTATATACCAATTTCAGACATTAATTCATACTTTAAAGGCAATTTTAATCAATGTAATATATACAGGTCTGTTTCCATGAAATACATTTAAATAAATATATATTAGACGCCACATTAATTTTTTTTTTTTTGGTTTTTTAAATTTGTCCGCCATTTTGCCTTATATTTACTCATTAAGAGGCCAATAAACTGAAAAATAACTAAATATTTATTAATGTATATAGTTAAAAAATAAAATAATAATTCAGTTCATAACTTTAAAGTTAAGAGTAATTGGTTTTATTTTTTATTTCACTTCAAACTGTTCAACAAAAAGTTTGGAGTCGGAGTCGGAGTCGGCATATTTTTAGCGACTCCGACTCCGACTCTTTTCACTGAAAAATCACACCGACTCCGACTCCGACTCCACAGCCCTGGTTTTAACTCGTATACAAACCATAACCATAAAGGATATTTGGCGTTTTATCACCTGTAGCAGTCTAACCGAAAAATGCCTTAAAATTATGTTATTGATTTATAATTATAAGTTTATTTTGTGTTATCATCGGAAACACACCTTTTACACAATGTTTATATTTATAGCCCATCAGGAAATGAGTTAGAAATCTATTACAAAACTCCAAATTTACAAACAAGTTCTGTTAAATAAAAAAAGTGTAAAAAATTGGTTTATACTATGTTGACAAAAATGAAAGTATAGGGCCGTAGATATAAATGTTATATCTATTATATATATATATATATATATATATATATATATATATATATATATATATATATATATATATATATATATATATATATATTTATATATATATATCGACTTTGCAATATCAACTCTAAGTAGATTTTTCTTGCATCAAAAATGTTCCTATATACGACAGCGTCGAAATATTTTTTTATTTCTTCGGATTTTGAATCTTTACATTTTGTACTTAAGCTATGAAATTGTCTAGCTTGTATACAGAAGCTGGACAATTATGCTTTTATTCTTTGACAACACACAATTATCTTTTTCAATCAGAGTGTCTGTAACAGGTCATTGCTCCCTTCATTAGAATAATTGTGATTTTATTTTTTAACTTGCTCCAATATAATTTAAACTCCTTAATACATTATGTTTTGCAGGTAATGAGTTTAACTTTAGCTGTTAGTGCAGTATCAATCGGGTGATATAATACAGTTTTGTCCAAAGCTGACCGTTTAATACCAAATAATTACGATGATCAAACAGTAATTGAAGCGACTGGTTTTACAAAACGGCGTGCTTTGCTTCCAATTTTACTTCCAAAGATTACGTGAATTTGATTTACATTAACTTGTGATAAATATCTATATGAATTAACTGTGTATTAACTGTGATTGAATGAAAATGAATTAATATGAATTAACTGTGAAAATTATGTAATGGAAGCTGCAGTGAGACAAGCTCAACAATTTCTTATCTTCAACTTTTAAAAAACTTGTTAAGCCCATGGATGTTCTCCAAAAATATTTCATCTGCCAAACTATGTAGCAAAACAGTCCAATGTTCAAATACTATAAGAAATACATTGCCGCACTTCTTTTCTTTTATATATCATTTTTTATCATCCTCTTCGGCGACGAATAAACGGTGCTTTACTGTAAATGAAAATTCTTTCACAAAGTCACAGATTTTTTTTTTTTAAATCTTTCCGAGGAAATATTTTAGAAATTCTCAAAAGATTTTCTATGACTCAGGTTTTCTTTTTATTTTACTTTTTTGAATTTAGGGAGAGATAAAATCTATTTAACAATAAGATTCCCTATGGCTAGACTTCAACAACAACTTTGACAGAACACTATCAACAAAACGATTATCATTCCTTGCAGAAGCTGGAATAAGAAATTGGTAATAGGGGTTATAAGGGATGACTTTTGGTGTAATTTCCCTCCGACAGACCAATACAGTCGCATTTTCTTTGTTAAGCAAGTCATAACATCGATTGAGAACTGCTTCTACACAATTCTTTCAGGTATATCAGGAATCTAAACATCTTTTATATCAAAAATATGCAAGGACCACCCAAACTTCTGTTCTTGCGAGACACTGTTGACCGTGGTTTATTACAAACATATTGCTTATGCGTGGGAATCTTTTCCACAATGAACGACCTCACGACAGGCGCTATATCATTACAGAATCTATTTACCAAGCGTACAACACAAACGCAAGGAATTTCTGACCAAATAAAAACGCAACAAGGCCTGCGTCCGGACTTTCGTACGGAATGGAAGAGACATATTCTAAGCAGCTGCCATTTCTTTTGGAAGAGACTTTTCAACAAAATCCGCTAAGATGTCAACGTAGCTTTCAAACATTCTATTCTATCCTTTGCCAACCACCCCTCGAAAATCAAAAGGCAAAGAAGAAAGTTTCAGGGTTTATATTCCCCCTGAATGAATGATCCTTTAAATCCCCATTCAAAAGATCCTCCTATTTGTGGACTATAACACCTCGCTGAAAAGAGAAGTTTTTCGAAAACGCACACACACGTACGCTAAACACTGGGGATCTCACAGGTTGTGACCCCGAAGTTCAGGGGCCCGTCCCCCGTTGACGCCCCTTTTCTTTGGGAACTCTGGGGGGCCCTCTCACCTGGATTTGGTGGTCCTTATGAGTTGGCACTCCATTGGGACGTCCCCTTTGCAAATTGAGGGTGACCCTCTATCGGACTTAATGGGATCATCTATTATATGACACGTGAGAGAGAGAGGGGGATGCATACTATCCTACCCCGATTAGCAACAAATACTCTCAACCCAGTTTAGGTTTGCCTAAAAGAGGGTATAACCTAAGTTCGCACCAAAAAGCGCATCCAATTGCCAGTCTCAGCGGTTAGTTGTATTGTTGTTAAACAGGGATCATAAAAACTCGAGTCATAATAGTCTTAAATCCGACCAGGAGTTACTGGTCTTGTCTACCAGCTAGTGCGCTGTAACAATTGATTCGATACATAAAAGTATTCGTGCAATTCTCTTGTGATGAAGAAGAATAGGAGATCCTGAATGCTTGTTTGTGCCAGACGAGAGAAAAGTGTCGATCATGAGGAACGCAGCCCCTCTTTGTTGTGACGGCTACACGATGGATTTAAACACGAGTAGGTAATTCGTTCCAGACATAAACAGTTCAAGTACCGACATATTAGTGACGTCTATTATACAGCGATTTAAATTTGCCATAAAATTTTATTACTTCAAGGAAGTGGTGCAAAAAAGGGCTAGGGGAGCAAGCCTTCAATAGTTTTATGGGCGTTCGTGAGAAAAGCTGAATAAAAAGACAAATTTTTCTACAAGAAAAAATGTTTTGAAATGAAAAAAAAAATAATAATTGTTACTTTTCAAGAAAAATATGATGCAAGTGTGAATAGCCCAAAAACTGTTGTGCAATTCATAAGAGGAAATCTAATCAGTACATTGGATTACATAACAAGAAGATACTTCTCTTTAAAGCTAAAATTATTTAAATTAACAAACTTTAGCATAATATCACCATAAGTATTTTAGTTCATTCTAAAATAAAATTATTACATTATTCACATTCAGCCCATAAAAAATCTATCTGCACTGTCTTTCAGAGCGAGTGGGCCACGTGGGATCATTGGACTGAAGTGAAAACATACCTTCTGAAATACAGTAAAAAACAATAGTGTTAAATCAACTTACTAAATGGAAGTTCTGAAACATCTTAGGTTAATAATTTTTCGACTTTAACTTTAAACTGAACTGTTAAGTAAATCAGAGCTTTTATTTTTTGCCAAATATAAAGCTGAAAGCATCGCATCGATGAGGGAAAAATACATTCCGTACTATTTAATCGACAAATTATCCTGCAAAAAAAAATTAAAAGTACTTTCTACTTAGAATAATGACCTCTTTAAATTAATAAAAATAAAATAAGTTCAGGGCACTGCCTTTATAGTTGAAACAGGGACTTAATAAAAAAATTTTAATACTAACATTTAATTTTTATACCAGAAAATAAATGTGAACCCCCAAATTACGAAATTTAGCCGAAATAAAACTTTCACATTGTTTGTCACAAAGTTGTGTCCATCATAGTTGCCAACTTTTATGCTTTTTTCTCACCACTAAAATTTAATTCTGATTTTTAGTAATAACAAAAAAAAAAAAAAGTAACAGTTGGCAGAAATGGAGTACCTAATAAACACAGACACTCACACACGATCGCGAGATAGCAACACCACAACTCAGTACTGTTTAGCGTGTAGACTCAGATATACACAAAGTGAGGAAATGCTCGTCACAAGACACATTTAATGAGCACTTCCAAAAATCAAACGTCACACGACATCACGGATCACGTTCTTTTTTTCCGCATAGTAATTTAATCATGGAAAATTAATACAAATGATTACTAAACTATAACTATTTGGAAATATTGGAAATTATTTAGGAAATTTATTATTCAAAGCAAGGATGAAAGTGCTGCACCACAAATGGCTGATTGCTATCACTAAATTTTTATCGCATTCCTCACCTTATTTAATGACAGCATTTCTGATATTTAATAAGACAAAGAATACTATTAAAAATTAGTGGTCAACGGCAGCCATTTGTGGCGCAGCCCTTTCATCCCTGTTCAAAGGGACACAACACTCGCTACTGTCACTTCAGTTTTCTTGTCTACTTTGATCGTGTTGCACGATGTCGTGACAATTTGTCTATTGGAGAGTCGATCGCTTTTAATGTTCAACTTTTAATCTAAGCTTTCGTTTCTACAAATAAATCCGGTGTAAATGCATTTTTAAAATTAAACCAAGTATGCTGCGTTCTCAATAGTGAAATGATTTTTATAAATTTTAGGAATTAGGGGTTATATTGAAAGTAGTCGGTTAGTGTAATGAAGCATCGGTGTCGTTAATTTTGCAAATCGCAAAAATTTAGAAGATATATATTCAGAAAAGTAACTGCAAGTGAGCATAGCTGCCAACTTTTATTCTTTTGTCTACCATTATTCATAAACAGAAAAACTTGACTTATTTAATTCTTAGTTTTCGAGGGTTAAATAAGAAAAATTTTCTGTTAAAAAGTAGTGGTAAGAATAATGCGCAAAAGTTGGCAGCTATGAAGTGAAAGAACTAAACTATGACTAAAATGATGAAGGTTCTGTTAAGTAATAGTTTCGTATACTTAAGATTTCGTTGACGCTACCACAATTCCAGATGTTATATATTTTCTATTCCATATAACATTATGATAATGAAAAGCAAAAGCAATATTTAATCTGTTTAAAATTTTGTTACATTTTTTCGGACTGCGCCAGTAGTTGATACCCCTCCAGCAGTTGATCAATTTTTTGAAATATTGCGCCATTTCAGGTGGAAATGAGTTTTACACTCGGCACTAGACATAATATTTTTGTTTGAATATTGGAGCACTTGTTGTCGCATTGTTGTCAGTCCCGCTGTAAGAGAAGCCATTTTATGAATTTTTTTAAAATTAGAAAATGTAAAAATTTTGTTCTTGATGAGTTAGTGACAATTACGATGAGTTAAAATAATCCACTTCCATCTTGCTTTTGTTAGATAATAGTTTTATATTCATTGTTTTTAATCACAGCTTAAGATTGATATTTTAAAGATTAATTTTGGAATTCTCAACTGATTTCTTCGATTGATCAACTACTGGGTAAATGGCAATTAAAGAAACTATTTGCTTATAATTTTGTTGCTATATAATTTCAGCAGATTTCATTTTTGCCCATTATAGGATATTCTTTAAGGGTTGTAGTAATTATGTTATATTAATACATGGAAATTATTCCAGAGCGAAACATTCGCCTTGCATACAATATTTCAAATGAAAATCAATTTTCAAAGTAATTGCTTAAGAGGCGCAAAGGTCAACATAGTGAAAAAGATTCCATGCCGGGACTCGAATCCGGGTCATCAGTATAGCGCACTGACGTTCTATCGACTAAATCACATGGAACGATACCCAGCAAGGAAAATTTCTCACTATTATATGTTGGCAAGGCTACAAACGCAGCACAAGATGGAACATTTATCGTGAGCCACTGACATAGGGCAAACACGAAACATAATTAAATCCAGCATCGATAGAAACTATATTAATACATGGAAATTATTCCAGAGAGATTAAGCAATTACTTTGAAATTTGATTTTCATTTGAAAAAGTAATTATGTTAGTTTACTTCTAAAATTTAAAATAAAGGATATGTAATAAAAAACCCGTAGCACCGACCTTATTTGATAAACTACTGGCTCGGTCACCCTATGAAATTTTGAGGATAAGTATAAGCTATTAGCCAAGCACGAAAAAGAATCTATGGTATAAGTTTCTTAACACATCCGCGATGGCATGATTTTGCCTTTTCAACAGTAAGCTCCGCCTACGGGCAATACTCCTTTGTGTCTTATTACACATTTTTTTTTATATTTGTAGAAAAAAAATTATATATTACAAATAGATGTGCATAATTGTGATATCTGTTCTAATCGATGTATTGTACACTGACTGTATAAATATTGTGTACATTTTACAGAAATAATACACATAACATATAAATTGCAAAAGTAAGGACCGTAGCCAGAGCTAAAATTATCCGAAAGATGGAAATTCATTTCAGCTTTCTCAAATGTGTTAGTAAATACATTTATTCATAAGTTTAAACAAGAACAATCTTTCAAATTACATCGTTTGACATTCCGTAATTTGGTCCAAGAATTATTCAGTCAAAGACAATAAAAAACCTCAAAATACTTCTATTTCTATTTCAGAGTTGTCGGTAGAAGAGTGCAGGGAGTAGCCAAGTTCACCCTTCAAAAATTTGAATATTTAGATGAATTTTCTTATCTTTCAGATTTCTTAAAATGAAAATATATTTTTTTCTAAATCAATTAAAATAATTACACATTAAGAGAGGGGGAATTATTATTATTGGTAAAAGTGTTTTAATTATCATAATAAAGATTATATCGCCTCCTCACCCCATTCCTTCTCCTGAATTTCGTTACGTATAGGAGCCGCGCCAACGTTCAGCTTATATGGGGTAAATTCTATACTTTTTTAAAAGTTTCAGTAGAAGACAATCGAAAGCAAGATGATGACCAAAATTTCTAACAGCTGTACTAATTATGTGTCATATAAATTTAAACGCGGAAAAAACTCCAGTAATTAGACAAGCCGAAAAGGTAAGTTTCAGGGCTCTCAAAAAAATGCAGGTGCAGTACTGAAATTCAAAGAAATAGAAAAAGAAAGTATAATCGAAAAAAGAAAGAAAGAGTTGTAATAAAGGGAAGAATTAAACAAATGCTGCTTTAATAACCGAGTGATGATCAAGTCGCTGAGATCGATACTGTCTCAACAGTTGAAAAGAACGACGAATAGTGAATTGAGTGTCTTCACAGCAATAAAACATTTATATTTGAAAGAGCTAGGGAGCAATAGGGTTAAGTTGAGGATTGATTTTTGACGACCAATTATCTCGAGGGATATAGGCCCAGGAAAGGAAGTGCCCTTCGTTTGGGTCTTTCTAAGGGAACCTAACCCGTGTTTACGCATGTAAATCCATGGTTCGAAGAAAACCACGAAAACTCCGAACGATTAAGCCGACGGGCACGATTCGATTCGAACCTAGCACCTCCCGTCTTCCAGCTTCAAGAGCAGAACCTCTCGGCCACTGGTGGGACGTAGGGAGCAATAGATCAACACAGTGTGTTGAATTAGGTACTACGAGAACAGTTCGGGATTATCATAGAAAGTTTAAATGCATCTTCAATTTGGAATATGAAGAGGTTAAACATATTTTTAAATCATGGCTTCAACATTCTTAATTAACAGTGTTAATTAATACTGTTTTCTGCAGTTAGTAGGGTAAACAAATGCTAGAAACTCACTGAAAAAGGCTCATGAAAACAGATCTTTCCCCGTTTCTAAATTTGTTGTGCAAAACTAAATAATTTTTTTTTTTTTAATTGAAAGTAACTCTTTTGTTAGATATAAAATGTAGATACCAGAAATTGAATGAAAAAAGAGAATTCTTTAAATATCAGGTAATAAAGTGAATGTCTTATAAGACAAGACTAGAGAAGAAGAAGAAAAAAGTAGGAGAATGGACACTTCAATCGTATAAGAAAGAAGTGCAGTAAAATTATCATTTCAAGAATTACGACAAAAAAGTAAATAAAGTAGAAAACAGAATTCTGCTTTTTCAGAATTAAGTGTCGCCGACGATGAAATGTATATATACTATATATATATAAACATAGTACAAAACATATTTCAGTTTTAAGACTTAAAATACGCGCTTTTGTTTTATATAAAATATAAAATGACGTCATTTGCATCCGCTGAAGAATTCACATTTACGATCCATTCTTAAACAACATCTATAGAAAACGTATGCATATGACTTATCGCGGAATAATACACAAATCCAGAAAAAAGCGATGTCGTCATTCAAGAAACTCGACCAAAAATCGGGTATCTGATGATAGTCCAGTCAAATTGTCAGAAAATAAGGCCGATGGATGCAAAAATTCTGCTAGAAGATTTTATGTTTTTAAAGTGTTTATGGGGATGCTAATAACAGAAATTAATTGTTTTCCAACAAAATATCTCGAGGCTAAACTTTGTAGAGCGAAAAAAACCACGAAATTTTCGGATTTTTTTCAGTTTTTGGCCTACAACTCGAAAATTGTAAAATTTTTGTGTACCATACTTAATTACAAAAAGAAAGAGAATTAAATTTTCTACAAATTTTCTAATAAAAAACCTTTTTCTATACCCAATACTAAGTGCGCTACGGCTTTTTGAAAACAACACTTTTTTTTTAACTTCACAGAAAGTGACTTAGTTTTCGCCTCCCATCCCAAAAGAATTTGTTTTCATCACTAACTGTGCAAATGAATTGTATCTATTGACGAGTAAGAAGTGCCGAGATAATTAAGGAGGGAAATTTTTAGGAAGGGTGAGTAGAAGGTAGGGTTGCCAATTTGTACGTTTTCCTCGTAAGTTGTACGATTTTTAGTGCTTTTTAGGTCTATAGCGCTTTTTATGTGTTAGGTGTACGTTTAAATGTGTCCGTATGACGATTTCTTCCGTTTTTCTACCACATCTTACTTTTGATAGTTTAAAAAGAAATCTTTACTAGTTTGCTTTAAATTTTCACCTTTTACCAAAAATAAATTATACACATGCGCATCAAATGTAAAAACGGCTTGTTTGAGATCGTTAATGCAAAAATCTTGGGAAAGTTGTGTAATATTAACGGTGTAATATTTGCTGTAGCATTAGATCATGTGAACTGGACCTAATTATAGACATAAATATACACATTATAAAATTTTTAACTTAGTATGTATCTTAAGTTTCGATATTTTATTTGATGTATTATCACCCTTTATGCTTAACCCCTAATCTTCGAGCCCAGGGCAATTTCTCTGTCAATGCATCGGGCGCGACGATCACAAGGTTAAATAAAAATATTTATTTTTGTAGGGTGTCAATTGCTAAAATTTTCATGATCATCATGGAATTGCAGGATGGTCTGATTTATCTTTATTCTTACAATTCAATTAATTTTTCATACATAATGGGATGAAGAAAAATTCAATACTACACTATACAGCGGGTGCATAGACACCACACAGGCATTGAACACCTTGATGTTCCTGTTATTTGCTAAATCTGACACTTAAAGCAAACTTCATCTTGCAAGGCTACCACCAACGCAAGATTCTGAGCAGCATCATTTCCTCCGATGTTATTATCAGATACAAGCTTGGCTAGGAAACAACATCCCCCTGAAAAATGGGGTTGGGTTCGCAGGTCTGGCGGTCTCTTTCAGCCAGTTTAAATGTGCCAAAATCCAGCACCCGAATCCTTGCTGCATGTTGTCTCATGTACCTGTATAAAAGAGTGCAGCAATGCCTGTTCTTGCCAAAAAAGCAGGACTCAAATATTCAGGAATTTTCAAAAACTGTAACGTTGTCAACTGCGAAAATGTGGACGACATTATTTACCCAGAAGAAGAGGATGATGAAGTTGATGCCTCGGAAACCATCGACCATATCAGCAACGACGATGTCTTTGATAACCAGGTTGATGATGTCGCAACAAGCTCAAAGAAGATCAAAGCTGTTGAACAACAAGCAAACTGCTCGTTTTCTTCTCAAACTGAGGTTGAAGGACCAAACCCATCAACCCGCAAGCACTACATACAGAAGTTACTAAATACATTAAAAATCTTACCTTAACTCTTACTTACATTAATGTAAATACCTACTATTAAGGCATTTAAGTTCTAAAAAAAAAAAAAAAAAACTACAATGTATTATTATTATTATTATTATTATTATTATTATTTTTTTTTTTTTTTTTTTTTTTTTTTTTTTTTTTTTTTACAATTTTACCGTTGTAATTAACCGTTATTGCTATCATGCAAAAACCTGTAATATAAACAAGTACATTAAAGAGGATAAAATGAATAAAAAATTATGTCAAATGTTGGTTTTTGAGATTTTCCACAAAGTTAGAAAAAATGTGTATTTTTCAGAAAGCCGTAGCGCGCATAGTAATGAGTTTAGAAAAACGTTTTTATTATGAAATTTGTAGAGAATGTGATGCTTTTTCTTTTTGTGATTAAGTATGGTACACAAAATTTTTATAATTTTCAAGTTATAGGCAAAAAACTGAAAAAAAGACCGAAAATTTCGCTGTTTTTTGGCTCCAAAAAGTTTAGCCTCGAGATATTTTGTTGGAAAATAATTAATTCTTGTTATTAGCATCCCCATAAACACTTTAAAAACATAAAATTTTCTAGCAGAATTTTTGCATCTATTTTTGACAATTTGACTGGACTATGATTCACAAGCCTTCATTTGTTGACATTATTATGGATACTGAAAATTAAATACAGTTTATAATAGCTCCATGTTTTATCAGAAATCATTTATTTATATATATATATATTTATTTTACATTGGGAAAATGTTGTTACACACGGATTAATAAAATTGTATTCTTTCAGCTTTTTGATAAGAACTAAGTAAATGCGGAGAAAAAAAGTCACACATATATATTTAAAAATATATTTTTATAGCAGACTATATTCTTGGCATAGCACGTATCTTAATTATATATATATATATATATTTTAGTTTTTGTGATAAAATGGCAACAAAAAGATGTACTAGTAATTCACTAATTTCCCTTTACTTTCTACAGAATTGGAGTACTTCAGATGCCACAATTAATAAAATGGCTTTAAAAACTAAAAAAAAAAAAAAAAAAAAAATCTAAAAAAAAAAAAAACTAAAACTAAAAATAAATAAATAATAATAATAAAAAAAATGAGATGCAGTTTTTAAACAAATGTGCGATGTTTAGAAGTTAAAAAAATTGCAGTAGATATTATGAGTATTTTGCCATGCAATGATACATCTACTTCGTTTTACGGCTGGCTTACGTAACAGAAAGTTATTTTTAGGGACGGCCCGTTAATTGCTCCCCGAAAGAAATAGTATATTTGGGGCTACTAGAGTTAACTCTTGTATAGATGGCCATAGCTTTTAGATTGAAAAAAAAAATCTTAGAATGCAAATACAAGAAATATTTATGCATATTTAAAATTGTTACACATATGCTCATCATATTTTGGGTAAAAAATAATTAAATATTGTGAATAAAAAGTGAGAAACAAATTTTAAATTAAAAGGGCAGATGGCCATCCAATACAAGAAAGAAAAAGGTGAAGTAAAAATAGCAAAAAATAACACATTGCATATAGTTAATCATGGAAAACATATAGCAATTTGTAAAAATGCAAAAATCCTAGAAAATAAGGGAATAAAACACGAATGAAATAAATTTGAAGTAGCATAATTTCAATACTTCACTTTTCGTAATTTCTTACCTCATTTTTAGCAAAGGCCAATGTAGTTTGTACACGTTTCATGGAACTCCTTCAGGCACCTTATAAATACTTTTGGTTGTGGTATTATATTATTCTCCAGAACCAACACAGTGATCCTCATCCAATTCTATTCCCTCGGAATCTGTAGAATCTGATAATTTTAAATGTGTTTCATCTTCTTCGCTGCTGGAAGTGTCGTGTTTTTGTTTTTTTCTCGCGTTTATTTTCAACTTTTTCATGGTTTTAAGTTTATTTATCAACTTTATCTGTTTCTGGGCGGAAAGTTTCCGATGTTTTTCAATATTTTCATTATTTTCTGAAAAAACAATTACATCATTAAGGCTCCATTATATTTTTATTATTGAAATATTTTTATATTAGTTAAAATTTAAACAATTAATCAATTAATATACTAGATTAATTTTCACACAATTATTGTAATTGGTAAACAAATCATATTAGATGTAAATTTCCAACTGGGCGAAAAATTTTATCTCTATTTTTCGCCCAGTTGGAAATTTACATCTAATATCAATTAATATAATTATAAACATAAAAGTTATATAATTATTTTTAATTTAATTATATTTAGTTAAAAAACTCACTCCGTATAATTTTGAATTAGTGATTAAATGTGATCTTCTGTCCTCATTTTGATGTGTCCATCGATCCTGAAATTGAAGGACAGATGGTAGCCCAATTTAAAACATCACTGCGCCATTGTACGTCTTTGTTTTAGGCTTGAAGCAAAGATTGAATTATATACGTACCTAAAAAGCCCGTTTAGTAAAAAGAAGTATAACATACGTACTGCAAAACATTCAGATACTAACTCAACAAAAGTATTCAACCACTAAATTAAGTAAACAGTAAAATTAAACTTACTTTTGATAATCAAAAAATACAGCTGCACGTCGCAAATAATAAACTCGTTGAACTATTTTCTACGAAAAAAGTTTATGCTTCAATATGTGATCAAGTTTTAGAAATATTTAGGCAAGCCATCTCTCCTATATGGCCATCTATCCTAGCGTTACTATGAAAAACAAGATTTAATATCCTTGTATTTATTTTTTGTAAAAATATTTCTCTACGATGACAAAAATAATCCCCAACAAGCAATTAAAAATATCCTTTCAACTTTTTAAAGAAATGTGTTGCAAGAATTCCTCTGATTGTTGCACATCAAGGAGAAACCAGATCAAACAAAACAATTAATAACAACTAAGCTCCTTTCTTTAACATAATAAAATCTGCAAATATGACTGCAGTTTATGGATGTTGGAATGCAGATTGCAAGCATTAATTATTATTCAAACACTCAAAGATTTAATCAGAATTTATAATTAGGGAAAAGCTAGTTTACAGAATAGATAATTGGCTGTTTTGCGCGGTGACTCAAAATTACTTGTCACAAATTTGCATACATTCGAATTCAGGTTACACGGAGTTATCACTGGCTGCTTTAGTTTTTAATTCGAAGAAAAGCTATAAATCAAAAAGAAATCTGAAACACACCAGTGAAAGTGATTAATCATATTTTCTGAAGTTTTAGATAAACTTAAAGATAACATTTTTGTAGATTAGGTGTTATAAAATATGATGAACATGAACAAACAGCCTATGAAAATGTATTTATTATGAATAATTAACATGGTCATTTTAGCTTAAAATTAAGCTTTTGTTGATATTTTTTATGTAATAAGTATTCATATTTTATGTGTTTTACAAAACATGTACATAAATTGTTTTTCATTTTTAATTAGGGTTGATTTTATTTGTGCTCCCGTCGCTTTTATGCGTATGACTGACATTAAAATTTATGAAAATCATTAATGATCTTTTAAAACGTTTAAGTAGTAATATTAATTAAAAATATCTAAATAAAATATTGAGAAAGTTTGAAATTACTAAGATATGTGTACACTGTTAAAAATTTTGTAGTAAGTTGAACCAACTTTTGGTGCTCCAGTAGCTGCCACCATAAGATGGTGAAATCTCACTTCAAGATTTGGAGCTCCGATTGAACCTGAGCTCCAAATGTTGGTTCAAGATTTCACCATCTTATGATGGCAGCTACTGGAGCACCAAAAATTTGTTCACCATACCACAAAATTTTTAACAGTGACTATTTTATCCGATTGATAAATAGTAATGTTGACAGTAAACAAATTTTATTTTCGATATTTATATACGATTTATTATACTATTTCATACACATTTTTTCTAAGACATTTGTGACGGCAAGCTTTCGCATATGGGCTTTTCTCTTGAATGTTGCATTACTTTAACAGAACATTTTCTGTGTTCCTGTTTGCATTAGAAATCAATGTACACTCGTGGAAAAAAAAAAGTAAACACCCCCTACTAACTCCGCAACAAATTATCGTAGAAGAAAGTTACTGGTACCGAACGATTTTAAATAAAGTCTACTTTTAAATGATGTATATAAAATTTGCTTAGGGGGCCATCTACATTAGGCCATTTGGGTATATTAATATTATTACTACAAAAAAAAATTAGCACATTAGGAGCATAATTTCGGGAGATATAAATAAAAATATGAAAATGTAATTTAACATTAGAAGCACTAAATTTTGAATGTTTATAATTCAAAAACTTATCATTCAAATTACTTGAAATTTGGTGCCTAGGCATAGTTTGAACGGAAGATTTGAAATATCTCGTTAAAATTGGGCATTGCTATTGAAAAAAATGAAGTTTGGATTCGTTTTAATATGTAGATGACCCCTAAGAAAATTTTATATACATCATTTAAAAGTAGACTTTATTTCCAAACGTTCGGTATCAGTAACTTTCTTCTACGATGATTTGCTGAGGAGTTAGTAGGGGGTGTTTACTTTTTTTTTTTTTTTTTTTTCCACGACTGTACGTCATTTATGTTCTTTGGGATTACTAGTTCTTTAGAGGCTTTTACTTCAGTACTGTGACTTTTTTTTACTTCTGAGTAGCTCAAAATGAAAAACTCGTTCAAAAAGTTTAATTTAAATTTTAAACCTTTGAAATAATAATGTCGATTATAAAAGGAAAATCACCCAACAATTTCATTATCCCATCTTGAAAGAATGCTGAATCTAACATGTAAAGCTAATCAAAGTCGAGCCAGATTTTGCTTTTTATTCAGCTTAACCACTGAAACATGAAAAAAAAAAATGCTTGCGTTTCAAAATTTTTAAGTTAGTTTGAGAATTTTTACAGGTTAAGACAGTGCAGTTTTTATATTGCCAAAAGTTTAAATAATTTTTAAAATTACTATGCACAAAATTTATGAACTAAAATTTTTAACCATGGCAATTATTTCACTATAATATTTATTCTATAAAATTAATAATTGAATTTAAAATATTTGGTTTCCTTTTATATACCTATACATTATGTAATTCCTTCCATCTCTATAAGATTTTTTTTTTTTAATTTCAACTCAGTTATAAGCTGATAATATTTTTCATTTATATTCCACCTGAATAATAAGCTATACATTTAAAAACAGAACATTTTCTGAGAAATTTATAAATATTAAAATTTGTTTTCTGTACATAAAAAAAAAATAAATAAATGGATAATCATGAGTTCTTGAAACTTGCCTATACATTTTCAAAAGAAACATTTTCTGGAAATTTCTTAAATATTGAAACGTATTTTCTGTATGATTTCATATTTTAACCCATTAAAGCCGGTTGGTACGAAAATCTGCCATTTAAGTAATACGAAAATTTTAAATATGAAAACCAGTATTTTAGTAAGGAAATTTTCATATTACTTAATGTCAAACTTTGAGAGATCAAATAAGTTAAAATTACAATATGGGAAAACTGGTCTCAACTGGTACCTAGGTATTAAAAATTTATAAAAGAAACTCGGCATTAATGGGTTAAAAAGAAATAATTTCTGGAAAATCATTAAATAATGAAATTTGCTATCAGTACATTTTCAAAATTAACGTTTTTTGAAAAATCCTTAAATACTAACATTTATTGTTCTATATATTTTCTGAAAATTCCTTATATAGTGAAACTTTTTGTCTGAATATTTTCACAAGAAAAATTTTCTAGGAAAACCTTAACTAAACTTGTTATATGTACATTTTAAAAAGAAACATCTTCTGGAAAATCCTTAACTATTGAAACTAGTTACATGTACATTTTCTAAAGAAATCTTTTCAGGAAGGCTGCTTTTTTTTACGGCCTACTATCTGCACAAGAGTATAGGCATATATATAACCATTATATAATTACTAACCATCATCGATTTCCAATTACTGAAATTAAATTAATAAATTTAGCTACAATTCATAACACTGACATTATACAAAATAAAGATGGAACCTGTAACTAAGTAATACAGAATCATGCTAAATTCCACTAATTCACTAGCGCATTGCGGGCGATAAATCCATATAAAACATATGAAAAAAATCTCCAAATTTTCATAAAATATCCTATTAAAGACAAAAGATACAATTATCTAGCTAAATAATGTTGAACCAGAAAAAGTAGTATCATAAACATGCAATATATCAAATGGATGAATGAATCCGGTACATACAAGGTCCGACAAACCCCGGGCACCCGGTCGCCTGGGCGACTAAAGAATTCCTCTTGGCGACTAACTTTTTTACCTACTTATTAATTTTAATTTCTTTCCTTTAATAAAAAAAACTCCATGTGTGGAAATATTTATTTTTAATAGCGCGATTACTTGCAATGGAAGAAAATACACCATACCGGCAGAACAACTCTCCCTAATTTTGCAGAAATCAGAGTTTTTGGTAAGCCAAAATAAAGTGCATGTTGAAATAACTCTGCCTAGATTAGGATATCTTAAAAATACTCCAGCAGAAAATGAAAACAAAATTAAATGATGTTTCATTAAGTGGAATATGCCAAAATGTGCAGTTATCAGATATATCTCACAAAAATGACAATTGGACAAATATTAGTTTGTTTCTATTTAATTTTTACAATGTAAAAGTGGTATTATCTTAAAAGTTTTGCTCAGTTTGATTTTTTTATTGAATAGTTAACTTGTTCACTGCAAAATGACACATAGAGCGCTCAACAATAGCCGAATACGATTATGAGTAGCCAGTGTTCCATTTCGCAGAGAATACTTTAATGTCAGAGAAATTATTCTTCAAACTGTTACTAAGAATTTTTCCTGGCGCCTAAGAATTTTCAATTTTTGCCATTTCCTGTATATATATATATATTTACAGGAAACCATGGAAAATAATGAAAGGCTTGACCGATGAGTGCACCATTGCTTCAAACCCAGCATCTCATTTCTGCCAGCTTTGAAAGCAAAACATCTGAGCTGATGGTGGGGGGTCCATTTCCCGGAAAATCTTTCAATTTTAAAACTTATTTCTCTACATTTTCAAAAGAAAGATTTACTGAAAATTCCTTAAATACCAAAACTTACTGCCTATACATTTTCAAAATGAATATTTCCTTAAAAATCCTTAAGTACTGAAACTTGTTATCTGTACATACACAAAATAAACATTTGCAGGAAAATCCGTAATTGTTGAAACTTGTTTCGCGTCTGTATTCAGGGTTCGTACGCATCAATGGATTTAATTGATTTTAGGTGTTTTAGTACCAAAAATTTCTTAAAGTACTGGTCGCTATATCTGAAGATAGAATTTTTTAATTATAAAATGAGGCAAATATGAATCAGAAATTGTTACAATAATTCTGGTAAAAGGTACTTGGAAGTGCTTGAAGCCTACGAACCCTGGTATTGTGAATCCTATCCAAAACTTTTACTGGACAAGAAACTATTGGTGTTGCAATTGCAGTTTTTGTTTGTTTTTACATGAATTTCTACTTAGTTACATGTTTTGATTCATAATAAAGAAATCAAGCATTGCTCATTAAAAATTCTAGTTAGTAAAAATTTGATGACTCAATTTCAGAGCCATGGAAGAATGGTCAAAATCTTTTGTTTAATCCATGTGTGTGCTATCTGTATTACATGTTAATTAATGTGTGTTAGCCATTTTGGCTTCACCGAATTCGTTTTAATACACTATTTTAGTGGCGAAATGTTAAAAATTAATTTATTAATTAAAATAAATGTAGTGACTTTTTCCGCGTTTCTATAATTACACTGTAAAAAAAAAGGACTAAAATACGGAAATACTACTGGCAATCTCGACGCCAGTACTATTTCCGTATTTTAACGGCACTTTTTACCGGAAAATTACAGAAAATTTTCCGTTTTTTTTTTGGAATTTAACTGAAATTTTTCTGTAATTTACCGGGAAAAAGTTCCGTTAAAATACGGAAATAGTACTGGCGTCTCGATTACCATTAGTATTTCCGTATTTTAGTCTATTTTTTTTAACAATGTATCTTACCATGTAATTTCATATATTGATATAAGACCATGAAATATACAGAGCGAGTACAAATGATGCATCTGATTTAAAAAAATCATATTTACAAAACTACTGTACATATTATAATAAGTGATAAATGAATTTAAAGAGAAATATACCAAGTTTTTTTCAGTTACAAATGATCGGTGTGTGACCCTCTTGTTACACGGCATACGTCCAATCTGTAATGCAAGTTCGTTTGAAACACCAAACGCCCCATCCACCGGTGTGGAACTCGTTTAAGTAACTACGTACCTGCAAAGACCAATGGGGTGGGGCTCCATCCTGCTGAAACAGAAATTCTGTCCTCAAGCAGATGACGGTAATTTACCTTTAATTAAATGACCACCAAGATCCCCAGACCTAACACCATGCGATTTCTTTTTGTGTGGTTACGTCTAAGACATTGTTTATGTACCACCAATGCCGAAAACACAGCCTGCAGCATTCAGAACCATTGACAGAGTGATGCTACAAAATGTTTGGAACGAACTGGATTACAGATTGGACGTATGTCATGTGACAAGAGGGTCACACATCGAACATTTGTAACTGAGAAAAACTTGGTATATTTCTCTTTAAATTCAAGTATCACTTATTGTAATATGTGCAGTAGTTTCTAAAATATGATTTTTAAAAATCGGGACCATCATTTATACTCACCCTGTATTGTATATGAGAATATATTTTAAAGGCAACTTTATCCGTAGTTGTTCAATGATATGATTTGCTTTACATTTATGATTTTATGAATATTTATTATACATATTCATAAACATATAATAGGTTGTAAATAAAACTTAATAATAATAATCTATATATATATTTCTCTTACGTAGCGCTAAAAAAGGGCTGTATTTGTCGATTGCTATTTGGCAAAGCGACGTTTCTCAGTGGTAGTTACGGTCACATGTCCCAACCCACTCAGCAAATCAAAATCCAGACAGGATCTCTCTTTTAACGCAAAACGTTTGAGCAATACATGAATGCCATTGGTCCGTTTTACGGTGACGTAGCTTTTTGATCCAAGGTTGTATTTAGACACAGGCGTTTTGTTTACATTTCGATAGCGTGATACATAGCATGTTTTACAGCGTCTTATTATAGTTTTAAATTAATTTAAGCCGCGATTTTCAATACGATAGGCAAAATGAAAGGAGAAGGACCTCATCTCACACTAAAATGCCATTTAAATTTAAACGGCGTCAATTTCCTGTTCGCTTAGCTTTCTCAACGAGGTCACAGCTCCAAACTTTTGAAAATTTTTATTTATATTTTCAACAAAATTTTCAATTACTTTTTTATGAATTAAAATATTTGTAAATTTCATATGTTGCTTGCTCGGATCTCATAGCGGCCCAACTAAAAATATTTTTTATTGTGTTTTCACTAAGGTTTTTAATTTATTCTGTTTCCAAGGTACGTTTTTATTTACATTTTCAACAGTTTTCCATTACCTTTTTATACAATAAAAATATTTGTAAATTTAATATGTTGTAATGATTTATGATAGCACTCATTCTGGCTAGAGTTGACATAAATAGTGGCGAGCGAGCGAAGCGAGCTGGGATCGCGTAACGATCCCAATATGAATTGCGTAGCAATTCGTGGGGGTTGGTGAGCGTTACCGAGCATGGGGGCTGAGCTCCCTAGTATGTCTATAAAAGCATGTGTAAATGATTCAAAAAAGAATGTTCCATATTTTGGGGGTTTACATGGATATTTTCGTTAAGTTTCGTACAAATATGCATACATTCTTGGGTTAAAAATATGAATGTGAATGGATTTTAATAATCTAGGTCAATAATATTTTTCATAACTGTGCAATGTTTTACTTTAATTCTTCTTGCATCACCTAAGGGGAAATAGTTTAAGGGGAAAAAATAAAAAGGACACATGGATTTTAAAGTTAAATTGTTCATTAACTATATTTCATATTAAAATGAAATAAGTGGCATAATTATTATTTATCTGATAAAATTTGCATGCAGTAATTCTAAAAGTAGTTCGAATTTATGTTAGTAGATGGCACTGCACTTTCTCAACTTGTAATAGGCTCAAACTTGCTTGTAAAGCTGGATAACATACAACTGAGTTTTTACTTCTACCGTTTAGAGTAGCCGCATACTAGCTTCAAATACGATAAGCGTGCGTTTATACTTTAGTTTGAACTTTTTTAACGGATTGAGGCAGCGTAGCGACATCTATTGTAGTAGATGGCACTGCACTTTCTCAACTTGTAATAGGCTCAAAGTTGCTTGTAAAGCTGGATAACATACAACTGAGTTTTTACTTCTACCGTTTAGAGTAGCCGCATACTAGCTTCAAATACGATAAGCGTGCGTTTATACTTTAGTTTGAACTTTTTTAACGGATTGAGGCAGCGTAGCGACATCTATTGACGAAAATTCGAGCTATAATTAAAATTACTGTACACAAAATTTAAAAGCGACCTTATAAACATGTTACTTATTTCACCTTTATATTTATTATGGTTAATGAATTATTTCGTTTTAAAATGCGAGTGTCTTTTTAGGAGATCTTCGTAGTATCCTTATAAGAAAGACATTATAAGAAATGATAATCACCTTATAAGAAGGAATGTCAAATTAATTTAAATATTTTGTACTTTGAAAGAAGTAAAAGTGAATGAAAACATTTTGCATTTTATGAGACGAATGAAGCATTACCATAGTTTCATATTACAAGTCCTTGAAAATTGTTGCTTCAAACAGACATCCACTGAAGATACATTTTATTATTTTAAATACTAAATAGATATTAAATGATATAAATAAAATTAAAATATTGAATTATATCATGTTTCGCATTTATTTCTTAAATAATTCTATGAAAGAAAATGTAATTTTAAAAGTTAGAAGTAAATACAAGTTAAATGGCATCGATCTTCCTTTCTTTTTAGGTGCGTTCGTAATTATATAAATACGTAGCACCTATAGTCGTCGTTCGGTCTGTCTGTCTGTCCGCATATAACAGAACAAAAACTACCCAACCGAATGGTCTGAAATTTTAAATATACATGGTCATCGAAAAATAATGCCTAGATTTAAAACAATCATAACATCGAAACCTTTTATGTTAAATGAGTAATTCTTTCACTACACGATAACTGGTGTACGCAAGTTTGGTTTTAGTTCACCAGAATTTGTTTGCGCGTCTATGTTATGCGCGGATTAGTTGCGCAGAAGTCAAGGTCAGCCGACGCGCTAGACTGCAGCTGCTCAGTACGATATTGACCGTGCAACAAAAAGCACAGTACGATGCTGACCGTGCAACAAAAATCACAGTACGATGTTGACCGTGCAACAAAAAGCACCGTGCGTGATTTGGTATGTGGAGTCGAAGTCAATAGTCAGTGTACAGCGGCTTTTTCGGAGAACTTATCAAGGTTAAACTGCTCCTGGTTCTTACAATGCACGCATTTGCTCCTGATGCACACCGAACGGTGCTCACATTGAAACATACTAAGGTATGAGAAAAAATTATTTTTTGCCGCACATTAAAACCAATAAATTACCTTTCATAGTTTTTTTTTGTGACAGTTATTCAAAATCTAGGCATTATTTTTCGATGACACTGTATAATTACTGCAAAATTTTGTCGGGTCATTTCAAATTTTGTGTAAATCGGTTGTATAGTTTAATTACAGCGACAGTCAAAAGTTTTCCGTTACATTACGACCAATGGTAAAAATTTACTTCAAGGTCATTTTAATGATGCAGCCTTTTGAACAGAATGAAATTGATATGCACTTATGAAGTGCATTAAATTATACATTCATTACAATATGCGGTGCAAAAAATATTTATAAAACTAGTTATAGTACGAACGCATCTCACTGCCCACGTTTGACATGCGATTTCTAACTTGTTGTATATTTATACGTAAAAATTGCTAGAAACATATGATATTGATTTTACAAGTTTTAAACTGCTGCCTTTAAAGAACGTGCGAAATTTTGACGACTATTAATATAATAAAGGTTTTCATACACCTTGCTAATTTCTATTTTAATTATAAAATTAAGATAATTTCTAAAGCAAAATTAATTATTCATTCTTATATTTTACTCTCTCTCTCTCTCTCTCTCTTTTTTTTTTTTTTTTTTTTTTTTTACGAAATGTGTTTAGCATAATCATTATAAAATAATTCATAATTTTTTGTGTTATAACATTTCAGACGTGTAAATATTTAAATAAATGGATAATAATATTTTACTATAATTATTATTATTTTTTAATTAAAGAAATTCTAAAATGCATCCAAAACGAAATATATATATACTACTTAATTTACAAAACCTATTAGGAATCTTTCCTTTTTTTAAATATAATATAGCATTCTTTCGACTGCTATTTCAGAAATTCATATTAATTTATTGTTATTTCTATTTATTCTCACGTTTATCGGCAGATATTAACTGATTACAAGTCTTGAAATAAGAGCGGAAAAATATGCTCAAACATAATGAGAACATTAAGATGTACACATTATTCGCAAGTACCAATAAAAATGCTGAATATTTCAAATAAAAAGTATGAAACAATGGGAATACTAAAGGACACGAACAACCGATCGATTATAGTAAGTATAGCCATTTTCTCAGTTATCAATAACTTATTAATTAAACCCTCTTTGGCGAAAACAACAGCCATTCACATTTTTTTGTCATCGAAACACGAATATCGAAGCATATTTAATATCAATGCTCCATCAAATATGACACTGTCATCAAATACTGCAAAAATTTCAAATACTTTATCCCGAAAATGCCAGCGTCATTACCGTAAGTAACGGGATTTCTTGCTACTGAATACCACTATTTTCTTTAAACCAATTACTACAACAGCTTCCAATTCTAATAACTGCTTCAGCGTTATCAGTGGCGACTCAACTCACAAAAAGAACTTGTCCAACAACTAAACAAAACCCCATCACACGCTCTCCTCGCAAACTATGCTCCTGCCTTCACCCCCGCATCCCCACTTTAGGATCTGAGAGTCAGGCTCCTCCCATTTGCTCTCTCGCATCCTTTGGCGCCAAGACAAATGCCCAATCAGCGCTTCTCAATTGAAACTCCACGCTCTCGCCTTCGAGGAATTTACGAGCCTGTATAAATAGAATTTGAAGCAAGATATATTTGCTTATAACGTACAGCTGTTGCAGTTTGTCTACCTAATCACAGCGTAATTTATGGCTGGCGATTTACATTTATTTCGAAGGAAAAAGGGGGGGAAGGCTGCAATTGTCGTTTTAAACGCACCCCTAACAATGCCTATCCATCAACACAGTTTCAGGGGGTGCGTATGCATAGCGGAATTCATATTCACACAGTTCAGTTCTATAAATTGTTTGTGCGAACATACGTTCTATGAAGATTCCAAAGTTATCACTTATAAAAAAAAGTATAAGTACTTTTCATGGAAAATTTGTAAAAAAAATAACAATCAATCGATTATAAAGCGACTACAACAAACTCAGTATGTCGATGTATTTATCTAATTAGCTTTAGTCGAAAAAGCTTAACTTTCGAAAACTTTTAGTCTTAATCACAAATATCAAAACTCAAAGTTGGTAGGTTTTCATATGAAACATATTCTGTTTTTATTTTTTTTTCCTTTCATGTTGAATAGCATGGGACGCACTAGTTAAAAGGAACATATAGGTAGTTTGAATTCACTGCCAAATTCCCTGCATAAAACAAATCTCACAGATTCGAATAGCCTAAAATAAAATATCACCGCTTCAAAAATAATATGGTTTGCAGCAGGTACCCTAAATATTTGGAATAAAAATTCAGTTATTAAATACAACTTATAACTAATATGTTTTATGCTGCATTTATTTTCCTGAAAATTATATATTTCACGAATTTCAATTTTCTTCATTTTAATTTTAAAAGCTAATAATCTAAAAAGGTCTAAACAATATTGAAATCTCTATAACCGTTTTGCTTGTCAGAAATGCTTAATATTTCGGGAATTGAGAATTAAAGTGAATTAAGCCCACAAAACTATATTCAGAGAAACTCAGAGAAAACTATATTTAGTAAAGTTAATTTGCCCCATTGCATTTTATTCAGAATCATAAAACATTAGATCCATTTGTTACTCACGCTTTCCACGAAAGGCTTGGCCCATATTACGCCAGAGATCAAATTATTGCCTATAGAGCAAGATAGAGCAAGATTTCATCAAACTTGGTTAAATGATAAAATTGATTACTTCTTTACTTTATTCTTCTACTTTACTTCTGAGCGCCTAAATTTTAAAGGCCCCACCAGTGGCTAAGAGGTTCTGCTCTCGAATCTGGTAGACGGGAGGTGCTGGGTTCGATCCCAATCGCGCCCGTCGGCCTAATCGTTCGGAGTTTTCGTGGTTTTCTTCGAACCTTGGATTTCCAAGCGTTAATACGGGTTAGGTTCCCTTAGAAAGACCCCCACGAAGGGCACTCCCCCTGGGCCTATATCCCTCGTGCAGATAATTGGCCGTCATAAATACAACCAACCAACCAACCTAAATTTTAAAGTTTTTACCTATGACGGAATTCAATATTTACATGTGAAATTACTTCGAGATATCAAAAAAAAAAAAAAAATATTTCTTCGACATCTTCTAAAAAAGAATTGCATTTAACTGCATTTTTTTACATTTAGAGATTTTGTTTTATATAAAAAAAAAAAAAAAGCAATATATATTAAAATGATAAATATAATTCCTACATTCTCCTCTAAACTTACTTTTTAACCTTGTAAGTGAATTCAAAGTAATCAAGATTCTTTTTGATAACGATGTAGCAAATTTTGTTCCCAAATGAATTTGTCTACTTAGAAGAATAAAAGATTAATTTCTTTCAGTTGGTAAAATTGAACAGGAAAATGAAATATTGCTTCTAAAATTCAATTAAAAAAACACTACAATTTTTGAAATGTATTTTTTTTTAAATACAACTGTACATACATCTCTATTTCATAAATAGTTGAGCAGTTTAGGCATTTCATGTGCTTCCTACTTTACGCCATGTAGGAGTACCTTTATTTTAAAAATTTATGGAGTTATAAGAGTATAAGAGAGAAGAAATCTAACTGTAATCTAAACTACCGGGTTTAAATATAAACATAATAAAGGTATAAAAGCGGTTAGGACTGTATTAAAAATGATAAATGTAATTAAATTTAAAAACAAATATAATAATTATATAATAAAGCGAATAAAATTAAAATGGTAACACATTTAAAAATTAAGGGTCGAGATGAAGGACAAAAACAAGGCATTTTTGAGTGATACCTATACATTTATTTTTAGAAAAGTACCAGTATTAATACTTACAGAGTGTTTCATAAAAGATGGACAAAACTTTAAGAGAATGATAATACACATCCAAACAAACAACTTTCATCAAAGAATGCATGGTCAGAAATAAAACGCAAAGGTGCTGGAGCACTTCGAAACTTGGTCTAGTGTTGCCAGAAGGATACTTTTTTTAATTCAGATTTATTAATTGCCACCATATTTTTGAAATTGCGAAATTTGCCTTATTTAATGACAGAGTAAATTAGGTGAAAACAAGCAAGATTATCAAATTTAAAAAACTGATAGCAATAAAAAAATTTGAATGAAAAAAAAAATGCCCACTCGCAACACTGACTTGGTCCTTGCAAACACTAAAAGCTTCATTACTGTTGGGAGTTATCGGAAGAAGAATGACGCTAATAGCGTGCAAATGTGATATTTGGAAGAAGAAGAACGCGTATGCAAAATTTCGCCTCGATTAATACTTAAAAGCTGCAGATCCCAGTGTGCAACTGTCAGCCGCATTAGGAACATAACGGAAGATGTTGCCCTTCACTAATAGGGAAAAGGCTGATATGCATTTTATCTGTGGAGCTGCAAATGGAAATGTCTCAGACTCAACGATTGTACGGAGATGGGTTTACCACCTTGCTTTTGTCGCTTATTCGTTCTTTGCTTGTTTTTTGCTTCGCATAACAGCATATCCACTGTTGCCAGTGGGTTACTATTCAGATTTCTTGATTAGCACCACTTTTTTGAAATTGTAAAATTCGCCTTATTTAACGACATGTTAATTAAGGCTAAAACAAGGGTAATTTTACCATTTCAAAAAAGTGGTTCCAATCAATAAATCTGAATTTTAAAAAAGTATCCCACTGGCAACACCGAACATCTCTCATCTAAAATCTCTCTAGCACCTTTGCGTTTTAATTCCAATCATACATTCTTTGATGAAAATTGTTTGTTTTCATGTGTACTATCACCTCTAAAAGTTCTGCCCATCTTTTATTAAACACCACGTATATACATGCGCAATATTTTATTTATTTATTTATTGTAAAATAAAAATAATTAGACGTTTGAATGAAATGCCAGTTAACTATTAAAAAATAAGAAAATGAGGCATTATCTCCAATCACTGTTGAATAATGCGTTATTTTTCTGTTGGTGAGGTCGGACATAGTCCGACAATTCAGCAATAATCGCATTGGGAATTTTATAGATATTTTTGTAAAAAAAAAAAAAAAAAAAAAAAAAAAATTAGAAAGTTGTTTGAATTGTTGAATAAAGAAATAAATATTTAATTCAAGTCTATTGAAGGAGCTGTGGTATGCACCCATTTCTGATGGTTCTTAAATTTCTATTATGAATTTTAGAGATGTTTTCTATTGTAGATTTGCACATTAAACTCCAGATAGAATAGACATAAGTCATTTTATAGACAATGTAAGCTTTATATATTAATGTTTTGTGGTGAATAGAGAGGGTAGAGTTTTATAAGGTGAGAATCAAGAGATTTGGAAGCTCGTGCGACCCTACCTCTTATGCTAAGAATATGCTTTCCAAAAGTAAGTCTTATCAAGGAAAAACGTAAAGCTATTTCGTGTCATCTTTCAAGGGAGGGTAGTTTTATTAAGGGTTAGTCCATTGGTGTAGGAGAAAGTTCTACGACAGTAAATATCAGCACTTTTTGATTCACTAATTTTAACGTGCCAAAGGTTGCACCACAAAAGATATAGACAGTGTGCTGAAGCGTAAATAGTGGCACCGTCTGCATATAATGCATGGTGAATTTTTTGTTAACATTCTTTCTAATTTGCCAAAGGGAATTACCATTAAAACAAAGATTTTCTAAGAATTTGGTCCGGATTTATAGTATTTCTTTGAAGACTAAATTTTGAATCTTATTATGTTTATGAGCAGACGATTTAAAGGTGGGATCACGAAAGGATCGAAAGCCTCTCCAGAGAAAATTGCTTTGTTTACAGATGTTCCGAATGGTAGTAAGAAGGATAAAAGTAATGTTATTTTTAAATTTGTGAAAAGTGGCGTATTTTTGAGTGTTAGTAATAAGATTTTGTAGACAAATTATAACAGAATCAATATCAGAAGGATTATTTATTTCAGGGAAAGACTAAGATGTGAATTACAAAGATAATTACTAAAGTTTTGCCAGTCAATTTCATTGCAGCGGAAGGAAGTGGTGAGATAGCACCGGCGGTGGAAATAGTGTTAATGACGTGAAATTTAAAGGAGACCTGAAGGCGATGAGAGTTAATTTCGTTAACTATACTGGTGGTGATTGGATAAGGAAGATATTTAGAAAATGAATAATAGAAGGGTGGGTTCTGGGGGTAGTTCTTGTGTGTATGGGAGAACTATCTAAGTGCATCTAAACTTAACTGGTGATGATTAAGTAGGGAGTTGAGTGGTCTTCTGTACGAGTGGTAGTGTAATAATTCCAATGTCTGTTATGCGCGTTTTAATCTTCTGCAATAAAACAATTTTGGTGCTAGGAAATTATGTGTGTAATGTCTTTGACAGGGTATTGCCTGCTTTGTTTAACATAACTGGTAGTTAAAATAATATTAATTGGAGAGAGTTCTTTGACAATATCGGCATAATCAATTCCAGCGAGTGGCTTGTAAATGTACTAGGTTATGTGTACTTTTACTAAAATTAATTCCGTGTCACTTGGGGAAACTGGCCCATGGAGTGGGGAACAGCTCGCATCCAGAAATAGTTATATTACAGGCAGAGTTTAATGCTTCTTGTATTAAAAAATATCAAACTAGAACTTTGAGGGAAAAAATATCGAAGTTTTTATAATAAATATGTTTTCATTTCATACACATAATTCTAAAAGCTAATAGGGGATACAACTTACTAGAAAAATTTACTTGAATTTAACAACCCTTCTCATTTCAGCGTCTACAAAAAACATTTTCTCATTTGCTTATAAATTCCCTTTTATATACAGGGTGTAAAAAACTCATTGAAACGTGTTTTCATTTTATTACCTGTTGAGACACATAGCAATGTAAATTGTAAAAGTGTTCAAATTAAGGTAGGAATGTTATCTGACGAAATAGACGTGCGATTAATTAAAAAAAATTGTACATTATTTACATTTTCACACAATCATTGACCCTATAACTTATTTTTAGAAAACATTTTTCTATTTTCTGACAAGTACAACCATAAATATTTCATTTTTAGAATACCAAAACTCATCCCGTTATTATACTTTAAATTTTATGAAATTTGGGAGTCTTACGGAGCTAAAAAAAACATATTTTTATTTTTAGTGCCGGAAAGCTTTGAAATTTCATAGCATTTAAAGTACATAACTAGGTAAATTTGGCCATATAAGATTGAAAATTTAGCTGTTTCACTTGTCAGAGAGTGTGAAATTTTTTTCTAAGTATATTTTATAAAACTCAGACATCGTATAAAAAATTTAAAGAAAATTAACTTTTTGAAAATAATTAATAATACCATTTCCTCCAGATAATCTTAATGCCTACCTTATTTTGAACACTTCGTAATTTAGACTTTCTACGCATCTCCAACAGGTAAAAGATTAAAGCGCGTTTCAATCTTCCCCCCTGTTTCATACAAGCGAATAAACTATATTTTCTTATTTTTATTTTGTATCATATTTTGTAATTTCTTTGTTCTATATCCTATATACAACATGTTCTCCCTTACAGTTATCTAGTGACTAATTTCCAAAATGCTAGTTTTAGAGTTGTGGTTGCTATTTCAAAAATGTATCAAATGTTGGTCTTTATGATATCGAAAGCCATGTACCAAAGCCAGCATTTACATTTTATATGGTCCTTGGGTCTTGAAAATTATATATTTAAAGAAAAAAAAAACAACCAAAAAAAAAAAAAAAAAAAAAAAAAAAAAAAAAAACGCTTTACAAGCCCTGCCAAGTAAAATAGTAAAATTTTCATTCTTCTTTGACCAAAACTTGTGATTTATGATACTCGGATTTTATGAATTTTCCGAGTTTTTTGGCATTAAAAGCGCCCTTTTCCGTCGGTAGTGTTAATACCATAACTTCTACCATTAATCATTTATACAATTACTTCATTGTAAATAGAAAATTGAAGACATTGTGTGAAGGGACTTGGCTCTCGTACTTTTGAGTTTGATCTCTTACAACAAAAAAATAACAATAGCAACGTTATTTTCTAATTGTTGGATATTAGAGTGAGTTTTTTTCGATCAATAAAAAAAATATATATATTTAATTAGAATGCATAAAGAATAAAAAAAAGCAAATTTACAAAATGTGTCATTCCGTATGCCTATTCGGTTACGGCCCTGCCATGCCAGGGTGAATTAACAAATAAAATGTAACGAATTGTTCCTTTTAATTGAAAAGGTATTTAAATGTGTTTCTCGCAAAATCAGGACGTACACTAAATTTAAATCGTTCATATTCGAGATAATTTTCATAAACAAGTTTTGACACTTCCGCAATTCATATGAGATCCCCATAACAGTCAAGTGCGAGTCGTCTCAGCTTGCCAAGTCAAGAAAACTGCACTTCCCCCTGTTATTAATGGCTATTTATTCGAAGCCCTCGTTCCAAAATGAGAGGATACGCGATGCCCTAATCTGTTCCTCACGTCAGCTCCTGTTTCTAGCTGCTCTTCTAGCTCTTCTAATGAATATAAGAGCCATTACATTTTCGTCTGTTGCCATCCTCCCAAACAAAGTTCTCTGCGACGCCTTGCATGTGTCATGGAACACTGAGAAGTCATAGAAAACTGAATCTGGCAGAAACACTATAGTTTTATGTAACCACCACGTACGGATGAGGAAAACGGGAATGAATAGAGATTTTACAGTTCCCCCTGGGATGAGAGGGGAGGATGATTTCATGAATTTACTTCGATATTTAAATATATATTTTTTATCTTTGTGGGTCATTAAGAAGTTTTATGATACGAAATTTAGATTCATTTGTTTTGAAGGAAAATTTTGATGACTTTATGTTATTGATCATATATTTAACAAAATATGTGTATTTCTGTTTGAAAATCTTTCGCTGTAGTCATTAATCTATACACAGAGGCGTAGAGAGCAAACATGGACTATGGGATTAAAGTTTTCTAAGGGGCTCAATGTATGCACATAAAAAAGAAGAATTTTAGAAGCTATTAATAATTTTCATTAGATTGGCTATTTTGTATTTAAATTTATTTTAATGAATTTATATGTTTATTAGAATTTATTTTTTTATTAATTAATTTTAATAATTTTTTTTCCAAATTTCGTTTTTAAATGAATAATAATTACATATTGCTTATGATTTTTACGTAAAATTCTATTTAGATAATAACATGCACACATAAATGTGTATTTATTTTATAGGCTATAGAAGGAAATTAGATCTAGTTTTCCACACCAATTTAGATGCATTGTATGATGCGCTATATATTTTTTACACGGAATGTTTCCTATAGAAGCTTTTATGAACCCTGAATCTTGAAATAGACTGTCATAAATCAGATTGAACTTATATATTTGTAACTTTAAGCAGCATAGTTTGTCATTCTCATGCTACACAAAATTAGGATTTACACATTAAAATTTTGAAAAAAAGTATTCCTACCATAAAATCGCCTAAAACTTATAACAGCGGGACCTCCTCTCCTTTTCCACCGGCACCCTAAGGATTATTCAACCATATGTCCCCCCTCCTTCTGCGCCACTGTCTGTATATGCTAAAACAATATACATAATAAATCTATTTTGTAATTGAATATCTATGAAACCAGAGTAAGATTACAACTAATTAAACTTGAAAACATTTCTTTTTAATCTGTAAAAAAAAAAAAAAAAAAAAATAATAATAATAATAAAAATAAATAAATAAAATAAAATTTAATTAAAAATATACAAGATATTTAAAATACACAAGATCGTGTTAAATAGGGAAAAAAACTGACTTAAAGTGGTTTTATCCCACAAATACTAGTAAAATATAGAAGTTATTTTTGTCTATGAAAAATTGAAGTTTTTCATAGAGTAAATTAAACTATAAAAAACAGTAATCACCAAAACCTCAAATTATGAACGATAGCAACAATGTGCAACAAAGCCTTAGACCCTATCAAGCCTCCTGTTGTTGATTTAATTTTTGGCCACATGATCAAAAACACTTAGGTGATAAAGCTAAGACATTCCTTTTTCGAATCTTTAATGTACCCTAGTAAACATGAAACTGCTTAATTTATAGGAGAAGTCAATAAAAATTCCAATTCTGAAGGAAGATAATGGGTCACAGATTTCCAAACCTACTGGCTCATTTTGTTAACCAGTAGTATGTGAAAGTAATGAGATCGTACCCTGAGATCGTACCTGGCTTATCAAACAAAAAGCACCGAAATTCTATCAAACAGCATATAGAATTCAACATTGCATTGTAGATAAACTTTTGTACCTAGTTCTGTTCATTACTGATTGCTTTAAAAAAAAAAAAAAAACTCGCAAAAAGTCCATTGCTGTGTTTCTATATAGCTCCACAGCATTCAACCTAATCTAGAGACAGAACAGAACCAGATGGGAGTTGTAAACAAAATCGGAAATTCTGTCAATTTCCTACCCTGGACAACGACCCTAACGTAGAAAGAAATATTTAAATAAACGTAAAATTTTCCAAGATCTACAAATCTTGGCTATGGGTTACGCAGGGTTCAGTGCTTAGCACTCTGCTGTTCCATCTGCACATGAACACCATACACGCCTGTGTTATAAGTGAAGCTAATGTTGCTTGTTATGGTGACGACGTTGTCGTTTAGCACATAATTCTGAAAGCATGACCTCGAAAAGAGCTCTAAAGCTTAATATGCTTGGAACTGTGGCTTAGTCTGGGGACCTCAAAGTTGAAAATAAATCCTGAGGAAAACAAACTGATCATCTTCACAACAGATCGAAGAAAGAGTCAAACTTATCATCCTACAATTTGAATTTGAGGCTGTTACTGAATAGGTTACCCAAACCAAATATTTATGTGTTACACTTGACACAGAAATAAGATTTTCCAAAGGTGACAAGAAGTTTCAAATAGAGATATAAAAAACTTGGCATTTTGAGGAAACTATGCGAATCAATACGGTGCTTTATACTCCTACTAAATACTTACACTTTGCTCATCAAACTGATTTTGGAGCACTCTTCCTCCATATGGGACCTAGCTTCTACAAAAGCGAATGAAAAGATCGACAAAATAGAATACAGAACCTCAAAAATTATAATAGACCATATCGCCTACGGGCCAAACTGTAAGGTGGCCGAGAAAGGACGTCGTCTTATCCCCTTTGGAAACACGATTAATCTTCCCACTGTAAAATGTACCGAGGAGTTGTGTTGCAGAGCATATTTGAAGCACAACTGTCCGATTCTGGACTAAAATGTGCAGGCTACACAAACCCTCCAATACTATGAAGAAATCAGGCTAGAAATCAACCGAGAACTCTTAACTTCCCAAAGAACTGTATTTTCCACTTATACCGCTTTCTATTGCAAAAATCAATCTGAATATCTTATTCGAAACATGCATTATATAAGGAACAGCAAAATATCACTAAAAGAAGAAGTCTGGAAATTATTAAAGAGATTATGAAGCCACAAAGACTCACAATCTGCACCTGTGCTTCTTCAGACTGTAATTACTTGCAATAAAGGAGTTGCTGACATTTATTTACGTCACCCTTTCTGACAGCAAGAGCTCAAATCATACAATTTTAGCATGTAAAATTGCCTTTAATTTCACCACCGAGATTGTTGCAATAAAGAAGGCATTAAACACACCAGATCCTTCTGCCGATGTCAGAATTTTCTGAGATTCCAAATCTGCCTTAGAAGCTATTAAGAATGCTACAACAAAACTCACCTAGGAAGAAATTGCCCTTAAGCACATAATCACAGAAAGAAAAGAAATCAGGCACCCTTCAATGTATTCCACATCATGTTGATATCGAATGGGATGAACAGGCTGATCTACTTGAGAAGGAATCGAGAAACTTAAAGCTTCCCCATTTTCCATTACATTGTCCGTTGCCAGTGCTATAGCGAATCACAGAATCTAGAAGCATGTCAACTACAATGGCCAGATTAAGAACAGGTCACTTGAAAGGCATAAATCCGGATGACCTCAGAAACTAATCATAGTGCAAGAAAGTTTTGTGAAGAGATTCTAAGATATTTTGCCATAACGGCAGCCTTGTTTAAAATCTACACTGCAATACACCCCTTCCCCCCAAGACTTTTTGTACACATAAAAAATTTGTGGCTATGGTCAATGCTTTACAGAGCACCTTTACGTTGTGTTATATATTTTTTACCTTTGGTCATATTTAACGTGTGGCACTTTTTTATGGCAACGACGACAACAACAATGTAAATGAAGATGGCTACACCTGTATCGCATATGCAAATTGAGAAACGTGAAACACATAAATCAGCAAGTAAAAACAAAAAATCACTGTTGTAATAAAATAGTGATAATGTAATTTAAGACTTTAAAATATCCTAGAGAGTGAAGCTGGTAAAGTCGGATAGAGAGTTTCATAATCGAATGGCGTGATCTTCTTATGAATGATGGTATTATACCTTAAGTATTCCTAAGAACGCTCACATTTCAAAAATTCATTAAAAAAAATAGAATATTGTAGTTTCGGAGTGCTGTTTGCACTTGTCAAATTGTCGTATATTTTGTGACAAAAGTACACAAAAATTCCGACTATTTGACAAACCTATATGACACAGGCCGAATTCTGATCTGACAATTTGTTACATTTTTATGAATTATTGAAACATTAACGATTTATGAGATTCTTTGAACTGTTTTTTTTAGGTGCGTTCTAATTATTTAAATACATAGCACCTATAGTCGTTGTTCAGCCCGTGTCTCTGTCTGTCTGTCTATCTGTCCATCCGCATGTAACAGAGCAAAAACTATCCAACCAAATTGTCTGAAATTTTAAATATATAATTGTTGCAAAATTTTGTCGAGTCAATTCAAATATTATGAAAATCGGATGTATAGTTTAATTACAGGGACAGTCAAAAGTTTTCCGTTACATTACAGCCAATGGGAAAAAATGATTTCAAGTGCATTTTAATAATGTTAGAGCCTTTCGAACAGAGTGAAATTGATATGCACTTATGAAGTGCACTGAAATATACATTTAGTATAATATGCGGTACAACAAATATTTATAAAACTAGTTATAGTACGAACGCACCACATTTGCCACGTTTGACGTGCAATTGTTTTCTTTTCACACAAAAAAAACTCACTCTTTGATAAATCTTATGAGGTAAATCGCATTCTGGTAAGACAATCTGTTAAATTTTTTTGAATATCTGTAATTCGAACTGACCCGTGGGCCTCCTTTAACTATATTTCTTCTTGCCCCCCCCCCCCCCCCCAAAAAAAAATCCTTTGATAAATCTTATAGCGAAAACTATAGTTCGACATGATATATAGGTATATATGTATTTTTTATGAGTTTTTGCATGTGATTAGAATTAAACGGCACGCTGTATTATAAAAAATATTTTTCAGAGATATTTTTCTGGTTTCAACGCACAAAAAATATAAAAAATATTCTCATCTCTTTTTGTTTTGTAATTTATATTTTTGGGACGTTTCGTATTTTTGCAATTAAAATAATCATTAAAATTTTACAACAGTGTGTATTTTCAATTTTATTAAACTTTCATGAATGTCTGAAATTCAGCCTGACCAATGGGTCTCTTTTAACTATATTTTTTATTGCCCCCAATATCCTTTGACAAATCTTATGGCGCAAACTGTAGTCCGACCTGATATATATATATATATATATATATATATATATATATATATATATATATATAATGAATTTATACATGTGAATAGAATTATGCGACACCCTATGTTATAGCAATATTTTTCGGAGATATTTTTCTGGTGTAAAATTTACAAAAAATATAAAAATTTCTTATCTCCTTTTGTTTTCTAATTTATATTTTTGGGACCTTGCGTATTTTTGCAATTAAAATAATCATTAAATTTTAGAACAGTGTATTTCCAATTTTATTAAACTTTCATCAAACGTTATCAATTAAAAGCAAACATAAAACAAAATCGAAAATGAGAAAAATCTAATGAATTTTTAAAAACAAATAATTAGCGTCCATAATCATTAATTATTTTCTAATGAGTAACCTCTTATTACAATGAAGATTAATGTTAAACAGTGAGAAGCACTGAAAACTTAAAAGCATCAAAGTAAAAACTTTTTTTTCTCACTTTATTTTATTTTCTTTTTTTATCCAGGTAAAAGGATTAAAAGCGATTAACTTTCATTTGTAAAGTCCTTCAAGCGAAAAATTGGTGTTTAAACGAGCGAAAAACTTCACCAGGTTTCTTTTTATTCCGGTAAACAAGTGATTCCTCACCCAGTCACCGGTCATTTGCAGTGGTCAGATTGTTGATTGATAGGTAAGTAAATTTTGCTTTAAAAAAAAGTCTGTTTTTAAAAATAAAAATTTTAAATGGTGAATTTTTTATAACACTAAGAGAAAAATATGAAATTTTTAAATAATTTTTTAAGAGTTTTTATTAATATTTTTATCATAATTTATTTTATATTGCTCACCAAATATGGATAAATTATGTATGCAATTAATTTTTTTAAGATTGTAAATGATAAAAGTAATGTTTGTAAATGCACAACTAACAATAGCTGCTTTAAAAAATTCTTGAAGTTTTAGTTCTTTTTAATGATTCTGAAAAATATAAACCTATATACTCATGATTATACTAAAACTTTTTTAACTACTAAAATATCATTCTAAACTTTATTTAAGTGTATAATTTTACGAATGTTTGTTGATTTTTATTATTATTATATTTTTAAATCCAAACTCCAAATGCAATTTTTTATAATATCAATAAAAATATTATTGAGAAATTTTTTTTAAAGACAGTATCAATAAATGAATAAAATTTTATGAGTAAGTTAATATTAAATATTCATGGCATTTTATATCGCATATTGTACATGCCAATAAATGCTATACACTTCTCAATGTGCTTTGTGTTTGCACAATGTTCTATATCCTTGCTCTGGATCAGTGGTTCCAACGTGGGGCGTACGACCCACTGGAGGTCAATTTGAACTTTCCAGGGGGGCAATTCCAAATTTCTTACTCATTCATTCGCTATCAGTTTTTGTCCTTTTTTTATCTAAAGAAATAATCTTGTAGACTAAAAAGAAATGAAATACAAGCAAAATAACAAAAACAGCTTTTTTATTGAATTTTAACAATGTTCTCAATCAAAAGTTTAAAATAGATTTTACACTATAATAACTATACAAATAATTTTTTAAAATAGTTTGACATCTTTTTTTTTTTTTTTTTTTTTTTTTCATTTTGGATTAAAAGTCACTATAATTTTTCTGGTATTAATGTTTACAGTGTTTCGTAACGCTTTTGGTAATTTATTTAACAAGCTTTCTACTTCTATACACTCTGCTATATATCACACGAAGAATATTTTACACGTGAAACTACTTAAAAATTTATATATAAATTTAACTATCTTGAACATGTTTAAATAAAAAATATATGAAATATCTGAACGAAATACTATTAACTTTATAAAACTTAAATGGCATTAGTAAAGGAAATGGGTAGATAGTAAATATCTATGGCTCTAGGGCAGGCATCCTGCGCAGTAAATAAATTCATATGATGACATATACATTTTAAAATTTGAAATCGGATAATACATGGAAGGCAACGATATTTTGAAAGGATAAACAGAGAAAATGTGTCGTCATGAGGAATAATGGCTAATTAAATTTGATACAAATGAGAATCTTGAAATGCTTCTTTGTTATCCATAGAAAGAAAATATAGTCTTCAAAGCTTTTTCACCAACTCTTAATAAGTTACAAAAATGAATTATAAAATGTGTGAATGTTATAAATTTTAACGTTAAATGCAAGTATCTCTTTAATATATTTTGTGAACGTTAATACTGAGGTAAGTTGAAAAAGTACAACAGAACTGTTTTTTATACAAATGCGAAGCTGTATAATATCACTGCATTTATAAAAATATGTTAAAAAAACATTTGTGACAGAAGATTGACCTTTCTGATAAGTTAAAAATGTGAAATGAATAGTAATTATTAAAGTTCTATTAAGCTTCCACCATGTGGATACAGTTGACCTTTTAAATAATAAGAGACATAATTTACAGATTAAGGTTGGGGGTGAGGGGGGTCATGCATCCTCTTTCTTTCTTTCTAACCGATGATCAGCCCCCTACCTGCCGGGAAACCCCAGCTGAATGTGTTTGATACCTGGTACAGTCGGCCCCGCTTAATTGCATACAGTTGGTTCCACTGAATTGTATGCATTTAAGCGAGGACAGCAATTAATGTTATCAGTATACGTTATCATTTGATTATATACCACAGGTATGATAAATATTCATGGGCAATAATTATTTACCTAATAAATTAAAAACTACACTGTAAAAAAAAAAAAAAGAAAAATACTACCAGTTTTCCTGCAGGAATCGGAAAAATAGTTGCCCTTATCGTACCGGAAAAACTTCCGACCCAGCTCCGAATAAAATCCGTAAAATACCTTTTTATTGACTATTTCCTTTTTTTTTTTTTTACGGATTTTATTCCGAGCTGGGTCGGAAAATTTTCCGGTACGATAAGGGCATTTATTTTTCCGATTCCTACAGGAAAACTGGTCGTATTTTTTTTACAGCGTATTGTATTAATAACTTTAATAAATAATTTATTATTACTCTACATATAACAATATATGTAATAAAGTATAAGGTATTATAACACTATTTACGGTACATGATTTTTCATTATAATTCCTGTGAAAATTAAAACTGAAAGTTTAAAAAATTTTTGCTTTTACATCATACCTTTGAAAATAAGTTTTTGCATAAATTCTTGTTATTTTTCAATTAATTGCCAATTTCTCTCTCTTTTTTTCCCCCTAAACAAAAAACCCTTTGATTTTCTTTCATATCTCGACGACATTGCATTTCTCCACTTCCAGCGCTAAATATTGGTCTTTTATTCTCTTGACCGTCTCGATTCTATTTTCCCCCGATTCCAGAATTTTTCAAAAATCACCCTCATCATCTTGTGTCACTGTAAGTTTCCAGAATTAAGATAAGTCATCTTTCAGGACGATTTCTACTCTTCGATTGTAAATATAACAAACCATTTCACCAAAAAAAAGTTCTTCCTTTTTTCAAATTCGTCACTATAACAGGAATTCATAAAATCCGTATTACTACTAGTAGATATTTATGCAATTAACCGGGGATTTTTATGCGATAAAACGAGTATATTTAACATTAGCCTTATGGGGAACGTTTCTGTTCCACGACATTCTATGCATATAAGCGGGGTATGCAATTATCCGTTACCCGATTAAGTGGGGCAGACTGCATCGGGACGGGTGACCGTCTAATCGCTGCGTAGCGGCAATAAACCTAACGAGAGCCTAGAACGTATCGGCAGTGCCTTTTGCTTAGTTGTGAACGGTGTTATGTCGATTGCTTAACATTTATATCCTGTTGTTTGGAACCTGCACATTGCTACTCATGTTGATCTCGTAATTTGGAACCTTAATCAGGTAACGAGACCTTCACCTGGCAATGAGACGGGGTCCTCGTTTTAAATAATAAGAGACATAATTTACAGACTAAGGTAGGGGGGCATAGTGACTTTACAAATGCTTTCGTGGGGCGTGGCCAATAAAAGGTTGGGAACCACTGCTCTAGATCTAACTGAAACAGATGCAATTAATAAATACAATAGCCGACTCTATTATAGTCTGCTTGATGTACGCATTGTTTTACATTTTGTTTGAATTGTGAATTAGGCGTTACTTGCGGTAAAATGCTATCCTGTAAGTATTTGTTTTTTTTTTTTTTTTTTGTTAATTAGAGAGCGCTCTATATTATATCTGCCCAGTCACACATGTTGAAATACGTAAACTTCCTTAGAAGTAATTAATGGTATGGATAATAAAATACAAAATTTCGACTGAAAATTTTCTAGAGAAGAACATTAAAAAAAAAAAAATATTTTCCCATTGTTTTCCTACGTCATTCAAATAGTACGAAAGAAAAAGAAAACTTGTAGTAAAGAATTAACCCTATCACTCCCACTGTTACATCAGAGCAGCATAATGTTAAGTTTGACAGTTTCATAATTTATTTAAAATTCATTTTATATGTAAAATTCAAAGGGTTATATGAAAAAAGTTCTACGCTTTGTAATCAATTTAAAAGTGATATACAAATAAAAATCAGGTAATTTATAAAAGGTTTATATTAGTCTACTCTCAAACAAACCTGGGTATCGAAGGATTAACTTCAATAAAAAAATATTTTTAATATTTATTTAAACATTTTCAAATTCAATATTCTTTTCTCGCCTTGAGGCCATTTATTACCTCCGAAGATTAAACTTAGAGTTTCCACGAGACACTTTTACAATTAGTATCTGATCCCCTTACAAACGAGTGGTCAGCCTCAGCTGAGAGCAATCGTGGACTAGAGATTTAATTACTCAGGGCAGTGCCAAGTGGGCAGTTAGTAAACCCTTCACCGTTCTCCCCAACGGTCATTCTGCTACCATGATGAAATGGCCATGATTTATTTAATAAGTACAGTAGTGGCATTTTCTGCGGAGCTCTGAAAAGATTAGCTTATTCATATTAAGACTTAAACGTGGATTAATTTCTATCGTTTACAATGGATTTGAGTAACGTAACAGTTGTGAAAATTATTTTATTGCTGGTCAGAACTCGCGAAGGAACGTTTCCGTAAAGAGAGCTCCGGAATTTGTTGGAGTAGATAATATGGTAGAATAAATTGAATTGAGTTCTTTTCACGGCCCCTTTAACACAGGGAATTGTGTTGTAGAATTTTTTTTTTTTTTTTTTTTTTTTTTTTAAGAAAAGATACATATTTGTTAGACAACTATTATTTTCTATAGTATATAATGGATTTGAGTAATTTAAACAATTTTAGGGATAAATATGTGATATACAGAAATGTGGATTAATTTATGTCGTTTACAGTGATTTTCGGTAACACTGTCTAAAGGTGTAGGCCAGATGATTTTAAATTAATTTCGGGGTTTCAGTATTCTATTGGAAACACAGCAAGAGATGAGTACGAATTATAACCGATGAAGGGGGCTATGAATTTTCAAACTAAAAAAAAATCGATTTTCTGTATGTATATTTTGTTTAATTTATACAATTCTGAATCGAGCAAAGCAAACTGTATGAAAATATTCGAATTAGAACTGGGTTAATTTAAAATTTAAAATGCGCTTTTTACCACAGATTCAAAAGGATTTTTAACTTGACTTGATATGTATAAAATGATCTCACCTACATTCTAAACCTTTTGATTTGTCAAATAATAGACGCAAATTTTATGTGTTGCGATTAGAATGTGTTTTTTAACGTAAGGTAGGGGTGCACAACCTTTTTAAGAGAAGGGCCACTTACAAAAATTTCAGCGTTGTTGAGGACCACATCAGTAACACATAGAGAATTCTCTTTTGGGGAGGAGATTTGTGCCGTATAATCAAATAAAAAATATTGTTTCAGAGGGGTAGGGGAGTTTTACCTTTCTAGGTTCCTCTACCCAGTGAACATACCCAATTCAGTTGGCAAGAATATATCAACAGTTTACATTTGTATATATAACAAACAGAGATATACCAAGGATTATTTAGAAGGAATAATAATATTCCTTGACTTTATTCGGGGGAGTAAATTTTGTTTTATTAAAAGTGTTAAAAAATAAACATAGGCATGAAAGTGGCTAGTGACAAAAAAAAGGTGAACTTTATGAACGAAGCGGGGAGGGGGGACCGATCAACGAAATTTGCGATTTTTCCGCACCTGATCAACGAAATTTGCGATTTTTCCACACCTGATCGTGAAAATTCACAATTTTTCTGAAGTCGGTCGATAAAATTCGCATTTTTTCCGCACCTTATCGCCAAAATTCGCAATTTTTAAGCTCCTTATTGACGAAATTCGCTATTTTTCCGCGCCCGATTTGACAAAATTTGCGATTTATCCGCGCTTGATCGTCGAAATTTACGTTCTTATTTACACGAATTACACGATTTTTTCTTTCGGCCTATGGATAAAAATTGCATTTTTTTGCAGTTATAAATTGACGAAATTCGCGGGCCACATGTTTTGCATCCCTAACGTAAGGCATCTAAAAAAGCGCATTGCAATAACAAATTAAATTTGCGTCGTTTAGACAATATATATATATATATATATGGAAAATGTAGGTTTGATAATTTTATAGACGTATCTATGCTAAAGAAATAATTTGTTTGCCTACGATTTTTATGTTGGAACAAGTAGCGAAAACACAGTTTGGAGAAAGGTGCATGCAAAGTTAAAAATCAATTGCAGTCAGCTTTAAAGTATTCATTATCAGTTTACAAATTGGCAGGATTAATATTTTGAATATTTTCATGGGATTTGCTTTGTTCGATTTACAATTATATAAAATAGGTTATCCAACTTTCCAGGGTTACAGAATATAAGTGAAAACCATTTTTTTTTCATTTGAAAATTCTAATATCCTTTTTACAATTTATATATATATAAAGCTTTTAAGCTAGTAGCTTATTATTTCTTCCTCAGAAATTAACCGCTTTTTACTAATGATTTCGTAATATTGCCCTCGAAAACGAGTTACGAATCATTAGTTCAAATTTTGCTCTCTTATTTTGTAGTTTTTCTTTTTGAACTAATGTTCTTAAATTTTGAGATCACATATTTCGTGCAAAGGATTTGTTCAGGCTGACAAAGATTCATTATTTCAGGTCTTATTTCATTGGTTAAATTGTTTTAGTTTCAAATTGTTTTACAAAATATTTCAAATATTTATGATTTCCTACATTTATTTCATTATTTAATTGTTCTTTATATGATTTTGCCTTCCTGTTGATTTTCCTTTCGCCAATTTTGAATGTTTTAATTTTTTAATGCTTCGGGCTCTGCCCCCTACGAGCTACGCTCCTCAACCCCCGTTCAGACACCGCAGACTTTAAAAGTACGCTAATTTGATCGGCTTTAAAAAGATTTCGGAAGATTGAATTATAATTTAAAAAACAGTGGCGATCTCCCTATAAACGGATTTCTATTCATTTCTCTTTGATTAGGGGATTTTAAGGCCAAATCTGCTACGGTACTACTTGATTATCCCATCGATCAATTTCGCCAAATTGTATAAATCGCCAAACCACTCGCCAAATTATAGAAATTGGCGTAATTTTTATTTTAAATAACGAAACAACAAATAAATTAGTGCAACATTAATAAAAATACAAATAAAACGTCGAAATAAAAGTAACTTGATGACGTAGACACGTGTAACTTGCTTAAAGTCAAGTTAATGCGACATTTACGATCAACCATTATTGGCATTTAATCTTATAGTTTGGCGAATGATAGATTTTTGGTCGACGAGATAACTAAGTAGTACCAATGATACAATCGCTGTTTTCGTCTTTGATTAAGTAAAATAAGTTAAACATTTCAAAATATGCTAATATAAAAGGAATTAAGTAAACAGAGTCTTTGTCTCCCGGTATTTTTTGACAAAGCAAAAAGAAAGTTATTTTAAATAAGACATTTTAAATTAATCGTTTTTAATCTGACGTAATTTTGACCAAACTATTCTTTCTCTTTTTAATATTCACGTGAAAATACTTTTGTTAGAAATGAAATATTATTTGCGCTTTCCTAACAAAAATAGTTGAAAAGTATCCTCTCAAAATATCAAATAAATGTCTAGCGCAATTTCTAAATTTAAACTGTTTTGCAATATTATTTTGTGTTCATTTTATGTAATAACTGTAATGTGGCGTAAATATGACGTAATTTCTCATATTTAAGACTTCTAACGCATGTTAATGAATTTATTATTTTACAATTTCCTTTTTCTCTTAAAATTCACGTGTAAATATAGTTTTTATGACGTAATTTTTAATAAGTTCCTGCTTTTTGTACATAATTATTTAATTCTAATTCCAAATGTTATTTTTCTGTTTATAATGTCACGTGTAAATAAATTTTTAATTTATTTACACGTATAAATATATATATATTTTTTTTTTGAAGCAAACATTATTGTTTGCGCTGTTTATACACTTGGCAACAGTTTAAATTAATATCACTTTCTAAAATACGTAAAAAATATCTCTTGAAATTCTGAAAATTTGAATTTAAAATAGAAATAAAACCTCAAAAAATAAGTCAAATTAAAAAAAGAAATACAGTCTGCACACCAAGAACTCCAAACGTATAAAATGATCTAAAAATGATTAAATTCCCATGAATAGTTTTTGCTCCTATAAAACTTTTTTAGTGGAACGATTTTGTACAACTTTAGCATTAAATATCTCTTAAAATAATTCTTCGATTTGAAAACTGTCTGCATCAGTGTGTTTATCAAACCTTTCTGTATAATACTACCGATTTTCATATTTTTGTATGCATTATTTTTCTTAATATTAACGAAGAAAAACCTCCGGTCACAAAAAATTCAAAACCGGCGGCGGCGGTAACAGCGGTAGTTACTTTTTTTTAGAATAGAGAGATTCGTTAAATTAATAATATTTGATCCAGCTTTATTATGTATAATGTCAGTGTAATGTATTGATACTCAATTTATTAATTTTTATTTTTAAAAAAGATGATGAATTGTAATATTATATAATGGTTTTATATATATATATATATATATATATATATATATATATATATCCATTAAATAAACATTACCGACCACCAACAAAAACTGTGAAATCATGAATAAAATGACATTAACAAATTGACTAAAATACACAGTTCTCATCAACACACTTAACAGAGATTCCAAAAACATAGTAAAAAACTGCAGAAATTGAATAACAGAAATGGAATAACGGAAATTTTTAGAACTTAGACAGAATCTTCGGGTCCCAAATGCCTAAAGTTCCACAAATAAAATGCGTGGTTTCATCTTCATATTAGCCATAAATTAGCAAGAGAATATGAATATACATATATATATTTAAATATTTAATGGGTTGTAGTTTTTTTCCATTTCATGCCATTTGATAATGTTCTGTATTCATCTTGAAACTATTATTTTGATTATATTGGTTGTTTGAGTACAGGGGAAAATTTTTTTTGCAGCTTATAGCTTTTTTCCCACAGAAAACAACCGATTTGCTTATAGCATTGAATTCTGTACTCTTGAAAACGTAATTCAATACATAAGTTTTTCAATTTTTTCGGAATCCATATTCTTCTTTTTTTCTTCCATGTCAATTCTTGTAATTAGTTATACGGTACTTTATTTTACACATACAGTTCTATATTGTTGGTTTATGGGGTGTAGTCAATCATTCACAGTATTGCAGTTTTTGATGATGATCGGTAATGTTTAATTAATGGTTATATATATATACTGCCCACTAACAACACCAAAAGACGATTTTATATGGAAAATATAAAATACGTATTAAAATAGTTTTGAAATTTATTAAAAGCGATAATTCTGTGTTAACTGGATGCCGACAAAATTGCTAAAGATTTCGCAACTTTCAACAGCATTTATAATTCCAGTATTTTCAGTAGTTTAAACGCATACTTCGATTACATGTGTGTTAATTTTGTGTTTTATTTATAGATTTTTTATATTATTATTTTCTTATTGAAGCAGTTTTAATCTTGCTGTGAAATTTTAGTCTGAAACAAAGGCTGAAGTATTCAAATTATTTGTAGTGCAAACGAAAACATTTTTCGTGATCTGGCACGAACACGATAGAGAGAGACGTTTTAAAAATCCATGATTGAAACTGGTGATTGAAAAACATGATTGAAAAACCCAAAAATCAGTAAATATAGATATTCTTTTCAAACAAAATGTATTTGAAAGTACATTTTTTTTTCTGTTCGAAGGCTTAATAAGTGAAATTGTGCAATGTTTAGATGTATGCTGTATAAGAAAGTTATATTTAATGTTAAAACTTCCAGATGTACATTTATTTATATATTTTTGGATTATCGATTTAAAAAATATATATCTGCTAAAGAAAAATTTGGCGCAATAAAAAGAAAATATTTGAATTAATTAATCAATGATTAGATATACAGCTAATGATGAAAAAAAAATAAACTAAATTCATTTATTTCGATATCCATTTAAATGAGAACGAATTATTTTGAATTGCAAATATATGTACCTGAGAGCCAAACTATCATAAGTCGCAATATACTTATTTTGCAGGACAAGTAAAAGAAGTAGTACTTTGAAAGACAACGCCATTTTCACAAATTGATATCATATTTATCTTATAATACAAGTATAGAGATAGTTTGGCTCGAAAGAGAACTGTTTTTTTAGTATTAAAAGCTGTTAAAATAAAATTTTACATTTTTGGATTTAGAATAGTTTGGTTCTTAGGTACAGATATACAAGGGTGTCTACAAATTAGTTGGCAATTTCGTAAGTTAAGAAATTTCGAAATATAGAAAGTGAGTTGAAACCTAGTTGAAAGTCAGACTAGTAGTAATATTGCCGAAGTTTATTTATAGATGACGTTAGGTGTCATAACTGACGCTATCGCTTAGCGAGCGGAGGTGTTATTCAATGGTCACCACGATCACAAGATCTTTCACCGCTTGATTTCAGTGTATGGGGTTGTAAAGTATCAAGTGTACAACCCGCCACTTCCTGCATCCATTCCTGAACTAAAATCAAGAATGTGCACTCCAATTAATTTGATCGACGGAAACATGCTGACAAATATGTGAGAAAGAATGAATTACTGGTGGGACATTTGCAGAGTCGCGAAAGGAAGTCACATCGAACCTTTCTGATAATGGTACACTTGAACTATTGTTCCATCTTACAACAATATGTACTTTATTTTCCCCCCTGTCAATTACATTCAATAAAAAATTCTTTTTGTCCAACTGATTTGTAGACATCCTGTATAACACGTATACGTCTTTCCAATTCAAAATTTCTACTCGAATTTGAACTCATATCCGATTACCTTAGCGAATCTGAATCTGAAAACCTATAAACATATGTAAATCCGATGACAATGAAATATTATTATCATTTGAGGTGCGAAACATTTACACTTATTTTACAGGGCCACACAGGAAAATCGACATATAAATGAACCAATAATTATAATAAAATTGGAAAATTTACATCGAATATTGCAAAATACACAGATTGAAGAAAAAAAAAAGTATGAGGACCTAACAGCATTTTTCCAAATGAAAATATGTTTAGGTATGCGCTGTGTTAACCCATTAACCGCCAAAACTACAAAGTAGGAATTTTCAATTTTCTTGTTGAAAGTCGTTCGCCACCACAAAATCAGAAAGGTAATTTTCGCTTTATTAAAATAGGAAAATTTCTGCCAAATAAATAAGGCAATTTTTTTAATTGCAAAATAGTGGTGGCAAAGTAATTAATTTAAGCATGGGCAATTATTTTGACCTTTGCGTGAACGCAACACCAGCGGGTAATGGGTTAAGAAAGTTATATTTGATGGTAAAACATCCAGATTTACATTTATTTAGACATTTTTGTATTATAGATTGAAAACGAATATAGCTGCTATAAAAATGGTGCAGTAAAAAGAAAATATTTGAATTAATTAATCAATGAGAGGATATACAGCTAATATTGGAAAAAAATAATTAAACTAAATCTATTTCGATATCAATTTAAATGAGAATGGATTATTCTGAAGTGCGAATAATTGTACCTGTTTTTACAAGTTTTTACTGTTAAAGTTTGTGTTATTAAAATTGCAACGTTGATATTTATATATGTACGTCTTTCCAGTTCAAAATTTGCTCTCCCGTTTTAACTGACATCCTATTATCCAAGTGATCTGAAATACTGTAAACATATGTAAATCCGATGACAATGCAATATTATTATCATTTTAGGTGTGTAACATTTAAACTTATTTTACATGGCAACACACGAAAATCGACAAAATATAAATTAACCAATAACTATAATATAATAGGCAAATTTACATAAAATATTGCAAAAAATTTATGAGGCCTGAACAGCATTTTCCCAATTGAAAATAAAGTGCATAGAATTTGTATTCCTTTTACAAGGCCACGCAAAAAAATTCTGATACATTACTGCCTACGAGCAGGAATTTTAATCCAATTTGAAGAAAATTTATATGGGTTATTGAGGTACACAACAGCATTTTACCACTGAAAATAATGTACGTAGCATTTATATTTTTTTACAGTACCACTCAAAAGAAGTCAGATATACTGCGATATATTTATTTTTATTTAATTTTGTTAAGTAAATAAAAGTTTGATTGAAAAACATGACAAGGTTTTGTTAGAATAAAATTAAAAGATGATTTATTAAAATTTACTGATACATGTATATCATGTTACATTGGAATGTAAATATATATATATATATATATATATTTTCTTTTTATTTACTTTTCTCCAAATGATACAGAAATATATTTGTTGTTTCTCCGACTTATATTTACAGCAAAACACATTCAGTAATTTATTTAAATGTCAGATATTTAAACTTATTTAACTATAACACATATTTCTTATCTCACAATAGAAACGAAACAAGAAGGTACATACGGGATTTTTTAAATGTTATAATTGGAACATGACTTAATATTACTGCCGAGATAATTTTATTGTTTTATTAATAGTGCATTTTAATAATTAATTATTGCATGGTCATCCAAGGGGAAAAAAATTAAATTAATTCTTAAATCCTTATTTTTATTTTAACACATTTCTCACCAGAGATTTTTCGATTCATTGATAGCTTCATTTAAAAGTATAAAGCACAAAGGTACCTAACATGTAACATGGTAATTATAAAGTTTATGAGTTTAAGGCTTGATTGAAAAAAACATTCCTGGCACAACAAAATTTGGTGTAAAGAATTTATGCCATGGAGAATAGATTTAACAAAATATATTTTTTTTCCAACAGTTCAAAAAGTATAGCGCCTCGAGACATTGGAAAAATACTCTCCAAAATGTTAGCATTCAAACATCCTTTGTTAATGACTATGCCAGAAATAAGCATTAAATTGAAAGATTCCATAACATTTTAGAAAATCAAAGGAAGTGTTCATTTCTGCTTTCCTGTTAATATTTAACTGTACCAAAACACCTTAAAAAACCTTTTTTTTCCCCTGGAGACATAAACATGGTGTAAACATGATCCAATATATATATTTTTAATTAAATCTATTCTTAATGGTCTAAGTTTAAATAATATTTACACGACTTTTTCTTGTGTTTAACTCAGTTTAGAATTAGTTTTTTAGAGTTGAGGGGTTCAGATGCAGAATAGTATGTCTCATTTTTTTTAAACTACTCAAAAACAAAAATTTCCTGGGCACGCTACAGTTTTTCCTTCTGGAGTAAATCCTCTTCGGGCACAATTTACAGGTAGATTTCGGGAACCACTTACGCCAATATTCTTATGTATAGATTTGTATGTCTAGATACCATGTATGCGCCTACTCAGATTTAAAAAATTAGTGACGAACATCTTTAAATGCTTCAATTGACCTATAAACACCTCACCTTTAATTCACAACCCTGCGATAGTTGTGTTGTTTAACTTTTGATCATTGATTTTTATGTATTTTTTAGCTCTGAATACGAAAATGACCTTCATTTTTAACCAACACGTCAGGATTTTTGGCAAATCGTAAATTTCAAAGGTAAAAAGTAAAAAAATAGAGAACACCTGACACTGAAAGGTACAGGTAATAGTTGTGTTTCTTAACTTTTGATAACTGATTTTAATATATTTTTTAGCGCTAAATTCGAAAATGACCTTCATTTTTAATCATCAAGTCAGGATTTTTTGCAAATCGTAAATTTCAAAGTCAAAAAATAGCAAAATTCTAATACTATAAAATAGATGTGATGGTTGTGTTTTTAAAATTTTGATAATTGATTTGTATGTACTTTTTAGGACTAAATCTGAAAATAACCTTCATTTTTAACCAGCACGTCAAAATTTTTCGCAAATCGTAAATTTCAAAGTTAAAAAGTAAAACTTTTTCAAAACGTCCTGACGTGATGGTAAATGATGAAGGCCATTTTCGGATTCAGCGCTACAAAATACGTAAGAATCAATTATCAAAAGCTAAGCAATATGACACAACCCAAATTTTGCAGGATTATGTTATGGCTACCCTGTATATAGTATTTTATGCGGTTGGTATCTCATCAAGAAAAGCTCAAATCGATCTTGGCATGCGAAATTGTAATTTGTAATCTTCCCTTCCAAGCTGAATGGTCAGCCGCAGAGTGGACGTTCGTGATCCACGGATTTAATTACAGCCCTGAGTGGGCAGTGAGTAGCCTCTCCAGCGACCTAAATTCCGTAACGGCCAAATCATTTGACGAGATGAAACTCAATCCACCCGAATTACTTGATAAGCTTACTGTTTATGTTCACTACGCGTTGTACGACTTTCAGCTAGTTCGTAATAGTAATAAGTAGTTAACAGAGTCGTGTGTACACTGACTGATTCGATATGGGGACACGAAATGCGAACAGGTTTTAGTTGTAGCAAGGAGTTAATTCTAATCTCGCGTTTATGGAATTCGGTGGACATTGTCTTTAGATATTTGATTAGAATTGCTAAGAGCTCGACTATATGTATTTTCTAAGACGTCTAATGGTATTTCTTAGCGTTGCAATTAGTTTCTGAGCTGTGAATAGATTAGCTAAACCATTTTTCTTTCTTATTCTATTTATTCATATGCAGCGAGGTGTTCAAATAATTTGAATTCTTTTTATTTCAAAAGGTTTCTTAAAAGTGTTTTATTGCTTATTTAATTTATTTTGAGAGAAGTTCATATTTCTACAGCCATATATATGTTGCTATTTTTTGAGACAGAATTATAAAAATTTAGAAACCGTTTGACTTATAATGGCTATTTATATTGTCTCACTTCAATTTAGAGTCATATTGTTTTTTCTAGGCATATTTTAAGTGGACTTAAGGCTCTTAAAATAACAAAGAGTAAAAAAAAACATATTTGTCATTTTATATCTTAAAATACGCATATCAAAAACACAATTTTTAAAGGAAGTAATAGATACATGTTTTTTCTATCATTTCAGATTTTTTTTTTCACATTATAATAAAGAAAATTAGTTTTATTGGTGTTTTTAAACTTATTGGAATCGCAGATTGCACGTATGACCGCAAAAGATTTTCCGAATGTAAAACAAAATGTTTCGTATCTAATTATATTTGATAGACTTTTGCTTACACTGAATCTCAAGAATTTTTTATTTGTAGTATTTTTAAGTTTTAAAACAAATCTGCATCTTGCGTATAGAAAATTTTAAAATTTTAGTAATACAATACCAAGAAAAAAAAAGTATTTTTTCAACAAAATAAGATAAAAGTTTAGGTTCATTTTAAAGAGCCTACCATATACTATAATGTTAAAAGTTTTAGGGGAAAATATTGAAAAGTTTTTAACTACCCCTTTCGCTCAATGCCCAAAATTAAAATTTGGAGAAAAATGACTTTGAAGTTCTCTCTTTGAAAATATTCCTTATTTAATATCTATTAACAGTGCTATTCATTTTGTTTTCAAGCGTTCAGAAATATATTTTTTCAAAAATTGAATATTTTGAAGCTTAGAGTCTTAAATCCCATTAAAAGAAATCTTATTTTAGCAAAATCTATCACACTAACTTTAACCCTTCAGAGGCAAGTAATTGTATTTTTGTAATATTGAATTCCCACCAGAATTTTAGAGAAAATTTATTTTAAAATTAGCAAATACAATTTTACTTTTTTTTTTCCCCCACAAAAATTATCAAAGTAAAAATTCTAGTTCAAATCTTTATTAAAATTAATAAGTCGGATAAAACTGTATCACATCGTTTTTCACAGAGTTAAAACTACTGAACACTGTATGATTTATTAGAAATTAATATAACTGGATCATGAATCACAAAAATTAATTTTCGAGCTGCCATTAAAAGCATACTTCAGTATATGTATAAAAGAGTAGCTGAATGCTACTGCCTTACAATATACAAATAGTTATCTATTTAGCTGCAGTACGGCTTGTATGACGATAAATAAAATTACTATGAATTTTAAATACCTATAATTTTCTGCCACACTTCTTTAAGAAATAAATTAGAGGTTTTTTTTATGTAAAATCATTTTTCACTTTTTTCTGTAAAATTTGAGATTTGAGTATGTTATTTTTGATGTAACACTGCGATATGATTGGTAAGTAAGTGGAGGTAAATTAATCAGTTTAGAACTCATATATACGATTTCAGTATGCACAAGATGTGTAGATTATTCTAAATTTATCAAATTTTTATATTTTGCATTATAATTTGAATTTTCGAATAATGACAATTGCGTTCAACTATTATTGTGGTTGATAAAATTATATGATACGAAAACGATTTATAAAGTTTCATCTTCTATTTTAGATTCAAATAATGAAGTAAGATTACATTTTTTTTTCTCATTCCGGTGACCGCTATTAGATAAAATATATAAATGCATGGTATTTTACGTTTCTAAATTTTTAGAAATGTGTTAGCTTTTAGTACCTTTATAATTTTGTCGACATTTCTTTCTTTATTTCTTCAGATATTTCTAGCCACTTATTGTGTATGTCATAATAATATCATAAGTTCTTTTTTCCAGTATTTTAACTGCAGTAATCGCCAAAAAATCTTTTTGTCATTATCATTTTCAAAGTTATTGTCGCTAGTATTCGCCATTACTTGTGTAGATAAGAATTTTATCTATTTAGAATACAGTTTTCAGTTATCGAGAAAATGTGGAGGAGTGAAATTACACATACACAATTTCGGGATAGTTCGCCACATTAAAGCTTGTTAACAGTCAGACCACAAGTTCCCCTCTCTAATGTTAAACCTACGGTCTTGGAATGCATCCGTATTTTTTTAATTTCTCCAAAGAAAATTAAAATTATAAAATATAGTTCAAACTATAATTATTGAACGTCATATTCACCTTGATTAACAAATAAAATATACGATATTACAATGATGAGAAATTTCAATGATGTACTGTCCTACAACATATCTAAGATCTGGTATGGAATACTAAATATTTCTAGCGATTTTGAAGCATAATCATATTTCCATCCCCTCCCCTCCTCCTCCCTTCCTTTGAAATAGACTCGTCCACTGCTACTTAAGCAAAGAACTTTTCACGAACTTTGACTCCTCTGATTTTTTCCCCCCTGAAGACGACTGTTATAGTGCAGTTGAAAGCACTTGGCGTTTTAACATCTTTGACGGTTTTTATGCTTTAGAAACCTGTTCATGTATATTTTAGCATTCTTTAAGTAAAATTTTATCAGAATTGTAATATCGAAAATTAAAATCTTTTCCTTTTTTTCTGTATGCTCTCCTTGCAAGATCTTTCCTTCGCTTTTATTTGACAAAATTGTTTCAAAAATAGTTAGTTCTATTTCAGGTGTTAGAACCTTATTTACAACTTTTCTGCTTCACTTCGGTTTTGATACTTAAAATATAACTTTAATTATATACTATATGACCATTAATGACCAGACACTTTCGATTTTAGACATTTTGTCTAATATTTAAAGATATATTTGTCGAATTTTTCTGGAACTTCAGGATTATGAAGAATATGTTTGACTTCATATTTATCAACGACGATTTGGTCAGAAGTACAATTAGGTGGCCAACAAAAAATCAAAGAAAAAGAGTAATGTTTGGGATCACCCTGTAAAATAAAATGCACGAAATGATCTAGCGCTATAGCTTACGAATATATGGATATTGCACAATATATGTGTTCATTTGTGGAAGAATAGAACGCATATTCATGGAGATATATCGATTTTTTTTTTAAAGTTCAAAACATTTTTGCATGTTTTTTTTTTCTATCATGCCGGGTTTTTTACCAAATGTAACGAAAGTTTCAGAAAATTTGACAAAATGTAGTAGAAATAATATGGTGTAATTGGAATATAAATATATATTTGATGAAATATGAGCAGTTGAATGAAATATTTTTATCTGCGATTGCGCGCACGATAAAAAATATATTTTTTTCCTGATTTGATGGTCAAATCTATGGAGCAACTCATAAAAAAAGCCAGTCAAATATCGTGAAAATTCAGAAAGATATCGGCAATATAGTGAGCGAATTTTTAGTTGCTCTCTAAAAGCTGTTGACTGATAAGGGATTTTCCACAAAATGTCATTTTTTATTATCTGGCTTTCAGTAAAGGTTTTAGTACTTAATAAATGTCAACGAGCAGATTTAGAAAAAATGTTTAGATTTTGATAGTTCTTTTGTTCTTGGAATAGGCTCGTTCTGGTGATTTTCGAAAAAGAACTAAATCATCCCACACAGAATGAAAATTAAAAAAAAAAAAAAAAGTGAAGATTAAAAATGGCAATTTATGGAAAGCCCCTTATTATTTAGCTGTTTTAGCTGTCACCATAGTATTTCTACTACATTTTGACAAATTTTCTGAAACTGGCATTAAATTTGATAAACAAAAAACCCTGCTTGATGTAAACAAAAAACATGCAAAAATTGTTTGAACTTAAAAAAAGAAAAAAATCTATATATCGCCATGAATATATGTTTTATTCTTCCAGAAATGAACACATATATTGTACAATATCCATATATTTGTAAGCTATGAAATAAGCTCGAGTCTTATAGTTTCGCAAAGCATGACAAACTTGTATACTCTATAAATGTTAATAATAATAAAAATTAGCTATCAAATTAAGAAAACTCAAACCAAAAATCAAAGGAAATTGCATATCGATGTTAATGTTCGTTTTATTATTACAGGGATGAGAGCGCTCCGACTTAAATGGTTGATTTTCACCATTAAATTTTAATAGTATTCTTTTCTTTATTAAATCTCATATATTCCGTCTTTGGATACGACGGGAAATACTATTAAAATTTTGTGGTAGCAATCGCTCATTTGGGCCGGAGCGCTCTCATTCCTGTTATTATTATTATTTGAATATTAACTTTCTGGTACTCTGTTCACTTTTTCATGCACAAAAGCAATTTCTTCAATAATTACATGATTTATTTAATAAGTATTACAAAAATTATTTACCTTACATGTATATATATAATATATATATATATACATACAAAAGCAATAATACTTCATAAGTTTGTTTTCTTGGCTGTTTATAACATTTGATGAAAATGAGACTTCCTTAATTCCGAATTGTGCCAAGTTCGTTACAAAAAAAAAAAAAAAAAGCATCGTTCATTGTTTTGATCATTTAAATATCATAATAAAAATAAAAATAAATACTGTTGGATAATATACAGTTCCCTTTATATTTGAAACAGCTACCGTTCTTTCTAAATATACACTCTTAAAACTCGTCTTTCGTAAGATTTATTGAGCTAGAACTGGCTTGAGAAATAAATTGTCTTAATGTATGAAGAATTAAACCGAAAACAGGAAGCAAATAGCTTAAATTGAAAGTATTGCACTTAACAATTTCTCCTTAATATTGACTTTAGCTCGAAGTGATACTTTCAACTTATGCTAAAAAGAGCTGAAAGCGTTTCTTTTTCAATATTGCTTCAGTTCATGCCTCTAAAAGAGTAAATTCAAGATTGCTTATCCCCCAAATTGAAAAAATTCAAAATAAGTGAGGAAAAAAGTTGTGAAACCTAACCTTCTTTTCCTTTCGTTATTTATTTATTTTTTTCCTCCTAGGAGGGGAAAAACCTGCAAAACGCCGATTCCGTTTGAAGAACTTGAAACCTTCGAAAAGTCGAAAATACAAAGTGATAAAAGGGGTGCAGCCAGAGAGAATAACTGTAAAACGATATTCGATCGAGCCGGATCATATAACACGACGGCTAGGATGCCATTGAGAGAACTGCAGGAGTGTTTCTCAAAGATGAATGCTATCACATCCTGAAGCTATGCATGCTAAAAAGGGTGAAGTTATATATATTTTTTTATTTATCATGGAAAATAGAAATGGTGAAAAAAAATATCTGGGAAGCCATTTTCTTACGCGCCTTATCCTATTCCTTCGGAAACAAACATTTCAGAAGGTGTGTATTAAAGTAAAAGCAGGTTTCTGTATATATATATGTATATGTATATATATATATATATATATATATAGAAGGTGGAAGCTGACGTTTATGCTTTTGTATTATGCTACGCTGAAGTTAAGGAAATTGGGGATATCATTGTTGAAAAGTATTTTCAGAGGGGGATCCGGATAAAAGCTTCTATAAGGTTTGTTTTGGATATTAAAAATAGATTAATCATTTAAAAGTGTTTTTTTTTTTTAAATACATAAACATGAAAAGATTTGCAATTACTTATGTATTTGAACTTGAAAGATACGCGTTGCTTTAGAGTTTCCTTAAAAAAAAAAAAAAAAGAAAGAAAGAAAAAGAAAAAAAAAAGAAATTTTAAGAAATGCTAGTCTAATTCTAATTTTTTGCATGTGTTAAATTATGTATCATATATTTTCTAAGGAAGAAAAAGAAAGGAATCCCGTATTTTATTACTAATGTATTGATGAATAATTAATAATATTTGATATCCTGAATAAAGAAGTTTGTTTGAATTTGTTTTTTAAATGTTTCTCAGTAAAAAGAAAAAAAAAAGTACAAAGGTTTCAGCAAAATGTACAGGGTGTTTAAATTCAATAATTCATTAACTTTAGTAAATATAAATATGAAGCAAGTGAAATGCATATCAATTAGCTCACAAATTTTGTATGTAGTAATTTGAAAAAATATGTTTCGTTGCGATGTCTCAAAGGGAAAGAATGTTCAAACTAACCAGTAAAACTGCACTAGAGGTATCTCTGTGCTTTATTCTATTTAACTATGGAAACGTGAAATAAAATGTGTTATTTAAATTTTGAAGTTAATTTGATCCTTTTTATACATTGAGGTAGCGCTGCGACATCTGTTGATTCAAATTTAATCTATTTTCAAATTACTCTCTTTAAAAGATTTGAGCTGCTTCATAGTCAGGTCACTTATTTCATACTTATATTTATAATACTTAAGGGGACAAGGGACCTTAAAATAATTTTTTTTATTTTTTGTAAATTTCACCTTAAATATTATTCAAGGGTACATTATATGCATTATGCCATGCATTTATCACAAAAAAAATTTAAAAAAAATTTATTTTTGAGAAAAAAATGGAATTTTACGCGTCGTCTTAGAAATCTTCGAAATGCCCCCTGCGTCTTCCATATCAATGAAAATCCCCAATACTTTTTATAAAAGTTTGGTTTATATATATAAACAAAATAGAGCATCAAGTTTTATATATTTGAATTTTAAAGTTTAAAAAAAATTGAAAATTTGAAAATTTTTGAAATTTTTTCGAAAAAATTTCAAAATTTTTAATTTTTTTTTTTTTACCTTTAAATTCTATTTTTTCTCAAAAATAATTTTTTTAAATTTTTTTTTATGCTAAATGCATGCCATAATGCATATAATGTACCCTTGAATAATATTTAGGTGAAATTTACAAAAAATAAAAAAAATTATTTTTAAGGATTTTAAGGTCCCCTGTCCCCTTAATGAATTATTAAATATAAATTCAGGAAACCCTTTATGAAATAACCTGTATAATAAAAATGAGAATTTAGATAATAAATCTTGACAATTTTTATTAAGATAAGGAGTCGTGGCAATTTTATTGTTAGTGCTGGTTGAAATGTATAAAGTGTTTGAAATGTTTTTCGAATGAAAGATTGTGAGAGACGTGCATTATATTTGTAAACTATTAGCTATATTAACATTTAAATAACAAATGAATTTTGTTTTTATTCTTTAATTTCTTTGGTGCCGAAGCAACACATTTAATGTTTTCTAAATTTAATTAAGTTTAGCACCATGAATAATTTTTCTGTTATACTCTAAATGTAATAATAAATTTAATTGCCTGAAATCTATATTTTTTTCTTGTCCCCAACCTTTTTATGATATTTTAAAGGTAAACTTGTACGTAAAGTTCTTGTAATTAAAGTTCAGTTTCTAATATTGGATGCAAATTGAAAAAAAAAAAAATAGCATTAATCAGATTTTAAAGTTTTAAAGTGTTCGTTCAATATTTAGTGTTTTAAAATGCCCCTTTTACATAATTTCTTAATGTCAACAACCTTTAAAACATGACCTGAAACTTTTATTGGACCTTCATGATGTCTCTCAATTTCCATCAGAATCAGACACTCCGATCTGGTACCGACATTTCTTCTTTTTAATAGTTTCCAGCAAAATTGAAAAGTTTTTACGCATTCGGTTTGTCTGTCCGTCAGTCCGCCTTTCCACGCTCTAACTCCCGTAAATATTCTCGGATTTTCATGCAATTGATAAACGTTATTTAGGTTCACCAAGGCATGTTTGGTATAGTATATGGAGCATGCGGGATTAATAGTTTGTTTACACGGTCACTCAAAATAATTCCATTACATTGTGAGATATGGGGGGAAATCGTTTGCATAGTATTTTAATGAGATTAAGCTACTTCAAATGTACTGAAATTGATATAAATCACTGAATTCCACTACAAGAGGATTACGATCAAATAGGGCATCCATAGTATTTGTCGTTCATTTACAGGGACACAGAAAATAAATCGTTTACAGTCCTGTCTTTGAATAATAATTGCTGGAAGTGCGTTTACAGTTTCGGCATGCACTTTTGAATTTAACTTTTTTTTTTTTTTTGCATTTTACTAGTTGTATATAAACTCTATACTTCATATACAAAGCTGTACAAAATAATTTACGTACCATTCTCCTTATTAGCGAAAATCGCTGAAGAGGCATTTTCAACTAAAGTATATAAATATTTCTTAATTGAACTAAACTTTGTCATGCATGTAGTTAATAGATAGAAATCTATATCTCAAGTACAGGGCTGCTAAAATATTTCGGAAAATTTTCCGATTGTAGACAAGAACAGCTGAAATTAGGTTTTCAAATGTGTTATGCGTTTCCATATGATTGAATTAGACCTAATATTTTAACTTATTAAACGGTGCAGTTTTGTTACATTATTCTGAATGTGTTGGAAAGTGTTTCATAATCTATTGTAACAAATCAAACTGATTCCCCAAAAAATCTCCCTTAAATATTCGGGTAAAATCTTGCATAGGAACGTAATGTGTTAGAGAAATAGCTCAAGATTTTAACTAAGACCATAGTCTTGCGGGGAAGATCAAAAGAAACAGACCGATCTCAACTCATAATCGGAGATGACACTATAGAGTCAAGCAGATGAATATCAGAGTGGTCGTGGAATCCGTGTGATACACCGAAAGTGAAACGGCCTTTGGGAGGTGAAAATGTTCCCAGACGTTAAGGTGAAAGTGAAACTGATTCAATTCAAGAGAGGCAGAACATAGAGAACCTATGATATTATAGCTTGAGTATGACCTCATGAGCCCAACGCTTTAAGTGGCTAATGAATTAAGAAGAAGCCACTGTTTTAATCAGAGGAACGAGAGAAAGATGAATTATTTAAAGATGAAAATTATATTAAAGATGAAAATTAATTTTTCATGAAAATAATGCATAAAAATATAAACTAAAAGTGGATGAATTTGGATATGAATAGTGAATCAATTTCAGCAAGATACTCAATCCATGTGACTGGCATTGAAATCGGATGTCAAATCTGATGCATGACTATTTTAAAATATTTTAATTAATTACAGAACAATAAAAAATAAAGAATATGTATTAAAATATTACCCAAACATGTGAAAAATGAATGTTTCATTAAAAGAATGCATAAAAATAAAAACTGAAATTCGAGGAATTTGGATTTTAAATATGAAACTTTATTCTTTTTTTTCCAACCAAAAATACTCAATCAATTTCTGGAAAAAAATATTAGTGGTAAAAGAAAAATATTTCATGTGGATCACGGCCAAATAGTGATACACGAAACAATGCATGACTATACCTTTAAAATAATTTCATTAATTACAAAATAATAGAAAATAAAAAATAAATGTTAAAATATTACTAAAACATGTAAAAAATGAATTTCTCATCATAAGAATGCATAAAAGTATAAACTGCAAGTCGATGAGTTTGGATTTTAAATATAAAACTTTATTATTATTATTTTTAATCATATAAATGCTGAATGAATTTCAGGAAAACAATCTTTTGAAACAATGCAGGATTCTACTTTAAAACATTTTAATTAATTACAGAATATTGGAAAATAAAAAATACAAATTGCAATATTACTTAAATATGTGAAAACTTAATTTATCATCAAAAGATTGCATTAGCATATAAATTGAAATTCGATGAATTTGGATTTTAAGATTTAAACATTACTTTTTCCTTTCAACTTCCCACTATATAAGTTCTTAATTTCTGAAAAATACACATTCCAATCTCGTAAACTCTGAATCTTGTTTACAAAATAAATAAATAAATATCAATTCTTACTTAAATCATCGTTTTCTTAAATCGCCTTTTTCTTAAACTGGATCCTGCTAAATCGATTTAACACCAGCTTGCCTTGTTTTCATTAAATCGTCTTTTTCTTAAATCGGAAAGCATGGAGGCTTGCGATGTTTGCTTAAATCGGATCGTCCTAAATCGATTTAACACCAGCTTGCCTTGTTTGTCTTAAATCGGAAAGCATTGAGGCTTGCGATGTTTGCTTAAATCGGATCCTCCTAAATCGATTTAACACCAGCTTGGCATGTAAGTACATCAAAGTAGATAAATCGGTTTTCCTATGTTAGCTCAGAATCAGTATTTTGTTTTAAATCGATTTAAAGCTAATGGCTTAATCGCGATTTAAGACAATGGCTAAATCGCGATTTAAGATAATGGCTAAATCGCGATATAAGACATTGGCTAAATCGCGATTTTACATTAGCTAAATCGCGATTTCCGATTTTAGCTTAAATCGATTTAAGACCAATGGTTAAATCGGAATTCCGATGTAAGCTTTAAATCGATTTAAGGCCCAGGCCTAGTAACAGGAAAACTTGCATTTTGAGAAAGGGTAAACTAAGACAGAAAATAAAACTAGTAGTTTAACTTCTTCGAAAAGCTAAGAGTCACTAACAATACAAATAGATTTAAGCAAAGCTACGTTAAGCAGGTCGCATACTGAGACCACAGGAGGAAAATAAAGCGCGACTTGGGAGGAAAAACAGGTCGGAACAAAGGAAAAAGCCCTTTCAAACCTGTTTTAAGCCTGTTTTTTCCCGGAAATCGTGCAACATTTGCATGCGTCACCACAGTGTGCGACCTGCTTTGGGCAAAAGCGTTAAAGGTGATGGTTTAAGTTTTCTTAATATACAGTTAATTTTATAATTTTATTGGTTGGTTTGTATGAGCACGTGATTAGACACATATATGAAGTATATAGAATACTTGAAAAGAATAAAAAGGAAAAATAAATCTTTTTCTAATTTATTTAACCCCTTAATTCTCACTCCCGTCATATTCTCGGACTGCGTCTTTTACTCAGATTGTTTGACTCCCACTAGTTTTATAAAATAGTGAAATTGGCTATATTTTAGTATGGATTTACCTGTCATTAAGTAAGGTGAATATTTCTTTTACATAAAAGTGGTGCCAATAAGCAATTTGAATTTTTTAACCGCAATTTAATTCGAGCGTGAAGGGGTTAAATTAATCATATTGTATCACAATTATACAATAATAGTGTTATCATGTTAAAGAAATTTTTCCCACATCCATCTTTTTAAAGAACTCGATAGCGCTAGTGTTAATCAAAATATTTCTCAATACCCAAAACGTTTTTTAGCCAAAAGTCATAAATGAAATTTTTTCAATGACTAAACATATCAGGCTATGCCTGGCAAACTTTGTATACTAACTGTATTAAACATATATAACTGTATAAACACTATATAATATATATAATACCGTAATAAACACTGTATAAACACTATATATGTATAAACAATATATACTAACTGTATAAACAACTAGGGGGCTCTGCCCCCTGCAAGCTACGCTCGCCAACCCCCGTTCAGACACCGCAGAATCTAAAAACACGCCAATCTGATCGGTTTACAGAATATTATAGAAGATTGAATTATACTGAAAAAAGCTATGCAGATCTCCCTGTAAACGGGTTTCCATTCAATTTCCGTTGATTTCAAAAGTTTAAGGCCGAATCAGTTGCTGTTAAGACATCCAATGGTTGTTTTCGTGTTTTATTAAAGAGGATCAGTTAAATGTTTGAAAAGAAGCTAAAAATAAAAGGAATTAAGTGTACAGAGTCTTTGTCTCCCGGTATTTTAAAACAATTTCCATAACAATAGCCTAAGTCATGTGACTATCATCTAGAGTTCCGGGCGAACCACTTCGCTTTTTATATTCCTGGTGCCATTTTGGTTCTTTAATATTAGCCAGGTACAGGTGATAAGTCGCCAAATATTATTCTATCGCCATCATTTCATCTATATTATAATAGTCCAAGTCATGTAACTGCCATAAATAAATACACTCTGATCCCTTCGCTTTTCATATGAAAGTTTGGCCCAGATATCATGTACGGCCCCATATTGGCGCGATTTTTTTCCGACGCTAATTTGAGGAAAAGATCAACAGCATAAACAACAACATCCGGCTTATCAAATCAAGCAAAATAACGATACTATGGCGCCAGTTAAGTATATGACATTGGCGTCAGAAAAAAATAGCGCCAATATGGGACCGTATGTGGCATCCGTGCCGAAAGTTTTCCATTTCGATTTTAAAAAATCAATTATTTTTTTCGAATAATACTACATAAAAGCATTGCCGCAAAGAATTCTTGGTATTGTTACGCTAGCCGAGTGCAAATCTCGCCAATAACTATTTTTCAACTTGTTAGTTAGCATTTATTTTTATTTTTCGAGTGGTAAATTATAACATTGCTTTGAAGTTGGAATTAAATGTCATCGTTTGTTACATCATTTAACATTTGGCCAGATGTCATATACGCACCCGGTTTGGAGTGATTTTTTTTTACGAAAATTTGGCGAAATCCTCGTTTTCGAATACCAGTTACATATGTATTTTTGGTACTACTTAGTTATCCCGTCGACCAAAAATCTATCACCAAACTATAAGATAAAATGCCAATAATGGTTGATAAATGTTGCATTCACTTGACTTTAACCAGTTACACGTCTTTACGTCATCAAGTGATGTTTATTTCGACGTTTTATTTGTATATTTATTAATGTTATACTATTTTCTTTGTTCTTTCGTTATTTAAAATAAAAATTATGTCAATTTGTATAATTTGGCGAGTGGTTTGGCGATTTATATAATTTGGCGAAATGGGTCGATGGAATAACTAAGTAGTACCGTATTTTTTTAATCATTTTCTATTATTTTTTATTTTTAAAGGAAAATAACAAAAAAAAATAATAAACTATAGAACGAAACAATTTATGTAATTTAGAAAAATAAAATAAAATAATAAACACTTATTATTAAATAAACAACAATAGCCGGGTTACCATGTCAACCAAAATAATGCCATTTTGGCACCAATTAGGTATCCCAGTGCGTATATGACATCTGTGCCTAATATTTTTCTTTTCATTTCGTTTAAAAAAAATAAAGAAGTAAAAGTCATTTATTTTAAATGTTTCTGCTTGTATTAAATAAAATGATAATGAAATACAAATTGAATTATGAATAAAAGTAACATGATACATTTCTTAGCATACATTTAAGGGAGGCCAGACTTCTCGCCAAATTAGTTTAAAATAGTAACCTTTTCTAAAATCTGAAAAAAAAATTATCTGTTTGATTAAAATTTTAGTTGCCATCATTAGAAAAATTTATATAAAATTAGAAAAAAATTAATATTTCGAAAACTAATTCGAATTTAAAAATTCTAATACCAGTTTTGAAATCTGCGAATCAATATGGATTTTTGGTGTTAATTTCATCGCAAAGTATTCCTTTTTATAGGAGAAATCACCGTGAAACATAATCAGTTGTTTAATCAGTCGATTCAAAGAATCGTTACATTTCAGGCGTTTCATATATTCGTTTCATAAATTCGTTTCATTAGGATTTTATATATATAGGGTAGATTCATATATTCGTTTCATTAGGATTTTATATATATAGGGTAGATATTTTTCACATATTTACTGTGACTTCAGAAAGTAATCAAAGCAGTATTCTTTAATACATTAATGTTTTTTTTTTTTTTTTCAATGTAAAATATATAGTATCTGACAATAATTCGTATAGTACTAATAAAGTGAAAGATTACTGTTACAGGAGGGGCTCAAAATTCTAGGAACGATCATATTATTGCCTGAATAACAATTATAATTATTCTAATATAAATATAAACTGCATGCGTTGATTCTTATTAAAATATATTTGCAATATAAACATTAAAATACACATTGTAAAATACTTCATATTATTACAATATAATGAATTGCATATTCATTGGATATGCCAGCGTAGAAAAGGGGTAAGAAAACAGCAGATATTTCTAAATTATCGCAATAATGCGTATGCAAAAAAAAAAAAAAAATAATAATAGTGAAAAACGCACTATGCTTTACATTTGGCAGATTTAAATTCTGCTTCCATTTATACTGGATCAATTGACCCCCCCCCCTTTTTTTTTGTAGATATAGAACCTTGAATACCGCAAAAGTTTGTGGGATTTAGATGCATGCTATTGGCCGATCGTTTGAATGTGGAAATCTTATTATCTTCAAACCACTTTTCTTTGCCTTTTGTAGAATGATTTGATTCATTGTCTTGTTGAAAAATACAATTAAGACCGGTGGTGTTTTTTTTTTTTTTTTTTTTTTTTTCACCCTGCTTCAACAAACTGCGTTTTAAAAAGGGAATATAAGTATGTCTATTTTGTTGCTCTTCTAAGAAAGCAAGTCTCAGTTCTCCTGTGAGTAAAGCGGCCTAAACCATTAGGGAGCCCCCAACTTTCGCTCTTTTCCTTTCGAACTTTTCCTTATGTCCTCTTTCTTCCTGGTCATGTGAATATGAATAAATTACCTTCCGGATCACCGAGATTAAACTTCTTTTCATCTCAATAAATATTTTTAGAACAATTCGTTAGTTGCGACAAAAATGTCTCTGTAAACTGAATGTGAGCTATTTTATGGGAATATTTTAAATGTGGATACCGACTTGTTTTTATATATTTCAGGATTCCCGACCTTTTATTTGCCATCCTGTCCATAATTGACGCTGGCATTTTTATTTCACTTCCAATTGCCTTATCAATATTTTACTTGCGACCGTACGAACACATAAATCGGATCGTTCCGAAAGAAGTCTTGACCTTCTTGGAGAATTTGCAGTACACTAAGTAAGCCGGATTCTTGCCGGAAAAATAAAAATTAGAGCGCACTCTCAGAAATACTTTCTTCAATTCACGGAAATTATACTGGCAACACAGCTGCCTGGATTTTCCTGTTAATTGACTCGTTAATTTTTTTTCCGTTACAAGAGGTAAAATATCAATTGAAGAAAGTCTGAAAATAAATAAATTTCCCGACGTTGGAATCGAACCAGCCATCCCAGCGTTACGAGATGTGTACGCTAACGACCGCGCCACAGTCCAACAGAAAGGAAGCGCTTTGAAGTAAATATGTTTGCTTCAAATTGGCCTGGTTTGATTAGTTAATTTAAAATGCTTTGAATTTTGAAGTTAATTTCGGGAAGATTTCGTTTTTTATGAGTTTGGGGATGCGGTTTTATTACTTTAGAATTAAAATAGGATAAAAATATGAATTATAAACATTTTTAAGTAGATTGCAAAATGTAAAATAGGAACAAATATAAATAAGTGAAATGTAAATAAACTACAAATCAATTGCTAAAATGGCGTATACACATTTAATATATATTAAAACATTAAAATCACTAAAATAACTATTCTCCGATTTCAGCGCACCTCCGTTGCCTTCTTCAGGAATCTAAATGAACCAAGATGTCAGCTATGTCAAAACTCCGCTCGACAGAAAATCGTACACATGGGGGGAATCAACCAATGAACGGGAAATACAAATTTACTGGCGCCATCTTTTGAGATAATATAAATGCTCTGTCGCCATCTGTTGAGATATGACGATAATATAAATATTCTGTCGCCATCTGCTGAGATATGATGATAATATAAATACCCTGTCGCTATCAATGTGTGAAAAACGTTGTTAAACTGCACAACACAAAATCAGACGTTTCTAAGAATATGTAACCAAAGTTTTGGAATATTATATGATATATTGTCATTACATACTTCATATTTTCTTAACGAAATTTCTATTGATTCTCTAATTAAATTTTTATGTGAGTCATTTCCTGGAACAATAATGTTAGCATTCTCAAAATCAATATAGCGAGCTGGCATTTATGAAATACCCATTACTAACGAGGGCAATAGTAAGAAATATTATATAGGCATGACTAAAAGGAAGTTTATAGAAAGGTTAAAGGAGCACCGTTATGACATAAAATATCAAAAACCGTCTACAGCCTTATCGAGATTTTATCTCAATAATTATCATTGCTATATTGATTTTGAGAATGCTAACATTATTGTTCCAGGAAATGACTCACATAAAAATTTAATTAGAGAATCAATAGAAATTTCGTTAAGAAAAGATGAAGTATGTAATGACAATATATAATATAATATTCCAAAACTTTGGTTACATATTCTTAGAAACGTCTGATTTTGTGTTGTGCAGTTTAACAACGTTTTTCACACATTGATAGCGACAGAGTATTTATATTACCATCATATCTCAACAGATGGCGACAGAATATTTATATTATCATCATATCTCAACAGATGGCGACAGAGCATTTATATTATCTCAACAGATGGCGCCAGTAAATTTTGTATTTCCCGGTCATTGGTTGATTCCCCCTATGTGTACGATTTTCTGTCGAGCGGAGTTTTGACATAGCTGACATCTTGGTTCATTTAGATTCCTGAAGAAGGCCACGGAGATGCGCTGAAACCGTAGAATAGTTATTTTAGTTATTTTAATGTTTTAAAATATATTAAATGTGTATACGCCCTTTTAGCAATTGATTTGTAGTTTATTTACATTTCACTTATTTATATTTGAATAACCTATGGTGTAATAGTCCAAAATTGCTTATAGTAAAATATGAATATTATATTTTTATTCAATAAGATTTTTTTTTTTTTTTGAGTAAAATCGATTTTTTCCCCATTTAATATTTAAATTAAATGCATTCACTTAAAATATATTTTAAATGAGAATATTTTTTTTATAAGCAACATTATAAATTAATTTTTTAAAACTTTTTTCACCTTATTCGACTTAAAATAAATACATTGTAAGTACTTTTGAATGGATGAAAGAAGTAATTGTTATTTATTTTTAAATTCGAAAACATTTTCTCTTTTTCAATTAAATTATAAATCTTAGGTTTTTCCTTTTTAAATAAATTCGGATTTTAGTATTAATAAAGCGCGTGCGTGCTAGGAATGAACGGAATTTCTCCCTTTTTGGAAGCATTCACAGATAAAACATGTTTTCAAGGAGTACGAAAATTATTTGTTAAAAAAATGAGGAATAATTTAGTGTCTATTGACGAGTGTTTTTGACAGTGTATTTTGAAAGTTGAATTTTATCAGTAAATTCTTTAAAGTAACTGCTGCACCCTTCCTTAGTCCATACGCTGATAAATTTTCACGGATCCCCAATCACCACTCGTACAGACTACGAAAAAATGTTATTTTATTTGATATGCTGCCACCACCGATATAAATATGTGATATTGGACACGATATGAGAAGGATTATCAAAAATACTAAAAATTAATATTAAAGAACAATTTATTTACAAGTTATTTAAAAAAACACATCATTATTTACATTTAAGGGCTAGGATATTGACGGTCTGGCTAGATACTAAGTTATATATCAAGTAATTTCCGCGCACTGTGTGAACATATTAAAATACCCTATTTCCTTCTCACCTTACGCCGTCTCATAAGGTTTATTGGAGGATCACCTTGGACCTCCCGTTGCGTACACTTTCTCCGCACAAGAAATAAGCTTTTTCCCGCAACTCACCTAACTCCATTCCAGAACACTCAACCAAAAACACTTACAACCTCTCCTCACGAGGTCTACGCCAGAACTCCTTTCTCTCTCTCTCAGCCATGCCTAAGAAAAAGACTCCGGGGTTTCCTTCCTTCCCACATGGACCCTTCTCTAATCTAAAAATTCCCCCTTCCCGTGGCATCTTCTATCTCGCTAGATAGCCCATGAACTTCTTTGTTTGCCTTTTCCGAGATATCCTTTCTTGAATAGAAAGGGAAATTAGAATTCCTCATACAATGGAGCTTGTCCATACTATAAGATCTAACTATAACAGCTCAGATCAACTTCAAGATAAGGAAAAATATTTTTTTAAACCCCCGGTACGCAAAAAGTTATACAAATGTAATACAATAGATAAGTAAAAAGATAAGATCAGATAATAATAGTCTTAATTAGTTACATGCTCATTATCGTCAGAAACTTGACAGTAACCATCTGATATTGTTATAAGCTTGGATTTGGTTCCTTTCGAATTCACAAACTTTCTTCTTCTCCCCATTTTCAGTTTTTTCAATCTCAACGAATGCGAACAAAATATCTCTTAAATACTTTTCTAAATGATATGCGAAAATATCCACCAATTAAAATTCGAGGTTTCAGAATATATTCAATGTTCTTATCATTTTGCTCCTGCACTACAAAATACATATTTTAAAATGAATTTAAAATTACTTATACAAATTTTGTAAACTATTTGTTTAATAGTAATTGGAATACCGTGTATTTAATTTTAATAAAATATTTGCACATTTGAAAAGAAAACGCGAACTGATTTCAGTTGTTTTGTGTCGTTTTTTTTTGTGTGTGTCATTTTGCATTCTGCTGTATTTGTAAAATGAGTAGTAAAGTAAAGTATTACTCTAAAGCTTTGTCTGTATTGTTCCGCATATTAATATTGGAGGCAGAATGTTGCCAACAATTTTATGGAGTAACGTTACATAAATTTTTTTACAGTGTGTATGGACTATTAACTATTAATAATTATAATTTATCTTTCGCACTTTTAGCGAAATATCTCTTCGTTTATTCTTACCTTTTTTCCAGTTTTAAATAACATTTCACGTGAAACTTTTTCATCAACCATTCACGTTTTCTGTTCGTTTAATACATTTTTACCGATTTAAACTCTAAAAAGTAGCAGTTTAATTCAATCATTCTCCATGAAGTCGTTTTGAATTGATTAATAAGAAAGATAAATTTCATTATTCATCGATTGATACTCCAATACCAACCCTAAGAAAGAATAAATAATTATCTTTAAAGACAATCTGAACAGTTCATTAAGACAAAGTGGTAATTAACTCCTGTTTATTTAATACATACAGAGAATTAAGACTTCAAACTACGAAAGAAAAAGAATTTATTGAATCGAAAGCAGAACAGAAAAAAACAAGAATAGATTAGGAATACTTTAAATTGTCAGAGAAAAAGCTTTTTTAGACAACTGTAGTAATATTTTACAATCCAAAGTTTAGAGATAAAGAACTCTAAAAAGACTTGGAAATAGTTCCAGATAATCAGACAATAAGAAGAGATTTAGACTAATGAATTCTATTTACAATTTATTTTGAGAAACATTTATATTGTTTTGGAAATGTTCTACAGTTTGGATGTTTTGTGCAGAATGGTTTTGTTCTGATATCTGTGTTGAGTGTGTTTTTTGTTAAAAGTGATAGAGTTTTTAAAAAGATTTCGCTCGTGTATTTGAAAGATGGTTAAATTTCTTGTTTAGCTTTGCTCACGAAGTAATTAGGTAGAAGAAAATTATTTATCTCGAAAAAAACTAGTTAAACAAACAAAATTTATCGATAATATCTGAAAATTGGGAGTGCATTTTATTTTCTTAGTAAAATGTTTGAAGTTAAATCTACATAAATCGTACAGATGTCCAGAAATAGTTGTAAAAACTTTTTAAATACATGTTTGTGTTTTCTTTTATACACTGCTGAATTTTGCTTCGTGTATATAAGATAAGTCAGCAACAATAATGTTGAAAACTTGCCGATTAGATAATTATGCATTTGTTTATTGTTTTGTAGGCAAAAAACTTTTTGTGCACTTTTAGTGAAATAAATAAATTGCTTAACCCTTTTTTTTTAAGATGTAACTAATGAAATAGTTGAGTTTTCTATTCTTTTTGGATAATGCTAGTTTAAATTATCAAAAAACGATTAAATGAATAAAGTGTTTTTAATTTATTTTTTTATTATTTAATATTATAAATAGTTTTCAGTTTAACCTTATCACTCCAATTTATCTGATAAAAACTATATTAATGATCGAATGATATGTTAATATCATAATGTTATTATAAATAATGAAATTTAAAGGAAAATAATTTATTGAATGTACCAAAAAGAAAAAAAAAATAGTTGGGCGAAGAATTTAATCTTTTCTTTTAGACCATGCATATTCAAAACTTTTTTTCTTTCTTTTTTTTTTTTTTTTTTTTTTTTTTCAAAGGAAAGTTTGATGTAAAATATATATAACGTGGATAGTTTTTTGGATGATATGGGTTGTATATATTCACTTTATGCCAATAGCTTTTAGTATTTGTCAAAGAATAAAAATACCAAGAACCTTATCGAAATACAAAGTACAAAATTGCAATAAACAGATTAAACTATGTATCTAACTTTTTTAAAAATTAAATGAGTGGAGCATACATATGTGTAATTTTACACGCGAAAGACATGATTAAAACACTAAGCAATACATTGTAGTGAAAGAAAAAGTGAATCGGTTTAAGATATAGGAAAATGAAAATTAGAATCAAATAAAATAAACCAAAGAAATTTACATGACAATAATATCGAAGATATGTATGTTAAACAGAAAAGATATTTTTCTATCGAAATTAATTTTAACAAAAAGCATAAAAACTGAAGTAATGAAAAGGTGCATAAGTCACTCCACAACCGATTTACAAAATAAAACAAGAATAAAAATTAATTGGAGAAATATTTGTTACGTGCTTGCGGGTGTAAAAACGTTTCAATCCGGAAAACCATACACTGTAAAAAAAAAAAAAACCTCCGAAACGTTTCTCTATCTGGTGGAGCAGCAATGTGGCGCAACGGTTCTGTTATGTTTCCGAATATTTCGGTCAGATTTTCGTAACGTTTCCTCATATTTCGGTCCGATATTCGCAAAAGGTTTCCACATACATCGGACAAATATTCGGAAAAGTATCCGCGTATTTCAGTAGAATATTCAGAAACGTTTCTGTGTGCTTCTGAAATGTTTCTGTATATTTCGGAAATGTTAGTGTATATTTCGGATATGACTGTGTATATTTCGAATATGTTTGTGCATATTTCGAATACGTTTGTGTATATTTTGGATATGTTTATGTATATTTCTTAAATTTTTCTGTGCATTTGGGAAACTTTCCTGAATTATGTCATACATTTTTTGATTTAAGGAAGTAATACGCTTTTTAAAAAGAATTAATATTATCCGATGGAATCTTATTGCATAATAATTTTAGATTTACTGTCAATAATTTGTTGTACATACAAAGTTAAATAACTCTTTCGAAATATATACTCTTGTCCATGAACCTATAATAGATATTATATATTTGATTAATGAATAATAATGTAGTTTTAGTATTAGTAAAGTACAAATAGCACTGTTTATATGTTTTTTCATCTTTTCGTTTTGAATTTATGTTATAATTCACAACTTTTGAAATGATGAAGTGCATCGTTTATATGACCGAATAAATTGATAATTTCACTTCTACTAAAGCGTTTTATCCTTGTTTATGAATTACATATTTGTAAAAAGAAAATATTGAAATTTTGATTTTTATATCTGTAAATAATTCTTTTTTTAAATGCGGACTCGTGAGCTCTATCCTGTAAATAAATACTTTATGAAAACGTTTAATTTCACTACATATAAATAGATGGATTCTTTTATATCTCTAAATAATTATTTTTTTCGTATAAAAAGATACACTATTTAAAAATAATTAATATCTGCGATCAATTGTTTGGGAGAAGCGAAGGCTAATACTCAGCGACACATACAGCTACGATGGATATTAACGCCATGTCCTACTAAATAAAAAGCCTATTAAAATCATTTCGTCAAGCATGATTCAAAAAATATTTGTCGCCTACTGAATTCACCGACTATGAAAAATAAGTTTCAAACCGTTTAAAAATTACATAGAAAAACTGATAAAAAAGCACAATTTATCTGCATACGTCACAGAAATTTGGTGTGCGTCACTTTCACCGGTTGATGTTTTCGTAGACAACTGGTTTGAACACATGGAGCAAATAAAAAAAATACTCACGCAGTAATATTGAAGTGTCATAAAACATATTTAAATTTAATCAAACAGGAAAATAAATCTGTTTGTTTTTCCATTTAAAAGAAAAAAAAAAGGCATAAAAACTTTGATTTAAGATTTTGCGATAATCTCTCAATAGCATTTTTTAATCGCCAAAAGCATATTTTATATTTCGCGTTTGAAAATTAGAAAAAATTATATGATGTGTAATAAAATATTTTGCTTTATAGCATCATTTCTTCTTATTTTCTTTATTATTTTTTTACATGCTTTTTTTTAACTTACAATTATATTTGTCTGTGGCACTCAAATCTTGGGATTCACTTTTCCCCCACTTCCTGTTGACATAGTGTTTTGAAATTTGGAATATGTATATTCCTGGGGCAATATCTGAATTGGACATTGATTTTTTAAAATTTGATCCCTAAGGGGAAAAGGTGAGGGGGGGGGGGGTGAATTACTTAATGGTTACGTTTGATTTTCTATGGAGAAATCAGCATTAGCTTCAACAAGGGTCAGCTAGGTGGGGAGGCCTACCAAATGGCTTAAGCACTCACAAGCCCCACCCAGCGGTTTCCATCTACTACCGCCGTCACCACACGCACACACACACACAAAAAAAAATAAATAAATAAATAAAATAAAAAAAATAATAATAATAATAAATAAAAGGCCCGAAGGGACCTACAGGAAAGCCAATTGAGAATATTAAGATTAAATATAATATAAGTACAATATATACACGATAGAGAGCCCAATTTTTACTGGGCGTTTACGAGAGAAATTTAGATATTTGTAATTAATAAGATCATGAGATAATAGATAATACGATTTGCATTAGCTTCAACAATGAGTATTTGTTGAAAAGTACAAATGACAGGGTTGTCACGATATCGCCAAACTTTGGCCAGCGTGGCGAAATATTGCGAAATTTGGCGACAAAAAAGTTTCTGTATATGAAGCCAACTTGGAGATAGCTGGCTAACTTGGCAAAATTCCCATTTAAATCCATTTATCTTCCATAATTGAACTCACCGAATTAAATTAAAACTCCGTGCATTTAAAGTTTTTTTCAAGACTTTTTTCATATTTAGTGTATTTAAAAAACATACATATTTTCTAAATTTTTGTGAATTTTAATAAAAGCATGATTAAAAAAAAAAAAAAAAAAAAAAAAACAATTTCCATTTATATTAATTTCTTTTTAGTCTATAAAAATTAAATTGGTTCTTTTCCTGTATAAGGGCCTTGGCGAGGTAGAGAAAATGGGATGCACCGGGTTTGGCGTGATTTTTTTTTATGCCAATATGGCGAAAACGTCGTTTTCGAATACCAGTTACATAGCGTGCTATAATAGTACGTTATTTTTTATTTCAATATGAAAACAAAATAAAGTGATGAACAAAACATTTTCTATTATTTTTAAAAGGAAATAACAATCAATAAAGGATATAATTGTAGGACAAAATAATTTATAATAGCATTATATATGGTTACATCAGTGGTGGCTCGTGACTGGCGTTTTGGGGGGCACTAAATCCATAGCTGCCAAAATTATTCTTCTCTTACCGCTATTGCTTTAAAAGAAATCTTTGCCATATTTGTTGGCAGAATTTTTGACCAATAAAAAAGGTAATCTTTTTCTTTCAAAAAATAATGGTAAGAAAAGAATAATAATGTCCGATATGCATTTAGTGCCCCAAAATATGACAGTCACGAGTCGCTACTGGTTACCATGTCAGGAAAAGAAACGCCACTTAGGTACCTCGGTGCGTATATGACATCTGTGCCATATTTACTTGTAAAAATAAGCATAAAATTTCATCAGGTTTGTTTCCATAGCTATTTACATCTTTTTGCAACAAATCTCACTTTTTGAGGTGAAACTGCACAGAGATTGAAAAAAAAACTAGAAAACGGGGAGTCTATATTTTTCAGAATTTAGTGTCACCCTCGATGAAAATAAAAAATATAAATATGGATAGTACAAAACATATTTCAGTTTTAAGACTTAAAACACACGCTATTATTTTGCACAGAATTACGTCATCCGCATCAGCTGAAGAATTCTTCATTTACGATAAAGTCTTAAACAACTTCTACAGTAAAGTACGCATAGGACGTCACTATCGCTGAATAATACACAAATCCAAAAAAAAGATGTCGTCATTCAAGAAAATCTACAAAAGAAAATATCGGCTATCTCATGATTCATATACCCCATTTGTTTGTAATATTAATATAGATACTTAAAATTAAATTTGAAAAATAAATCATTCATTTATATTGTTTCAAAATAGCACGTATTTTAATGACATTTTTAAAAATTGTTAAGGGGAAAAGGTAACAAAAAGGTATAAACACTATTTTTCAACTACTTTCCCCTACTTTCTAGAGAAATGGAGTAGTTGAGTTGCCAAAATTAAACAAATGGCGCTAAAAACTACAAAAAAATTAATATTTCAAAAATAAATTAAGATGCAGTTTTCAAAAAAATTGTACTTAAAAGTACTTTTTCTCCCCAATACGACGGTATAAAAATTGAAAATGTGCGATGTTTAGAAGTTAAAAATCTTAAAATAGTAGAATGGAGAAGATTCAGTTAAATTGAAGTTAAATTGCAGTTCAGTATTAGTACTACTTAGTTATCCCGTCGACCAAAAATCTATTGCCAAACTATAAGATTGAATGCCAATAATGGTTGATTGTAAATGTCGCATTCTCGGTACCTTATTACCATGCATTTAATGCTTTTCATGGTACTTCGCTGTTATATGGACTTTGGCGCTTTTGTAAAAAGAACGCAATTCGGGGTTAAGAAAGTGAAATTTTTTGCCAAATGACTATGAAAATAAAACAGAATAAGAATTATACGGGTTTATATATATATATATATATAAATATTAAAAAATGCATCTGTTAACACGTATTAGATAAGTTATTTATGTTTGTATATAATCTAATATATAAAAATGAAAAATTGTCTATCAGTCTGTTTGTAATTCTATACAAATCGACAGTTTGGAAGCCAAAATTGTGAAAAGATACGTGCATGTGTATTAAAACACGGCCGAGGCAACTAAAGTAAACCGGAATCGAAATAATTTATAGTTAATTTTTAATTAATAAAAAACCACAAATTTAACATCAATTTCTTAACAAATTTAAGCATGTTTCGTTATAGCAGTTGCCAACAATTAAAATACACAATAAAATTCTGACTACAACAATTAATTTTCTACTGCAAGATTTCCACGTGAAAAATGTAAATGAAATAAATAGTTTGCCGAATTTAAAAAAAGGTGAATATTACGTCATAACTTTTTTATTGCAAGATATTCACATGAAAAATGAAAATGAAATAGTTTGACGAATTTAAATGAAAGTGAATATAATGTCATAAATTTCTATTTCAAGGTTTCCACGTGAAAGAGGAAAATATTACGTCATATTGGAAATATAAAGGATGTGGTGAATATAGTATAACGTCATATGAGTGTGAAAAAACGTGCTGAAGCATGATAAAAACCCGATTATGGAAATATTGGCGTATTTTAACATTATTGCTCCAATTATAAATTGAAATAAGTTCATTTATAGCTGTATTCTTTTGTGTCTATTATATACATTTATACATTTTTATCTTGTGCTTTCATTTGATTCATGCGTACAACACTTCGACTGCTTTTTTTAATGTTTGTTTTATGTTGTATGCTAAATTTTGAAATTGATTTTTCAGAACAAACATCCTTCAAATTCTGGGCAACGCCGGGCACTTTAGTTTGTAAAAGATAAATGGCTTTTGTATCTGTATATCAAATGCTAATATTATAAAGCGTTATAATATTATAAAGTGTAACAATATTATTAATGTTTGTACGTTTGTGAGGTGTTATCTCTAAAACTACATAGCCAACTTAAAAAAAAATGTTGGTAGCCATCTCTGCTCCGAAAAAAAGACAACCTACATCGCTGCAGGAGCAAAAAAATTCTAAAATTGTGATTGCTGTGATATTGGTTGGGTTAGAAACTTTAAATTCGGTGTGGTGGTTACTTTTAAGATGTAAATACTCGTTATGAACGCTCTCTAAAAGGTTCGAAAATTCAATTTGACAGATAAACGTAAAAATTTCTAGAATGGTTCTAAATTATGATTTATTTGGAATGCTGAAATTTCTTGGATACTGTTGGGGTTAGAAACTAGAACTTTGTCATGGCAGTAATTTCTAAGCTGTAAATGCTCGTTGTAGAACGAATTCTAAAAAATCGAAAGACTAAACAAAGCGGAAAAAGATCTAAATATGATCTAAGTAACGAAGTACATGGAATTGTTAGGAATATAAACATGAAAATTGATATGGCTGTATTTATCATGACGTAAATTCCCGCATTAGAACAATTTCTAAAAATGTCGCTTTTTAAAACACACCAGAAACAAAAAACTTTCGAAAATTTTCTATTTCTGTTTTACTGCTGAGCCCAAAAACTTGAAATTTTGCTTCGGGTTAGTTTTAAAATGTAAAATTGTTTCTATGAATGGTTTCTAAAAAATTTAAAATTTAAAACGATGAAATGAATGGAAAGAGATCTCCGTTACCATTAATTTGGAATTATTAGGTATAGCAACTTTAAATATTTCATAATGCTGCATTTCCTCCACAAATAATGCAATTTAAATGCAACAAAACTGATAGATTCCCACCTAGCAAATAAATTGTGTAAAGACCTGTATGAAACAGTGAGTAGGTTGCCCGAAAGTACTTGTTAAAGAGTTCTTTCTCTAAGCTTTTCTCTCTCTCGCCAAGGCCACTTACAGAGAGAAGTGCCGTTTTAAATGTGATATGAATTTTTTTTCTGATTCAATTTTCTAGACATTTTATCATAAGGTCATATTCTCAATCGGCATTAGTAGATTTTTTATATATTAACTTATTCTGGTGAAATTTCATAATCGGGTTCATATTGGCGTATTTTAGCTTGCATGATTTGCTGAAAAAAATACATATGGATTTGTAAATTACTTCAAAAGACACTTTGACAGCTCAAAGGTTATGCAGACGATATATGCAGATCTTTTGTCATACTTTATGTTGCAATCATTACCGATTTCTTTTATTTAATACATGCTAAATACAGTTCAACTTGTGCAGAATATGTTTGAAAACAAAACAATACGGCGTATGTAGTGGCCAGCATACACTCATCATTTAAATCCGATCGAGCATATCTAAAACACACTCTAACGACGCATTGCATGCAACTGCTGATATGTTCGGTACTTTGATACTATATCAGATTTTGAAGGGAGAATTCCTTATCTCTTATCGACAACCTCATTGCATCCGTGGAAAACAGATATTGTACGATATTAACTATTCCGGGGGAGCACACACCATATAAAATATAGTGCATTTTTTTTAAACATCATATATTTGTCATTTAAAGTTACTCAAATTGGTGCGGAGCGTCTGATTATGCACTTGACATCATTTTATACAGTTAACTTTCGATATAAGATAATTTAGTGTTTCATTTTCTATTTTACTTTTAATATATTGCGTACTTTCAATTTTATATCCATGCATGGCTATCTTGCATGGTTTGCTTTCCCATTTTTAAGCAGTGTATATGAATTTATATGTTAATTTGTAATTCTACGATTCGTTTATTATCATCATTTCAATTTATCGCAGTATATGGACAATTAAAGATAATATCTCATTTTCTTTGCTTCCACATGTTATTATTAAATCTATGTTCTCAGCAGTATCGCTCAGACTAATCCCTCTAAGGTAAGTCCTAGTTACTTTATTTTCATGCATTGTATACTAATAAATAGATGCATTTTTTCAGGTTATCTCAGCACTTCTCAAGTTATGCAAATAAAATAAATACTTTTAAAGAACTATATTTAAAACCATGATAATTGTAAAGCAGTATATTAAAAAAAGTACTTACAAACACACAAAGCTTTTTCAAAAATATATCTATTTATAAGTATTAAAATGACGAAAATAAATTAATTACTCAACAGATATGAAATATTGTGAAATAGTAATCTCTAATTATGAGATTAAAAAAACAAATATTTAAAAGAATAAAAAAATCCATCTAACTCCGTAGGGAAATTAAAATTTTCAAAGTATTTGCAGGATGGAACTCACGAAATTGAATTTTTAAAAAGAATTTTTTATAGATCTATAAATCAAATTTCAATAAGATCTTTTTTACAAATATATGATTCATAAACAACTAGTATAAAACGTGCATTTCTTCAGTCATATAAACGATATATTTCATCTTTCATCGTGAAATGGAACATAAGTACAAAACGAAAAGATGATAAAAACATATAAACAGTGCTATCTGTACTTCACTAACACTAGTATTCAGGGTTCGTACGCTTCAATGACCTTTTACGAGAATTTTCCTAAAGTAATATTCGCCGTATTTAATGAAAAAAAAATCTATCTTCAGATACACCAAGCAGTACTTTACGAAATTTCTAGTATGAAAACACCCAAGATCTTTTGACGGGTACGAATCCTGTTATTTTTCGTTAATCAAATATCTAGTCTTATATCTATCATAGATCCATGGACAAGAGTATATATTTCGAACGAGTTATTTAACTTTGTATCTACAACAAACTATAAGCAGAAACTCTAATATTATTATTCAATAAAATTTAATCGAATAATATTAATTCTTTTAAAAAAGTGTATTACTTTCTTAAATAAAAACATATATAAAACATAAATGCTTACTTTCTTCAAAATATCCGTTACGTCTCTTTTTTACTTTCAACCACAGAACAATAAAAGTCACGTGAACATGACGTTTGTAGAACGTATTGGACATGTGCAGAAAATCTGGATATTCCATTCAAATACTTTACACGAAAAGGAGAGTAACATTTCCGATTTAATAGAATCCGACTCAAGAGAATTCATATAGTTTACACTACATTTTCGGAAACATTTCCGCTATGGACTGTAACGTATCTGATCTTTTTTACAATGTATTCGCTTCAAATACTTTACACAGAAGTGACAGTAACGATTCCGATTTATTCAGTAACTCAAGAAAATTAATAGTTTACACTACATTTTTGGAAACGTTTACGCTACAGACTGTAACGGTTCTGAATTTTTCTACAGTGTACCAAACCAAATACTCTAAAAAAAAAAAAGAAAAGAAAAGAAAAGAAAAGAAAAAGCAAGTTGCTTGAAAAGATAATGAGTGAACTCTGAATATACTTCTAAGGCAAAAAAAAAAAAAAAAAAAAAAAAAAAAAAGAAAGAAAGGAAAAAAGAAAAGAAAAGAAAAAGAAAAAGAAAAAAAAGAAATGCAAAAACAATTATTAATGAACGAATTTTAATATATACAAATAATAATGAATAAGAGAAAAACTAATTAAAAACCTTGAAAGAAAAAAGTTTACTTACTATAGCAGAAGTATCATTAAGACTTAGTTTGATGAATTAATAATCAATATTTGTATAAAAGTCTCTTGTAAAAAGCAATTATTTACTAAACTGCTACACATTTTCACTACAAAATAGATATAACTATTTGAGTATGTTAGAAAATTTAACAATTGAAGAGAGTGTTTTGAAGTCTTTGAAAATATTCTGCGATCGCAAAAATCGTGTCGATCTTCAAAATCCTCTAACTTAAATTATTATAAAAATGCGTAAAATCAATGTTTAAAGGTAAACTGTCATTTTTATAACTAATTAATTAATTTTTATTTACTTTTGTATATCATAGGATTTTTTTTTTATATTATGCAAATTATACTTGCGAAATCTACCAACTACGACTATTTCGGTACAGAAATATTATCTTTCATTAATCGCAGAATTCTGCGATCATTTAGAGGTAATATTTATATAAGGGAATAGTTAAAAATAAGGAGATTTGTCAACTATGATAAATTATTGTTATGTGCTTCAGGCTCGTCTGATTGATAGACGAAGGAAAAAAAATGAAATCTTTAACATACGTCACACTATATTTATTTGACGAATATTTCAAATGCATAAGGAGTAATCACTATTGACTTTAATAATTACTTTAAAATATCCATTAAAAAATTAAATTTGATAATCATTAATTTACTTTTAAATAATACTTTTTATAATAAATTGAGTGGTGCTGATTATCTTTTCCTATGCAAGTCCATACATCTGGAATGCTAAAGTATATGCAACAAGAATAATACATTTTACGCAATAGCAAGTTATAATTATTTAAAATATTAGGTGGCTCTGCAGCCTACAAGCTACGCTCACCAACCTCCAAATAATCTGACGAGAACAGCAACAGGATTAAATAAGAATTAAAAATACAATATATGTACTTTTAATTTGATAAAGATAAAAGAAAATATTCACTATAATAAAATAATTAAATATGGATGTTTCAGATAAAATATACGTTTTTATAAAAATACAATACGAACACAATAAAATGGATAATAAAATGTAAAGCAGATTTTGGACAGTGATTGAAAAACCTTCAGCAGCATTTGGGGCCCCTGCAAATCAGAGGCCCTGGGCCCATACCCCGAATGCCCTGCCGTAAATCAGGCATTGCGCAGTTAAAATAAGACAACGCAATATGTTAGAAATTATCTGGTTATTATTTCCAAGCAGACTTCAAAAATCTCAAAAACTCAGCTTGCTACTCATAAGCATGTTGAACTCAGTCGGCTATTTCCAATTTCCCTGTTCTCAGAAAATTCTGGAGAAAAACAAAAAGTTCGACAGCGAGTGGTATCCCACTCGTACTGATAAACGTCGAAAATCACGAAGTTGTCAGTCACAAATTTCAATACAATATGATTCTCTAACCGTCTCAAAGGACAATCAGGCTATCCCACTTTTTAGGTGAAAAAGCCCTAAAATTATAATTTTCTTTGAAACTACCGAATCAATTTAAAAAAAAATTTCAGCATTCATAAAAGAGGCTGTTAAGGAGACTGTCCCCACTTAAAGCCGGACTATATATATATGTATATATATATATATATATATATACAGGGTGTTCCGTTAAAGGGGTCCAATATTAATAGGGGTAATAGAGGAGATCACATGGAGCATAAATCAGTATATAAAGCCTGGTCGGATATCAATAGTTTTCAAGTTACAGCAAATAGAATGAAAATTCGGAAAATTGTAAAAGAACCCTCATTGCTAAACTATCGATAATGCTACATAAAAACGAGCAGAAAAAAACCTACAAAATGACATCAATTGTATTAAAATAGCAATATTTATTGACGAGTTACAAGCCCTGAAACAGTGAAAAAAGTACGAAATCCAATATACATCAAAATAGTTAATCGTTAATTCCAAAAAGACAACTCTAGCTACAACAAGGAAAATGTAGTAAAATTTGGTCCATTTCGAAAACTTTCGAAAAAGCTTACAATGAACCATATCGGTTTAATTGTGTGAGAGAAATTAATCAGTTTCTTAGTTACAACTCCGCTTTCTTTGACACTAGCAAAGGTTAAACTCCGCCCATCACGATTGGAAACACCGTCTTTTTAATTACTCTCAACTATACATTTTCGATCATGCTTCTTCTGAGATGCAACATTTTTAATTATTCAAGAGTTGAATGAACCAAAATAACTTTACAATAATAGTCTACATTTTAAAGTGGTCATTTATTGATATAAAGCTTAAGTTAAATTCTCTAAAATTAAACTGGTGATGAAAATTCGGAAATAATTAAAAATATTGCGATTTGTAACTATGCAAGAAGTTTCAGTACATGTTTTACATGGACAATTATTGTATGTATATGTGCATCATAATTTATGATAGGAAATAATAATAACAAATAGTATAATAATTTTATTAATTATAAATTTAAAAAAGACACTAAATTTTAAATTAATTCATACAAACTTTGTAATTTACAATTTGAGTACACCACAGTCTGTGACTTACAAAATACTGTGCCAAAAAGTGTTGAAAATAAAGGAAAAATGACAAATAAAGAATTACATTCCACGTACTTTATGACATATGTGAAGCATAGTCTTCTGGCCTGCGCTGCACAGTTCAATGTCGGAAGGCAGACGAACGGACATTATTATAATAGGTGTTCGAAGTTGCGCCCATTAACAGAATCGCACAGCCGACAGCGACGTCGTAAAGATTGGCGAACACGCCGAAAAACTCCGACGGAGTTGGGAATGTCTCCTGCAGCGACAACGATTCGCGCTAGTAAATCCTCCAGTGTATCCACAGGCGTTTCATACACCAGCGATTTAAGGTGTCCCCAAACAAAAAAATCTAACGGATTGAGGTCTGGAGAGCGTGCAGGCCAAGCAACAGGTCCACTGCGTCCAATCCATTTCCCAGGATATGTTGAATTGAGGTGATTGCGAAAACCTATGAAAAAATGTGCCGGTGCGCCATCGTGCATAAACCACATATTGTGGCGCAATGTTGCTGGCACATTTTGCAGTAACTGCGGTAAGATATCCCGTAGGAAAACCAAGTACGTACTGCCATTGAGTACATCTGGGAGTAAATATGGTCCTATGAGATAATCGCCGAGGACACCTGCCCATATGTTCACACTGAACTTTTGTTGTGCGTTCGACGGGAAAACAGTGTGCGGATTTGTATATGACCATGTGTGCATATTGTGCGTGTTTACCACGCCCTCTCTCGTAAATGTTGCTTCATCAGTAAATAAAATATTTTCCAGAAATTGTGGATTATTTTCTGTTACATTAAGCCACCAGCGTACGAATTCTGTCCGCTGAGCACAATCTGTTACTGATAACAGTTGTACCCGCTGCACATGAAAGGGGTGCATGTTTTCTGCACGCAGAACACGCCACACACTTTGGTGAGAAACACCGACTTCAGACGCAGCAGCTCGTGTACTCGTGGAGGGGTTATCTTTAAAAATATTCAGTACATCTTCTTCCATTGCAGGTGTTCGTACATGTCGAGGTTTCCCTGCATCAATGCTTACTGTATTAAACGATCCAGTCTCCCGTAATCGTCTATCGATTTTTATGAACAGTTTCGAACTTGGGCAACGTCTCCTTGGAAATTGCTCACGGTACATGTGCTGTGCTAGACATGCATTTCCATGAGCTTGCCCGTACATCAGATGCATGTCCGCAAATTCTTCGTTAGAGTATTCCGGCATAATTATTATACATCAACTTACTACAATCCCACTTACAACAGCCTCCCTTTAACATAAAGCCCACTGATGACTGCTGTTTTATTACACTTTTCTTCCTATACACATAGAAAATTTGCATAAAAAGTACTTCTTCTTCATCATCCTGAAAGTTCATAGAGGAAACGCAGCAGTCACGGAGTTTGCTTTAAGACAAGGCGAGAGCTGCACAATATGTCATTCACTTGACCAGACTGAATAATGAAAGGGTATTGATAGAGGTTGATCAGAAATGTATAATTGAAAGATATTAAAACGGGGTGTTTACAATCGTCATGGGCGGAGTTTCGCCCTTTCCGAGCGTGCAACAGTACAGAGTTGTAACTAGGGAACTGCTTGATTTCTCCCATACAATTAAACTGATATGGTTTATTGTCAGCTTCTTCGAAAGCTTTCGGAATGGACCAAATTTTATAACATTTTCCTTGATGTAGGTAGAGTTGCATTTTTGGAATTAACGATTAACTATTTTGCTAAATATTTGATTTTGTATTTTTTCACTGTTTCAGAGCTTGTAACTCGCCATTAATTCTCAATATTCTAAAACAACTTATGTCATTTCGTAGGATTTTTTCTGCTCTTTCTAAATATGTGCTTCGTTTTTATGTAGCATTATCGATAGTTTAGCAATGAGGGTTTTTTTTACAAATTTCCGATTTTTCATTCTATTTGCTGTAACTTGAAAATTATTGAGATCCGGCCAGGCATTATATACTGATTTATGCTCCGTGTGATCTCCTCTATTACCCCTATTAATATTGGACCCCTTTAACGGAACACCCTGTATATATATACCGTGTGTCCTACAAAGGACTGACTGATTTTAAAATTCAATAACTCGCAAACGGTGACCCAATATTTAAAAAATTCTCGCAAGAGGGTTATGTTTGATGTCAGGAGTTTTTTTACTGTGATTCTCGAATTTCGAATTACAAACAATAGATGGCGCTGCAAGCAATAGGCGCTAATTTCAAGCTGGATTTTTCGGCTTTTCTTTTCTTCCATGCCGAAAAAGGAGATTAAAATGTACTGAGTGGGTCCCGAAGAACCAAAAATAGGGCTTGGATTTATCACATATTCTTCGCAACACCATCTATTGTTTGTAATTCAAACTAAATCCTGACATCATACAAAACGCTACTGCAGGAATTCTTTTTTTGTCTTTCAACGTTGCGAGTTATTGAATTTTAAAATCAGTCTGCCCTTTTTAGGACACCCGGTATATTGGCACTCCTGCACAAAGTAAGTGGGAAACAAAAAAAATAATCTAAATTTACTATTTCTTTGAAATCTTTCGTGCTAAAAAGATGAAATTTTAAATGGCGGTGAGATTTAAACTTAAATACTAACTAAGAACAGTTTTTAAAAATTCGAAATTAAGGGTGAAATGAGGAATATCATGATTACCCTGGCATTACGAAACAATTTTCAAAATCCTTGCACTGTAATATAGATGATGGACGGAGTTCACAAAAGACAACTATTTATCTGTTTTTCACGAGAGACAGGCTGGAAGTAGAATGCAATGGAAATTTTGTGTTTTCATTAGTGATATTTTTATTAGTAGTAGCAATGAAATTTCCATTTCATGTTAATAAGCATACAAACTACATTTTAACAATGTTTTCAACAAGTGTATTTTTTTATGTACGCAAAGTCGTGAGCCTTACTAGTATTTTTATGACTTTAATATATTGATATCGAAATTCAAAATAACATACAAAACCAGCGAACGTCTTTATTCTCAAGAAAGAATTTCACCGCACATTTTTTATTCGTGTTGTAAAATCGAAGTCACAAAAGTAGATTAGAAATTATCCTTTCATTACTCCTTTGGAAACTAGATGCTTTCTAACAACGGGGAAAACGTTTTAAAAATTCCATACATTCCTTTATATTATTTTTTTATTACACACAAGTTGCATCTTCTAATAACGCAACTCTTATTTCAGGTGTTCTATAAAATCTTTGAATAATTCCGTAAATAAATTATACGTATTGTTCCTTTATTGGTTATATTTTAACAATAATTTAAAAAATATGTTAACGATTTTTCTTCTTACTCTCTTGCTCACTTTTTCTTTCTTTTGAAACAAAATATAATATTAAAGTAAAATTTCAAATTTTCTACTACAATATTGTTCAAATTTTCAGTAATCGCAGAATAAATCCTGTGGGTGCTTGATCACCGGAACACCCGCAGATGGTGCACAAGCAGATATTCACACAAGGTGCTCCCAAAAGGACACTCAAAATTTAAAAGGTTTATAATTTATCAGGCATAATAAACATAAAGATGTAAGTGATTACATCTTTTATCAGATTGCTTATAAATGTTGCATGCAATTATTTAAAAAACATTTCACAATTTCATTAATAGATGATGGCGCTGTCCTGTCTTGATATACAAGTATAGCAATAAGAACTCGACAATTTCAAATGCAAACTTTTTGGCGTTTTGCTAGCTAATCTGAAAGAAAAAAAAATTGTATCATTTCAATCATGTTTGTAAATGTATATTCTAGCAGTTTCAGACAGTGCAGCATAATCTTTTGACAAAAAATTAAGATTTTTTAAAATTACTTTATTGATTTAAAACTTATTCCTTATTGCATTACATTACTTACTTATTAATTATTACATTACTTACTTACTTATTACTTATTGCATTTTAAATTTATGAGCTAACTTCTAAACAGGTCTCTTTCTCTAACTTTAATATAGTTAATAAATTATTTAATTTTCATATTAAAACGTCCATTCTGGTATCTATACTAACATTATAAAGAAGTAAAGTTTGTTTGTTTGTTAGAGGTAATCTCTGGAGCTACCAAACCGATTTCAAAAGTAATGGTATCAAAATGATGGTGTTAGTCCAACATAGAACATAGGCTACATTTTATGTCAGTGCCACTACTCCAAAGGGGATGCAGAAGCAAAAAACGTTCTAAAACTGCGATTTTTGCGTTACTGAAGGGCCTAGAAATATGAAATTTGCAATAATAGTTCCTTATAAGATATAATTGATGTCTAAGAACAGTTCTTAAACAATTCGAAATTTAAAAGGGGTGAAAATGCACAAAAAAGCGTTCTAAAAAACGTTCTAAATGGTAGTTTTTACACAATCTCAGGAAATACCAAACCGATTTAAAAAATATTGGTGTTAAAATGATGGTGACAACCATTGTTCCAAGATAGTCTGTGTTTTATATCAGTGCCACTACCCCAAAGGGGTGCAGGAGCAAAAAACGTTCTAAAAATGCGATTTATGTGTTACTGAAGGGCCTAGAAATATGAAATTTGAAATATTAGCTACTTATTAGATATAAAGGATTTCTAAGAACAGTTCTTAAAAAATTCAAAATTTGAAAGGGGTGAAAATGCGCGAAAAGAGTTCTAAAAAACGTTCTAAATGGTGGTTTCTACACAATCTAAGACATACCAAACGATTAAAAAAAAACAAAATGCTGTCAAAATGACGGTGACAACCCTTGCTCCAACATAGGCTATGTTTTATGTCGATGCCACTACCCGAAAGGGAGTGCAGGAGCAAAAAACTTTCTAAAAATGCGAATTTTGCGTTACTGAAGGGCCTAGAAATATGAAATTTGAAATATTAGTTACTTATTAGATATAAAGGATTTTTAAAAACAGTTCTTAAACAATTCGAAATTTGAAAGGGGTTAAAATGCGCAAAAAGCGTTCTAAAAAACGTTCTAAATGGTGGTTTCTACACAATCTAAGGAAATACCAAACCGATCTAAAAAATAAGGGCGTCAAAATGATGGTGGTAACCATTGCTCTAACATAGGCTATGTTTTATGTCGGTGCCACTACTCCAAAGAGGGTGCAGGAGAAAAACGTTCTAAATTGCGGTTTTTGCGTTACGGAAGGGCCTAGAATCGTGAAATTTGGAATGGTAGTTAGTTATAAGATATCAATGATCTCTAAGGACATTTCCTAAAAAAATCAAAATTTAAAATGGGGTCAAAATGCGCAAAAAAAGTTGTAAAAAACGTTCTAAATTACGATTTCTATGCAATCTCAGGAAATACTGAACCGATTTCAAATATAATGGTGTACAAATCACGGTGACAGATCTTTCTCCATAATAGGCTATATTTTATATCTGTTTCTACTAACCCAGAGGAGATGCAGAAACAAAATGCGCGAAAAGCGTTCTAAAAACTTTCTAAATGCCGATTTGTCAGCAATATCTCAGGAAGAATGAAACTGATTTCAAACGTAATGGTAGGAAATTGATGCTGACAGCCTCTGCTCTAACATAGACGCTATTTTATGTCGGTATCACTATCACCTAGACGTTGCAGGAGCAAAAAAGCGTTCTAAATTTCGATTTTTGTGATCGGTAGGGGCTAGCAACTTAAAATTAGGCAAGGTACATATTTATTAGATATAAATTATCTTTAAGAACAGTTTCGAAAAAATTGGAAATTTAAATAGGGGTGAAAAAGCGCGAAAGCTTTCTGAAAACATTGTAAATTGCGATTTCTACTCAATCTCAGGAAATACCAAAGCTATTTCAAAAGTAATGGTTGCAAATCAATGGTGACAGTCCCTGCTATAACATAGGTTATATTTTATGTTGCTGTCACTACCATCTGAGGGTTGCAAAAGCAAAACATGTTCTAATTTGCGTTTTTTGCACAACTGAGTGGTCTAACACATTGAAATATGACATGGCATTTACTTACAAGATGCAACTGCTTACTAGAACAGTCGAAAGCAAATTCCAAATTTAAAAAGATGAAGTGAGCGAAAAGCGTTATAAATTACAATTTTTAAGCAAACTTATAAAATACCAAACCGATTAAAAAAATAATGATCACAAATTGTTGGTGACAGAACCTGCTCAAAAATAAGCTACACTTTATGTCTGTGCCACTACCACCAGAGGGTTGCAGGAGCTAAACAATTTCTAAATTGCGATTTCTGTGATACTGTAAAGGCTAGAAATTAAAGACTTTAAATAGTTCATGGTAGTTACTTATAAAATATAAATGCCCTCGAAGGAGTGTCGAAAATAAATTTGAATTAAAAAGGGGTGAAGGGAAGGGGAGGTGCGAAAAGCGTTCCAAAAAAGTCCTAAATTACGATTTCTATGCAATTTCAGAGAATATAAACCGATTATAAAAGTAATAATAGTTTCGAATCAATGGTAACAGTCTCTGATCCTACACAGGCTATATTTTATGCCGATGATTCTACCACTTGGGGTTCACAGGAACAACAAACGTTCTAAAAAAGGCCTTTAAAAGCTTTCTAAATTACGTTTCTGTGGAGTATTAGGAAATAACAAACCGATTTCAAAATTAATGTTGACAAATTAATGGTGACAGTTCCTATTTCAACATAGCCCTTTATGTTGAGAGAGGTGGTAGGACTTGGAATTTGACATGATAGTTAATTTTAAGATGTAAGAAGATGTTTTCTAAAATATTCCAAACTTCAAATGAATAGTGAAATGAGCGTATTAAATGAGCATAAAAGTTTCAAAATATTTTCTAAATTATCATTTTTTTAGTTTTATTTCGTTTTATTAATTTAAGTCTCATTTCTGCCTAATGCAGTGTAATAATGATGTTTAATCAAACTGTGTTTTAAATAGTAATTTTTGAATTATTCCTAAAAGTAATAAGTACCTTTTAATAAAATAAAAATTTAGTTAGTACTTTTTAATAAAAATTAGACATATAAATATCACTTGGCATATTTCAAATATTACGCGAGCAAAGCCGCGGGGTTTGCTAGTATTTTATAAATAAATATATACATGCATGTATTTCATATGGGTATTTTAATTTTTGTATAGTTTTAGAACAACACGATCTGGAGTACATTATCAATTTAATAGGTGTAACTATATATCCATACGCATTGTTTTACTTTATACAAGGCAATGAGCGTTAGCACTAACCATTTTCCTAGATAGGACCACAAATATAACATTGGGTTGCTGTCAGATAAATTCACAGATCAACAGACAATTTGAAAACCCTGATTATTCTTAAAACTATTTCTTGAAGATAAGGGCATTATGGCATGCTGCATTTTCTAGTTGAATCAGAAAAGGGCCTTAAGATGGTTGCCATAAAAAGAAAAACTTGATTTGCAATGATTATCACAAACTATTGGGTACTAAATTTAATTTTAAAGGATTGGCAACTGGTGGAATAAGTAGCACCGGCAAGTTTCGGGCGTTGCAACAGCCAACGGCATATGAAAGCCTTGTAATTAGGCTTTAGGAATCAGTATATTTCATTTAGTTGAAGTGTAATCGACACATTTGTTTTGTGCATTCAAGATGCCAAGTTTTGTCCTAACCAAACGCAATGTGTGGGAAGTGTTTCATTTTAGTTTCCGTTTGAAAAAATCGATAGCTGGAAGTCGTCGTTTCCTGACCAAAGCTTATGGGGATTATGCTACATCGATTTAAACATGTGGGCACCAGTTTCAATGATTCAAAGATATTAATTTTGATTTGGACGAAAAGGAGGGCCCTGATCAACCGAAAAAGTCTGCAGTCAGAAAGTTTGAGGCATTGCTTGATGCCGATCAATATCAAACGCTTAATGATCATCTCGAAACTTTTGAAGTCGATGGGAGTTGTTCATAAATAGGGATATTGGGTGCCATGCGAACTGAAGCCAACAGTCATCAAAATGTTTTTTGCACATGCGAATTCCTACTTCAGCGGCAAAGAAAGAATGATTTCTTCCATCGTATCGTCACTGAGGAGGCAAAATTGGTTCATCACGATATTCCCAAGTGCAGAAAATCCTGTTGAAAGCCTGGCCAACAATCTACAGCAACAGCAAAGCCGAGTATCTATCGTTAGAAGGTGATGCTCTGTATTCGGTGTTTTCAGGAGGAAGTCGTTTATCCGGAGCTACTCAAACCTGCTCAAACCTTTGATGGGAATTATTACTGACAACAACTCGTTCAGGTGAATCGCAAATTGAAAGCAAAACGACCGAAATATGGTAAGAGACGCGGCAATGTGATTGTTCAATACTTCAGCGATTGGAACATGTCTCAAGAATGGTTAAGGAAGCGCTAGAGATGCTCAGGTGGGATAAGCTTCCCCAACCGCTATTCCCAAGAACTTGTTCTTTCGAATTACCACTTGTGTCCATCCATGCAGATGCAGAATCATTTTTCTGATCAGCACTTTAGCTTCTTTGAAGATATCTAAAAATGTCTTGATTCATTGATAGCCCCCTCAACCCCCCCTCCCCTAAAAAATGTCGTTGTTTGGTCAAATAATCCATTTATTATTGAAAAAATCGGAAAATGATGTACTAGCTAACGATGGACAATACTTTGAATAAGAGGTATACTTATCATTTTGTTTTGTAATGAACATTTATTGTCATAAAAAAATCTTTAAATTAAGTTTAATACTCTATAAATAGCGATCAAAAGGTGCTCATTGGGGGTAAATTTACGAGTTCTGTTGTTTTTCAGAATATAGGGATTGTATGAATTGGACGAGTGACTACGTGTGCAACAACATGAAACAGCCTTCACCAAAGAACGTTTCATCTTATCTATTCTCAAAATAATGGCATGATATGGTGTAATGCATAGTATACGGATATTTGTAATCTTCATTCCTGATGTATGGATTCCAGTAATCTTTTAATATGATTATTTGGCCGAGGGACAAGTTTTATGACCATTCTTACTATGTGTTCCAAGAGCAATTTTTAAACAAGATAACGTTAAATTGCATGATAATCGTTTTACTATGAACAGCATGCATGGAGTTTTTGTGCTACCAAGTGTTATGTTGATTTGGCTGTGAGAACAATGTTACGACCATTCCAACAAAGTGCCTCAAGATACAAAATAACACCAAACCACATGCTTATTGTGCTGCAATAAAGAGCATACCTTGATTGGACGTGTCGTCGTGGTCTGCCACATTTCTGTTTTCTATTGATTACATGGATGCAGAGAATCCAGTCAATCTTTCCAGCTATTAGTCTTGCCAAGATACGGAATATAAAATGTCTTTTTAAACTTCAATTTTCTCTTCCTACTTATGTTAGTTACTGCCTAAAAATATTTATGCAATGTCTATGAAATGAATGTTTGCATCAAAAAAATTATGAAATTAAGACAACATGTGGGGATGCCTTAATGTTTAAGGAAACACATTTTATAATAGAATCGTAAAAGAAAAAAGAAGAATATCCTTGTATTTAAAATTAAAGATAAGAGTGCATTTTTACGTTATGAGGAACTGAGCTCTTTAAGTAATTCTATAGCGTTTCATTTCCTTTAAATATGTGCAAATATAGTTTTATTCGTGAGATACTCTAAAAATGATGTTTTTCGTAGGAACAAACAATAACGTCAAAACTTTGATATTTGTCGTGATCAAAATAGATAAATATTTTTTTTATGACAAAAGTCAATTTCTGAAGATTATCATGAACTCTTTTTTTTACGTAATTCATGGGAATAAGTATAAATTTTGAAGATAGGTAGGATATAAATAAGTGAAATTATATTATAAACGAAATAAATCCCACGGATTATCAGGAAATTGATTCACTTGAAAGGTAATCTCTATCCGATTGTAAAAAGGCGATTAACTGTTATAGATCTGAAATGAGCTTAGAAAATCTTGTTGACGAATAATTCAATGAGAAATATCCCTGTTTCACCCCCCCCCCTCCTTTCTTTGAACTATCCCATGAGTAACAGGTCTAATCACAACAATGTAATTCTACTCAAAACGCCTGGCATTGCAATTCATACCACACCTCTCACCATCCTTTATTCTTGCTCAAACACGCTCATCTCCCTTCATCCCCTTTTATCCTCCAATCAAAATCCTAAGAGGGAAAAGGGAAAATAGAGAAGGATACGAATAAAGAATAAAAAAGAACAGAGAGAGGAAGGTTAATTCAGGCGTCATACAGTTTTTCTTCCCCCCTCTTTCTATCCAAAGCAGTCTTCACACTACTGCCGTCACTTTGTATGAGCAGGAAGCTATGTATAATTCCTCTGGGAGTGTAGCATAGGTGGCCCCACATAACACGTCTACAGATGTATAGCAAGGGGGGCAACACGTCCTTCCTTTGGATTGGTAGCTAGCAGCTTGACACTCGATTGGTTGGAAAAACGTGCCCCACTATTGATAAAAGTTGGGTGGCAAGAAATAATATCCCATGGGGGGAGAGAATGTTAATATGTTCCTGCAGATTCGCCTGGTTGGTTAGCAACGATTTAATCCACACTTCTTATTTTTGGGGCTTTTAGCACGCTTCTAAGGACAATAGCTCCAAAAGAGGGATGGTTTGTTTGTCATGGGTTTTTATACGATGCCTCTAGCTACGGCATCCGTTTTTTGACATTTATTCCTTCGGTACACAGAATAAATTTCTCCCTATCTTTTCCAGCAAATTTTTTGGTCACATTTGTGGGGATGTTTAGCCACATAAATCAAAGATGTCGACAATCTGTAGGTATATCCCACAGCATGGTTCTCTCACACGTGGCTAAGTTGGTAAAAGTCAGGAAGGATGAAAAATTGCGATAAAAGTTTTTAAAAAACTGTTCGAAAGCGAAACCCCCTCATCGTTGAGGTTTGATATATTTATAACTGTTTACATCCTTGATCTGTTTACAACTAAAAGTCCGTTTAGCTAGTTGGGAAAGAATAACCTTTAAAAATATTTACTATAAAAATGCATGTGACGGTATACCATCCTTATTTAAAACCAGAAGTCTACTTAACTTTATAGCAGACCTTGATAAAGAAAAAAAAATATTTAAAATTTTTTATTCCTCCCTTATTGCAAAAGTTCTATTAAAAAGACATTTCTACTGTTTTGTCCAACAGCCTACTTTGTTCACAAACCTTTCTTTGCAAAAATTTTCTTATTATTTCCTTATTTATTGTTTAAAGCACGAAATACTACTAACATGCCAAAAGCTTTCAATATGAAAATTTAGTATACTTGCATATCGTTTTCTTTTCTTCTGCAGAAATTAACTTGTAGTTATTGGAACAGCAATATTTCATCAACGTTTATTAAATTAATCAATACGAATAGGAAGAAGCCAATCATAAATATTTTAAAATGTTACATTAAATATTATACATATCTGGGAAAGATTTCCATTTTCCTCATTTGAATATTAATAGAAACGCAGCTATAAAAGACAAGCTAAAGGGACTGTTTGTGCTCAGAGTTGTTTATAGAAAATAAAGATCTGTTAAAAAACAGAAAAACCAACGTTTAAAAATGCACAAAAAAATTCGGGCTACCAATATTTGTTCCACTCCTCAGTTACTTAGTGCTGAACTTAATTACCTCAAAGGTAATGCTGTTGATCGTGGTTATCCCTCTAATATTATTGATTCTATTTATAAGAAATTGACGAAATCCATCCATTCTGAAAAGCATTCAAATTCCAACTCTAATACTTCAGTTGTATTACCATTTTCTCCTAAAATCAGTTAGCAAGTTGCAAAAATCTTAAGAAGGTTTGATTTTAATGTTATTTTTTCTCCTGTTAATAAAATCACTTTTTCAAATCTCAAACACCCCGTTGATCACCTAGATAACTGGGGTATTTACCAAATCTCTTGCCAGTGTGGGCCTTTCTTACATTGGCCAGACTAAATGTGCTCTTAGATTTCGTTTAAAAGAGCATGAGGTTATGTTAAAAATCAGGAGCATAAACGTTCTTCTATTGCTCAACATTCTTGGTCTCTCAACATAGGTTCGATTTTTCCTCAGCCATTATTATCCAAAAATGTTCTTCTAACCTTGATCTTGATTTTTGAGAAGCTTACCACATCATTGAAAATTCTCACTCTTTAGTCAATGACTTATCTAGTACTCCTGATTTTCCAAGTATTTGGAAAGCATTAATTTAATTTCCCCTTTTTTGGTTTCTTTTTCTCTCCTTCTCCAGTAGATGTTGCTACTTGTGACCCCCCCAGTCGTTTCCATTGCTTCTCTCTCATTGGTTGTTTTTGGGGCGTTCGCTACCCGCATTCGGTATATAAGCCAGCTCGTCTCTATCTATCATTTTGCTCAGCCTTGCTTTTTCTAGCACGCTGTTCCTTTTTCTCTATCTTGCACTGAAGAAGAATCTCACTAGTAGATTCGAAACAGCTGTTTGCCACTTTTCATATTTTTTGTGCATTTTTAAACGTTGGTTTTTCTGCTTTTTAATATTGTTGCACAAAGGCTTTATTTGCTATTTTTGTATAAAGATCTGTTATCGCCACATATTAGAGACACGGAATGCTAAGAGAGACAGTATTGGGAATTCTTGCAGTTCCACATTTTAGCAATCTTAGATACAATTTATAGTTTTGCTCTATAGCATTGTAGATTGCATACAGCTACTAAACGCAAATATTACCGTGAACACTTATAAATATAAGACTTTGCAGCATATAGGGTAAGTGCTCCAACAGTCGTCCAACTCTCAGTAGTCAGTCACAATGAGCTAAAATGCTTCATAAATAATTTATCTTTAGTTTCAAATAAAATATTATATTTCCCCAATGCTCACAATTCTTTCACCAATCATCAGCCAACAGCAAAAAAATGGGTATTTTTTTGTATTAGCGATCAGCTATCTTTTAAGCGATTTATTATAATTAAGTGTCCGACAACTGGTGCTTTTACCCTATAAAATTAACGTTTAAACAGTGTAAACATTTAATACATTGATTACTGAGATGCTGAGTTATTAATAATTTATTATCTGTTTTGCGTTTATGAATGTAAACAAAACTGTTTTTTACTTGCAAGCAATATTTGTATTATTTATTATCAATTTAAAAGTTTACCAACCCTTTTTACATAAAAAAAAGGTCTGTATTTAAATATTTTCAATTATTGGATGAGAGATTTTACACAATAATATCTTTCCTTTTATCTGAAACTCAAATATTTAAACTACCTGCCAATATTTTGGAAATATTACGAGATACATAGCATATTTTCTGCAATAGACAGTTTATTCATATTTAATATCAACTTCCTGTCGACTTACTGTACCCTCAAATATTTCATGACTAACTCTCCAAAAACCTGCATCACTTGTGTGGAAAATATGCCAACATCTATTTCGAATAATATACTTTCTATGTAACCATACCTATAACTTATTTTTTTCCTATACTGTCTACCAGCGGGTATCGCTCAGAGAACTGCCTCGTAAATATTCTGATAGTGTGGTGGTGGCCGGCCCATAATCAGGCCCTCTTTTCATACGCACTATCTCTTCCTTTCCCTTATAAGGGGGGGGGGGGGGATCTATTCCATTCGTGACAATGGATGTGCCCTCTTGGCCCCTTCTCCTATCATCACCCAATGACGCGATCCATTAAATACACTCCGGCCACTTTAACCCACCCCACAGATATAGGGTTCTCTCTCTTGGAAAATTGAATGCAAATCAGACGATCGATCCATCGTCTGCTCCCCCCCCCCCCCTTACCATTCGCGTCCATTATAACGCCGCATGATTGGAGCTTCAGCTTCTTCTCCCTCGCGCTGTGGCTCAAACGATAGTGTGTATACCTTTTTAGCAGAGAAGATCCCAGAATTTTTAAAAGACGATGACAAAACTGAAGCGAGGTTGGAAAGGATGCTGTATGCAGATTTGCAATTGATGCCGAGGTTTAAAATTTCTGTGTTGCTGTAAAATTTCAGTAAATCATTGATTTGAACTTAGTCTTGAAATTACGGTCGTTTATGTCGTAAAAATTTCAGGCAACAACAAAATTTGTGAGTTTGTTATTAATAATTTTTTGTCTTGTAATATATAAGAAAACATTAGATTATTCTCTGAAAAGAAATATATATGAAACAAATGATAACTAACTTTTACTTATTTGCTTAATGTTGCTTGTTTTCCCTTAATAAACTATTAAGAATTTTTAATTGTTTTTTTTAATTAGAAATTGCTAGTCCAATAAAAAGGGGGGTTTGTGTAATTATTGTTATATACAGTATTCTTTCATTAAATTGACTTTAAAAATTTGCTACTAATAAAAAAATTGAATAAGACTTTAGTTAGTTAGACATACATACGTTAATATTTTTATAGACTTGTTACATCTAATAATATGTAAATAAATTAAGGTTTGCCTGAGTCAATCTATTTTTCAGCAACAAACAAAGACTTGAAAGATTTTCAAATCCGGCGAATTCTAAATTATTTTTTTCACATAAATGGGACAGTGAGATTCAAGTATTTATAGTACAAGTCTTTATTTTAAAAACTACAATTTTTTGGAAAAGTTGAACTAATTTAAATTTTTATTACAACATATGATTTGGTAACTTTTTCCTTAAAGCTTTATTTTCATAATGAAGTTTATATAGAATATTTTTTTTAAATGTAAGTAAATTCTTTAATATATTTGTCATCCACTGTAACTTAAAGAATTAATGTTAGACAATGCTCTAAAGAAATGTATACAAATCTATATGGAATAAATAATTAAACTAATAAGTTAATAATAACATGAGTAGACCCGTATGAGGCTTTCGCACTTTTCATTAATTTTTAATTAATCGTAAATTTTAATAAAAACACCTTTTTTTTAACAAAATTTGAGTGTACTATGTCAAAAGACTTTTCAAAAACTTTTCCTATGATACTCCATTCATCGTTGTGCGATTTGAAATGAATTTAAAATGTACGTTGATATAAAAAACAATATGATAAGTAAATAGAATAAAATAAAACAAGCACGGATAAAATAATGGGAATAGAGCAAACATATCAATTTGCAGAAAAATAAGCCTTTTAAAGATTTATTTATTCCTGCGAATTACAAGTCAACTACTATTACTACTATTACTACTGCTACTACTGTGAATAATAATAATAATAAAACTGTTACTGTTTTTTTATACTAATAATATTATAGATTAATAAACGTTAAAATCATTAATGGTTTTACTGTAGCAGGATAACGATGATTTTGAAACTGATACTAAATTTATCATTTTAACCACAATAAATAAATAAATCTAATAAGAAAAATAAATAAAATCACAAAAGTTAGAGAAAACAAACAAATAGATAATCATTAAATTAACATTCAATGTTATTTATAATTTAGTAGAAACATCTCTGTAAGTATTTTTATTTATGATGAGATCTCTGTAAAAATATCTCTTCATAAATAAACATGCAAATAAATAAATAAATATACATGCGCATACACATATATTACTATTACTACTACTATTACTTTAAATAACTGTTTTAATGTTTCTCAGAATTTAAACTTCGCACCAAATCTTAGGTGCGTTTAACTGAACATATGAAACAGAAATATGATACATTTATGTATGTATGAATAAAAAATACAAAAAAATTTCTAAAAATTTACATTTATTTATATCTGCAAAATATTAAGCTTTCACATTAAAAATAATTTAAAACAGCTTAAAAGTATTGTACGATAGCTATTCTACAACGCACGATGTTTTCCTCTCTGTAAAGATATACGCCTGTAAAAGTCTTTCTTCAGCAAGTATATGGCGTGAGAGGGAAAACAGGGATAAACCGTAGTTTATACAATGGAATCTCGATAACTATAGTGAATTCATCGTATGTAACATAACCTGATTTTAATCAGACAAAAGGAAAATAGAGGTTCATGTAATATAAAAATAAATTGTAAATAGCTAGTTTTCAACGAAGATGTAATGAGAAAACTTTTCAAATTCATAAAAAATTGCAAATTTTTACAATTTTTCATAAGCAAAATTTGCTACAATCGTTATGTGTTATAAACAACTTCTTCTTCTCCTTTTTTTGGAGAGGGGGGGGGGGGTAAAAAAAAGAAATACGAGAAATAACCAGGAGATGAAAATAAGCAAGAATCATTAAACTCTGAATTCTATTGGAAAAGAAAAATATAATTTAAATGTGACAATAAAAAAATGTTTAAATGAAAATAACTTATTTTTTAAACTTACTGAAAGTAATAAATAAATGCTTGATTTAATTTCTAGTAAATTCTTTAGTTACATTTTTAGCATATTATAAGCCTAATGTATTTATAATTAAAAAAAAAATTCATAAATAAATCTCAACTTCTAAATAGTAATTTAACATCATGTTGTTAATTAAAGGCGTAAAACTGTCTGTTCGTGAATGATAATTTAATCAACTTTTATAATTAATTCAATAATTTTTACTGTAGTATATAAATTTTATAAAAAAAATATCTCAACCGAGTCCATCATAGAATTTAAGTATTTCGGGAGAAAATTAAAGTAGCACGTCAATTGCATAGACTATAAGTCACGTTTGGCAAATCCATGGCACGCAAACGAATATTCTTTGTACGTCATTGATTGGGGTTATAAATCAAGATACAATGAAATTACATCAAATATACCTTTTTAGATGAGTTGAGCTTGTTTAAATTTGATTGACTAGAAGTTTAAGAATTTAAATTGCAGCTTATTAAATTCCAATCTACTTCAATAAGGGTAGAAAAATTTATCAAATATCGAAACAATGGAAAATAAAGGATTATTAGGAATTAAGGTGAAACCCCCAGTTATTGACATCTGACCATTAACTAACACTTCAGCAAAAAAATAAAATTCAAATAAGCATTTTCTTGTACTATTTTGTCCTTATGTAATGCCTTTTATTGGTAACTTATTTGTCTAAACTACCATAAATTATGCGACATTTATTGGTTTTTCAAAATAGGGATGGTGTCAACTACTGGAGTTATTGAGTATATTTAAGAAAAATATTAATTTTAAATAATAAAGAGTATAATTTTTCAAAATCGCGTCAACAATAATTTTTTAATTTATCTCTACTATTCTTTCTAAAAAAAAAGGGGGGGGGGGAGAGTATAAAATAGATTTAAAACTTTGTAATAGGGATTGGAACAAGACAGAAACCTTAAGTTGTCAATTACTGGGAGGGGTCAACCTATACGTAAAAATACCGATGATTTGTAGCAATTTGAAATCAAATTGCGGAGCTATATTTAAAAAACTGCAGTTAACAATAGAAAAATTTCAAATAGAAAATTCTTGTCGGATATTTTCATTTCAGTTTGTATTCTGTAGAATTAAACTAAGTATGGACCTAACAATAATTATTTTTCAACGAAAATGCAGCAACAGAAATCGAATTCAATATTATTATTTTTTTATATAAATTTTAAAATTTATATAGTGCTATATTTATTATAATGCGATACTGACGTAAATGCTATACATATTTTTCAAATCCTACTAAATAATTTGATTCATGATCTTTTGATCCACTAAATTTCTTTTTTTAGCTGGCACGTCATGTCCATGCAAAATATGTTTTAGAAAAAAAAAATGGCACGTAAACGTAAAAAGGTTCGTCAGGCCTGCTCTAGGTAATATTCGAAATTAAGAAATTTGTCGCTAAATGTCTTTCTTTATGAAACATGCGACGCAAGTGGGTCATGATATATATTAATTTCTGACAAACTCAATAAAGAAACTGGAATAGAAGTTATTTAATAACATGATAATTATTATTAAATTTCAATAATATTAAGAAAATTAAAAATTTAATTATTAAGAAAGCTTCCTGATTGGCAAATTTGATTTAAACGCCACAGTGGCTAAGATTGATAATATATTTTATGCATTTTTTAAAAGATATATTTTGCATACAATTGCATAAATGAAAGTTTCGTAAAACGTAGCTAATGGGATTAACTGACAGATTTTATTGCACATATTTTAATCTCGTCTCCATATTCTGATGCCTATACAATTTCTGTAATATAAATACTTTTTTGTCGTATGGAGCAGCGTCTAAAATATACGTTTACAAATTTAAAAATTTCATACTTGGATTACTTTAAAAAATCGGGATTCAAACTTCAAAATATGGAATTATATTAAATAATCTTTCATAATTACAATGTCCGATCATTTATGGTATGAATGCTTTTTAGTACTTCCCAATATAGTTAATAAAAAAGAAAAGTGCCCAGTTAAATTGATGGCATTGAGTTCACAGGCTATTCACACTAATTGTATATTACAATCTTATTTCAAAGAATAATGCTACTCGAAAAATAAATTAATAGGGAAATTAGACCCTCCCATTTCCTTTCTTTATACTTAACCAATGAGCCTCCAAATGTCATCAGGAAAGCGCCTTATCGAAACAAACCGGAATACAAAATGTGAAGCAAATCGGAGAGAAAAGCCCATTTATCTAAATTAAGGGGGTATTAGCCACCTTTCTCCCCTTTAGACTTAAACAATAAACCTCCAAATCTAATCAGGGAAGCGCCTTGTCAGAATTAACCGGCATGCCAAATTTGAAGAAAATCTGATAATTCTGCATGAAAAACTCGTTTATCTAAGTTATGGGAGGGGGGGGGATTGCGTCCCGTTCCGCCCTTTATACTTAACCAATGAACTCCCAAAACTAATCAGGGAAGTGCCTTATCAGAATGAACCTAGAAAAAAAATTGGAGCAAATTAGACATTTATATCAAGAGTTATCGCGTTATGTACATACATACATACATACAGAACCGGCGGCGCATCAGCCCATAGGTTTTAATAGCCTGTTAGCTAAAAAGTGTTTATTACTTCGGTTTGCCTGACCGTCTATCTGTCTGTTTGCACATATATGACTCGTGTAAATATACTTGGATTACCATATATGTTAGTGAGGTTTACCGCGTTTACCATAGAACATGCCTTATTGAAAATGGAATGTGTAGTCTTTATAGTTCGTTTACAGGGATACACAAAATAATTGCATTACATTGAGGTCTATGGAAAAAAATCGTTTGCAGTGTATTTTAAAGAAGTAACTATTTAAAACATACTGAAATTGACATGCTTTATTGAGGTGTAATACAAAATCTGTTCTGTATAATATGGAGTAGATGGCGTTTATCAATCATTTACAGAGACACGCAAAAGAATTACATAACATTATGGGCTACGGTGAAAAATCCTTTGTAGTGTATTTTTTAAATGTTACACTATTTCAAGTATAATAAAATCATGTGCATTACTGAAGTGCATTTCAAGATGCTTACTGTAGAATATGGAATGTATAGCATTTATTTGTTCATTTATAGTAAAAAACGCGACCCCCCCCCCCATACACACACACAAAAATGAATTTGGTTACAGCTCTGTCTATATGCAATGCTCACGTGAAACACGTTTTCAGATATGTGTTATGTGTTCAAATGTGTTATGTGATTTCTAACTGATATAAATTTTAGATTAAAAATCTGTAGATCAATATGCAAGACTGCACAAAATATTTCAAATCACCATATATCGACCATAAATGCTAAAAACAAAATCCACATTTGTTTTGCGTTTTACAGCTGAATTAAATTTTAGCAAACCATTTATAGCGTTACAAATCTATTTTTAATATACGCAGCCGCTGAAAATAATTTATAATGTCGAATATGTTATCGAGTCTGGGCGTTAACTGGTAAAACTTTCTGTTAAATTGTATTATGTGCTTTCTAATTTTATTATTATTATTACTACTATTATTTTTATCTTCTTTTACCTTATTAAACAGTGAATTTTTGTTACACTCTAAAGAAAACCTTGCAAACTGATAGACAAAAACTGCCATTTTTGGCGTCAAATGGAAAAGCGTTTAATTTACCGAAAATATTTGAAAATTTTCATTATAACAATTTTTTCTGTAAAAAATATAGATTTTCTCTGTAAAAATTACAAAATACACATATTTTTGCAGAAAAAAAACATTTTTTCATTAAAAGTTTTTTTCTATAACAAAAATAAAAAAAATCATGTAAAAATTACAGATTTATTTTTCAGTTTACAGCATTCTGGAAGTGATAGAAAGTGTTTCATAATCTATGCGTGGCGCTTTACTTTTTTCTTTCTTGTTAAAAAAGGGGATGTAATAGCTGTTCACTCTGTCGCTAATATCTGTAAAGATTCTATCCCACATGCGTATATTAATCGCTGGGAAATAAATGCGCCTGTAAATGTCCTTCTTCAGCAAATGCATGACACAAGTGGGAAAGAGTAGGTATAATGACAGAGAAATTTGCGACAGTATGAGAGTAAAAAAGACTTAATTTTATCATTTATTTATTTATATAAACAATAAGCAGTTTTTAATAAAAAGTTCTATACTTAAAAATATAAAATTATTTATTTATATATATTTTTAATAAAAATAATTACGAAAAAATCTTCTGTTTTTTAAGGAAAAAGTGTTAACTGAACTGAACCATATGAAAACAAAATAAAGTAAAATAATTTGGGTTAAATTGCTTTTGTATGAGGAAATTTTGAAAAAATAATGTTCTTTCGAATTGAAAATTCTAATTATTGATGGAAAATTCCGTTTTATCTCTATAAAAAACTAAAAGATCTATCCCTCCAACTACAGGTTCTGGGATTAATTTTGCTAATGTGAAAAACTCTATAGAAATATTTAGATAGAATTGTTCGAGATACTTTGGTTGTTGTGTAAAAAAAATTGTCTCTAAAAATAAAAAAAATCTACTTCATGATTACATTCAAATCAAAAAAAAAAAATATATATATATATATATATATAGAGAGAGAGAGAGAGAGAAAAGATAAGAAAAATTGACAACTTTTAATAATTGTTATTTTAACCTAAGATTTAATTTTAATCTGGTTAACCTAAGATATTTTAGAAAGTTCACTGGAAGCTCACTGGAAGGCGGTATTTTTGAAACCATTAAAAAAAAATATTTTTAACAAATATGATTGTCAATTGTTCATTAAGCCGATATTGAAAAATTTACTTTCAACGAAATAGGTTACTTTCGAAATGTAGCTTAAATGAATAGAAATATACAAAAATTATCTGCCAGTCAATAACTGCAGCGTTGTTGAAAAATAGTTTAAAGTGTATTTTTAAAAGTTAAACGTTTCCTTACATTATAATTTCATTTTAAAAGTCTTAGGACAAAATATTTTTTCATATATTAGATAAGTGTATTCACTGAGATCTAAATAAACCTTCAAAACATGAGTATAAGACATCAGTGTTTATTTCGTAAATATTCAGCCGAATCTTTATTCTTTACTAACGTAAAATTAATTTAAATATATGGCATACGAAAATATTAAAGAGTCAAATAAACATACATACCGACACAGGTACATATCCACGTCCTACATGCACCCTCCATTTATATATGTGTGCATGGATTAGTTATGCAGGAGGTGATTGATGTTTGGCTGTATTAGAAGTGCATTAAGTGTAGTAAGAGCTTGTGAAATGCTATGCATTTTCACGCATCCATATATTTTGACAACGTGAAGACACCACTTGTTTGAATATTTCTTAAACACATTAATTTTAGTTTATTTTAATTATCTAAGCAATCACTTTTAGATAAGCCTTTTTACAAAATTGTAGGGAAGGAAGCACGTTAGTACAGTTAGTATTCCACCACCCCTGTAAATTCTCTTTCAATTAGATTATTTAATTCCAACATTCAGTTTATATTTGCTAAAAAGAAAAAAAGAAAAAGAAATAAAATACTAAATATCTTTATTTTGTTTATGGTCACTATTAACTCTGCGTCAGTTTTCTCTTGCAAGCTTTGAAAACGTTAGGGGGCTCGAGAGCAACTGCCGCTGGTAAAAAAATTATAACGGTGGAGGAAGGTACAAGAGGAAGACACAAGCTCTGAATCTCCATTGTTCAAAACTCACAAGAGGGAAAGGGCGGATTGTAGGTGTTAACGCAGGGTGAAAAAATCAAAAAATTAAGTTTAACAGCACCCGAACTGTTCGTGGAAAATTAGAAAGCGTAAGAAGGAAAAAAAAGAATACAGTTAATGTTAAAATTAAATAATTATTTAATTAAATGCGGCTTTGTTTTACATACTATCTTTTGTTTTACATTTTAAGAGCTTCTTACTTTACATATTGGAAATATTCAATCAGTTTTGTTGTAGTAACATTAAGTAAATATTATTGTAAAAATAATGCTTAAATAAGCGTATTTTCTCCTTATTTTCATTTTTTTTTTTTTTTTTTTTAATAATGCAATATTACGGATACAACTTAAATAATGACATGATTTTGTCGCAGTTCTATTTTAAAGTAAATTTCTGAGTAAAATAAATTTTAGTAAAAATATATTTGAAGTACAAAATGAAAATAATGCTAAAACAATATATTTATGCATTGAAGAAGTGGTGTAATATAATTTGTTTATTCATGTACAAACCTTAAAATATTGATGTACTATTTTATTTTATTTTATTATTATTTTTATTTTTACAGTAAATAAATTTTAAAAAAAATGTTTTTTAAAGCACTCGATCACTAACTCTTAAAAATACTTGTAAATAAACAAAATAAAATAAAATATATAAGTAATATATAAGTAAGTAAATAAATTCTAGTGCTTTTAATTAAAAAAAAATAATTATCATTTAAAAATTTGCTAATTTTATTATAAACTTGACATCTTATTTAATTATTTTGTATCTTTATTAAAAAGTGTATATTTTTTATTTTACATTTTCTTATCTATCAGTAAAAAAGCGCAAACTTATTTGAAAAATTATAATAATAATATTAATGCTTGTTTAATAATATTAAACTGTTGGAAAATTTTTGATAATAATTAAAAAAAAAATCAGTGTAAACCAGTATTTATTTCAAGGTGAGGACACTCCTTGGAATTTCTCAGGAGTCTGCCACCACAATTTCGGATTAAGAAATGTTTATTTAATATATCAATTGCAGAATTTGCATCTAACACATATCATAGGATTTATAATGTTTTACAGCGATTAAATAAGGCGAAAAATTCTATTAAAAAATCGTGGTAGAACTGTACGTATCCTGTGTTATTAACAAATATTTTTGTTAATGTACCTGATTAACCCTTTCGGGTCTGGTGTACTGTTAATAGTACATGTCTTTTCATCGAGTATTATTTTGTCTTAACAATTACTTTTGTTATTATCTACATATAGTAATGATAGTATATGTATATTCATTTCTTATTATGACATCATTTATGTTTTGTCATTTAGTAATAATAATAATAATAATAATAGTTTGCTGAATTCTTTTTGCCCCGCTGACAATTCCTTTATCTTAAGCATATATTTCACTCCTTAAATTTAAAATACAGGTTACTTTTATGAACGAATCATGTGCAATAAAACGCAAAAAATATTAGAAAGTTGTAATATCTGTTAAGGGTGTATTCCGATCCAAACTGCTTATTTTCTGATTCATTTTAAAATTCATTTTTGCTCTCAAACGCATCAAACGTGGAAATTCTCTTATTTAGAAACTATATAATGTGCGGTGCTTCTTAATTTTTTGATAAATGCAGAAAATACTGTAAAAAACGCTGTCAAAGTTGGCATTTTGAACCGAATTTTCCGAAGCGGGCGATCTGGGAATGAAAAAAATGGTCATACTGAGAAAACAACTGTTTAAAAATCAAATTCTAATTAATTGAGCTGAAAATGAAATCACACGGCATGTTAAACATGTCTTCAGAAATCACCCCAGCAAGTTTCATGTTTTTACTTTTAAAAATGAGTCTGAAAATGTCTCAGAAAATTTCGAGCTGTTGAGGATGGAAAAATATTTTTTCGAATACACCCTTAAATACTGCTGTAAAACGATATTTTCTAAACGTCTCCTTGAGCTCTTCCTTCCGCTAATGTCATATGAATATGAATTGAATTGTACACAGAATAACTACATTCGTTAGATTTCAGACAATGATATTCTTTAAACTTCGGTAAATGTATTTGGATCGCTACGTTTAACATTATTAAAATAAAAGTAATTTTGTTCTCAAAATTGAAAAAAAAATCGGACCGAAAGGGTTAATAACTTTAATTAACATTATGTTAATAAATATTGGTTTGCATTGAATTTTTGACTTAGTCTCAAAACTTTTTTCCAGGATAATTTATTCTCTACCTTTAAACAAACGCCGCAAAAAAAAACTATTCTAAACTTGTTCATTGTGTCATGCGTTTTTAAAACAACAACAAATGCGTTACTCATTCCAAAACTAATAATCTTTCTCTTTCTTAATCATAACACGCTCTACTCATCCTCTCACTTTGCTAACACCGTAAAAACTGTGGCCAGATTCTGCATCTTTATCTTTTTACGATGTCATAAAACTGGATTAAACTCGGGTAAGCGAAGAGAAATCTGTTCCGCGTATATAGATCACGCGAGAAATTGTTTATCCGCGGTAGCATAAGTAATAAAGGATAAAATACTCTGTTATGTTCTACTTACATAAGCCCTGGCAGTTCGTCACTTGTAAAACGGTCTACTAGCGATAAAGGGACGCTCTGGATGGACAATTCATTCTGATTATTCGACTCCCCCAGCGCAATTCTCTCCTTTTTAGTTCCTACCGCAGAAGGGGATATAAATCCTAAATATGGGAGAAACCTCTAAGTTCTCATCAAGCCAACAGCGTATAGGATAGGAGACGTTTTCGGGGGTTTCACACAAAATGAAACAGGGCAACACTCCGAGGTGGCATATCTTACGTACAGTGCAGACACTAATATTGGGATATGATGCAACAGTGGCGGGTGATATTGTAATTCGTGTCTGAATTTTGAGAAGTATGTTACTCATACGTGTAATGTTTTTGGGTAAGAGGGAACATAGATTTCACTTAAAAATAAATAGGGTACTTTAAACAGAATTTATCTGAGTTAAATTTCTTTTTATGCAAACTAATGTGGTGATATGTTTCACTTTGAGAATGTAGAAATGCACAAAAATAAAAATAGACAACAACTAAAATATCATCATGATTTCTTGAATATTATATCTCTAGTTTAGAAATATTTCTTAGAGCTCTGAAATTGCATCTAAACTGGAAAAAAGGTATAATTTATTTTTGTACTCTTAAAAATAAATAAATAAATAAATAAATGTGGATTCTTGCAAATATAATTGTTTACTGCTTTCAAGGACTTTCTTTACAATTCAGTACTTATTGGAAGCGTATAAAAAAATTCAGCCAGTTTTAAGGAAATTTATATTCATTATTATTATGTAAATAGTGCGGCTAATTTAATTGAATAATGTTAGAGGATTATAAGTCCATTAATTTGTAGACTATTCCACCATATGTGGATATTGTAAGTAACTCTCGGATTTATAGAGCAAACATGTATGAAACATGACAACTAGAATATAAAATTAAGGGAATAATAGCATATTTTTATTTACTTAAATGAATAAAATTGAAATTTACACACATATATATATTTTTTAAGTACTCGTTGTTTCAAAGCACATCTCGTTGATCAAGTTCTTTTTGATACAGCATGATATGTTTTGGAGGATCATCTTATCCCTTTAAGACCCGGTGTATTTGTAAACAAAGCTAGTCATGCCTGTAGAAAGTAAAACATGGACTGCAACCACTACCTGTTGATAAAAAATGATGCTTTAGTCTATCATCAAGCCAGAACGGTCGTTCAATTTGAGTTTTTATTATAAACGACTCAGAAGCAAACAATTAAATGAATGTCTAACCCGCACGATCGTGCGGGTTGGGTCTTAAAGGGTTAAAGTAAAAAATATATGAAATTTTCAAATGTAATATGAAAGTAATTAAAAGTTTCAGTGCAATTTTTGTCCAAATTTTGGACATACTATTTGAACATATAAAAAATTAATTCAGTTATTAAATATCTTTTCATTAATTTTTTGCTATTCGCTGATTCTTCTAAATTCATAAGAATTTAGTCCCAATAAAACGTTCTTTCCTTTTCAAAAATTTACTTTAACAAGATCTAAATTATTTACTTTTGAATTATGCCTAATTTAATAAAAATATGTTAGCTGGGAGAGTAACGACAACTTTTTGTCTTTAAAATTCCTGTGAAATATCATAATTAATTTTTCGCTGAAAAAATTGTGAAAAAAAAAAAAAAAAAAAACTAACAGTCTTCATATTTTTTTTCCCTCAACAAACTCGCCAGCTATTACACTGTTATAAAATTTTTAGGCACTGAGGTGCTTTTTCTGCAATATTTGCATTCAAGTATAGCTCCACTTCACGAGAGAGAGAGACTTTATTCTGAGGACGGCATCCCTAGTAACAAAAAATATTGGTTGAATATTATTCTTATTTTCTATATATTGAACAATATAGATTGTATCTTGGCCTATATTGGCACTACTAACCTCAAACATTGTCTCAACATTGAAGTATTTATGTTTTGTTAATGTTTCATCAATATTGGCAAAAAAAATATTTTTCCACTTCATTTTCTGTATTTCCAATGAAAATCCAATGTTTTTGCAATACTGGTATTCCATTGAAAATAATTTCAATGTGAAGCGAATGTTCAATCATTATTTTATTTCATTGAAAGTATTTGTACTGAATGTAATATTATTGCAGTATTGGGCTCTAATATAACCTGTATTGGTTTGCTGCAAGATACTTTTTATGCGTCGCAATTGTTTTTTAAAAACAATAATAATTAATTAAACTCAGAATAACTGATCTTTTAGTTTTCATCTTTAATTCTTTAAACAAATTTAGTCTTTCACTCGTACGTCTTAAAATAATTTTTTTTTGCGATCATTACTTTAGATCAGCATTTTTCCTTTGTTTTCTCTAATCTGGTCCCTCGCAAAAATGTCCTGCTTTAACACCGCTTTGCCACTTGTCCAACACAGAATGGGACACAACGTCCCGATGTATACGTCCGTTACTTTTTATGGCTCTTTCTTACTCCTTAAATCAAAGCCATATTAGATCTGGGTTTGCCGACGCCATTAGCCACAATGGCTATTTCGAACGTCTTGCACCGTGTTACTTTGTCTACCGCCCTTAACGTGAAATCGTCGCCTCTTCGAATATTTCTTATTGAATAAAAGGAGAAGTGGTGTAGTTAAGGTAAGTAATACTGCAGCATATCTGGCGATTTCAGACTGAAATTTTGTTTTACAAAAGCGTTCGAAATGTTGTACGCTTTCCAGTTAAATTATCCAGAGCTTTGGAAAACATCCTCTCATTTCAAAAGAAGAAAGCTAAATTTCCTTCTTTCTTTGTAAAAAAAAAAACAACAACAACAAAAAAAAAAGTTTTTCTGGTAGTCTTGAAATATGTTCTCGAGTATCGGTAATGAAGGCGATTATAGAAAAAAAGTGGTTATATGGCTAAATTACAATTTAAAAAAATGTATAAAAACAGGCTTTATAAAATTCAAGAATGTAATTTTTAATACATGAAGATTCTTTTAATAAATATCCATTTTATGTACTATTAAATTATGTTTTGCTGTATGTTCCTTACATAAAAATTGTTAAAAAAATTTAAAAATTTTCATTTTTATAAACAAAATCATCATGAATCAACATGCTATTTCGATAAATATTGGAATATTTTTCCCAACCATAGTTTCCGTAAATTATTATCACTGTAAAACGAATTTATTATTTTAGAATAATTCGCATTTATATATAAAAAAAAAACCATACATTTAATATCATATATCGAATTAAAAAAAAATCAATAAGAAAATTAATTTTTTTAGCAATAGGTAATTTTAGTTTATTAAAGTGATTAAAATTGAAGGAGATTATGAAATTTACAACATTGTGTTGATTTTCTCTTCATTTTCAATGCTACTTTTTATTTCAATAATTTTTTTCACTATATGCATGTCAGAAATTTTATCATGTACAAAATTTTAAATTAAGCAGCATTTTGAGTAAAATTACTACAAAACTTATTAAAGAACAGCCTAACGAATATTATTAATCAAGTGGATTAATTTAAAACGATTTATTTTGCTGCATGGTGTGCATTGATTTTTTAATAAGTTTCAAACTTTTGCTACAGAAAATAAATGAAATATGGGGCACTCTCACAATCTTTTGACTTTTAAGTCCCTGAATAATAATTTTTATTTTAGTACATATTCTTGTGTTTTTTTATTTCATATACTGGGGAACATCCCATTGCATGATTGCATAACAATATTAACGAGATAAATAATTTTTGGGCAATGTTGGGGGGTCTAAATACCAGGAAAACTCCTATACCGTCCCGTATCCCTGATGCTGATTTTTAAGTTTGGAGCTGTCTGTATAAAATTGTTTCAATAAAAGTAATTCGATGTAATTTTTTTCCGAAACTGGGGCAATTGTTTTATATAAATATGTAGCAAAAAATTAACCTGCACACATTTTTACGGTTGATATTATTTTTTGAACTATGTCCCTGGGTTTTAGATTCCTTACCATACCTCTTACTAAAATTATACAGAAAATCACTTCAGATGCAGCCACATATTTTTTTTACAAGTTTTTTCTCATGCAAAAGTATGTTAGAGAAAGACTGCCTAAAATTCTTTGACTGGAAATTTACTGCAGAATTTAAAAAAGCATTTAAATATCAATTTCAAGCATCATGACTTTATTGATAGTCGTACCATCCCCAAAGTTTATTCCTGCACTTATCGAGGTAAATTATTTTTTTTTCAATTTAATCCAATATAAATAACTGTTTCTAAAAATCAATGAACATTGTGGCTATCACTTAGTTTTAACATGATTTGCCTAAAAATAGTGGTAATTTTCCTTACCGTCCCACCTTTACCAACCTTTTTTTTCCATTACCGTCCCTTTTTTCCTATACCATCTCCTTTTTTTTCCTTTCGTCCCTTTACACCCCTTTAATACAATGTTGTACCAAAATTTTGTACTAAAAATACTACATTGTTATTATTTCTTATTTGAATGTCCTGTGGGTACTATTCAAATTCATTATAAGTAAAAATTTAGAAGAAAATAGAAAGTTATAGTGGTAAAATGCTAAGGAAAATTAAACTCGCAAGTTTAACTTAAACCTCAGTTAAATAAAAAAAAAAAATTCGCTGCTGGCCATTTTTTCTTTATTTTGAATCATTAAGACATTCGTCTATCAGATTAAAATGTTATTTAACAAGTTTAATTTCACCAGATTTTTATTCCCGAAAGTCAAAAGATTGTGAGAATGCCCCATATACAGACTTCATTAATTATCATATGAATTATGATTTTTCAACAGAATGAAAAAGTATCCACGGTTAAAGTCCCGACCTAGGCACTTTTTCACTTAGATGGAAAATTACAACTCGTATAATACACGCACTGTCACTTTTTATGTTAAAAATATGAAAATTTTGTCACTCTGATTCAGTCATAGAACGGAAAAAATATTTCATTGCGCATAGGAATAAGCTTTCTTATAATAATAAAATCCATATATCTATAATAAAAAAAAAAGAATATAATATATAATATCCATAAATATATGTGTAAAGGCAGTAGATGTTTGTCTGTTCGCTGTATATACGAAAATCCATCGCACTTAGAGGGCTGCAAATATGGTTCCAAACAGACGAAGGGGGATGGCTTGTTTTGAAATTAAATGGAAATTTCTGTTTGGTAATATAAAAAAAATTAAAATACCGATTGTTTTCTTTGAGTTGTGTTTCCAACATGTTTTTAAGGTTTTAAAGATTAAAAAAATCATGATTCAACTTGAAGGTTTAAATCTTTTCATCGTTTTTTCGCGTTCCGAGACAATTTTTTCGCGTTAGCTCAATGTGGCAAATACCTGTTTATTAATGAAACTTATTTAGAATTTGTACAGGGATTCTTGAGTTTTTAGTAATTTTTTTTAAAATCATCGTCGAAAATAAATTTCTTCTTCAATTATGTTTTATTAAAAAATATTTTATGATATATTATTCATAAAAATCATATATTTTACATCCCTGTATGGAATAAATCTTGAGGAATCGTCTCCAAAAAAATAAAATACAATACATATAATATATTTTTTTAATTTAATTATGAAAGAAAGAAAGATGATCTTTTTTTAATTTTTTTTAAAAAAATTAGTAAGGAGAACGGTAGGTACATTTTGCTTCTCGTTTGATTAAATCAAAATTGGAAGAATGGTAAATCTGTTCCAATAGCAACTCGCCAGGAATGGGCGATTATGAAAATTTGATTTTAATCAAGGGATTGTAATTATTCATGAAAACGTAAGATATTTTTCTTTCGGCTACTGCTGCACAACTCGGGTTCACGTATGTTGGAAGAGATGTCATTATTACTCATTTTTATGATCGCTCCGTACTATGGCGAAGTCAGTGTTCCGCTTCACCACTACATTTTTTACGGATAATTATAATTAAGACAATTTTAGGTATAATTAAGGCAATCCCGGGCAGTTATTTTTACAATTTCGCATATTAACAAAGAAAACCGGTTACAGTGATCACCGGTTTAACTGTCGCTCACTACGATGCCAAAGATAGTGGGACCCTCAACATTAGTTTCTTTAGAATATTGTATTTAAGATAATTTTAGGTATGTTAAATTAACCATTATAGTGATTATTGTTTTACCATCACTCTGTATGATGCCGAAGCCACCGATGTCCCAACTATTAGGTCCATTCAAATCACATTCTATGACGATAAGTCGTAAATTATTTGTATGAGACTTCCAAAGGTTCTGTGATCCAGGGCTACCACATGCGACTATTTTTTTAATACTATCCCTCACCACTTTTTCAAAACAAATATCTTTTACATACACTTTGACAACATTTGGATACAACAAAATGTATTATCTTTTTAAATAGTGGTACGAGAAGATAAAAAAATAGTCGCCTGTGGCAGCCCTGGTGGTCAGTTGTGATCCTGCTTATCTCTCTTCAAAGGTTTGCAAGGAAAGTGCGCGAAATCAACAGAAGAAATTCTCCCAAAGAAAGCTGACAAACATGCCAGGGACCCTCGTCCAGAGGGACTCTTCTGTCTTGCAGCGCGACAGAAATGCCTCACATCGAAGACACCGAAAAGAGAATCACCTATGTAGAATGTGATCTTCTTGGAGCCTTAAGTTAATTTTAGAAATATTTAGAGTTATGCCGATGGGCCTACTAGTAATATTCTAAAATTATTCCTAATAAATATATATTTATTTATAAATTTTTAACTGTTTAATTTTTGTATGAAAGTAAGCTAAATAAAAGAAATAATAAACAGTAAAAAATAAAATAAACAATACTAGCTCATTAAAGCTATACATGAAGTGACAATAAATAGATTATATAAAAAGAGCGTCTACAATGTCTTTTAGTTCTTGTTAAGGTTCTTTAACATCTACTGATCTTTCTGTGTCATTAGCTAAAAACGAAACGTCTGGATTATTCAGTAAAACAAAGAGCCACAGATTATCTGTATAAAAACAAGCACTTTACCTGATAAATTTTCTTTATTTTTCATTAATGGATATAGCACAATGGTGTTACGGATGTGCAATAGTGTAGCACATTATTATTATTACCTCTATTGCTTTAATTTATTGATTTTCGGGCGGCGAGCATAAGATAAGAATTATGTGAAGATTAGAGTTAGGTTGGAGTTTTGAAATAATCATAATTTTAAAATAAAGTGATGTTTTTGCATGCATAACCAAGTATGTGTAATAAATTAGTACTTCATTAATTTTTGTTATTTTTCAACTTTATAAAAATTTTAAAATGATACGAAGTAAAATTAAAAGCCTTTCCTTAAATCTTAAGATCGAATTTCCTGTCAAAATGCTAGGTTCTAGGCGAGAATTAGACATGATTCACTGTCGTTTAAAATCCACAATAAGACGTCTTAATGGCCGAACACTCATGAACACGAGATAAAGTGTAAAAGCTGCAGTATTTTTTTGCAGAAGAGATTGAAAAATTCTCCTTTATTTGGCCTCGCTTCTCCTTAACTTAATGGGAAGTAATGCCGCTAGCGACTCCGCGTGGAAAACCATTTTCAAGGGGTGGGAGGGATCTTATGCTGTTATATATATCCAATAACGGGCAACTATGTTCGGGGATGTTTATATTTATGGCCCGCTTTTAAGTTTATATACAAAACGGCTACTTTTGCCGCGAAATGGAATTTGAGGTGTTTACGCCCTATTTTTACATGCAAGGCTTAGCGCAACAAGATCTTTTTGGGAGCAGTTTTAAATCAAAACTCGCGTTATACACAAATAAGCTTTTTGCTATCACGTTGTAAAAGGCTGAGGCCTTGTTTAAGGGGTATATGTAAAGTGTAAATGAGACTTTATGATAGTTTATGTTATACTGGAGTAGCATGATTTGAATGGTTGTTGAAATATATTTTAACACAGAGAAATATTAAGATTTGTGTTACTAGTATAAATATTTATAAAAGAAGTTATAAATGAGAGATTTTAGTATGTTCCCTTAACAGCATCCCCCCCCCCCCCCCTTGACTGCCATTTATGTACTATAAAAGTTATTTTAGGATGTTGATATTAACATAATTTATCTTTTAAAATTCCTTAAAAGCTGTTATTTATTTTATTGCTTTTCAGAATCGCTCAAAACTATATCTTTGACTTAATTTTTTGCATTAATCAACTACGGATTTTATATAATTGCATCACATATTTATATTTTTATAGTTCTAAAATATTTATATTTTGCAGAAAAGATTTTATAATAATATAAAAATTTAGTTTTTTTCAAGCATATTTCGCTTATCAGAAAAAAAAAAAAAAAAAAAAAAAATTACAAGAGTTGAAATATTTAAAATAAACATATTTAAGTTCTTATTTTTAATAGTAAAAATACGTTTTTTTAAATGAATCCAATTATATGTTATTTTATTAATTTTTAATATGTTTAATGCAATATATTGAGAATGTCTTTGTATTTACCACGTTTAAACCAAGTTTTTTTTTCTTTTGTTAACTAAATAAATTAATAAATCCAGAGCATATATTTCTATTTCGGCCAAATTTTGTAATAATACAATATATGTGGTTTGGTTGATTGAAAACATTTGAATTAATTGTGTATGGATATTAAAATGTATTACAGGTTTTTATACAAAATGATTCATATAGCAATCATTCATTCAGATTTTTTTAAATACTTAATATCTTTATAATAATGACATTAAAAGTATGAAGTTGAAAGTATGAAAGTTCAATATTATTACAAATAGTTTTATTAATATTTGATATGTGTAGATTATTTCTGATGTGTAAAGGAATAGAAGTTTGTCCTACGTATTCCATACGCAATTTCTTCCATTTATATGAATAAATGAGATAAAAAGCCTTACAAACATAAACACAACTTTTATATATGCAATTCTGATCAATTTATTTAGTGTCATTTTTTAGGCAAGTTAAACATCTTGAGGATAAATATTTTGCGAATGTGTTTAGACTGTGAGTTTGTATGTGTTCAGAATTCAGATAATGAGATATGTAACGGTTTTATGATCCAGTAGAAATCCCTATTAATTTCTTTGTATTGGAGCATTAGACCATTTTTTATTAAGGCCTAATTGCGAGCTGCTAAAAAAAGAGACTACCAAACAGAAAATTGTAATTTCATTATAAATATTTAATTATACATTTATATAAGTAAATATAGAAAGGTAGATTTGTATTTTAAAAATTATAGTTATATTAACTGTAAAATAAATCATGAGAAATAATCAATTAAAATATTTCTGTTTTTTAAATTTTGGATGAAGAATATTAATAAGGTTACACAGTATAAACAAAAATCCCATAAAACTTGAGATATATTATCATAAAAAATAAATTATATTATTGCTGATAGTATTAATTATATATAAATACATATTTGTTTATGTGTCTATAGATAGATAGACAGATATAGATGAATACAATATATATATTGTTAATTGTTATCCCATAATGATGTAAAATATATTAAATACTCATACCTTTAAATCTTAATCGTTATATCGTCGGTACCATGTCAAACTATCCAATATGAAATTCATATTCGATAGTTTGACATGGTACCGACAATATATAAATTTAAAATAAATAAATAATAATAATAATAATAATACATTGTATCCTAAATAACATTACCCAAGCGAATACAAATAATGAAATTGCAACAAGAAACTCGAAATAATAAAATATCTAGTAATGTAAGGCAATGGACAAAATTATGAAAAATCAAAAGTTTGATTCAATAGAATAAATTACAAAAAGTAAGTGTTATATAAGTATATATATATGAAACCACACGACACCACACAACCTCCTAATGTAACATCGACCTTCCCTATCAACCATTAAATGAAATCAAACAAACTATTCATTCTTATTAATCTAGTATCAAGCCACCTTAACAACCACTTTATGAAGCCAAACAACCACAACCAACCTTCATAATGAAGAATCAACCCGTCTCACTAACATTAAAAAAATAAAAAATAGAGTACTAGATAAAATACTTTAAATTCATCAATAAATTTAAGAAACTTTTTTATTTCACTGTAAAAAAAATTCTGCAAAAATACGGAAATTGCACTGGCAATCGAGACGCCAGTACTATTTCCGTATTTTAACGGAAATTTTTTCCCCTAAATTCAAGAAAAAATTCCACTTTTCTGTAATTTAAGGGGAAAATTTTCTGTTAAAATACGAAAATAGTCCTGGTGTCTCGATTGCCAGTACAATTTCCGTATTTTAACGCTTTTTTTTTTTTTTTTTTTTTTTTTTTTTTACAGTGATGATTGAGACTTCGATTTAAGAAATGAATTAAAGAAGTAAGACTACAGGTTAAGAAGTAAGACTACAGAAGTAAGTACTAAAGGTTATAGAATATATTCACATTTAAAACTATCTTTCTCTAGTCTAGACATCGTCATAAACATAATATGGCGCATAGTTTTCAAACAAATAATTAAAAAGGAACTATTAAATCAGAACTGCGATTTTTTTTTTTTTTTTTTTTTTTTTTTTTTTTTTTTTGATATCGTTTTTTATTTAAATTTAGGCAATGTCAACGTTATGTTACTAATATTTGTAAAACAAGAAAAGCGAAAAAGTGGATGCTTTCTTCTCTGAAACCTTTCTAAACTTTACCCATAACTGGCAAAATGTTATACGTCTTCCACCGTTTTCCTTTATCTCATATCAAGAGGTGAATCCCGAATAGATTCGTAGCGGAAAGGGAAACTCCTTGGTGCGGGAAATTTCTCATATGTGTCCATCTGTTGGACAGGACACCACTGCCGACAGCTGGACGAAGATGACGCTCAGTGGAAAAGATGCTGACGTAACGCGGTCACCCTCTTGTCATAGATTGGAACCCTTTCTGAACCACCCTCTCGCACCACCCTTTATGCAACTTTCTTTTGTTACAGGGGGAAGGGTAAAAATACGAATGCAACCATAACGGGTAAAACAGGATTTAGATATTAGATTCAGAATCACATTGATATAAAAACCTACTCTTTATTGATAAATACGCTTGGAATATTAGTTTGTTACAAAGGTCTGAAAAGGAGGCATTGCGATAATATTTTACAACGAACATTGTGTCATTTGTTTTGTTTTTTTCTAATATTGATATTTATGAAAATCAAATTAGATTAATTGTGTTTCTAATATGTTTCATTCGAAAACCAAATAACTGAAACTTGCTTTAGCAGAAAAGATAAATAATTTGAATTTGGATAAAATAATAAACTCCTATCTTTTCTGATCATTTTGATATAACTGAAACTGTTTCCTTGAAATTCCCATTAGAACAGAAGTTATGGCTTTTATAATTATACACACTCAGTAGATAAAGTAGCGTTTCCGAAACTTTGAAGTCACTTTTCTCCAAATGACGTTTTTGGGCATAACGCGCAGGATATCTCAAAAACTTCTGAATATTTTTCATGAAATTTTCAAAACATATGTTTCATGTTAGTCTGTATAAACGGAACCTAAAATTTCTTTTTTATTGTTAAAAAAAATATTTTTTTAAGTGATTATACTGTTGAAATTTTCAAAATTTTGTATTAGCTAAATACAACTTTGTATTAAAAATATAAAAATTCTTTAAATACAGAATTATTTAGGTTCAGGGTGATTATTGTTAATATGAAATATAAGTAGTCACAAAAATTTTCATTCTAGTTGCAATGTTTATTTTGTATTTTGCAACGTTTATTTTGTCTGTTGCAAAAATGACTGAATACAAAATTTATTACAATTATATGCCTGTATATTAAATTTAGTAATAAGGAAATAATATGACTCCATCTTAAATAGGACGCAATCACCATGGCAACCTAGAATCATTTCATTTCATAAGATATCATTTAATTAATTACGTAAGATAGGATTTAATAGGATGAAGAAAATTTTTATTAATATCTTATTAAGTTTTGATCTATTTTCATAAAATATGAAATGAAATGACAAAGTTCTGCAGCGATTATATATATTAAATTTCAAAGCATTCGGTTGGGTAGTTTTTGCACTGTTATATGCGGACAGATGAATAGACCAGACGACGACTATAGGTGCTAAGTACAGTATATACTCGTATATAAGTCGACCCCCCACCCCCATTCTTAAGCAAAATTTTGAAAAAAATTGAATTTTCGTGTATAAGTTCGAACGTCATTCTGGTAAGTATGTTGAAAAATGATTTGTAATCGAGGATTAAAAAAATCAATAAATTTTCATTAGATTAGTACATATTTTACGTTTCTAATCAGGCTTTCTTTCTTTCTTTTCTTTTCTTTTCTTTTTTTTTTACTTTTTAAAACTGTATAATTATGTAAAACCGAAGAAGCTTAAACTATTTTGAACATCAATTCGATGATACTTAAAAAGAAACAATTCGCTCAAAAATCTATTCAAGCCTTATTTACAAGGGTAAACAACTTCTTAGACTGCTAAAATATAGTACTTCTTTGTATTGTAGGACTTTTAGGAAAGATATGTGGAAGCATTCTCAAGTTGAACGCTTTTTAAAAAGGAATTTAAATGGTGGAAACAATGTCCCTGTATTGAAGGGAATTCTGTCCCAAGAGAAAATGGGTGAAGAACAATTACAGGTACATTATTGTTGAGCTTTTTTTTTTCTTTTTGTCAATCACAGGGAAATGACCATTGTCCGCTTTTATCTCTCATGTGATTACTTAAAAGACTTACCCATTCGCCAGTTATCTACGAATTTTTATTTTATTTTAATAACCTCGTGTGTAAGTTGACCCCTCATTTTCAACTCCCAAACTTGTCTAAAATTCTTCGACTTATACACGAGTATATACGATATTTATATAATTAAGAACGCACCTAAAAATAAATAAATAAGTAAATAAATACGGTAAGATGTCTTTGGATTGCAACTAATTTTCTTCTGAAATATTCCAAACAAAAAATAAATAAATATAAGTGTTATTAATAAAAACGCTCAAGGAATTTTATAAAGTGATTATACATATATCCAGTTCGCAAAATTTATTCATATTTCAAAAACTACCACAAAAAATTAAAAAGAACTTTCATAATCATTTAATTAAGTTATTGATAAATTAAAAAAATAATAATAATAAAGTACTTTTACGATAAACAGCCTTTAAATGAATCACGATTGCCGCGATTGGACTCAATAAATTGTCCATTTTAAGAACATTCACAATAAAATTATAGTGATTACTTTGTCCTTGATTATTTTCTTAATATAAGTGGCTAATTAAACTATCCAGTGGTTCCCATAAACGGCATTCACTATGTTTACAGCGATTTTACTACAACATTCCTTATACTGGGTGTCCTAAAATGGAGTGACTGATTTTAAAATTCAATACATCTCAATTGGTGACATCTCTTTAAAAAGTTCTTGCAGGAGGGTAATAAAGATGTCAGGTGGGGTTTTTTTTTTACTGCGATTCTCGATTTTAGTTAAAAATAGCAGCGATAGATGGCGTTGCAGGCAATAAGAGCTAAATCGGGGCCCGATTTTTGACCTCTCTCTTCTTCCAGTTTTGATGCGAAAGAAGGAGGTTAAATATATGGAGAAATTTTCAGTCGTCAAAGCAATGTTCTTAGGGACCCTCTCCATATATTTAACCCCCTTCTTTCGTATCAATACTGAGAGAGGACAGGGGCCAAGAAACTGACCCCGATTTAGCGCCTATTGCTCGCAATGCCATCTATCGCTGCTATTTAAAAATAAAATCGTGAATCGCAGCAAAAAAACTCCCGACTTCTTACATAACCCTCTTGCAAGAATTTTTTTTAAATAAATGTCATCATTTGCAAGTTATTGAATTTTAAAATCGGCCAGTCATTTTTAAGACATCCTGTATTTTTACAGCACATTTTGTTGTATAAATGAGAATAAAATATTTTTGAAGCTTTAAATTACTTTCCATTTTAATATAATAAACATTCAAACAGAAATGAAAAAGAGCTAGCAAAACAAATAATGATCCATCAAATCTCTATGCAAGCTAATCAGCATTAACCTGATGAATATAAGGTCTTCAACATATTTTTTTTAATCACCTCTTCTTACTCAGCGCTCGCTACTACATTCTAATCACGGGTACAACTGCTAAGAGAAACTCCTGCGTATCCGACATCTTTTTTCCTCCCATCATCTAAGCATCTCAAGAACAAACGGAGTGACGGGAAAACGGGAAAATCTCAATTGCAAGCAATGACAAAATCCTAATGCCATTCCACCCCCTTCAGAGTGTGGACAACCGCACAAAAGGTATCACTGCGTGCGTGCTTTCCAGCGATAGGCAACCCCCCATCTCCATCTAATTCAATCCCTCTTGGGTCTATCTCCCCCCCTCTCCATCCCCGATAGGCGAGATAGGCGGATTAGGTCAGAATGACTTTCAATTGTGCAATGCAGTTGGGGAGGGAACGAATGTTTTGACTATTTCGCGGGGTTGCCTCACTTTGTGGAATTAATCCGATTTTAATGATGTAATTATGTCAGTCTTTATTTTTAATATAATAAATGGGAATGGGGAGGATATGTACTCAGAAGCATTTTGCAATAACACTTTAAAAGTTGATGGGAAGGATGAGATTGGTTTATTACATGTTGATCTCTTAAGTACTCAAGATATAGCTGTTTTTTCATTGCTACTATTCAGCAATTATTTTTGGTTCCCCTCCGCCTGAAAATGGTAGTGCATGTGTACACAGTGATTCATTTTTTATACTAATTTATAGCTCAATGTTTTTACAGGATGTTTCATAGCAAAAATTATGCAATACTCATTTCAATTTAAATTAAATTCACTAATATCTCACGCAAAGAAAATTCATCATAGAGAAATATCAAGAAACCATAGCGCGTTAAAAATTAATGGAGGAAAGGATATTGGTATATTTGCATGCTGATCTCTTAAGAACTCGAGATATAGCTAATTTTTTTCATTGTCATATTTCAGAAATTACTTTTGGTTTCCTTCATCGTGTAAAAAATATGTAGCTATATGTACACAATGATTAAAAATTCATACAAATAATATTCCACAATTGAAATGATATAATATCGTTTTTAAGTTAAATCACGTTCGCTGATGTCTTGTGTTGAATAAAAATCATTTTTTATAAAAATATTGACACATAATATAAGGCTTTATTTTACTATCTAAAAATAATCCTCATTGTATGTTAAATGTTATTTATATATTCATTTTTTTAATTTTATAATATTTGTTTTAAAATGGTTAATTTAATCAATGCCCTTTTATTTATTTTTATTTGTTTATTTATTTATTTATTTGTTTTATTTATTCATTACTTATTAAGTTTATTCTTATTTTTTTCATTCTACTTTAAATAATATTAATTTAACCCATTTCTTGATTTCTTCAATTAATTTCACTTTTTTATAGGTATAGATGGCAGCACCAAACATTTTTATTTAAAATCTAATTACAATATAATTTTCCTTTTTCCCACCATATGGCAGCAATATATATATATATATTTTTTTTTTTTTCAGTAACTAATTGCTGGTCACATGATTTAATAGACTTAAATCTGGTTGCATCCTCACATGTTACAATATTGCGGTGAACTTTCTTAAGTCTTGGATTCTTGTCTATAATTGAGGTATTGTGCTCCAATCATTTTTAATATCTTGTGTGAAGGTTATTTTTCTTTAGATCTCTATGTTTTTTATCATTTATTCTGTTTTATGATGCACTATTAGGAGCTAAATGTTGTCATTTTAGGCTTAATGCCGACAAAATTGTATGAAACAACGCATCTTCACTATGAATTAAACCTGCAAGCTCCTCTGACGATTCTGTGAGTTATTCAATTTCTTATTTGACATACTGGTCTGCTATGTTCATATCTCGTTGATTTTTAGAATTTTACCATTTGTTACTATGCATGTTGATCTCTTACATAATCGTGATATATTTGTTTTGTTAATGCTACTGTAAGAACAGTTATTTTTGCTCCCCTTGTCCTAAAAATAATAACGAATATGATTCGTTTTTAATATTAATTTTCTGCTCAATATTCTACAGTGAAAACTATGTAATGCCTACTTTAATTAAAATAATTGCTGCTCAATATTTTACAGTGAAAGTTATTCAATGTTTGATTTAATTAAAATCTTAACACCAATATCTTTTGCATACAAAAAAAAAAAAAAAAAAAAAATGTTTAATTATTTTGCTTAATAAAAAACATTTCACTGTTTTCAAATTGGTAAAATTTTTCTAAAGGATAGGTGTAGAATTATTTCTTTAATGTAATTTTATTTTCTACCTTATTTTGAACACTTCTCCAGTTTACATTGCTTACCTATTTCCAATAAGGAATAAAATAAAAATGAGACGAGGTTCAATAATTTTAAGGAAAAAAAATAGAGTTCGTGTTTTTCAAATTTAAGATATGAAAACTCAAATCTAAGATAAAAAATGAATAATAATAAATATATGTATATACAATTGAGTACATTTTTTAGTTTGCACTTTTTACAGTGCACGAATTTCCTTGTTATTTTAACCCCCTCCCCTCCCCATCTTACTAACATTACTAAATGATTTGATTTTTTGTTCCTGTTTGTCGAATTAATTCTTCATAAAAATAAATTTAGCTAAGAATGAACAAGAAATGTTTTAAATAATTCTTCCATAATTAATAATGAAAATAATCTATATTCCGCAGCGTAAGAAAAAATTAACATTATTGATTAATTTGAAGCATAGTTGCGAAAAACCATGCATTTTTACAAAATGTAAAACCCGATTTTATAGCTTGTTAAACCAGAAACTATTAATAAAATCAAAAGCATCATTTTCATTCAATTTGTTTAAAAATAATAAAAAAATTGTAATAAAAAATTACCATTAATTATAAATAATATTTTGTACACTTGTACAAAATGATAGAGAAAATCGATAAATTAGCTAAAACCATCATCATTAATATTTTTTAAAAAATTGATCAATTCCAAAAGTAATTAATTTCAAAGTATCCTTATCGAATGATTTTTCTTTTTTGAAAAGTTACTATTTTTCACACCATCTGTATAACGCTGGGTTTATATGAAGAATGAAGTCTAATTTTTGAGACCCTAGGGAGGGGGAATCATTTGCCACCTTATGTTGCAGCAGGCGGGAACTGATTTAATCCCATTTTAATGATGCATTTCTATCCTTTATTCATTTTGACTCCCTGTCTTTATTAAAATTCAGTTAATTTCAAAGTCATGTGGGAAATGAGAAAAATGGAAGAAAGTATGAAAGAAAAACTGTATATTGATAAAGTATCAGGGATACTTGAAGATAATGTAGACGTCGATTGATTTTGTAAAGATGTCAGAAAAAGTAAATCTTTTGATTTCTTATTAAGTGTTACATTGTTCCAACTGATGGAAAATTATTTTGTTATAAATCTGTTGAAATACATAATGTATAATGTTGTTTTAAAATAAATCTCTACATTTAATTCGTATTGGTATTGATAATGTATTGTCGTTATTCTAAAGTAATATTCTCACAGACTGATATTGTAAAAGTATTTAATAAATGTAGATTCTGTAATCTTTCTTAACACTCCTGTATATGAATACTTATAACAACACATAATAAAACAGTATGCGAGATTAAAAAAATAATAATAACGTAGACATAGATTTTATTTTTATTTTTTACAGATGTCAGATGAATTTAATTTTTTGATTTTTTTTTCTTAAGTATTACACTGTTTCATGCAGTATTTTTTTCTAAACCTCTTGAATTTAAAATAAACTCCTACATTTAATTCTTCCCGATATTTATAATGTATGCTGAACATTCTAATGTGATATAAACACAGATTGATTTTAAAAATCTATATTTAATAAATGTAGATTCTGTAATTTTTCTGAACACTCCAGTATATGAAGACTTATGAGAACTGAAAATAAAATGTTATTAGATTTGAAATATTATTAGATAGAAATATTTGAAAATAATACAGACGTAGAAGGAATTGTTTTTTACAAATGTCTGAAGAAATAAATTTTTTGAGTACTTCTTAAGTATTACATTGTTTCGTGTATTAGTAAATAATTTTATTTTAAATCTCTTGAAAATTTTAAAATATAAAATTATTTTAAGATAAGTCACTATAGTTAACTTCTCGACTTCTCATTATTGGTAATATACGGCATTTGTTCTAAAAGTGACATAAATATAGAGTAATTGTACAAGTACTTTTTTTTTTAACACTATAGTTGATATATACTTGTGACAACCGTATATTTCGAATACCAGGAATATTTCAAGATATATGTAAAGTATCGATTGATTTCATAAAGATGTGAGATAAGGTTGAATTTTGACATTTTTTTAAGATGATTTTCTAATTTGATTCTTCCTTAACAGTTTAGTTATAATTACAGGAAAAATAATTTTGTTCTAAATCTCTCAAAATTCAGTAAGCATCAAATTGTTTTTAGATAAGTCTCTAGATTAAAATTTTGTTACTATTGCAAGTAAATGCACTAGAGTAAAAACATGTTTTAAGAAAATTTATACAGTTTATATGTTCAATCCTTTTTACCTTCTTCTATCTTCAGTAGAAGAAAGTATTGTAATCGAAATTTTTTCGACTTTCGGTTTTTGACGGAATTACACGTTTTAGGGGTCAGAGATACCCAAAAACATATTTATAGAAAATGTCTGTCTGTCTGTCTGCGTGTGTCCATCTGTCCGTGTGTCTGTCGCCATTGTGCCATCAAAAAGTGTATGAAGTTATGCATAGAATTGAAACAATTTTTTTTTTTTTTGTAAGTTTTTGGCTATGGCAAGCAAGTCCTTCCTTCATTTGGAAGAAATCCGCCGGAAGGGGGCACGGTAATAGCGATTTTTTGTGCGATTTTGAATATTGCACCATCGAAAAGTGTATGAATTTACGCATAGAATTAAACAGATTTTTTTTTTTTTTTTTAAGTTTTTGGATATAGCAAGCAAGTCCTCCCTTAATTTGGAAAAAATCCGCTGGAAGGGAGTGCTGTAATAGCTATTTTTGTGCGATTTTGAATATTCTAGCATCGAAAAGTGTATGAAGGTATCCATAGAATTGAACCAAAAATTTTTTTTTATGTTTTTGGCTATGGCAGGCAGGTCCTCCCTGAATGTAGAAAAATTCCACCGGAAGGGGGCACTGTAATAGCGATTTTTGTGTAATTTTCTTAATTTTTCGTAGTTCTATTGTACACCAGTGGCTCGTGAATCGACATTAGATTATAGAACATCGATTTATAGAACAATAAAACTTACTTTTCGAATTGACGGAGATATCGTTCCCATTAATTTTATTCTAAAAAAAAGCTAGTTGGATGTGCCAATCCCAAAACTTTCTTCTATCTCATATATTTTAATATTTCAAAATATTGTTACAGATGTCATTATTTCATTTTTATTAGTTCATTACTATATGAACTTTGACTTTCATCTTAAATTTCTGCTTCAGTCAATTAAGCGGAGTAATAACGAGTAAATCTCGATCATAATATTTTTTAAAATCACGAATAGTCAGCTTATTAGGATGGGAAGTTACCGTCGATTCACGAGCCACTGGTGTACAATAGAACTACGAAAAATTAAGAAGATTACACAAAAATCGCTATTACAGTGCCCCCTTCTGGCGGAATTTTACCACACTCACTATTAATATAAGAATTTAAAAGAAATCATAATAAAGGTTCTTCTGAAATATTGTTAAATTGGTGAAAACAACGACATGTGCATTTTTATTTATTTATGTTTGTCATTTATTGTTATTTAATCATGGTAGTAGTGCTATTCAGGGCTGTGTCAATACTAAGGCGGTTCTTAAAAAATATTTTTCCCCGCTCAACAACGCGAAAATTTTTCACTTATTTTTACACATAAGAAGCATGATAATCAGGCCCTGATTGCCGAATAGGTGCGAGAAGCACGTGCTTCACATAGAAAATTTTGAATTAGCCCGAAATTGAGAAATTGGGGGCCCCAAAAGTTGTATTGATTTAATTCCATTCCAAAATTCTAGCTAATTTCTTTTCAAATTATTAAGTTATACATATATTAAAATTTGTTTCATAAAAACACCTTTCATAACAATTTAATTTTTTATGTAATAGATCAGTTTCAACCACTTGATCACAATTCCTCAGTTTGTCCAACTAAGAAAAAATCTTCAATTTTATCAGGCAATATTATCGTCAAACCACTCAAAATTGAGAAAATCCAATAATATAATATTTGTAGTAATTTGAATAATATTGTCAATGGTGAGTTTTCGAGTATGTCGAATTTATAAAACTCTTCTCGAATGGACTGGAGCCTCGAAAAGATACTGTGCTTCTGCTTCCCATAGCTTTAGAGGTTAATCGGGCTGTGATAATAATTACAGGCATAATTATTGAAGTGATTTTAATCTAACAGTTTTTTTTTTTCACTAAATGAACAACATATTGAGTTATAAACGGTTATTGTCTTAGGACAAAAGTTTTTTTTCTTTCCCGTGCTTTCGCAGCCGGAAGTTCAGTTTGAAACTCCAGCTTTAATAGCATTTTCTGAAAATTCTTCTGCTTCTACCAAAAAACGAAAAAAAAAGAAAAATAGTTTACATAGTTCTTAGCTGCTAATTTAAGACGTTTGCGAACGAAAATGAATTAAAAAATGTCTCAGAAACTACTCAGTTTGGATTTCAGAACAGCTTTTATAAACGCTTTTTCAAAATTGTATGATATTGAAGATAAAGGCTTTAAAATAGCGATGTAACAATAGTTTCTTAACGAAAGTAAAAATACTTATAAGGAAATTCATAAAATAGCGTTTTCTTACATTTAGTCTACATGAAATAGCAGAAAGGAGATTCTCAACTTTAATCTTAAATATTGTGGTTCCTAAATTTTGCCGGTATTACATATTTATTTATAACTTGACAACTAATGATCAAATATGAAAGAAAAAAATGTATTTGGGAGGGTCGACGAGGGGAAATATAACGGCAACAGAAAAATTACATGTTTTTATTAATGAATTGCAAATAATCAAAGTATTAGTTAATAATTAATATAAAAAAGCATATTTATATAAAGTATGCATGTTTCTTATGTTTGTGCTTTCACGAAATATCACAGAGAAAATGTAATGAAATACGCACATTATTGTTCGAGTTCTGCTTAAATAACGGAAATTTAAACATTGATTGATTCGTTTTTGGATAATTTGTATATCTGTAACTCATAATTTAAAATCTATGCACATTTTTCTTTTTAGCATAAAGAAATTGAATATATGCCAAAAAGGTGGTATTGATATTGTAGTTTTAAAAGTTGGGTTCAATTTTTAAGATGTAGATGACAATTAAAATAAAATAAACTGTGTCAGTATTAAAAAAACATATTTTTTAAAAGTTGCCTGATATTTCAGCTAAATGAATTAAAAATAGTATAAATAGTATTAAAATAATGGTGTAACAATAATTTCTTGGAGAGAGTAAAAATACTCATCAGAAAATTCATAAATACACTTATAAAGAGCTTTATATGGATTAAGATGGCAATGAATGAATTAAAATTTTTCCCTTTCATTAATTAAAACTGAAGTTATATCTATCATTCGTAATATATTTTCTTACATTCACGTTCCGTGCAAGATTTTAATTAAAATTTGTTAATAATAAGTAATAAATAACTCTACATTTTTCCTGAATGTTGGAAAGTGAATCATTATGTATTAGGGAAACATGAATATTTTTTTCAATTTTAATTTTCTCTTTAACTTAAGTACCAGCTTGTTTTAATTGAAGAATAATTCCATTTAAAAGGAAAAAAAAAACTAGAAAACTGTTTTAATTACTGCCTAAAATCTGTATTAAAATATTTTCGATATTAGGAGATTTTCACGAACATTACTTGTGGTGTACACGTAATCTGCTAACATTTAAAAGTTATCTAAAAAAGGGGGAAAGAAATTGCAAAGTCGACAGTCCTTTTCATGATTAAATTAATGTGTTAATGAAAGGCCGTAAACAGCCGACAAAGTCAAAGGAGCTAAGAAAATTTCTGTTTGACTAATTCACAGCTTATCTTTTATTTTTTATAATTATGAATAAATTTAAACACAAATGGAGGACAAATCCGCTTCCTCCCGTCATAAAAACTTTGATTATAAAGTTTTAAAAACTTTAAATGCAATATAAACGATATTATTACTATATAAGGTTGTGAAACCTTAGAGGAGTATCGAAAAGTTGATAGTGGTAGGCTGAGCTCAACGCTAACCCTCATCTGGTTACGCCACTGCTATCTTTTGATTTATTATTCATACTCTGTTTGGTACTCAATATCAGGAACTTGCCTACATATATGGGAGGTGGTCTACGTATGATTTTAATAAGAACATGAAATTAAACAACTTTCAATTAAACAGGATTACAGATATAATGGTAGATTTTTTTCATCCAATATCATTTAATATTTCAAAGTTTAGTAAGATTTTAAAGTATAAGAATTGAAAATTTAAAACTATACACATTATTAATTACGTCAAAAATTGTGTTTATGTACCTTTAAATTTACATAAAACAGATTAAAATAAATAAATTTGGGTTAAATAAGCATAAAAATTTTATCAATCGTAATTTTAATAATCATTAGTTTTTAAAATAATAATATTTTCAGTAATTAATTTTTTATGATGATGATGAAATTTGATGATTATAACTAGACAAAATTTAATCACTATCACAATGTACAAAACATATTCTAAACCTAACTTTATATTATTTAATTAAAACCAACGGACAAAGTTCTCCCTGTCAAACGTCAATATAAATTTGATTTATGGCTCTCTACGATCATATATTCTTCATTTCGGCTGATCATAAATAGAAATAAATACGCTAAACATATTAGTAAATCGCTAGAGTACTCCAAAAAACGAGGCAGTAATTGTTCTGGGGGCATTTCAGACTTCCCATCAAAGTCAGAGCAAGGAAAATTTGCGCCAACGTTTAAATTCAATTAAGCTCCCTTAGCAGGGGTTCAGTTTATTACTCTCATCATTAGCACACTTAATCACGTGAGGGGTCGTCCAAGTGGCCGTTATTCGCGATCGTAAAACTCCTGCGGCGATATTAAACACTGCCCTTCGGACTACTGGAAAATTTTTATATCTTTTATAGAGCTGATTTTGGTTGTCATCGATGGCCCTGTCCGACCGCATATTTTCTGCTTTTCTCCAAATACCATAAAGTTTTAGATGTGATGTACAAATTCCATAAGCCCGAAATTTAGTACTGCAAGGTGATGTGAGGAGTTCATTTTTGCAGGAACAATTTATTCCCCACAAAAGTGTGCAGTAATTGCATTCTCGTTTGTGGAGGCGTGATAATTCTGCGCTCAAGGATTTAGTTTTATGATCCTGTATTTCGTAAACATACTATTTTCATTTTTTAAACTAGGAAAAATTCAACGCTTTTAATTCTGTATTTAAAATTTAAGTGTTGAAACCTTCAATAAAATTCCACAACTACGTAAATTCTTTAGTAACAAAAAGAGATGCATTTTGTCAAATTACACAGTTTAAATTATTTATATTTATGAAAATAAATTTAATAACACTATTAAATAGGTATACAAGAAATTAAACTCATAATCAAAAAGGTAATTATCATTATAATGATAAGAAGTATTGGAGGGTTTTTTATATATTTTTTACTATATTACTAATTATCATTGATATTATTATAATTAGGTGTGGCATAAAAGTTCTATAAGCTAGAAATTTGGTACTGCAAGGTGATGTAAATTGTTCATTTTTGAAGGAACAATTTTTGCAAAAGTGTACAATAATTGCATTCTCGTTTGTAGAGGCGTGATAATTCTGATCTAAATTATTTAGCTATACGATCCCTTAGTAACTACTTCTTCCTTTTTTTGAACTGAGAAACATTCATCACTTTTAATTCTGTGCCTGAAATTTAAGTGTTAAAATTTAATTTCATGGCTTTAAAATTAGAAATTCATGACTATGTAGTTAGAGTATTTAGTTTAAAAAAAATGCATTTTATAATTTTACACAGAATAAATTATTTATCTCATACGAAAGTAAGTTTGCTAACTATCATAACCCTTAAATGCGGGTGTTGCTTTTCGGCAACATACCCAGTTTAAGCTCTAAAATACTATTAGAATAATATTGGAGCTATAATGCCTAATGTTGCCAATAAAATACATTCTGAAAATATTATTAAATTGATTTTCAACATGTAGATGGCAACACTTGTGCTGTTTAAGAATAAAGATAGATTTATTTTTTCAATTATCGCCGCTTGTTCTTTTTGTTTTGTTTGGGAGCTTGCGAAATACCTTATTTTGTTCTGCAGTGAGCAAATAAAATTTATTTCTTATTATAGTTCCTAAAATTCTTGTGTGTTTAATATTATAGAATTTTATCAAGGAAAATTATTTTTTCAATTAAAGACCAGTATTGCCGATTAGTAACAAGCTGTTTTTTAGCCGTAAACCATACTTAAAACAAAATAGGATTTTTTTTAAATATTTTTCCAATGATTTATTTAAAAAATGAAAGCCGAAAAATATTATTACAATGATTTTTGAAAAATCAGGCATTTAAGGGTTAAATAGCAACGAACGTATGGAATTAAACCCATAATGATAAAGTAATTATCATTATAATAATTAAAATTTGGAATTATCTTGTTATTGTTTCATTATATCACTGATTATTAATAATATTATTAAAACTAGGGGATCCAATCCGGAATTCCCGGGTCAAAGAACACCAGTGTATAAATTTTCTTTTTCATTTTTCTTATTCTAATATTATTTCTTTAATAGATTTCTTCCATTTAATTTATATTTTTTAGATTACCCAATATCAACACACACAAAAAACATATATATATATATATAATGAAAAATAACCAAAATGTATTCAAAAACAGTTTTGAAATTTATTAAAAGCTGTACTTTCGTATTAGCTACATGCCAGCAGTTAATAGCTAAAGAAATCGCCAAAGATTGCTACTTGTACCAGGCTTTTTGATATTGATAATTTCAATGATTTAAGTACGGCTATATGTCTTAAATGCCAGATAGGGACTGCTTAGACTGGGAAACAAAGTCTGTAGAGAATAGATGTCCCTCCCTCTCCCCTTTATTGAAGTCTTAAAAAGGAAAATATACAAAATTCAGCCGAAGCTGTACCCCGAAGTAATCGTGACAGGGGGTAGGTTGGTGAATAGCAGATAAATATATATAACGAAAATACACACATACATATATATAGTGGCAGAGTCAAAGGAAATAAATGTTTATATGAATGAAAATGTTATGAGCGCAATGATGATATTATGACATTATGACAATATAGCAGCAATGTCAGAAGATGAAATGCAAGCAATACACACTCAGAAATGAATACTCAGATTTCACGAAATTTTCTTTGTTTTTGACGAAACGGTTTTCTGGAATATGCTCCGTGCGAACATTTCGTCAAATTGATGAAATTACTTTCTTCACTTGTTTGACGATATAAATTTTCTCAAAAGTTTCGTCAAAAAAGGGCTGGTGGTGCCATCTATTGAACAGTTTGGAAGCTCCTCTACCAAGGGAAGAAAAAAATCACTTCTCGTTTTCCTCGGCGTGATTTGAACCCGCGGACTTTGGGGTGGGAGACACTTGCTCTACCGATCAGGCTATTGAGGACTTATATGAATGTGCTTTTAGACTGATCTAATGAAAGCTGCCGCGTGATTATATTTTTATAAGATAGATTGTAATTTTATCGGTGCTGAAAGTTTTAAGGAAGTCTAATTTATTATTTTGTTTTTCTCATGGTCAATGAATAATTATAATATGGCTTGATTAAATCATTTATTAGTGAAATTTTCTTTGCTCAATGAATGGTTAGAATATGGTCTGGTTAATTTGTTGCACACAAATAACGAACTGTGAAGTGCATATTGCGTGAGATTTTATCACTTTGAATAGATGGATAAGTTTTTAACACTTTACTGTTTATAAAAGGGAGAAGGATCAATTATGTTTATTTTTAATCTGATTAAAAACAGAATATACTTCTTAAATAAATTTAAAAAAAAGATATCCCGGATCTTTGAAATTTTATTGATTAAATTTTCTTTTTGGATGTTTTTGAACACAGGAAATATATTCTTTTCGAATTAAAACATAACGAACAACAACATAAGTAATAATAATAATAATAATAAGCATTCCTAAAAATTTTAACAGCTAAAAAAATAACTTATGAAGAAACAATAACTACCTATATTTCAGTATTTTCTGAAAAGAACTAAAAAGTGCTGTTTTAAAAATAAATTATTACTGGACTAATACAAACAAGCAAATATCTGCTTGCTAAAATCGCAGGATTTGAGGAGGTAGAGCAACGGTTTCCTTAAAATGCATTGAGTCTGACCGTGAGTGAGGAAAAAATTTCGTCAAATATCTGAGAGTTTACCTTTCCTTAAAAGTCACGTGATGGTGATAGGAAATGATCGTCAAAAACGACGAAATACAGCTTGAGGATTGCTAAATCGTCAAAAGTGAGAATTCTATTTCTGAGAGTGTAATGAAACTGCAAGAATAAGAAATCGGAGAATGTATAAGATGAAAGCCGAGCAATTGTATGCTATGAATATCTCGATGAGTTTTATAAAGATGTATACAGAATAATAATGATGAGCATTGGATGATAATGAAAACTAAATAAATGCAATGCTTATAGAGAATGATGAGGAGGGTAGACACATCTACGATGAACACAAGAAGAATGATTGTTGACATATTATATTTGATTATTATAAGTCATGAAAGGCCATATTGAAGGTTGAGAGTTGGGAATAAACGACGATGATGTAAAGAAAGGGTGTTCATTGAAGGTACCATCTTCATGAGCAGTATTTTTAAGTTGAGTGGTATTCTGAATATTAATTGATTTAAAAAATCCGTTATGCAGTACGCAAAGTTTATAACAAGGGTAACATGGGGGTCCCACTCCCCGGCCCAGGCTCTCACAAGCTCATTTGTCCCCGATCGGAACTACCCGAGAGACAAACCCCGCGACGCGTCCCGAAGGTCACCGCCAGGCATGCCCCACCAAGGCAGTTCTCACGAAAGCTCCGGCACACTGCCCAGCGCACGTCACGCCGGTTATTCCCAAAAGAGAGATAAATTGGTCGCATACGACAATCCTCACCACCCAGCTAGAAGAGCCAAATGGTCCCTTCTTTTGGTTCCCTACCCGGTACGCCCCGACAGACCACAGGAAACGAACACCTATAAAGGAGTCGAGCCCATGAACCTATACGTACAGAAGGTTTGACGAGCCGGAGTTACTTTACGGGGGGCTCACAAGATCAACTACCATTATCCGGCAAAGACATATATGCGAGCCAACCGATAGAAGAGAGAGGTGCCCCTAACTGAGAAGCCCCGAAGATTCGGGGAAAATCCCTCCTGACACCAAAGACGACGTCTTGTTCTGGGTATCATAAAAGTGTCTCTAGCGGACCCCGAGGAGACAAGGTAACTCCTCCCCTGACGACACAGACATCGCCTCGCGAAGGGTTTTCTCCTAATCTCCCCACTCCACTGACGGAACCCCTTGCGGCTCAACGCCGAGAGACAGAGAGACCAGACTAGGTGCCGTTAGCGACTCCAGGCGGGGTAGGAAAGCTCTACCTAGACGGGATAGACCCGCCTCGCTAGGGTCCGGAGTCCCGCCACTCCCTCACAACTCGACTCTACCCGAGGGTGGAAAAGCCCCGGGAGACCGGCAGAAGCCCAGCCTCCACTACCTTACCTCACGGCCGTCGAGGGTACCCAAGCACGAATGCTCCTGACCCCGTGCAATGACCGACCGCTATCTGTTAGTTGCGTTCGAATGTTAGTTTGAGGCACCGCTAGATCTTCACCACTGGGCGCGACAACCTCCAGTAGCGCAAAGACACGCAGGATCTGGGACGGACCAAGAGTTCCCCCAAGGTTCGAAGCGCCGCCGCATTAGTCGGTGAGCCTCCGGCCCGGTTCCCTGTGGAGATAGTGTTCAATGGCGGACCTGCCGGCAGACCTCTTTCAGGGTTTACGGCACGACATCGGGCAACCAGAGCCATACTGGCCTCCCTCTGCGACCGCTCCCTGGTCGACGAGGGCGCCACTAAACCCTACCCAGCTTAGGGTTGGCTCACAACTACTGCAGCTGCGGATCTCAGCGGGATGAGCCATCCGACGCAAATAGCACATGGGCCGCTGTCCGAACCCCTCACCCTTCGGTTGCTCCGGGAGACCCTGCATGGCGATCCCGCGAGCCCCGTCGTCACTAGTGAGCCACCGAGACCTTTCCTCTACAAAGCCCGCTCTCTCACCCTAGGCTTCCTCTTAGTCAATTGGTGGATGGGGTCCTATCTCATTAGTTAGTCTTTGCTCAGCGAACATCGTCCGGCCCGTAGACCGGCACTGAGATCGACCTATGGAGCGTCGCTATCCGGCTTGCCCAGAGAACCCGGGTACCGGGGATGGATGAACGTCAACATCAAAAACCGTCTCCACCCATGCACGACGTCCGTTACCCGTGGGCACCGGACTCGAGGCCTGTCAACCGCGAGCCACTCTAGGAGGTTGTGAATCGTCCCCATCCGGCCCTCTCGCATTCGTGTACAACGAACTCGGCCGGACCCCGAGTCTCCTTCCCCACTCAAGAGGTCGATTTCGGACCACCCGGAGGGGCAGCCTCTTATAACAAGGGTAATCAGAATCAGAAGATTTATATGCCGGGTTATGACTGGTTTGATATATATATCCTTGGAAATGATTCGAGTAATTATTATTCGCATGATCCAGCCCGCAGTTAGCACAGTGAAAGGGATTTGAACAAAAAAGTGGCAAATGACCGAGTTGCTGACAACGAAAGTATCTAAAACTGTAGTTTGTGGTTTTATTCTGTATGAAGATGATTCTATTTTAAGACCTTCTATACCAATGAACATCTTTAATATTGGTTTTGTTGTGATGAAGAGTCACTTGAAGGTTTGGAAAGAAAGATAAAAAATCGTTAGAGTTATAATGATTTTTAACTATTGAGGTTTTGTTGTCATGAAAATATGTTGAAGTCAGTACATTCATTCGGTAGTTCTTTGATATTTAAATACGTATTACAAATGAGAGATGAAATGCCGATGTTAACTTTGCAGCTGCCTCTTGTGAAGTTGGCATAGGATTGTTGGTATTATCTTCTATACCTTTAAAAGTAATATCATTAGATGTTGGTGATGTTTACAAAGATTCTTACATTTTATTTAAAAGTTTTGTAGGATAGTATTTGCTCATTTTAATTGAGTAGAATGATTTTTAGAGCATCCTGTATGATAATCTGGAATTTCTCCACAGGCAAAAGGTGATATATGGATGCATCTTACGTATCAAATAATTTTTGCGAGTTAAGAACAAGGCTATCAAATTTTTGTAGAGCGTTAGTGATTAGATAGACTATCAGTTGGGGAATTATTTGTTCGTAGTTGATGTTTTCGGTAAGGACTCCAGGAACTTATTTTTATATTTTGTAGAGCATTAGTGATTTCGTTAAATTTAGTATTATGACTATTTTCAGCGGCAATATGTATTTTATACAAATTCTGAGTACTGTCTGTAAGAATATGGAGCGTTTGTGAAACACTGGCAATTAAAGTCTTGATGTTTTTATTAAGTTGTGTATAATATTTTAATAGAAAGTCAGCGGTAGAAAATGGCAGATTCTCCCAAATAAATAAATTGTCCTTAGCCGTAGTTAGTGTTTCATCTGATTTAGTAAACCAATGTAGAGAATCCGTGATGAGTGAATTGAGGTTGTAATTAATTTGGACAATATGAATATCATTTTGTAAAATCTCAGTAGTAATAGAATGCAGATCTTTTACAAAAAGCATGTAATGCTCTAAAGCAGATAACATATTCTCTGATGGTGTACCTAGAGTATCAGTGATAAAAGAATTTAGATTATCTTTGACTTGAGTTGTATAATGCTGTAATAGTTCATCGAAGGCAGTATGCTGTTCTTCCAATGAAAGAACAACGGAAGGAATATTGTCCATTAACCCTTTATCTACTGACGGTACTTATAAGTACTACTCACTTTAAACTTTTATACCATAGTGAATATTACTAATATTCTAATGGTACTTTGCAAAAAAAGGCTCTTTTAACTCCACTTTATCCGAATACATGGTAGCAATAGTTCTAGGTTTGTTATTTTAGAGAGGAATGAGGCTATCTTTGAAGCAGTCGATGTGTTTTGTGCCGAAATTTCGCACAGTTTGCCACGCTCGCCTTTTCATAGCTGCAAACACAGTAAAGGATATAAGATAAGTGTTGGATTTTCTTTATGTGTTCATTATGATCTTAGAATACAATATGTCTAGCTCTTTTAAGTGAACGGTGTATGTATTTGATTTAACTGTTGAATTACTCGGTGGTACTTATAAGTACCGTCAGTACACTGGGTGTTGGAAAAAACTTCTTCTTTACTTTTCGTCTGTGTAGTTATCCATCGTTTTTATCTGATTTAAAATGTAATTACTAAAATGTAGTCTAGTAATGATTTCCCTGGTATTTCTTTTCTGTTCTATTGTTATTTTTTATAGGAAATCGAAAAAGTTGTGGCACCGGCTCGTTTTTGCTATGCTAGAAATGGCATATGTAATTTCATATATTGCATATGTGGATATGCGAAATAACATGTTGTCCCTGGAATATTCATGTCGCATAACTAAAGGACTACTAACAAGATCGAAACCTAAAAAAAAAAAAATAGTTTTTTTAACCATTTCAGAAGCAAAGCATTTTCAATTTTTAAGTGTTGAAATAAATGATTACCACCGGAATTTGCCGAACGATTATTTGTAAGTAAGAAAAAGCCTATATTCCACATACTCATTAAATTTAAAAGATTTTCTGGTGCCAGTTGAAATACCTTGTGGATTTTCTGTTAAAATATTTTAGTCATAGTGTACTGACGGTACTTTAAAGTATCACTTTAATTAATTACCGCTAAATAATTAAATTTCTCACGGGTGAATATTTTTTTTATGTTTATCCTTTAATTTTCATTGTAGTAACTGGAAAAAAAATATTACATGAAAAAAATTGCAGTAGATCATAATGCCGTAGATAAAGGGTTAATGTAGAATTCATTTATATTGATTTAGTGAGCTTATGCAGGACATCTATAGTAAAAGAACTAAGATTATCATTAAAATCAGTAAGACTATTCCGTATTATCTGAGTAGTTATAGATCGTAAATTCTTCCTAGAGAACATTCTATGATCAAAAGCAGTTTGCATCTTTTCTGAAACTGTAAGCTTATCTAATATTTCCGTGATTGAATGATTAAACTTATCTTTGAATTGAGTTAAATTATGTTGTAAAACTTTTATTGAAAAAAAAAAAGACCCACAGATGCAGCCTGTTCTTCTTCCATTTTGTAGGGTTTAGTGAAATATCAGTTGCCTGTTCTTCACCTAAATATTTTGAAGTTTGTAGCACATCATTGATTAGGGAGTTAACGCCATATAAGGAGACGCCTAGGGTTCTGGATTTTACTGGTGATTCTTTTATAATAGGTAAGAATGTCACCAAACTGAACAGCATGAGTATTTATGATGTCAGGATTGTATGCAACCGTGCTTGTTTGAGATTCTTCTGACTTATCACTTTTGTGAGATTTTGCAGTAGACTGAATGAAAGTCGACCTTATTCAAAACTGAAGGATTAATATTTGAGATATTTTTTTATTTCAAATTCTATTTAATGCTTATTGCTTAAGAGGAACAGTTTAGGATTTAAAAAGAAGAAAAGACATAATTTTACGTCATCTATGTTAAATTTTATGTGATCATCAGGGTTGGAAATCTGATTGTCTTGATACTGTAGAAATGGTCTTTTGTAATTATGAGAATTGTAATCAGATATGGGTTTCTTTCTCTTGTGTCTCAAGTCCCGTTGCATCATCGGATTTACTATTACAGGAATGACACTCCAATCTATCATTCCCTCTTCAAGGATAAAAAAAAAAATTACAGGAGTATATTCTTGTGGAATATTAGTAAAACATCGTTCATTTCTACTTAATATTTCAGGTGATAATGGATTTATGGAACTATCATATTGGATATCCTGAAAGGATAGACGATGTATGTGAAAACAACCCAACCTATGTGTCGGAGATGAAAAGCTCGAGTACTTAAAGAGTGGCTGAAAAGCTCGATTGTATTTTAACACTGACATCATATTGTAATGATCGTAAGATTATACGAAGCAGAATGATTACAAGTATATCAGATGAGTAGCAGAAGAGCATAATGCTATATTTCATCAAAAGACTGAAAATATCAAAGAAGATCAAATTAATATCAAATAACTATGATGTATTAAGATGTACCTGCGAGCAAGCATCAGAAACCCATGTCAAGAAAGCAAAGGGTGGTAAGAGAGCCAAAAGGAAAGAAAAAAGTAAAAACCACAGGGTAAGTCCTCTGCAAGTGACCAAGAGTAAGAATTAACCTTAACGTGGGACAAAGACAAACAAAAATGTAAATAAAGTAAGAATGTTGGAGGATGGGGAAAAGAGAGGGTAGTGAATTACCCCTGTCCAGTAATGAAAAAAAAAAAAAAAAAAAAAAAAAAAAAAAACTCATGGCATTAAGCTTGATATATTGAGTATTGTATAAAAAAGAAAAAAGCACTATTTAGATCATATTAAAAATATTTTCAAAACAAGATTTAATGTTATTCTTATTATATTTCGTTGAAGTATCAGTTCCTAAGAAAAAAGCTTTGTTTGTTCAGAAAAAGAGCATTGTTTTGTTCAAAAAAAGAGCATTGTTTTGTTCAGAAAAAGAGCATTGTTTTGTTCTGAAAAAGAGCATTGTTTTGTTCAGAAAAAGAGCATTGTTTAGTTCATGTAAATAAATTTTTGACAAAGTAAGAGTTAAGTACGGAATATATTTAAGTGGTGGAACGCTGCCGACTAATTTTGCATTAAATTCTCATGTTTAGATTAACATTATTGTTCGGAAAACTCCGGTGAAAAGTGCATAAGTAAAATATATCAAGCTATGGATTAGAAACTCTAATACAGGTTCGAATTTTGAATCAGAAGAACTCTGGAGTGCGATTATATGCCTGTTAAATTTGTGTTTTATTTATATTATTTTATTTATTTATTGATGAAGTTTTTGTTATGGAATGTGTGAAACAAATGATGAACTAATTATATTGTTTTAAATGCACGCGACAGCAAAATATTTGAAAAAATATATATTGTTAAAAACTATTTTAAAAACCATAAAAAATCAATAAATTTGGATACAGTTTTCAAACAAATTGCATATTTACAATAGCATTTCCCCCCTATTCTACGATGCAAAAATTGTAATTGTGCGATGTTGTAAAGTTATACAAATTGCAGTAAAATGAAATTTGTTAGTCAGGTGTTACCACAGTCAATATCACGTCAGCCATATTCACTGACATGTTTTTGTTCTACACTGTAGATTAGATGTGATATACAAATTTCATAAGTGAGAAATTTAGTACTGCAAAATGATATAAGATGCAAGGAAGAATTTATTACCCACAGAAGTATGCAGCTAGTTCCATTCCCGTTTGTGTGGACGTGATAATTTAAGACTGAAGAAAACATTTAGTTTTAATTACAAATTGCAAATTGGCAGTCAGAATTTTTTAACAAAATTTTGCTGTCATGATATACGTGAATAAAAGCTTTTAAATATTTTCAAATAAATTTGTTCATAAATTCTGGTGTCATTTAATTTTTTTCGATATTTTAGTAGCACTTTGCCTCTAAAAGAGTCAAATACAGCTCATATTCAAACTATTAGAATAATTACTTTTTTTTTTACAAATTGAAAATATCATTTGGTAATTTAATGCTTTTAATGCAAATATGCAAACGATATTTTTTATCAAGAACTTATTATTGATTAAACTTATTTATTATCTTAAAATTAATACCATTTTTGAAAAGATTAATTGAAAAAAATAATTATTTTGAAAAGTCAAAATATTAGAATATTTATTCAAGTGTTTCAAAATTTTAGAATATTTCCCATTAATTCTCCTTGAATTATCACCAATTCATAACTGGTGGCATCATTGATTAAATTCAGAAGATTTTATTTAAAATCAGTATTCTTTTTGCAGTTCGTTTGCTTTTTCTTCTTAAAATGGGTCGTGTGAGTGATGTTCCTGAATCTATTAAACTTCGTATGGTTGATTTGTATCGGCACGGTGAAAATCAATGTTATGGAGCGAATTATTTACATTGTTTGCAATCAAGCGTTAGTAAAACACTAACATAATATTTAAAAAATGGAAAATTTCAAAATAATCGCCGAAATGGCGGCCGAAAACCAAAAACATCTGCTGGAGATGACACGAAACTGAAGCGCATAGTTAAGAAAAACCGTTTTAAAAGTGTGCAATTCTTGCACCGAAAATAGAAAGAAGAAGGAGTTGAAGTTTCTATCAAGCGAGTTCTTTGGCCAGCTTCATCCGCCATCTTGTTTCAAAATGGCGGCCATTTGAATTTTGCGGACCATTTTGAGAAATTTTTAGATTTCCTAAATTTCTCTTTAAAATGACCTATGTTGTAAACTTACACCGTGTGACTCTTTAAAATATCTTTTAAAGTTTTTAACATTCTGTTTAAAATGATACACAAGAGTTTGCATTTTGTGAAATGTAATATTTTTTATAAATATTCAATGTTAGAAAATATAAAAAAAATTTCAAAAACTCAAATGGCCGCCATTTTGAAACAAGATAGCGGATGAAGCTGGCCATCGAACTCGCTCGATAGAAACTTCAACTCCTTCTTATTTCCATTTTCAGTGCAAGAATCGCACACTTTTTTTTAAAACTATACGCTTCAGTTTCTTGTCATCTCTAGCAGATGTTTTTGGTTTTCGGCCGCCATTACGGCAATTACATTTTGAAATTTTCCATTTTTTTAATATTGTGTTAGTATTTTACTAACGCTTGATTGCGAACAACGTAAATAATTCGCTATATAACATTGATTTTTACCGTGCCGATACAAATCAACCATACGAAGTTTAATAGATTCAGGAATATCACTCACACGACCCATTTTAAGACGAAAAAGCAAACGAACGGTAAAAAGAATACTGATTTTAAATAAAATTTCTGAATTTAATCAGTGATGCCACCAGTTATGAATTGGTGATGATTAAAGGAGAATTAATGTGAAATATTCTAATATTTTGAACCACATGAATAAATATTCTAATATTTTGACTTTTCAAAATAATTTTTTTTCTCAATTAATCTTTTCAAAAATGATATTAATTTTAAGATAATAAGTAAGTTTAATCAACAATAAGTTCTTAATAAAAAATATCGCTTGCATAATTGCATTAAAAACATTAAATTACCAAACGATATTTTCAATTTGTAAAAAAAAAAGTAACTATTCTAATATTTTGAATATGAGCTGTAGTACAGGATTTTAGTAATTTGTTCTCTTCTAAGCTCAGCAGATAAAGATGCAATGATCAAAATGATAGCTACCAATATTTTGTTTTTACAAGTAAAATAAATATATTGTAAACCAAACAAATTATTTAATCAAATGCCTTATTTTTGTCTGATACTTATTTGATTTCGTTTATTATGTATTCTTTCTAGTTTAAAATACAACAGAATAAAAAAAAAGAGAGAGGTTGGTAGTTATGTTCAAAATTTAAATCCCTATAGATAAAGTATTATATGCATAATGCTGGCAAAAGAAAATTTTCTGTTGTAACATTTTTGAAATAAAAGGATTTAACATAATAGAGCTATTAATTATAAGAAAATGAACATTTTTACCTTTGTAAAAGTGCGATATAATACAAAATTTAAAAAACAAAATAGGCAAAATTAGAATGTTTTTTATTTTTGTCATTTTTAGATAAATATCTCTAATTTACCTTTAAATTTAAGTGAAGGAAATGCTGTAAAAATTTTTTACCTAATTTCTGACCAGCTCATTTTCAAATATGCTGAATTTGCATTCATGTGCACCGTCAAACTTCCAAACTAACAGTATTTTAATAACGTCAAATTTAAAAATGTTTTCAGAATTCGTTTCAATTTCATTCACGTATACATCTTTATATATATGAATGTATTTAGTTTACTTGTGTTACGTCAGAGATTTTTCGTTAATCCTCAAGTTCTGGTATGTTTTGGTAAATTAAGTGTGTTGTGTAAACATTTAATATTTAAAAAATCTTTTACAGATTTTTTTTCCTCATTTATTATGTATTTATCAAGATCTAAAAATGAGTATTTTTTAACTAATAAAAACACGTTTAATGATTTTATTTTTGATATTTTCATGTACTACATTTATTTTTACTTTATAGCATTACTTTTTATCGGAAAAAAAAAGCATAAAATAATATGAGAGGAAATAAGTTAATTGAAATGTACTCTGGTAATCCTTTGATATCTCACTTTGATTTACAATAGTTTTTTAATTCACGCGGTACACATGACAATGTGTATATCTCATATTGCAAGGACTCTAGCAACACCCAATCCTTGTGTGAACACTGAACGTCACCTAACTTAATCCTGGCGCCAGCTTGTGAGGAGAGTTCCATTTCAAACAAAACAGGACTCCAATCTCCCAGTCCTATCACACGTGTTATGTAAGGAAAACTGCCGACTTTTTTAACAGTGGCACGTGCCCATCCACACTCCCACATCGGGTGTAGACAGCCCAGTCAATATATATATATCGGGGATGCCGCCCCCTTGTGGTGAAAGCTGGGCCCCACTCAGATTTTCGATATTTTATGCATTAAGAGAAATAAGCTGTCACCTCCGAGCTTGAACTTACTTTTATAATTTTTTCGCTCTCCTTACGTTGCATGGATAATCAAATGTGGCAGGTTGTTATTTATCGCTTTCCTGCGTCCGCGAGATTTGAATTTTTTTTTCTCTCTCGTTATCCGAGTATATTTGGTTCGTGACTTGTCAGGAATATTCGCCGGTTGGAATATCGTATATAAAGTTCCATATGGAGTCTAACCGTGAAGGTCGAAAACTGCAGAATAAGAGAAATCGGATTTGAATTTTCTGGTAGAAATATTCGTTTGGTTAAGAGAATCGTTGTTTTGCTTTTTTTATTTGCTTACTTTCGAAAAGACTCATATTTTCTCCCGTTTTATAAAATGAGAAATGAAATCATAAGATATATATATAATATATATATTTATGGGGGTGTTGTAAGCATTTTTAAAATGTTAAAGATCGTATTATAAAAAGTCAAAAAAATTTATATATCTGTCGATTGTTTATGAAAAGAAATTGTTAAATTTCGAATGAATTTTATTTGTTTTAAAATTTAATGCTTTCAATGCATTTGAGAGAGAATGAAAAATATGACTCCTTGAATGTTCTGTTTCTGTTTAGAGAAATAAGCTGAAATTGAAGTAAATAATAAATGTTTAAGAATTACAAGTTGGCAGAGAAAATTAAAAAATGATAATATAGCATATAATTATTCGTCATTTTCTAACCAAAATAAATAAATAAATAAATAAAAATGAAAAAAGAGAGGGAAAAAAAGGGATTGTCGCATTACTTTCAGTTTTTAAATTATCTTAATTATACAAGATTTCGGAAGATGATTTTAGATATACCTTACATTAATATTTTAAAATTACAAGTATTTTAGAGTTCAGGAAATTTTTCAATTAAAAAAATCTGTAAAAAGGGCGAGTGGTTAGCATTTAAATCATCGATTTTGGTGATTTTTAAAGAAAAATAAAACTTTTAAACCCATTTCTCCAGTTCTTGAGACTTGAGATAGGCATTTTAATAAGGTAAGTTTATGCAAATAATAATAAGAATAATAAAATCTTTTGAATCGGCTGCACTTTTGAAGACATGTGAATCATATTGTTGAATTTTTAAGTAAAAAAAAAATTCAAACTATTAACATATATACTTGGTTCTAGATTGAACCTTGTAACACTCTTCCACTTATAAGCATAGCTGCCAACTTGTACGGTTTTTTGCTACTACTAAAATTTAATAGAAATTTTTGTCTTGTTTCATCGCTAGAAATCATCAGATTTCGACTATTGTTTTAGTCAAAATTTACTAATAAATTTTAGTGGCGAGAAAAATCCGTACAAATTGGTAGCTATGTATAAGTGTTCTAAAAGTATGCCATTTTTGCGGCTGCTGATCTTATGTAGTAGTCAGTTTTATCTAGGCATTAAACAAACAAACACAGATAAATATAATATACATTTTCATCTTTAATTTGGCGTTTTCGTGTCTTTGGAACTCTTGTTAACTAATTTATATCTTTTAACACGCTTATATAATGAAGAAAAAATTACAAGGTTTTGGTTCAGTAGAAGGTATAAATATGTGTTAATAAGAAAATTGTTATTTTCCAAGCATTTAACTCATAAGTCATTCTATAGGGATTTAATATGAAACTTTCATTTAAACTAATTTTTTTAATTACATTCTTGATATTTTTAAGAGACAGATTTATGTTTTCGAAGTTCGTTTATAACAATTTCAATGAAATATATGTATTTTTTTTTTCGCTTAAAAGAAACATTTCAGAAACTTTAAATGCTTAAATGCTTTATCCATTTTTGTCCTATAAAAGGTTGGAGAAGGGGGAAAGCTAGGAGAGCAATTTCTAAAAATTTCGAATATATAACTTTTATTTTGAAAGATTAACCAGTAATTGGTAAAATGCAAGTTCATACACAGATTTCGTAGTGCGATTAAAGTAGTTTTTGAGACATATTTCCATATAACATCAATTTATATGTAAAAGAAAGGGTAAACTTTTTTTCTTGATGCACATATTTCAGTTTTATAGCTTTTCACATGTTATCTTCATTATTAAGTATTTCGAATTCCAAAATTTTCAGAATTCTGTGATTTCCTTAATTTATCGATATAAAATATGTCATTATCGTATCATTACTCTTTGATATAAAATGTATGTTATTGTCGAACTCGGTTATTACTACCAGAGTTCTAACAAAGACCAAGTTTCAAGATCTTAGATAATTAATAGATTATAATAAGCAAAGGTAAAATTCAAATACGGAAATGAAATAAAGGACTATGGCAATCAAAATTTCCTAAATTGTCAGAATAAAATTAAATTGCGACTAATAGTATACTACATATTTATACTTATAACTTTTTATTTCTGCGTTGAAAAATTCTGTGGAAAAATATTGCAGTTGAAACATTCTACATCAATAACTGACAAAAATCACGCTTACTATTTGGTTTAATTTAATTGAGTTTTGAAAATTTTTAATCAATCTTTGATATTGCCACTTTCTCGACACCTATTTTTTTTTTCTAATTCATTCAGTGAGCTCAAAGAAAGCTAATTTTGTTGAATTTTGTTAGATAATTTTTTGAAAAAGCTATATCAGTAAAGACGAAGAAGCTCAGTATAAATAATCTGTCAAAATGCTTCACTGAGTTACAACAAAAATTTTAAATGCAATATGATTAACCCTCTATGTACGGAATTTTGAATTCATGAAAATTTCATCTTCTAAAGCATTTTTCGCGAATTTTTGAAATTACTTTAGAAGATTTACATAATCATTTAATAAATTTGAGAAGGATTTTAGAAGGATTGGAGGATTTAGAAGGATTAATTTAATTTGAATTTATAAGGATTTTGTTCAATATTTATAACCCTAATCAAATCTTTTATTTAAAATATTTTCTTATTATTTTGTAGAATTGGGAAAGGTACAAATATAATGTTCTTACAATAGAAATATAGAAATATTTCCGATTTGAAAAATCTCCGCCCTCCTCCAATGTCAAGAAAGTTGAAAAGATGAGGAGGCAAAAGAAATCATCCTTTTAACTATATTTTTGTTTTGTTTAATAAATAATGTTTTTGGAACAATATAAAGTAATACATCTATAACTCATTCTAAACTGTATTAGTACTAATCGATGTATTAAATGAATTTTATAACAAGTTATTTTAATAAGTACTGTCAGTAGATAAAGGATTACACGGGGAAACTCGAAAAATATTTGTAAATTTTCTTTTCTTGCTTTATTGGAATTCCCTTCACTAGTCATTACAACCAAGTTTTTTTAATAATGTATTTTTACTTCAGACCATCCAACTCGTTAAAAACATAAATCGAGATGCTAGTTACATCAGAGTACGCTGCAAAAAAAGACGGATGTTTCTTAGTATACAGAAATTTACTATAATCAAGAATGAAAACGTACAGTGACCTTTTCTGAGCCACCGAATATTCCAAAAGCGTTCCTTTACATTTTAAAAACCTCAGAAACTATTTATTTTGTAAACGTATGAAGAATTTATAAAAATAAATTTTTATTAGCTGCCCGTCATTTTCGGAAACGTTTCTGAGTAGCTTTTACAGTGCAATGATTCGTTTTCTCGAATCGGAACATCACTTTTTAGGATGCTATTCATTCCCAGGTAAATATTTTGATATTCAGAAAACATGTTTAACAGACAAATATACTAAATTAACAGCATTAACTTTAATATAAAAATTGACACTATTTCGTTACAATTGTATACAAATTCAGTTATTCAGCTGAAAATATTTACTCGAGATTTGATAGCATCCGAAAAACCAATTATCCGGGTGCATCGTAAAAGCTAAGAAACGCTTTCGAAAGTTACGGGCCGCTAATAAAAATTTATTTTTATACATTTTTCTTTAAATTTCTAAATTAAATTGTTTCTTAAGGTTCCTAAAGATGAAGGAACACTTTTCGTAATTTTGGATGTCTCGGAAGACGCTGTTATATATTTGCTTTCGTGATTATTAGTCCAGGCAATAGGGAATTTTACCTAGCAAAATTAATGGTAGTTCTGGAAGTCGGCTTACTGTATGTTTTTGGGTCGCTGAATCGGATTTTGTAACTTCCCACCAAAATTCCCCCCGGCAACCCCCCCCCCCCAAAAAAAAAAAATTTGGTAAAAAGCCCCCCCCCCCAAAAAAAAAAGATTTTTATTAAAAAAATCAAATTTTTTATTGTTTTAGGGAAAAATTCAGAAAGTAGACAAAATTTGCAACAAATTAGATACATGACATTATGATTTAGGATGAAGGGGAAGGGGGGATCTGCCTCGGAACATGCGCGCGGTGCTGCGTGGGCTAAGTTGCGCAATTCCACTTAACCACTCACACGTTTATATTCGCCCTCCCATCTCCCCTCCGAACTTTCCTTATAAAGTTTACTTTAAGTTTTTTGGGTCGCTGAATCCGAATTTTTAACTTACCCCCAAAATTCCTCTCCCCCCCCCCCGACCCCCCCCCCCCAATAGTTTTTATTAACTGAAATTTCTTATTGTTTTAGGGGAAAAGCATTACGAAATTCAGAAACTAGACAAAATTTGCAACAAATAGGATATATGACATTATGACGTAGGATAAACGGGGAGAGAGGGGGCTGCCTCGGAACATTCCCCGCGCGCTTTTTTCAAAATCAAATTTTTTCAAAAAATCAATTTTTTGGGGGGTTGCTGGGTGAAATTTTGGTGGGAAGTTACAAATTCGGATTCAGCGACCCAAAAAACATAAAGTGAGTCGAAATCCAGAACTAGTATTAATTTTTCAAGGTAAAATCCCCTATTGCCTGGATTTCATAACTTAGTGCACGTAGCACCGCAGTGCATGTTCAGAGGCAGCCCTCCCCCTCCCCGTTCATCCTACGTCATAATTTCATGTATCCTATTTGTTGCAAATTTTGTCTAGTTTCTGAATTTCGTAATGCTTTTCCCCTAAAACAATAAGAAATTTAAGTTAAAAACAACTATTTGGGGGGGGGGGGGGGGGAGGGGGTGAAAAATTCGGATTCAGCGACCTAAAAAACTTAAAGTAAACATTATAGAGAAAGTTCGGAGGGGAGATGGGAGGGCGAATGTAACGTGTGAGTGGTTAAGTGGAACTGCGCAACTTAGTTCACGCAGCACCGCGCGCATGTTTCGAGGTAGACCCCCCTTCCCCTTCATCCTAAGTCATAATTGTTATATATCTAATTTGTTGCAAATTTTGTCTATTTTCTGAATTTCTAGATACTTTTCCCTAAAACAATAAAAAAGTTGATTTTTTTTAATAAAAAATCTTTTTTGGGGGCATTTTACCAAAATTTGGGGGGTCGCCGGGGAAATTTTGGTGGGAAGTTAAAAATTCGGATTCAGCGACCCAAAAAACATATGGTAAGCCTTTTGCCAGAACTACCATGAATTTTGCTAGGTAGAGCCCCTATACTGCCTCTATTGCCTGGACTATATTGTACATTTTCGTAGATTAAGAAGCATTTGTCTTTTCTTATAGTGTAGAGACCTGTGCGGTCGGTGTGTATATATCCGACCGGACACCAAAAGTGCTGCTTAAAGTCAAGCCGAAACCTGACCCGAAACCGATAAAAAAATTTCAACAATCCGAAACCCGGTATGCTTCAAGCGGAACCCGAACTGAAAGAAAATTATTCTACAATGAGATTTCTTATATCAATTTTATCTTTTATATATAAAAATTAAAACATATATACTAATTAATATTCAATTACATAGATTTTTTTTTTCATTTGAAAAATATTCAGTACTTTCTTTTGAAAAAAATTTGTCAATGCGAAGTCGGTCCGAAAGAGTCAAAACCCAAACCAAACCAGAAATACTTAAAGTGAACCAGAACCCAAATCCTGCCCGCAACGAAAAAAATTAGCTTCAGCCCGACACGACCCTATCCGCGAGTTGAGTAAAATCGGTTTACCCGACCTGATGCAGGACTGTACATTAGAGCTCGCCATAAATATCAGGTATATTAGTGAAGAGTGAATTAAAAGTAGCAATATTTGTTTATGCCCCTCATTAACTTTTTCATTTTCTGAGATGTTGGATTTTCATGGATAAAATACATTCTTTTGTATTCATGTAAGATTATGCAATCAGGTTGTCATAGAGAACGTGTATTATGTTGCTTCTATTATCAATGTGATAAAATAGCCTCGTTGGTTTTTGACAAAATAATTTTAAAAGAAATAATAATAAAATTAATTTTAAATAAATACTAGGCAACATGTATAATTAATTATAAAAGGAAGTTCTCATTTTTAGATAATACGTAAACAAAAGGATTTGATATAAATGAAAAAAATAATTGTAATCAAAGTCTGACACTTGTAGAAAGTATCTTTTTCGTTTTTAATTCATTCGCCTTTTATTCCCTGAAATAATTGTATTAGTAGTCCGTAATTATCATTAATTTAATCGATTCATCAAAGTGATTAGCTCTAATGGAAATTCCATTGTTATTATTCTTTACAGTTTTTTTTTTTTTTTTTTTTTTTTTTTGAAAAGATTATTAAGTAATAACAAAAAAATGTGTTAATTGTATGCGATTTTCTTTTTCAACTAAAAACATATCTCATTATTTATTTATTTAAAATCAACATAAACACTTTCGTTTACGTTTAAGCTAAAAATTAGAGCCATTTCATCATGCATTTAGTTTAATTTTCCATACATATGTGTAGCAGTATTTAAATACATTATCAACATACATAAATACGTGAAAAAATAAGTTTTGTTTACATTTTATTGAAATTTTACAAAAATATAAATTAAAAAGAAATTTAATTTACTGTTGAATATATTTTATTTTTTACACTAAACGGATTGTTAAATAAGACTTAAAAAAAATTATAATATTTACGTCCAATTTGGTTAACAAACTGAAATTTCACGTTACAGCTGTGTTAATGCATTTAATTGGAAAAAAAAAAAAAAAAAAAAAAGAAAAGAAAAGAAAGAAAGAAAGGTAAATAATGAAAGCATGCCACAATTTTATTTTTGGATTGCGGTTGAAAATATCCTTATTTATAACAGTTTGGAGGTACAGAACATTATATTATTTTCTTTTGATCAATAAATAAATAAGCAAATACAAGTATAAATAATAATGAAGTAATTTACATATTAAATTTTATCTTTAAATTATTTAGATTTAAATTTGAACATTATTTCCTTTAATTTTTTCTATTTGAGTATTCAATTTTTAAATAACACCATTTTAATTGTCAAAAGTTGTCTTATGCATACTTTTACATACGTCTAAGTAGAATAAGTAATTGTTAAAGCAGAAGAAACCGCATTGGTAACAAATTCGAGAACTATTTCAGGTAAGGTACAATTTTATATAAATATTCTTTCGCTTTTCCTACACCCCCGCTTCTGTCGGAGCAGGTTCATTTATCTATATACCATTATAAAGAGGGATAAGAAGAGTTTCCGACAAAATACGGTGTTATAAGTTTTCAGGTTTCGTCAGTGCGAAGGAATAGAGGGATGGAGAGAATTGAGTGCAAACGACTTCCACCTTAGCGGGACTTTTCGTCCAGGGGCTCCCGTGATTAACAAGTCATCTCCCGTTCCCTGCGCTCACGCACGAACGCCCTCACGGAAAACAACTACCCCCTTCATGTGCGATGATCTCCCACCCACTTTCTTCTACCCCAAATCCCCGGGAGTCATCCACTGAGAGAGGGGTCGATCTACTTTTCATGGAAGGCTGTGCAAAGTGTCACATCGCATGGCGACTCTGCAGCGAAAGGTGAGCCAAATCAGCACCATGCTCCAGTGCGCTCCTTGCACTCCAATAAGCAGCAGCCCCCTTAATCTTGACTCTTCCACGATCCTCTTTTTTTATTCTTATAAATTCGCCAAACGGTTTGACTTTTCGCAAACCCCTTTGCCCTAATCTCATTCGTTTTGAAATTTAGTGGATTCTTTTAGGGCGTAAAACTGCCAAATCTCGTCGGCTCTCCCTTCTTCCAAAGGATTTAAAAGAGTTAAAGGGCTGTCGCAGGGCCACTGTTATCTCTCGGTACACGTGATTTTGCCATGTTTATAGGCCAGGTAGCTGTGTTAAATTTCAGAGGTTCACTTTCGAATGTGTTGCAATAAAACTGGAGTTAATGCGAGTATATGGACGTAATGTGATCCTGAAAGATATATAAAATCAGTTTCAGTCTGCTAAATTTGTTGCATTTGTGTCCTTTTAAATTTTTTCTGTGTTCAAAATAACAATTTAATTTCAAAGAGACACATTCTTAAAATTTATTTCTCTTATTATATACTTTCTTCTTTTGGTTTGTAAAAGACTAAACTCTTTCTAATTTTGAAATTTAAATGTTATGTTTTTTGATATTATATGTCGGTTTTGTATAGACAATGTTTATTGTTGATACGAAGTGATATAAAGGTACGTCTTGATAGCATTCCTTTTCTTATGCTTTAATCTGAATAGTTACATTTTTTAAATTTAAATTACCTCAAAAATACTGAAGAAATGTGTTTTATACGGAATCATGAATATAAATTTGAACATAGTTCTACTCAAGCAACACGAAACACCATCGTCGCGCATATTGGCAATACACTGCTAAGAAATGCACAGTCCAAATTACATCAGATTGTTTCATACAGAAGGATGTGAGCTTGGAAAGTGAACCCATCCAAGGTTCTTTTTTGTGATGATGATATAGAATAACTAGAAGAAAATAATATGATATTACAATAAATATTAAGATAAAAAATATCTAAAATGAAATAAGCATGTAAAAACAAACACAAAAATTCAATCTATGAACAATCTGACACGAATGTAAGACCGTATAATATAAAAAAGATACGGGCAGTATAAGATATTGTAACAAATTGAAACAAAATTATCAAAGGATGCCACACACTCAGAAGTGGATACTCAGATTTCACGAAATTTTCTTTATTGTTGACGAAACCGTTTCCTTGGAAATGCTCAGAGCAAACATTTCGTCAAATTTAGGAAATTACTTTTTTCACTTGTCTGAGACGGATTTCGTCAAAAGTCCTTTTCCAAAAAGTGCAAAAAAGCGCCAGTGATGCCATCTATTGAGCATTTTAGAAGCATCGCTATTTATTGAGAGGGAAAAAATATGTCGTTTATCTCTTCCTTCAAGGTGGATCGAAGTCAGAATCTCGGGTGTGGGAAACCGTCTCTTTGTATGTCTCGCCATTGTGCCCTTACAATGAAGAGATTTTAAATGCAGGTAATGGATTTTGCTGCGTGTTTATACTTTTATAAGGTAGATTGTAATTCTATTGGTGCTGTTTTAATTACTGCAAGTTTTAATTATAAGTGTTAATTTATTATTATGTTTTTTCTATGGTTAATGAATAATTAGAGTATGGCTTGATTGACATTAGAGATAAAGAAAAAGTGTTAGAGAAATTTTTTTGCTCAATCACTCTCAGAAATGAATACTCAGATTTCACGAAATTTTCTTTGTTTTTGACGAAACGGTTTCCTGGGAAATGCTCCGAGCAAACATTTCGTCAATTTAATGAAATTACTTTCTTCACTTGCTTGACGATATAAATTTCGTCAAAAGAGGGCTGGTGGTGCCATCTATGAAACAGTTTGGAAGCTCCAGTATTTATTGGACAGGAGGAAGAAAAAAATCACTTTTCGCTTTCCTCGGCGTGATTCGAACCCGCGACCTTTGGTGTGGGAGACCGTTGCTCTTCCAACCTCGCTACTGGAGACTTGTGAAGACGTGCTTTTAGACTGGTGTAATGAATTCTACTGCGTGTTTATATTTTTATAAGGTAGATTGCAATTTTATCGGCGCTGCTATAATTTCTGATAGTTTGAAGTAAGGCTAATTTATTATTAAGGTTTTTTCATGTCAATGAATAATTATAATATGGCTTGATTAAATAATTTACTAGTGAAATTTTCTTTGATCAATGAATGATTGGAATATGGTCTGGTTAATTTGTTGCTCACAAATAACGAATTGTGAAGTGCATATTGGATGAGATTTTATCACTTTGAGAAGGTGGATAACATTTTAACACTTTACTGTTTATAAAGGGGAGAGGGATCAATTATGTTTATTTTTAATTTGATTGAAAACAGAATATACTTCTTAACAAAAAAAAAAAAAAAAAAAAAAAAAAAAAAAAAAAAAAAAAAAGATATCCTGGAAGTTTGAAATTTTATTGATCAAATTTTCTTTTTGAATGGTTTTGAAGAACACAGGAAATTTATTCTTTTCGAATTAAAACATAATGAACAACAACATATAAATAAATAAGAAAAAATAATAAACTTTCTTAAAAATTCTAACAGCTATAAAAGTAACTAATGAAGAAACAATAACTACCTATATTTCTGTATTTTCTGAAAAGCACTAAAAAGTGCTGTTTAAAAATAAATTATTACAGGACTAACATAAACAAGCAAATATCTGCTTGCTAAAATCGTAGGATTTGAGGAGGCACAGCAACTGTTTTCTTAAAATGCATTTAATCTGACCGTGATTGAGGCAAAACTTTCGTCAAATATTTGAGAGTTTACGTTTTGTTAAAAGTCATGCGATGTTGATAGGAAATGATCGTCAAAAACGACGAAATACAGCTCGAGGATTGCTGAATCGTCAAAAGTGAGAGTTTTATTTCTGTGACTGATGGATGGTTAGAATACGATCTGGTTAATTTGTTGCTCAGAAACAAAAAATTTTGAAGTGCATGTTGAGGGAGATTTTACCAGTTTGAGATGTTAGTTAAAATTTTAACACTTTACTGTTTATAGGGGGAAAGGGGATCAATTATGCATACTTTCATTTTGATGATTATATAAATAAATTTCTTTAATGAAAAAGCGCTTCTGGAATTTCGAAATTTAATTGACTAAATTTTCGTTTTGAACGATTTTATAAAACAGAGTTTTTTTTTTTTTTTTAAACCATAATGAACAACAAAATAAATAAATAAAAGTTCCTGAAAACTTTAACAGTTTCAAACATAACTAATAACAAACAATAACTATCTATTTTTCAGTATTCCCTAAAAAGCGTTGTTTTTTTAAAATAAATTGTGACAGAAATAACATAAACAAACGTATATCTAATAGCTAAAACCTCGGGATTTGAGGAGGTATAGTAGCCAGCAAACAGCTACCGCAACTGTTTCCTTAAAATGCATTGAGTCTGGCCGGATGTGAGGAAACAGTTTCGTTAAATATTTGAGAGTTTCCGTTTCGTTAAAAATCATGTAGTTTTTAGACGAAATGATTGTCAAAAATAACGAAATGAAACTCAAGGATTGTTGAATTGCCAAAAGTGAGAGTTTTATTTCTAAGAGTGCAAAGTATAGAAGTGCTAGGAGAAGAGGGAAATACATTCTGATTGATATTTTCAAGAGAAGACTATCGGACGTGATCACGAAATGACATGTTTCTGCAAGTAAAATGGACAAAACCATACATATATTTTACCGTTTTCCGGACACGCCATTTAATATTCGAATGTAAAATATATTAAAAAAAATAGTAATAGATAAAACTTTTCCATCTCAAAATCGACAATTAAAAAAAATTAAGCTAAACTTTTATCTGTGTTGTGCAAACTTGTTACAGAAAGAAATTAAATTCAAATTCAAGTCCATTCTCTAGAAAATGAGTTAGTTCGCCATCGAATTTGCAGCTTTCAAGTGAATTCGCTCTATTCAAACTCACTTCATTAATGGAGTTAAACTGACAATTGTAAACGCTCGATATTTATATCTAACAGTAATAAGTGTACTTTGAATAACAATAAAAAACAAAATCTAAACATTTCAGCCGAAGAAAAAAAAAATGAGTTGTAATTTCAATTGAAATTCGCAGAAAGATGGATTTTAATTTAGTCCATGTTTATTTTTAAAACACCGATCAAACTCAACTTGAGACAAAAAAAATATTTTCATTAATTCACGATTTTAGATTCACTAGCTACTGCATAACTTGCCAGAAAGCACATCTAAATTTTCAAAACTGATAAACAAATATGAGAAATAGTAACCTGTTTTTCAAAGGTTATTTTTTTACTAAAGTTTTTAATAAGAAATACAGAATTACATATGTACAAAATTAGCAATTAAGAGAAGTCTTTATCCACACATATGGAATTTCTTTGGAGCATTTCTTCCTCGGACAGTATTGCAAATTGCATAGAAGAATGAAATATATTTTTGCATTTTCATGTTTTCACACTCATGTTTTAAAGCCATACACTGGGCAACGAATTTCCAGGGAAAATAATCCTAAAATGAAAAACCTGGTAGAGTTACTCCACACTGTTCCCTTGCAGGATGCAGTGGTCGCTATAAATATTTTCGAGGATTTCATGTCTCTCACATATAATAATTATGAGTGTTCATACCTCAATATGGTATAAAGAGGTCTTCATTTCATCATAGGACAACCATCGTGATTCAATGAACTTTCAGTGAAAGCCTGCATTGATGAAACCTTCTCGGGCTGTTAAAAAATAGTTGATTGATTTAAGTTTTAAAAAATACAAAATTAGGGTACCCTGATGCATTACTCTGAATGCAGGTGAACCCATGCATTTTCCAGCTTCACGAGTACTGATTTACAGAAATGCTACGTATATGCTGTCTAATATAGGTACTATAGAACCATAATTAGTGTTATTTTAAGACGTCTTCAGCTTCATGAACGCTTAAAAATCGCTCACTTCTTCAAATTGCGTCGCAATTAGCATATTTCAGGACTTAGAAATTTAGAAAAGTCATTTCTTTCGTGAAACAGCTTCCAGAATCAGATTTCTCTATAAACTAAGCCAAAAAACGCGTCTTTCGAAAATATGCACAAGAATTTAGCGGATGCTCAATCTTTCAGAATTTCTGACAAGATTGTTCAGATCAAAAGGAAATTGATTCATTTGTCACTATCAAAATAAACAATTTTAAGATTTAAGAGTTTAACCACTTCTGCGATAATTCTAAATATAAACAAAATTCACAAAGTAAAATATTAAAATTTTATTGGCGCTGAATCTTTCAAAATAAAACTGATGCCAATTTTTTCGAAGAGTGGTGATGATGAAAGAAAATATAATTTAATTGTCTGAATCTTGATGTAACAGTAGTATTTTCAAAAGACTTCGGACTTTCTACAAATCAGACGTATTAAGAGTTTATCAAACATTAAACAACTAAGCATTTAACACTTAAGATGATGCTGATTTTCTCAGTGAAGAATTAAGATTTAAAAAATTTAGTATTTTTTGCATTATATTAACATAACAATGCAGGTTTGAAAGAACTTCGTACTCACTGCACACAAAATAAATCCATATTATATACGAAAAGTCACCTTTAATGTCTGTAATAGCTGGTTACTCCAAAATAAACAGAGGAACACTTCTTTAATTTTTTTCTTTATTTCGGTTCACGATTGCTCGAAAATGCTAAGCCAGTTTCAGGGCACTGCTTCAAACAAACACTTTAAAACTTTGCAATTCGCCCAAATCCCTCTTAGAAAACCCGCTCCTCAGTTTGAAGGGGCATTGAAAAACAGCTTTTACGCACTCGCCAAACAGAATAGCGAATGAAGTCTTCCACTACCCCCCTCTTTAAAAAACTTTTAAAGTAAATCTGGTTTTAAAAGTTCCTTTAGCTGAAAAGTGCAAGTCGAGTCGCTTTTACTGACCTCCGACGTATGTCAACAAGGCACTAGATTCGCTGTTTAAGGCAAAAAAATAAAATGGGTCCAAATAAATACGGAAGGGAGACTTTTTTCAAGGGGTCAGTGACATGGATAGCTTAGAAAAGGAGTGGTTTTCATCTCCCCTGCTTCTTAAAACGGACCTCTCTTTATATCTTTCTCTTTTTATATCAAATCTTTGAAATACTCTTTTCAACTGTTTATTTTTCATTCTGTTTAACTAGATCCAAGTTTGGAGAGTCGAAACGTAAAGCATCTTCAATCGCAATTTAGAAGGGAACATTTTATTAAGTATTTTTACTCATTTTGTATTTTATTTAAAAATAGAATGAGAGCATTATTTTGGAAAATAAATTACTACTATCCTTTTCTTCATCCTCTGTTTTATTCTGCATTTTTGGAATGATGATAAATTCACATTATATCGATATCTTCATTATTAATATAATACAGGGTGACTTAAAATAATTGTTCTGATTACAAATAATATCAACTTTGTTGAGCAAAATAATTCGACGAAAAAAATCAAATACACAGAGAAGGATTTTCAAACATTTGTTTGTGTACTCCATAACTGTTCTATGTGATCCCCTCGTCCACACAAACAAATATCAGTATATACAAGTGTTAGTCCATTTCCAGACTAGATATTGTGAAGATACAAACTTGAAGTTGGAGCATGAACCATATCTCTAACATATCCAAATATCTACAATAACTGCCTCTGCGAAATAAAAAGGACCATACAAGTAAATTTTTGAAATCGCATAGTAGAACCGGAATTTTGGGAACTCGACAAAGGAGAGTAACATAGATCTGTTATTAAATAGGCAAACAAAACATTGAATATCCTTTTATGAGGCAGGATTCAAAAGTTCCCGGACTGACTCTATAACTGCAAAAATATTACCAATTTGCTGAAACACACCCGCTTTCGAAAGAAGATCCTTGCGCAACAACACACTTTTGCCATTGGCTGTAAAGGTCATCGAAGCGCTTCTGAAATCCATTTTTATCCATGTCCTTTAATTCAGCCTGCGATGCACTTTTAACTTCATCTGAAGATTGAAATTGACGACCCTGCAAGTGACGTGCCAGTTCAGGAAACATGCTGAAGTCGCAGGGTGAGAGATCAGGAGGATGTGGCAAAACAGTTGTTTTGGTTTTCGCAAGAAAGTCAGCGATGACTAGGGATCGGTGTTCAGGAACGGTGTAAATCAGTAGCACCTATGACTGCTCAGCCCACAATTTTGGCCTCTTCTTCCGGACCGACTCACGCAAACGACGCAGGATGTCTACATAGAGTTCTTTGTTAACAGTACGTCCTTCAGGGATAAATTCTAGATGCACAATGCCCTGGATATCGAAGAATACCTCTAGCATGACCTTCCCTGTAGAGCAATCTTGGCGGAATTTCTGCTTCCGTAGTGATTGTGGTGATTTCCAAGTTGCAGACGCTCTCTTGGATTGCGGGTCGTAGAAAAAACACCATTTCTCGTCTCCAGTAACAATTCTGCCAATTCTGCTTTGCTACATCCTGCTCACTTCCTTGATCTCTCACCCTGCGACTTCAGCCTGTTTCCTGAACTGGCACGTCGCTTGCAGGGTCGTCAATTTCAATCTTCAGATAAATTTAAAAGTGCATCGCAGGCTGAATTAAAGGACACAGCTAAAAATGGATTCCAGAAGTGCTTCGATGACCTTTACAGCCGACGGTAAAAGTATGTTGTTGTGCAAGGATCTTATTTCGAAGGCGGATGTGTTTCAGCAATGTAATTGGTAATATTTTTGCAGTTATAGAGTCAGTCCAGGAACTTTTGAATCCTACCCCGTATATTGTATTCAGATGCTCTCTTCCTATCTTTGTTTTCAACATAGTTATTGATAATTGAGTAAATGGGAGTATCATTTGAATGAAACAGTAAGTAATCTGTTGAAATTTCTAATCTCTGCTGTGTCCTAGGATGCTTTTTTCTGGAAGTGGCGACATACATACAGGGCGCATACTCAGACTGCTCTTAAAAAGACATTTTGCCCAAACTATGGCAAACCTACACTCTAAACTTAGCGATACCATCTGGGTGGAATCGATTATACGAGTGAGATAAGTTAAGAAGCTTTAGCTTGGAAGATTCGTCAGGATGTGATGGTATGTACGTATAATGGTAGTGTGATCAAGAGGCTTGGTTATTAGCTTTTGTCTAGAATTGTCTTAACTAATCGAATTTTATATCCCGTATGTCACCATTCTCATATGAAGGGACCTTACTGTATCCAGATCTGCACGCATTAACCCTTTCTGGCACAGAAAAATTCTGTTCGTATAATGATGAAATAATGGACTGACAAAGGAATAACGACTTTTTTAGAAATTAAAAACATGGTACTTTAAAGTTTCATTATAAAAGAAAAATTTTATTAAATTACTCTTGGTACCGTTTGCAAGTTTGGAATTAAAATTAGGTGCTGGAAAGGGTTGAATCAGTTACCACTTCATTATTTATCTTTTTTTAGTTAATTTTAATATCACTCCAATTTCTAAATCATCTTTCAGTTTAGAAGTTTCAACAAAGAATTAAGTGTAAAACGTTAATTAATCTAGCATATTAAAAATATTTTCAGTCACACCATCATTTTTTTCATTTTCGTGGTCGACCATTTTTTCAAACATCTCGGCCCGACAGACCGATTGGTGATTTCGAAGGCTATATTAAATGGTTGTAAAACAATTATCATGAGTGATTATTTTTAAAGAATGAAGACCTGTAAAAATGGAAGATATCTGTAATTGAAAATTTTCATAGTCTGTGTAATTATAATATATGGTATGCTTATTAAGACGGAAACATCTCTAAAACGAATTGCTACGGCCCATTGCAACTTCTTCTTTGCAGATTTTAGTGTGGTTTATTTTTACTTTCTGTTTGTTATAAAAAATAGTTTGGCTAAAAAGTGCTTAAAACAGCCATTCTAATCGCTCGATTCTCTCGTGTTGCTAAAACACCGATAACTGAAAATTGAATGAAATAAAGCTGTTTATTTATCACGTAAACTCTAGAACGGAAGAAGACTCTTGCGTGATTTTGAAACCAATTCTAATCATTTAGAAAGGCAGAAAACAAAAACCAGGCATGCTCGCTATCTTTTTTTAATTTTTTCTCTCTACCCTCGGGGAGAAAACAAAGTGTATCAGGCCCTCGAACCGCGGCGACACCTAAATACGACTTGACAGAATTAGTGACACAGAATGTAGAAGAAATCGAGTCGCAATCGGCTGTGCTAATCTCCTCGCTGTCTGTAGGAATGGGGAGTAGGGTGGTAAATCGAAAGATCAGAGCCACTGTATTTTTTTTTATTTGTTAGCCCACCCTCCACTTGATTTGTTTCGGGAAACGTGATGGGGAAACGCAGACAAGGGCTGACACTTTTAATTAGTTACCTTAACCCTCGGGATAAGCGAGATCTCAGTTCGGGGTTCATTAGATAAGAAGACTTTTCCTGCTCTCGTCAATGTCGATTTTTGTTGAGGTTTTTTGTTCGATTTTCCCTCTTAAGCTAATTCCCCGTATGCTTTCTTCAACTATAGGATCGGTAATTGAAGTTTCTTCTTCGGATAATATGAAAATTTATTGAGTAAGAACCTTACAGATTTAGAGTAAATTGTTTTGCATCCGAGATTTTTTTTTTCAACCGCCTGCCATTTGAGTGTATTTTAATTAACTCATAAAATGTGGAAGAGGTAAACCTTGGAGTGCCCTCCCAGGTGTTATTCAAGAATGCCTTTGGTTGGTAAATGTTTACTTTACAGTTTAAGTTCGTTTCTGATTTAATGTATTATTTTTTTCTTTTATGTTTACATTCAAAGGAGTTTTGATAAAATAAGGGAATTTCAGTAAATAAATGAAGTGTTTTCAAATTTCTCCAAAGAGGTTTAACGTTTGTTACTGCATTTTATTCGTCTTCATGCGCCTAATCTGTAGTTAGAAATAGTTCAAAGAGAATGGTTATACAAGTCGGCATTACGTAAAAAAGGACATAATATGCTTTGTCAAATATCCTTTTTCAATATCTCTTCTGCAAAGTAATTTATACGATAAAAATCTCAAGTTAAAATAATTCTACATTCAAAAAAAATTTTTTTTAATAGTCAACTACAATAGTTTCAACTTTTATGTCATTCTGCTTATAATATATATATTTTTAAAAACAAAGACTGAGTCGAAAAGGGACTAATAAATCAATTTGCCAATACTTTTCTGTTATAGAATACATTTTAATATGACTTGGTAATTTTCCTACTTTTAGGTACTTCGGGACCAGCGTCTCGTTAAATCAATTTAATTTCTTAATACTACTATTTTTTGTTTTGTGATTATCCCTTAAAAGAAGAATTCTACGCACCTTCTGAAAACCCATACGTGCGTTGCTGGTACTGAAGAAGATAAGACGTACTAGGTTTGTGATGTTGTTAGTTTGTTTAATATATGACATCAGTTAAATGTTGCATTAAAATTGGAACTTTGTGCAGTAACTCTGTTCTGTGAGCAGAAAAAGGCCATTCTAATCAAATTCAGTGCCTGTTGTAGGAACATAGTACAATGAAGTTTTTTTGAATTGTTAATACTCCACATTGTTAGGTAATGATCGCAGTCACATTGAAGATGTCGGCAGCCAGAGGCGAACATTATAACTGCAAAAATGATGCATAAATAAATTTTTTTTAAAATAATATTATAAGTAGGCGAATTACAGCGGGCAACATCAAAACTGAAGTGCACCAGTTACATGTAACCGAAGTACTACACGAAGTCCTAATACACTGTAAAAAAAAATCTGTAGTTCTACAGATGTAAAGTTACATGCTTACTAAACTTTCACCTGTAACTGTACGAAAAAAGCTGCAAATCTACAAAACTAGTTTTTGTAAAGCTACAAAAATCTGTAACTTTACAAATGAATCTGCTAAAATTTCAGTAATCTTACTGAACTTTTATTTGTAACCCTGGCTGGAGTTACATGAAAAGTTCTCGGAATCCCAGTTTCCAAAAAAATTCTTAGTAACCTTACAGATTTTTTGATTTTCGGCGCAAAAGTGTGTCTGTTACATGAAATTTTGTTGTTGCCGTTACATGAAAAGTTCTAGGAATCCAAGTTTCCTAGAAAAACTTTAGTAACTTCACAGATTTTTTTTTACAGTGTATGGACGTTATGTCGAATGATGACCTTTGTACCTTTGATTACTCTAAAAAGACATACTGATGCATGCAACCATGTACACTGTTTTCTCTTAACCCGTCAGCACACGCACTGGGTAAAACTGGCCCCAAATACATTGTAAAGCCAATCTACAAATATAAGCGCGTGTGCTGACGGGTTAAAAATGGTTGTTTTAGTAATGTTTTGACCAAATTTTGCCAAGAAATGTTTGATAAACCCGAAGTTTTTTTACGCCTACATGTATATATTTCTAGCATGCATTTCTCTCTTTAATTTGCTTTAAAAACAGTTTTAATGAAGCAGGATTACCAAGCTGTGATTTGGAAAACTTCAGCTCTGGTAATACCATGGACAGACCTTCAAAAAATTAAATGTACATCGATATTCCAATTTATGACTATGAAATTCAAGATACCGAATAATAAATATTAATGTAAAGATGTTTAGTTAGGTTTTTGTATATACTATTTTTTCGAATAATGAAAAATAAAATGTAGAACAATTTTTTTTAGTAACTCATTGAAAATGAATGTACGTCATTCCCTAAAGGCGTACAAAGGTTCATTTTAAATTTTAGAAACAACATGTCAATCTTAAATTATTCCATAGCCAGTTTGTTATCCCGAAATCATTTTGAAAAGCAAAATATTGCTGTTTCCTAAAAATAAAGAAATAAATCTTGATTCCATCTCATGTATTTTTCGAATGTTTATTACTTGAAATTGTATGAACATACATAATGATTCAAAGCAAATTTTTATCTTCGTCTCGTTTTCGTCTCTTAATAACTAGGGCCTTATAACAAACTACAGATCTTATAACAAAAAGCAAAAGAATCGTACTGGATAAGCAGAAAGCTCACTTAACCTGTAAAATTCATAAAGAAACGAACAAATATGGAATTGCAGTTTCACTAAAAGCGTCGTCAGAATGCAAGATTTTGTATAACAGCAATAATAGTCGCAGTTCAAAAACACGCCAATAGTGGGCGCAGACACAAGTACCTCTTCGGAAAATATGCGAATGTGGATTATTATAAAAGAGTTGGCAACAATGCAGACGTTTTATTCTAATGAATCATCAACTTAGAACAAGTGTGCTAGAACAAGTCACTGCGCGAATGTTACCTAATATGCATCTGGTTCTGCCTGGCAGTTTTCATAAATGAAGGAGCAGAATAGAAAAATGATTACACTGAAAATGAATAATAACACGTTTATTAAAATCCAAATGTTCCCCATACCCTATAAGCTATGATAAAGCAGATTAAATTCAATTAACAACGTATGAAATCATTGGCCGATGCAATTTGTTTTTAATGAGGATTTTTAATTTTTTTAAAATAGATAGTAAAAGGCCAAATGTGGCCCAAAATAGCCAAATTTCTTACTTTTTGAAAGATTTAATAAGGACAACGGCCCTCCCCACTATCCCCCTGTCCATGTGTGAAATTGAAAGGTGTACCATGCCTATCTGGAAGACTGCAATTTCATTTCGAATAGCTTCTTTAAATTCTATCAGTGGGGCCATGAAGGGCTTGATTGATACTTATGATTGCAAATAGCCCCGAAATTAAAAATAAATTGATGTCAAATCATTTTCTCATCTTTTCATTGCAATCATATTCTTTTTTTTTAGCCGTTTCTGTGTTCCCGCACAACGAATTGATGATTGAATCGAAAAAAATAATCCACCGACTATAAGTCAACTACAAGTGATTTACAGTCGAATGAATTATAGTTAATTCTTGTACAACTCTAACAATTTGCCTATTTTTGAAAGATGCTTTCGATTTAGCACTCTCTATCGGTGATTTTATGAACTAAAATCTTTTTGTTGTAAAAATATATATCCCGCATCCGAAAATGCTTTTAGTGTAAGTGCACTAATATAACATTTAATACTCTTATTTATGCATTTTTTAAAGCTTATACGGAGTTTGTGCCAGCTCTGTATAATTATTAATAAATGAATAAATAAATAAACAAATAAAGAAAAGCATTTGCTTGATTCTTGATATTTCTTATTTTCTTTTTTTCACAAGTTTTAATTTATTTTTGCATAAAATATCAGATTAACATAAAATCCTAAGTCGTTTTTCTAAAAACCTCTCACATATAATCGCTTCTGCCTTAAATTATTATTCCCATTAATATCTAGAAATATCGGAGGTTGCACCTCTTCGTTAACACAATCGTTACTATGAAGCAGATTTAGAGGTTGATTGCTAGAAAAGCGCTTTATAGCATTTCTTTAAAAATTTTAAAGTATTTTCTTGCAATGACAGTAAATTGTCGCCTGATCCACAGTATAATGTTGTCCGATTGTCATGTGTTTTTTATTTGCACGGTTTATTGATCTCGGTGATAATATTTTAGTCAAATTTTATGACATTTTGCAAATTTATTTCCTTAATTCACAGAACAAATAAAAGACGAAAGGTTGAAAATTTATGAGAAAATTAGAGTTGATATCATAGGAATTTCTCGCTAAGATGCTCTTATGGACGTACAAATGTGAGAGAGAGCTGAACAGACAAGCTGTCATTGGCAAAATTAGAATGCTTTCTGACATTCAACTATATTCTACTTTTTACATACCAGAAGGTGGTTCAAATGTAACAAAAAGGGACATACAATTCTCTTTGTCACATATGACCAATGAACTATGGTACATATGACCAATCATATAAACGTGAATATTAAAGTATTTCGGTGGTACAGGGTGTCCAAACAAAAGTGTTGCCAATAATCTTCAGGTTTTGTTTTTTCATATGTATACCAATTTTAATGCCCGAGTCGGATTTATTTGGAACACCTAGTAATTTCTTATATTATTCCCATATTATCCAGAAATATCGGAGATTGCATCTCCTCGTTAGCACAATTGTTACTATGAAGGAGATTTGGATTGGAAGTTGATTCTACAAAAGCATTTTATAGCATTTCTGGAAAAATTTAAATGAGTCTTTTCTTGCAATTACAGTAAAGCGTTGGCACAGTGCAGCATTGTCTGATTATCACGTGGTGTTTATCTGCCTGGGAAACAATGATCTCGGTGGCAATATTTTAAAACAAACTTTGTCTTTTTGCAAATTTATTTTCTTTTTTTAATTCACAGAACAGCCAAAAGCAAATATATTGAAAATTTATAAGAAAATTGAGATATCATAAGAATTTCTCGCCAAAATACTCTTATGGACGTACAAATGCGAGAGAGCTGAACAGACAAGCTGTTATTGGCAAAATTAGAATACTTTCTGACATTCAACTATGTTCTACTTTTTCATACCTCAAGTTGGTCCAATATAACGGAAATGGACATGAAATTCTCTGTGTCACATATGACCAATAAACTCTAATCACCCTGAAATATTTTTACTTTCATATGCATATAGGTTTTAATGTCCGAATCAGTTTCATTTGGAGCACTTTGTAATTTCTCTTGAATAATGTGGATACTATAAAGGTTAGAGACGGTCTTCTTCAATACTTGTTTAATTTAAAAAGCTTTACTTGATCAATTTTGTTTAGTTAAAAAGTTCTCTCGATGCAAGTTTCACATTTTCAACAATAAAACAATCAAGTATACGATATACATATATATTTGATTAAATAATTGAAGAAATTTGCACAATAGGGCTATAACTGTAAAATAGTATTACGTATATTGACTCACACGCCATGCTTTCATTTTAGTCTTTATCTTAATAAGATTTTACAAAATAAACAGACTTTATGATACTCTATAATGTTTTTCGCGAATACGCCCTACTTTACAAGAGTTTACAAAATATTGAGCATGAAAATTTAATTAACAGAACTAAAAGAAATGAAAAGCAAGTCTCATAAGTTAGAAAGAAAAGTCCTAACGACTAATTTATGATTTGAATGAAAAAAAAAATCATATCTCACAGTTTGCAACTTTTTATCTCTTCCCATCTTTTTATCGTCGCTTTTATGAGTGACTGCTTACAATACATCACCGTGCAACACTGTAAAAATTCGTTGTGCATACAAAATTCCGCAGTGTCCAACATCTGCGCTCGAAAACGAGAAGAAAACAGCTCTTGGGCCATCAAAATGTGACATGTCACCAAACAGGGTGACAGTTACGACCACGAAACAAAGAAAATATGTGTTTGGAGAAGGATTCGGCAAAAAAATAGAAGCGAAGTTGGCGGCGACGAATACATTTTTTTTTCTTTCTAACGATGTCCCATGTGTTGATCACGTGGCTCTAGGGGATGTGTCCTAGCGTTGACAGGGAACGATTTGCGGGTCGCCCCCGACCTGTCATTCCTGTCAATCTTGCCACGCGCAGATTAGACCATGAGTCAGCCTAATAATATTCATTCTTCAAGCCTGTCCTCTTTTATGTATATTTCTTTCAGTTTTATGCATGCATACTTTCAAAAAATTGCTTTGTTGAGGTGTTGGAAGTTATGATGAAATTTTTAGAATTACTTGAATATTTATGGGTATAATTAACTCGTATAGGAAGCAAATGGCTGGAACATTTATGCATGCGTGCCCGGATGAAAGAAAAAAAAATGATTAAAAGGAAATTAATAAACATAAGCATGATGTGGAGCTTTTATGAACAAATGTTCCGCGGCAAATGTAAAATTCAAAGTTATATAGAAAGTTTTCTCATGAAAGGGATATTCATACTATTGTGAAAAAGAAAATATTCTCAATATTTATGGCGGCTATTGCATGTACAAGACTACTTGATGCAATTTGATGCATGTGATTATCTGATAATACCGGAGAATACTATTCAAGTATCATCTATCTTCAAGTATCATGTAGCATTATTGTTCACAGTCAAAAAACAGTTGTAACTGGAGGGAACAAAGAGTTTACGAAATGTATTTTGATTATTTGCATCTGCAGACCAAATGATGCTACTTAATATGTTAGCCTGATTGATGACAATTTAAAATAATTTTAACTGTCGTGATTTTTGAGTTTTCGAAATATATTTCGATAGTATGCGTTGAGAAAATACTTAAAACTTCATTTTCTAATTCTTCTAATACTTGTGTTTGTGACTGTAATGGCTAAGTCATGACAACATGTGGTGTCATTTGGATACAAAGTGCAGTTTTCAACTTCATTCCGTAACTGTTTTTCAAGGACAGAAAGTTGGTGAAATTCAGCATGCTTTTAAAATCCAAAGCCAGTTTAATGACTATACTTAGAGAAATCACTTTTGTGAATCTCCATTGCAAAATTGTATTCATTGCTGGATGATGACTGCAATACCTAGAATTACGAAAATAACAAGGGACATTCATTAATAGTAAAACCATCGAATAAAATTAAATACATTAAATAAAATTTTATTGCAAATGGGGCTATCATACTAAACAAGATTGTATTTTATTTGCGAGATGCACATTATACCGGGTTTCTGCACGTGTCTTTAATTAAGATATTTTATCACGTTGTTCTAAATTTCTGATCATTTAAAACCGATTTACTGCTGACAGCTCAAAGTAGATCCACATGCACACATTTAATAAAGATTTTTCAACAGAAATTTTCCGATATTTCTGTCATCGAGTCTTAAAGAAATGTTTCATTCATAGTCACGGGGCCTCTTGCACTCTTTGCAGAACCACTCTATGATTTTACACAAGAATCGGATTCTGCCTCAATCAATAATTCTGAGTCGTTTATTTTTCTGATTTGCGTTATCCACGGAAGGACCTCCAAACTTACCAGATTTAATTCCAATAGATATTGTATGTAGTCTGTTTTAAAAAACAAAGCCTTTCATAACCTTCATAACAAAATCAAATTTATTTCTTAAAAGTTGAAAGCTTGCATCAATTCCAGACTGAAAATTTAAAATTTCTTGATTATTTATTCTACTTATGATTGCTAAATAGATGACAAAGTTAAAATTAGGCATTTTTCCCGTGTCTATATTGATACACAAAATAGATTTTGTTTCGCTAAAATTTTTATGTATTCTGATTTAGAACATTCTTTTCATAGCAAATGATTTTTCTGCCAACACATATAATGCGATATCAGGATGCCGTAATTTCTTTTCACCCTATGCTGCCGCACATCACAGCTATGTTTTTTTTTTTTTTTTTTTTTTTTTTTTTTAACGCACAAAAGTTAGTTCAAGATACTTTCATTAAAATCATGCGTTTTCTTTTAATTCGCCGTCTAAAATAAACAAGTAAGAAAAATCACGCGTACAGCATAGATTATGAAACACTTTCCAACACTCCCTGAAAGCTTTAACGAAACTTTCCATTTTTCTTTCTAAATAGTCCAAATTTCTCTAGGTAATGATTTTTTGAACTATTTTGTGTTCTTTAAAAATTGAAATTACATACTTCTTTATGCGCGCTCATCAATGAGTGTTAAATTTCGTCCAAACAATTAACCCTTACCTACTAGAGGAAACAAGACATAACGTTATTTTATGACTTTCCTGTACTTCACCTATCGATTATTTCTTATTTAAGCTCAGCTTTCAGGCTTAACTGGTACAAGAAATGAATATTTGACTAGCTGGAGAACTGACTCAAGAGTACGTTTTTCCATAAACATATGGCTCATCCGAAAGAAAGGTGACACATCTCGACAAAAGTAAATTTCACAGGAGAGGCAAAAGAAAATTTGTATGGTTTTACAGCAACATGGAATTACATCACTAGCACAGCACGCAGGAGTAAAAACGTGCATAAAAGTATACGGGCCTTAAGAATGAAGTCATAGGATGAGGTTTGGAGGGTTGGGTAATTTTACCTCTCCACACAATCCACCCCTCTTCTGTGGTCACATATGGACCCACAGCGTAAAAAAGTGATTTTCAGTATAACTACCCTTATGAAATTGTTTATGTAGTAAATTGTACCTATGACAGGCCTATTAGTGGAATAAAACGTAAAATGAATTTTTGCGAGATGCGTCATTTCTCTTGCGGGGTGAGCGATATGTTCTTTTAAATACGCTTCACACAGTTACAGCCAAGTTTAAATTCCGTAACGAAGCATTTCTACCTTGCACTATCATTCTCGAAATTTAAAGAATCCGATAGGAAATTACAAAGCACATGTAAGTAATTTAAGGTTAGTTTTCAGCGATAATCACACACACTGAACGTCCGCAAAATGGGAGAGTATTCCCCATTAGGAGGCTCTACAAATTTGAAAAAATATCTTGAAGTCCGTAAAAAATTCTAGTCGCTAGCAAAAAATATCACCTCACGCCCCATTTTCCCTCCGGTTGTCATTTCTTCCTGCATATTTTTAAATTAGGCCTAGGATTGAACCACTACTGAAAAAGTGAATGAAGAGGCTAAAATTCGAAGAAAAAAGACCAACGCAGGCCAACCCGCAGTTCCAATCGCGTCGGTTTGGCACTAATTTATTTCCTTGCAGGTCGTGTTAACAAATTTTTTCAGCTTCGAGTTGAGTTTGATTCTTGCCCGCCGGGTTCCAGTTAATCCAATTTTTCAAAAGAAAGTCCGGAATATTGTTTTATATAAAAAATTACATGTTTGAATATGAAGGATTCTTTACATCTTCATTTTTCGACATTAAAGATAAATTTGATATTTGAAATTTAATTACAAGTTGTTTTTTCATTATTATATTAAATCGTGGATGAATTTTCTTTGATTGTGGTTTTGTGTTCGTGTTCGGATTGAAAATTTCGAGGAAATAGCTGCAATAAAAAACACGTCTAAATTCCTTTTAGGCAAAAAAACCCAGCAAAATTGAAATTTAAGTCATTTTTTCAAAATGGTGGGTGCTGGTCAAATTGAGTCACACACACTATCTTTTGCGCGGTGGTCTAGTATAATGCGTTGTACTGTTAATTGCTTTTAAAACAACCCTTAGTGTGTACAGACATCATTGAAAGTAATAGTCATGCCTCAATAATATGAGCATGGGATAGTGCTGAGTCTCCAGATTGTCTTCTATGAGTTCTGTTTTGTCCAGAATCCTCTAATTGCGGAGTGTTTCCAGATAAATGTTCTGATATTTGAAGATGGATGCAAGTATTTTTTTGTTTTTTCACACTATTCATTTAAGCTAATACGACAGCGATGAATCAGTGCCATACCTGCAGTTGCGGCTGTATGAAGCAAAACATAGACAATAAATAAATAAATAAATAAATAAATAAATAAATAAATAACCATCCCTTCCACCACACAATTGCGCACTACACGTAGACTTGCATATATAAGAAAAAAGTGTTCTTTATAAATCTTAATAATTTTAGCTGCCAGTTGTAGTGAATGATCTCCAGCTTACAAATTTACACTTGCTATTTTTTTAGAGACAATCAGAAATTATTATTCCTCACAAAAATTTAAGTAAAACAGGGCTTTCAAAAGATTTAAAATGAGTCCGTTTGAATCCTTGCCTGGCTACAGAGATTTGGCCTTTACCACTCTCTCTACAAAATGTTTGAAAAATGAGTCTTAAAACCCATTTAGAATAATCATACACTTTAAAGCTAATTTAAAGAACAAAGTAACAGCATTAAACATTAACTTGGTTTAGTTATTTAAAATTTGTTGACTGTAAATTTTGTTCGTCCTATCAAATTATTCATATACATTCGTATGACAATATAACTGGAAAACGCGAAGCTTACTCTCATAACTTCAAGCAAATATCGAATAAATAGTATATGCGACCCTTTGCACATCTTCCCCAAAAGGATTAAATTTTGCACCCACTAATATCCAAGCTTTTCCCATAACAAGATGAAAACGTCGGCCAAAAAGCACACATTTCACACCCCGTCGCTGGCACTTAATTAAAATAAGCAGATTAAACTAAGAGCCTACCTCCCCCCCTTGGCTCTTACACAATAGCTTTCGCGATCTCCCCAGGTTTTTCATATATATATTTATTCCTCTGGGCAGCTGAGCAACTGCCTTTCACGTGGCCCATATGAAATTCGAATGAGGGGGGAGCAGAGGGGGGCTCGTGCGAATGATAATGATGCATTTAGGCTTAACTCCGGGAGCATTTGCCAGCGAAAGTGTGTTGAGGGATGTTAAGGTGTTGTGAGGGTTGTCTCACGAATGTCCTACTGCGAGATCGAGATTAGCTTTATTAAAAGCGTCATCTACCGGGGTGTGAAGAAGATAGTGAAGCGTGTTTGACATTAGAGGATGTGACGCCTGCTATTGGATTGTTGGATTGAAAATGATGTGGAGCATGGATTTTGTAAATGCTTACGTGGATAAGTCTTTTATAAACTTCTGATGACGGAACTCATTGTAATTACGTTAGAGTCCATATTGTTAATAATGTAGTACTGACATGTGCGATGAGTTTCAAAACAAGTGAAATTGTTTAATAAATATGTTAGATGCTTAGGTATAAACTTTTTAACAGAGATTTAATTAAACTATTTAAGCATGCTTAAAGTTCTTTAAATAAATTAAACAATATATTTGTACAGTAAATTGATACAAATTTAAGCAGTCCACTACTTTTTGTTGTTGAATTTTTGTCAGTTAATAAATATACTAGTGAGTTGTAAGCAATATTTATTATAATAGAAGACAAGTAAGCGGAAGTGTCCTCCACATTTCCGCTGCCTTGTGATATAGCTACCACCCTGCAGACAGTTGATATTGGACATATAATTTAAAAAAAAATCCCTGCCGGCTCGGCCTACAGGCTGAAGTAGATTTCGAAGTTAAGTACTAATTTCACCAACAAAACTAAATCAAGGTTAGAGATAAAATCAGCTGGACAATTTTACCTAGACGCTTTTGACGAGTTTTTAATTTCATTTTTCTGTAAGAGCTGGTTTTATCAGAATCATGTTAATACGATAATTTCTTCTTGAAGCTCTTTTTTTTTCTGCTGTAAGTGTTGTTCTTATCAAAAACTTATCAGTACAAAAGTTGTAGATAATATTAAGAAAATTTTTAATAATTTTAAGCGGATGTAAAATCTTGAGAATTGACGAAGTTACGATATTTTTTCTTCTTCACCCCCAACTTTTTTTGTTTTAATTTTTATATAATTTTTAATTATATATATACATACATAAACTTTTCAGGTAAGTGTGGTTTTAGGTTCCAGGGGTCATATAATGAAAAGTTATGAAGGAATTTTTCGAAAGTCGCACCACGGTAACGACTGCAATAGGTAGTATTTCTTATGAAATCTACCTAAAAATAAATAAAAATAAAAACATATAGAGTAGGTGGGAGTAAAGATACGCACTTTCCATAAGTTTTTATTTTTAACGAATACATTGGTCTGAACTTGCGTAAAGAGATATTAAAATTTTAGATTAGAACCCTAGGCAAGTGCCATCATCAACCGACTTTCTGCCAAACTATAATTCCGTGAGAAATTGCAATAATAATAAAGAAAAAAACATTTATCTGGGTATCTTTGCCCCATTGGTTGGAGTAAAAGTACGCCGTGGTGCGCCAAAGATACGCAGTGCGTATTTTTGTCCCATTTCCAATAAAACGAATGATGTAAAAACATTAATAATTTTCACTAGCATTTAAAGTTAAACTGAAAATTATAAGTTAAACCATGAAAAAGAAAGAAAAAAAAAAACAACGGTCTGTGAGATCGCAAATAGCAGTTAACCTCTAACTGCTGTGACAAAGATTGTTGCATAAATACTGTGAGAGGTCTCAGAGACACCCCTTGATCGTAGAATCTTTAGCGATACTACTAAGTTTCCAAACGAATCAAAATTAAACTAACATTAATAGTTAAACTGAAAATTACAAATTAAACAGCGAAAACTGAATATAGCAGCGATTTGTGAGACCGTTAACAGGAGTTAAGGGTTAAGACTTAAAACAAAAGCGTTTTATGAAACAAGAATATTGATTTTTAAAAGTAGGTAAGTAGATACCTAACATTCTATATTTAAAAAAAACTTAACTAGATAAAGGAAAAGGTAGTTAACTAGCTTATATTAGTTAAGTAGCTATTATATTTTATACAACGTAATTGTGGAAAGCTTTGCATCTAAGCTAAAACGATAGCGTAAAGCCCCGCATCTTAAACTTGTGCGTATCTCTCCCCATAGACGGATGCGTACTTTTACCCCATTATGCAGTATTTTGCTTAACCGGCTACCTACAAGTTTAAACAAATGCGATTGAGGTAAACTACACGGCATTTAGAAGCTAAAGAGCTTCCGTTTTCCACTGAATTTTGGGATGTGTAAAAATTCGAGGTATTGTCAGCTAAACAATAAAGTGAAATTTAAAAAATATTAGATCAAAATTCGAAAATTTAAACAAACCTCATTTTCCTGGCACGGAGTGCTACTTTTTTCACAAGGTTTGAACACACAACTACTACATTTTTTACTAAACTGCAACCTAGCGGTCATGATTGTAGAAATGTTTCTACCTATTAAATCAGCCAGTGCGCTTCTTTGCCCCGTGAGTATCTGTACCCCCACCTACACTATATCGGTGAAATACCGCATTTCGTGGTCTTATATATTTATGTACAGTTTGTTTCTTTTTTAAAGTAAACACTCTTACTAACTCTGCAACAAATTATCATACAAGAAAGTTACTGATACCAAATGATTGGAAATAAAGCTTACTTGTAAATGATGTATATAAAATTTGCTTAGGGAGCCACCTACATATTAAAACAAGCACAAACTTTTTACGGAAAAACCAATTTTGACACCATAAATAAATTCTATACCCATCAATTAGCCAAAATACAAATGTTATTGAAATTCCTACAATTAGCTTCAGAGTAATTAATTATTTCAAAATAAGCATACTTAGGGGCTGCATCTATATTGAAGTTCTGTATTCGATTGTTCAAATGCTGCAGGATGATTAACTCACTTTTGTTAATGTATTATTTCTTTCCAATATAACCATTTTACGTACTTAATATGTTTCCGCTGTTGTTATATTCGGTAAAATCCTCTTCAATATCATTTTGTAAGGTTTACAAATGTTAAATTATCCGATTTAAAAAATATATAAGCTATGTGTAATTAAAATAGTTTTCGAATATGTGAATATGATTGGAATTTTATCGGTGTTTTTAAAATGCTTCTTCTCAGATTTTGAATTTATTTAACTCGCTCTTTTCTAAACTTATTGGCAATAATGTGAAGAATATCGGCGAATACAAAATTTAGAATAAAAAACTGAAACTATTAATTCAAAATATTAAAAGTGATTTCCTTGCATATGCACTATTGTTTCTGTAGAAGTAGTTATGCAGACACTTCGAATAAAGAGTATAATGTATTGGTCAGTATAGAATTCAACATTGGCGATAAATTGGGGATTTTCTGTGTGGATACGTAACTTTGAAAATAAAATTCGGTCTCTAATACATACCTGTAAAATTCCAGAAATCAAGTCTTTTTTATCACATTTGCCAGAAAGATATGTTGTTTTAGACAGAGTCAAGGTGAGTTCACTTACTATGAAAAGTTAAACAATAATAGTATATTTACATGCTGGAAGGCTAATGAAGCGTTATAAAATTATTTTAACTAAAAAATAAAATTTATTTATTTTTAAGAAATAGCCATCGGATATATTAAATAGTAAAAAAAAAATTGTCCTTAATATCTAAATCAATAACATACTGTTAAAAGCATACATTTATATATGGCTACTAGAGGGCTCTTCCCCCTGCAAGCTACGCTAGCCAACCCTCGTTCAGACACTGCAGAATCTAAAAGCACGCTAATCTGATCGGTTTTAAAAAGATTGGAGAAGATTGATTTATACTGAGAAAATATGTAGCGATCTCCCTGTAAACGGGTTTCCATTCAATTCCCTTTGATTGCAAAAATTTAAGGCAGAATCAGTTGCTGTTAAGACATCCAATGTTTGTTGTCGTATTTGGTTAAAGAAGATCAGTCAAACATTTGAAAAGAACCTGAAATAAAATGAATTAAGTAAACAGAATCTTTAACTACCGATATTTTTTAACAGCAATATAAAACGATTGACATAATACAATTTACTTCAATTACTAAAAGTTATTGCTTTAACCTCTTCAAGGGCGGTGGTTCATTTTTGGACCACTAAATTTTAATTCTTAAATCCCACATTAAAATTTTAATTTTATTAATTAAATGAACAAAAGCATTTTTGTATTTCGAAATTTGTTTGCAAATTCTGGTGCCATTCACTGATTTCAAGATTTTACGAAAGAACTGCCTTGCCCTGAAAGAGTTAAAAGCATATTAATATATTTATTATTTTAAAGTTTCCTTTCTCTTTTAATATTCACGTGTAAATACAATTCTCAGGACATAATTTTCAATATTTTCCTGCCTTTAACACGTACTCATTTAATAGTAATTTTAAAGTTTTCTTTTCTGTTTTTAATAGTCACGTGTAAATAATTTTTTAATCTTTAGGAAATATTATTTTTTGCGCTATTTTTAGAATTGAAAACAGTCTCTATAATAATAGCCTAAGTCATGCGACTATCATCAACAATTCCGGGCGGATCCCTTCGCTTTTTATATCCCAGGCGGCCATTTTGGTACTTTAATGTTAGCCAGCCACAGGTGTAATAAGTCGCCAAATATTATTCTATCGTCATTATTTCACTTATATTATAATAGTCCAAGTCATGCAACTACCATAAATAATTATAAGCTGATCACTTCGCTTTTCATAAGAAAGGTTTCCATTTTGATTAAAGAATCAAAATTATTTTTTCGAATAAAACTACATATAAGTTCCCAAAGAATTCCTGGTACTTTTATGTTAGCCGGGTGCAAATCTCGCCAATAGCTTTTTTTAAATTCGCCAGTGAGCATTTTTTTTTTTCATGTGGTAAATTAAAACGGTGCTACTTGGTTATCCCATCGACTAAAAATCTGTCGCCGAACTATAAGATTAAATGCCAATAATGGTTGATCGTAAATGTCACATTCACTTGACTTTAAGGAAGTTAAACGTGCTTACGCCATCAAGTGATTTTTATTTCGACGTCTTATTTGTATTTTTATTAATATTATACTAATTTATTTATTCTTTCGTTATTTAAAATAAAAAACCGTCAATTTGTATAATTTGGCGAGTGGTTCGGCGATTTATATAATTTGGCGAAATTGGTCGACGGGAGAAGTAGTACCATTAAAACATTGCTTTGAAGTTGAAATTAAATGTCATGATTTGTTGTATTGTCATATACGCACTCGGTTTGGGGTAAAAAAAAATTTACGACAATTTGGCGAAAACTTCGTTTTCGAATACCAGTTACATGTGAAATTTTAAATTATTTTCTATTATTTTTAAAATGAAATAACAAAGAATAAAAAAAAGTTTAATTGATAACTACAAAACAAAACAATTTAGAACATTTTTTTGTAAATAAAAAGAAAATAAATTCAAATAAAAATTTATTAATAAATATAAGCATCAAAAGCCGGGTTACCATGCCAAGCAAAATAACGCCATTTTGGCGCCAATTAGGTACCCCGTTGCGCATATAACATGTGTGCCTAATATTTTTCGTTTCGTTTCGTTTAAAAAAAAGAAAGAAGTGGAAGCCATTTATTTATTGAATTTTGGAGGACTGGAGGACAGGAAGCAGGAAATCAAAACACAATGGTAAACGTACCGATCAACCACAAAAATCGGGTTTTGCGAGACTTTCCCATAAAGGTATGACTTGATAGACCAGTTGCATTTTAACACGTTAAGCTCACGTCAGCCACCGGTGGCTGACAGCGAACTTTCCGTTTAAAACGTGTCATTCACCGATGACTGACGTCTAAATTATGATACAAAACTGAAAAAATATACATTGTTTTAAATAATTACTGAACAAATATTTAAAATTTACTTACCTTTTATTTATTACAGGATTATACTTTCTAAAAAATTACTTTAAACATTGTAAATTTTCCATCGCGTCAGTGTCAGTCATCGTGGCATTCAACGTGTTAATATGCGAATCGAGTTTTAAATAATCCTGGAATTTCAGCTTTCAACTCGATGAGGTGATGGTTTGTGATGCTGGTTCCCGGTGCTACCGTCCTTATTTTCTAGCTTAGGAATTAGTGGAATATTATTTATTTTATTTTTTGTTATATTTTTGTACTTTAAATTCAAACTTAATTTATTCATTTATTGATCTAAATTATCTCGTATCTTTTTTTATACTTCTAGTATGTTAACCCATTAAAGATGGGATTATTTTTTCTCTTTAAAATGCAAAAATTCCATTTCGTACCACTTTTTCATAAAAGCAATATTTATGAAAATTTATCGCAGAGTTTCTGTCATTAAAGAAAGTGAAAAATTTTCCTTACAAATTACTGGTATTCAAACAGAAAAAGGTTTGACAGGTATGCTGTGACCATATTTTAACGCTAGTCCTTAATGGGTTAAATTTAATTATTTTCATGAAGTTTTATATCACGGTTCAACTTAACTTTTTAACGTCGGAGCAAGTTGCTTTCATATCTCCTGGTTGTAATGCCGCAGCGCAACCAAGAAGACCATCAAAGAGTTTATATTTCTCCATTGATTATCCTAGACGAATGATATTGCACAAATAGCACAAGTAAAATTACTACCAATTATATCAAATGTACGGTAAAATAAAGTCAACCAGTTTTGTCCAAACATAGAGGATTCCGTACTCAAGTTTAAGTAGAAAATCTTATATTCTGATAGTGTCGACTTTCTAAATTCTCGTTTGAAGAAACTTACAAATTAGGTTGTTACTGGTTCTTTAATTTTTTGATGAAATTATTTCTAGTATTTTATTGTGATTTATTTTCAGCTAATGGCCATTTATTAAATTTTGTTTTTCATAAGTTCCTGAAAATCAGGAAATAATCGACAAAATGTTTTGCAAAAATACTGTGTTTACTCGCGTAATAGTCGCACTTTTTTTTGCCAATTCTTCATTGTAAAAGTCTAGGTGCGACTATTATGCGAGGAAATCTACTACACAATATTGTAGCTAAAACATTACTGGTATATATAAAAAAAAACCCACATTATAATAAAATTAGTGACTCCCCAAATGTTTCCAGATTATGTGCTGTTTATTAAATATCATTTTTCTTTTTGTGGTAATATTGCTATAGTCTTAAAATTTACAAGTAATCTTTGTGAAAATTTTGACAAAAAATTCTCATAGTAAATCACTTTCACTGAAGGTTTCAGTATCACTATTATAATGTGAATCAGTGTCTGAAGAGTGGAGTGACCATTGAATATGTCAAAGGAAGTGACAGAACACGTGAATCCATTATGACTACTAGTTCTGGGAACAATACAGTTGTTAATTTTCTAGATGAAAGTCAATTACGCGACCGCGACTTTTATACAAAGAAAATATTTTGACGATTTTTTCTGCTTCAAAATAGTGGTGCGACTATTATGCGGGGGCGACTATTAGGCGAGTAAACACGGTATGTTCGCAAAGCTGATTTTTATTCGATTAGTCAACATGAGTAGATTTTCAAAGTTTCGTAGTCTTAAAAGTTTACAGATAGTAATGATCAGTTAATTTTTAAAAAAAAGTAAAAACATCTTTATAAACAGGTTTATCGTTTTAGACATTTTCGGTTACAGAAACCTAACTGTGTTTAGTTAAAAAAAAAAAAAAAAATACATACATAAAAAAAAATAAATTTTCGAAACTTCTTCATATTTTTAGATTGAGTGGTAGAAATTTCTTGGTTTGAATTAATCACTTATTTTGTAAATTTTCTAAACTTTTAATTCTAGAGATATTTTGGAATATTATTACACATTAAGAATGTCTTAAAAAAACTACTTTGAATATTACAAAATTATAAATTACTTTAATATTCAAAGAAATTATATTTATGTTAAGAGAAAATTTTATTCAGTATATAATCTTCCTAATTCCTAAATTTTATTCAGTATATAATCTTCCTAATTCCTAATTCCTAAAAAATAAATTTTCGAAACTTCTTCATATTTTTAGATTGAGTGGTAGAAATTTCTTGGTTTGAATTAATCACTTATTTTGTAAATTTGCTAAACTTTTAATTCTAGAGATATTTTGGAATAAATAAAAACATACATTTATTCTACTTAAATAGAAAATTTTCTATTGATTATGTGTGTGTTATGATTACGGTTTTTACTATTAAACCGAAACATGTCAACATATTTTGATTTTTATTTGTGACACCTATTTAAGTAGAATAAATGTATGTTTTTATTTATATGATAAGAAAGGATGAAGTAAAATTTGTTTGAGTTTTTACGAAAACTTACAACAGTTTTTGACATTGATATTTTGGAATGTTATTACACATTAAGAATGTCTTAAAAAAACTACTTTGAATATTACAAAATTATAAATTACTTTAATATTCAAAGTAATTATTTTTATGTTAAGAGAAAATTTTATTCAGTATATAATCTTCCTAATTCCTAATTCCTAAAAAATAAATTTTCGAAACTTCTTCATATTTTTAGATTGAGTGGTAGAAATTTCTTGGTTTGAATTAATCACTTATTTGGTAAATTTGCTAAACTTTTAATTCTAGAGATATTTTGGAATGTTATTAAACATTAAGAATGTCTTAAAAAAACTACTTTGAATATTACAAAATTATAAATTACTTTAATATTCAAAGAAATTATTTTTATGTTGAGAGAAAATTTTATTCAGTATATAATCTTCCAAATTTGGTAGAAAAACATAACCATAAATTCTCTAAATAAATGTTAATAAAATTTCAAAACTTGTAAGTATCAAAAAACTATCCTAATGTGATTAATTAGAGGAAATATTTTTATGTTTGCGGTAAAGCTCTATACTTCAATGAGCTTATGGACATTGTTGCCAAACTAAATTGACAACCGTAAAATCTTAAAAGAAAACTTTCCTCCGATATCAATATAATATATGAGAAACAAAACCTAATCCCCTGACGGAAGATTCTGGTAAGCCTCTGTTGCCAAAATCTTTTCAGTAACTTTATCCCTTGTCAGCAACAATCATTAGTCATTTCAAGACGCAATCTTTGGAAAACAGTAGACCCCCTGATGTGCTGACTACTGTTTATCAGCCAAAGCATTGTTTATTTTGATTTAAACAATACTTTAGCAAGATTTCTGATGTATAAAGGCTTGTATAGTGAATGTGGTTTGGGATTACTCAAAGCATTTCTGGAAAATCACCACTGTTAGTGTTACGAAAATCTGTATTTAGGTGTCAATAAAAAGAACTGTAAGATCTATCTTACCACGCCATCAATCACATTATGAGTAAACGTTCCGCAAGATCGTGAATGTATAAATAAAATAGCTTTTGCATTAAATAAATTTAGAGTAGGACATAAATTCTCGTGCAATATTTTATTATTTTTCTTTTTTAATTTTTCTTTTTTTCAGTTTTGTGTATTTGGAAAATTGTCAACGACGCCACTAATAAAATGGTTTAAATACCAAAAAAAGTGCTCTTAGAAATAAAACTCTAATTATGGGAAACTTTTGAGATGAAAGTTAATTTGCCAACCAGTGGCGTCCTGCAGATGTACTCTTGTCCATTCGTCAGTTTTTTTTCAAACTAAAAAACGTTTGAAGATTAGTGGATTAGATAAAATGCAATTTATTAGTTTTGAAACGTCCCGCGTAGGTTATCGTCTTCAAGTGCTATGTTTGAAGGTTCGGGCTTTAATTGCATATATGTGGCAGATGAGCACGCGAGATATTTGGAACGATCAGTTTTAATTTGTTTTTCTCAACCCGTAATCGCTGTTAGCGGTCTCACAGACAGCCGCATTTTTCAATTTTCACAAATTTTCAGTTTAACTATAGATGCTGGTTAAATTTTGTTTTATTTGGAGTCCTTTTACTTTCACTAGAGACTTTTGAATAGTTGAATTTTAAATATAATAGTCCTGTACATGAAGTTTAGTACAGAAATAGTATTTTGAGAGTTAATGTAGCATTTTATTAATCTTAGATTAACAGGTTTGACAGAATACTCACGGTTAGTTACAGGGCAATACTTGTCACTCCGGTTACGGGTTAACTTAGATATTAGTAAGTCTAAAAACTAAAAATTCTCCTTTTTCTAGCAAACCAAGTTTAAAATTCGTCTCATATGAATGTAATAGTTCTCAATCGACTAAACCCTCTCTCCCCTTCCATAATATAGTTCACAGTATTTATTGCAAATATTGTAAGGTTGTTCTGTTGAAGCAAGTTTTGAAATTCTTTTATCTGCTATTGTTTGTTTGACCTGTTTTGCCCTGGTGCAGAAAAAAAAAAATAATGTTGAGTTTCGAAACTAAACAACCAGCTACCTGACTGATTTTTGATGCCATGCTATACGTCTATCAGTTGCATGGAAATATTGTCAGTGTTATGTGAAACATTGAAATTAGTGACGTGACGGGAAGAGTTGCATATCCTGTGCTGGTTGGCGAAATTGGCGAAGGAATCCAAAATGGCGCCAAAAAGCCATTTTAGCATCTTATAAAAATCTTCAAGACGGCGGAAAAACATGGTCTTTAAATATTTATAAATACATATATATTTAATAAATGTTATATATGTTACATGTTAAAAAAAATACGATGTACATTTAATTTTTTTATGTATATTTAATATTTAATATAGATTTAATATTTTTATGTATATATATTACATATAGAGATAGTTTTATTTTTATGTATATATATTACATATAGAGATCACAGACTTCTCGTATAAATAGACCCTAATTTGGTAACCTTTTCATGACGCCTACATCTCTGCCCTCCGTCACGTAATGGAGGGCAGAGATGCGCACCAAACCGGTTTTACTCCCGGCAAAAACTTCCGCCGAATCTTTCTCCGGAACCTTGAGTTAACCGAGAATGAAATCCGAAAGTTGGCAATAAAGGGATCACTGCCAAAAAGACATCCTTTTGGCGATGAAAGAGCGAAAACATGTTGGATTCATAATCTGGTTGAAGGAACAATGGGTTTGATTTCTACTCCTATCTTTCCTCTGAGATAGAGATATCATGGAAGACGGAACTATTGCAGAGTGACGCATCCTTAAGCCTAAAAAAGTAAGAATGGTGGAACTCACATATACACTTAACTCGAGATCAAAGGAAACGCGAAAAGCCGCCACTTCATAACTCAGCAAATATAGTGCTTATTGTTCTGATTTTTTAAAGACAGTCTTCTATCTGCAGTCTAATCCTATTCTGAAATTTTTAAATTTCTACGTGTAGTATATTTTGCGATCTCGAAACCCATTTTTAAACTAAATTCGATCGATGAAGTTCCTTATTTGTATTTCTGGAAAATGGCTCGGGCGATTTTCTTTAAATTGATACATAATAAGAATTTGCTTCATATGAAGGGAATAACATATTGGTTGTTTTTGCGAAAACTCTCGTTCGTTAAATAATTCGATTTTTTTTTCTCTCGAAAATGACGCGGGTGATTTTTTAAAAATCAAATAAATATGTTTCAGATGAAGCAAATAACAATTTACTTGTTTCCAGCAAGACTCTTGTTCGTTTTATAATGCTCATGAAAACACGGACTATATTTTTTCGCAATTCTATGGAAATTTCACCGAAAATGCATGACACTGTATTCATACACATGCTTTCTTTTTAACCACTTTTGGGGAGAACAATTTTGTCCTCGCACTGGCTGAGCGGCTAAGGGCAATCGTCTACTAATCTCATGGTCGGCAGTTCGATACTCTTTGGTAGTTGTTTTCACATGCAAATCTGTTTTTTTTTAAGTTTTTTAGTTGACCATTATTCTCAGCTCCCCGATTCCACTACAGCAACCCACTCAAGACAATCTTTTTATGCAGAAATTGCCAATTCAATATTTGGTCCTTCGGACTTGCAACCACATCAAATTCATCCGATCTCAACACAGCCAGTTAATCCATTTATACTCCAAGAACTAAAAGCTGCCATCTTCTCGTTCAATCGGAATAAAGCACCAGGTCCTGATAATGTTGACCATCTGATTGTACGAAATATTTACTACTCACATTCTTCTCTATTACTGAATCTTTACAATACTCTATTAAACTTAAATTACTTCCCAAAAAGTTGGAAAATTGGAGAACTAGTCTTTTTTCTAAAGGCAGGTAAGGACCCACAATCTGCTCAGTCATACAGACCAATAACCCTACTCCCAATTCTGGGGAAAATTTTTGAAAAATTATTATTAAAACGAATTAATTATCATTTTCGAAATTCGACAGTTCTACAGAGTTCTCAACACGGATTCTTAGAGGGTAAATCGGCTAAATCAGCGATACAAGAAGTTTTCTCAACAACTGACTTCCTTCAACAAGAAAACAACTACATTTCAGTAATATCATTATACATCCAAAATGCTTTTGACAACTTACCTTGGGACGCAACAATCCAAGAACTGAAATTTTTGGGGTTGGAGGAGCCATATGTTAATATCCTGAAATCCTTTTTATCTCACAGAGGAGCGAAACCAAATTGGATAGCACGAGAAATTCATTGGTTTAGGAGAAGTGCCCAAAACGTTCATGCTTTGGGCCCTTCCTATGGAGAATCTTCCTAAACGCTCTCTTACGCCATTTAAAATCGTTAGGTTACATAATAATAGCTTATGCAGATGACATTTTAATTATATTAAATGGTAAAACAAAGCGAGAATTAGAAAAATTAGGAAAGGACATCTTAGATTATATTAATAGGTGGATGTCAAATCACAACATGAAAATATCTTACAATAAATGTAAAGTTCTCCACCTTAGAAGACCAAAATTTTTGAAAAGAGCTCCAACACTCAAAATTGACAACCATTCATTAAAAAGTGAGCCAACTTTAGAATACTTAGGTATCGTTCTGGATAGTACGTTGTCGTTTCTCCCCCATTTACGAAAGAAAAGACAGGAAATTACACAACTTTCGCAAGACCTATTGAAGTTTGCCTCAGCTTACGGAGGGGTAAACAAATTAATTCTGAAGATTTGGTACAATAGTATCTTGGAGAAGAAAATCACGTATGCTGCAGCAACTTGGTTTCACCGGATAATCAAAGCCCATGGGCTTCGTCTGATCTCATCAATACAATACCAATGCCTGTTATTAGTTTCACGTGCCTACAGAAAAACTTCGGCGGATGCCCTTTGTATTTTAACAGGTATTCCGCCCTTGGCACTTCAACTTGAAAAAATAGCAACAACAGGAAGAGTCTTACGTCTTGGAATCCCGACAGGAAATCAAGAACCAATATTTTACCAGCCGAAAATGAAGTCAGATCAAGTTGAACCATTTAAAGAATATTTCTTTCAAATGGATCCAGAAAATACTTCACATGTAGAAATAAACATTTATACGGATGGTTCCAAGATGGAAGATGAAACGGCATATGCCTTCTGTATGTATCAGAGAGGAGAGTTAATCCACGAGGATCAAACTAAGTTAAATAAAGAAAATACTGTTTTTCAGGCAGAACTCCTGGCCATAGAAGAGGCTGTGCTGTGGATTAGGAACTCCCCTCATAAAGAAGTATTAATACACTCGGACAGTCTCTCAAGTCTCTTAGCAATAGAAGATGTTTTTTCAAAAAATCTCATCGCAGTACAAATTATCAAACTACTCCAAGAAACAAGAAAAAAGATCTTCTTTAAATGGGTCCGTGGACATGTGGGTAATGTGGGGAATGAGCACGCAGATTCTTTGGCAAAAGAAGCAACCAAAGCCACACCACATGCCAAATACAAATTCTTTCCCAAACCTCCTTCTTACTTGAAGAAGCTTCTAAAATCATCTCTACACGAACAATGGCAGACTCGCTGGGACTATGGTACCACAGCACGGTACACACACGCTTTAGCCCCAAAAGTCTCGGAAAAGAGAATCCTGCTGCATAGAAATCTTTTTCTGTTTGCCACTAACCACGGCCCATTTTCATCATATCTTTATAAATTTGACAGGATTCCTTCTCCATTATGTGTATGTGGTCAGCGAGCTACATCATTGCATTATATCTTTAACTGTACCTTTACATCATATTACCATATAAGAAAATCTCCAAAAAATTTTTTGTCTCAGTTTTCCTCAGTGGTTTTGTCGATTCCATCATTTTGCCAAAAGATAATTGAATGTATGAAAGTTTTAGAAAACAAACATTATTTGTTTCAAAATGTTCTGCCATTTATAGATGATGAGGAGAACGTATCTTAACAAATAGACAGATACCACCAAATCAAAATAAACTCTTAGCCACAAACAACACGATTGTACTATAATTGAACTGTTGCATGAACAATAGACTTTTGAACTTTTGTGTGTGTATATAATTATATAATATTCATCATAATTATTCACTATTTTACCTATTTTTTATATTCTACATTATTTTTAAAATTATGAATCTCTTTCTAATTTAATATACAGATACGTAGCTTTTATTGTATTTTTGCAGAACGCCCAGCTTTGCAGAGTAATTGAGCTTTTGCCGCTCCAACAAGTTTAAAAATCCTATTATCTATTATCTCATGATCTTATTAATTACAAGTATCTAAATTTCTCTCGTAAACGCGCAGTAAAAATTGGGCTTTCCATCGTGTATATATTGTATTTATATTGTATTTAATCTTAATATTCTCAATTGGCTTTCCTGTAGGTCCCTCCGGGCCTTTTTTTTTTTGTGTGTGTGTGTGTGGTGACGGCGGTAGTAGATGAAAGCCGCTGGGTGGGGCTTGTGAGTGCTTAATCCATTTGGTAGGCCTCCCCACCTAGCTGACCCTTGTAATTTTTTAATTGTTATTAAGTTAAATAAAATTACAATTATAATGATGACAATTTGATGATGATTATTTCTTGGCAATTTTTCAACAATAAAAATATTACCTTAAATTTTATACATATATTTAATTTCAATCACTTTACAAAAAATATACATTAATAATTATGATTTGAATATAAATTACACGATCAGAAACGTAAAAAAATAATTCATTTCAGCTCATATTTTCATTTATTTCATTCATTATACATTCATTTATTTAGCCTTGCAACATTTATAGTTTGCATCTCAGACTAGAGGTCTGCACGGGCCAGAATTTCCAGTCCCGGGCCCGGCCCGGTGTAAAAATTGAAAGTTCGGCCCGAACCCGGCCCGGTCCGTTTACATTTTTACCGTTCTCAGCCCGGCCCGGCCCGTACAAAAATCAGTGAAAACAGGCCTGGCCTGGCCCGGCCCGATTAAATTTCTACAAAAAAATCCGTTTTTTCTCGACATACAATTAAGATTCTTTTAATGAATACTACATGCATATTTATGGGAACATTTTACAGTATATTTTAAATTAAACTGTGTTATTAAGTGTTCGCAAAATAGAAAACACACAATAGTAAACGTTAACGATTACTTACAGTGTTTTAGTCAACGTCTCTACTGACGTTTCAAAATTTAAATAAGGGTTCATTAAAAGATTATTGTAGTTTAGAATAAAGGGTTAAAAAACATGCTAACTTTTGAAGCTTATAATAAAAGGTAGATTTGTGAAAATATTTCTGTCATTTTTAAGGCTTTCCTCAAACCCAAAGGAGCTACATTTTGATACATTTATGAATTCATTTCTTTTCGGAAACGCATGAGATTGGCAGGTATTCTTATTCAGAAACCATGTAAATGACGTTTTTTTCTTAGATAAAATTAATATATCTTTCAGAAAATACTGCCAAAGTTAGCGTTTTGAATCGAATTTCCGGAAGCGATAGCACAAGAAAGGAGAAAACGTACAGTCACGCGACAAGAGTATCTGTTATCTCTGTACGTAATTTATGAAAAATGGAAACGCTATTCGATCCCAAATGCCTTCAATACTCAGGCCTGTCAATTTTATGCCTTTATAGTTAAAAATGAGTCAGAAAATGTGTCTGAGAGTTTCGCATTGTTGAGCAGTAAATATGAGAACCACCTTAAGGTACATTTCCATAGATACAGTTAACAGAAGTTCATTATCGCTATTAATACTTTTACAAAACATAATGCCTGTCCTACACATCCTGAGAAAGATTAAGACCAGTTCCGTCCCGGCACAAGTCTGCTGAAAAAATTAAACCCGGGATCAGGCATCATGTAACTGTACGATGCCGATCTCTACGATGGACATTACATTTCTGTATTGATGTTGTTAAACTCGCATCGGCTCGTAACGCACATTTATACTTCTCGAAAAAGTCATATTCATTGGAAATGACCTCGCATTTTATCTGCTCCACTCAAATTCTTATATCGGGCCGATAGGCCCGATTAATTTTTTTATCGGCCCGGCCTGGCCCTGCAGGCCCGTTCAATTTTTTTGCCGGGCCGGGTACGGGCCTCGGGCCAAGCCCGGGTCCGTGCAGACCTCTGTCTCAGACACAGGAAAGAAAGTTAGTTCTTTAATCTGAGGGATCAGATCACCAGCTAAATGTACTGGTTCTGCCATCTGTTGGTAGTAAAAAGAATTACAAATTAGTAAACGACTTTTTTTTGTTGTTGTTGTTAATCTCGTATGTAAAAATGTATGTGAATTTTAAGTTAGCATATATATTTTTATTTTGTAAATGCAATATATTGCATCTCAGTGGATTATTTATAAGAAATATTTTAAATAAGTTGCACCCAAATGGTTTCTTTGCGGCATTATATCCAAACTACGTGAAATGTATGAAAACGGATAGTTTGACGCAAATAAACCATTTACATAAATCTTACTCACAATTTTGAATAGTGTGACACAAAAGGTAAATTAATTTATTGAGATAAATACATTTCAATGCGTAGTATAGATTGAATGAAAGTGATATATTTAACAGTGAATTGAAAAATTAAAAGTATTGTGTAGATGTAAAAATATATTTTAACCAAGTCAAAAATAAATTAAATTGAATTTTAAAACAAACCTTTTAAAGCCACACCAAGGCGACACTTGAATTTTATATCATATCTTTTAAAACTCATATTTTGGATTCGAAAAAAATATGCTAAATGATCACATTACACAAAAAACGTATGAATAAAATCCATTCCAGAAAAAAAGCAACCCCAAAGGCTGAAGATCGCAACCACACCTATTCATTTAATGCCAAAAAAAGCTCGCCAAAAAAACCAGCACAAGATATGGAACTCTTCCCTTAGGGACTATTAGTTTTAGTTTTTTTGTTGTTTTTTTTTTGTCAATTTCTTTATTTTTCGAGGTGAATTATTCTTTGAAATAAGAGTATAATATACAATCAGTGTGAATATAATATACAGCCTGTGAGCTCAATGCCATCAGTTTAACTGGGCACTTTTCTTTTTATTCTTTCCTCTGACATTAATGCAAATCACCTTATACATAGGTGTAGCCAGAGTTCGGATCTTCGGGCCGGGGGGGGGGGGTCATTATATTTAATACAATAATCACCAGTTATTTGAATTACTGTTTAATCCAATTTTCTTTTTATGAATGAAATCATACTGCGCTTTTTCATACATTGGAATCAGCCGCTATGTTGAACAATATGATTTATCTAAATGGGGTTTATTGCATTATGATTACAAAACATAAAATATAGTGTGAAATAGTAGAAAACTAATGACAGATATGTGCTACAAATATTTATTTGTTTTAAAAAGAAAATTTATATGTTTTTATATGTATTTATACATCGCCTGTCCATGAAGTAATGAGATTGAATTTTTTGCACCAAGCAGAAGGCCAATGGGGCAAAGTTTGCGGGCGCTACGTGCGGTGGGGGCTGTCAGCTAGGGAGTCTGGCGGAAGTCAGTTGTCCTTGAGTCTTTGCAGCGCGCGAATTGCTTGTATAGCAGACACGTGTTTGAAAGTGGTGTTATGATTTCAGAATATAACGGAGTGTCGAGCAGCGATACGCCATAAAGTTTTGTGTAATACTAAACAAGTCGCCTAGAGAGATGCTTGTCATGTTACAAGAAGCCTATGGGAAGGATTCTTTGTCCAAGGCTCAAGTGGTTAGGTGGCACAAAGCCCTCAAAGATGTAAGAGAGGTCGTCGATGACGAACAACGCGCTATGCGTCTATCAAGTACTCAAACTTCTGGCAATGTAGCTAAAATTAAAGCGGTTTTGGATACTGATCGTTGGATAAATGTCCGAATGATTGGGGAGTCGTTGGGATATACAAAATCGATTGTGCATCAGATCGACACGGAAAACTTCAAGTGCAAAAAAAATTGTGCCATGCTAGTTCTAATACATCCTTCAAAGTGACTCAGTGTCTGCCAAACGCAGCATTACAACGCTGCTCCGACCACCGTACAGCCCCGATCTGTCATCACAGTGCTTTTTTCTATTCCTTCGGTTAAAATCCATCGTAAAAGGTCATCGTTTTAAAAATCTAGAGAACTTGCAGAAAAACGTAACGCGCGTCCTTAACAGTATTACAGTTGAAGGCTTCCAGATGGACATAAACGGCTGGCAGAGTCATTGGAAACGGTGAATTAATGCAGGAGGAAGCTGTTTTGAAGAATATTAAGTGTCTGTAAAATGATCTTCAAATAAACGAAATTTATGGAATCAATCTCATTACTTTCTGGACAGACCCTGTATATTCTTTCTAAATATTTTTATAATATTTTATGGAATATTTAGATATTTCATTTAAATATCTGTCAGCGATATCATAACTGCTATCAGGACAAAACATTTTATTTTTACTTTTGCATACAATTTTTTTTTCAATTGTAATATCGATTGAAAATATTTTGAATAAAAAAATATAGAATAAAACAGCAAATGACTTTTCAGTGTTTTTTATTAAATATTATTCAAAAAGCAATTTCGAATACTTTCGATGAATTTTATATAAAAGTGGTACTATTAAAAACAAAAAAATTAAATCAATTATAAACACTTCATAAGTATAAATTAATAGTATGCCTTTTAAACGAGCAGCTATTATTTTTTTAGTTATAATATTTGGGGTTTTGAGCTACACCTACATGCGAAGTGAAAGCAACCGCCGATAGTATCGCGCGGTAATAAGAAGAACCCTGCATCCTGCATCGAGATTAAAAGCTGGAACGAATGAAAAAAGAACGCCGTAGAATGTATTTGGAAAAGCCTACTTTGGGTGTTTTTTGGAAGGTGGTTAGGAGAGTTGACCAAATAGCAGCTGGCTTGAAAGCATTTTGTGTCTTTGACGTGTACCTATTTTGTTTTCATTAAGTTTTTCATTGAAAATTGTGGTTTTTTTTATATATGTATTTTCTGGACATTTTGGTAAGCTTCTTCATTTACTATAGCTATTACTGGCCTATACTGCAGCTATAAGTCATTTGCTATCGTTATAATATTGTGTAGCCGATATAGTTGGTGGGTTCTTAAATGGCAAATTCATCATTAAATTTTGCTCCTGACCCTGTTTCGGAACAGTTTTCTACTTTAATGTAGACATGTCTGTGGAAGAAGATAATGATTTTGTGTGCGATAAAACAACACTCACACTGATGGCAGCTCGCTCAACTAAGTCAGTGAAACTATTACTTAGGATGGTTTCTAAAAAGTACAAGCTTTAATATTTTCTTGTCTGTTAGATGTAAATTTCCAACTGGGCGAAAAATGTCCGGACCAGGATTCGAACCAAGGATCTCCCTGGCTGAAGCCACCAGTGCTCTGCCATCTGAGCTATCCCGGACGAATCTGGTGGAACTTTTTCACCCAGCTAACCTTAATGATTATAGCATCTTGTCTGAAACCTGGTGCAGCTCAACAGAATAAATCTCAGGTAATGGAACTCCATAAACCGCTGGAAACGAAATTACACTAGATTAATTTTAACACAATTATTCCAATTGGTAAATAAATCATATTAGATATAAATTTCCAACTGGGCGAAAAATGCCCGGACCAGGATTCGAACCAGGGATCTCCTGGCTGAAGCCGCCAGTGCTCTGCCATCTGAGCTATCCCGGACGAATCTAATGGAACTTTTTCACCCAGCTAACATTGGAGATTATAGTATCTGGTCTGATACCTGGTTCAGCTCAACAGAATAAATCTCAGGTAATGGAACTCCAGAAATCACTGGAAACGAAATTACACTAGATTAATTTTAACACAATTATTCCAATTGGTATATAAATCATATTAAATGTAAATTTCCAACTGGGCGAAAAATGTCCGGACCAGGATTCGAACCAGCGATATCCTGGCTGAAGTCGCCAGTGCTCTGCCATCCGGACATTTTTATTCTGTTGTGCTGAACCAGGTTTCAGACAAGATGCTATAATCATTAAGGTTAGCTGGGGGAAAATATCCACCAGATTCTTCCGGGATAGCTCAGATAGCAGAGAACTGGCGGCTTCATCCAGGAGATCCCTGGTTCGAATCCTGGTCTGGACATTTTTCGCCCAGTTGGAAATTTACATCTAATATGATTTATTTACCAATTGGAATAATTGTGTTAAAATTAATCTAGTTTTCTTGTCTAGTCTGGAGCCCCCCACCGTGACCCCGAGTCATTCAGGCCGAACTAAGGGAAAAAAATCATCCATTCGGACGATAATGTCAACGTTAAATTTCTTAGGGCTGGCAGCATTATAGTTAGTACTAAGGTAATCGGATGTGCAATTGATGTGAGTAGCATTTCTGAGTTTCTCAGCGTTCCGATTGCAAACAAGATGGTATGGGAAAAACTTAACGAACAGATTTCTCTTATTCAACATCTCAGTGCAAATTCCACTTGCGGAATTGGGCCGTGAAATCGCTGCTTCAAACAATATCAACATTTTGAAATTTCGACATTTTAAAGATTCGACACATGAAGTTTCCCCAGTCTTAGTCACATCTCTTGGCTCTTCTCTCCCTCGTGAAATAAAGTTATCGCATTCAATTCAGAAAATCCTGCAATTCATTAATCGTTCTCGCCAATGCACTAGATATTTTAAATTTAACCACTCGACGACAAAATGCAAAGCAGTACAACTTTGTGTGACTTGTGGTGTCCAGCATAAGGGCTTATGCTCTTCTCTGTCAAATGTTCGAATTGAGGTGGCTGACTTCAACCAGTTTCTTTTTCGCATCCAGAAATTCGACTTGCTTAACTGGAAGTGTAGGAATTTCTTATTGTTTGTTGATGATCGACGTAAATTCTTCAAAAAAAGTGGAGGCTGGCTCATATGCTAGGGTCACAAGTGATAAAATAACTAATATAGAGAATAGTTCTAAAAAATTATCAAACTAACAATATGCTTAAAATTTTTATTGATATCATATCTAAACAAACTGATAAAGTTGTGGACTCTTTCAATGCTCTCGTAACCTAATTATGAATCTAATGGATAAAATGAACGCGGATTTCCCACACAGGAGAAAACGTCTTAATAAATGCGATGGGGGTCCACCGAGGTATTGAGAATCTCTGTTATTTCTAGTGATTGCATGTTGCAGTTTCCCTGTTTGTTTGTTTTTATATATCTGTTTCTCCTCTTTAGGTGTTTTTTTACTTTCATGGCAATAAAAAATTTACAGTGGAATTGTCGGAGTCTAATGAATAAGCAGGCCAGGCTAAACTGCTCTCCCTTTTCGACGGCTGATGTTTTGGTTATCCAAGAAATTTTCCTACTCCGGATAAGTCTGCCCAGGTGGTGGGCTAGCTATTTTGGTTAAAGCTGTCAGCCTCAATTTAGCTGGGTATGGCGCAACTAACAAGGTAATGGATATCCGTTGTTTTCAGGGCTCTTTACACATGAACATTTTCAACATGTACTCGGGCTCCGGTCTGCTCGTTCCAGATCTCATCAAGATTTGTCATGATGACATAGATTATCCGGCTCTCATTGTTAAAGACTTTAACCTTCATCACGAGCTTTGGGGTTCCCAGGTGAGTTCTCCGGCCAGTGTGAGTCCTTTGTGCAATGGTTATATGATAGCCCTTTCTGCCTTATTAATTCCTCTATTCCGACACATGTTCCACCCGTTGGGGTCTGCGCTCTGATTGATCTCTCTTTATGCTCGTTTGACTTGTTCGCAAGTACATCGTTTCAGATTGAGGACGACACCTATGACAGTGACCATTTCCCAAATTATATTCAAGTGGATATTCGTCCGCCTATGCAACCTGGGATCATTTTCTACGACTGACCACTCATTTCGTTGGAGCACATTCTATTTTCAGGCGCTAAATATCGGCAGCATCGTGAACTATCTTGGAATATCTTGATTTTAATCAGTAACTGCTTCCTCTCTTTTCTGAACTTTTTAAATAGGTTTAGTTCTTCCAGCGATTTCCGTGTGTCAACCTTAATCTATCTGTAGAGCATTAATCGCTTCTAGTTATATTGTACTGTGGATATATCATTATTTTTCTTGATAGACCACTCGAGAGGACAGCCATGCCGCTATAGGTCCCAAAGCTCCCCCCCCCCCCCCCTCTTTCAAAGATTCGAAGGTTCAAAGGTACTAGTTGGAAGAACAACCAGACTAAGAGAAACAGACTATCTTTTCTACAATTTAACACGATGTTTTCGATGATTTATACCGACGTGATATAGTGAGTGTAATATTTGTAAATGGATGATGAGGTTTGCTTTTATGTTAAAGTTCAGTGACGAAGATAATAAGCGTAATTCGTGAACTACGTCCTGTCCTTGTCCTAGTCTTTAAATAAATGTATTCCTTCATGTTTAATTGAGTGTTATCAATATTGTGTAGCCTCTTCGTATAGTATAATGCAAGGTATCACTGCGGAACAAAAAAAGTTGGATGGATTTGTCCTCATAAGGCGCTAAGGAAATAATTATCATTATTATAATTATTATTATAGAAAAGTATATTTTAGATTCACATTAGGAATTGTGGGATATTTTGTGGAAAACTGTTTGTATATTCTAGCAGTTAGTATTTCGTTTGTAAGGGACATGTTAGATATACAGTCTCATAAACCATAAATAACAATTAAAATATTTGTGATTAAGTCTTTTTAGCAACTACGCCTTTGATACATATCATTATCTTAGTAAATATACAGTTATAATCTGCAAAGCACATAAGATTTTTCTCAGCATAAAAAAATGATATGAAATAATAATATTATTATTAAATCCAAATAGAACATGTCTAATTTTACTCCTTGATTAATGAAATAAAATATTCGAAACATTTCTTTTATATATGTATTATCCATAGTTACAGCAATATATTTTTCTTAATTTTAGTTGGGAATATTGCTCATAAAACATATCCAAAAATAATTACTGGAAATTTATTTTCATTTTGCACTTAATTATATTGCGGACATTCATTATACTGAACCAACTACCTAAATTAAGGGATAATTGATTTAAGAATTTAAGAAAGATTGTGATAAATATTAGTAAGCTTAATAAAGATTTCCATTTTCTTTCGTGTTTCCCTTTCTTTAGTACTAGTGAATGGACTATAACAAGAATCTGCCTTTATCTATAAAATGCAAAATTAATTTTCCCATAACTGGTCTTGACTATATTGATTGAATTATTTATTAATGAATTCACAATGCATGTTTTCCATTGCTTTATTCTATGAAACTCTATGGATTATTGTTTTGCTATACTTCGCTCCGAACATTACTTGATGCTTGATTGAAGATCTTTACGATATCGGTTAATCTAAACAATTTCCACTAAGGACCAGCACTCTATTTTTAACGTCATGGAACCCACCCCATCTCTTGAAAATCATCATCAACGTCGATTCGACGTTGAATCGACGTTTAAATTATCAAAAGCCTCCCCCCACCTCTTCCCCTTAAAAATCATTACTAATGACAAAGCAGTCAGGTCGGACATCAATACGTCAATGGTAGATTCGACCGCTTCCCATTTATTTTAGAGCCACCCCCGATCTTTAAACGAAAAATACCTCTCATTCGCCCCCTCCCCTCTTTAACTTCTTCCTCTTAAAACGAAATTGCCCCCCTCCAATTCTCTTTTATCTCCCCCTTTTGCTCAAATCTTTGGGTACTTAAAGCTCAGTAGAAACATTGATAGATAGACATACGGTCCAAGCACGGAGCTTAATACGGCAGAATGTCGTTATTTAGAAATGTAGATTTCTCCCAGAAAACGGTCGTTTAATTCTCCAAGATACTTTATCTTAGATGATGGCGACCATTTTCACGAAAATTTTAGTTTTTTAATGGCCCTGAAATCTTATCTGCGGGGAATTTATACACATACACGCGCCCATCCCCGGACTGATAGGCACTTTTAATCCATAACTCCTATTGTGTTTCATTATTACGTCTTGCAGAGACAAATATTAGAGAAAATGAAACAGAAAGACAGAGAGTTAAAAGAATAAAGGACTCTGAAGGCTCATTTCGACTTGTCTTTCGTTATTTCTTTTCAATTTCATATTCCTTTTCACTGTCAAAGAAATATGAAAGATCGAGAACTGATTGTTTTATGACTTCATATTCTTAAGCGGAGCCGAGGTGCTCTTTTTTTTCTGCGTATATTTTTTTCATTACCTCATACAGTATCAAGGGTTCGCTTTTATTTCATTTTCTTCGCCTCGCTTCGCGTTTTTATAGCCTGCCTCGATGGGCCCTGCCTATTACCTTTTCTGCTTTCGCTCTTCAAATCACAGAAAATCGAAATTTAAATTGAAGCACGCTCGTCATAAGCACTGAGATTTTTTGGCGTCAAATGTTTTACGACGCTACCGTCTTCCCCAATTTATTTTCAATAAAAATTCCGTCAAATGCACGTTGCTTCCCACCCTCCGTTTTAATATCGTGTTTATTTTGAGGCAAAAGATATTTGAATGTCTTCCGCACTTGTCGGACTGAGCATTATTTACAATTTCACAGTGATGAAGGTTTTATTTATGGAATTTTCAGGATTGAAAATAAGACAAATGTTAAGAGCTATTGATACGCCATTTCGTTCGATGAAAAGCAGTTCAATAAAGAAACACTTCGGGCGGTTGTCTCATTTTCTATGTGTGACAAATTCTTTGCTAACAACTGATAAAGAAATGCATTTTGTAAAGTAATTTTATCAAAGAATCTTTGAATATTTGCATTAAAATATGATATATATTAAAATTGTAAAGAAAGTTGACGTTTATCATATTTTGCTTTTAACAAAATTTATTTCAAAATGAAATCAAACATTTATTTTGATCGAATACATAATAAAACTGCTTCTAGAGACTGTTACTTTTCTTTTAATATTTAATATGTGTTTTTTATAATTCAATATTGTGTTTATGAGATTTATTTTGTAACAAGCAGAAAGTTGAAAGATTTTGAAAAAAAAAATGAAAATTACTAATTTGTTAAATAAAACAATTAATGTATTGTTCTGTAGCAAAATCTATTAAAGCCAATTAAATCGAAGTTTAAGTAATTAAAAACAACATCCAGTATCCAGTAATTATTTTGAATTATAATGCTTTAACTAATTGTTAATGCGACGACGACCGTTTCTTTTCATTTTATCTCATTGAAATTTTTAGATTATAGATTAATACATCCGTAAAACACCACTTTTCTTAAATTATTTTATTCTAATTAGTGTTTAAATCTTTTGTAATAGATTCTTTTCAGATTATATTTAGGAATTTATTCGCATGTAGATGGAAATTATGTTGGTTATAACAGTAACTTCTAACAGAGTATATGCAGAGTTTAACCAGAAAAGAAAAATTAAATTTTATTGCGTTGAAAAATTTAGAATGTTAGTAATAAATTTTTAAAACGGCACAAGTTATATATATATATATATAGATTTTAATTACATGCTTATCACTTAAAGCTAAGAAATCATTTCAAAAATTGAAGAACGAAACGAAAAACTTGAGAAGCAGACAGCGAAAATAAGCACTAACCCTGTGAAGCATTTCCAGTCATTTCTCAGTAATACCTTGTATTTTTTTAAAGAATAATTTATAAAATTCAATTGACAGTACATTTTTCAAAATCCAGAAAATTTCAGAATTCAAAGAGATTCAAGATATAAAATAGTCTTGTTTTAAGAAACAAGTAAAACTTTTTATTAGTATTATTGTTATCATTTACTTTATTGGCATGTTCTTAGACATATAATTCACGGTTTATTATACTGTTTCGCTGAAATATGGGAAAAACTATAAGAAATATTTAAAAAAAAGTTTCTAATTAAAACATTTAATACGTGTTTTTGATAAAATTCTTTTAAATCAGAAACCTATTTTCAAATATTGTATTAGTCTGACTATAATATTATAATAAAATAAAACATGACCAAATTTTAAGAGCTTTTTTCTATAACACGGAAATAACAAATGTAAGATAAAGTCTAAGAAAAGAAGAAAAGATACTTTTTTACTTTGTACTTTCAAATAAAGTTATTCCAAGTTGAATTTTCATATATGTATTTCTGCCATGATCTGTTCATATCCCCAAAGATTCGAATGACTATTTGTTTCCTGTTTGACAGATGAGTTCGGTTAAAGGGAAGGCCGAGAGTTGGATATGTTCCACTATGTTCGACAAGAATAATTCTGAACTTTGAAATTCCAAGTCCATTTGGCTGTGGTCCTTAACTTATGTTATTCACGTAGGACAAGACCCTAGGGAAATTATGTGGGCTGCATTGCACAGAATAAGATATAAGCTGGATCGTTGGAAATTTGTAGGGACCAGCCATATTGTATATTTTTGAAAATACAAAATATGTTTGATAACACAAGCTATAACTTTTGATACAATTTATTTTTAAAGTCTGAAAAAAAAAAAGTGAAGATATGAGGGATGGGGACGAGAACATTCTTTTTAAAATATACAATATGACCACTACCTACAAATTGGACAAGTAAAATTAAAATACATTTAAATATTCTTGCAAGAAAACTATCCATACTTATTACGTGTCTTTAATGATTGGTATGAAGGCATAACATCATATTAAAAAAAGATTCGCATACAACCTATACTATGCTATCTATTGAAATAAGATGATTGATCAAAAAATAAAGTATAAGAAGCCTAATGTAATGAAGTCAGATTCAGGTTTATTTTAAACAACTGATAATCAAAAAACAAGCCAGTTAAAATCATATAGCCTCAATCTTTAAAAAGACAACATTTTCTTTATTAATATCGGAATCGCGACTGTAAGAATCTAAATTCATAGCTTCTTCCACATAGCGGAGCATCTCTTAGGAAGCATTAATCCTAACAAATGATGAGACAAGGCGTTTCTTTTTCACAGAATAAAATGAAATTCTCAAAAAAAAGTAAACCGATGTACTCATACCGAATTTAGTATGTTTGTATAAAAAATGAATCTATGCGTTCTATATATTGAAATACTCCATATTATCAAACCGAAACGAAATAATAATCTTGTACTTTGTAATGGTTTATTTCATTCATGACAGTATAAAATAGATTCATTAATGCGAATATTAAATTATGCACAGTATTTTAAAATAATTTAAAAGTGCTTGAAAATAATGCACTTGTCATACAGATTTGGGTATATTGAGAATAATTTTGATATTTTCTCTTAATAAATAATCAATTAAATGTTTCTTGTTAATAATTTTCAGCGGGAAAAAAATGTCAGTATACATTTTTACTTTAATCTCTTGTAAACCGGGTTTCAGAGGGTAGTAACTAATAGTTCATATTTGAACGCATCCATGGAATAAAAAATGAGAACATGTGTTTCTCAATTTTGAGTGCATTTGGATCGGAGCTATTTTGGGTATGTGATGTATTTAAAATTGAGTACTTTTTACACAATTTTGAGCACCCTTTTTTTTCAGTGTTCCTTTTTTTCATAGTTTTATCTTGTAAAGGTACCTGAAATAAAGTTTATTTTGGTGTGCACGTGACTTTGCTTGCTGTGTTTGAAAGCTATTACGTTTTTACAATTTTTTTGCTGAAGGAATAGACGTTTGTTCTGGCTCATATTTAGATGGATTTTGGAGAGTGACTTGAGGAAAATATATAACAATATGCATTTCGTTTAGATTATTATTGTACTGTAACAGTCTCTGATAATGGTGACAAAAACTTAATTAGGGGCATATTCTACTTCAGTCACCGAAAAAGACTCGGTCCTTAATGCTAATCCTATGGAAGAAATTCTTTAAGATATCTCATTTGCATTTTAATATTTTTAAATGATATAATTTTTTTTTGCATTGCATAGCTGAGATTGATCTCTACAACTGTCTTTTTTTACTTTTACGATTTTCTTCAACATAATTTTCACCAGATATCTACTGGTTTGATGTTGTTGTAAATTGCTTCTCGCCAATAACTCAGCTCTCCCAGAATTGTAATGACACCACTCGCTCCTTGATCGTGAATCTGTAAACACTGAATTTGGTGACTCTCCTCTCCAGCACCGCCTATTTATAGTCGAAAATCTCGATTTGTGTATGAACCTGGTGCAAAATAAACCCCTGTTTACAACTGGATTCAACAGTTTTTCAACTCGAAACTGGCGATATAAACTTTCACATAATAAAAGGTGGATATTATGCTACTTCAAGAATCCCCGACGCAATAAATAAAATCATCCTAACCTGTTACAGAAATCTTCAGTATAAGAATGCTTTCATTTTCGAAACCGGTTCCGAAAATGAATGTGTCCTCATTAAAAATATCTGTAAACAAAATCGAAAAAGTAAAAAAACGCCCTTTGTACAAATTGATCTCAGGTAGCCAATGCAAAAATAATTGTTTAAAAATACTAAAATGCAAAAGAGACATCCTTAAAAAATTTCTTCCAAAGGATTAGCATTAGTGAGCGGATCTTTCCCGGTGATTGAAGTAGCCTCTTAACTGGCTTGAAAATCAGGGAAAATAACAGGTTTATTATTGATAGTACTATATGATAATGTGAGAGACGTATTAATTAGTGATGAGGCAGACAGAGTTTGGATGCTTATGTTCCTTACATATTCTGAAGGCTGTTTCACCAAATTAGAGTATCGAACACCAACAGATAGGATTCTGGATTAAACATGTTTGCGAGATTTGTAGTTAACAGCTAGAATATCTTTTTCATGGATCCAGTTTGGACTAGAACGAGAATATACGCGTGGTCACTATTACAGTTGACAATCTTTTTAGCTTTTTTACAAGATTTAGCACCATGGCCGCTCACGCGGAGATAACGGGACCACGACAAGACGATTTAGAGTTACGATATCTTTGACACTGAAAGCAACTTAAATCGTTACGGATGTAAGACCAAACAACACAATTACGATATGCTGCTTTGATTCTTGTAAATAAAGTAAGCCACACTGTAAAAACGGATCTTAAAATAACAGAAAAAAATTGTCGAATTTCGACATTAAAAATTACGTTAACATAATTCTTATGTTATTTCATTTTCATATGGCTTATTTTCCTGTCAAACAACAAAAAAGTCTTTTTTTTTTCCATTACGTCTTCACTGCAACAGAAAAGTCTGTCATATTGCAACATAAATAGTTTGCGCGGGGGATCCCCTCGGAGGACCCCTCTGACGTCTAAAAGGTCATTTAGAATTACCATTTATTATTGCTTTACCACCCAATCCACGCTGACGCTTTCATTCAGCTAAAAAAACTTGAAGCTTCTATCTTGAAATATCTGTTGTGCGTTGTATAATACGGCAGGGTAGACTATTGTTCATCTAAAAAGAATAAATAAGATCTAACGAATTTTTTACATAAAATTCACTAAAAAAGTTCCCATTAAAAACACATATTGAGAAGAAGAGCCAGCAAAAGGATTTATTCTTTTTTTTTTTTTTTTTTTTTTAAACAAACATAACAAGGTATGTTTTCATTCTTCTTTGAAATATTTAACAATGTTTTTCCGAAACATAATGGTTTTTTTCAATTTGTTAAAAACCTTAATTAAGCAATCTATTTATTTTTTATTTTTTTATAATATATGATTTACTTAAATTATTAGTATTACTTTATACTTCATAATTTATTTATGTGCATTAGTAACTAATTCATATAATTCTGTTAATAATTGGAGATTATTTTTTGATTAATTGTGTATTTTACGCTAAATTCATAATCTAGCTTTATGATTAGTTTATAAATCTTGAATTTTTACTTTTACATAGCTTTAGAATGATTACTTATTATATTTATTATTTTTATGACTTAGAGAGTTTAATTTTACTTCATATATATTGAGTTTTTAAATTAACTTTGTCAGCGATTGACATAAATCAGTTTTGGAGTTTAAATAATAAACACGTAGTAGCGCTGTTAATTATTATAGTAATAGATATCTGATATTTTCCTTTAATACTACCCAGAATAATATTTATTAAATCTGATCGCCGTTCATATATTTTTACTGTTTAAATTTATCACATTTGTTCCATTTAATGAAATAAAAAATTGAACTACAACTCTGAATTATTTCGAAAATTATTCCTAAGTTTTAACCATTCCTTTCATATTATCAAAAAGTTTAATTTTGTTTAAAATTTTAATTTAAATTACATTAAAATATTTTTTTCTTATTTAGTTGATTATCATTTACTATGTACGGAAAAAATATATTTTTTAAGAAGAATGAAAACTCACTTTATTACTTTAGCTGAAATGAAATATATATATGTTTTTTTACGGTTACGTTTATTTAAATTTTAGTGGCTCTTCCTTTACGTTTTTCACCTTTGCTCTTAGCTAGCAACTTTTATATTATCACTTTTTTCTAATGGAGATCGTCTCTTAGAATTTTTTTCGATTGAATAACACAAAGCTTGCTATTCGGGTAAACTGTAATAATTGGCAGCTGTATTATTTACGTAATTAACAAGCATCACTAACTTAACCTAATAAATTTTCTGAAATATTGGATAAATAAATATCAAAGCTGTTTTAATTCGAAATAACATTCAATAGATTCATATTTATTTTATTAATAAACATTTTTATGGCGGGGGGGGGGGGGGGTTACCGAATATTATTATTATTATTATTATTATTATTATTTTATTCTATGCAAAAAAAAGTTTGATAACTTCTTTCACTTATTCCAATTTTTAATGCGTTTATGTTACAAAATCTATATAAATGCGTTTGAATATTGTATTGCGAATAAACCATTTAAATTAATCTTGTAAAAGTTTGGAGGCGAATTTCTTATAAAGAAATATTTATTATTATTAATATAAACAAGACGATCGGTAAATAGAAATTTCCCTTGTACCTAACCTATAATACGCGATTCTTCCGTTAAATAGAATCTCCACCCCACCACCCGCCTCGCCAACAGGAATCGACCTACAGATTTTGACTGTTAGGAAAAGCATCAATTGTCAACATGAAGTGCCTGTATGACTACGTATTTCTCTGGTCTGATAACGCATTTTTTCGTTAACAGACATTTTCTGAAAACAGATATTTTCTGGCAACTTTTTGCGGCCAGAAATTTTCTGTTGCTTTACAGAAATATTTTTAACAGTGCAGGAAATAAGAAAAAAGCTATGTGTGAAAAAAAAAAACAACTATTTAACTTTATGAAATCAAACAAGACAATTTTAAATACAAACAAATGTAATATTAAATAGAATTATAATTCTGGTATAAAACACAAATTCTGTCTATTATCTGATGTTACTATTTAATTACACATAGTTATTTTGTAGAAATTATGGTGCACCCGAATATAGAGTAAGATACCGAGAGTAAGATAATTTCATATGTAGATAAACTTGAAAACTGAAACTTTGTTGATCTTTAAATTTATATCTATTAGGATAGATAAGTTTTAAATGCTTTAATTAAATTTTTTCTATGTGTTCTTAAGCGTTTATATGAATAGATCTCCTTATGTTTTGAAATGAAAGAAATGTTGTTAATTCATATGGCGATAATGTAGGAAATTTATAGTTTAGACATATTTTTGTGGGATATTCTTTGAGTAAAACACGTTCAAACAAATTTAATTTACTATAAATTTGAGCTCGTAATTAAAGTTTTCATACAATTTTTTTAAAGAAGAAAAAATTATGAAGATAGAAGAAATAGACAAGCTTTCCTATTTACTTCTTGAAAAGCTAAATATTTCAATTAATTTTAAAATAGCATCAAGAATTTTTTTTTTAATTTTTAAAATTATTTATTTACAAAGAGGCCATTTTAAAGAAGATAGAACAAACTTTAAGAGACTGTATACCACAATACAAGACAAAAATTGTATAGTAAACCAGCGTTGCAATCCAGTAAAAACACAGGGTGTCTCAATCCAATCTGGACCCTGGTTTTTGTGAACAACTTTAAAAGTAATAAAAATATTTTAACAAAACCATCATTTGACTTACCTTGCTGTGTGTAAAATGTAATGATATCATTAAAATTTTTGAAATGTTAAATAACTCGGTCAGCGACACCATGTGTAATGTCAACTATGTGCTGAAATAGGGAGCGTCTAATTCCGCTCTCTTTGAATGATGATGTTTATCACTTACGCATCTTCTTGTGATATCGTTAACTTTCATGTGGTTTTATAATATTCATGAGGATTCCATCAACCGGAACTTTAAATTATTTAATTATTTCCTATAACTTATTCGAATCTATAGCACACACTCCGTATTTATGTATATCATTGAGTGTGTTTAATTTATTCGAGAAACTTTAATTTATTTATACACGGATGCAGATTATACAATGTTATTTATACAATGATGTCACAGAAGTTAATCATGGGGACAAAATTAACTAATTTTTACAGACTTTGCAACATCGATGACAAAATTTAGTGCTATAGGACTTTTAAAATTCACTATAATAAATACGACCCACGGAAACTAGTAAAGTTCCATGTTACTTATGATGATATCCTAAAAGTCATTCCTCAAATATAAGGTGTAAATAGGTTTGTTTAACAGTCAGTGGATTAAGGAAAATGAGAAGAGTGAGAAGTAGAAGAAATAAGAAGTAGACTCCTGCTTTTTACACTACAGGGTTCAATGTTACTCTACACTCGTTGTAGAACTACAGCTGTTGGTAGCGAACAACTTTAAATTTGCATTTTTGCGATTCTTTGCGATCAACTTGATAAATTATGTTATTTTCGTGGATTTTGTGACAAGCATCATGACCAGTAGATCATATTTGTTAAATATTTTCCAAATAAAGCTCATTCTTTCCGCGGGAATAAAGTTTTTTTACTTCGAAATATCGACCTGATCAAGGTTTCGTAACTATATACATGTAATGTTCCGAAATGTTTCATCATCCATTGTAGTAAGAGTTTCTTTTGTTTGAACTGCTTAAAATTTCGAGGTACTTTTTATCCTATAAACTTTTGGGTGCTTCTCAACAAAGTGGAAAAAAAAAACAGAAAGAGATGCCGCACATACAATTAAAACAAACATTATTTCAAAATTGAAAATAAAACTATGTATAGCCTTTTTTAGATAGAAGTCATGTATTCCTATTTTTTTAGTTTTGAATAACAAACATTTGTAATCTCAATTTAATTTTTTGAAGAGAACAGTGTTTGATACTAATATATTTTTTTATTATTTTAGAAAAAAAATGAAAAGAAAGCCAAGAAAGCCAAGAAAGTAGAGAATTCTAAGAAATGGAGATGTTTTTGTATGTTCTACAAGAAAAACTCTGGAACATGCTCAATAAAATTTAGAATTCCAGATATACCTGATTAAGTATTTCATCTTATGTTATTCACGTCGTACAAGGCTCTTGGGAAATTACTGAGAACCAGATGTTTAGACAATATTTTGTAACTCAGTTTTTATCTATTCATTTTATTTTCTTATCTGAACTGTAAACTGAGTATGTTGTGTATTTCATGTCCCACATGAAACGCGTGATGTATTTTAAAATGTTTTTTTTTTTTTTTTTTTTTTTTTTTTTTTTGCGAATAAATGCTTTGAACATTATTTTTCTTAGAAATGATTATTAATGCTTGGAATAATAATCTATGGAGTGAAATCAATATTGCAAAAAAATATTGCATCCCAATTAGTATGATATCCATCATATCATACTTTTCTTTAAAAAAAAAAAAAAAAAAAAAGATTATATATGTATATATATATATATATTTGACTATAAACTTGTATTGGCTATAAATGTATTAAATTATTGAATAAAACTATTTTTTATGTTGTTTAAAACATGTATCCCACAAAAAACATTAATGTAAATTCTATATTTTTTATTAGAAATATATGGCAATTTCAATTCAAATGGTAACAAATGACAATATTTAAATAAATGTTGTTTAGATTTCATCCGATTTTTTATTTATATATTAATTAGTAAATATTTGATATTTCAACAACTCTTAATGGATGTATTTGAAAATACGCATGGTATACTACAACGTCAGCATAGAAGGGAACAGAATACATGAAATAATGATACTATAACAATTTCCCCAGTAATATTGTTAATACACAGTGATTAAAAGTAAAATACTCCAGTTAGGAATGCTCTGATGAAACAAACCATGCCTTAATGCCTCCACACATGGAGGATACACATTTCAAACGATGGGGAGATACAATAAAAAGGTGTAGTTAAAAAAATGACCGATAGAAAGAAATATGGCTTTGTCATATATTAGTTATAAAATGCACTACTAATTAAGACCATCAAACGCAGAACCATCATTTAAATTCATTAATTCAAACAGTATACAAAATAATTCTCGATCACGCAGAGATCCGGTAAAAACTAAGATCAAAACATACGTGACTAATATAACAAAAAACATTGCCCCACAGAAGCTTTCTCAAAATGGTCACATTGGGTTCAACACGCCTAGCTTTCTGCAGAAATAAGTTATCGGCTCAAAATTAGATGTATAGAAGCACGTAACTGATCAATAAAATTGTTCCGTTCGTGCAACCCAATGTGGTTCTTCTTTCCATTGTTATTCCTTTGTCAGCAAATAACTTTAATTCTTGCGTATAGAAAATCCAAAACATTAGATATGATGTAAGTATTACTCGTCACTGCTAGATTCTCACTGGACTGCTTAACAACAGCTGTTGCACCATTTCAAGCAACTTGAGGTATCCTTTCATTCCGCTCTCATATTGCGCGAACTGAAAACCTTCCTGTAATCTGAAATAAAGAATCATTTGGCACAAACGCCTTGATGATAGTGTACCAGTAAACAATGCCTTCTGTCTTCTATACTCATATAGAGTTTTACAAGCGTTTTTGCTGTTTCGGTAAAGCATCATTAATCGCAACACACTGGCTTCAACGGCAGAACTGTTGTGTTCATCGAATGATGCACCGAAAAAGTTCGCTTATGAGACTTTTACACTCATGTCCAAAATTAAGGTCACAAACATAAGATCTTTGAAAACTGATGAACTATCCACTGTGTTGCCCCAAAATTTGGCAGAGAGATATATTACAATGGGAGAAAGAAGATAGAAACATAGTAATATGGAAAATACTTTAATTGTGGATTAAGATACAGGGTATATCAAAATGTGTTAAATTATGAATCAGAGAAAAAGCATTTATCTCGGGAAAACTCTGTCTAATATGGAGTGTGACCATCGTGCACTGCTATACAAGTCTCACAACGAGCTTTCATACTGTTTATGAAGGTGTCAATAACTATTTGTGGCAACAAATCCCATTCTTCCAAAAGTGCGGCTTTTTAACTCCTGGCGAGTCCTAGGAGGGGGGAGGGTTACGCTGCGCAATAGCTCTTCCTAGACCATCCCAGATACGTTAAAAAAGATTGAGGCCGGGAGACCTCGAGGCTAATTCATAGACGAATATACACTTCTTTAAGATAATCATCATCAATGTGAGCTCTGTGTGTCTTCGCATTATCGTCCATAAACATGAAGTCCGGGCCTATAACATCCCAAAACAGCCTCACATAGGCTTCAAGAACCTCATTCCTAACTCCCGGCGTCCAGTCGTATGTGCCCCTTTTACTAAATGTAACAGGAGAGCCCGGTTGTTGTGGATCCGAATACATTAGTCTTAGACACAACAAGAATGGGGCATGCTCTTTTCAGCGATGAGTTGAGATTCACCACGCAGAGTGATTCTCGTCTAATGTACATCTGGAGAGAACGTGGAGCTCATTATCATCCCTTCTACGTAAAAGAAACCGATAGATTTGGTGTCCAAGGAACCAATGTCTATAGCGGCATAATGTTGGGCAGACGTACACCGCTGCACGTCTTCGATGTGGGTACTTTCAACGCACATCGCTATAGGGATGAAGTCCTTGAAGCCAATGTGAGGTTGCTCCTGGATGCTGTGAGCCCGGACTGCATGTTTATGGACGATAATGCGAAGCCACACAGAGCTCACATTGTCGATGATTTTCTTGAAGAAGGTGATATTCGCCGTATGAATTGGCCCTCGATGTCTCTGGACCCCAATCCTATGTTGAACATGTTTGGGATGGTCTAGGAAGAACCATTACGCAGCGTAACCCACCTCTTAGGACCCACCAGGAGTTAAAAGCCGCACTTTTGGAAGAATGGGGTTTGTTGCCACAAACATTTATTGAAACCCTCATAAACAGTATGAGAGCTCGTTGTGAGGCTAGTATAGCAATGCACGGTGGTCACACTCCATATTAGACAGACTTTTCTCGAGATAAATGCTTTATCTCTGACTCATGATTTAATACTTTTTGATATACCCTGTATCCTAATTCACAATTAAAATCTTTTCCATATTATTATGTTACTATATTCTTTTTCCCATTGTAATATACCTCTGAGCCAAATTTCGTCGCAACACAGTGAATAGTTCTTCAGTTTTCGCAGATTTTATATTTGTGACCTTAATTTTGGGCATGAGTGTATTTCTGATACGAGACCCTTTCACGCGCCAAAGCGCCATCTAATGGTCATTGAATTTTTTTTCATAAATTAATGATGCACAAACTGTGGCCTGTGATCCACAAAATTACCACTATTTTATAAGAAAATAATTTGACTTATTTAATGACAAAATCTTTTCGATTAAATAAGACGAAGATTACTTTTTGCAATTCGAGGTGGCAAACAAATTTTCAGGCAATAATGTTGTGTACCCATAGCATAAATCATTCCCCATGGTCTGAAATGTATATCCTTCGAGAATAGAGGCTATGATTTGTCTCCCCAGAACATTCCAAACAGAGATACTTTAATTTGAATATCACAGTACAATTATCTGCTAAGGAAACAACCATAATTTGCAATTATTTAGTAAAATGAAGCAATTTCTCTTATGGCACCATATGCCTGCTATGACAGGTGTTTTTTCTGCAGTTGGGTATAACTGAAATTAATATGAAAAAGAAAATAAACAAGTACAAATAAAAAAATAGTTTTCACTTTTATTCATAATCTATCAACGCATAAGTTGCAAAGTATCAACGTATAACGTGCAAATTTGTTACAAATTACATAGAAAAAGTAAGTAATAAATAAAAACATATTGAGCAGCACCACGTTATTCACAATCAATGAAAGTTATGAGATAATCTGATACTACTGAAATTAAAATGGAAAATAATGAAAGAAATTGAATATAAAAAAATTAAGAATATCTACTTTATGCATATTCCCTTAGTTTTATAAGCAGGCCACAGCTAATACAACTAATACAAAAGTAAGACAATTAAAATTAATGTTGAAAAGTAATATGGAAAACTGAACGTGGCGAATTAGAAAATGTTGAGAATCAATTCTTTATTCAAATTGCCTTAATGTTATTAGTAGAGCTGATGCAATTGAAATTAAGGTTCGAAAGAAAGGTAATAAATACAAAAAAGTTGAGAATCACCATTTTATTCACAATAAGTCAAAATCATAAAGCTAATTAACCTGAAATTTATTTAAAAATATAACTAATAAATACAAAGAAATCTAAAACTTCCAGTCTCCACAACCCAACAATTATATATGCAAAGCTGACACAGGTGAAATTAATATGGGAAAAATAGTATAACCCAATCATCTGTCGAAAAAAATCGTTGCTTTTATACAATCCAACTATGTTATATGCAAAGCTAATGCAACAGAAATACTGGATAAAACATGTTACACATTGATATCTGCATTTTTGTTTAAAATTTAGTATTTAAATTCTTATCTTTCCAAAAAATATAGTTGTAAATTTACACTAAACTCACAGTTTATGCAAGAAACTCGAGACATCTATATTACTATGCTTTTACTTCAAAACATAGTTCTGTGACATAAAACACTGTATCCTTATCCGAGAAAATAAAAACTTTGGTCCTATAGTAGGAAGGAATATACCTGTCGCATTGTCCTGGTTTTTATCTATACATCGAGTAAAGTAATCCTGGAAGTGCAGTTTTTTTCACTGGATAAAGTGCACTCAAATGGATTCCAGGGCATTGTCGAATCCCTTAGACGATCTTGGCAAGATTAAGGGGAAATGTAGGCAGAAGTACTTGTAGTTGATAGTGCTGTCATTGTCCATAAAGCATCGTGAGCTAGAAATTTATGAAGAGTCATGAAATTCCATTTTCAGGATATATCCTAAGGTGTAAGAGACGGAGAAACAAAGTTGTACCTCGAGTTTTGGTTTTAAATTCATAAACTAAGATTTTTGCCATATTTGGTCACAAACATTATTTATAAAGAGAGAATTTTGTTTAAATTGAACTTGTTTTTCAAGAGGTGTAAAAACTCTTTATTCTTTAACCTAAAAAATACAAAACGGTTAAATAATTACAAAATACATTTAACTGCTTAATAGTCGTGCCCGATACAATCGTGGGCAAATTGCACGTGAAATGAAACTGCGACGATTAAGGGGTTAAACAAATTTATTTGAGGATTCATACAGATTTATAAAGGGGACTTAAGGCTCTAAAAATGCCGAAATTTGAAAAAAAAAATACAATTTTTGTCATTTTACATCTTAAAATGTATACATAACAAAAACACATTTTTTAAAGGCAGTAATGGATACATGTTTCTAGTTTGATTTCGTTTTTGTCAAGGCCATAATGGGTAAAATTAGTTTTTATAAATTTTTTTTTCTTGTTTTTTTACTTTGAGACATTTGTTGAGTACAAAATTGGAATCACAGGTTTCGAACACGATTACAAATGAAGTGCTGCGTGTAAAACAACTTTTTTGCTATGTAATTTTAGTTGAAAGTCTTGTTCCTACACTAAACGTAAAAAAATGTTTATTTACAGCATTTTTGTTTATTTTATAGGGCCTACTATATAGTACTGTAAAGAAATATTTCATGAAAAAATACTGGAAACTTTTTTAACTACCTTGCACTCAATGCTTCAAAATCATGTTTTACGAAAAATGAAATTCTCTCTTTGAAAATATGCTCATTTAAGAGGTTTCAAGACTCTTAAAGCTTCAAAATTTTTGAAAATGTAATTTTTTTTAGATGTTAAACTCCTATTTTTTCTGAACATTGTGATATAATTGCTTCCTTGAAATTCCCATTAGAACAGAAGTAATGGCTTTTAGTATTATACCCGCTTAATAGCCGAAGGGGAATTTCTCAAACTTTGAAGTCATTTTTCTCCAAATGACGTTTTTAGGCATAACGCGCAATATATATCAAAAATTTCTGAATATTTTTTCATGCAATTTTCAAAACACATGTTTCATGTTAGTCTGAATAAACTGAACCTAAAATTTAATTTTCATTGTTCAAAAAAATATTCTTTAGGTGATTATGTTGTTGAAATTCTCAAAATTTAATATTAGCAAAATGCAACTTTCTATTAAAAACATAAAAATGCTTTAAATACAAATTTATTTAGGTTCAGAGTAATTATTATAATCTGAAGTATAATTAAGTACAAAAAATTACATTCTAGTTGCAAAGTTTATTTCGTAATCCACCGTGTAAGCTGTTATACCAATTATCTGCTCGATAAATGTCTGACAGTTGGGAACCCCCTATAAATTCTAAAAAAACTAATTCTGCATCTTCAAATTTTTCAAATACATGAAATGGAAGAACATACTTGTAACTTTCAATAAGAAATTGTGCTTTTAAATCTTAAACATATTAAAATAAAAATGTTGAAAATGGTCTTCTGTTTCATTTTTTCCAATTTTAAGAGTTCTAAGACCCCTTAAAAACTGTTAAGAGTACTCATTTTGTTTTAAGGTGTTAGGAAATTTTTACTTTAATTTTCAAAAATTGCATTTTTTGAAAGCTTAAGAATCTTATGAACCTCTTTAAAAAATAACGTATTTTTGCGATTTACAACCTTTTTCAATCTATTTTTAAAGTAACAAGTACGTCAAACGTGGGAATGAGGTACGTTCGTACTACAACTAGTTTTATAAGCATTCAGATCCTGGTGCAATAGCTGTTGCACTCTTATGCAAAGATGCATCAGTACAAAATGCAGTACGATTATATGTATATTAAATTCAGTAATATGGAAATAATATGACTTTATCTTAAATAGGACATAATCACAATGACAACCTGGAATCATTATCTATCTTGGGATATCATTTAATTAATTACGTATGGAAGGATGTAACAGATTCAATTTTCATAAAATTTGAAAAGACTCGACAAAATTTTGCAACGATTATATACATAAAATATCGAATCATTCGGTTGGGGTAGTTTTTTCGCTGTTATATATGGAGAGACGGACGTATCAGACGACGGCTGTTGGTGCACGTATTTATATAATTACGAACGCACCTAATAATAATGTGGTCTAAAGCAAAGATATATATTTTACTAAAGTACAAAATAAAAAAATTGAGATATCTGACTAAACAAACTAAATATTTCTTTAAAAAAAAATGTTTAAGTTAAAAATTTTAGTGACATTTTTAATAAGTTGTGGATTACTAAGGAAAAAAAAAACTTGCAATGTTTTCAGTATTTGGTACAATAATAGGTTTTAAAATGTGCACACATTATTTCACTAGCGGTTTGTTTTACACTTCTGATAATTTTTCATAGCATGTTCAGTCAAAAGACAAAGAAAAAAAAAAAAACAAAGAAAAATTTTTTTCATATAAAAGAAAACATTATTTTTTTATGCAATGAACATGAAGGATTTTATATTTCGTAAATCATCATTTTTTTCTGCATTGTTTGAGTTTTTCAGGCTGCATAGTTGAATACAAAACTAATTAATTCATTTTAATTTTCGTTATTAATTGGAATTGAAATATGTAAGATTCGACAGTCTTTTTCATCATTATCGCCTGCTTTATTCAACTAAAAAATTCTTCTTTTAAAAAAATCTCTTCTTTCAATGAAACATACTGAATAATATTTAAAGTAGTTTAATTTCTAAAACACAATCCCTTTAATCCATCGGAAAAAATCCTCGATGAATTATTAAATTTCTTTTTGATGTATCCTTTTTTACTCTGAAAAAAGTATTTCTAAAAGAGGAACTACAATTTTAAGCGTCGAATATATTTAAAATTATTTCTAAACTTAATTAATCTCATATTTCACCAATTTTACTTTGATTATTAAATTTTTTTCGCAAAGAAACCTTTTTGGCCGCATTTCAATGTGTAAGCATGCACATATGTGTATTTGTATCTATATCTGTGTCTATATTACTAATAGGTAAATATTAAATGATAGTTTCTTGATAGAGTTTGAAGAAAAAGGATAAATTTGCTTGGAAAACTACGCCATTGAGTATTAAGTTTACATGTTAAGAAAAAAAAATGTATGTTACAAAATGTGAGTGCTAAAATATCTAACCTTATATAAATTATTAAAATACTGACAAAATTTTTAGAAAGATTAAATTTCAATTTTAAACAAAAACGTATCTTAAATTTATAAGTGAAAAAGTTTTAAGTACTTGTTAGATCCTTTTCAAAAGTATTCTATGCCTCAAGAGTCATGAGTATAAAGTATTGAAAATTATTTATGCTAAAATATTCTAGTACTCGGAAAAAAAATATTGAAAGTTGTGAAGTTATTTCTAAACAGTGGTCATTTATGGCTGATTTTACTTGGACTTTTTTTACTCTACAACCATAAACACAAAACCTGTAATGTTCATACTCTGGGCTCTGTGATAGACAGGATTATGCTAGGTCATATATTTTTTGGCTGTTACTCCAGGCAAGATGTAGTGCATTGTGAAACATGACTTTTTATTTATATGTAGGATTCTGTCTGTCCGGCAAAATGTCCAGCAGGCCTCCCACATTTTTTTTTTTGTGAGTGATAGACAGCGGTGGATTTTCGAGCGGTATAAACATCTGAGCTCAGAGCTTCCCTGCTGATGTTTTGTATCCATTTTTTAGGCCTCCCTCCTATTGAATATATGTAAGGGAGAAAAGAAAATCTTACGTGGATTTTTTAGATTAATGTTAGAGAGATTTTATATTTTAGACTGAAACAATTTGAAGGATACACAGAAAGAAGAATGATAAGTTAAATTAAAGAAGGTTTTAATGTTATAATATTTCTCCCATTAACAAAAATGTAATATTTTTGTAAGTATAGATAATAATTAGTATAGAATATAATTATTAAATAGTAATAATTATATTCGATTACTTTTACTAGTTATTGACCTTTATAGAATCATAGATATACCATTGCTATAAAATAGAGACATCTTAATACAGTTTTATAGACTAAAGATGCACTATATTTGAATATTAAGAGATAAAATAATACTTTATTTTAAATCATTTTTCGCACTATTCAGTTTAAAATTGCTACATTAAAAAGTATTCAGTATTTCAAAAAATCAATGTATATAGATTGAAATAATTAATGTATTTGAAGTCTTAGACATATATTGAACGAAGTGCATTGAAAAAAAAAAAAAAAAAACCTAATATTCCATTATAAGCATAAGAGAATCAGAACACATTTAGAATATGCTTTAAAAGGCGTTTCTGTACATGTCTTTACTATAGGGGAGAGGGGGGCACCTTCGAACAATTTTTTAAAAAATCGACATATTTCTTACTTGAATTATATTTATTGAATTTTAAGTATTTCCTGACAGAAATAATGTAATTCTGCATCATATGAAATAAAAAATTAAAGTTTTTAAGATAAATTAAATATGTTGTGAGGCTTTAAAAAGCTGAAAGTTTTCTGTTTAAACCTGCCCCATGTAGGGGTACCTTTGAACAAGCTAGCTGCACCTTTGAACAAATAAATAAAATATGAAAATGTTGACAGTTTTTATTAAAAACAAAACTGCATATCTTTCCAAAATATAAAATAATAAGAATAAAATTACACAATTACATTTAACTGAAATTACTAATTTTTTTATTATTTAACCAAATTTGTATCCATCAAAGCACATTGTTGAGACACAACGGTGGATCCCTCCAATTATGTTTAATTGTAGCAATTTTTTTTATATAATATCCTTAAAATCCAACAAATTGATATCTGATGCATCTGGAAAATATATCGCATGTTCCTTTTTTACGAAGAAACCTGACATTAAGCAATTTAATCTGACCAACATAATGAAGAGTACTTTTTGCCTGAAATTGAACTAAAATGAAATCATTTTCAATAAAATTGTTATAGAAAATGGATAAAGCCCTGTTTTATGAAATCCAGAAATAATTTTTACCATTGTAAATGAAATAGTATAGGGTTTGTTAGACAAATCTGCTAATCTGCTAAATCATGAATTATTGAAGTTGTGTGTCCTGAATTTGCCTGTAGGTGAAGCCCTGCATAAGTACAACTTTCATGTTAAGTATAACAACACTTAATTAATCTCTTAATTTTCATATTTAAAAGAAAATTTCATCAATAATAATATTTAGATACATCTATAACTCTTTACTTCATAGTTTTTATTGTTTAATGGGGCCCCAACTTTTCCGTTCAACGGTGCCCCATCACATGGAGTTTAGCATTACAACTATTTACTCAATTAGGTTTGATAATTTGAATAAAACAAACCTTATAAGTTAAAGCTAACACCTTTACTTACGTATTAAATAGTAAATTATAGTTTTAGGGATACAAGATTATCAACAAAAAGATTACAACTTTTTTTGTTATGTTTAGATTCAAGAAAGCAAAATGTACATATCTTGCTTAGACACTAGTGTGCATGCAAAATAGTAAAGCTTTGTATTCTTGTTACATTGAAACAGTAGTACTGTGCTGCCATATATATTTAAAAAATATAATTTATTTAAAGGAAAATATTTACAGTGTTCAAAGGTGCCCCCAGTTCAAAGGTACCCCCTCTCCCCTACATAAAAAACAAACATTTCGCCATTTTTTACTGTTGATGCTATTACATAGTGAATTTCTATAACAACACCGAACTTATCACTGAAAGTAAGAAGCTGTTGATTTTCAAATAACATTTTTTTCTATTTTTGAAAACATACATATTTTATAATTCAGCATTTTAAAGTTTAATTAATTAAAGTAAGGAAACTTTTACTTAAACAACTGGCTACATTTTAAAATGATTCTACTTTCTGAGAAATTACTTATTCGGTAGCATTAAGTCATTCAAAGCAATGAAATTTAAAATAACGGACAAAAATATGCTTATTTATAACTTTGAATTCCTATATAAGAATATTATTTAGATATTTATTCAAAGAAAAATATAAAAATACGTAATTGAATCTTAATACTATCTGAACAGTGTGGACATAAATTATTTATACATAAGCATAGTAGTGAAGAAAAAACAAACCACTTCGTTTTCTTATACTGCATTAATAAAAATATACGGAACTTAAAAAATCATTAATTACATAGAACTTGGGAATAAATCATTAAATATGTGTCTTTCCCCTATAAAATAAATGAAACGGTTTTTTCTATGTATATATATATTTTTTAAATGAAAATCATATATTTTTTTTATGTTTATGAATAATAATAAATGAATAAATAAAATAAAATAATTGTCATGGAAAATTTTCCTTGTAACAAAAAAACATTGGTTATAATGACGCGTAACACTGCGAAAGCATTGTAAACTCGAGAAATACGATAAATACCAATGTTGGTTATATATTGGAGAACAGTTGAAATTAAAAGCTAGTTTTACTAAATAGTAGCTTTGTAATGGAAATAGCTGAAACTCTAATATTACAGAAATATATATTTCCTTTACATTTGAAATAGTGCGACGAAATTAGAAAATATTTATTACCAATATTAGGGCAATATTGGCGAAATGAAAATGCTTTAATTGCGGAAAAATACGTTATTACAATATTGCTGATATTAGCTGACATATAAAATATATTGTACATTGAAGCAGTATTATTTTTTCTGTTAGAGCTAATGATAAAAATATTAATTTTACGCAAATAATTCAGACGTTTAATATTTAGAAATATTACGAAAATTCGTCAAACTACGCATCCACAAACTGTCATTTTCCTCTACATCTTGCTTTGCCTTCATGACAACACTGCTGCGCAGTAAGCAAGTTAGCCCGACTCTTTGCAAAGATCCTAGGCTGTTTGCAAAGAGCCGGATTTCTCAATTAGCCTACGACATATACATAAGCTTTGGTTATGGTAATTTCTGAACGATAAAAATGTATTACTCCTAATCTAAGAAATCTGAAACGTGATTAGTAATCTTATTTATTCTTTCTAGATTAAAATTTATTATTATAATTTCAAGATTTCTTGAAATAATAATTACTAAGTATATTTCTTCCTATGTCTTAGTAATCAGTTTCAGAGCAAGGCCATTATCTACCAGCATTGTATTAAAATTAATTTCAAAGGTAATTTTTTAACATTGGATTAAAATATATTTTTTAGCATAAAAATTATTCATAAGATTTTAAAAGGACACTCTGTTTAAATTCATTATTGTTTCAAAACATTATTTAATAGTTTTCACAATAATCTTTTCGATAATAACATGAACTTTATGCTATTATTTTCGACGATTACAATTTAAAAATACTTTTACTCAAACCGGCGAACTGTGCATGCACAGTATATTTCCATTATTTATTGCTTTAATTTGATGTAAAACTACCGAATATGCAAATTGCAGTTACCTAAACATCAGCCACTGCAATGCTTTATTAAGTGATAAAGATGAATTACAATTAATTTAGAAAATTTGCAACATGATTAATAAACTATTTTATTTCTCCATGATTAAAAGTTTGTGATTAGAATTTTAAGGTCTTTAGAAATGATTAATAATAATTTTTTTTCTAATGTCAAACAAACGAATTTCAGAGCAAGATTTCTCCTGCGAGAGACCAAGATTCTCATCCGCGAACATAAAATTAATATTGATTTCAAAAGAAAAAATAATTTTATGTCGATTTTAGAAGAATTATCATTCACTAATAAATTATGAACAAATTTTTGGTATAGAAATCATGTTTAAGCTTTTAAAGAGAGACCCTATTGAATACAAAAAATCCGATTTATAAAACATTTTTCGAAAATAATATTAGGTTGAGCAAAAAGTTCTGGGAAATTTTTAATCTAATAGTTATCAGAATTTGTATCGTATATAGGAGCAGTAGTGGTATATCTATAGGAGTTCAAGAATTTTGGCTTCAAAATGCCTATTGAACAGTATGATTTTCGTGTGTGATCCGGCGTTATTGAGAATAGGTCTAACGATTCTGAAAGCCGTGGATGAGATTAATGAGGGTGAAGATTGCTGGTACGGTGACAAACTTCGTATTTCCAACAAATCCGGAATCAGGCAGAACGATGGCATAGAAAGTTGTGGACTATGATGGTCTCTACTTTTAAGAATAGTCCTTGTTGCTTTTGGTGTTAATTTGTGCATAATAACGCGACTTTTACAAATTTCCCAGAACTTTTCACTCAACCTCCTAGTAAGAACTTTATGCAAACATTTTCTGCAATTAAATATTAGGAACATTTTTAAGCATATCATCAAACCACAGATGCCCTAACTCATATTTCCTATGCATCATTGATGATACGACAACTGCTAATTAAGCAAGCTAAACTGTTACCTAAACATGAGTCTTTACAATGCCTTCACGATAGATAGAAATTAGTTACAGTTAATTTAGTATATCTGCATCATGATTAATACTCCACTTTACTACTAGCATTAGTATGCAATGCATTAACATTTGAAGTTTTTAGGTAGACTTCGTAAGAAGTACTACCTATTACATTCTCCACTATGTTAGAATGTCTGAAATTTTTTTGCAGATCAACGCCGATCATGACCCCAAAAAACTAAACCAGCCCCCGTTCAAAACTTTATCTATCAATCTATATATATGTTGCATTCTAACAACATTGGATTGGCTTTATCGTTGAAAATGCCGTACTGGCTGTCACGATAGTAGTTGTGGATCACATGCAGCGATAATGGCGTAAAAGTGGTCAGAACAGATAATTCGAATCTGTTATATTAGTAGAACGAATTGTTGAAATGCAGTTGTCGAGTGAAAACAATGGAATGCATCGTTCCGTGAAGTTTCCCCAGAAGAAATTGAAAACAACTCATAATCAACTAAGCACTTTATTAGAACATCTTTCAGAAGTTCAGTTTCCACCAAGATAATTAGCCATCGCTCCGTAGTAGTAATTAGGTTTAAACAAAATTCCAGATAATCGAATAACAGGACGGTGACCAGGGGATGGATGGAAACTAGAAATACGACTCAAATCTGCTGAAACACAGCGAGTATCAACTTTTTGTTCCTTCAATGTATGGATACAAATATGACGTAGGTCGCGCTCTCAACCAATGAATAATTAAGAACGTCACGTCATATAAAGAGTGCGAACAGAACTAGTGGATGAATTTGAAGGAAAAAAGGATAACATCAGAAATACAAGAGAAAGTAAAAATGGAAGCTAAAAGAATATTCTCGAAAGAAAAAAGCGCGGGAATGAAACATTTAATTTAAGAATACTAAAAGCGTAATATTTAAGCGATTAAGATAAGTGAGACATTAAATGAAAGGGAATTTAACAGAGTTAACGATAGAGATTATTTAAGGATAAGGATTTAGTGAAAATAAAGTAGTAATTTAGAATAAGATAAGAAAATCGCGGAATTAGATCTAATAATGTAACATATATATATATCACTTTTTTATGGTCACGATAACTTCCATAATTTTGCGCAAATCTCTTCGAAACTGATAAATGAAATCAAGGGTCAAGTTCGTTAATGGACAAAATCGGACCAAGGGGGTGGAAATAGGGAAGGGTTTTGTGAAAACGAAAAATCCTCATAACTTCTTAATTATAATGCATATCAATCCAGTTTAAAGTTATTATTAGGAAAAGGGCCAAAAATTTATGTATCACAGATTTTTGATAACATTAAAAATGGGCTCAAAGGGCGAAAAAAAGTTTTTAGGGAGAAAAAAATTCATAACTTCATCAGTTCTATCAGTTCATCATATATATATTATGAATTGATTTCTAGTACAGAAATCATCTTTAAAATTTTAAAGAGATACCCTACTGAAATTCATAAAATAATATTTAAAAAAACATTGTTAAATAATTTTCTGTATAATCCTTCTGAAAACAACATGAGATATATGCTATTATTTTCGCTGATTAAAGTTTGGGAATACAAGTCGGCAAACTTGTGTACTGACTGACATATTGCCTGTAAATCTTGCTTTACCTTCACGATACCATAAGCTCGGAGTAAGGGAATTGTTTCTGCTATGAGTCAGTCGCTGTAATTTTTTCTTGAGAGATAAAAATCAACTAAAGTTGATTCAGTATATCTTCAATATGATTAATACTCTACTTTATTTCTTCATGATTGAACGTTGTCATTAAAATATATTTAAAGTTGTTATTAATATATTTAGGTTTTTTTATTTATATTCATTATTATCCATGTTTCAGAGTAAGGATCTCAGTTGCGGTGATCATATCAAAATTCAATTTTAAAAGTAAAAAAAAATATTTTTTCAGTCTATATTATAAAAGACAAACATGTCTGTGCGTAACGCTGATGCCATTTTGACAGTGGTAACAGCAAAAGTTTAATATTAACTTTTACTGCAATTTTTTTAATTTCTAAATACCGCACATTTTCAATTTTTACACCGTCGAATACAGAAGAAAATTATTTTCAAATGCAGTTTGTTTGAAAATTATATTGCAATTCCTTTGAAAACTATATCTCTATTTACTAAATTTTTATTGTTTTAAAAATAATTTTCAAGCATCATTTTTTTAAATGTATCTCCGTCACTTGCAGATAGACGATTATAAAAGATAAATTTGTTAGCACATAAATTAATATAAATAAAATATTTCAGCATTTGTTTCTGTGTTATATTCCATAAGGAAATTAAAACTTTATCAATCTAAAATTAAATTAATAAAATATAAATAAAACAAAAATTTAAGACGTGTAGTCGAACCACGCTTCACCCACTGAAATTATCAGAATTAAAAGGCTAGCAATCTTTGGCGGTTTCATTGACTGTTTATTCCTTGCACAAGGTCAATACTAAAGTATCTCTTTTAATACATTTCAGAATTTCATTTGAATACGTAATTGCTATTTTTCTTATAAAAATGATTGTTGGTACCGTCAACTGGGGCTACAGTCCTTGCGGGGTTAATTTGGTCCATCCCATAAAAAAAGGTTTTATTCTTTTTATTGGACAAACAATGCAAGATAATTTGGAGTTTTTGCCTTTGAAAAATATTTTATACCCTACTATAGGGTATTTGAGTAGGTTTGGGGTAATTTAATTTTTTTAGTGGCAACACTGGATGTGTTTCTAAACAACTGTTAACTGTGTGCAAATTTCACTCTCCAAACTTTCTATAGTGAAACAATCTGGATAAGAGCTACAAATTAGGAAAGTGTCAAAAATTACCTTTAGTAACCTGTAACCCATGTGTGATCATAGTTTTTCCATTAAATTTTTATTTTGACAGGAAATGTTTACGTTTTCATAGAGCTAACATGAAAACTAGTATTTCGGGACTACTTTGTGCCAGGCCTTTTTTGGTCCGAAAATGGCCCCAGTTACTTAGAAATGCCTTTTATGTAACCAAATATCTTAAAGCATGTTTTAAGTAATTTTTTTTTTTTTCAAATGTTACTGTAGCAAAATTTTACATTAATTGTTTTTGTTCCAGTTGATGAGGATAACATAACGAAAACTGTTTCTCGTTTCTTTAATATTAACAACTTGTTTATTGTGTTTAAATGTAAAAAAAAAAAAAAAAAAAAAAAAAAAAAAAAATGTTTATCGAGTTTGCTGTGTTAATTTATTAGCAAATGCTATTGCAAGGGGAGTTCAATAAAAATGTATTCATTTACGTATGAAATGTATTCATTTTATATGAAATTAATTGAATGGACCAAAGAAGCCCCCAGCAGGGGTTACTTTGTTCCAAAACTTTAAAAATAGTTTTAAAAAAATTCCTCTTTAAAACCATACAGTTTGCTTCATTATTTCATGTTAATTGTTTACGACTCGATTTCAACGTTGAAAAATCGCATATAATATTTTTTAATAATGGAAATGTGTGTGGAACCAGGAAAAAGTGAACGTACCGTCCAGAAAGAGTTGACGCTATTGTTATTGAAAAATCTAAAATCTATATATTAAATGTAAAAAATCTATTAGATTTTTCAATTAAAATAAAAAAGATATAGTATATGGTTATTTAATTGTATTCTGTAAACCGGAAAGTATGGGTTGAAATTCCTTGTATTTTTAAAAATTGAGAGTTATAAATAAATGATAGATTATACGTATAAAATTATGCTTAAGTTTTTAAAGCCTGTTGAAATTATTATTTATTTAAAATATTATTTAACAGCCTTCACGATTAACCTGGCTTTAAAAGTTTTCCCTTCGACCTTCACGAAAATTTGAAATTACGTATATCATTGATCAATGATTAACTATCAGCACGCAATTAAAACAAACGCAAAATACTTAATATATAAGAAGCATTTAAAAGGACATGATATAAATTGCTGCAATAAATAAATAAAAATATAAAATATAAATAATATTTATGAATACTGTAAAAATGTAATTAATTTATTGGTATAAAAATGTAATTTTATATAAATATATAAATATTTGTAAAATAAATATATAAAAACATAACATTTTAAACTTTATCTATCTTGTAAATGAAACAGTTTTTATTAACACCATCATACTGATCAGGAAAGAAATCATACAACTTGCATAAGACAGGAATCGAACCCAGAAACTTTTTGAATTAAATTGAATAAATTGTGTCAGATTGGGTGTAGTCTAGGTACTCAGGTAGTAAAGCACTGGTTATTTATGCCAGAAAGATCTTCGAAACTCGGTATCGGTGTCAAACAAGCGGGGAAAAATTACAACTAGAATTTTTTTTTTCAAATATGAGTAAACTGAGGTACAAATTTTATTTTGATGGTTTGTAAATAGTTGCAACTAATAAAAATGACTCATTTGTTTGCTCTATATGGAACAAATACATAAAATAAAATTAAAAAAAAGAGTAAGAATGTATAAAAGTGTCAAGATTGGCCTACAAAAAAATATCTGTTTAACAATTGCTGTGATCCTAAAATATTATAAAATATTGTTTAAATATGAAAAAAAAATTATAATAAAATTTTTAGAAGAAATTTTATGTTTGCTATTGCAAGGACCTTTTTATATTCTTTTCGAACGCAGTCCTTCAGAATATTTTTTGGCAATTCTTCGAACAAAAATATCAAACTGAATGTTATTGCCTGTACATCTTGCTTTACCTTGATGTTACGACAACTGCCAAATAAGCAAGTACCGTATATTATGGAAGAAACGCCGCGGCGTTTGCGATTTTAAAAGTTAATTTTTTTCCAAGTTTGGCGTTTACGATTTTTTTTTAAATACCAACTGAGTTCCCTAAATTTAAAAATTCATAAAAGTATTTAAAATCGGATTTAAATATTTTAAATAAAACTTCAGACATATTAAGATATTAAAAACGAGGCATCCTACACTGCTCAGAAAACTTTCATTAAAGTTAGGTCAATGTGACACTGTCGACAAAAGTAGTGTTCCGATGGATGCGGCGTTTACAACGGGTGCGGCGTTTCATAAAATACGGTAACTGTTACTTAAATATAAGTTATTCCGATTTCTTCTTGAGTGATAAAATTCAACTATTTTAATTTAAATGATTTAGAGTACATGATGATTAGAACTATTTGTTTCTTCTAGTTTAAAAATAGTTATAATTAAAGTCTTAAAATGATTTAAAATTTAAACGATTAATTTACGGTGCAATCTGATAATATATTATGCTGTATGGTATAGACCTTAGATATCCCTCCCCGCCTCCAACACCCCAAAAAACAAGAAAAAGAAAAAAAATCATTGTTACGAAATGGATTTCTAGCGATGAGTAGCAAAAATCAAGACTGAAAAAAAATTAGAAATTGAAAAATACGTGAGATCATGGAAATACAAAAGGATGACCTACAGACAATCGATCTTAATTAGACGTAAATGGTATGCACAAGTTCGAAGGATGACAGCATATCAAACGTTCTTATTGGTCAATATCTGAAAAATGGACAATTTACGTCCACTGCCAATTCTATTTCATTAATTATACAAAAACCAAAAAACTTAAAGATGCGATATATTGTAACATTTGTTATAACAATTACCAATGATAAATGGACAAATAATGATGCATAAATAATGAATTTTAAGTTTTAAACAAACAAAATCATCATTTCAGTCCCTGTCCCCAGGTACAAATATCCAATATTAAATGTATGCTGTAAAAATGCCTATAAGTATTATTAACTTTTACTATTATATATTTACACCTATATATATATACAGTATGAGAAAATATAATTCTCCTTTATTAGTGTAAAATATTGTAGTAAATATATTTATCCCTGAGGTTGACCATCATCTCAGTCTCTCTAATCACATATTTAGGTTAACAGATACTAGGTGGCTCTGGCAGAATTATTTCCATTGCAACAGCAACTAAGGTTCAACTAGTCACCATGGATCAAGGTAAGTTGTTTTTCTCTTTGTTTCATATTTAGAAATATTTAATTTTTGTTCTGAATAGGGATGAGTAATTTTTTATAGCATCATTCATGTATTATATCCACCATCGCCATATTTAACTTTTTATTTATATAAAAAAAAGTTTATTGCAACTTTATTTATGTAACAAACAAAAGTCAAATTGCATATTTAATAATTTACATGTGTGCAAAAATGATTCAACAAAATGGCTGTGCAGCGGTTAAGACAAAAACATTACTTCAGTCCCCATTATCTCAGTCCCAATTATTAGACACTGATTATGATGTTAACAGGCACTTTCGTCCATAAATGTTTATCCTACGCATAAAATATACACCCTTGACTGAAAACACTACAGCATGTAAAAGACAAAACATGTATCATAGTATATAATTGAACGTGGTAGTTGGTACATTAATTTAAAAAAAAATAAATTTTTGGAATGAAATTGTCCGGTTTTCAGATATTGACCTTTATAGGTTGGGGCGCAATAAGTAGACGGTGTCGTTGCAGACAAAGGATGATCTGGAAGAGTACGATGGATGAGACATTGAAGTATTATAAATTAATGAAATTACCATGGACAGGAAAAAATGTAGAAACACCCTCTAAAAAATTGTTGGTCGAGAAAACTCACTACATAGAAAAGTCCTAAGAAAGAAGAAGTTCATAATATATATTTTTTTTATAGCTTACTAACTAGTTTCGGAAGAATGATCGTAGTTGCAAAGGTCATATCAAAATTCAATTCCAATGTGAAATTCTATTCACACCGATTAAAAAAATGTCACAAATGAATAGATTTTGGAATAGAAATTCTGTTTAAAATTTTATAGAGATACCCTAAAGAAATTAATAAAATAATAGTTATTAAAGAAATATTTAATTGCTTTCACAATTTACATTTCGAAAATAAAACAAACTTTATTCAGTAATTTCGGCGATTAAAATTTACAAATAATATTTGGAGTTAAATTTCTGATAAAAAGCAAGCATAATTGGTTGTAAATTATAAAATTAAAATTCTTTCACTTCATTGAATAGGTTAGACTAACATTACCATCTGTCGCCTTAAATCTGTAGGAAACACTTATGCAATATAGAAATTTGTCACGATTTCAATAATTAATTTAACAGCAACTAATTAAAACTTCAAGAATTTTTCTGATGAAACATTCAAGTTAGTTACCGCCAAATCTAGGCAGGTACTATATCTAGTTTAGTTTTAAAACAGTTGGATAAACAAAAAAGTTCTGAATCTCAATGGATATAGGTGGAAAGATTAAGTTTACGGAAAGATCATATGAAATAATAATATTAAGTGCTGCAATTATTGATCTAATGTTAGTTATTAAATTTGGATTATCATAAAAATTATTTAGGCTCTTTGACGTCAATACCTCTTTTTTTTACGATAGATTACAGTTACGATTATTTCTTGATTTTTTCCATAATTGACAGAAAAATGTAATAGTTCATGGATGTAAAAGAATAGTGTTTATTTTCAATTATTTACCAGTAGATTTAAGCAGCTTTCAATAACTAGTTTGATTTCTAATATGTTTTTTTTTTAAATCTACATTTATCAGTTAAGTTTTTATTGTCTAATATACATGCTAATGGCAAATACTGAATATATTTAATTGGTTTAAAAATTTAAAATTTGTCTGACGATGAAATTCCACAGGCTTGCAAATACCTTTAATTAAATGTCTAACTAAATTTTACTTTTCACTGATGTTCTAGAATAAAGTAATAAAATAATACTTCTAAAAGTAACCTATACTTGAAAAAAAAAAAAAAAAAAAATAGAAACAGTATTGAGCTGATGATTACAAAGTTCTAAAAACAACAAGTGTTTTTCTTTATATTCATTAGAAAACTTGTTTTCTGTATTCAACAGTGCAATTTTTTTAAAAGTATGTGCTCGATATTCTTTCATTTTGATGTTTTTGCAATTAATTAAAAACAGTCTTTTAAAAAGGTCTTTTTAACAACATAATGTTCTTGCAAAGTTTTCTGCTATATAAATCACTATCATATTTTTTCTTCTTTAACTTAATGTCATTTAGGCAGTCTCTTTTTTTCTCCATCAATTTTTGAGCGCAAAAATTTCATTAAACTTAACATTAGCGATGAAAATTTAAAAGTTTCTTTTCGAACAACAAAGGGTGTTTTAAAAGAAAATACATTACAAGCGATATTTCAAAAGAAGATAGTTTTCTCATTAAAGATAACAAATCTGAAGATAACAAATCTGTTTCAGTGATCATTTGCCACATACTCTTCACCACAAAAAGATGCAAATAAAAGACCTAAATGCACACTGGGAAGAAAAAAAATTATCAACTCTTCCATTACTGCCTTGCTTCTTTTTTTCTGGAATCATTTGTGATTTGTAAGAATTTACAAGCACTCATTTAACACCATCTAAAAACTTAAAAACTCGAGTTTTAACGAAAACAGCAATTACTTTCTCCAAAAAAATACATATACATTCTTTTACTTTGTAAGAGGGGCAAAAAATCCTTTTAAAAGCCAAGCAAATTAATTACACATTTGATTTACTAAAGGACAACGAAAGTAGACAACAAGCATAAAAGAACAGAATCTTTTAAAGAAAATGAGCGGCAAAAAAATCAAAAGCTTTAACGAAAGATAGAAAAGAAGAAACACAGAAACAGTTTGATCGTACAAAGGAGAATTAAAAGGCAGTTGCAGAGAGGGCAAAAAAAATTCCAGGCGCATTCATTAACTCTCGCAATATGTTTGCAATTACAAGACCCACAATCCCAGTCAATACACTTCAGACAATGCCAATTGTCGCCAAATGGGTAGAGGTGGGGGGGGGGATTCATTCTGATTAGCTATAGGGCGCGAATAACGCGGCTTCACATTCAATATGCGCGTTTAAATTAACGTTTTTGCAGTAATCTCGAACTTTTCTTCGCCGAAGAGAATAAGTATCACCAGAGCGCATTGTTCTTGAGGTCCCCCATTTTTGTTCCCCCTTTTTTACATGTTGGATTTCTCCACTGCTTCCTGATTGGGCGTTTTTTTTCTTTTTTTGTCTCAGCTCCAACAATCTCTACTCCCCCCCCCCCCCTACCGCCGATATCTTTTGTCCCCTTTGCATCATATTCCTCCCCCCTCTTTGGCTTCTTATTATTAGTATTATTTCTCCGGGTTTTTTTCTCTCATCGAATGATTTTTTTCTTTTCCAAGCTCTATTTCTATGCCATTTTTTACCATCGGCTGCGGTTCCGATATAGATGGTCCTGTCAGACCGAAGGAAAGTGACAAGTTTTTGAAAAATGATAACCACCCCCTTCTTCGTGAGGAAGGGGAAAAAAACATCATCGCCGGGGCAAATAGAAGGGTGAAGACAGAGAAAAGAAAGAGAAAAAAAGTCAGATCGTCCCCCCACAGGAATTTGAAGAAATAAAATGGGGGAAGGAGATTGTAGGAGGAAAAGATTTTGCATCTTCAGATCCCATTATTCAGAGCGGTTAGTTTGTCATTCGCCTTCAGCCCCGACTAATGACTCCACAGTATGTAAATAAGGGACTCATTAGAGAAACGAAAGCGTCTGATCTTCAAGAGAAATTCCACCCCTTCCCTCACTCTTTTCTGGCCCACCCCCATCGCTCCCTTCTGATTGGTCACGCCTTTTCCTTGCCCGTTGACATTTTCTACTGATGGATGAAGTAATGGAGTCCCCCCACCACATCTGTGCAGCATTTTCTACTTTTCCTTCAAGCTATTTATGTATAAATATCCCAGAAAACTCCTTTGCATGATTCCAATTCTAAAAAGGTAGTGTTTTCTTCCATCCCAGATATACATTTATATAGCAACCAATCTGACCATATTACTTATTTATTTATTTATTCGTAGGCATGTTAAATGATTCCTATTATTTCCACGGTAATTCAGAAGAATTTCAAATTTGATGGTAATTTTTACCGCAAGGAAAACAGGACAGAAAATAGCCTAGATATTTAAAATGGAAATACAGAGTAATCGCAGGAAATATTTCAATCTTGTTGAGACCTCTTCTATCCCTTGTAATGGGAATTTTAAGGGAAAGTATTAAAGAGGGGGGAATTGGGACTTATTAAAATAAACCGTGAATGCAGGGAATGATAGGTATTACTTTTATAAACTGATTGATAGATATAAATTGAATTTAAATTGTAATGCATATTGTGAAAAAAAAATCTCATTTAGATGCGATACAAATTACTTTAGAAAGAACTTAATTTAATATAAAGATTATGCTTTGATTCCTTCGATTATATTAAAGTGCTTTTTGAAACAAACAATGTATCTATAATATAAGATATTATCTTTGAGATTTAAAATAAATTGAAAAACATTTCTCATAAGATTCGAGAAAATAATGAAATACGTTCTATAACTAAATAATGAGATTTAAATTCTTGGGGATTTGTGTTATTGCCCCTCAATTCATCAAATGCAGAGTAATATTCATAGAATAATATTTTTAAAGAAATAATAATCCTTAGTTAATAAAGAAAAGGGGAAAATAGATGAAGAATAAAAATTTTAAAAGCAACAATGATAATTTATCAAAGTTGCAACTCATATTTTTGACTGTACATCTAGCTTTACCTTCATAATACAACGCATGCAGAGTGATCCATATAGTAAGAATTCATATCAAATGAGCAAAAAAAAAAAAAAAAAAATTGAAATATTCATAAAAGCATTATTTGTAACTATAATTTTATAAGATATATATATATATATATTTAATCTATGAGCAATTCTAATGAAGCCTGAATTCAGAGAATAGTAGATATTATTTTTACAAAGTGATTTATTGATAAAAAAAGAGTTTAAATCATAAGGCAAAGAGCGAAAAATAATCCCTTTTGCATATTGATACAAATTACTTTTGGAAGAACTTTATTTAATATGGATTATTCTTCGATTAATTTGTTCGCATTAAAGTCTTTTACAAATATATATATATATATATATATATATATATATATATAAGATATTATCTTTGAGATTTTATATAAACTGAAACAAATCTCACATAAGATAAGGTAAAATAATAAAATAAGTTCTGTATATAAATAATGAGATATAAATTCTAGGGGGCTTGCGTTATTTTTGCTCATTTCATTAAATGTGTTTAATTAAATTTATATTTTTAAAGAAAAGTTAACCGTTTACCAAAAATTATAATCCTGGCAGTCAAAATTTAAAAGAAAGAAAAGAAAGTTACCAAAAACTCCATATAATTTTTGCCAGTATATCTAGTTTTACCTTCAAAGAACAATGTATACAGAGTAATCCATTTAGTAACAAGTTGGAAATTGCACATCAAATATGGCAAATGATATGTTCGTACTATAACTAGTTTTATAAATATTTTTTGCATCGCATATTGTACTGAATGTATATTTTAGTGCACTTCATAAGTGCATATCCATTTCATTCTGTTCGAAAGGCTGCAACATAATTAAAATGCACTTGAAATAATTTTTTCCCATTGGCTGTAATGTAACGGAAAACTTTTGACTGTCCCTGCAATTAAACTACCCATCCGATTTTCATAAAATTTTAAATGACTCAACAAAATTTTGCAATAATTATATATTTAAAATTTCAAGCCATTCGGATGGGTAGTTTTTAATCTGTTATATGCGGATGGACAGACAGACGGACCGAACGATGACTATAGGTGCTGCGTATTTATATAATTACGAACGCACTTAAAAAGACAAATCATGCATTGGAACATGACAAGAATATACGTACATTTGGAAATATTCATAAAAAGTTATTTGTAACTATGCTTTTAAAAGACAAATGCCATATTTATCCAGAGTTATAATAAACTGTGAACTCAAATAATCAAAGGTATTATTTTATAAACTGATTTATAGATACAAATTATGTTTAATTGGTAAGGCAAAGAATGGAAAAAGAATTCGGCTTACAAATTTCTTTAGAAAGGACATTATTTAATGTGGATTATTCTTTAATTCTTTTGTTCGCATTAAAGAATTTTTGAAGCAAAGAATGAATATATAATATAAGATAATATCTTTGAGATTTAAAATAAACTGAAAAAACTTCGCATATAATTCGATAAAATAATAAAATGCGCTCTGTATTTAAATAATGAGATTTAATTGTACTGGGCTTGTTTTATTTTCGCTAATTTCATTAAATTTGTTTACTTGAAGTAATAGAAGTTAAAGAAAAGATAACAGTTTGCAAAAAGGAAAAATGAGAGATAATCCTGGAAGAAAAACTTAATAAGTAGCAAAGTAAATTAATCAGAAACGCAACTCATTTTTCCCTGTACATCTAGCTTTACCTTCACAACCTAATGCATGCAGAGTAATTCATATAGTAAAAAGACAGGTGAAATGACTAGAAACGTTGAAAAATATTAATAAAATCATTATTTGTAACAATAATTTCACAAGACAAATTTAATATTTATCAGGATTTATAATAAACTGTGAACTCCGAAAGTAATAGGTATATTTTTATAAACGGATGGGTGGGTATAAATTGAATTTAAGGCGACAGTGGACATTCAAAAACATTTTCTACAGTTTTTGCTCAATTGTTTTGAAATTTTATACACGTATAATTTGTGCAATAATTAAGAATTTTTTTTTAATTTCATTAAAAATTATTAATATGTAAATGTGTAATTAATCAATAATATGTTAATTAGTGATATAAATGCACTATGCGCAATAAATTTTGTTTCAGAAACTTGTAATTTTTTTTAGGATAGCTTTATGATATTATATCAAAAATTGGTATACGTTTTAAAATTATACTAAGTACGTCGGCAGAAAAAAATTATAACATATAATATTGATAATTTCGGATAAAATTCAATGAAAAAATGTTACTTTTTTTTTTTTTTTTTTTTTTTTTTTTTTTTTTTTTTTACCTTTATATGAAATAATGTATACATATTAAGGGGGACAAGGGACCTTAAAATATTTTTTTTCATTTTTTGTAAATTTCACCTTAAATATTATTCAAGGGTACATTATATGCATTATGGTATGCATTTATCACAAAAAAAATTAAAAAAAAATTATTTTTGAGAAAAAATGGAATTTTACGCGTCGTTTTAGAAATCTTCGAATCGACCCATGCGTTCTCCATATCAATGAAAATCCCCAATATTTTTTATAAAAGTTTGGTTCATATATATAAATAAAAGAGAGCATCGAATTTTATATATTTGAATTTAAAGGTTAAAAAAAAAATTGAAAATTTTGGAAAGTTTTTCAAAAAAATTTCCAAATTTCCATTTTTTTTTTTTTTTTTTTTTTTTTAATAACCATTTGGAAAAATGGTTATTGTTCTCGTCAGGGTAGGAAATCAAAAGCATATCTGAAGGTTTTTATTGGTTTAATCTGCATTTTATTCGTTTTCTGATTGGTCTATACAGTAATATGTATTTCCCTTTACTTTCAACAGAGATGGACATCAGAGTGTTGCCACTATGACAAAAAAGTAATAAAAACTACAAAAAAAAAAAATAATAATAATAATAACTCAGAAACAAATTGAGATACAGCTTTCAAACAAATTGAATTTAAAAGTACATTTTGTTCTCTATACGACGATATAAAAAGTAATATTGGGAGATGTTTAGAAATTTAAGAAATAAATTTCACTTAAAATTTGCCGTCAGTTTTCTTGGAAATCTGATGATGGAAAAGCCTTTTCCCGAACAGCCAATGAAATGCTTGGATAATACTTAAGTTTCAGGTGGATAATGTGTACGAGTCGCAGGCGATTTCTGTCGCTTGCAACTTTTACGTGTAATAACGCTATTAATGTTTAATTCATGGCGTACGTAATGTATGATCAACTCCGTGCTATTTTTTATGTCTTAAATTTTAATCTTTGAAAAAATCATTTTCCAAATGGTCATTGTAATTTATTAAATTGCATTTTTTTTTCTGTTATAACCAATAAAATTTTGTTCCATACACGCAAATCACAAACATTACAATTATTTTTTTTCTTTGTAAATTTCATCTTAAATAGTATTCAAGGGTACATTATATGCATTATGGCATGCATTTATCACACACACACACACACACAAAAAAAAAAAAAAATTATTTTTGAGAAAAAAAAAATTGGTTGGTTGGGTGGGCGGTTGGGTGGTTGATTTTTGACGGCTAATTATCTTCTCGAGGGATATAGGCCCAGGGGGTGGGAGTGCCCTTTGTGGGGGGTCTTTCTAAGGGAACCTAACCCATATTAACGCTTGGAAATCCAAGGTTCGAAGAAAACCACGAAAACTGCGAATGATTAGGCCGACGGGCGCGATTGGGATCTAGCCCAGCACCTAACGTCTACCAGCTTCGAGAGCAGAACCTCTCGGTCACTGGTGGGGCGAGAAAAAAAATGGAATTTTACGCGTCGTATTAGAAATCTTTGAAATGCCCCCTGCGCGTTCCATATCAATGAATATCTCCAATATTTTTTTTTTATAAAAGTTTGATTTATATATATAAATAAAATAGAACATCGAATTTCATATATTTGATTTTAAGGGTAAAAAAATTTAAATTAAAAATTTTGAAATTTTTTCGAAATTTTTTTTTAAATTTTTCAATTTTTTTTTACATTTTGGTAAATTTTATCTTAAATAATATTCAAGGGTACATTATATGAATTATAGCATGCATTGATCACAAAAAAAAATGTAAAAAAAAATTATTTTTATGAAAAAAATGGAATTTTACGCGTTGTCTTAGAAATCTTCCAAATGCCCCCTGCGTGTTCTATATCAATGAAAATCGCCAATATTTTTTATATAAGTTTGGTTTATATATATAAATAAAATAGAGCATCGAATTTTATATAATTGAATTTAAAGGTTTAAAAAAATTTGAAATATTTTGAAATTTTTTCGAAATAATTTCAAAATTTTCATTTTTTTTAAAACTTTTAAATTCAAATATATAAAATTCGATGCTCTATTTCATTTATACATATAAACCAAACTTATATAAAAAATATTGGGGTTTTCATTGATATGGAGAACGCAGATGGCATTTCGAAGATTTCTAAGACAACGCGTAAAATTCCATTTTTTTCATAATATATATATATATATATATATATTTGGGATAAATGCATGCCATAATGCATATAATGTACCCTTGAATTATAATTAGGTGAAATTTACAAAAAAAAAAAAAAAAAAAAAAAATTATTTTTAAGGATTTTAAGGTCCCTTGTCCCCTTAATAGCAAGTTTTATAATAAAGTATATCAACAACAATATTACTAAGTATTAATGAAAATTGGTATAAAATTAAGAGGCATAGAGCATTTTGAAGTTACTCAGTTGGCGAAAATTCTCATTTTGAGAAAACTGGATTTAAAGTTTTTTTTTTTACGTTATAAAACTGTTGTATCTCTGCAAAAAAATATCGGATTTGATTTTTTTTTTTTTTTTTTTTTTTTTTTTTTTTTTTTTTTTTTGAAAGTAGAAGATTGCCAGAACATTTTTTTCAAAAAACAAAAAATTGATTTTTTTTTTTATGTTTTTTGCGATTTTGAACGTCTACTGTCGCCTTAAGTCGTAAAACAAATCGTCGGGGCAAAAACCACTGGAGTACCGATACAAATTAATTCAGAAAGAACTTTATTTACTATACATTATTCTGTGATTCTTTTCCATACATTAAAGTATTTTTCAAACAAAGAATCAATCTATATTATAAAACATTATCTTTGAGATTTAAAATAAATTGAAAAACACTTCACACAAGCTCAGGTAAAATAATGAAATATTTTCTCTATCAAAATAATGATATTTAAATTCTAGAGGAATTGTGTTATTTTCTACCAATTGATTAAGTGTTTTCATTGAAATTAATATCCGCTATTTAATAAAGAAAAATTGAAAATAGACGTGGAAGAAAAACTTTCAAAGCAACAAAGTAAATTTGTCAGAAACGCAACTCACTTTTGCCTGTACATCTAGCTTTACCCTCATAATACAATGCAAGTAGAGAAATCCATACAATAAAAAGATATCAAATGAGCAGAAACTTTGCGAAATATGCATAAAAACATTATTTGTATAACTATGATTTTAATAGGTAAATTTTTATTCCTATCAATATCTATAATTAACCAGGAACTCAGACAACTGTAAGTATTATTTTTTTATAAACATATTGATAAATAAATTCAATATAAATAAATTGACTATAAATACATATAAATAAATTGAATTTAAATAGTACTGCGAAGTTTAGTGAGGATTTTGTGTGTGTGTGTGTGTGTGTGTGTGTGTGTGGAGGATGGGGGGATTCCATTTAGGTACGGGTACAGATTATTTTATGGATAACACTGTATTTATTATAGATTATTCTTTGATTCTTTGCTTGTATTTCTTGTATTACAGAGTTTTAGAAGAAAATAAAGAATTCAAAGTTTAAGATATTATTTTTAACATTTAAAATAAACATAATAATATTTGTCATATGATTTGATAAAATACTTAAATACTTTCTAAATCTAAATAATAAGATTTAAATTCTAGAGAAGATGTTATTTTTTCTAAATCATTAAATATGTTTATTTGAAGTAATACTTCTATTGAAAAGATAACCCTTTACTAAAAACGAAAAAATATACGTGAAAGAAAAATTTTAACCTCTTCGGTCCCTGGGTTCCCATACGGGGACATCTGTTCTTTTCCTTATAAAAACTGAAATGTCCGATTTTTTTTACATATTCACATCACTTCTTAATAGCTGAATGTTTTTTGCGTTCAAAGCAAACGAATAAATGGCAGATTCTAAGCTTATTCCCACATAAAATAAATGTTATTTTCATCTAAATTTGCAAAATACCTAAAAATGCCCAAAAGACAGTATGACCAAGAAACTGAGAAATTTTCATAAGTATTTAACTTAAAACTTTTTCAATAAAAAATTTTGAGGATTTGTAGATTATTTACTTGTTTAAAGCTCTTAAATTTGTGATTGCGTTAATTTAGGTTAATGGCTATTAAATTGATGTTTTTAAGAGATTTGTAGTTTTAGATCCATATTTTTGAACCTAAATTACTAAGCGCCTAAAGGACTAGTTTCAGAAAAGATATTTTTTATGTCATTTACGATGTCATTTTATTTGGAAAAAACCAATGAATAAGCATTTATATTATTATTTTAGCTTCGGAACTGAAGAGGTTAAATGCAAAACTATAGATTTGTCAAAAGCACATCTCATTTTTGCCTGTACATCTAGCTTTACCTTCATAACATAATGCACGCAGAGTAATACATACATTAAAAATATAGATCAAACAAGTGGTAACTTTGGAAAATATTCATAAAAACCTTATTTGTAGCTGTGATTTTAAAAGACAAATTTTCTTATCTAGCAAGAGTTATAACAAACTGTGAGCTCAGAGAATCTTAGATATTATTTTTTATAAGCTGATTTATACATATAAATTGAATTTAGGTAATCATGCAAAGAGTGTGTGTGGGCGTGTGGGGATGGGGGGAGGGGGGGAATCTCATTTAAGTACCAAATAAAAATAATATTTCGAAAAACAGTTTATTTAATTTCGATTATTACTTGATTCCTTTGCTTCTATTTAAAGATTTTAGAATTAAAGAAATAATTCATAATTTAGATAGTATATTTAAGATTTAAAATAAATAGTATTTTTTACGTAATTTGATAAATACCTAAACACTTTGTAAATATAATTAATTAGATTTGAATTCTAGAATAATCGTGTTATTTTCTCTCATTTCTTTCAATATATTGCCTTAAAAAATATTTTTTAAACAAGAAAATAATACCTTTTTAAAAAAAAAAGAAAAAGGAAAAATAGAGATGGAAGAAAAACTTTAAATACAAAAAAGTAAATTTATCACAAGCAAAAATTATTTTTGGCTTTAAATCTTAGCTTTACGGTCATAACATAATCCAAGCAAAGTAATCCATGTAGTAAAAAGACA